>JASDDO010000001.1:461176636-462426636 GCA_030015575.1 Agapanthus africanus
AAAACACTAATACCTATCACTGGGTAATGTACACGAACACTAAGTTACCAATGTAATGACATCTACATGATATGATGAGAATACAATAATTACGGTATGAATAAAATACCAGCAACCGGTGTCCTACCACTTGAATAATTTACTATAAATCATGCGTGCAGAATTAAGCAAAACTATATAAAAGGGGTAAGTAGTATGTTTAATTATCTATCCATCAAAATTGGTTTCATGTCAATCAGGTTTCAGGTTATCTAGTTATGGTCATTTCATTTTAAGTGTTCACTGCTGGAAATCCAATTCCTGAACTGGAAGTCCTTTTGGTAACACGTTTTACTCCCAGTTGGGAGCATAATTAGGCGATGCTACAGTTCAACTAATTGTATATTTTTCTGTTATCTTTCCAACTCATTAAACAAATTATCAATTGGATTCCTGTATTAGAAGCTAGGTTATGTACAAAGTGCTGGTGTAAGAGGGGTCACTGCAGAAACTGCAGAACACCACGGTATTCTAAAATACAAATTAAATATCAAATGATGGTGAAAAGACATGGGACAAGATTCACAGGTTAGATAACTAAATTATCTACGCGGCCATATAGGTCTCCACGCATTTTCAGTTTAAGGAGGGGGTGTACAGGTGTTCCCAAGACCAGGTATTCAAAATGAACGTTGCCCCGGACTGCAGTTCAGAGCCACGAATCGCCTCAGTATTCATTGATATAAGTTATCAAAATGTCAAGGTAAACTATGGGGATCTGCAGGTTTTTCTGTTAGCTTCGATACGAGCCATAGAACATTAAGTTATGAGTTGTATTCAAATTATTATGGATTTTCTAATGCAAGGTATATTGCAGTTTTCAGATTTTAAGACGTATCTTGGGACGTCCCTTTATATATGAAATATCAATAATATTCATTCAAATTTCCGCACGATGTTTATAAAAGCAAAGCAATGTATTGACTATAAATTCTATCATTATCAATCGGGTTTTAATTAGGATAAACACGGCTATCTTCTAGAACACAAACTTATTTAAAACAAGGTTAACATTTATCAAATCGATTAACATAATTATATATATAGGTATAGAATGATTTAGCAAGTGAGAGAGTTCACTTGCCTTCGGTAGCTTGATATGGAAGTGACGAACGTGCAGAGTTTGTCTCGACACACGAGACGGCGCGATGCTGGACACGGGCGTGACGCGGGCGCGATGCGGTAGTGGACCTAGAGATGACGTGGGCGTGACACGGTGCTGGGTATGGACTTGACTCGGTGCGTGGTTCGGGAGCGGTACGGCGCGTGCACTGGATCGGGCATGGTGTGGCACACAAATGGGCACGGTGCGGAGGCGACGGGGGTCAGAGCTCAGGTGAGGGTGTAGGGAACGAGGGTGTTGGGTTCGGTGTTGGGTGCTTAGAGCTCGCAGCTCGGAGGTGGGGAGCAAGAGTCTTAAGAATCTTTTTGACTTTATAAAGATATATGAGAGCTTCTCAGGACAGAGGGTAAATAAAAGAGTGCAGTTTATTTCTCCAGACTCTGCCCCCCCGGATGAATCTTGTACCAAAATTGCAAACTTATCTGGGATTTCTAAAGGGACCTGGCCTTTATTTTACCTGGGTGCTCCAATTTATCCTGGCAGAAACAAAGAAGTTTATTATGAAGAAATCATTGAAAAGGTCAGAAATAAAGCTAAAAGGTTGGCAGAATAAATTTCTACCAAGTGCAGGAAGGCCCATTCTCATTAGACATGTATTGCTTTCAATGCCTCTGCATATCATGGCAGCATGCAATCCCCCAAAGTTAGTGCTTAGAAAAGTTAATGCTTTGCTGGCCAGATTCTTTTGGAATGGTTAGGGTTCTGAATGACATCATCACTGGGTCTCTTGAAAGAGAATCATGAACGCATCTGGGCAGTCTGAGGTAGGGAAAACGGAAGCTTGCACAGTGATACTCAATTTTTGAAGTGGAGACCTTGGAGTTCAATGACTGGAGCTTGTTGAAGGCGATTTCTTTCAGGGAGTTCAAATTTCTTAATGCAAATGAGCTATTTTGATGAGAAAAGTATGGAGCATGGTCATCAGACATTAGATCTGAATGAAAGAGCTACTTTTGCACTCTTTAGAGACCCGTTGAGAACTTTATTGAAGATTTTATGAAGTTTTGGATGATAAAAGGAGGGATTTTCCAAGCTGAGCAGGTTCGAGGAGAAAAGATAGAAGAAACTCGAAGCAGCTATGCGTCGTTGGTGAGAGAGAGAGGAGTGAATGAGAGAGAATGGGAGCAGCAAAGGGATCTTGAGGAACAATTAGGGTATGGACGAGTTCGTGGCAACGTTGGAGAGGCATAGGTCTCAGGGGGTGAGTGCGAGCGTGGGGGAGAGCCGTTGGGGAAGCCGAATTTGTCGTCGAGGCCGTGGGGGCGTCTGCGCGGGTCATGGGGAAGCTGGCGCGAGGAGCGGGGAGTTGGCGAGAGAAGCACGAGGGGTAGTTGAGGGAGGCGAAGACGTGGGCGTGAACGAGAAGCGGTCGCGAGGGGGAAAAGGCGGGAAAAGGATGAGCGAGGGAGGAGGATGAGGGGGAGCGGGTCGGGTATGGGTCGGGGGAAAGTGGGCACGGTTCGTGGGTGCATTGGGCCGGACTCTGGAGAAAAAGGCAATGAGTTTGGGGTTTTAGGGAGTTGGCCTGGGCTTTGGGCTTGGGGAAAAGAGAAGAGAAAAAGAAGAAAGAAAAGAAATGAGAGAGAGAAGGGATTGGGTTGGGTTTGGGTAGTGTTAGGAAAAAAGAAATATTTAAAGAGGGAAAAATATAAGAAATATTTAAATAAGGAAAAATATAGGAAATGTTTATTTATAAATATGAAAATTAATTTTAAAAGAACTGTGTATTACACTTTATCAAAATACGGGTTTTGCATTGCTTCTCTCCTTCGGCACTATCACCTTTCTTTATCTTTAAGTACTTCATTCGAAGCTGGGTGATGCTATGGTTAGGAAGGACATGTTCATCCGAATTGGGCAAGCCGGTGTGTTAGCTAACCAATCTATGACGAATTTATGAGAGGCAGCTCCGAAAGAGAACTCCCCGGTGTTTTGATCATAGCAAGAGACAAGCCCACATATGGTAGGCCTATCTTGAGCCAAAGTTGGTATCTACAGATAATGGCGAAACGAAGTTTTATTGTAATAACCAGTTCCTTTGTAAATATTTTTCCGTATTTATAAACAAATGTTACCCAAATTTTTCTCTATTTAAATATTTTCTATAAATACTTCCTATATTTTTCTTATAATAATTTCTAGTTCTTAAAACCTAAACCCAAACCCTAACAATCGAACCCTAACCCTTTTCCTAGCCCAGCACAGCCCATAACCCACGCCTAAACTACCTTACCCGATCCGACCCGACCCCTCTTTTCTCCTTCTCCTTCTTCTTCTTCTCCTTCTTCTCTTCGTTTCTTTTCCCACCTTTTCGCAACGAGCCCCTCGCGACCCGCACTGCACCACGACCTCGTCCTCACCCCAACGTCCCCGCGACCTCCGCTGCCCCTTCCTCTCTTCTCTCAACCGACCTCTCTCTTCCATCTCTCTTTCTTTTCCTCAACTCGCTGAACCGCACCCCTCCACGACCGCATCTCCTACACAACTGCCCCCTCTTCATCGCTAACGTTTCCTTCTTCTTCGCCCCACTCTTGCGAGACCCGCTCCACCGTACAACCGCATCGCCCATGATTACCGCACCTGCTCCCCTTGATCTCGCCCTCAAATCCTTCCCCCACACTCTCTCTATCACTCACAATCTCTCTCCCCAAACTCTACATCACCGCCGACCTCTCCACCAGCTACCTCCGATGATGGGCCACCACCGACGAGCTCTTCCTCCATGACACCCCTCCACTCCCAGCTGAGCTAACTCCTCCCCTCACCCATCGAGTGCCCGAGCCCTACTGCCCACCTTCTCTTAAGCTGTCGGCTCCTTGTCGAAACCCAACTCCGGCCACCACAGGAGCCTCGAAGCCACCGTGTCACCCCTGCAACCCTCGACGACAAGCTCCCCAACCTCCACCGACTAAGCAACCTCCAGCTCATCCACACTTCCTCTCTCAAGCCTTCACCTCTACCACCATAAACCGAGCCTTCCTCTTTTGCCAGCTGACCCCTCTCTGCCTCCATTACCACCAAGCACCGTCGTCGTCGTCACCCCCTGCATCGCCACCGTCGCCGACCTCATCTCCTCCTCCGTTTTCAACCATCACCTGCAACCTAAGCCAAGACCCACTTTACACGCGAGCTCCTCCTCCACTCCAAATAGCCGAGCCCCTACCTCCAACCTCGCCGCCGTCAACCAGCTCTGAAGCCGACCCAACTCACATCCGAGCCTCCTTGCCACCATCTTCACCTCCCCCAACCCCCTCATCTCCTCGCCTATCCTCAGCCAACGAGCCTAAGCACCATGCCCTGCCCCGAGCTCCTCAACAGCTCGCATCCGAGCCTCCGTGTCATGCCCACTCCGTGCCGTCACCACCGCTGCCACCGTTGCCGAGCCTAAGCATTGGATCTAGTCGAGACCAAACCCTTGTTGTTACTACAGCTGTGCCATTACCGTGATGTTGTCGTGCCCATGCTGTGCTTCATTATAGACACTGCCGCGTCCTCATCACAATCGTTATATCGTCAAGGCAAGTGTCCTCACTTGCTTACATGCTATGTGAAGAGAAAAATTAGATTAACATCTAAAGTTATTTTTACATCGAAAATTACCTTAGTGTTTTCATAATAAACCGTAACAAATAGTTGTATTGAGTTGAAAGATAAATGAGTCTAAAACCTTGTGATAACGTCATATGGAAATCGTAGAATCAAACAGTATTGGTTTAGTTAAAAATGAACGTTCGATCACTAATCGTTTGCTTAACTTAGATGTTCGATGTGAACCCTATGCAAAAGCTCATGTTAAAATGGCGGAACTTAGGATCGATGAAATCCTGTGTTGATAACGCACATCATTTATAAATTTGGTTGTAAAATAAAGTTCGTTACCCCATAAAACGACACCTCGATAACCTTTGTGAAAGCTGAATTTTTCCGGACAAGCTGAACGGTTAAAATCATAATAAATCATTTATATATCATATCTTAGCGTTCATGGCTCGTATTGAAGCCAACAGATAGACCTACAGCATCCCACATTTGATTTGAATTTTAATAATTTATAATAATAAAAACTGAGGTGATTCATGGCTCTGGACTGCTGTTCAGAGCAAGAATCTCTGCCTTTACCCGTTTTGGAATGCATGTTTCTCCCTGTTTAAGTGCGCAAGTATGCGGAACCATACATATAAATGTAGAGGATTTAATTATATTTCCAACGGTACTAGTCTCATTGCATTCCGGTGTCGCTTGATATTTATTACACATTTTAAACCGTGGATGTGTTCTGCAGTTTCATCCAGAAACAGAATGTATACCTTAACCTTAGACAGTGCATATCTCCCTGCGTTCAGAGGATATTATTGCTCCGTCTGATGTATTAGAAACATAGTAGATAAATCTAAATATTATCTAACTTTAGCATCGCTAATTATGATCTCAACAGGGAGTAAAACGTGTTACGAAACGGACTTCAAGTTCAGAAATTGGATTTCCAGCAGTAAACACATAAAATGGAAGGACCGTAACTCACAAACCTGAAATCCGATTGACCCAAAACCAATTTTTTTGTAGAGATAATTTAATACACTTTTTAATCTTTTTATATTTTTTCCCCCAAATTATGCACGTGTAATTTTATGTGATTTTTCTAATCCAACCGACACCAGTTGCTCATATGTATTCAGTAGTGCATTTACTGTATCCCCATCATGTTGCATGACTGTTGTACCCTTATAAATAGTGTTTATTTGCATCGATTTCCTAGTGACCGTGTTACATTAACAAGTGATAAATGTTAGTGATTGGATTGTAGCAAGTACGTTAGTGTAAAAACGTGATTGAATAATGGAAGTGACATGTACTTATACACAATCAGCGGAACCAGTTAGTTATTGCATTGTCGACGCCTATGGGGCGTATATATAAGTGTAACTATAACTGGTATGGGACAGGTATGGAAGCACTTATATTTGTGTCATAGGTAAGACATCGAGCATTGTCCATTTTTCTTGGATACCGGTCGAGACATGCTTGATGGAGACCCTGTCTCCAATTCTCGCGTTGACTTGTCATGGAGCAACGTGTATTTAGATTCATGGTCAGTGTTTGATATAGACCGCGGGGTGTGGGCTAGTTTGAGTGTGAATTTGATCAACGGAATCTGAGGAGTCCCACTGCCGGCATATTTCATGATTTTGATACTGATCGTGTTACTGATTTTTACTGATCGTGATTCGAGCCCGTGTTTTCTTACCCCTAGGGCTTACCCTAGGGTTGGGAATACTCCTGTGGTGGTTGACGCTCACTTTTGGATAGGCGATATGTTTAGTGATATAGACTTTGAGACTTAGAGATTGATAGGTTTAGTGATATGGACATTGCATTGATTACTGATTCAATACACATGCTTTACTGTTGACCTGTACCGGTTGTTGCATGCTCACGTCATTACTCTATGTTCGCTGCTTCATGTTTATCATCATTGCACGTATTACCTATATATATACATACATTGCTATTGTGTCGCTCTGACGACCTGAGTATGCATGCTTAGAGTGAGAAGTGGACTTAGCTCGGATCAGGACCTTCCCTACCTCGAGGATATTGCGGACATCTAGATCAGCGACGTCTGCGCTATCATTCCCTTTGACTCTATCTGGTTAGTTTTATATCTGTTTTGATAGAATTAGTGACTGCATTTCTTATTACATGTGCTATGATTATTGATTACCACGCAATGCTAGCAGCCGAAGTGTGACTACAGCAGGATATTTTCTTGACCGTAGGAGCATGGTTGGCCTTGTCACCCTTCGTATTCCATATTTTAGGAAGCGGGGCATGACATGGTTTTGTTGGTATCAGAGCCAGGTTGGTTTAGAATGAGATTACAGTTTCCGACTAAGACTTGACAATTTAAGTCGTCCATTTGGTCTAGATTATAAACTTGTTATCCTTGACTAGAATCCCTATAGTTTGTCAAGCTACATTTTTGACTCCATCCGCTAGAGTTTTGGGTGACTTAGTAGAGTTATGTGATTGTAACTATGAACTGCAGTATAGTTACAAGGCAGCACTCTTGAACATATGTATGTACAGAACAATCTTTCTTAATATGCTAATATGCTATCTGGTTTGTCTTTATCTTAACATATATATTTATAAATATAAATATATATATATATATATACACATGTTTTACTTGTTACTACATATTATTGATGCATGTTGATAAGACCAGAAGGATCTTTGCTTAACTACAAGGATTATGATAGAGATCATACTAGTGGAATTTAGGTAGTCTATAAGCACATCCTTAAATTTTCCTGGTCGAGAGAGTAACGAGACCGGGCATCGATACTCCAGAGTAGACTAGTGTATACATTTCTTGACCCCGATTGGGGCAATGTCTGTTCTCACAACATTGGTGTTAGACACCAAAGATTGTATACAGATGCTCATTAGAGAATGAGTACACCGAACGGACTCGTCGAGAACTCCTATATGCTATTATAGCTACCGTCAAATAGCAGTTCTCTGGTGACATGAGTACAGGGCAGTCTGTAGACCTGAGATCGTCACAGATTCTTGTGTGTTTCCCACTATGCTTTGATTATTACCCTACCATGGTTTTAAAGAGCCGTGCAAATAGATTTTAGTTGGGTACAGTCCTGAAACATATAGAGACAATGAGCGATCGGAAGGGTTATGTCTCTCATAATATTGGGAGTTGATGTCATGCTGTGCCTGCGATAAACTGATAAGAGTTATCAGTTGTATCTATTATGGTTACAGGTTATTGATTGGCACAAATTATCGGTTTTTGGAGGTCTGACGGATACCACCTTCCTGACATGATATGCAGCACTCTCAGATGAAGGGACCAGACTATACGAAGACTGTTATTATTAGGCTCTATTGGATTTCGGATGAGCTATCTTGTCGATATTCTTATTCGCTCAATACTTGGGTAGCCGTTACGTGCAGCTAGTATCGCTGATGTGCTTGTAGGATTTTTATACGATAATATCATACTGCCAGCATATTGACGAGTTTTTAAAGTTCCACATAGAGGTTTCCCAACACATGCGAAACGATGTAGGGCATGTATAAGGATACGTGTAAGGGTTCGATTATATACATGCATATGATACACGTATTAAAATTTTTAGGAATATGTATGCCCCATTATCGTACATGTGATGTATATTGTAGTGGATGCTTGGACACATATATAGAGGACTTTCTTACTTGACATGATAGTATGCTATCTGGTTACTCTTTATCTTAACATGTTGACTGATATTATTTACAGTCTTTCTCTCACATGTTGATAAAGCCCTTAGGATATGTACTTGACTACCAGAATTATGATGAGATCATACTAGTGGGGCCAGGGTGGTCTAAAAGTACATCCTTTAAACAGTTCCTAGTCGAGGGGATATCGAGACTAGAGCATCTATTCCAGAGTACACTAGTGTGTACGTTTCTTGTCCCTTAGAGGGCAATGATTGATCCCACAACCATTGGTGTATGACATCAAAGATTGTACATAGGTGCTCATTGGAGAATGGGTACAACGAACAAGACTCACCAAGGACTCCTAGTTGGTAGTATACCTATCGTCAGATAGCAGTCCTCTGGTGACACTGGTACAAGTTAGTCTGTAGACCCGAGATCGTCATAGAGTCTTGTGTGGCTCCCACTGTGCTTTGATTTCCTCCCTACCACGCTCAAAGGAGACGTGCAAACAGGTGGATTTTGTGTACAGTCCCGAGTTACATGGAGGCAATGAGCGATAGGAGGGGTTTCGTCTCTCCCGGTATTGGGGGTTGATGTTGCGCTATGCTCGATTGGCTATAACTGGAAGTTCCTGGCCAGGGCTGCTGCTAAGATTTACTGATAAGAGTTATCAGAAGTTTCTCGAACCATTATAGGCCAGACATCGGCATGACTTATCACGTTACTGGGGTCTGACGTTTACCACCCCTAGACATGATATGCGACAAATCAGACGAAGAGACCAGACTGTACGGTAGTATTACTGATAGGTTTCATGGAGAGTTTGGACGAGCTTGTTTATTGATCTTCATATCGCTCAATACCCGGGTAGTCGTTACGTTCAGCTAATACCGCTGACGGCTTGTAGGTGACTGATGTGATCATCACCTACTGCTGGCGCATTGGCGAGTCTTTAGAGTCCCACACAGAAGTTTCCTGGTTCAAGCGAAACGAAGTAGGATATATATGTTGATATGTGCGTGGGCCTGATTAAATACGAGTATGTGATACCGTATTGTAATCTGGTAGTTATCTGTTATCGGTTAAGTTATATATGATATAACCAGATTATTGAATCAAGTGTTGATTTGATAATGTGATAAACAGATAAATGATATTAGTCGATGATATGTGATATAACCGGATTATTAAATCAAGTGTTGATTTAATAATTTGATGTATATTTATATTTGATAAAATTATATGTTAACTAATATTATTAGCTCATTAATTGCTTTAATAATATATATATGTTAATATATATATTTGTTATATATATATATATATTATGAAGCATGGCTTGATTTTCTATTTTAAGAAAATAGAAAAATGAGGTGTAAAATGAAGAGATATTTTGGGTATGGTCTAAGGCATGGTCTTTATCACATTTTATTGGTCTTGACTCGCTATTCAAGCATGGTTGCAATTTAGAATTGCAATTTATTCCATACTTGAATAAGTGAAGGGCCATTCATTATCCTTCATCACTTGGTCATTTTTTCCTTAGCCATTTTTTCATGAGCTCTTGCTCTTTCTTGCTCTCTAAATTTTCTCACCTCATTTGTCACGCCCCGCTTCCCAGAGTACGCTAAAATGGGCACGTGACATAGCCAACCATGCTACCTATGGGTAGAAAGCATCCATCCACAGTCACATTACGGCTGTAGAGATATCAAGAACACAAAATAAAACTATCTAAACATGTCCAAAAGCCAGAGTAAAAGAGTCAAGAGATAACAATATGCGGAAGCCAAAAGATACAATGAATGAAACACCTGGAGTGAAAATACATACCGACAGGAACATCACCGCTCGTCTAAAAGCGGCAAAACTCTTAATCGGTCTGCAACAGGGTAGAAGGATCTGGGCCATACAAAACCCAGACGTCAGCGCGTCATGTCAACAAGTAATAAAATATAAACAGGGTAACAGGCAATGCAATATAAACATGAATAAAGCAATAGTAACAATAATATAATCAGAGCAGTGCAGGGTAGTGTGCAGTGGGTAACTAAACTGTTCTATCAGGTTTTCTATTCTAGAGTCTTTGAAATCAATTGATGAATCGTCGATGTAACTCAATAGTATCCCGTACATACCCGGGATCACGGCCTCAATATTCTCGGCTGCAGCCGAGACATGCCGCTAGGCACAAAACAGGAATGTGTACACTCGATAGTATCCCGGGCATACCCGGGACCACGGACACAATATTCTCGGCCGAAACCGAGACATGCCGCTAGGCACAAAACAGGGGTGTGTACACTCAGGACAGGTAGTGAACTGTCGAGTTACAAGTCAGGTTTCACCTTTGATTTCCCTATACCCCCAAGTTATATGTGTGGGTCAAGTCAGGTATTCCGAAATCAAGAAACTAATGCCTACACAGGATCAAGTAAACAGATTTGTCTGGATAGACAACAGGAACGGTCCATGAGGACTACATGTCAGGTTTGTTGGCCTTAGGCACAAGATCAGGCAACGGATCAGGTCATGGTACATCAGGTCAAGTCAAGCAGTGTACGGTACCATGTGGGGTCAATCAATATGCATGTAGCAAGTCAGGTCGGGATATAAACGATAACATAGGTGTGCTTACCATCAATTATATAATCTAGCATGGGTATCACAACATGAGATAAGCAATGAATTACGTAAGAGGCAGTTTCATTCAATTTGCAGTACAGCTATCAAATTTGATACAGAGATGATCAAAAGAGTGCAGTTAGACAAGTATAGCCGTTTAGTCATGTTAACAGGTTTAAGAACCCTTAGGGGTGCAATAATTTATGTAACGGTTCAGTATAGCTATTTCAGGTTAAATGCATACGAATGTCCGAATGTAATAGAACTACATGGATAAGTGCCACCATCTATTTAACAGTAAAATGTGATTGAACAGGTAGATTTGATTATTAGGTTCAAATTGGCAAACTGTAAATTCCATGTTTAACAGTAAAAATGATATGATGCAATTTTATAACCGAAATGGAAAACGATTGTACCAAGCTAATTTTACAGGTTTAGGGTGTCAATACATATATAAATATATTGTATAGAATGTAGCAAGGGGTACTTGCCTCAAAAGGTCGATATGCAGGCGGCCTGGTGCGTCGTGACACGATACGGTGTGTGAAACGGCACGACAAGGTATTGGGTCTCGTCGCAATCTGGTGCACGGTCTGGGCGCGATCTGGACGCGATCTGGTGCGCGATCTGGACGCGATCTGGTGCACGATATGGACGCGATCTAGTGCGCGATCTGGTGTGATGGCTCGGGCTTAGAGATAAAGTCAACGACAGTCTGAACTTCTACCGATGGTAGTCTCGGCGATGAAGGGTTACTGTGATGACGAGATCTGCGACGAGGACAGCAATGGCGATGAACGAGGCGATGGCTGGAGTTAGGTGTTACTGGGTTAGGTAAAGTTTCAGCGAGATGAAGCCGGTAGCATGGCTAGGGTGTTGGGCTGAGTTGTGGCTGGAGATAAAGAGAGGAGTCATGACGGTGGAGGTGGTGGACAGGTGATCGGTGATGGGTTTGCGGCCTAGATGAGTTCTTGGTGATCAGGATTGAAGGCTGGAGTTCCGGGCATGGGAGTTGCGGCAACGGTGGTGAAGGAAGTTGGTGGGTTGGAGGGTGCTCAGGAGAGGGGTCGACAAAGATGACGATGGTGGTGGTTGTAGGTGTTTCTTGGTGAAGGCGAGGAGCAAGGTACTCGGTTGATGGAGATGGGTTCAATGGTAGGGGTCGATGATGGTGGCAGCGGTTGTATAAGGAAGATGATGAGGGTGCTCGAGGGAGGCTGACGGCGAGGAGGGAAATATGGCTGCGGTCTGGATCGTCTAAGGATGAAGAAGGCGATGTTGATGGCGGGAGGCGACGACGAGGGCAGTCGTCGGCGGTGGGTTTCTTGGGTGGCTGGGATCTCGTCGGGGAAAGAAGGAGAGAGAGAGGAGGAAGGAAGGTATGGTGGATCGGTCGAGGGCGAGGAGTCGAAGGGTCCGGTGAAGTGGTGTCGGCGTCGGAGTGGCGGCGGCGAAGGGGAACGAGGCGGCCGGGGACTGTGCGATGGGTGAAGGTTCTGTGCTTTTTTTAAAAAAAAATAGAAAGAAAGGAGGAGGGAAAAATTATATCGAGAAGAGAGAGAGAGAGAGAGAAAAGTTAGAGAGAGAGAGAGAGAAAAGTTAGAGAGAGAGAGAAACAGAGATGTGAGGTAAGGGGCCCACAATTTAAAGAGTTGCGATTGGTTGAGCTAAAACATTTGGAATAATATAGTGGAACAGTAAAATATTATATGGTTAAGTGAAAATTTATGCCGGTTTAAATATATTTAAAAAAATTTGGGATTTTGGCGCAAAGTAAAACATTTCCAATTTACGCGCGGGTTGGGTCCAAAAATTTGAAATTGAAATAATAGGATTTTAAGCGGGATCCAAAAGTGAAAATGAAGTGTTTTATGATCAAAAAGCATACCCCCAAAACGGACACACGTACGTGCACGTAGCCATCTAAACTCGCCCGTTTCACTGAATGGGACGAGAACACGATGCACGGACGCTACCACAGGGTTAGGAGTGTCAAGCAGGCCAAGATGAATATTTTTAATTTTATTTTGGATGCCAAAAATGTAAGTCCATGCTACCTCTCCCGGTATTTACGGGCATGCGGAATTTGATAAAAACGATTTTTATAGAGGTGGTAACATGGACTTATAGCCCGGATCTTGGTTAAACATCTAACTAACAACCTAACTACGAGTTGCTAACTACTCGGTTAGGGGGTTTTACCTTGCTTGTCTTGAACTCCTTCGTCTTCAAACTCCAATGGTGGTCCGGATCGGCTTCTTCCCGTCTTCTCCTTACGCCGAAGATAGATCCACCTGAAAGCTCCAACCTTTGGCTCCTTCTTTGAACTTTGAAGAAACTAGTTCACTCGGTTTGCTAAACCTTGTGAACTAGAGTGAGTAGAGAAGAGTTTGTATGGGATTTTATCTATGGTTCTTGATTCTCAACTCATGAGACAAGTGAACCATAGAGTCAAGAGAGGGAGCAAGAGGAAGAGGGTGAGAGCAAGAACAAGAGAGCTCAAGAACAAGAGAGAGAGTGAGCAAGTGAGAATGAGCCTCTCTTTTGTCTTTCACCCTCTCATAATCCAAAAGCATCATAACTCATCATACCAATCAAGTGTTATGTGATGGTTGAAGCAACCATAACCATATCATTTCATGCACTCATTTTGCACAAATGAGCAAGCAAGCAAAAGTCTTTGCCATGAAATGATGGCTATGGTTATCATGATGGTCAACTAGTCAAGCCTAGTCAACCGGTCAACAAAGTCAACAAGTCCACAAAAGTCAACAAGTCAACAAAGTCAACAAGTCAACAACCATGTCACCATAATACTTAATTAATATAATTGTTAATCATATATCATATTCTCATTAGGGTTGAGCAAAAAGTCAATAGTCAACGGTCAACTGTCAACAACCCTAATGAGAATCCGCTGCCTCTGTCTCCCAGTCAACTGTGCATACACACCCGCATCCGCGTTCCGAGGAACACGAATGCAAACTGGATAAATCCAATCCCAATACGTACACTAGGATCTGGCTTAAACCAAAGCCCGCTAGCGCAAACTGTCCGGACACTGTACGTGCACGAGTGCACGGATGTGACCGAACCCTGTCGCAAAACCATGCGACCTGTCGCAAAACCATGCGGCCTCTACTCTTTTGCCTAAAGGCGAAAAGCTTTCTGTGTAGGACTCTAAAGACTCGACACTACGCTGGCAGTGGGTTTAACCACAGACCGCAAGCGGCACTAGCTGTGCGTAACGGTCCCCAGGTAGTGCCGACAAGAAGACCGACAAGGCGAAACCCATCTGAACTCCTACTGAGCCTGAATGTGACACTCTCCGTACAGTCCAGTCTGTTCGTCTGATACATCGCATGGCGGGCCTAGGGGGCGGTAAACGTCAGTCCCCCAATAGCGGTACAAGTCGTGTCGGAGTGAAGCCCAAAACACCCTGAGATAACACTGGAAGCCTACCAGTATATCTCGTTTGCCCTGGCCAGGGACTACTCGTGTAATGGCTCTCCTAGACACAGCGCGATGTCAACCCCCAATACCGGGAGAGACGAATCCTGTCTAACCGTCACTGCCTCCAAGTGCTTCGGGACTGCACCCAACCACTACCTGTTTGCACGACTCCTTTGAGCCGTGGTAGGGTAGTGATCAAAGTACAGTGGGAACACACTCGAGGCGAAGTGACAGTGTCAAGTCAGCGGACTAAGCTGTACTCATGTCACCTGGGAACTGATAACTGACGATAGGCATAATACCAACTAGTCAGTTCCCGACGAGTCCTGTCCAGTGTACCCGTAACCTAACGAGCACCCGCATACTATCTCAAGTACGACGTACTGACGGCTGTGGGACAGACCGTCTCCCACACTGGGATGAGAAGCGCATGCGCTAGTCTACTCCGGAGTATCGATGCCCTGTCTCGATAGTCCTGCGACCAGGGACCTGCATAAGGATGTGCTTATAGATTACCCAGCCCCACTAGTGTGACTGCCATCACATCGCTGGTAATCAAGCAAAGATCCTAAGGGCTCCACTAATGTGTATAGGTGATATACAAAAGTTAAACACATGTACACATTGAAGTAGAAACAAACCAAGTAGCATACTACTATTTTGAGCAAGATTGTATATACAAGGTGAATATCCCAAGCTTCCATTAAGTAATATACAAACTAGTATGATACAGTAATGGCCTCTAGGGCATATACACTAACAATCTCCCACTTGCACTAAGGCCATGTACTGGCGTATCGAAGACCTATCATCTCGATCAGCCGCTCGAACTGAGTCTGGGGCAGGGCCTTGGTGAATGGATCTGCAGTGCTATCTTCTGAAGGGACTCTCCGAACCTCGATCTCCTGGCGATCCACGATCTCCCTGATCAGGTGATACCGCCTCAAGATGTGCCTGGATCTCTGATGGGACCTGGGTTCCTTCGCTAAAGCTATAGCCCCGTTGTTGTCGCAATACAGAGGTATTGGATCAACAATGGACGGAACCACCTGAAGTTCTTTCAAGAACTTCCTCATCCAGACAGCTTCTTTTGCGGCATCAGATGCAGCGATGTATTCCGCTTCCATCGTCGAGTCCGCAACGGTTTCTTGTTTGGAACTCTTCTAACACACCGCCCCTCCATTGAGGGTAAAGACAAAACCCGACATGGACTTGGAATCATCCTTGTCACTCTGGAAGCTGGAGTCAGCAAAGGCCTCGATCTGGAGGTCTTTTCCGCCATACACCAAGAACATCTCCTTAGTCCTTCTCAGGTACTTGAGAATGTTCTTTACCGCTATCCAGTGTTTCTCCCCAGGGTTTGACTGATACCGGCTTACCACACTAAGTGCATAAGCTACATCCGGTCTGGTACACAACATCACATACATTATAGAGCCTACCGCAGAAGCGTAGGGTATAATAGACATGCGATCCCTCTCCAAATCAGTCTTGGGAGACATCTCTTTAGAGAGGGTGATCCCGTGACAAGCCGGTAGGTTACCGCGCTTGGAATCTTCCATACTGAATCTTTTCAGTACGGTGTCGATGTACCTGGACTGAGAAAGTCCCAATATCCTCTTGGATCTATCACGATGGATCCGGATCCCCAGGATGTATGAGGCATCACCCAGGTCTTTCATGGAGAACCTGTGCGACAAGAACCCCTTGACAGATTGTAGCATAGGAATATCATTTCCTATTAAGAGAATGTCATCCACGTATAAAACGAGGAATACTACAGTTCTCGCTACAAATCTACTATAGATGCATGGTTCATCTGGATTTTTGATAAAGCCAAATTCTTTGACCGTCTCATCAAAACAGATGTTCCAACTCCGCGATGCCTTCTTTAGTCCATAGATGGACTTAAGCAACTTGCATACCTTTCCGCTGCTCCCACTCTGAATGAAACCCTCTGGTTGGTCCATATAGACACACTCCTCTAAATTTCCATTTAGAAAAGCGGTCTTTACGTCCATTTGCCAGATCTCATAATCGTGGAAGGCAGCAATGGCAAGAAGGATCCGAATGGATTTCAGCATAGCCACTGGAGAAAAGGTTTCGTCATAGTCCAAGCCAGGTCTTTGACGAAAACCCTTTGCTACAAGTCTAGCTTTATAGGTCTCAACCTGTCCATCTACACCAATCTTCCTTTTGAAGATCCACTTGCATCCTACGGGTTTTACCCCGTCTGGAGCAATGTCCAACGTCCATACTTTGTTGGTGTACATGGACTCCATTTCGGTCCGCATTGCATCCAGCCATTTCACTGAGTCAACGCTCTGAACGGCCTGCTGGAAGCTAGTAGGCTCATCATAATCTATGATGCAATCCTCTCTATCCCCGTCTATGAGAAAACCGTAGTATCTCTCGGGCGGATGAGTCTGCCTACTACTCCTGCGGAGCGGCGTAGGAATGTCCTGTTCTTTTGAACCCTCTGGTTCCACTAAACTTTCAGTAATAGTCCGTGGTTCTGGAATTTCTTCCAGTTCTACCGCGCTCCCACTGATTTCCTTTTCTAAGAACTGGTGTTCTAGAAAGTGGGCATGACGAGAAACAAGAACTTTTTGTTCCTCTTCGCAGTAGAAGAAATATCCCTTGGAATTCTTTGGATATCCCACAAACTTGCACTGTACTGAGCGTGCCTCGAGCTTGTCCGCATGCTGCTTTTTGACAAAAGCTGGACTTCCCCATGTCTTAATGTGATTAAGATGGGGCATCTTCCCACACCACATCTCAAATGGTGTGGTAGGCACAGTCTTAGTGGGAACTCGGTTCAAAAGGTATGCAGCTGATTCTAGCGCATACCCCCAGAATGATCGCGGTAACTCAGCGTTACTCATCATGGACCGTACCATATCTAATAGGGTGCGGTTCCGTCTCTCCGATACACCGTTATGTTGCGGAGTGTATGGAGGAGTAAGCTGAGAGAGAATTCCGTTCTCTTTTAAATAGTCCAGGAACTCGGCACTTAAGTATTCTCCACCTCGATCCGATCTTAGAATCTTAATACTTTTGCCAGTTTGTTTTTCTACTTCATTCTTATACTCCTGGAATTTTCCAAAGGCTTCGGACTTATGTTTCATTAAGAAGACATAACCGTACCTTGAGAAGTCATCCGTAAAAGTAATGAAGTAAGAATAACCGCTTCGCGCATGTGTAGACATTGGACCGCACACGTCTCTGTGTACGAGTCCCAAGAGCTCGCTCGCTCTCACTCCATGTCCAGTAAACGGAGTCTTTGTCATCTTTCCTTTGAGACAGGATTGACAAGTGGCATACGATTGATATTCGAACGGATTCAAATATCCTTCTGTATGTAAACCTTCTCTCATTGATGTGACCCAGTCTACAATGCCATAAGAAAGCCTGATTGATTTCTGGAGACTTTCTTTTGTGTGTATTCTGGACATTGAAAATCTGTGGTTGGTTTAATACGTATATACCATTACTCAATGTACCTGACCCAATCAGAACTTGATTAAGGTGAATGTTTACAACATTACTTACAAACGCAAATTCATAACCTTCTTTAGAAACTAAAGATACAGAAATGATATTACAAGTTGCGTTGGGTACAAAAAAGCAATTACGCAAAACCAAAACATGTCCATCTGACATTCCCAGGTGATAGTCCCCCACGGCTTTAGCATCTATGCTAGCTCCGTTCGCAACTCTGAGGGTCATGTCACCTGCCTTCAAAACCCTACGGTTTCTCAACGCCTGCAAAGAATTACAGATATGAGATCCTGATCCGGTATCCAATACCCAGGAAGTAGAGTTTATTGAAAGACAGTTTTCAATAACATACACACCTGAAGCTGAAGCTGCAACCTGCTTCAATTCCTGTGTTCTGGCTTTCCAAGCCCTGCAATCATTCTTCCAGTGACCTTTCTTATAACAATAGAAGCATTCTTCCTTATCCACAAGCTTCCCCGCTTTCTTTGTTGCTTTAGCTTTTCCCTTCGTATCCACTTTACTAACACCGCCCCTTGGTTTGGCGGGGGCTTTCTTCTTCTTTCCATTGGCTTTCGCCTTGGACCTAGAAGAAGATGATCCTCCTATAAACAAAGTGGATGTTTCCCTACCCTTCTGTAGGGTGCCCTCTGCGCTCCTCAGCATGTTGAGGAGCTCTGAAAGTTCAACTTCTTTTTCTTGCAAGTTGAAGTTTAGTATAAACTGGGCGTAAGTGGAAGGAAGGGACTGGAGAACTATGTCCGTATTGAGCTCACTCTCCAATGTGGTTCCTAGGTCCGCGAGCTCCTCAATGTAGCCGATCATCTTTAGCACGTGCTCGGCTACTGATGATCCGACGGCCATCCTTGCCGAAAATAACTTTTTCGACGCTTCGTATCTTGCGATACGAGATTGCTCTCCATACAGTTCTTTTTTATGGAGAAATATGGATTCAAGGTCCATATTCTCGTGCCTCCTCTGATGTTCGTTGTCCATCGAGGCAAGTACGAGGCACTTGGCCTTCGCGCTATCAATCTCCCAAGTCTTGCGGATTTCCTTATCCGCGACGCTGGAAGTAGGACCAGGGATAGGGGGAGCTTTGGTGGTAAGAAGATACCCCAGCTTGTCGTAAGTGATTCCCATTTTGACATTCCTGAGCCAATCTTTGTAGTTTGGCCCTGTCAGTATGTTTTTATCTAGAAGTAACTTAAGTCCAGTCATGTCGATTGGTCGCTGCAATTAGGAGAGAGAAGAAGAAACACTCAGCATGATGCTCTTACAAGTTTAGAATGGTTTTTAGTTTGTCTAAACAGGATGGCTCCCACTGTTTCTCGAATCCCTCCTCAAACCATAAAGGAAGAATTAGTCGGGATCAATCCCACCGCACAATACTTGCTTAACCGTTCAGCCAGGCCGGTGTCGGTACTTCGAGGGAGGTTTTCCAACGCTTTCGCGAAGTTCCTTAATTAAAGAACCTCTTTTCCCTGGGGGCGTAGCCCCGCTAACACCTTTCTAGGCACCTATTAGATTTATAGCATTGATCGTTTAGTGAGAAATTTCCCGAGGAGTAGCATATACTCACAGTAGGATCGGGATCCAAATATCATCGCATGACGAAACTGAAGGAATCCTACCAGAATCATCACACTCCAAATGGTATGCAAATCTAGCAAGTTTCAGTACTTATGAAACTCCCGATGTGGATTTTTTTTTTTTGCCCCATGCTCTTATGACCTTGACTTTGGCCAAAATATCATAAGTCACATGTCAAGTTCTACCCGTCATTATCCAGGTTAATTTGGATCCATCCGTACCTATCCTTGACTTTGGCCAAAATGGCAGTACGACTGTCCCAAACCAACGCATCTATCTATGCTACACATGAACACCCAATAGCTACCAATCACTGTGCCTTGACTTTGGCCAACATACACAGCTTGAATACTATTGACTATTCATGTGAAACGACGGAGGGCTACGAATGGTTTTGGCAAAACCGTGAACGTAGTGAACTTGATATAGTCGATGGAACGAGATAGTTTTTAAAAGGAGTGGCTCAAGCTCCGCATTTAAAAGTTGTTTTTGAAAAGAACCGAGTGGTTTTTCGAAAGTGTTCCAACGACTTTAACTTGGTTTATTATCTTGCATTAGTTCTTTTAATGCGTGATATTCTTGCATTAGTTCTTTTAATGCGTCCCATCATTTAATCCTACCATTGCAGAAAACAACCAAAATATGACGTACGCTTATGCCATTCGCATTCGCCACTGGGCCCCGTCATTACCCGTTAGGTTACTTAACTAACGACAGAGCGGGGGCTGGGCTAGCGCGGCTGTAAAACATAAGCAACTCCTAAATAATAACATATATAGATATACTGCAATGATAAACATTTCAGATCACAGATGAATACATTGGATATACTAGGAATCTGTAATTCGCACGAGCCTGTAACGAAAAACAGATTACACGGTCGCGGTGAATAGCCAATACCCCACCCAAGACCCCTACGGGTGCGACAAACTACCCGCCAAGTACCCGAAGCGAAGCAACCTCCCTCATCTCCATGAGTAGGCCACTCGGCACTTCGGCATACCCGGTAGTTTGTGCACCCCCTCCATGGGTCTATCCTAGGAGCAAAAACAGTAAAAAGAAATTATACAATGATGGCTACAACCCCGACCCGGTTGTGCGGCCATACAAATAATTATTACATCAATTTACAAATTTACATGAATTGAAAGAAAAGAAAAACTCTCGTCTCACAATCCCCCGGCTATTCACCCGCGACAATCCAACATATTCATATACACATTCCAGCAACATTACAGATCACAGATTTGTATAACCCCACTAATCGACATATAGCGATTAGCAGACGTTCAATACAAATATCACATTACAGAAAAACCCGTTAGCTTAAGTCTTTTAGAAGTTCGATCAAAAATACGGATTTTCGGGACCCCAAAAATAAAATTTTCGTTCTGGAAAATCAGGGCAGAAAATATATATTCCAAAAATCCCAAAACAACCCCAGAATCACACTGCACCAAACTTGGACCTCGGCCGAGTCAACTTGGCAGCGGATCCGCGGCGGGAGCGTGCTCCCGCCGCGTTTCCGCGGCTCTTTGACTCGATCGTTGGACCAAATTTGGTGGGTGATCACAAAAAAGCCTGAGCCGATTTTTGGTGTATTTCAAAAAAGTTTTCCAGCACTTTTAAAATCGACAGAAAATTCGAATTTCGGGGTTCATTTCGGGACTTTTCTTTGATCGATCTTCTAGCTACTTTGCTAACATGTTAGATAGAGTTTAACCTGGCTCTGATACCACTGTAAGTCCATGCTACATCTCCCGGTACTTACGGGCATGCGGAATTTGATAAAAACGATTTTTATAGAGGTGGTAACATGGACTTATAGCCCGGATCTTGGTTAAACATCTAACTAACAACCTAACTACGAGTTGCTAACTACTCGGTTAGGGGGTTATACCTTGCTTGTCTTGAACTCCTTCGTCTTCAAACTCCAATGGTGGTCCGGATCGGCTTCTTCCCGTCGTCTCCTTACGCCGAAGATAGATCCACCTGAAAGCTCCAACCTTTGGCTCCTTCTTCGAACTTTGAAGAAACTAGTTCACTCGGTTTGCTAAACCTTGTGAACTAGAGTGAGTAGAGAAGAGTTTGTATGGGATTTTATCTATGGTTCTTGATTCTCAACTCATGAGACAAGTGAACCATAGAGTCAAGAGACAAGTGAACCATAGAGTCAAGAGAGGGAGCAAGAGGAAGAGGGTGAGAGCAAGAACAAGAGAGCTCAAGAACAAGAGAGAGAGTGAGCAAGTGAGAATGAGCCTCTCTTTTGTCTTTCACCCTCTCATAATCCAAAAGCATCATAACTCATCATACCAATCAAGTGTTATGTGATGGTTGAAGCAACCATAACCATATCATTTCATGCACTCATTTTGCACAAATGAGCAAGCAAGCAAAAGTCTTTGCCATGAAATGATGGCTATGGTTATCATGATGGTCAACTAGTCAAGCCTAGTCAACCGGTCAACAATGTCAACAAGTCAACAAAAGTCAACAAGTCAACAAAGTCAACAAGTCAACAACCATGTCACCATAATACTTAATTAATATAATTGTTAATCATATATCATATTCTCATTAGGGTTGAGCAAAAAGTCAATAGTCAACGGTCAACTGTCAACAACCCTAATGAGAATCCGCTGCCTCTGTCTCGCTGTCAACTGTGCATACACACCCGCATCCGCGTTCCGAGGAACACGAATGCAAACTGGATAAATCCAATCCCAATACGTACACTAGGATCTGGCTTAAACCAAAGCCCGCTAGCGCAAACTGTCCGGACACTGTACGTGCACGAGTGCACGGATGTGACCGAACCCTGTCGCAAAACCATGCGACCTGTCGCAAAACCATGCGACCTCTACTCTTTTGCCTAAAGGCGAAAAGCTTTCTGTGTGGGACTCTAAAGACTCGACACTACGCTGGCAGTGGGTTTAACCACAGACCGCAAGCGGCACTAGCTGTGCGTAACGGTCCCCAGGTAGTGCCGACAAGAAGACCGACGAGGCGAAACCCATCTGAACTCCTACTGAGCCTGAATGTGACACTCTCCGTACAGTCCGGTCTGTTCGTCTGATACATCGCATGGCGGGCCTAGGGGGCGGTAAACGTCAGTCCCCCAATAGCGGTACAAGTCGTGTCGGAGTGAAGCCCAAAACACCCTGAGATAACACTGGAAGCCTACCAGTATATCTCATTTGCCCTGGCCAGGGACTACTCGTGTAATGGCTCTCCTAGACACAGCGCGATGTCAACCCCCAGTACCGGGAGAGACGAATCCTGTCTAACCGTCACTGCCTCCAAGTGCTTCGGGACTGCACCCAACCACTATCTGTTTGCACGACTCCTTTGAGCCGTGGTTGGGTAGTGATCAAAGTACAGTGGGAACACACTCGAGGCGAAGTGACAGTGTCAAGTCAGCGGACTAAGCTGTACTCATGTCACCTGGGAACTGATAACTGACGATAGGCATAATACCAACTAGTCAGTTCCCGATGAGTCCTGTCCAGTGTACCCGTAACCTAACGAGCACCCGCATACTATCTCAAGTACGACGTACTGACGGCTGTGGGACAGACCGTCTCCCACACTGGGATGAGAAGCGCATGCGCTAGTCTACTCCGGAGTATCGATGCCCTGTCTCGATAGTCCGGCGACCAGGGACCTGCATAAGGATGTGCTTATAGATTACCCAGCCCCACTAGTGTGACTGCCATCACATCGCTAGTAATCAAGCAAAGATCCTAAGGGCTCCACTAATGTGTATAGGTGATATACAAAAGTTAAACACATGTACACATTGAAGTAGAAACAAACCAAGCAGCATACTACTATTTTGAGCAAGATTGTATATACAAGGTGAATATCCCAAGCTTCCATTAAGTAATATACAAACTAGTATGATACAGTAATGGCCTCTAGGGCATATACACTAACAAAAAATTGTTATATGTAGAAATGAATTTGCCGGGTAAAATTTACGGTAAGTAACAAACAAGCAAGATAAATGAAATAAGGGTCACATTCCATTCATAAAGTAACAGAAATTAGTAGCATTGGGCTCGGGTGTTACATTATACCCAACTACAAAAGAATTTCGTCCTCGAAATTTCAAGAATACAAAGATAGAAACTACAGGAAAAGGTGAGGAAACTTCTGCCGGATTTCATCTTCTCGTTCCCAAGTGGACCCTCTACGCGAGCGATTACCCCAAGAAACAAGCACAAGAGGGATCACCTTGTTCTTAAGAACCTTTTCCCTTCGATCCACAATTTCAATTGGTCGCTCCTCAAAAGTCAAGTCTTCTCGTACTGTTAGCTCCGAACGATCCAATATATGCGTTTCATCTCGAACATACCTACAGAGTTGAGATGCGTGAAACACATCGCACACTCGCCAAGGACTGCGGTAACGCCAAACGATACGCTACCTCACCAACACGCTCCAGGATCTCAAAGGGTCCAACGAATCGAGGACTAAGCTTTCCTCGACTTCCAAAACGAATCACCCCTCTAGTCCGTGATATCTTCAAAAATACCAAATCACCCACGGCGAACTCTAAAGGTCTTCTTGACGCGTCTGCCCAACTCTTCTGTCGGTCTTGTGCTGCATTCATACGATTTCTGATAGTGTTAACCTTCTTAACTGTCTGCACAACCAAATCTGGTCCCAATAATCTTCGTTCACCGACATCGTCCCAACAAACAGGTGAACGACATTTACGACCATACAAAGCTTCAAATGGAGCCATCTGGATAGTTGCCTGAAAACTGTTGTTGTAAGAAAACTCCACCAAATGTAGATGATCCTCCCACGAACCTTTGAAGTCCAACATGCATGCTCTCAAAATATCTTCAAGAGTTTGGATTGTTCTCTCCGACTGACCATCAGTTTGAGGATGATAAGCTGTGCTAAACTTCAATCGAGAATCCAAACTTTCCTGTAAACTCCGCCAAAAGTGTGATAAGAACCGAGTGTTCCGATCGGACACGATGCTCACCGGTACTCCATGCAATCTTACAATCTCCTGCATGTACCGCTCCGCCAAGGCCTCTGTTGATTGACCAACCCGAAAGGGAATAAAGTGAGCTGCCTTGGTCAATCGATCAACAATCACCCATACAGCATTGTTGCCCTTTGGACTCCGCGGTAAAGCCGTCATGAAATCCATGGTTATATGTTCCCATTTCCACCGAGGAATCGAAAGTGGTTGCAATAAACCAGCAACCCTTTGATGTTCAGCCTTAACTTGCAGACACACCAAGCACTTTGCCACAAAGCGAGCAATCTCCCGTTTCATGCCTTCCCACCAGAAATGCTGCCGAATATCTCGGTACATCTTTGTGCCTCCTGGATGTACAGAATAAGCTGAATTATGTGCCTCCTTCATAAGCCCTTCACGAATATTTCCAAATCTTCAAAGCGAAAATCACAGCCGCAAGTTCCAAGTCATGAGTTGGGTAATTCTTCTCATGGGTCTTCAACTGTCTCGATGCGCATGCTACAACCTTCCCATGCCGCATCAAAACACATCCCAAACCTTTCCCAGATGCGTCGCTGTGAAACACCAATCCTCCGGAATTGTCTGGCACGGTCAGAATAGGAGCAGTTATCAACTTCTGCTTCAACGTCTCGAAAGTTAGCGCATACTTATCCGTCCATACCAAAAGGTACCTCCTTGCGCGTAAGTTTGGTCAACGGCCCCGCCAGACGAGCAAAGTTCTCCACAAATCTCCTGTAATACCCGGCGAGTCCAAGGAAGCTTCTTATCTCCGCAACATTCCTTGGAATCGGCCAATCTCTTACTGCTGAAATCTTTTCTGGATCGACGACAATTCCATCGCCAGACACAACATGTCCCAAAACTTTACTCCGTCCAGCCAAAACTCGCACTACACATCTTCGCATAAAGCTTCTCCTGTCTCAACGTCTGCAGTGCGATCTTCAAATGTTCAGCATGCTCCTCAAAACTCTTCGAGTAGACCCGAATATCGTCAATGAACACCATAATAAACTGGTCCAAAAAGGTGAAAAGATTCGGTTCACTAAGTCCATGAATACTGCCGGCGCATTCGTTACTCCGAAGGGCATCACTGAGTATCCGTAATGTCCATACCGAGTTCGGAACGCCGTCTTGCAAATATCTTCTGCTTTCACTCGGACCTGATGATATCCGGATCGCAAATCCAGCTTCGAGAATACCCTCGCGCCACTAAGCAGCTCGAAAAGTTCTCCAATGCGAGGGATAGGGTACTTGTTCTTAATAGTCACCCGGTTTAATTCTCGATAGTCGATGCACATCCTTCTTGTGCCATCCTTCTTCTTTACTAGAAGAACTGGAGCTCCCCAAGGCGAGTTACTGCTTTGAATCCAACCCTTCTCAAGCATTTCAGCAACCTGTTTCTTGACTTCTTCCAACTCTACTGGTGCCATTGGATAATACGCTTTGGATACTGGCGCTGCACCAGGAATAAGATCAATTGCGAACTCCATGTTTCGCTTCGGCGGTAAACCCGATATATCTTCAAACACGTCCATCCAATTGCGAACAAAAGCCGGTCCTTCACCTTTATCAACTTCCATAGATGCAAGAATGTGGTTTGTCGGCCTAGCCCTAAACTCGACTGGCCGGACAGAACTGCTTCCTTACCGCAACTACTGTCTGCTGCAAACTTCCCTTCATCCCAGATAAACTCTGATGTCTCAGCTGCCGCAAGTACTTGTAAGAAAGTGGTCAAACCCAGGGAGACAATCTGCCTCTGGATGTCCACGTCCCAGCTGCGCATGAACCTCCGTGCCCTGTCTGCATCGTTAGCAACTAAAGGTCCAGCGAATCTACTGAGTCTCGTCCATTCTGCTGCATGCACATCGACGGGTGCTCCATTCCGCTTTAGCCCGATGAATTTCTCTTCCATTTCCTCCCGTGCATTTCGCGGGAAGAATTTCTCCAGGAAACTCTTTGGAAAATCCGCCCACTTGATCGGCTTGGGCAAGCGGTTCTCTTCCACAAGCCACCATTCTCGGGCGTAGTTCACTAACTGAATGCGTACCACATCAACTCTTTTCTCATCTGGAATCTGTGCTGCAACAAGCAAATTCTCTGTGTCAACTAGCCACTGCTCCGCTGGCAACGGCTCCTCCAAACCAGTAAATGTAAACGGACCCAAACGTCTGAAATCTGCTACTGTCCCTACTCGGTCAACTGGTCTAGCTCCAACATTGTTCACAGACTGCTGAACGATTCGCAAACCTTCCTGAAACGATTCTGCTTGCTGCTGGATCAACTCGGTCTGTTTCCTTTGATTCTCCAGCATTCCCCTTAACATTCTAAGTATGGCGGCTTCGTCCACACGCCTCTGGTACGTCTTCAAATTCTTACCGGCTAAAACAAAACACCCAACATTAGCATGATGATAGATTCAAAATATAGATCAAGGCTAGAACTCCAAGTTACTTAAATAGAGTACCGTATTGTAACTATGCCGCGGTATCATAGCCACAATTACTTAACTCCACCCAAGTCGCCTAAGTCCTAGAGATAACAAGGAATCAGGTTTTCGAGTCGATATGCAAAGGAAGTTTGCACATCGTAAAAGATATAATTAGGAAGAATGTGATTCAAGAATGGTAAAACGGCAAGGTGGCAGGACATGTTTCCTAAACACGGGTATTCTGATTCGTGTACTGGGTACAATACCCAACTACAAAAAGAATCAACCCAGCTAACATATGGCTCTGATACCAAAAGAACCATGTCACGCCCCGCTTCCCAGAGTACGCTAAAATGGGCACGTGATATAGCCAACCATGCTACCTATGGGTAGGAAGCATCCATCCACAGTCACATTACGGCTGTAGAGATATCAAGAACACAAAATAAAACTATCTAAACATGTCCAAAAGCCAGAGTAAAAGAGTCAAGAGATAACAATATGCGGAAGCCAAAAGATACAATAAATGAAACACCTGGAGTGAAAATACATACCGACAGGAACCTCACCGCTCGTCTAAAAGCGGCAAAACTCTTAATCGGTCTGCAACAGGGTAGAAGGATCTGGGCCATTCAAAACCCAGACGTCAGCGCGTCATGTCAACAAGTAATAAAATATAAACAGGGTAACAGGCAATGCAATATAAACATGAATAAAGGAAGAGTAACAATAATATAATCAGAGCAGTGCAGGGTAGTGTGCAGTGGGTAACTAAACTGTTCTATCAGGTTTTCTATTCTAGAGTCTTTAAAATCAATTGATGAATCGTCGATGTAACTCAATAGTATCCCATACATACCCGGGATCACGGCCTCAATATTCTCGGCTGCAGCCGAGACATGCCGCTAGGCACAAAACAGGAATGTGTACACTCGATAGTATCCCGGGCATACCCGGGACCACGGCCACAATATTCTCGGCTGAAACCGAGACATGCCGCTAGGCACAAAACAGGGGTGTGTACACTCAGGACAGGTAGTGAACTGTCGAGTTAAAGTCAGGTTTCACCTTTGATTTCCCCATACCCCCAAGTTATATGTGTGGGTCAAGTCAGGTATTCCGAAATCAAGAAACTAATGCCGACACAGGATCAGGTAAACAGATTTGTCTGGATAGACAACAGGAACGGTCCATGAGGACTACATGTCAGGTTTGTTGGCCTTAGGCACAAGATCAGGCAACGGATCAGGTCATGGTACATCAGGTCAAGTCAAGCAGTGTACGGTACCATGTGGGGTCAATCAATATGCATGTAGCAAGTCAGGTCGGGATATAAACGATAACATAGGTGTGCTTACCATCAATTATATAATCTAGCATGGGTATCACAACATGAGATAAGCAATGAATTACGTAAGAGGCAGTTTCATTCAATTTGCAGTACAGCTATCAAATTTGATACAGAGATGATCACAAGAGTGCAGTTAGACAAGTATAGCCGTTTAGTCATGTTAACAGGTTTAAGAACCCTTAGGGGTGCAATAATTTATGTAACGGTTCAGTACAGCTATTTCAGGTTAAATGCATACGAATGTCCGAATGTAATAGAACTACATGGATAAGTGCCACCATCTATTTAGCAGTAAAATATGATTGAACAGGTAGATTTGATTATTAGGTTCAAATTGGCAAACTGTAAATTCCATGTTTAACAGTAAAAATGATATAATGCAATTTTGTAACCGAAATGGAAAACGATTGTACCAAGCTAATTTTACAGGTTTAGGGTGTCAATACATATATAAATATATTGTATAGCATGTAGCAAGGGGTACTTCCCTCAAAAGGTCGATATGCAGGCGGCCTGGTGCGTCGTGACACGATACGGTGTGTAAAACGGCACGACACGGTATTGGGTCTCGTCGCAATCTGGTGCACGGTCTGGGCGTGATTTGGACGCGATCTGGTGCGCGATACGGACGCGATCTGGTGCGAGATCTGGTATGACGGCTGGGGCTTAGAGATAAAGTCAACGACAGTCTGAACTTCTACCGATGGTAGTCTCGGCGATGAAGGGTTACTGTGATGACGAGATCTGCGACGAGGACAGCAATGGCGATGAACGAGGCGATGGCTGGAGTTAGGTGTTACTGGGTTAGGTGAAGTTTCAGCGAGATGAAGCCGGTAGCATGGCTAGGGTGTTGGGCTGAGTTGTGGCTGGAGATGAAGAGAGGAGTCATGACGGTGGAGGTGGTGGACAGGTGATCGGTGATGGGTTTGCGGCCTAGATGGGTTCTTGGTGATCAGGATTGAAGGCTGGAGTTCCGGGCATGGGAGTTGTGGCGATGGTGGTGAAGGAAGTTGGTGGGTTGGAGGGTGCTCAGGAGAGGGGTCGACAAAGATGACGATGGTGGTGGTTGTAGGTATTTGTTGGTGAAGGCGAGGAGCAAGGTACTCGGTTGATGGAGATGGGTTCATTGGTAGGGGTCGATGATGGTGGCAGCGGTTGTATAAGGAAGATGATGAGGGTGCTCGAGGGAGGCTGACGGCGAGGAGGGAAATATGGCTGCGGTCTGGATCGTCTAAGGATGAAGAAGGCGATGTTGATGGCGGGAGGCGACGACGAGGGCAGTCGTCGGCGGTGGGTTTCTTGGGTGGCTGGGATCTCGTCGGGGAAAGAAGTAGAGAGAGAGGAGGAAGGAAGGTGTGGTGGATCGGTCGAGGGCGAGGAGTTGAGGGGTCCGGTGAAGTGGTGTCGGCGTCGGAGTGGCGGCGGCGACGGGGAACGAGGCGGCCGGGGACTGTGCGATGGGTGAAGGTTCTGTGCTTTTTTTAAAAAAAAGAAAGAAAGGAGGAGGGAAAAATTATATCGAGAAGAGAGAGAGAGAGAGAGAAAAGTTAGAGAGAGAGATAGAGATTCAGGGGAGAGAGAGAGAAACAGAGATGTGAGGTAAGGGGCCCACAATTTAGAGAGTTGCGATTGGTTGAGCTAAAAGATTTGGAATAATATAGTGGAACAGTAAAATATTATATGGTTAAGTGAAAATTTATGCCGGTTTAAATATATTAAAAAAAATTTGGGATTTTGGCGCAAAGTAAAACATTTCCAATTTACGCGCGGGTTGGGTCCAAAAATTTGAAATTGAAATAATAGGATTTTATGCGGGGTCCAAAAGTGAAAATGAAGTGTTTTATGATCAAAAAGCATACCCCCAAAACGGACACACATACGTGCACGTAGCCGTCTAAACTCGCCAGTTTCACGGAATGGGACGAGAACACGATGCACGGACGCTACCACAGGGTTAGGGGTGTCAAGCAGGCCAAGATGAATATTTTCAATTTTATTTTGGATGCCAAAAATTGTTATATGTAGAAATGAATTTGCCGGGTAAAATTTACGGTAAGTAACAAACAAGCAAGATAAATGAAATAAGGGCCACATTCCATTCATAAAGTAACAGAAATTAGTAGCATTGGGCTCGGGTGTTACATCATTTCTAAGATCAAAACCCTCACATGTGGTGTGAATCATTGAGCCTGTGAGATCCTTAGTGAGCTTTCAAAACCCCTACTTCATCATCCTACACTTGACTAGCGATCAAGTGTAGCGTGTTTCCTACACTAAAAGAGTTTAGTGTAGAGCTAGCTTGAGCAAGAGGGATTTCGGGTGGATCATCTTCGGTGTGAAGATCACGAAGGAGGCTCATTCAACTCGAAGAGGAGCCTAGTGGAGTCGCGTGGATTACAACTCGGAGCTAAAGAAGAGAAGAACTTAATCTACGAGGGTATAACTATCTTCCTTTCTCTTAGTTTTATATCATCATAGTTTTAAACCTTAATATTCTAGTAAAGATCTTGTTTGTCTAACTTAGCACCTAGTAAAAATTAAAATTTGGCATGCTTGATGCTACTAAAACCACTTGGTGGTGCTAAGCCAGACTTTCAATAATCAGGCGTTTATTGATATTAGCCGGATTATATATGATATAACTGGATTATTAAATAAAGTGTTGATTTAGTAATTATATATATATATATATATATATATATATATGATATAGACATATATTATACTAATATCAGTTCACTTTATTATTTCTTCTCTTTATATATATTTATATATGATATAAATATATGTATCATGTTAGCTAATACATATGAGTTGTGTGTATGAGATGCACACACAAGTTTAGCTAATACATGATTGTTGTGTGCATGAAATTTACATTAGGAATAAGATGAGATCAAATGATTTATCTATTTATTTTTTAGGATAAAAGAATAGCCATTTTTTTGGTTGTGTGTAGAGTGCATGACTCATTTTTGTTTTTACCTAAAAATATAAGTATGGCTTATCTTTTGATCTCATCACAATTCCAAGCCATTCTCATCACTTCACTCTCTCTCTAGAGTTTCTATTTTTGAGAGAAAGAAAAGAAAAGAGAAGAAAAATGGAGAACTAAAATTCCTACATCATCTATTCAAACTTTTATAGCAAATTAGTTTAGATAGTTACTTCACTACAACTTTAGTTTGTGAAGTGATAGCTTGTGTTGGTGTAATCTCAAGATAGATCATCTTAGGCCAAGGAGATTATCTTCAAGCTCGATCTAGGATTCAAGGATCCCACTTAGAGTTCAAGGGTGAGAAGGCAAACACACTATAAAGGTTGTTGCTTCGATCTTTTTATCCTAGCTTTAACGTTTTAGTTGCAAGTTCATGTTTTTGATAAAATCCTTGCTTAGGTTAGTTTTTGCTCACTAGATTTTTTGAAAACCATCACTATATGATTCTAAATCCTTACTTGAGTGCCAAAACTTACCTTCATGGTAGCAGAGCTGGCTAAAAACTTGAACTTGGATGAATTTATAGTTTCGATCACGAAAGTTTTCCATATTTTATTTCCAAACTTTGAAGCTACCATTGTTTTTAAAACTTAACCTGAAATTTTTTAAAACAATATCACTAGAACTTTAGTTTGTGAAGTGATAGTTTGTGTTGGTGTAATCTCAAGGTAGATCATCTTAGGCCAAGGAGATTATCTTCAAGCTCGATCTAGGATTCAAGGAGCCAGTTGGAGTTCAAGGGTGAGAAGGCGAACACACTACAAAGGTTGTTGCTTCGATCTTCTTATCCTAGCTTTAACGTTTTAGTTGCAAGTTCATGTTTTTGATAGAATCCTTGCTGAGGTTAGTTTTTGCTCACTAGGTTTTTTGAAAACCATCACTACATGCTTCTAAATTCTTACTAGAGTGCTAAAACTTACCTTCATGGTATCAGAGCCGGCTAAAAACTTGAACTTGGATGAATTTATAGTTTCGATCACGAAAGTTTTCCATATTTTATTTCCGAATTTTTAAGCTACCATTATTTTTAAAACTTAACCTGAAATTTTTTTAACCAATACCAGTGTGTTATAATCTTTATGATTATGACATGAAAGGAAGAAAGGCCCACAATTTATAGTTCAATCCGCTAGAAAACCGCCCCCAGCGGCCATTTTGTTGAATTGTGGGTTCTTCTTCCCACAATGGCTTCAAGGTTTAGAAATAGGATTTCTAGTATACTTTGTTTCATTCCAGATTTTGATGTGATCATGTTTGGATGTTAGGAAAGTTTTACAATCGAAATTGTAAGTTCGCGATTGTTCCGCATTATGTTAATGTGTTGGTAAACGTCTCTAATTGCTATATGTATCAATTAGTCGAGGTTGCGCATTAGATAGTTGCGATGATGTTGTGTTGTTCAGTTGTTGGTTTAGTTGGATCGTCGTGACGAATCGCCCCGTGTGAATCTAGATATTTGTTCAATGTAAATTCTTGTAATCATTTGTGATGTATATTCTTTTATTGGGGCATAAACGGTTAAGGTCACTGCTGCCGTTTATTGTATATTTTTACATTTCAAAATCTCGGATTGACCCAAGGAAGAGTGCATAAGCTACTGGGTATTCAAAGTACCGGGTGATCCACTCATTTCAATAAGGGGGTTGCTTCACTTTGATTACTTGGCGGGTAGCTTGTCGTACTCGTAGGGGTCTAAGATATTCGCACATAGGCTATTCGAACAACCGTGGAATCCATATTTTCGTTAATGGCTAACACGAAAAGTGGACTTCCTAATATATCCTATATTCCTATCTTTTATTGCTTCTACTGCTGTGATACCTTTATATCATGCGTGAGACGAATGCTTATATGTATGATTTATAAATAAATGTTGTTTATGTTTTGCATCCGTGCTAGTCCAGCCCCCGCCCTACCGTAAGTTAAGTAACTTTACGGTGAAGACCCAGGGCCCCATGGCGAATGCAGATGGTATAAATGTGCTTTCTATTTTCGTTGTTTCTGGTGTGATATGAGTTAAATGACGGGACATCATTAATTGGATTAATGAAAAGAAATAAACTTAAATTGATGTTGTAAGAACCAAATTTGAAATCTACTCGTCTTTTTCATGAAAAACCAATCATTTCAAATGCGGAGCCTAAGCTACTTCTTCTCAAAATCACTAGGTTCTACAACGATATCAAGTTCATTATGACGTTTTCATTAAAACCAGCCTTAGCCCTCCGTCATTTCAGATAGATACAACTTAGTCTTCATGCTATGTTTGTTGGTATCCATCAAGGCATAGTGAATGGTAACTAAATGATACTTATCTGTAGCATGAGATGCAATTGATAGGGACACTCATTCAGCTTTGTTGGCATCCGTCAAGGGTATGTACAGGTCGGTTCGAATCAATCAAGCAATGAAGGGTGGAACTTGACTAACGATCTATGGTTTGTTAGCATGCATCAAGGTCATAGGTTGTTAGGGGTAAGAAATTATATCGGAAGTTTCAAGTGTTGAAAATTTCAATGAGATTGCATACTTTCTATGTGATAGTTAGGTCCCGATTCCCACTGTGAGCAAGTGTTACTCCCGGGAGAGTTTTTCACTTTACAATTAACTAATCAAGTAGGTTTCTAGAAAGGTGTTAACGGTGCAATGCTTCTGTGGAAACGAGATTTATTTTAATCAGGTCTATGCGAAAGCACGAGAACCTCCCTCGGAGTATCAACACTAGCCTGGCTGAACGATTAGTGAACTTGTAAGGTGCAATTAATCCCGGCTAATTTTTCTTTTAAAGTTTGAAGGAGGATTTGACAAAAATAGTAGGAACCATTCTGATTAGATAGGATAATAAACCAATCTAATTTTGCAAGAGTATCCATGCTAAAGTGTTTTTTTTCTCTCCCTCTAATAGGCAGCGACCATGACGAGACTTAATCTTTTATTAGAAAAATATATATTGATCGGAACGAATTACAAAGATTGGTTAAGGAATGTAAACATTGCTCTCACTTATGACAAAGTGGCATATGTCCTTACCGCTAAAGCACCCCAGACCATAGGTCCGGATTCCACGGTTGCGGACATCAAAGTCCGTAAAATGTAGGACCTAGACTGCGTGAAAGCCAAGTGTATTGTGCTGGACTTTATGAACAATGAGCTTCAGAGGATGCATGAGAATATGGACATAGATTCAATATTCCTCCATTGCAAACAGTTGTATGGAGAGCACTCTCGTATCTCAAGGTACGAGACCTCAAAGTAATCATTTCAGTTGAGGATGGCTGTTGGATCATCTGTAGGAGAGCACATCCTTAAGATAATTTTTATTGAAGAACTCACAATTTTGGGATGCGTTTTAGAGAATAAGTTGTACATCGACTTGATTCTACAGTCCTTTCCCCACACCTTTGCTCAGTTCGTGCTGAATTTCAATATGCACGGGATGGAAACTGATCTTCCCAAACTCCTCAATTTATTGAGGGTGGCTGAAAGCACCTTGAAAAAGGAAAAAAAACACCACTTCTTGTTGTTAGAGAATCTTCTTCATCCAAGCCCAAGGCTAAGGCCAAGGGAATGAGGAAGAATACCCCTACCAACCGATTGGTAGTGTTCAAAAGGTCAGCAAAAAGGACAAAGATGGGGCCGTGATATCGGAAAAAGGAGAGTGCTATTATTGTCACAAGAAAGGGCATTGGAAGAGGAACTGCGGGGCGTATATAGCCAGCCTCAAGGACACGAAGCATAAGGATACTTCAGTTTTTGGTGTGTTTGTAATAGAGAACCATTTTTTCATAAAATCTGCTTCCTGGGTATTAGATACTGGATCAGGTTCTCACATCTGTAATTCTTTACAAGGGTTGAGAAGTAGCAGGTTTTTGAAGAAAGGTGATATGACCCTCAGGATTGGAAATGGCGCAAACATTGATGCCATAGCTGTTGGAGAATATCATCTTGGATTGCAAAGTGTCAATACTTTGGTTTTGAAAGAAATGTTATGAACATTCATCTTAATCAAGTGTTGATTGGGTCTGGTACATTAAATAACGGTATATATGTTCTAAACCAACACACAATTTTCAACATCTAACACACCAACAAAAGAAAGTCTTCAAATATAAATGAAATTTACTTATGGCATTGTAGACTTGGTCATATAAATGAAACAAGACCGACTGAGTTATATAAAGATGGGTATTTACATCTGTTTGAATATCAATCTTATGAAACCTATCAATCTTGTCTAAAAGGTAAGATGACCAAAACTCCGTTTCCAGGACATGGAGAAAAAGCTACCGAGCTTTTGGGACTCATACATAGTGATTTTTCAAGGTTCCTACTTCATTACTTTTACCGATGATTTCTCGAGGTTCGGACACGTGTTCTTGTTGAAATATAAGTTCGAAGCCTTCGAAAAGTTCAAAGAGTATAAAAATGAAGTGGAGAAACAAACGGGAAAAAGTATCAAGAAACTTCGATCGGATCGAGGTGGGGAATACATAAGTACCGAATTTCTTGAGTAATTAAAAGAGAATGGAATTCTCTCTCAGCTTACTCCTTCGTATACACCATATCACAATGGTGTATCGGAGCGGAGAAATCGTACCCTATTGGATATGGTGTGCTCTAAAATGAGTATTGCTGAGTTACCACTTTCCTTTTGGGAATATGCACTGGAAACATCGGCATGTCTATTGAATAAGGCTCTAACCAAATCCGTGTCTACCACCCTATATGAGATATGGGAAGGGAAAAGACCATACTTTAATTTTATTAAGATATGGGGTTGTCCGACCTATGTTAAATGACAAAAACCAGACAAACTCGAGGCACAATCAGTATTGTGTAAATTTGTGGGATATCCAAAACATTCGATGAGATATCTATTCTACCACATTGAGGAACAGAAGGTGTTTTTTATTCGTCATGCCACCTTTTTAGAAAGTGAATTTCTTGTAAAAGAAATTAGTGGGAGTATGGTAGAACTGGAAGAAATTCCAGAACTACAAACAGAAGCTGAAGATTTGGCAGAACCACATATTCAAGTAGATCCTGACGAACCTCAACCACTCCGTAGATCTAGTAGGAATTCTCGGTTTTCTCATAGATAAGAATTGAGAGGATTGCATCATCGACGGTGATGAGTCTACTAGTTTTCAGCAAGCTATCACGAGTAGGGACTCAGCGAAGTGACTGGATGCTATGAGATCCAAAATGGAATCCATATACACCAACAAAGTATAGACTTTGGACGTTGCATCTCCTGGGGTAAAACTCATTGGTTGCAAATGGATCTTCAAAAAGAAAATTGGTGCTGCTGGACAGGTGGAAACTTATAGAGCTAGACTTGTTGCAAAAGCTTTTCGTCAAAACCCAGGAGTGGACTTTGATGAAATCTTTTCTCCAGTGGCTATGCTTAAATCTATTCGAATTCTATTTGTCATTACTGCCTTCCATGACTATGACATCTGGCAGATGGACGTTAAAACCGCTTTTCTAAATGGTGATTTAGAAGAGTGTGTTTATATGGATTAGCCAGAGTGTTTCATTGACAGTGGGAACAGCGGAAAGGTGTGCAAGTTTCTTAAATCCATTTATGAATTAAAACAGGTATTGCGGAGCTGGAATATCTGCTTTGATGATGCGATCAAAGAGTTTGATTTTATAAAAAATGTGAACGAGCCTTGTATTTACAAGAAAATTGTAAGGAGAACTATGGTATTCCTAGTATTGTACGCGGATGACATTCTCCTGATAGAAAATGATATTGCTATACTACAATCGGTCAAACTTTTTCTGGCATAAATTCTTCATGAAAGACCTAGGCGATGCCTTCTATATATTGGGGATTAAGATCTATAGAGATAGATCTAAAAGGCTATTGAGATTGTCCTAATCTAGGTACATTGTCACCATACTAAATGTAGGGTTCCTAGGCACACTAATGATGTCTCACAAGGCATAAACCATGCCAATTTCAAATTTTACATGTGCCGGGAAACCCTAATACGGATCGTTGACTAGAGTTTAGGCGAAAAATGAAACTAGTTAAAAACTTAACTAAAAGAAAGAGGCTACAACCTTTGTAGATCCGGTTCTCTACCTCCATGGCTCCGTGATGAAGTCCCCTCGCTATCCATCGGATCCCGGACTCTAGCGTCGGCTTCATCGGAGAAATAGGCGGGCTAGGTCGTCGACTTTGATGCCGAAGATGATCTACGTCGAGGAAACACTAGATCAAGCTCCAACTTCACCAAGTCAAGAAACTTGTGAAGAAAACACCCTATACTACTTGGCAAAAGGTAGAGGATGAAGAAATAGGAAGTGGGTTCACTTTAGAATTGGATTTCTCACTCTTTTTCACTAGTTGCCATTGATGGAGGCAAGATTTCTTCTTGAAGAAGAAGAAGAAGATGATGATAGAATATGATGAGTATTTTCAAAAAGAAAAATAATATGAATACTTATTATATTCTAACCATGGTCAAGTGTAGAGAGTAAACTAGGGTTAGCTGAATGGTTAGGTTAAGGGAATAAAACAAAAATGGTCAAGCTTTTAACTCTTCATGAAGCTTCATGAAAGAAACAAAGAAAGCCACAATTTCCATCTTTTGTTTTTCCAAAATAAATAAACAAAATAAATAAATGAATAAGTAAACAAAACCCTAACCATTTATATAACCATGGTTTAATCTTTACACAAGCACAAGTTAGCATGTATCATCAAACATGATACAAACAAGTGCACACAAAAATATATCACATATACAATGTGCACCTCAAGTGAGAAAATCCTTTTAAAGTGAACATATACTAGTTAATGCAAAGTAATATATCAAATATATAATTATACATTAAATCATTAAATCAACACTTAATTTAACGATCCGGTCATATCGCATATGACCGACTAATATCCGATGTATCGACTTATCGAATCAATCTTTGATTCGATAACTAGGTTATATCGCATACAACCAATCGATACATTCATCGCGAGAATGGAATACGGTATCACATACATGCATTATTCTCGGTCCCGCACATATCTCATATGCGCTCCTATTTCGTTACGCTTGAGCCAGGAAACCTCTGTGTAGGACTCTAAAGACTCGTCAATACGCCGGCAGCAGGTGATGATCATATCAAACACCCACAAGCCGCAAGCGGTCTGCTAAACGTAACGGCCACCCGGGTATTGAGCGATCAGAAGATCGACGAGCAAGCCCGCTCATACTCCTGTGAATCCAACCAGTAACACTTACCGTACAGTCCGGTCTCGTCGTCTGATATGTCGCATATCTCGCCTAGGGGTGGTAAACGTCAGACCCCAATAGCTCGATAAGTCATGTCGATATGAGGTCTATAATAGTTCGAGAAACTACTGATAACACTTACCAGTAAATCTCAGCAACCCTGTCCAGGGATTTCCGGTTATAGCCAATCGAACACAGCGCAACATCAACTCCCTATACCGGGAGAGACGAATCCCCTCCTATCGCTCATTGCCTCCATGTGATTCGCGACTGTACCCAAAAACCACCGTTTTGCACTCCCCTCTTGGACGTGGTAAGGTGGAAATCAAAGCACAGTGGGAACCACACAAGACTCTATGACGATCTCGGGTCAACAGACTACTCTGTACCAGTGTCACCAGAGAACTGCCATCTGACGTAAGGTATTATACCATCTGGGAGTTCTCGGCGAGTCCGTCCAGTGTACCCAGTCTCCACTGAGCACCCGTATATCATCTCTGATGTCAAACACCAATGGATATGGGATCATCCATCGCCCATCTGTATGGGTCGAGCAGGTATACGCTAGTCTACTCTGGTATATTGATGTCCCATCTCGATACACCCACGACTAGGGACCTTGAAGGATGTACTTATGGACTACCATGTCCCCACTAGTATGATCTGCATCATAGTCCAGGTAGTCAAGTACACATCCTAAGGGCTTTACCAACATGTAACAGAGAGACAATCAGTATACACGTTAAGGTAAAGAGTAACCAGATAGCATACTATCATGTCGAGCAAGAAAGTCCTCCCTATATATGTCCAAGCATCCACTACAATATACATCCTATGTATAGTAATGGCCTCTAGGGCATACATATAACTAACAATCTCCCACTTGCACTAGGGCCATCTGATAGCAGTGGTTGAAGTATCTCATACTCAACCATCCCATAATAGTCTCTCTCTGGGAAAAGGTCTTTGTGAGTGGATCCGCCGTGTTGTCCTCTGAGTCTACTCTCCTAACCTTGATCCCTTGGAGATCAACCATCTCCATGATCAGGTGACACTGCCTTAGAATATGTCTGGATCACTGATGGGACCGACGTTCCTTGGCATAAGCCACAACTCCATTGTCTCACAATGGTTGGAACGTAGTTCATCTCATGAACCAATATACACCCAAACATCCTCTTTGGTAGCATCTTAAGTAGCGATGTATCCTGCCTTTATCGTCTAGTTAGCCACGGTATCTAGCTTGGAACTCTTCCAACATACCGTCCCTTTACTGAGGGTAAAGACAATGCCTGTGACTGACTTTCAGTCGTCCTTATCACTCTGGAACCCTTCCAGTGATTCTCCCCAGGATCGATTGATACCATCTCACTACAACTAGTAAGAATCCTAACATCCAATTAGATCTATCTCATAGATCCAAAACCCAGGATTTAGGAGGTATCACTTTGATCCTTTATGGAGAATCATTGTGATAAGCGGAGATTGACCGAGCGTAGCATAGGAAACTCCTTTCTTATCAAGAGTATGTCATCCACGTACTCTACGAGGATCATCACCATACTCCCTACTACCTTTTTGTATATACAAGGTTCATCTACCATTTTGATGACGTCAAACTGTTTGACTACTACATCAAAACAGATGTTCCAACTCCGCGATACCTGCTTTATCCTATAAAGCATCTTGTACACGTTTCCGCTGCTCCCACTGTCTACGAAGCCCTCTGGCTGTGTACTTATAGACGTTCTCTTCTAAAACATCATTTAGAAAAGCAGTCATGTCACCCAACCGCCAGATATCGCAGTCATGGTATGTTGCCGTGGCAAGTAGGATCTGGATGGACTTAAGCATAGCCACTTGAAAAGGTTTCATCATTATCCACGCCTGGTCGATGACGAAAAGCTTTAACAAGTCTAGCTTTGAAAGTCTCAACTTTTCCATCTACACCAAGTAATCTTCTCAAGATATACTTGCTCCTGATGGGGATTTAACCCTTCAGATATAGCAATCAAAGTCCATACTTTGTTGGTGTACATGGATTCCATCTCAGATCGCTAAGCATCCAGCCATTCTTACAGAGTCCCACTCCTGATGGCCAGCTCGAAACTAGTTGGGTCATCATCTCATGATGCAATCCTCGCTCCCACTGTCATAGAGAAACCGAAATATCTCTCAGGTGGGTGAGGAACCCTACTAGATCGGCGGAGAGGCTGAGGTTCGTTGGAATCTACTGAATCCTTTGGTTCTACCAAATCATCTGCTGTTGTTTGTATAGCTGGAACCTTTCCAGTTGTACATAACAGACCTTGCCTCGAGCTTGTCCGGATTATGCTTTTAGACATAGCCCGGACAACCTAAATCTTAACCAACTTAAGATATGGGCTCTTCCCTTTCCATATCACATATGAAGCGGTAGGCAACTGATTTGATTTGAACCCTATTCAATAGGTATGCAGCTTTTCAAGCGCATAACTCCCAAAATGAAATAGGTAACTCAGTAATACTCATCATAGAGTGCACCATATCGAATAGGGTGCGATTGCTCTGCCCCGATATACCATCATCACTAGTAAAATAGGGGGTTGCCCCTACGGATGGAAATATCCGCAGGGGCATATTTAACTTGGCCCTACGGATTAATCCGTAGGGCTAAAAGCTTGCCCCTACGGGCACTGACGTCCAAGAATAAAAATATTAATTCTTAATTTGGTGTTTGCCCCTACGGAGGCGCAAACAAAGGACCTACGGGTATATCTGTAGGGGAAAGTAAATATCGTTTTAAAATAAAGCCAGATCGAAAAGCCTACGCTCATTTTCTCTCTCTCCCTCAAACGCGCGTGAAAAACCCCAAATCGCCACCGTCGCGTCGCCACCGTCGTTGGGCAGAGTCTCCACCGTCGTCGCCACCGCCGATTTCGTCGCCACCGCCGGTTTCGTCGTCGCCACCGCCGGTTTCTTCGCCAATTCGCCACCGTCGTCGCTCCAGCCCACCAGCGCACCCGTTCAGGTATAAATCTCGAGGTAAATTAAAGCATTTTTGGATTATTCATGGCTAGGTCTGGGTTGCGCGCGTGAGAGTTGGGTTTGGGCAGGGGCGCGGTGGCGGTCGGGGTCGGGGTCGGGGTCGGGGTAGGGTTAGGGTTGGGGTTCGGCTGCTGCTGGGGTGGGGCTGGGGTTAGGGTTACTGTGGGGCTGGGGTTAGGGTTACTGTGGGGCTGGGGTAGGGTTACGGTGGGCTGGGGTTAGGGTTGGGGCTGGGGTTAGGGTTACTGTGGGGCTGGGGTTAGGGTTATGAGAGGCATGTCAGCATATTTATGTGTAATAATTGAGAGGATCAAGCTAAGTTCTATGCAAGCAGTCCCTCAGAATACATAGATAGCTAGCCTTACATTTTAAATTAACATATTCCATAGTTGTCTTAATGGTAAGGCAGATACCCATATTGTGTAAGAGCTGACATTAATACAACCATAGGGAGCTGACAGATTATACATCTCATGTGGCATTAAAATCTATAAATGGACATACGAGATAATGCAAAGAAAGAGCAATAGATCAAGACTCAATCAACTTTCCTATGCTTTATGATTTCAGCGGATAGCTCAAGTTTAGTTTCAACTTTATATTCTTATTTTTCTCTCTTTTTTCTTTAGTGCTTCTTCCTCCATTTCTTTGAAGAGTCTCTCACAGCGAAATACACTCCAATTGCTGTTGAAGATTTTAGAATGTATCCAGAATTTAAGAAAAAAATGTTGTGCCCCTTATGCTTCTGTTATTCAACTCCTTCCATACACTCTGGACTTCTCAAATTTAAAAACTATTAGAAGTGTACTTGTTTATCATACATTGAACACACCATGCATGCTATTTCCATGACACATGGCAGATGAGGTGTCTCATAACTCAATATTAGCGATTTCCATGATCACGACACGTGGCAGATGAGGTGTCTCATAACGCTTTATGATATCAGTATCCTATATTTATATTTTTAATTGTTGATTGTTATAGATGTATACCATTGCAATAATAGTTTTTGGTTGATGAATGCTATTGCAATGTAGGATGATCAGTTCTATCAATCTTGATCTCAATGGTTTAAAATCATGTTACACATACAACACGAATGCACAACAAACGCATAATTAGAGAGCGACTCGAGATATTCGGGTTAAAACCAATATATGATACTCGATGATGATATGAAACCTTCATATTCCCATCGATACCCGTATATGAAACTAAAAGCGCCACTTAGTCCCCGTCTATCGGTTAACATACGTGCGATGCTCGTCGTGACCTAGAACTATACGAAGGTTGTTAAATATCGGACAGTATAGCTCGATACTAACAACCGTCGTATAGTCTACGCGACGAGAAAATTCAATTGTATGGTAACCCATAGATTTGTCCCGTGTGGACAAGTTAAGAATGTATAAAGCAAACGCCTTCATTCACTTGTGTTTTCATCCGTTTCGAGATATTTCGTCGGTACCTTTCCGCTGGTTCTCCGTGTACAAAGATAGATTAGATGTTCATTTCAACGTTGTTTCACAGCTTTGAAATGATTATCTATTCTATTACAGTGTACTCGGAGAACAGCGGGGAGGTGCTGCCGAAATTTACTCGAAACGGTTGAAAGAACAAGTGATGGGCGTTCGCTCTATACATTCTTAATGGGATAGAAGCCTACCCCCGACAGCCGGAACACATACATACAAACGCATAATTAGAGAGCGATTCGAGATGTTCGGGTTAAAACCAATATATGATACTCGATGATAATATGAAACCTTCATATCCCCATCGATACCCATATATGAAACTAAAAGCGCCACTTAGTCCCCGTCTATCGGTTAACATACGTACGATGCTCGTCGTGACCTAGAACTATACGAAGGTTGTTAAATATCGGACAGTATAGCTCGATACTAACAACCGTCGTATAGTCTACGCGATGAGAAAATTCAATCGTATGGTAACCCATAGATTTGTCCCGTGTGGACAAGTTAAGAATGTATAAAGCAAACGCCTTCATTCACTTGTGTTTTCATCCATTTCGAGATATTTCGTCGGTATCTTTCCGCTGGTTCTCCGTGTACAAAGATAGATTAGATGTTCATTTCAACGTTGTTTCACAGCTTTGAAATGAGTATCTATTCTATTACAGTGTACTCGGAGAACAGCGGGGAGGTGCTGCCGAAATTTACTCGAAACGGTTGAAAGCACAAGTGATGGGCGTTCGCTCTATACATTCTTAATGGGATAGAAGCCTACCCCCGACAGCCGGAACACATACATACAAACGCATAATCAGAGAGCGATTCGAGATGTTCGGGTTAAAACCAATATATGATAATATGAAACCTTCATATTCCCATCGATACCCATATATGAAACTAAAAGCGCCACTTAGTCCCCGTCTATCGGTCAACATAACGTGCGATAATTTATTCTTTTCAACGACAAACGCACACACAAAGCATATACATGGATTTTCTCCTTTGTCAGTAACTATCCCGTTCTTATATTTCTCAATATAGTCAGCATAACCTATAATTTATATGTTATTCAGTCTAACATGGCCCATGAGTACGTCAGAGTTAAGGACTGGATGTATGTGGATTGGAAACAACGTATGCAACCTAAGTTTGTCGCAGGAGTTGCTGCTTTCCTTGAATTTGCACGAGCACATAATAAGATCATAATAGAGAAGATTCTCTGTCCGTGCGATAGATGTGGCAATAAGTACTGGCAGAAGGTAGAATTGGCAGAGCTTCATATTGTAAAACATGGGTTTACTAGACTTTATTCAACTTGGAAATATCACGGGGAAGGAGAAGAATGCAGTACTGCGGTAGAAGAAGGAGAACACGATAATGCGGCAGGAGAAGAAGAAGAATTCGGTAATACGGCAGGATACGGAAATTTATTTCCATCAGAAGAAATGGAGGATATGGTAGAGGCTGCCCTAGGTGAATCTATTCGTACCGAAGATGACATTCCTTCCGGTCAAGGACCGCGTGCGGATAAATATGAAAATTTCATGAATGATGCTAGGAAACCAATTTATGAGAATGCGAAGTATTCCACCCTCTCATGGTTCGTCCAACTTTTCCAAATTAAGTGCCTAAATGGATGGAGCAACAAGTCATTCACAATGCTTCTTTCGTTCTTGAAAGATTCTATGCCTCCGGGAAATAATGTGCCCGAAAGCTGGTACGAAGCCCAGAAAATGATGTCTGATTTGGGTCTAAAGTGCGAGAAGATTCAAGCATGTCCTAAAAATTGCGTGTTGTACCGGAGAGAGAATTCAGATTTGAAAGAGTGTCCAACATGCGGAGAGGCCAGGTATAAGCCGAAAGATTCTGATAAGAAGCCTGATATACCTGTGAGGATAGCACGATATTTTCCCATAACACAGAGGCTACAGAGGCTATTCAGGTGCAAGAAAACAGCCGAGGCAATGATTTGGCATCACCGTGCTCCTCCAAGCGAAAATGGAAAAATGAGCCATCCAAGAGATTCACCGGCATGGAAGGATTTCGATAGGAGGCACGCAATATTCAGTAGCGATCCTCGCAATGTCCGGCTCGGACTGGCTGCCGATGGCTTCTGCCCATTCAACTATATGGCTGGAAGTCACAGTACATGGCCCGTTGTAATGATGATTTATAATCTGTCGCCTTGGTTGGCTATGGACCAATCATACTTTATGATGCCTCTTCTTATCGACGGACCAAACTCACCGGGGAACAATATCGACGTCTATCTCCGACCTCTGATTGAGGAGCTGAAAACTTTGTTCATTGATGGTGTAGAGACATATGATTCAAACACAAATACAACCTTCATACTGCGTGCGGCTTTAATGTGGACAATTAATGACTTTCCTGCGTATGGAATGCTTTCAGGTTGGTCCGTACATGGTCACAAAGCATGTCCTCATTGCCATGAACACACAACATCAAAATTTTTGAATTTTAGCAGGAAGGTTTGTTATTGCGGCCATCGACGTTTTCTGCCTCCAGACCACCCCTATAGGTTAGACACGGTTCACTTTGATGGTCATCAGGAGCTTCTTGGGCCTCCATCCCCATTGTCCGGAGAGGACGTGACTGCTAAATGGGATGGTTACAATAATGTGACCTTCGGGATGGATCCGACGAGACAGGTCAAACCACAATATTGGAACAAGTTAAGCATTTTCTTCGAGCTTCCGTACTGGTCTACAAATTCAGTGCGTCATTGTCTGGACGTCATGCATATAGAGAAGGGAGTATCAGAGCACATACTTAAGTTGCTTCTGTGTAAAGACGGGAAATCGAAAGACAACATGAATGCCCGGATGGATCTATAAGAGTGGGGAATAAGAAGTGAACTGCACCCTAAACCGGTAGCGGGTAAACCGGGCAAGTTTGTACTTCCCAATGCCGCTTATCATATGTCACAACCGGAGAAGAAAAGATTCCTGCAGGTGTTGCATGATTTGAAAGTCCCCACAGGTTTCTCAGGATCATTCAGCAAGAAAATAAAAATTGTGAAGGGCAAGATCGATGGGCTGAAAAGTCATGACCACCATGTTATCGTGGAGCACCTTCTTCCATTAGCCCTCAGGACTTCTCTTCCCGACTCGGTTGGTCTAGTAATCAACGACCTATGTTGTTTTTTCAGGGAGTTGTGTGCTAAAACGCTGGAGGTTGCGATGCTGGATAAACTAGAAAATTCTATTGCGTTGATACTTTGCAAGTTTGAGCGTATTTTCCCACCGTCATTCTTCGATATCATAATACACTTGACGGTTCATCTTGCAACTGAGGCGAAGTTAGCCGGACCGGTACAATATCGATGGATGTATCCCGTCGAGAGGTACGTGTAATTTTTCGTTTCGCGCAATTTATAAATTTATTTTTGTCATGTATGCCCGTGTTTATTTATTCAACATATTCTCATTAGGTACCTTTACACTCTTAAGAAGTATATACGCAATAAAAATCGACCAGAGGGTTCTATCATGCAAGGTTATCTTCTTGATGAAGCAACCACATTTTGTTCCCGCTATCTGGACGAGAACATTGAGACAAGGCTTAACCGACCACGAAGAATTCAAGACGGGCCATATGGTAAAGCCGAGTATAAGAGGGTAGACACTATGTTTATCAACAAGATATACCGGTTTATCTTGCTTAATTGCGTATGTCTTGAACAAATTAGAGAGTAAGTTCTTTTGGATTAATTGTTATATCTGTGTTTGTGTGTGTATGAAATGACATAATATTAATGTCACAATTATTTGTCGAAAACAGAACTCATTTTAACGAGGTACGTGAGGGGCATCCTGATTGGAACGAAGAGCGTTTGGAAAAATACCATCAGGATAATTTTTGTGATTGGGTCACAGAGCATGTAAGTTATTCGAATTACATTTTATTGCTATCAGTTTTAATCTAAACTTGTATCGTTATGTATTTATCGTAAAATTTGTTTTGTTAGATCCACGATCCGAACTTGTCTGCATCATTTGAGAGTGATTCAAGATGTTTAGCTCAATTTCCTAGTATGGAGGTTGCACATTACAAAGGATTTGGTGTCCTTGGATACAAATTCGAAGTTAAGGACATAGAAACATCTAGAATCACTCAGAATAGTGGGATTGCGACGGTAGGATCGGACGGTGTGATTTACTATGGGTACTTAAATTGTATACTCGGCATCCACTATCCCGGACGATCAGAACCCTTTTATATATTCCACTGTACTTGGTACGATCCGCGAACCGATACAGACAGGTGGAGAAGCAGTCTTGGGACTTGGAAAGATGAATATGGATTGACCAGTGTGAACACACTTCGATTTTACGGTCAGGACGATCCGTTTATCTTTCCGAACCAAGCGTTCCAAGTATACTACTCACAGTGTTTGAAGCATCCGGGGTGGAGTGTTGTATGCCGATGGAAACCTAGAGATGTCTACGATGTCCCAGAATACGAGGACAGCGATGAGGACGAAGAAGAGAGAAGGCTTAAAGTGCTCCGACCGTCTGTTTCGAAGGACGGGTTGTCTTCGACCGATCATGAAGTTACATGGGTTAGAAATGACATCGACGATGAAATCCAAGTAGATATGTATGATGCGCTGATTAATCCAAAAATTTGTAGTTTACCGTAATCAGAAACGGCGTCACTTCGCAGCTAGCCGGTGAATACGGGTCGATCCGCAGGGATGTGTTAATTTCTGATTTTGTGTTATAACGAGTTGATTCAAATCGTTGTTGGTTTTTTTATCGATTGAGTTTAAGACGAATTTATGTGATGAGAAAGAACTCATTAGGGTTAGGTCGAAGGTAGGTGTGTTGAGATCAATGTGTTCACCTCTTTCAATGTCGTGATTTAAGCTTTTAGGAAAGTCACAACAATCAATAGGAAAAGGGATTAGGATGATCGGGAAGAAACAAAGTTTCTTCCTCTAGATCCTTGTCCGTCTTTTCTTATTCATTGATGTGAGCTTCATGGACATCATATAAGTCCGGCCTTTTATACTACGGAACACCGTTACCTTATAGGTAGGGTGCCGTAGGGGGCGGATCGTATATGTGTGCATGAAAGTTTCGTTTAAAAATAAGTTGACATTGAAGGAGGTGAGAGACATCCGTCTCTCACTCACTCCCTTGTTCCTAACCCTAACGAGCGAGAACTTTTACTCGCACATTAGGGAATTATAAGTAAGAAACATTTTTATGTTTTATGTTTTAAATAGTTATCTTACGACAGATTTAGAAATTAGCTAACTAGCAATTAAATGATTCCTAGGGCAAGCAAAACAATTATACTAATGCAAGAATTAAATAAGATGAAAGACTTACGCGAAGAAGATGATGCTCTTGATTCCTCCAACAAATCTCACTTTTATTGAATATAAAGAGGCATACATTTTTACAGATCTAGATTACAATTTATAAGTAACTAGTGAAGCTAGGGTTACAGACTCTCGTAGACATGAATTTACTGATTTACCCCCTAAAAATCCCAACACATGAAACGACACACCGACACAAGGAGTCGGTGCCGACACGGGCACCATATGGCCGCGGTTCCGCGGCAAAGACATGCCTTTGGCCGCGGATCCGCGGCCATTTGGTGGGATTGGCCCACCAGCTTTCTGTGCTTTGTTGCTCTTCTCTTGGGCTCTCTTTTTTTACTATTCTTTTCTCTGTTGGGCTTTCTAGTATTCTCCAGATTCTCAGTGAAACTTGTAAGGATCTTTTTGACCGTTTCACTTGACGTTCGTCTCGGCTTGAGTAGGATCCGTGTGCTGGTTGGTCAAAAGTCCATTTCCTGTATCATCTTTGTCTTTTTCACTGTATTTGCTTCAAAAGTCTGTATCCTGTATCATGTAACAAACGATCGTCAAAAGCACCTGTTTACTTATAAATTGCACAAAAATGGGGCGTATGAATTGCAATATTATGATGTGAACATGCGCCCACGAAACGAAAAAGGTTATCAGTAATGTTATATTATTACTTCACATTTTACGCTCTAGATCATATATAGTCAATACTTTTAATGATTGTCTAATGCGTCCACGAACCGTTTATCTAGATTTGATGACGATGTCGGGAGCAGCGAGGGGCGGCAGGAGCTCCAGCCGCGGCAGAGGCAGAGGCAGAGCGGTTCTGCCGCCCGGAGAGCTCCGTAGGGAGCTTCAGAGGGCCGGTCTTGCACCCAGATCGGAGACCCCTTCGGATGCCTCCTTCCGTATGGATTTTGCCACACCTCCAGGTATACTGCACGCATATCCATTTTCAATGTAATATTACAGATATTCATGCATGTTTATGTCAAAATTACTTATATTGTCAATGTTTGATTGTCTAGTTGTTGGTCCTGCGTCCACATCTGGGACAGAGGCCACCCCCGCTCCTCCAGGTATGTTTATATATCATATAGTGTATGTATATTGATTTAGAATGCTATATCATAAATATACACATTCCTTTTGCTCTTACTTAGCAATTTTTATTATTGTCTAGCTGTAGGTGGTGACACCACCGCACCTGCGAGTATGTTTATATGTCCTATAGTGCATGCATATTGATTTAGAACGTTATATTATTGATCTACACATTCTTTTTGCAATTACTTATAAAATCTATTTTTAATTGTCTAGTTGTTGGTCCTGCGTCCACATCTGGGACAGAGGCCACCCCCGCTCCTCCAGGTATGTTTATATATCATATAGTGTATGTATATTGATTTAGAATGCTATATCATAAATATACACATTCCTTTTGCTCTTACTTAGCATTTTTTATTATTGTCTAGCTGTAGGTGGCGACACCACCGCACCTGCGGGTATGTTTATATGTCCTATAGTTCATGCATATTGATTTAGAACGTTATATTATTGATCTACACATTCTTTTTTCAATTACTTATAAAATCTATTTTTAATTGTCTAATTATAGGTGGTGCGTCCACACCTTCCACAGGGGCCACTCCTGCCGCTTCCGTACCCTCCGCATCGTCTGCAGGTTAGTATGAATAAATTTAAAATATTTATTTATTTTACATATGCTATATAGAATAAATATGAACTTCATGGAGATTTAGCGTCGATGTTTATTTTATAGTTGGAGGGGATGCGTCCGGGTCCGGGACCCCGGTTGTTCCTCACCGGAGGAACTATCGTCCCACTCGTGCTGCTGCTCGGGCCCAGGCTCGTGCGCTAATCACCGGAGGTATATATCACACTTGAATTTTTGTTTAACCTTGATTTCTTAATACAACTTTGTCTTATTATTGATTGTCTTGATATTTCGTGCAGACGCAGGGCCTCTCCATCCCCAGAGGGGGACTCGAGGCCCGAATCAGTCCCATAGGCTGAGGCCTGATAGAGCTAGGGGGGAGGCAGCATTCCCCCTATTTTTTACCCTTGACTATCGCTATACCGGTCCTCATGCCGAGAGGTTCGGCCGGTATTTGGGGGACGAGAGCCGGATCGTGAAGAACTATCCACTTCACGTTGAGTGGGGCGAGCAGCACCAGCGCTCATTCGCCCTCTTCTTTGATCAGGCTCGGGTATGTATTAATATATATTTTCATTTGATCTATCCAATATATTTATTATTAACACTTGCAATCTAATAACAATGTTTTTTTTTGTATTTTCAGTTGGATTACGATTTTCAGCCTGTAGCCGACCCTGATCACTCGGGGAGGGTGCTCGACCTTCATGCTCTGTACAATGGCCTGATGAAGAACATGCAGGCCAAGGTCCGATACAACAGGAATGAGCTGAAGGCTGACTGCTACTCCCTGTGGATAGCGACCCCCGAGGCAGAGAGAGCGGCCCTCCTATCTACTCCGGCGTTTGCGAGAGTCGACGTAGAGACATGGCCTCTATTGTGCGCTTATTTCGACTCCGAACGCAAACAAGTATGTATTTTAAATTTAATTCATTATTTATGATATAATTTATTTCTTTGTGTTTCTTAATTAGAAAACTAAATGTTAATGCGTTGTGCAGAAACAGGCCGCTCAGAATATGGAGAACAGGAAGTCGGCGAAGAGGGGTCGCCCCACTTACACAGGTGGCTCGAGGAACATTACTCGAGCCATGGAGTTATCGGTAAATTAAGAGTTATTCTCTAATATTCTGCAATATTAAGAGTTATTCTCTAATATTTCTAATATTAAGAGTTACTTTCTAATATTGCAGACATCTCGGACCGTGGCGTCAGGTGGTACACCGAGCGTGCTGTCCGCATATCTTGCCGTCCACGGCACCTCGACAGATCCCGCCACGGGCGAGCTTCGATGTCCCGACGTCGCTACCCAGGAGTACTGCGTAAGTGTTAATATTTTTTCTACCCAAATTTGAAATTTTAGTTTTGGAAGGTTCAAGTTTAAATTTTATACTTATACTTTACTGCTTAATGTGGGTGTAGGAGCGGGTGGCTGAGCAGGCCCAGGCCTCGGGGATCGATTTTACCGGACAGAACGATCCGAGGCTGCTGACCCCAGTTCTGGACGCTGCATACGGAGGGCACCACGGAGGTTGGGAGAGAGGCCGGGGATTGGGCCCTAGCAGGGCCCATATGAGGTTGGACTCCACCCCGGCGGTTACTTCCTCCGTCTCCAGTGACCGGCATGTCCATCAGGAACTGGATAGCTTGAGGGCCACCGTTCAGGAGTTGAAGGAGATGCTGGTATGTATACTACTTTATAGTAAAATATCATTTCATATTATATACATATCAACATATCCATAATTAGTACGTAGCTTGAGCTTATTTGGTTTTAGACTTAAGTCTGATTAATCATACATACATATGTAATTAAAATAAACAACGCTTTTCCAAACTAGATATCCAAACAGGGTTTCGAAATAACTTAATAATGAAACGAATTCGAATAATACACAGTTCTTACACGCTTCTTACACACGTTATGTCCAGACGCGACAGGGTAGATCGGCCGAGCCTCCACATGCATCTCCTTCGGCTGCGGCTCCGCAAGCTACTACATCGGCTGCGGTTCCGCAGACAGCTCCTGTAGCTCCACCGCCCACTCAGACTCCCGCAGCCGCGGCTCAGCAAGCGACTACCTCGACGGCGGCTGCGCAGACCACATCGCCAGCTCCACATGCCGCTCAGACTCCCTTATATGTAGCATTGCAGAGTGTATTGACCGAGGAGCAGGCGCGCGTTATTCTAACGTTATTCGGAGGTGGAGCTGGACCGAACTAGGGTAGCTTTTTGGTTCTTATTTTTTGAAACATGTATTTATATCACATTGTACTACATTTTGAAACGATATTGATATTGGTTTGTATTTATATCATATTCAGTTTTTGGGTTTCTTTTGTATATTATATATATGCGTGAGATGTGATTATGAATACTGCAATATATGATTTGATTGATGTATATAGTATTGTGCACAGGGCGGGAAAAAATCTAGCAGCCCATATTTTAAAAAAAAATACAGACAATATGTACCTACGGATTAAGCCGTAGGTATATACTTTGCCCCTACGGAGTTATCCGTAGGGGCAAACTATCAGGAAACCTGATATTTTCCCACCTGATATCAGTGCAGGGTGTTGGGGGTGCCCCTACGGATATGTCCGTAGGGGCCACTGTTTATCCCCTACGGATAAATTCGTAGGGGAAAAATATCAGGTTTCCTGATATTTTTCCCCCCGATCTCAGTGCAGGGTGTTGGGAGTCGCCCCTACGGACTTATCCGTAGGGGCTAATTTCTATCCCCTACGGATGTATCCGTAGGTATATACAATATATTCAAAAAAAAAATTTAAATATATGATTTTATTACCCCTACGGGGTACTCCGTAGGGGCTATAACACCTACCGAGTTATCCGTAGGGGCATGAATTTGTCCGTAGGGGCAAGTTCAGGGTCTTAACTTGCACCTGCGGCCTTTGCACCTACGGGGTCTTTTTTCGCCCCTACGTATATATCCGTAGGGGCAGTGGGTTGCCCCTACCGATAAATCCGTAGGGGCAACCCTTATTTGTAGTAGTGGATCTGTCCGAGAATACATGGATCGCAGCGACTGATCTGCAGCGACTAGATCCAGACTTCATTTTCAGAACATGGCAAGCCAGAAGAAAACCTGCATGCTATAGTGTATACGGAGGAGTAATGCAGAGAGAGAATCTCATTCTCCTTTAGAACAGTCCAGGAATTCCGTGCTCAAGTATTCTCCTCCTTGATCTCATCAAAGGACATAATACTTATACCCTTATTTTGGTTCTCTACTTCTAACTTATATTCTGTGAATATCTCAAAAGGTTCGGACTTGTGTTTCAACAGGTGCATATGTCTGAATCTTGAGAGATTATCAGAGAATGTAACGAAGTACAAAGAACCAGTCCTGGCATATGTAGACAGGGGACCTACATACATCAACATGTATCATCCCAAGAGTTCACTAACTCTTTCTCTGTTTCCAGTAAACGGAGCTATGGTCATCTTATCTCTGTGACATGACTGGCAAGTTTCACAAGATGTAAATTCAAACTGATTTAAATATGCATCTATATGTAACTTAAGCTAGTCGGGTCGCATTGATATGACCTAGTCTACAATACCTCAAGAAGGATTTGTTCATTTCTGAACTCTTCCTCTTGTGTGTGTTCCATATAGTAAGAACTGTAGTTTGATTTAGAACATCAACGCTATTAGATAACGTGCCTGATCCGATCAACTTTTGATATAGGAAATGTTCAAAACATTACCCAACAATACAAAATTTTATCATTTCTTTACTAATAAAGAGACTGATATGATTTTGTATATCAGGTTCGGTATCTAATAACATTCGTTCAGAATCAATGTATTTGGAATACAGGGTGACAGTGACCAACAGACTTGGCGGCAACACTTGCCCCGTTTTCTGCCTCATGAAACTTATCACCCGTTCTCAGTTCTTTACCTATCTGTAGCCCATGTAACATATTACATATGCGGGATCCTGATCCGGTATCATATACTCAGGACGTAAAGGACATTGAGAAACAGTTCTATATAATGAACACACCCGAAGATGATGCATCAGCATGCACTTACTTCGTTTGGGCGGCACGGGAATTCTGGTAATCCCCAATTTCCTGCTCTGTCTTATAACAATTATAAGTTGGAGCGGGACCAACGTTCCCCAGCTCAGTATAACAAGCGGGTTCGGTCAAATATCCGTATTATTATCTTGATTAAGGCGTGATATGGTCGCTACCTGGAGAGAGAGAGAAGAAAACACTCAGCGTATGCTCTTGCAAGATCAGATTGGTTATTATTTTATCTAATCAGGATGGCTCCCACTGTTTTTATCAAATCTTCCTTCAAACCCTAAAAGGAAAGACTAGCCGGGATTAATTACACACTGCAAGTTCGCCAATATTTCAGCCAGGCCAGTGTCGGTACTTTGAGGGAGGTCCCCCGTGCTTTCGCAGGAACCTAATTAATGTAATCCTCGTTTTCCCAGAGGCGTAACCTCGTTAACACCTTTCTAGACACCTATTTGATCGGCTAATTGTAATATATAAAACTCTCTCAGGAGTAACAATTACCCGCAGTGGGTATTGGGATCCAACTATCTCATAGAAGGTATGCAATCTCATTGCAAATTTCAACACTTGAAATTCCCGATAATATTTTGCCCCTAACGTGCTATGACCTTGACGAAAGCCAACAAACCATAGCCCGCTGGTGAAGTTCAACCCGTACATTTCTTGATTGAATTAAACCCACCCGCACGACCCTTGACGAAAGCCAACAAAGCCGCACGACTACCCTAATCCAATCGCATTGTATGCAGCAGATAAGCAGCATATAGCTACCGCACACTGCACCTTGACGAAAGCCAACAAATGCAGCACGAATACTATATACAACTTATCTGAAATGACGGAGCGCTACGACAGGTTTTTCTGAAAACCTATTGCGTAATGAACTTGATATCGTTGTAGAATCAAATAATTTTTAAAATGGAGTGTTTTTTGAGGCTTTTCTAGTTTTGCTAAAGGAGTCACTCCCGGTGAAGGGATCGTCGGTCCTTTCCTCGTCGAATGAGGTGCGGGATATATCATATATATCACTGTACAAAGCAAAAACTCTTAAAAGAAATCAAAAGACAAACCGAGTGTGTTGCATCTGCCAGTTATTGCTAAAGGAGTCACTCCCGGTGAAGGGATCTCGGTCCTTTCCTCATCGAATAAGGTGCAGGATATATCACATATACCTCTGTGCAAAGCAAGAACTGTAGCTACCTGTTTTATTTTGAAATTCGATTCTACAACATCTTTAGGTTTCTTTTACTTTCATTAATCACATTAATGAAGTCCCATCATTTAAGTACCTAAACATCACAGATAAATACGACGTAAACTTATGCCATCCGCATTCGCCTCGATGTCCCCTCGTGCACCGTTAGGTTAGATTACTAATGGCAGAGCGGAGCAGGGCTAGCGCGGGTGTAAAACATAAGTAACGTCTATATAATATATCATATATACTATATACTGTATCTATCACAGAACATCACATGATCACATTACAGATATCGCAGCAGAAGAAACATATGAAATATTGGATATACTAGGACGTCCGTGTTTTCAATACGAGCCAGTATAAAACACGGATTCCACGGTCGTGATGAATAGCCAAACCCACACCCCTAGACCCCTACGAGAGCGGCAAGCAACCCTACCAATTCGAGAGTTAGGAGACCCGGACTCGACTCCTCGAGTTGGTCTCCCACTGGACTCCAGAACCCGGTTACTTGTACTCCCCTCCTTGGGTCTATTCTAGTGCGGAAAAGTAAATAATATACAAAAGGTGACATCTTCCGCAACCTGGAAGTGCCCCAATAAAAGAATATTACATACAAGTTTTTACATGAATGAAAAAGAAAAACACTCATCTCACATAAAAACCCCCGGCTATTCAAACACGACGATCCAATATAACATATCCAGCAACACATAACATCACATGTCATCAACGTAAGTAAATATGCCCATCCCAATTGTCGTTGACATATAGCAACGAAACCGGTGATATCACATATTACACTTACGGTCACCCAAAAGAAAGTGTAAAACTACAACAGTTGGAATCCGCAATCTCTTTAGACATCGCATGCCTAATCAAATGAAATACTTAGACATCACATGCCTAACAATTATAAACCCCACAGTTTAGTCTCATTATCGAAAACTCTTTTCAATATCAAGTCGGGCAATTCAACAAGATTCCCGACATTTTTGATCGAATGCTCGTCGCAAACTTTAGTAGGCGGCCGCACCCCCGATACCGTCGACGAAATGCACTAAGGCGGAACACCGCTACCGCGAGCACCCGAACGGATGCTTTCGGCGACGGGGTTCTCCTACAGTCACTTGGTCGGGGCTATGGAGTGAGGCTGTCTATTAAGTTTACCCGGCGAGTATCCGCGTACACTACGTGATTGCGACGGACTTTTGATCACATCAAAATTCCGTGGCAACCGATCAAGTGAGACTAAACTGCTATGTTTATAACATTCATTCAGTTATCTCATAACTTCTTATGAATTCCAATTGTTGTATCACATTCCAGATAAACAGAAAATGTTAAACTTTCCGATCGAACAGTCGAACACCCAAGTTTTCCCGATACAGCTCAACACATGAAATAAGTCTAAAAAATTCAGTTCATGCCTCAGTACCAACGGTCCAGCCGTAGAAGGGTCAAGCCAACGCCTCACATGTGGCACGCCGTACTGCCCCAAACCCTAAGGTTCAAAGGGCAGTTCAAGACGGTCACATAATCGAGTTAAGGTTTGTTGTCTTCTAGAGGGACCACCGCGTTACTTGCACTACTTAGAACGTTCTTAAACCACGGAAAGATCCAACACTTGGAAATTTCCCGATAGGGGAAAGATTGGGTATTTACATCCGGTCGAATCTTTTAACATATTCTAAAATTATCCGGAAAAACACACAGACAAAGTTTGATAATCCGATCGAATCTTTGATTCCCAATACAACCCAGAATATTCAACTCTTGAATAAATATTAAAAATTTCCAGAAAATACAGCACCTGAATATAGGAATTACTGTGCAATTTTAAAAACCCAATCTGATAATATGGCCGCGGAACCACCGCACGAGCCATGTTCGTGCCGCGGTTCCGCCGCGCTTTAGTTGAATCACGGGCACGTGCTGCACAGTTTTTCTTACAATTCCCTGCTGAATTTTCTGCATATTTTTAATGTTTAAAAAACCCAGTTTTTGAAAAAAGTCCAGAGAGCATTTTGGAATTGGGGTTTCGGTTCGATCGGACTTCAAACTCCGTCTACGCATCGCCTAAGGCTCTAGCTAGGCTCTGATACCACTGTAGGGTTCCTAGGCACACTAATGAGGTCTCACAAGGCATCAACCATGCAAATTTCAAATTTTACATGTGCCGGGAAACCCTAATACGGATCGTTGACTAGAGTTTAGGCGAAAAATGAAACTAGTTAACAACTTAACTAAAAGAAAGAGGCTACAACCTTTGTAGATCCGGTTCTCCACCTCCATGGCTCCGTGATGAAGTCCCCTCGCTGTCCATATCGGATCCCGGACTCTAGCGTCGGCTTCATCGGAGAAATGGGCGGGCTAGGTCGTCGACTTCGATGCCGAAGATGATCTACGTCGAGGCAACACTAGATCAAGCTCCAACTTCACCAAGTCAAGAAACTTGTGAAGAAAACACCCTATACTACTTGGCAAAAGGTAGAGGATGAAGAAATAGGAAGTGGGTTCACTTTAGAATTGGATTTCTCACTCTTTTTCACTAGTTGCCATTGATGGAGGCAAGGTTTCTTCTTGAAGAAGAAGAAGATGATGATGATAGAATATGATGAGTATTTTCAAAAAGAAAAATAATATGAATACTTATCATATTCTTACCATGGTCAAGTGTAGAGAGTAAACTAGGGTTAGGTGAATGGTTAGGTTAAGGGAATAAAACAAAAATGGTCAAGTTTTCAACTCTTCATAAAGCTTCATGAAAGAAACAAAGAAAGCCACCATTTCCATTTTTTGTTTTTCCAAAATAAATAAACAAAATAAATAAATGAATAAGTAAACAAAACCCTAACCATTCATATAACCATGGTCTAATCTTTACACAAGCACAAGTTAGCATGTATCATCAAACATGATACAAACAAGTGCACACAAAAATATATCACATATACAATGTGCACCTCAAGTGAGAAAATCCTTTTAAAGTGAACCTATACTAGTTAATGCAAAGTAATATATCAAATATATAATTATACATTAAATCATTAAATCAACACTTGATTTAACGATCCGGTCATATCGCATATGACCGACTAATATCCGATGTATCGACTTATCGAATCAATCTTTGATTCGATAACTAGGTTATATCGCATACAACCAATCGATACATTCATCGCGAGAATGGAATACGGTATCACATACACGCATTATTCTCGATCCCGCACATATCTCATATGCGCTCCTATTTCGTTACGCTTGAGCCAGGAAACCTCTGTGTAGGACTCTAAAGACTCGTCAATACGCCGGCAGCAGGTGATGATCATATCAAACACCCACAAGCCGCAAGCGGTCTGCTAAACGTAACGGCCACCCGGGTATTGAGCGATCATAAGATTGACGAGCAAGCCCGCTCATACTCCTGTGAATCCAACAAGTAACACTTACCGTACAGTCCGGTCTCGTCGTCTGATATGTCGCATATCTCGCCTAGGGGTGGTAAACGTCAGACCCCAATAGCTCGATAAGTCGTGTCGATATGAGGTCTATAACAGTTCGAGAAACTACTGATAATATTTACCAGTAAATCTCAGCAACCCTGGCCAGGGATTTCCGGTTATAGCCAATCGAACACAGCGCAACATCAACTCCCTATACCGGGAGAGACGAATCCCCTCCTATCGCTCATTGCCTCCATATGATTCGGGACTGTACCCAAAAACCACCGTTTTGCACGCCCTCTTTGACGTGGTAAGGTGGAAATCAAAGCACAGCGGAAACCACACAAGACTCTATGACGATCTCGGGTCAACAGACTACTCTGTACCAGTGTCACCAGAGAACTACCATCTGACGTAAGGTATTATACCATCTGGGAGTTCTCGGCGAGTCCGTCCAGTGTACCCAGTCTCCACTGAGCACCCGTATATCATCTCTGATGTCAAACACCAATGGATATGGGATCATCCATCGCCCATCTGTATGGGTCGAGCAGGTATACGCTAGTCTACTCTGGTATATCGATGCCCCATCTCGATACACCCACGACTAGGGACCTTGAAGGATGTACTTATGGACTACCATATCCCCACTAGTATGATCTGCATCATAGTCTAGGTAGTCAAGTACACATCCTAAGGGCTTTACCAACATGTAACAGAGAGACAATCAGTATACACGTTAAGGTAAAGAGTAACCAGATAGCATACTATCATGTCGAGCAAGAAAGTCCTCCCTATATATGTCCAAGCATCCACTACAATATACATCCTATGTATAGTAATGGCCTCTAGGGCATACATATAACTAACACTAAAGCAGTTTAGTATTGAAGATTCCAAGAGCTGTAATTTACCCGCTTGTTCAGGAATCACCCTCTCCAAAGAGATGTCCCCCAAAACTGATGAGGAGAGGGCTCGGATGAGCATTATACTCTATACTTCGGCAGTCGTGTCTATAATGTATGCGATATTATGTACCAGAACAGATGTAGCTTACACACTTTGTGTAGTAAGCGAGTATAAATCAAACCCAGGGGAGAGGCACTGGATAGCTGTGAAGAACATTCTTAAATACCTGAGAAGGACTAAAGATGTGTTCTTGGTGTATGGTAATGGAGACCTCCAAATAGAGGCCTTTACCGATTCGTGCTTCTAAAGTGATAGAGATGACAACAAGTCCATCTCGGGTTTTGTGTTTACCCTCAACGGAAGGGTGGTATGTTGGAAGAATTCTAAGCAGGATACCGTAGTAGACTCGACGATGGAGACTGAGTACATCGCTGCCAATGATGCTACAAAAGAAGCGGTCTAGATGCGGAAGTTCATTATGAAGCTTGATGTGGTTCGAACCATTACTGATCCGATACCTTTGTATTGCAACAACAATGGAGCTATGCCATTAGCTAAGGAACCACGGTCACATCAGCGATCCAGACACATCATTAGGTGGTATCACTTGATTAGGGAGATCGTTGATCGCCAAAAGATCAAGGTGGGGAGGGTGGATACTAAAGAAAACACAGCGGATCCATTCACGAAGGCCATTCCCCAAGCACAATTTGAGCGACTTTTTGGGTTGTTGGGTATGCGATACGCCAATAACCGGCCTTAGTGTAAGTAGGAGATTGTTAGATATGTATGCCATAGAGGCCATTTTTGTAAATTATAGTGGAAGCTTGGACATATGTATGTACAGAACAGTCATGCTCAATATGATAGTATGCTATCTGGTTGGTCTTTATCTTAACATGTATATACATATGTTTTACTTGCTATTACATATTATTGATGCATGTCGATAAAGCCCGTAGGATCTTTGCATGACTACTAAGATTATGATAGAGATTATACTAGTGGGACCTGGGTAGTGTATAAGCACATCCTTAACTGTTCCTGGTCGAGGGAGTATCGAGACCGGGAATTGATACTCCAGAGTAGATTAGTGTATACATTTCTTGACCCCAATCGGGGCAATGTCTATTCCCACAAACATTGGTGTTATACACCAAAGATTGTACACAGATGCTCATTAGAGAATAGTACACTGAACGGACTCGCCGAGAACTCCTATATAGTATTATATCTACTGTCATATAGCAGTTCTCTGGTGACATGAGGGTTGGGTTACACTAACGCCCTGGCCATCATCCATGGCCGTTTGCGGAACAATTTTTTAATATGAGTTTAAACTGGCGCTAGAATAACCTGAAAACCGGATATACCATAAACCTAACTAGCAAGCTAAAGGATTCTATCTACTATGATAGAAATTTATACCTAAAGAAACAAGTCCTTCAGGTCTTCACTCCTCTCCTTTAGCTCCTCAAAGGATGTACGGATCATGCTTGATCGACAGCCTCCTCGCATCAAAGATGATCTACCCGAGAGTATACTTTGAGATCCTACCTCTACTGAGGTAATTAGGATACTTAGTATGCTAATCTAAGTAGCCTAAATGATGTAGAGAGTGATGATGGATTGATTTGTCTCACTAACTCTAGGTTTCTCAACACATGAGACTATTAGGGTTTTGAGGTAGAAGAAGCAAAGTTTGGAGAAGATGAGAGTGTAGAGCATAGAATGAAGATGGCTAAGTGTCGTGAATTAATAATGCAAACAATAATTCACAACACAAAATATCAAGTATACTCAAATAGTGAACCATGAGTCACCCAATGAGTCATCCCATGAGTCACCAAGTAGCCATGCTTCATTTAATACAAATGAACATCTCAACCTCCACCTCATTAACCATTAACAAAAATGGTTAAACAAATAATGAGGTGTCTTCTTCTAGAAGTATCTTGCACAATAACAAGAATGCCCCTTACCGTATATACATACCCGTATCCGTATTCCGAAAAATACGAATACAAAGAGACAAAATTAATCCAAGAATATAATACTAAGATCCGGTCTAAACCAAAGCCCTCTAGTAGTATCCGCCCGAACATCATACCTGTACAAGTACACGTATGTGATCGAACCCCTGCTGTACCATACGGCCTCTGCATCGTTTCGCCCGAAGCAGGAAAACCTTCTGTGTAGGACTTTAAAGACTCGACAGTACTCCGACAGTGAGTTACTGGATAAATCCATAACCACAAGCACATCAGCGGCACTAACTGTACGTAACGGCTACCCGGGTACTAGTCGAAAAGGAAGGCCGATGAGTAAACTCATCCGGATCCTTACTGAGCTTATCCGTGACAATATCCGTACAGTCCGGTCTCTTCGTCTAAGAGTATCGCATACCGGGTTTAGGGGTGGTAAACGTCAGATCCTAATAACCCGATAATGCATGCTGATGTGGCTCAGGACCAATCCGGGAAACTACTGATCAACCTATCAGTAAATCCCAACTGACTTGGCCAAGGTCTTATGGTCCTGACCAATCAAACTCAGTGCGATATCGACTCCCAATATCAGAAGAGACGAATCCCCAACAATCACTCACTGCCTCCATGTGGCTCGGGACTATACCCAACCAAAACCTTTTTGCACGACTCAGTAGAGCCATAGTAGGGTAGTGATCAAAGTACAGTGGGAACTCACATGAGATAAATGACGATCTCAGGTCCAAAGACTAACCAGTACACATGTGACATGAGAACCGCTATCTGACGATAGGTATAATACCATCTAAAGATTCTCGGCGAGTCCATCCAGTGTACTCACCCCCAGTGAGCACCCGTATACAATCTTAGGTGATCACACTAATGATTGTGGGACCAACCACCGCCCCTCGTCGGGGTCTAGAAATGTATACGTAAGTCTACTCTGGAGTATCGATACCCGATCTCTATACTCCTGCGACTTGGGACTTTTAAGGATGTGGTTATAGACTACCCAGCTCCCACAAATATGATCGCCATCATAACGCTGGTAGTCAAGCAAGATCCTACGGGTTTTATCAACATGTGGTCGATAAATATAACATATGCACATGTTAAGATAAAGTCAAACCATAATAGTATATTACTGTATCGAGTCTTTATCAATATGTGCAAGCAACATAAAGTATCATAAGAAAGAAATACACATATCGAGATAAAAACAACTCAAATAATATACTATATAACTGAGAAAGATTGTCCTGTACATATATATCCCTAATATCCACATGTATGCATATACAATAATGACCTCTAGGGCATGCATATCCAACAATGAGTACATGGTAGTCTATAGACCTGAGATCTTCATAGAGTCTTGTGTGTTTCCCACTGTACTTTGATTGTTACCTTACCACGGTTTTAAAGAGAATAGTACACCGAACAACAACAAATGTCATACCCAATTGAATATTTGAATTATTTGAAATTGTGTGGCATTCCTCATCATGAATTACATCTCAAAGTTGGTTGTGTTGTTATATTAATGCACAATATAAATGAAAACCAAGGTTTGTGCTATGTCACCGGAATGATAATCACTCAGCATCATTGAAGCAAAGATAATAACCGGGGATAATACTCGTAGCAATCATTGGATCCCACGGATTGATATGACTCCATCCGACACCGACCTTCCTTTCATGATGTCCAGAAGACAGTTTCCTTCGAAGAATTTTTTCGCCGTGACTATTAATAAGAGTCAGGGACAAACTTTAAATTTTGTTGGTCTTTATCTACCGAGACTAGTTTTTAGTCACGGGCAGCTATATGTGGTTGTTTCAAGAGTTGCTTCACCCAATGGCTTGAAAATTACCATAAGAACCGATGACAAGGACTTTGAAGAGTACACTAGGAATGTTTTATACAAGCAAGTTTTCGACAACTTTTAAATTGTAAGCATTCCAGCCTTAATGTCTTTTTTTGCAATTTATACTTTTTAAATTATTTTTTCATGACCTTCAATATATCACTATGCTATTTGTTCAGTTTCTAGTTCTTCCTTATTTTGCCGTACCCTTGTTGCAAATGGATAATGCATTTTTTAATCTTATAGGTTATTTGTTTCCTTTAGATTATGTTTTAATCTAAGTCGGAAATATGGTCCTGCAAATTTTAATTTATACATTCAACCTAACAAAACAATACGATTGGTTTGAATCAAATTTTTTTGTCATGTATAATATAATTGGTTTCAATCATGATGTTACAGGTTGCATAACAATACGGTAGAAGCATCCAAATTTAATAAGGATCTTTAGACTTATGTGTAATTTATATTAATTGGGAAATTGATGTTAACAGAGCAACCTTTAGACTTCTGTGTAAGTTAACTTTTGATTGTTGTAATATTCACATGGAGAAATTTAACTTCATGTCGTTTGAAGATTGTCATGCTAAAGTAACTGACAACATTATGCTTGAAGTTAAGACTTTTTAAAATAACATCTCGAGGAAATAAAGACCAAAGAATAACTAAGTTGAATAAAGGAGATATAAGTGTTATTATTGAGTCTAGTTGATCTCACAAGCTTAGAAACCAATTTCCAATATAATTCTATTTTTCAGACGTCTCCCCTCTAATCAAGAGACGTCTAACATATCTATTGGAATTTAAACTGTTCAAACTTTCAAAACTGATATTCAAACAAGTCAAACTGCAGACGTCTTTAACAAATATCTGCTTAAGAAATTTTGAATCACTAGACGTTTGGCACAGACGTCTGTAGAAGAAAATTTTCAGTTTTTAACTTTATGTTCTATCTCTTAGTGACGTCTCCTCAAGATACTTTTGTACTACAGACGTCTGTTCCAGACGTCTGCTAAAGGAAATTACAAAATATCAGTTTTTATCTCTCAAGAGAGATTTCTGGTACAGACGTCTCCTTAAGGAATTCTTCATCTACAGACGTCTAGTACAAACGTTTGCCTTGGCAGTTATTTTCTGTTTGAATATTCAAATGAATGGATATTTACATCAATTTGATTGCAAACCATTTCCAATGGTTTTCAACAGTTTTTGGAAGTTATTGGAATAACTACTCATTTCTACTCCTATAAATATCCTAGAGATTAAACACTTGGATATACATTCATTGAGAAATCTTCTTGTTCTTCTTGTGCCCAAAAGTTCTTATTTTTTTATTTTTCATCCCGAGGAAAAACTTGCAATAATATCTCAAAACAATTCTCGTGCTAAACAGGTATTAATATTTTGAGATCATAGGATTTTGAGTGAGCATTTGGTCGTTGTAAACGATTTTAAATCCTTGAAGAAGGTTCGATATTCTTCCTTATGATAGAAGGGGTATCTCATTGTTTGAATTGTGGATTCGGAGTGGGAAAAGAGAATTTCCTAGAGAATCGTGGATTCGAGAGGAAAGGGGGTTTTCCTGCGGAATCACGGATTAGAGAGGAAAAAGTCTTTTCCTTAATTAGGAATCGCAAGTTCAAGCGGGATATTCATGTGAAGAGGGATTGTGTTCTTCACATCCTTGTGAAGAGGGATCATGTTCTTCACATTTTGAAAATAGTGGAAAATTCTGAGAAGTTGTCTTAGGCAGGAACTAGTCACTAGGAGTGGTGAACCTTAGTCAACAATTCTCCTGTGTTTGCATTGCTCTTAACTCTAATATTATTTTATGTGTTGTTTTGATTATTGCAATAAGTTTCATTATTTAAGTTCTTTAGATTATTCTGCAGAAACTTATTAATCAAAACATAATATAGTAATTAAGTTTTTAAATTTGCCATATAACACATAGTTATCTTATTCACCCCCATCTAATATAGTAGTTGTTGTTAAGAATAGTCTCACATTTAAAAATGCATATAGACAAAAGATGTACATGGGAACTCCACCAAAATAATTTTTGAATAGAATCTGAACTATATCAAAAAGGCCAATGTACACACACATAAACCCAACAACTCAAATATTAAATTCTAACATAGTATCTGATCCCAAATTAATAATACCTTCGAGAAAGCAATTTATAAACATTAAAAAGAAATGATGTCTTTGGATGAATGGTTCTACAAGTGTTGTGTGATCCACATAACAATCACAGAAAAATAAAGTTAATAGTTGCACGTGAGGAGTGTAGGAACTTGTGAGGAAGGGTTCTATGAATAGTTTCACATTAGAAAAAACAATAGATGCCCATGTGTATAAGATATAGATAGATGGAAACCCTAATAGAAGTCTTAGAGCCCACGTATACTAATATATGCCCATATACAAAATGATTATTTTTATTGTAATAATTATTTTTCCAGTCAATGACCTCTAATTTTGGAGAAGAATAGTTTTACCCCAAATCTATACGACCTTTCGTGAAAGTTTGACCGTAAGGAACATTTATTGAAATATAAAACATGGAAGATTTACAAGCTATATTTTGTAAAGGTAAAAAAAAGATGAAATAAATTCAATAGACGTATATCGATTTAGCCGTTGATGTATGTTCACCGTCGGAAACCAGACCGGGACGCAGGGGAGCACGTCCAGTATGAATACGGGGGCAGATGCTATATGAAACATATCCGTTCACCTTTTCGAAGATACCAAGTTGATTTATGGCATCATATATCGGAGGTTTGGACGGATGCGACAGTTGTAACATACTTATCAGATTTCCCTTCATATGTGAGGGGTTTTTGATTACGGGGATGCTTTTTCCTGTAGGCACAAGCCCCTACAGTTAATTACGTTATCGCTAAGCGATAACAACTTTCTCTACTCTATGAATCGTTGTGTGTCGTGTTATATATATTGTTTATTTGGGGTTTTCCTTGGATTGTATATGGAGACTAATATATCGTCACCCGTAGGACGCGGATTAGTCCAAATCCGTAAATCTTATATTTGGGTTGAACCTAGGTAGTATTTCTCATATGAATAAGATCTATCAGTTCAGGGTATATATGTCATCTAAGGATCGTTAGTCTCATCTGACTAAGATCAACTTAGGAAATATATTTAAGGATCGTTATTCTTATTTTAGATTAATGTCAACTTAAAATAAGTGAGTATATGGGCTCAACAAATATCATGGACGCTTAAACTTTATATCACTTAGTCAATTTGGACTAAGAATAGACCTCTGGAATATATATATATTGGCGCCTCGAAGTTCTGGTATATGCCACGTATCACACAGACAAAAGATATATGGGTCTGTGCCATATTGAGTCAGTGGCATATCAGGGTTGTGGCGCATGCCACGTATACAATAGATATTGGCGCATGGGTATGACTTTTGGTCCCTGACGCGTTCAGTATCAACGCCCATGGATTGTGGCATGTATGCCTTTATTTTTAGGTCTTTGGTGCGTATGCCTCTGTTAGAACATGACTTCATTAGCGCATGGCCTTTATTAGCGCATGGCCTTTATATAAGCGCATCTCTATATGACGCATGCCTATTGACACATATGCCTCTGGAGCATGGTCGCTTAGGATTTTTCCATAGAGATTAATCTCTTTTCTTTTCAAATTTAAGTTTCATGAGGCTTAAGCTTCTGTTAATAGCTATTTTGGCCATTAACGACATCAAGATCACAACTTTCTTGATCTAGAGTCTCCTTTTATATAGATCATATGATCTATTCTTTGGAAATTTAAATTTCCTTTGTCCATCATCATCATATTTTTGCAGGGGTTTAATTCTTTCTCTCAAACCCTAAATCTTAAGATCAAAGAAATCGCTCTGATGAAAACTTAAGTTTTCTCGAGGCGAAGTTTGATCTAGAGATTTTAAGATCATCAATAAGAATTTAATTTCTGAATATGAAGATTAACTTTCTCATGGATAAGGTTTAAACCTATTATATCATGGAAATTAGTTTCCTGTCTTACCTCGATTTTTATGAAAGGAGGAAGAAGAAGATCACTGAGAGCAAAGAAAGCTTAACCTTTTTTTATCTCAAGTTTAAGGGGAGTATTTTCTATATGAAATTTTGACCTCTAAAGTCCTTTATATAGGGTATAGATATTGTTGGGTAAATAGAGATAATATTTCTTTGAGATTTCTCTGATTGATCTTAAGATTAAGCCCGGGTGCTTAAGCACCGTTGGATTATTGATCCAAGGGCTATCTGTTGATATGATTAATATCCTTCTTATTTAAATAAGATGTCAAATCAATTCTTTTGTTTTAAAAGAATATATGAAAAGAGATAATATTATCCCGGGTGTTTATGCATCGTTGGATCATAGATCCAAGGGTCCTTATTAACAAGGTTTGCATTTTTCTTTATTTAGAAAAATATAAAAGATTATATCTCTTATTAAAAAAATTATCTTTCTGTTTTGAAAAGATAGAGAATATCTTAAATAGCTTAAGCTATGTATATTTTAAATCATTTATTTAAAGATTTTCTAGTTAACCAGATTGGAAAAATATTTCTCCAAATGTCAAAGAAGCGAGGGTCTCAAAGTATTGGCGCATCGTCCAGAATTGTTGGTGCATGATTTATGACAGCGCCCGGCTTTCTGGCGCATGGACTTAAGTCCCATGGGTTATTTTATTAATATTATTTTTTGGGAGGGAACAAATGCCCCCCCACCAGAGGCGCCACGTGCATATCACGTGGGGGCTCTGGTGTCAAATCTTGACCCTTGGATTCCCTTGAGATTTGAGGGGATTCCAACCTTCTTGATTCCTTTGTTGTACCCCTTTCTGTAGATTGTATCTTTCCACAATTCTGATTCATGAATAAAAGATATATATATCTTTTCTATTTACATCTTTATATCTTCTGATTGCCCTGAAATGGCTTAGCTTAGTTTATTTACTCGTTCCGGAGCGTTCAGTTCATCTCACCCTTAAGTAAAGACAAATTCAGCCTAACGTCAAACATACATAATTCTTATAGATATAGATGCCCATTAAGTTTGTAGTACTGGGTTTAGTCCATCGCACTGTTACGTCAGCAGATTTCTTCCTGATCCACGTCTACTCGGGTCGTTGGCTCGAGTAGCCGCCTACTTGCTGTATCACCCAGCCCTACCGCTACAGGATACAATGTCTCAAGTAACCTTCATAGGCCAGTATGTCTGTATTGCTGTCAGATGGTTCAGCGTTAACCGCTACCGTGGCGCTTTACCTTGAGGTCAGACTCCCTTCTTTGAGGATTCTCAGGGAAGTCAGAGCCACATCCGTCTGAGGTGGGTTAACATCTAATGGTCTTTAGGCTTTATATATATTTCCATCAAGACCCGAAGCTAGAAATATGCCGTCACTTTGCTGCATTTTGACCCTTAGGTCTTTGATAACGCCGTAATCTTACTTCACCGGAGTGAGTCGGACGTCCATGTTGTCTTTGTGTTATTTAAATGCCATCAAGACTTAGTTATTCATCTGATAAAGCGTGGGGAAACACGTCATTCCTTTTTATTCTTTTATATCCATGAATTGCCTACAGAAGTCGAGATTCGAACTATGTGTAGGGCAGAATTTTTTTATTTTATCATCATTTTTTATATTTTTTTATTCTTCGCGATGCTCCATCATTTCAGCTTTTCTTATTATGAATGTCATGATTACCCAATCATTTCGGATATTTATTCGCGGTTCCTAATCATTTCTGCATTTTTAAAGTCTGATACCAACTTTGGAATCGGTATCGCTATAACTGGAATATTGCTAGTAGCGACTCATCATCTGCCATGAGAGGACCTGGAGTTTGTCACCTGATTAAGTATTAGCATCGCTAAAACTGGAATATTTTCAGGAGCGACTCATCATTTGCCGTTGCCTATTTGGACAAAGGCTGCTTAGAAGACAGGTTCAGATCCCTGCCAACTAAGGCTTTTTGACTTTATGAGCTGTAAAGGTCTCATAAAGGTATTTCTCCCTACGAATGGAGGATCTCACAGGTGTATATTCTCATTAGGAATCGTAAGGATTCCTATATGGTATCTTCTCTTGCAAGTCATAAGGATTTTACAAGAGTATTTTCTCCTTGCAAGTCGAGAAGACTTACAAGTGTCGTTCACCGTATTGGAAATATCACTCAGCTCCGGTGAAACTTAGTTGAAACATATTTTGTTTACTCCCGTGGATTGTATACAAGAGTTAATATTGAACTACTTGTAGGGCATAAATCTCATGGGGGGTATGATAGCGTAAGAAACATACCTGGATCCCTGTAACTTAAGACTTTTGAATTCTATAAGCCTTGAGGGTCTCATAGAGATATTTCTCCTTACAAGTCGAGAGGATCTCGCTAGTGTATCTTCTGCTTAGGAATCGTATGGATTCCTAAGTATGTTGCTCCTTTATGAGTCATAAGGATCCCATGCAGGTATTTTCTCCTTGTAAAGTCGAGAGGACTTTGCAAGGGCATCATGTCATTTTTTTAAAATGGGTTTGTGCCCTTTCTGGTTTTCAAAAGATCGCCGGAAGTCTTGCTATTTTTACTCACGGCGCCCTTTCGAGTTTTGATCCTTACCCATTTTGCTTGTTGACATACATTTTTGGCAACGGAAGTCTCTCGGACGTAGTTTCGCTGCGGGTGCCTTAATATCGCTTATCGATGGGACTTGGATAAGATATGAACCGTTTATGCCTATGGATTGTTTACGGTGATCAATATAGAGATCAGCCGTAAGGTCATAATATCGTTTAGAAGACCGCATCATCTGTAACATTTCAGAAAAATAAAATATTATTTTTGGCGAATTTTTATAATTTAATATTAATTTTAATGAATATTTTAATATTTTGGTATAATTAAATACCGATAAATGGGGGAAAATTTGGAAAATTTGGAAAATTATAGAAATTACTAGAAAGAGGGTGTTTTATGTGAATTATGCAAATTTTAAGCTTTTATGATTATTTTGACACTAATTTAGTGCTAATCGCGATTAAAAATCGCTAATCGCGCTTTAAACGTATTTTGTGCAAAACGTTGCACCGTATCATTTTTACATGGCTTTTATTTTGGGTTTACTATTGAGAAGAGAAGGAAAATGGTTTAGAAAAGAAAAGAAATTGAATAAAGAATGGAATAGTGTGAGGTATGGGTGAGAGAGAGAAAGAGAGTGTGAGGGGTCAACTTTGTCTTGAGCCATCCCCCATCATTTTCCTTCACTCATTCCCTCTCCCCTCCTCTTGTTGTTGTTCCTGCTGCTGCCTCCCCCTCGTCCTCCATTTTCAAGCCACAAAACTCTATGAAAATCAACTCAAAACCCAAATCCCATTTCACAAAAAAGATGCACAAGCTCAAGGGAAACACATTGGACCATGAAAGCAAGGATTTTGGCCACTTGGGGCAACACAAGAATTTTTTTGAGTTGCCAAATGAGATATTTTCTGAACCATAAGCTTAGTGTTTCCATTACATTTACCCCTATGTTAGATTAGAACCGATATCCAGTGGTTTTGTGGACTTAGAAGAATTCTAGTTAGGGTTAAAGGAATTTGAGAGTTGTGATGTGAAGTTGAGCTCAGTAGAGCCCACACAACCCCCTAGTGCTAGAATTCAGGCCTAAACCAGAGACTAGAAACCCGGAATACGGATTTAGAAAAGCCGATATCGGAAATTTGTGGATTTTGTGAGGGTTAAATGAAATCTGCTATCACCCCGAGACTCTGAAAATTATTTTGCAAGGTCAGTGATACATGCAGGCAAGTAGGAAGCTACCACCAAAACCCTAGCCCCTAATACCCCAAACTGGCCTCAGATTTAATACAATTGGCCGCAAATTGAGGCCTGGGTCCCACTATTTTGGCCCGTGTTGATTCTGAAGCTTTATTTCATGTACACTAGACCCTTGGTATATGCAAAATTGTCTAATTTGACCTAGGGTGAAATCTGGGACCCTTTTCTATAATTGTTGTTTTGATTCGTGTTTTCGTATTGCGTATTTTGAATTCTGGATTCTCTTATTTCTGTTTTATCTCGATCACTTGACGTTTGTACGACGATATCGAGGGTTGTTTGATGGTGTTGAAAGCGTAGTCCATAGGTTCTAACCTATAGGCCTTGGCGCGTCGTTTGGTTTTCTCGATGTGATTTTAAGGTACATTTGCGATTGTGTTATCTTGTAGGTTCCTTCTCGAGGGTTCCATATGATGAAGAAGATGAAGGCGACGTCGACACCGACACGCAGGATACAAGGTGAGTAGATTATATTTACGGGGGAAGTCGGGTGGATGGTGTATAACACCCCCGCAGTTCGATATTTAATATACTATATATATATTATATATGATAGCTTATTGCGTGACATGGATATTCTAGAGGCGTGTAGGTGTATTATGGATAGATTAGGGGTAGAAGTAAACTAGTATGGTTTCCTAGTTGCGAACCCTAGTATAGGTTTACACCCACACTCACACACATGCTTATGTATTATATATACATATACCTAGATGATGAGGATAGTGGATGATATTTGGAGATGAGTCGATGAGATTGGGCATAGTGCCATGAGATCGGTGATATAATGTGGTTCGTATTTGGGATACGACACGAGATTTTAGCCGGCCTTTGGACGCGTGTTTCACGCACGCACTTATATTTATATAGATGGTATCGACTTGTACTAGACTTAGATCAATACCCCAGATCATGAGATATGATGATAAGGATACCAGATAATTGATGAGATGAATGTGATATTGACCCGTACCCAGCTTTTGGGATGCCGTACGATGATTTGCCGTACGAGCTTTATATTGATGATAGATCCGCATTCATGACTCGAGGACGTCACATGATATACTGTATCGTACGTGATACTATTGAGGCGGGATCACCGACTATTATATATATATATATACATATATATATATATATATATATATATATATATATATATCGACTCGGATTTAGGCGGTTTCCATACCCCTCCCGGTTAGCGTGTTAGCTAGATCTGTAGTTGCTTAGTAGATGTTAGACTAGGCCGATGTCATACCTATTTCAAAACTAACGAATCGGGAGTGTTTCAAGGATAGGCACAGGGATACTACGGATATTTTCAAAAGACGCATCTTTTCTTAAAAACACCGTAGCCCTTATTTTACTAAAACCCACGATTCTTCTTATTTCAAAACGCAAACTGTATGACATTTTTATATTGATGCAGATGCGTCACTATTGCGTTTATTAGTCGATTTCTGCATATTCTTATTATTCGCATCGCATTGCATGTGCAAATGGTTATTGTTATAGTAAAATCATGTTGTTAGGACACCAGCACCATTATCGATGATGCATATGTTCCACGTACACCTGCCTGCCGGCTCACACACTTCATCATCGATAATTGCCATGTCACTACACTGTAGTACTATTGCATTCAGGATATGACCCTTGCATGGCATACTCGTGTACTTACATATTGTACACTTATACTTGTGCACACATCTATTGTACATTCATACTTGTGTACATACCTATTGTACACCCATACTTACATACATAAGTAATTGCACATACATAGATGATTCTGGCTTGATTAGAGATTTGGGAACCGCAAGATACTCCTTAAAACTGACTCATTTTAAAAGAGCGGTTTTCCCTCAATATGTGCATATTACTATTCCATTTTGCATGATATACTGATATGCTTACATTTCTTTTACATGTCGCATACATCATGCTTTTTGATTATACGCATTGAGATATGTTGTTTCCATGATATTTCTGGATTTGGGAACCGTGGGTATTTCAAAAGAGAGTATGTAACTGTTTTAAAAACCCGGTTATCCTTGATATGATGTTTCAGTGCGTCCACCATGTATTTTCTCGGTTCTGAGAGCGACATGTGAACCTGATTCGAGGAGGCGGATGGGGCCGATTGTGGGTACATGGTGGACCCGGTATGGTACCCCGGGGCGAGAACGGATCGCTGTGTAGTAGACGTTGAGCTTGGCAGAGGGACTACTACCTACCGTGTAAGTCCACGGTAGCGCCTCGGCCGTCTAACAGACGCCAAATGCAGAACAAAAACTTTTACAACTGGCGCTATCGCGTACTGTAACACGGATCTGCCATTAAAGCTAAATTAACAAACTACAAAGTAGGTAGAAATATTATACCGAACGATCCGAGTCCTTCGGTCTTCAACCATCATCCCACGCTTGTTGCGGCTGCTCCGATCTCTTGAATCTCCAGTCTTCTCGTCCAGGTGGCACCACGTCGACGGATCTTTAAATGGGCTCCCGCCTCTGAACCGAGGCAACTCGGTCGTCAAGTTTGCTAAAAGAGACGACCAAGATGAAGTAGAGACTGAGTAGAACACTTTGTCTCGTTACGTCTAAGGCTATGGAAGAACGGTTAATGAAGTTGCCTTTTGGATCGATATGAAAATGAGATATGAATATGTTAATTTCCATGAACCAAAACCATAGTCTTTTTCAAATGAACAACCATAATCACTCTCTCACTCATGGGCCGGCCATATATAGGAGAGGGGGGTGAGTGTAGGAGGAGGGAGTGGTGACCACAAAGCAAAAGATCATGAATGAAACAATGAGTCACAAATACACCTAGTATGAACACAATTAATGCAAGTGATGAATCACTAACCTTGTCATCAAACATCATTAAATGCACTAATGAGTCACAAAGATGCATGAACCTAGTCACCACCTTCTAGAAGCCTCTAGAAACTTCCACACTCATTTCAAGAAAAGATAAATCCGTATTTAACCGACTGTTAAATACGGCCGATAGAAAACTAGAAACTGGCAACTTCCAAAAGCGATCCTCAAACGAATTTCAGGATAACCCCGTATCAGTATAAACATACCCGTATTTGTATTACGACCGAATACAAATGCAACTGAGACAAAAATATTATATCTACACAGCATAATACTCGAATCCGGCTTAAACCAAAGCCGACCAGTATTATCTGCCCGAAATATGACACGTGCGAAAACGCACGTGCATTTTCCGAACCTTGCCATAAAACCATACGGCCTCTACAACGTTTCACCCGAACTTGGAAAACTGTCTGTGGGGGACTCTAATGACTCATCAACACACTGGCACTGGGTATAACCACTAGCACGTCAGAGATACAAGCTGTACATAATGGTTGCCTATGTACTGATCGGAAGGGAAGCTGACGAGCAAACTCATCCATAAACCCTACTGAGCCTAACAGTGATAATGTATATACAGTCCAGTCCGTTCGTCTAAAGAGTATCGCATATCGAGTCTAGGGCGGTGGATAAAGTCAGACCCCTAATAACGCGATAATTCGTGTCGGTATGAAGCCCATCACCACCTGAGAAACTACTGATCCAAATCAGTAATTCTCCACTACCCCAGCCGAGGATTTCTAGTGATGGCCACCCGTGCACTGTACGACATAAACCCCCAATACCGGGAGAGAAGAATCCCCGACGATCCGCTCACTGCCTCCATGTGGCTCGGGACTGTACCTAAAAAATACCTGTTTGCACGTCTCCTTTGAGCATGGTAGGGTATAAATCAAAGCACAGTAGGAACTCACACGAGACAAATGATGATCTCAGGTCGACAAACTAACCTGTACACATGTCACCAGGGAACTGCTATCTGACGATATGTATAATACCAACTAGCATGTTCCCGGCGAGTCCTGTCCGGTGTACTCATAACCTAATGAGCACCTGTATACTTCTTAGGTGATCCAACTGACACCAATGGCTTGTGAGACCGGCCACCGCCCTTCGTCGGGGTCTCGACTATATACACTAGTCTACTCTGGAGTATCGATGCCCTGTTTCGAAACTCCCACGACTACGGACACTTTTAAGGATGTGCTCATAGACCCCAGCTCCCACGTATATGATCGCCATCATACTGCTGGTAGTCAAGCAAGAATCCTATGGGCTCTATCATCATGCAATAGTGAACTAAAGCATGTATACGATGATAAAGACAAACCAGATAGCATACTATCATCTCGAGCAAGACCGTCATATCGGTATAGGTCCTGCCTCAATCATTGCAATCACGTACCTGCGATCTAATAATTGACTTTGAGGGCACCATCTCCAACAATCTCCCATTTGCACTTAAGGCTATTATTGCGATGTCGCATACTCACAGCCCGTGTGATACCGAACACCCAACTCCTCTACTAATCAGTTTCACAAAGCTAGTTTGTAAAACTCTTGTGTTCGAGAAATAGCCTCAGTGAGTGGATCTGCCCTGATGTTTCTTTCTATGTCTCTCTTAATCTCAAGTTCGCGGAGAAATCCATCTCTCGAATCGAGTAATATCTGTCTTAGAATATGTCTGGATATCTGATGGGACCTACTTCATAAATGAACTCCAAATCCAAACTTCTTAGACTGTATCGATAACTGAACCTAATCAGTATCCAGCACCATGCCTCCCACAGTATCCTCTTGGACCACCTGTCCATAATACTGTCCCTTGTCAGAGGGAAAACTATAACTCTGACAATCACTCTATCATCCATGTCACCATTGAAGCCTGGAATGATAACCGTCTCCCGAAGGAGGCTGCCGTCATCAAATCCGTAGAACATGTACTTATGTTCTAAAACTGCTTTCTTATATTTCTTCAGGATTGGATTAATATAAACTTATCGCATCTAGTGCAAAAACAACATCTGGTGTGGTACTTGACATCTCACAATTGACTCAATTGCCTAAGCAAGTGATTTGTCAATCATGCATATCCCACTCCCTTTTAGTCTGTAAAACACCTTTAGAGAGGGTGACTCCATTATCTGCAGGTACACCACCATGCCAGGAGTCATCTATTCTAAATACTTTTAGAATACTGTCAAAGTATCCATATTGGGAAACTATCCAAATCTAGATCTAAAACCATAGATCTAGTAACCAGAATGTCAGATATTATATCCATGTCCTTTGTGGAGAAACAACTGTGTGACGACCACAGTACAACCGATCGTAGTATAGGAATTTTACTTCCTACTCTGTGTATGTCATCCAAATTCCAGGACATCACACCCTACTACCTTCTTAACAGATCCATCCCCTATTCTGATGATGTCAAAGCCATGACTCTCTCATCAAAATTAGATGATCTATCTTCGCTTTATCTGCTCAAGTCTATAAATAGACATAAGTTACTTGCCCACTATGCTTCCGCTGCTCCCACTGACTACGATAACCCTCTGGCAGAATAATATATACTTTCACTTCTAAAGCCAGTTTAGAACGACGCTATACTTAACCTCCTGCCGGGTCTCATAGCCTGGAACAACAGTAGTGTCAAGTCTGGATGAATAAGAAGCTCCCTGTCACCGTCCTTGAGGCTACCGGAGTACCTCTCGGGTGTCTGAGGTTACCCGCCATATCTGCGGAGTGGCTAATGGAATGTCGAACCTGATTGAATATATAGGTCCTATTAAACTTTTCGTAATCGTTTGCGGTTCTGGAATCACTTCCAGTTCTACTATACTCCCACTACTGTTTTCTGAAAAAATCCATTTTTACTAAAACTGTGGCGAGTCAAGAACAATATCACTATTGATCTTCCAGATGGTAGAAAATCAACCCTCGTCAAAGCCAGGGTCAACCCACAAACTGCCATTACAGAAACGTGCCTTAAGTTATCCAGTGTCTGGTTTTAAGCATAAGCTGGACAACTCACCATACCTTAACATCGTTAAGATATTAATCATTCTATATCCAATATAGAAACATTTGGCACTTATTTAATTGGAACCAAATTCTAATCATGCAGCTGTCTCCAGTGCATATCAACTTAATGGAGAGAAGCTAATCAACATTACTCAACTTAGGAATATATCCAATTATGAGTAACCTGAAAGAGAAACAAATTTCTCAAAACCATTACTATCATCTGAATACCAATCACAAGAATCCACATCTTCGATCTCTTTGAAGAATCCCGATACTTGCGACATCTGATTCTCTACTTTATTCTTATACCCACAACTTCTCAAAACTTAGACATTGTATTTCTACGAAACACTTGTCTAAAAACTAGAGAAGTCATAAGTAAACAGAACATAGTACGAGGACCCACCCCTTTGTCCTGATGGACACTGGACAACATACAATACTCGGTATAAGTCCGCTGAGTTGAATAACTTAAAACCTGTGCGTTGTAGGTTGAAAACTGTACCCAGGCGATTTCCTCAAATATCACCAATTACAACGAATTCCGATATAATGAGTATGATCACCTAATTCCCAATAACTTACTCCCACTCATCATCTGTAAAACCATACAGATGTGAGGATCTTACCTGGTAAATACATACCCTGAAGTAAGTATCTAATCGGAAAATCAGTTTTCCTTTAACAATGCACTGAAACATGAAAAATGTTTCGTAGGGGTATCTGGTATTCCTAGTAATGCCTCTTCCATAATCCAATTCATGACTTTAACCGTATATTTCATTGCCATCTCTCCAAATCCCTTTATTTGTCTTTAGTCGTTACCTTCTGTACACCTTCGTTAGGCTAAATGGTTTTCTTCCTTCCCTACCATTCGGCACCAGCCTATGGTTTGGAAGAAGACTATCTAGTAAGCATAATAGGTGTACCCTCCTAATCCTAGGAGTACTCGCAACTTGAGAGAAGGTGATGATAAAAGACAACTGAATAATACCTTATTCTATTAAAGGTGAAATGGGAGTGGCGATGAAGTACGCGGTTTGGTCGTGAATGATAACAGTCGCAATTTACTTTGCCCTCTTTCTAATCCCTTTATTTCTGTCTTTAGTTATTACCTTCTGTACACCCTACTTAGGCTAATTGGTTTTCTTCATTCCCTACCTTTTGGCACCAGCCTATGGTTTGGAATAAGACTATCCAGTAAGCATAATAGGTGTACCCTCCTAAACCAAGGAGCCCTCGCAAGCTGAGAGAAGGTGATAATAAAAGACAACTGAATAAACCAATTCTATTTCTCCTGAACCTGGATCCATCCTAGAAGAAGTCCCTTCGAATTTGTATATAACCATATGATAGATCTATCCAATGGAAGTGGATATCCGTAGTAATACGTGTTGGAGATAGTGCCCTCAGAGTCAATTATTGGATCACAGGCACGTGATTGCAATGATTGAGGGAGGACCTATCCCGGGACGACAGTCTTACTCGAGATGATAGTTTGCTATCTGGTTTACCTTTATCATCGTGTACTTCTTTAGGTGACATGACATGTCGCTATTGCACGTTGATAGAGCCCCTAGGATTCTTGCTTGACTGCCGGCAGTATGAGGGCGATCATATAAGTGAGAGCTGGAGTCTATTAGCACATCCTTAAAAGGTCCCTAGTCGTGGGAGTTTCGAGACCGGGCATCGATACTCCATTAGTAGACTAGTGTATACAGTCGAGACCCCGAAGAGGGGCGGTGGCCGGTCTCACAAGCCACTGGTGTCAGTTGGATCACCTAAGATGTATACAGGTGCTCATTGGGTTATGAGTACACCGGACAGGACTCGCCGGGAACATGCTAGTTGGTCATATACCAGACGTCAGATGGCAGTTCCCTGGTGACATGTGTGCAGGTTAGTTCATCGACCTGGGGATCGTCATTTGTCTCGTGTGAGTTCCCACTGTACTTTGATTACTACCCTACCACGGCTCAAAGGAGTCGTGCAAACAGGTTTTAGTTGGGTACAGTCCCGAGCCACATGGAGGCAGTGAGCGGATCTTCGGGGGTTCGTCTCTCCCGGTATTGGGGGTGAGGTCGTGCTGTGTCTAGGAGAGCCATTACACAAAGTCCTTGGCCAAGGCAAGGAGATTTACTGGTAGGTATTCCAGTAGTATCTCAGGGTGTTCTGGGCTACACTCCGACACGACTTGTACCGCTTTTGGGGGTCTGACTTTTACCAACCCCCTAGGCCCGCCATGCGATACTCATAGACGAACGGACCGGACTGCACGGATATTGTCACTGACAGGCTCAGTAGGGTGTCAGGATGAGTTCGCTCATCGACGTCCCTTTTAGTCAATAGCTGGTGGCCCGTCACGTATTGGCTTATACCTCTGACGTGCTAGTGGTTAAATCCACAGCCATTGTATTGACGAGTCTTTAGAGTCCGCCACACTTTCAGTTACTCAAGTTTCGGGCGAAACGCTGTAGAGGCCGTATGGAGATATGGCAGGATTCGATCAGATACGTGCGGTATTGCACGGATCGTGATCGGACGGTTTTTACTAGCCGGCTTTGGCTTAAGCCGGATCTTAGTATTTGATAGTGTAGTTTTGTCTCTTTGCATTTGTATCCGGTCGGAATACAAATGGGGGTGTGTATGCACAGTATCGGGGTTTCCTGTAATTTATTATGGGACCAGTTTTCTGGGGTTGCCAGTTTGCATTCCGTTCCGGCCGGTTTTCTCTTTTTCCTTCCCGGTCGGACTTTTCGTTGGAGGGTGTTAATTGCAAGTTTGCAATTAACATTTTGTTGAGGGGTTTTCTTGCAAAAGGATTTTTTATGAAATCTTTTTGATATGATGCATTATTTAAGTCATGGGTGAGTATGGGTTTAGTGGTGGGGCCGGCCACTGTTTGATTGGATTTTGGTATGGGCCGGCCACAGTTGATGTATGGAGTTGAGGGGTGTGTTTTAATTTTGTGTGTGAATAATTCCTTGTTGATTTATTAGTGGACCCCCCCCATTTTTATGTTTGCAGTAAAAGGATTTCTTTTGCTCCTGGGATTAATTCACACACACATTCTTTTTACAAATGAGAGCTTGCTTTATTTTCTTTTTGATTCACAGTGAGCAATTTCTGGCCGAGCTCATTTGACGAGGAGGCTCCATTTCTTCATCAAGTTTTCATCCATGAAAATCATTGTGCCAAATTCCTCCCACATGGCAACCTCGTAAACCCCAAAAGAGACAACGATTCTACATTATTCTACAGCAAATCTTGGGCGCGTCGGCTAGCCAACTTCGCGCCCGAGTTGCCTCAGTATTGAGGTAGGAGCCCGTAAAAGCTACAGGCGATGTGGTGCCCTTTCCGACGAGGAGGAGACGGACGGAGATCCCGCGAGGAGATCGGAGTGGAGATGAAGACCGGAGGACTCGGATCAGTCGGTACATCTCTTCCCCTCTTGTTAGTTAGCTAGACTAGTTTAATGGCCCGATCCGGGGTTTAGTGCGCGGTGGTGCCGGTTTGCTAAGTCCGCAAAAATTTAAGTTTATCACCGCTTCCGCATTCCGGCGTCGGGTTGACGGCCGGGGCGCCGCCGTGCACTTACAGTGGTATCAGAGCCTCGCCATTAACTTCGTCTAGCTTTGTGTAATGTGTTTTGCATTTCCGATCGATCAAAAAGTTCCAAAACCCGTATTCCCTTCGCATCAGTTTCTGTCGAAATTTTTTGGAGTCTAAAAATTTTTCAGGTTGTCTCAGAATGATGTGCAGGGAAATATAAGCATTCTGTAAAAAAAATTGGTACCATGATCTCACTGTTCCGCCGCGGAAGGGCGGCCAAACCCCTGCTTGGGCCGCGCTTCCGCGGCGCTTGTAACTGTTCATGCTCCCAAATTTTTGTAGTATGTTCCTGTGTGATAAATGTGGTTTCTGGAATATTAAAATTGGGCCCAGGTTTTCTGTGGTTGCTACAGTTTTGTTTGGGGGCCCACTTGTTAATGTTTGATCAATCGGAAAATTTTAAACACATTTTTCACAGTATTTACATTATATCTGCGACCGTGAATGTCACTCGATCGGTAAATCCGGTCTAACTGCTATAGCCCGATTAGACGGATTTGCGAACGTGACTTTCGCGTTGATGTTCTATGTATTTTGCTGTGATGTTGCGGATCGGTCGTGGGGATAGCCTGGATGCAATGCTAGTACAGTTTCTGTTGTATTATGTACATTTGATTTTGCGGGGCGAGCGTCCGACATGTGGACTGCCGTCACTGCCTGTTTGTATTATTCTTTTGGGGCACGACCTGGTTGCGGTCGATGTACCCGGTGTATGTATATTTTACTTTCTGTACTAGGGTTACCCCGCGGAGGGGTGCACGGATAGCCGGGTTCTGGAGGGCAACAAGCCCGCATCTCATGGCATTGAGACGGAGGGGGCTTCACTCTAGGATTGGCGGGCTATTCGCCGCACTCGTAGGGGGTACAGGTTGACCCGGGAGGGGTGCCCAAGTTACCGGATTCCGTGAAGTGCTGGGTGGTCCATTCACGGCGCTGAAGGGGGCTGCCTCGCTTCAGGTTTTGGCGGGTGACTTGCCGCGCCCGTATGGGTCTAGGTTCTCATTGCACAGGCTATCCACACGACCAGGGGAACGTCGGGTTTCAGTAGTGGCTCTGTGAAACCCGGGGATCCCAGATATCTGTATTGTTCTGTGATGCTGTACATTTCTGTGATGTTGCATTTTATTCACGCCTTGAGCGAAATACTATATATTGGTATATATATAAGTAGATGTTGTATATGTTTTTCATCCGCGCTAGTCCAGTCCCCGCTCTGCCGTTAGTTAGCTAACCTAACGGGTGATGACGGGACCCAGTGGCGAATGCGGATGGCATATACGTACGTCAGTATATTTTCGTTCTTTGTGGTGTGATCAATTGATGGGACTGCATTGATTCGGATCAATGCAAGTTAAACAAACCTATTCTGATGTTGTTGGAACACTTTTCAAAAAGCTGTTATTGCAAGGACGTTCATTTCTGTTTTGCATCGTGGTATTCATTTGGAATATCCTGCTCCTCAGTCGACGAGGCAAGGGCCGAGATCCCTTCACCGGGAGTGACCCCTTGGACAGAAGTTTGCGTCAGGACATTAACTTCACTATAGCCGATTACTTTTGCTTTGCATCGTGGTATTCAGTTGGAATATCCTGCACCTCATTCTACGGGGAAAGAGCCGAGATCCCTTCACCGGGAGTGACCTCTTTAGTAAAGGTTTTCGTCACTATATTTTCTAAAAAGCTATCCGTTCCTTCAACGATATCAAGTTCATTACGTTAAAGGTTTTCGCCAGAAACCATTCGTAGCCCTCCGTCGTTTCATATGGGTAGTCAATAGTATTCAAGCTGTGTTTGTTGGCCAAAGTCAAGGCACAGTGTTTGGTAGCTGTTGGTTATTCATATGCAGCATAGATAGATGCGTTGGTTTGGAACAGTCGTACTGCCTTGTTGGCCAAAGTCAAGGGTATGTACGGGTGGATTCAAATTAACCTGGAGAATGACGGGCAGAACTTGACATGTGACTTATGATTTGTTGGCCAAAGTCAAGGTCATAAGAGCATGGGGCAGAAATCACATCGGGAGTTTCAAAAGAACTGAAACTTGCCAGATATGCGCATACCTTCTGGAGTGTGATACCGTGAGCGGATTCCGTCACGTTATCATGCGATGAGAGTTGGATCCCGATTCCCACTGATGAGTTGGTTTACTCCTCGGGTGACCCTGACTAATTCTTCTTTCAGGTTTGGAGAAGAGTTTGAGGTACAGTGGGAGGTTTCCAGATTAGATAAATTGGTAACCATTCTGATCTTGGTTAGAGTGCACGCTGAGTGTTTCTATTCTCTCTCTCTGGCAGCGACCATTGACCCGACCCTAAGACTATGACTCAGTGACCAAGTTGACCGAACCTACTTAACACTGGCCTTTGGATTGTCAGAGTTGCAGACCTCATTGCCACTCCTACTTTTACCCTTTTCTCCAGGACACCCCGTATTATTGCGAACGTCCACTTCCATTGGACAAAACCATCGTATGGTTAGATACGAACTCGAAGGGATTCGAGGATGGTTTCCGGTTCTGGAGAAAACGGATAGGATTATTCAGTTGTCTTTTCTTTTTACCCTCTCTCAGGTTACGAGTACTCCTTGGTTTAGGGGTAGTACACCTATTACGCAAATTGGATTGTCTTCTTCCAAACCTTAGGCTGGTGCCGACCGGTAGGGAATGAAAAAAACCAATTAGCCTAAATGGTGTGCAGAAGGTATTAAGATTAAGACAAAGCAAGGGATTAGTAAGAGGGCAAAGTAAATTGCAACTGATATTCACGACCAAACCAAGTATTTCTTCGCCAATCCTAAATCACCTTTGTATTTCTCCAGGACACTCCGTATCACTACGAAGATCCACAGTTTATTGGAGACTCCATCGTATGGTTATATACGAACTCGAAAGGAACTTGTTCCAGTTCGGGGATGGATTCTGGTCCAGGAGAAATAGGAATAAGGTTTATCCGGTTGTCTTTTATCTTCACCTTCTCTCGCATTGCGAGTGCTCCTAGGACTAGGACAGTACACCCATTATGCTTATTGGATAGTCTTCTTCCAAACCATAGGCTGGTGCCGAACGGTAGGGAAGGAAGAAAACCATTTGGCCTAAAAAGGGTGTGCAGAAGGTAAAGACTAAAGACATATGAAGGGATTTGGAGAGGTGGCAAAGAATTATACGGTTACAGTCGTGAATCTGGAAGAGGCATTACTAGAAATACCAGGATACCCCATCGAAACATTTCAATGTTTCAGTATCACTGTGTACTGTTAATAGAAAACTGATTTCCCGATTAGATACTTACTCCAGGGTATGTATTTACCAGATACGAATCTCACATCTGTATGGTTTTACAGATGATGAGTGGGAGTAAGTTATTGGGAATTGGGTGATCATCCTCATTATATCGGGATTCGTTGCAATCGGTGATATTTGAGGAGATCACCTGGGCTGTTTGCCGGTCGGCAAATGTTTAGTTTTGAATATCCGCTGTTGTGCACCAATTTCAAATTGATATATCTGTACGTCTATTTTCATAGAGTGAGATATACCTTTTGATATTATGTCGATGACATTTACCTATATCAGTGGATGGTTAGGTAAGGAGCATTAAACAGCGGTGTAATTCTTCTTAACCATAAGTACAGTTTTCAACCTACGACACACAGTGAAAGAGTTGTTAGACTCAGCGGACTTATACAGAGTATTGTATGTTGTCCAGTGTCCATTACGACAAAGGGGTTGGTCCTCATACTATATTCTGTTTACTTTTAACTTCTCTAGTTCTTAGACATGTGTTTTGTAGAAACACAGGGTCTAAGTTTTGAGGAGTTATAGGTATTTGAGTAGAGTAGAGAACCAAGTGTAACAAGTATCGGGATTCTTCAAGGTGATCGAAGATGTAGATACTTGTGTATGGTATTCAGTTGATAGTAATGATAAAGAGAAATTGCTTCTCTTTCAGGTTACTCATAATTGGAAGCATTCCTAAGTTGAGTAACGCTGATCGGCCTCTCTCCATTTAGTTGACATGCACTGGAGACAGCTGCATGATTTGAATCTGATTCAATTAAATTAGTGCCTCTGGTTCTATATTGGATATAGTACAGTTCATATCTTAACATTGTTAAGGTACGGGGAGTTGTCCGGCTTATGATTAAAACCAGACACTGGACAGCTCAAGGCACGTTTCTGTAATGGCTGTTTGTGGGTTGACCCAGGCTATGACGAGGGTTGACTTTCTACCATAAGAAAGATCAATAGTGATATTGTTCTTGACTCGCCACAGTTTTAATAAAAATGGATTTTTTCAAAAACAGTAGTGGGAGTATGGTAGAACTGGAAGTGATTCCAGAACCGCAAACGATTACTGAAGATTTGATAAGGAACTTAAAGATTCAATATGATTTGACATTCCATTGGCCACTCCGCAGATAAGGTGGGTAACTTCAGGCACCCGAGAGGTACTACGGTAACCTCAGGGACGGTGACAGGGAAGTTCTTGTTTACCCACACTTGCCATTGTTGTTGTTCCAGGCTGCGAGACCCGGCAGGAGGATGAGTATAGCGTCGTTCTAAACTTGCTTTAGAAGTGCACGTCTATATGACTCTGCCAGAGGGTTTTCGTAGTCAGTGGGAGCAGCGGAAGCATTGGTGGATATCAGGCTTATGTCTATTTATAGACTAAAGCAGATATAGCGGAGATAGATCATCTGTTTCTGATGTGACAGTCATAGGTTTGACGTCATCAGAATAGGGGATGGATCTGTTGAGAAGGTAATAGGAAGTGATATTCCTATACTACGATCGGTTATATTTTGGTCGTCACACAGTGGTTTCTCCACATGGGACTTGGACATTATATCAGACATACTGGTTACTAGATCTATGGTTTTAGATCTAGATTTGGGTGGTTTCCCAATCAGGGTACTTTGACAGCATTCTAAGAGTATTTAGAATGGACGACTCCTGGCATGGTAGTGTATCTGCAGGTAATGGAGTCACCCTCTCTAAAGGTGTCTTATAGACTAAACTAGAGAGGGATGCGCATGATTGACAGATCACTTGCTTAGGCAATTGAGTCAATCATGAGATGTCAAGTACCACACCAGATGTTGTTCTTGCAGTAGGTGCAATAAGTAGATATTGATCCAATCCTGGAGAAACAGTCGGAAGCAGTTTTAGAACATAAGTGGATGTTCTAGGGATATGATATCGACAGCCTCATTTGGGAGACAATTATCATTCCAGGCTTCCAAGGTGACATGGACGACAAGGAGGTTGTCAGAGTTATAGTTTTCCTTCTGACGAGGGACAGTATTTTGGACAGGTGATCCAAGGCAATACTGAGGGAGGCATGGCGCAGGATACTGATTAAGTTCAGTTGACGATACAGTCTAAGAAGTTTGGATTTGGAGTTCATTTATGAGCTAGGTCCCATCAGATATCCAGACATTCTAAGACAGGTATTGCTCATTTCGGGAGATGGCATTCTCCGCGAACTTGAGATTTTGAGAGAGACATAGAAAGAAACATCAGAGCGGATCCACTCACTGAGACTATTCCTCGAACGCAATAGTCTCGCAAACGAGCTTTGTGAGACTGACTAGTAGAGGAGTTGGGTGTTCGGTATCACACGGGCTGTGAGTATGCGACATCGCAATAATTAGCCTTGAGTGCAAGTGGGAGATTGTTGGAGATAGTGCCCTCAGAGTCAATTATTGGATCACAGGCACGTGATTGCAATGATTGAGGGAGGACCTATCCCGGGACGACAGTCTTACTCGAGATGATAGTTTGCTATCTGGTTTACCTTTATCATCGTGTACTGCTTTAGGTGACATGACATGTCGCTATTGCACATTGATAGAGCCCCTAGGATTCTTGCTTGACTGCCGGCAGTATGAGGGCGATCATATAAGTGAGAGCTGGAGTCTATTAGCACATCCTTAAAAGGTCCCTAGTCGTGGGAGTTTCGAGACCGGGCATCGATACTCCATTAGTAGACTAGTGTATACAGTCGAGACCCCGAAGAGGGGCGGTGGCCGGTCTCACAAGCCACTGGTGTCAGTTGGATCACCTAAGATGTATACAGGTGCTCATTGGGTTATGAGTACACCGGACAGGACTCGCCGGGAACATGCTAGTTGGTCATATACCAGACGTCAGATGGCAGTTCCCTGGTGACATGTGTGCAGGTTAGTTCATCGACCTGGGGATCGTCATTTGTCTCGTGTGAGTTCCCACTGTACTTTGATTACTACCCTACCACGGCTCAAAGGAGTCGTGCAAACAGGTTTTAGTTGGGTACAGTCCCGAGCCACATGGAGGCAGTGAGCGGATCTTCGGGGGTTCGTCTCTCCCGGTATTGGGGGTGAGGTCGTGCTGTGTCTAGGAGAGCCATTACACAAAGTCCTTGGCCAAGGCAAGGAGATTTACTGGTAGGTATTCCAGTAGTATCTCAGGGTGTTCTGGGCTACACTCCGACACGACTTGTACCGCTTTTGGGGGTCTGACTTTTACCAACCCCCTAGGCCCGCCATGCGATACTCATAGACGAACGGACCGGACTGCACGGATATTGTCACTGACAGGCTCAGTAGGGTGTCAGGATGAGTTCGCTCATCGACGTCCCTTTTAGTCAATAGCTGGTGGCCCGTCACGTATTGGCTTATACCTCTGACGTGCTAGTGGTTAAATCCATAGCCATTGTATTGACGAGTCTTTAGAGTCCGCCACACTTTCAGTTACTCAAGTTTCGGGCGAAACGCTGTAGAGGCCGTATGGAGATATGGCAGGATTCGATCAGATACGTGCGGTATTGCACGGATCGTGATCGGACGGTTTTTACTAGCCGGCTTTGGCTTAAGCCGGATCTTAGTATTTGATAGTGTAGTTTTGTCTCTTTGCATTTGTATCCGGTCGGAATACAAATGGGGGTGTGTATGCACAGTATCGGGGTTTCCTGTAATTTATTATGGGACCAGTTTTCTGGGGTTGCCAGTTTGCATTCCGTTCCGGCCGGTTTTCTCTTTTTCCTTCCCGGTCGGACTTTTCGTTGGAGGGTGTTAATTGCAAGTTTGCAATTAACATTTTGTTGAGGGGGTTTCTTGCAAAAGGATTTTTTATGAAATCTTTTTGATATGATGCATTATTTAAGTCATGGGTGAGTATGGGTTTAGTGGTGGGGCCGGCCACTGTTTGATTGGATTTTGGTATGGGCCGGCCACAGTTGATGTATGGAGCTGAGGGGTGTGTTTTAATTTTGTGTGTGAATAATTCCTTGTTGATTTATTAGTGGACCCCCCCATTTTTATGTTTGCAGTAAAAGGATTTCTTTTGCTCCTGGGATTAATTCACACACACATTCTTTTTACAAATGAGAGCTTGCTTTATTTTCTTTTTGATTCACAGTGAGCAATTTCTGGCCGAGCTCATTTGACGAGGAGGCTCCATTTCTTCATCAAGTTTTCATCCATGAAAATCATTGTGCCAAATTCCTCCCACATGGCAACCTCGTAAACCCCAAAAGAGACAACGATTCTACATTATTCTACAGCAAATCTTGGGCGCGTCGGCTAGCCAACTTCGCGCCCGAGTTGCCTCAGTATTGAGGTGGGAGCCCGTAAAAGCTACAGGCGATGTGGTGCCCTTTCCGACGAGGAGGAGACGGACGGAGATCCCGCGAGGAGATCGGAGTGGAGATGAAGACCGGAGGACTCGGATCAGTCGGTACATCTCTTCCCCTCTTGTTAGTTAGCTAGACTAGTTTAATGGCCCGATCCGGGGTTTAGTGCGCGGTGGTGCCGGTTTGCTAAGTCCGCAAAAATTTAAGTTTATCACCGCTTCCGCATTCCGGCGTCGGGTTGACGGCCGGGGCGCCGCCGTGCACTTACAATACGGGGTGTTCTGAGAAATACAAAGGGTAAAAGAAGGAGCGGCAATGACTTATGCAACTATAGACAATCCAAATGCCAGTATTTTAAGAAGGTTCGGTCAACTTGGTCACTGAGTCATAGTCTAGAGTCGGTCAAAGGTCGCTGCCAAATAGAGAGAGAGAAAAGAAACACTCTGCGTGCACTCTAACCTAGATCAGAATGGTTATCACTTTATCTAATCAGGAAACCTCCCACTGTACCGTCAAATTCTCCTCCAAACCTGAAAGAAGAATCAATCGGGATGACCCAAAGAGTAAACCAACTCATCAGTGGGAATCAGGATCCAACTCTCATCGCATGATAACTTGATGGAAGCCACTCAAGTTATCACACTCCAGAAGGTATGCGTATGCCTGGCAAGTTTCCTGTATGTTCGAAACTCCCGATGTTTATTTTTTTTGCCCCATGCTCTTATGACCTTGGCGTTAGGTCAAAATATCATAAGTCACATGCCAAGTTCTACCCGTCACTATCCAGGTCAATTTGAACCCACCCGCACATGCCCTTGGCGTTAGGTCAAAATGGCAGAACGACTGTCCCAAACCAACTCATCTATCTATGCAACAAATGAATACCCAGTAGCTACCAAAAACTATGCCCTGGCGTTAGGTCAAAATACATAGCTTGAATACTACTGACCATCCATAAGAAATGACGGAGGGCTACGGCTGGTTTTTGACGAAAAACCTTAAACGTAATGAACTTGATCTCGTTGAAGGAACCTGATAGCTTTTTATAAAAATATATTGGCGAACACGTTTTGCTAAAGAGGTCACTCCCGGTGAAGGGATCTCGGCTCTTTCCTCGTGAAATGAGGTGCAGGTTATTCTAACTGAATACCTCGATGCAAAGCAACTTGTAATCGACTATAGTAAAATTATTACCCTGACGTAAACTTTTGCCCAAGGGGTCAGTCATGGTGAAGGGATCTCGGCCCTTGCCTCGTCGAATGAGGTGCAGGATATTCCAACCGAATACCGCTATGCAAAGCAACTTGTAATCGACTATAGTAAAGTTATTACCCTGACGTAAACTTCTGCCCAAGGGGTCACTCCCGGTGAAGGGATCTCGGCCCTTGCCTCGTCGAATGAGGTGCAGGATATTCCAACTGAATACCGCTATGCAAAACGAAAGGAAACATCTTTGTAATAACACCTTTTAAAATTTGTTCCAACAACATCAAATATAGGTTTGTTTTATCTTTGCATTGATCAGAATCAACGCAGTCCCATCAATCAATCATACCAGAAAAGAACGAAAAATAAAATGTACGTATATGGCATCCGCATTCGTCACTGGGTCTCGTCATCACCCGTTAGGTTACTTAACTAACGACAGAGCGTGGACTGGACTAGCGCGGGTGTAAAACATATACAACTTCTAATAGTATATATACCAATATACAATAATCACTCCAGGCGTGATAATATGCAACATTACAGAAAAGTAATAAGCTTTACAGAACAATACAGATAATCTGGGATCCCCGGGTTTCACAGAGCCGCTACTGAAACCCGACGATCCCCTGGTCGTGTGGATAGCCTGTGCAATGAAACCTAGACCCCTACGGGTGCGGCAAGTTACCCGCCAAAACCTGAAGCGAGGTAGTCCCCCACAGCATAGTGAATGGAACACCCGGCACCTCATGGAATCCGGTAAATTGAGCACCCCTCCTTGGGTCAACCTGTACCCCCTACGAGTGCGGCGAATAGTCTGCCAACTCTAGAGTGATGTCCCTCTGCCTTTCAAAGCCATGAGATACGGACCCGTTGCCCTCCAGAACCCGGCTATCCGTGCAATCCTTCGCAGGATAAACCTAGTACAGAAATAAAAATATGTACAACGGGTACATCGACCTCAACCCGGTCGTGCCCCAAAAAGAATTTTATACAAACAGGCAGTGAAGGAAGTCCACTTATTGGATGCTCGCCCCGCAATATCAAATGTACAAATAAATCCAAACTGCACTATCATTGCACCCTGCTATCCACCACGACAAATCCGCAACATCACAGCACAACACAGAACATCAACGCGAATATCACGTTCGCAAACCCGTCTAAAAGAACTATAGCATTCAGACGCGGTTTACCGATCAAATGACATTCCCGGTCGGAGATATAATGTAAATACTGCATACTAACAAATTTAAAATTTCGATCGACTAAATTTCCCGAAGTAGGCCCCACGTACATCTGCTGTACAGTAGCAAAATCTGGGCCCAAAATAACCATACCAAAAACCACAATTTCTACATAAAGCTCTCTGGAAAAAGTTGGTTCACTGTTCGCACTAAAGCGCCGCGGTTCCGCGGTCAAACCCTAGGTTGACCGCGGTTCCGCGGTGGCCTTGTGGGATCATGTGCCCAAAATTTTTCACAAAGCTTAAAAAACCCTGCACAGTTTTCTGCTATATGTAAAATAATTTTTAGAACCTTTTAAAAATCGACAGAAACTTTAACATGGAATTTTGCGGTTATCGAAAATCCGTTCGATCGATATTTTAAACGCGTTAGCATAAGTTAGCATAGCTTAATGGTGAAGCTCTGATACCACTGTAAGTCTACGGTAGCGTCCCGGCCGTCTAACAGACGCCAAATGCGGAACAAAAACTTTTACAACTGGCGCTATCGCGTACTGTAACCCGGATCTGCCATTAAAGCTAAACTAACAAACTACAAAGTGGGTAGAAATGTTATACCGAACGATCCGAGTCCTTCGGTCTTCAACCATCATCCCACGCTTGTTGTGGCTGCTCCGATCTCCTGAATCTCCAGTCTTCTCGTCCAGGTGGCACCACGTCGACGGATCTTTAAACGGGCTCCCGCCTCTGAACCGAGGCAACTCGGTCGTCATGTTTGCTAAAAGAGACGACCAAGATGAAGTAGAGAATGAGTATAACACTTTGTCTCGTTACGTCCAAGGCTATGGACGAACGGTTAATGAAGTTGCCTTTTGGATCGATATGAAAATGAGATATGAATATGTTAATTTCCATGAACCAAAACCATAGTCTTTTTCAAATGAACAACCATAATCACTCTCTCACTCATGGACCGGCCATATATAGGAGAAGGGGGGTGAGTGTAGGAGGAGGGAGTGGTGACCACAAAGCAAAAGATCATGAATGAAACAATGAGTCACAAATACACCTAGTATGAACACAATTAATGCAAGTGATGAATCACTAACCTTGTCATCAAACATCATTAAATGCACTAATGAGTCACAAAGATGCATGAACCTAGTCACCACCTTCTAGAACCCTCTAGAAACTTCCACACTCATCTCAAGAAAAGATAAATTAGTATTTAACCGACTGTTAAATACGGCCGATAGAACACTGGAAACTGGTAACTTCCAAAAGCGATCCTGAAACGAATTTCAGGATAACCCCGTATCAGTATAAACATACCCGCATTTGTATTACGACCGAATACAAATGCAACTGAGACAAAGATAATATATCTACACAGCATAATACTCGGATCCGGCTTAAACCAAAGCCGACCAGTATTATCTGCCCGAAATATGACACGTACGAAAACGCACGTGCATTTTCCGAACCTTGCCATAAAACCATACGGCCTCTACAACGTTTCGCCCGAACTTGGAAAACTGTCTGTGGGGGACTCTAATGACTCATCAACACACTGGCACTGGGTATAACCACTAGCACGTCAAAGGTACAAACTGTACGTAACGGTTGCCTATGTACTGATCGGAAGGGAAGCTGACGAGCGAACTCATCCATAAACCCTACTGAGCCTAACAGTGACAATGTATATACAGTCCGGTCCGTTCGTCTAAAGAGTATCGCATATCGAATCTAGAGGGTTGGATAAAGTCAGACCCCTAATAACGCGATAATTCGTGTCGGTATGAAGCCTATCACCACCTGAGAAACTACTGATCCAAATCAGTAATTCTCCACTACCTCGGCCGAGGATTTCTAGTGATGGCCACCCGTGCACTGTACGACATCAACCCCAATACCGGGAGAGACGAATCCCCGACGATCCGCTCACTGCCTCCATGTGGCTCGGGACTGTACCCAAAAAATACCTATTTGCACGTCTCCTTTGAGTGTGGTAGGGTATAAATCAAAGCACAGTGGGAACTCACACGAGACAAATGATGATCTCAGGTCGACAAACTAACCTGTACACATGTCACCAGGGAACTGCTATCTGATGATATGTATAATACCAACTAGTATGTTCCCGGCGAGTCCTGTCCGGTGTACTCATAACCTAATGAGCACCTGTATACATCTTAGGTGATCCAACTGACACCAATGGCTTGTGAGATCGGCCACCACCCCTCGTCGGGGTCTCGACTGTATACACTAGTCTACTCTGGAGTATCGATGCCCTGTCTCGAAACTCCCACGACTACGGACACTTTTAAGGATGTGCTCATAGACCCCAGCTCCCACGTATATGATCGCCATTATACTACTGGTAGTCAAGCAAGAATCCTATGGGCTCTATCATCATGCAATAGTGAACTAAAGCATGTATACGATGATAAAGACAAACCATATAACATACTATCATCTCGAGCAAGACCGTCATATCGGTATAGGTCCTGCCTCAATCATTGCAATCACGTACCTGCGATCCAATAATTGACTTTGAGGGCACCATCTCCAACATACCGGTGATAGTATTTGGGCTCGGCGGATATCCGGAGGATACCGACCGTAGTCAAGAGATGATATGGGCCGATCCGCACTGACGGAGCCCGTGGGCCGATCCGGACTGACAGAGCCCGATATATGAGGATTTACGTGCCGATGCTCGGCATAGGTTTCATGATGTTTTCGAGTGTCGATGCTTGACACTCAGGTTCCATGATTTTGATATGTCGCGAGCGACACATGTTAATTTACAAGCTCATACTTCCATGCATATGTTTATGATATTTACATGCATGATGCTTATTGTCATTGGGTGACATGTGGACGATTTCCACATACATATATTGACATTGATGACATTGATCATATAGTTGGACGAGATCCACATACTTATAGACTTCATGATATAGTCAACATTGATCATACCTCATATTTATGATATGTTATTACCTAAGGCACTGGCATGAGCACTTGGCACTACACTCATGTATAGATGTTACATTGTCACCTTGTCATGCTTGAGACTTATTCATTTGAGGTTTATATATATATCTGATCGTATTGACCTAGGATGAGTCATACATACGATTTCTGCTCTGTGATGTTTTCTATTCACGAGTTGGCAACTCACCCCCGTTGTGCCATAGTTTCTTGCAGGTTTTGCCGTACAGGTTTCTTTGTGGCTTCTGCCACACTGCCTCCTTTACGGGTGATTTGCTTTGGTAGGTGAGTTCTTTAGCATCAGAACCACCATTGTATATGTATTATTCAGTTGTGTCTAGAAATTCCATCAACCAAACTTGTATATTGTTTCAGACCAAGAAAACCAGTTGTGTATTATTTCGACCTTAGAGTCGCGTGTTGTAATATTATGGTTTTCATGCTGATTTTGAGTTTCCTTTGAGTTTCGACCCTCGCCCTTTGGCGTTGTATATTATACTGCTTGCGTGGTTGTGACCGTCGATTGACGAAGAGCTAGCTCCCTCTTGGGAATGCCTCTTATCATTGTATATATACTATTCATGTTGTATCCCGTTCGGGGCCAGTATTTACAAAGGAAACTCTGCCGAAATTTTCAGAAAAGATATTGAGGATTTAAAAATGCATATTCGGCTTACTTATTTTAAAACCTTGTTTTTAAACATGTTTTCTTACTTCTTAAAACTAGTTTTCCTTTAATTATCACTTAAAAATGGTTTTAGGTTTCTGGGCTTTTGGCTTACTTGAATTGGATGGAGTCCTATAGAATTCATATGATTCAAGTGTCAGTCACGTGCTATTTCAGGTCGTGACAAAGTTGATATCAGAGCGCTAGGTTAACCTTGGTTCGAGTCTAAGTTTGATTATGCGGAGCCTAGAGCGTTTATATATATACGGAACTTAGGCTTGACCTTACGGAACTTAGACTTAATCGAGGGGGTATTATACCCGAACATTCGTCGCGTAGGATGACCCTTGGTTGATGGAGTAGGTAGCTTGAGTAGAGTGACGTACCATACGTATGTTCCGCGGCATACTTACGATACGCTACTCCGCTTAAGAAACCTTAGGATGTACATTTCCTTGCACAGTATTATATTCATTCCTATGATCTATTCTCATCGGTATTGGTTATGATTTTGCTGCCACGATTACACGGGAAGAGAGAGCTACGGCTAGAGTTGCGTCAGCATGAGCTCGTCACGGACGAGGACTGGCCAGGGCGCGATTCCAGAGACGTACGATTGCATAGAGAGACGTCGTTTTAATGTGTTTTCACGCCATGAGCGTTCGACAGATCGCTTTTATGAGATTTCCCGGATGTGCCGATCGGCACCAGAGGATCAGGCTACTGCTAGAGGCCAGCCAGAGTGTGATGGCCATCGATATATCGCTTGGTCAGGATGATTGAGGCGCTGTTCAGTGTATTGACGAATGAGCCAATTGTTGCTGCAAATGACGAGATATTGCCCAGATGTTGGAGTTACTGCAGCATGAGTATATACTTAGAGATATGATGGAAGGTCGCTAGTCACCCGAGAATGGATGACTAGGACATGTGGTTCGTTCGCTTACCCCGATGCGAGGTCATCAGATAGATTGATTTCAGCTAGAGATGACTTCACGTAGATTCGTTGAGAGTCGATAGAGACGATTGAATGTCAAGAACCCGATTCCAAGTTTAAAGTATTCGGAAGACAATGCAAGTAATGCTATGGACCCTCTAGAAGAATGAAACCCTAACTCGACGTAATGACCATGGAACGCCTCCAAACCTTAGGGTTTGCGGCAGTTTAGCGGTGCCATTTGTGAGGCTTGGGTTTGCCCTTCTACGGTTGGTCCACAGGTGCTGTGGTATGTGCTGGAATACTATTAAACTGTACTCAAGATGTTGATCTCTTGGGGGATTATGGGATTCTGACGAGTCGATCGGATGGTTCGACATTATTCAGATATCATGTGATGGGACACATTGCTTGAGAGACTCCAGACACGAGCATAGCCGTTGGAGCGTAGTCCATGCAGCCACGATGAGACGAGTCCGAAGCAGTCGACAGCAGGGGAAAGTGGAGTAAGAGATTCGTATGAGATCTTGATGAGATGACGTTCCACTCCGCTGACATCAGAGATGCGACACTCATGCAGAGGCGTTGATTATTGATATATCTTCCAGACGGAGTCACGATGAGTTTGCAGCCGTTCCGGAACAAGAAACAGATATAGAAAAGATGATAACTTCCGGGCAATTCGGCAGAAACGAGATTTGAGAGAGACCTCGACAGGACCTTTCTGGAATACTATACGAGAAGACCTGGACCCAGGAGTGGTCATATTGCGCACACCCAGCAGGCCAGAGTTCGGCATCGTCGACGAGATAGTTGACTGGGTTCGGATAGAGGACCTCACCCAGATGCGTTGTGAATTGATCAAGAAGGGATGTGTATGGAGTATACCTCCGCAGGTTGGGACGAGTTCCTGAGGACGTGTTCGGCTAGATATCTTCCACAGAGTGATGAAGATACCGAGTTCGTGATTTCGAGTCCATGTGAGAGACTTCGGATTGACCGTAGCCGAGAACATTTGCAGTGCACAGATAGAAACGTGACGTCGAAGTGGACGACGATACAGACAAGTGGGACAAGAGGTTCGTACGAGATGCTGACAAGCTGTTATTACTCCCCATTAAGATTAAAGGTCGGATATTCCTACTGAGGCGTTGGGATGCGACCAGTTTCCAAAGAAATGTGGTGCCGAGGACACAGATGGCCAGAGAGCGAGAAAAGATTATGCAAGAGTACCAGCCTCCATACAGTTCGGCATAGACGAGATCGGAAGAGACCTTGAGCAGGATTCCTTCCAGGACACTGCTGCGATAAGATTTGCACCAGGATCAGATGTGTGATGTGCATTCAGAGGACCAGAGGCCGACGCCAGTGATGTGCTGCTTTACGAGTAGCCGTGAGGATCGACCGAGAGACGACCAGAGAAGTGCCAGGACGGAATCGCCCTCGTTAGCACACCTGACAGGGCTGATGAGCCGATGGATTGCGAGATAGGTAATCCACAGAGAAGATAAGGGCCCAAAGACAGAGGACGCCAGACCGTGAGCAGGAAGCAAGTAGATTTCTTACGCTAGTAGCATTGGACGCACCGACACCTTCTCGACCTTGAAGGAGGATATATCGACGACGGTATTTATGATTTGTGATTTTGTGATTCGATTATCACGTATCTGTCACCTTGGATTTCGGTATTTTGGGCGATCTGTTCGCATGATTTGGTCTTGATGGCTGAGTTCTATGATTCTGTTTTCATGCACAATGGTTGCACCTACTGGGTATTTATATTTTGCGCATAGTTATTACGCTTGAGGTATTGATTGTGATTTCATGCCTATTTTATGGCGGTGATTTGATTTATGCTTCCAGCATAGTTTTCATGCGCTTTTAGTGTTTTGATTTGAATTGTGCATGCTGATGCACATGGTTGTGAGCTTATATACCGCGGTATACCTGTTTTGGATTGAGCCGTATTGTATACCGTCGACTTTGATTCTGATATTGATGTTGATTTCTTGCACTCCGTGCATTTGATTTGGATTTTCGCACACGTTGAGCGCCTGTTTTGAGATACGATTTTGCTGCACACCAGATGCACTAAATCGGGATTCCTTGTGCATGTCAGATGCCCCTGATTTTGCTGTCAGGCACACACGTTTCCTATGACAGATGTTTCGTGCACACCCGTTGCACCTAGATAATGTTTCTGTGCACATGTATGGCACATATATGGATTTTGATTTCCGTGCGCACCAGACGCACAGGGTATTCCTATATACATTTTGGGATTTATTCCTTACGGACCAGTACGTTTTTATGATATTTGCTATTCGTTTTCATACCGAGCACGACTAGTCAGGGGACAGTACATGGATATATTTTGGCATGCATTTCTTCAGATATTTACATGTATGGTTATGATATATATCATATTGGTTTTGTTTCGGATTTGACATTTGTGTCTTTACCAAGACTCCGATGATTGAGGGATGCTTGACGGAGTTTTGATTTTGAGTTATCTGCTCATTTCTCATGCGCATGCATTAAGCTATGATGCGTTTTATGTATTGATGATTTCGGAGCCCCGACGACTTGGACTTTTACTGAAATGTTTTATAATATTTGAGGTGTTTTAAATTAAATTCGGGGACCTAATTTCTTTAAGGGGGGAAGATTGTAATATTTCAGAAAAATAAAATATTATTTTTGGGGAATTTTTATAATTTAATATTAATTTTAATGAATATTTTAATATTTTGGTATAATTAAATACCGATAAATGGGGGAAAATTTGGAAAATTATAGAAATTACTAGAAAGAGGGTGTTTTATGTGAATTATGCAAATTTTAAGTTTTTATGATTAGTTTGACACTAATTTAGTGCTAACCGCGATTAAAAATCGCTAATCGCGCTTTAAGCGTATTTTGTGCAAAACGTTGCACCGTATCATTTTTACACTTGTTGCATTTTTGCATGGCTTTTATTTTGGGTTTACTATTGAGTAGAGAAGGAAAATGGATTAGAAAAGAAGAAATTTAATAAAGAATGGAATAGTGTGAGGTATGGGTGAAAGAGAGAGAGAGTGTGAGGGGTCAACCTTGTCTTGAGCCATCCCCTATCATTTTCCTTCACTCATTCCCTCTCCCCTCCTCTTGTTGTTGCTGCTGCTGCTGCCTCCCCCTCCTCCTCCATTTTCAAGCCACAAAACTCCATGAAAACCAACTCAAAACCCAAATCCCATTTCACAAAAAAGATGCACAAGCTCAAGGGAAACACATTGGACCAAGAAAGTAAGGATTTTGGCCACTTGGGGCAACTCAAGAATTTTCTTGAGTTGCCAAATGAGGTATTTTCTGAACCATAAGCTTAGTGTTTCCATTATATTTACCCCTATGTTAGATTAGAACCGATATCCAGTGGCTTTGTGGACTTAGAAGAATTCTAGTTAGGGTTAAAGGAATTTGAGAGTTGTGATGTGAAGTTGAGCTCAGTAGAGCCCACACAACCCCCTAGTGCTAGAATCCAGGCCTAAACCAGAGACTAGAAACCCGGAATACAGATTTAGAAAAGCCGATATCGGAAATTTGTGGATTCTGTGAGGGTTAAATGAAATCTTCTATCACTCCGAGACTCTGAAAATTATTTTACAAGGTCAGTGATACATGCAGACAAGTAGGAAGCTACCACCAAAACCCTAGTCCCAAATTCCCCAAACTGGCCGTAGATTTAATCCAATTGGCCGCAAATTGTGGCCCGGGTCCTACCATTTTGGCTCGTGTTGGTTCTGAAGCATTATTTCATGTACACTAGACCCTTGGTATATGCAAAATTGTCAAATTTGACCTAGGGTGAAATCTGGGACCCTTTTCTATAGTTGCTGTTTTGATTCATGTTTTCGTATTGCGTATTTTGAATTCTGGACTCACGTATTTGTGTTTTACCTCGATCACTTGACATTTGTACGACGATATCGAGGGTTGTTTGATGGTTTTGAAAGCGTAGTCCATAGGTTCTAACCTATAGGCCTTGGCGCGTCGTTTGGTTTTCTCGATGTGATTTTAAGGTACATTTGCGATTGTGTTATCTTGTAGGTACCTTCTCGAGGGTTCCATATGATGAAGAAGATGAAGGCGACGTCAACACCGACACGCAGGATGTAAGGTGAGTAGATTATATCTACGGGGGAAGTCGGGTGGATGGCGTATAACACCCCCGCAGTTCGATGTTTAGTATACTATATATATACTATATATGATAGCTTATTGCGTGACATGGATATTCTAGAGGTGTGTAGGTGTACTATGGATAGATCAGGGGTAGAAGTAAACTAATATGGTTTCCTAGTTGCGAACCCTAGTATAGGTTTACACCCACACGCACAGACATGATTATGTATTATATATACATATACCTAGATGATAAGGATAGTGGATGATATTTGGAGATGAGTCGATGAGATTGGGCATAGTGCCATGAGATTGGTGATATAATGTGGTTCGTATTTGGGATACGACACGAGATTTTAGCGGGCCTTTGGACGTGTGTTTCACACACGCACTTATATTTATATAGATGGTACCGACTTGTACTTGACTTAGATCAGTACCCCAGATCATGAGATATGATGATAAGGATACCAGATAATTGATGAGATGAATATGATATTGACCCGTACCCAGCTTTTATGTTGCCGTACGATGATTTGCCGTACGAGCTTTATATTGATAATAGATCCACACTCATGACTCGAGGACGTCACATGATATACTGTATCGTACATGATACTATTAAGGCGGGATCACCGACTATTATATATATATATATATCGACTCGGATTTAGGTGGTTTCCATTCCCTTCTCGATTAGCGTGTTAACTAGATCTGTAGTTGCTTAGTAGATGTTAGACTAGGCCGATGTCATACCTATTTCGAAACTAACGAATCGGGAGTGTTTCAAGGATAGGCACAGGGATACTACGGATATTTTCAAAAGACGCATCTTTTCTTAAAAACACCGTAGCCCTTATTTTACTAAAAACTCCGATTCGTCTTATTTCAAAAGGCAAACTGTATGACATTTTTATATTGATGCAGATGCGTCACTATTACGTTTATTAGTCGATTTCTGCATATTCTTGTTATTCGCATCGCATTGCATGTGCAAATGGTTATTGTTATAGTAAAATCATGCTGTTAGGACACCAGCACCATTATCGATGATGCATATGTTCCACGTACACCTGCTTGCCGGCTCACACACTTCATCATCGATAATTGCCATATCATTACACTGTAGTATTGTTGCATTCAGGATATGACCCTTGCATGGCATACTCGTGTACTTATATATTATACACTCATACTTGTGCATACATCTATTGTACATTCATACTTGTGTACATACCTATTGTACACCCATACTTACATACATAAGTAATTGCACATACATAGATGATTTTGGCTTGATTAGAGATTTGGGAACCATAAGATACTCCTTAAAACTGATTCATTTTAAAAGAGCGGTTTTCCCTCAATATGTGCATATTACTATTCCATGTTGCATGATATACTGATATGCTTACATTTCTTTTACATGTCGCATACATCATGCTTTTTGATTATACGCATTGAGATATGTTATTTCCATAATATTTCTGAATTTGAGAACCGTGGCTATTTCAAAAGAGAGTATGTAACTGTTTTAAAAACCCGGTTACTCTTGATATGATATTTCAGTGCGTCCACCATGTGTTTTCTCGGTTCTGAAAGCGACATGTGAACCCGATTTGAGGAGGCGAATGAGGCCGATTGCGGGTACATGGTGGACCCGGTATGGTACCCCGGGGCGAGAACGGATCGCTGTGTAGTAGATGGTGAGCCTGGCAGAGGGACTACTACCTACCGGTGATAGTATTTAGGCTCGGCGGATATCCGGAGGATACCGACCGTAGTCGAGAGATGATATGGGCCGATCCGGACTGACGGAGCCCGTGGGCCGATCCGGACTGACGGCGCCCGATATATGAGGATTTACATGCCGATGCTAGGCACAGGTTTCATGATCTTTTCGAGTGTCGATGCTTGACACTCAGGTTCCATGATTTTGATATGTCGCGAGCGACACATGTTAATTTACATCCTCATACTTCCATGCATATATTTATGATATTTACATACATGATGCTTATTGTCATTGGATGACACGTGGACGATTTCCACATACATATATTGACATTGATGACATTGATCACATAGTTAGACGATATCCACATACTTATAGACTTCATGATATAGTCGACATTGATCATACCTCATATTTATGATATGTTATTACCTGAGGCACTGGCACGAGCACTTGGCACTACACTCATGTATAGATGTTACATTGCCACCTTATCATGCTTCAGACTTATTCATTTGAGGTTTATATATATATCTGATTGTATTGACCTAGGATGAGTCATACATACGATTTCTGCTCTGTGATGTTTTCTATTCACGAGTTGGCAACTCACCCCAGTTGTGCCACAGTTTCTTGCAGGTTTTGCCGTACAGGTTCCTTTGCGGCTTCTGGCACACTGCCTCCCTTACTAGTGATTTGCTTTGGTAGGTGGGTTCTTTTGCATCAGAACCACCATTGTATATGTATTATTCAGTTGTATCTAGAAATTCCATCAACCATACTTGTATATTGTTTTAGACCAAGAAAACCAGTTGTGTATTATTTCGACTTAGAGTCGCGCATTATAGTATTATGGTTTTCATGCTGATTTTGAGTTTCCTTTGTGTTTTGACCCTCGCCCTTTGGCGTTGTATATTATACTGCTTGCGTGGTTGTGACCGTCGATTGACGAAGAGCTAGCTCCCGCTTGGGGATGCCTCTTATCATTGTATATATACTATTCATGTTGTACCCCGTTCGGGGCCAGTATTTACAAAGGAAACTCTGCCGAAATTTTCAGAAAAGATATTGAGGATTTAAAAATGCATATTCGGCTTACTTATATTAAAACCTTATTTTTAAACATGTTTTCTTACTTCTTAAAACTAGTTTTCTTTTAATTATCACTTAAAAATGGTTTTATATTTCTGGGCTTTTGGCTTACTTGAATTGGATGGAGTCCTATAGACTTCATATGATTCAAGTGCCAGTCACGTGCTGTTTCGGGTCGTGACATCATCAGTGGAGCTTCATAGCCGGTGGGACTTCAGATGCAATGTAAATCTTGAGGAGTCTGTAGGGCGACATATTAGTTTAAGAATATTGAGGTCCAATATCATCATAACATAGGTAGATATCATCTGGTAAGAATAGAGAGTGGATATAAGCATCACCATCTATCATTGACCCAAGTCACGATTCTTCAAGTACAATATTTCTTGAGAAACCGGCCGATTATGTGCCGAACGGTCTTTCTCCGTGCATATCTATGAGTAGATAAGCTCCACCTTGGTAAACCTTATTTATTATATATGTGCCTTCATAGTTCGGCTTGAACTTCCTACGTTTTACACGGTTTGGGATCATCGGCCTTTTGACAACCAGTACGAGTTCGCCTTGGCGGAATGTCCTTGGTCTGGCTAGCCTTTCATATGATTGTGTCATCCTTTCTATGTAAGCTTCCAGAATTTGTTGTGCTATAAGGCAATTCTCGTCGAGAGCATCTAGTTCTTCACGCCGGAGATGAGTATTCCGGTCGTCTGTAAGTTCACATTGAACCGCCATCCGCAGTGAGGGGAGTTCGATCTCCAGAGGGAGCACTGCTTCGGCGCTAAATACCAACGCATAAGGTGTTGTCTTTGTGGCAGTCTTGAACATCGTTCGGTATTCCTAAAGATCTTCATGTAGCCTTTCATGTCAGTCCTTTTTATTCTTGGACACCATCTTTTTTATGAGCTTGGTTAGCATCTTGTTAAAATTTCAGCTAAACCGTTAGTTCGGGGATTATAGACAGAGCAATATCTCCAATCTATCTTATGTTGTTTGGCGAAGCGACTTATCTTGTGGCTTCTATATGCTGGTCCGTTGTTTGAGACTATTCGTCATGGAACTCCGAACCGGTATATGATATGGGTTTTGAAGAAATGGAGAATATTATTCATCTTTACTTCTCTCAGCGGTATCGCCTCTACCCATTTGGAGAAGTAATCAGTCGCCGCATAGATGAAATGATGTCCTCGGGATGACGCCGGCTCGATAGAGCCTATTATATCGGTCCCCCACATTTCAAATGGCCAACTGGCTACGTTCGGATGCAGCGGGTTGGGGTGCTGATGTATGAGGTCCCCATGTATCTGGCATGAGTGGCATCGCCTTGTATAATCGATGCAGTCTTGGATCATCGTGGGCCAGTAGTGACCTATCCTCTTGATCTTTAGCTTCATTTTTGGTCCGGCTTGATGGGATTCACAGAGTCCATCGTGAATTTCTTAGACGAACTTCTTGGCTTCCTTTGGTCCTAGGAATCTTAGCCATATATGGTCGAAAGACCTTTTATATAGAGTTCCATCGATTAGAGAGAATGACGAGGCTCGTTTCATGAGCTGATGCCTTTGTGACGCATCTTTAGGCATCCGCTAAGGCTTGAAGTAGTTTATAAAAACTTCTCTCCAGTTATCTTCTTCTTCATCAACTTCTTCCGCTTGAAGGATATCTTTAATTACGGCTTCAATTGGAGGCTCTGAAGATATCTCTGCGCGGGCCAAGATCTTGCGAATTTGGACGATGATCCTTACGCCGTCAAGGTTTTCATTGGCTACCTCTTTGGAGAACTTAGTTAATGCATCTGCTTTGTTGTTTTCCACCCGCATCACATTTTCTAATATATATGAGGGAAGCTGCATCAGCAATATTGCACCTTCTTGTCATACTTTATTAGTTCTGGCTTGTATGTTTTGTAATCTCTATTAACTTGCATAATATCAACTGAGAATCCCTATATATGCGGAGATCCTCGATGCCTATGTCGACCGCAATCTTAAGACCGGCTAAAGGCGCTTCATATTCAGCTTCATTATTGGTCTTAGGCTCTGTCAATGTGATGGCATAGCTGGTTATTCCTCCTTGAGGGGTTACGAAAATAAGGCCTATCCTGGCCCTGATTATCAGGATACTCTTTTTCTGCGTTTTCATTGAGAAGGATCCATCGAAGTATAATTTCCAATGAGACTTCTCTGTTTCTTCTTTCTCTTCGACCACGTTGAATGCATATTCATCTGGCAACTCAGAGTTCAGTGGATAGTCGACAGAGATTGGGTGTTCGGCGAGGAAGTTGGAGATAGCCTGTCTTTTTACAGTTTTGAGGGGGCAATATATAATCGTGAACTCCATCAACAGCAGGGCCCATTTGGTGAGTCATCCCATTGAAAGTTTTTCTTAGCACCTCTACTAAGGTTCTATGAGCATCAAGTATGCAATTTTAAAAAATCTAGAGGGCTAAGTATACTAAATAAGAATCGAACTAGAGAATTAGGGTTTCAAAGTTAGAGAACAAGTTTCTAAGCTAAGTGAAGAGAGTTTACAACCTTTGTAGTCTTGTCTTTCACTTCAAAAGCTTCAAGTAGTAGTTCTAGAACTCTTCTTTGACTCCACTTGAAAGTTGGAACGAGCTTGCTCGTAGTTTTCGTCGTCGAAGATGATCTACCTTGGGGAAACTCACACATAAGCTCACACTTCACTAATCAGGGTATTAGTGAATAGAACAAGCTATACTGATTTGCTAGAGTAGTGTAGGTTGATGAAGTTGGAATTTTGCTCACAAAAAATATTTCTTTCTTTTTCTTTTTCTCACCCTAGAAAAGTCTAGTGAGGAGAGGAAGAAAATGAACTTAGGAGATTATATGTGAACCTTGAGATAAGATGAGATGATGAGAATGACAAATATCTATGAATAAAACAAGAATTGGAGATGAGTCATGACTTCTGAATGCTTCTCCAAGCACCTAAAGCTATGATTCATTCTTCTTTTCTTTTAATTCATAGATATTTATCATTATCTTTACTCAAATGTGATTCTCACACATCCTAGTTTTATGTATCATCAACTATGATACAATATATATATAAAGAAAATAAAATCTTAAGTGTGCTTTATATTAGTTAATACATATATATATATATATATATATATCAAATTATTAAATCAATACTTGATTCAATAATCCGGTTATATCATATATAATCCGGCTAATATCAAATATATATATATCAAATTATTAAATCGACACTTGATTCAATAATCCGGCTATATCATATATAAGTGGCTAATATTTAATATTATTTAATATATATATATATACATATATACATATATTACATATATATATATATATCAAATTATTAAATCAACACTTGATTCAATAATCCGATTATATCATATATAACCCGATATATATATATATATATTGTTAGTTGTATGTATGCCCTAGAGGCCAGTATTGTACAGATGATGTATATTATATTGGATGCTTGGACATATATAGAGATGACTTTCTTGCTCGACATGATAGTATGCTATCTGGTTACTCTTTATCTTAACATGTACACTTGTCTCTTTATACTGTCTTATAGTTACATGTTGGTAAAGCCCTTAGGATGTGTACTTGACTACCTGGACTATGATGCAGATCATACTAGTGGGGACATGGTAGTCCATAAGTACATCCTTCAAGGTCCCTAGTCGTGGGTGTATCGAGACAGGGCATCGATATACCAGTGTAGACTAGCGTATACGCTTCTCGACCCATGAGATGGGCGATGGATGATCCCATATCCATTGATGTTTGACATCAGAGATGGTATACGGGTGCTCAGTGGAGACTGGGTAAACTGGACGGACTCGCCGAGAACTCCCAGATGGTACTATACCTCACGTCAGATGGCAGTTCTCAGGTGACACTTGTGCAGGTTAGTCTGTAGACCCGAGATCGTCATAGAGTCTTGTGTGATTCCCACTGTGCTTTGATCTCCACCTTACCACGTCCATGAGGGCGTGCAAAACGGTGGTCTTTGGGTACAGTCCCGAGTCACATGGAGGCAATGAGCGATAGGAGGGGTTTCGTCTCTCACGGTATTGGGGGTTGATGTTGCGCAGTGCTCGATTGGCCGTAACAGGGAAGTCCCTGGCCAGGGCTGATCAGAGATTTGCTGGTAAGTGTTACCAGTAGTTTCTCGACCCGTTATGAGCCTCACATCAGCACGACTTATCGGTTATTGGGGTCTGACGTTTACCACCCCTAGACTTGATATGCGACATATCAGACGAACAGCCCGGACTGTACGGTAAGTGTTACTGGTTGGATTCACAGGAGTGTGAGCGGGCTAGCTCGTCGATCTTCTGATCGCTCAATACCCAGATGGCCGTTACGTTTAGCAGACCGCTTGCGGCTTGTGGGTGCTTGATATGATCATCATCTGCTACCGGCGTATTGACGAGTCTTTAGAGTCCTACACAGAGGTTTCCTGGCTCAAGCGAAACGAAATAGGAGCGCATATGAGATATGTGTGTTGGAGATAGTGCCCTCAGAGTCGATTATTGGATCACAGGCACGTGATTGCAATGATTGAGGGAGGACCTATCCCGGTAAGACAGTCTCACTCGAGATGATAGTATGCTATCTGGTTTACCTTTATCATCGTGTACTGCTTTAGATGACCTGACAGGTCGCTATTGCACGTTGATAGAGCCCCTAGGATTCTTGCTTGACTGCCAGCAGTATGAGGGCGATCATATAAGTGAGAGCTGGAGTCTATAAGCACATCCTTAAAAGGTCCCTAGTCGTGGGAGTTTCGAGACAGGGCATCGATTCTCCAGAGTAGACTAGTGTATACAGTCGAGACCCCGACGAGGGGCGGTGGCCGGTCTCACAAGCCACTGGTGTCAGTTGGATCACCTAAGATGTATACAGGTGCTCATTGGGTTATGAGTACACCGGACAGGACTCGCCGGGAACATGCTAGTTGGTCTTATACCTGACGTCAGATAGCAGTTCCCAGGTGACATGTGTACAGGTTAGTTCATCGACCTGGGGATCGTCATTTGTCTCGTGTGAGTTCCCACTGTGCTTTGATTACTACCCTACCATGGCTCAAAGGAGTCGTGCAAACAGGTTTTAGTTAGGTACAGTCCCGAGCCACATGGAGGCAGTGAGCGGAACTTCGGGGGTTCGTCCCTCCCGGTATTGGGGGTGAGGTCGCGCTGTGTCTAGGAGAGCTATTACACAAAGTCCTTGGCCAAGGCAGGAGATTTACTGGTAGGTATTCCAGTAGTATCTCATGGTGTTCTGGGCTACACTCCGACACGACTTGTACCGCTTTTGGGGGTCTGACTTTTACCCACCCCTTAGGCACGCCTTGCGATGCTCATAGACGAACGGACCGGACTGTACGGATATTGTCACTGACAGGCTCAGTAGGGTGTCAGGATGAGTTCGCTCATCGACGTCCCTTTTGGTCAATAGCTGGTGGCCCGTTACGTATTGGCTTATACCTCTGACGTGCTAGTGGTTAAATCCACAGCCATAGTATTGACGAGTCTTTAGAGTCCACCACACATTCAGTTACTCAGCTTTCGGGCGAAACGCTGTAGAGGCCGTATGGAGATATGGCAGGGTCCGATCAGATACGTGCGGTATTGCACGGATCAGGATCGGACGGTTTGTACTAGAGGCCGTATAGATATATGGCAGGGTTCGATCAGATACGTGCGGTATTGCACGGATCAGGATCGGACGGATATTACTAGCCGGCTTTGGTTTAAGCCGGATCCTAGTATAGTACATTGTAGATTTTGTCTCATTGCATTTGTATCCGGTCGGAATACAGATGCGGGTGTGTATGCACAGTATGGGGTTTTCCTGTAATTTATTACGGGACCAGTTTTCTGGAGTTGCCAGTTTGCATTCCGTTCCGGCCGGTTTTTCCTTTGTTCTTTCCCGGCCGGACTTTTCCGATGGAGGAGGTTATTTGCAGTTTGCAAATAACATCTTGTGGAGGGGTTCTTTGCATATTGCCATGCCATGATCACTTGACTTTTTGACCTCATAATGGTTGCTCCATACCTTGACCATGCTCTCCCTCTCCACTCACACATGAGGTATGGCCGGCCACTGTTTGGGAATGGAGTGAGGATTATTTTGGTGGGATAATTTCCTTCTTGTATTTTCGTGGGCCCCCCATTTGTATGAGTGTGCTGGAGTTTAGTTTTGAGGGGTGGATGATTAATTTCTTTGAGAATGAATGATCTTAAAATGAGGCTCATTTTTTTGACAGCAAGAGTGAGATGCTTCATTCAATTTCCAGTGAGCACACATTGGTTTTTAGTGAGCAAAAATGGGAGTTTTGATTTCTGGCCGAGCCCATTTTTAGCATGATCCTTTTTCCCTCTTGCATCCATGAAAATTTTTGTGCACAAATTCCTCCATACATGGCAACCTCATAAACCCCAAAGAGACAAAGCACTACACATTCTACAGCACATCTTGGGCACGTCGACTTGCCAGCTTCGTGCCCGAGTTGCCTTGGCATTGAGGTGGGAGCCCGTAAAAGATACAGACGATGTGGTGCCCTTCCGGCAAGGAGGCGACGACCGGAGTTTCCGCGGGAGATCGGGACGATGACGAGAAGACCGGAGGACTCGGATCACTCGGTATATCTCTTCCCTATCTTGTTACTTTGCTAGATCTAGTTTAATGGCCCGATCCGGGGTTTAGTGCGCGGTGGTGCCGGTTTGCTAAGTTCGCAAAATTAAAGTTTATCACCGCTTCCGCATTTGGCAGTCGGATTGACGGCCGGGGCGCCGCCGTGCACTTACAGTGGTATCAGAGCCTCGCCATTAACTTCGTCTAGCTTCGTTTGATGTGTTTGCATCTCCGATCGACCAAAATTCCAAAAACTCGCGTTTTTCCTCACATCAGTTTTCTGTCGAAATTTTTTGAACTCCAAAAATTTTTCAGGTTGTAGAAAACTAATGTACTGGAAATTCTAAGATTACTGGAAAAATTCGACACAGTCAGTCGACCATTGAAGCGCGGAACCGCGGCCAACCCCCCCTTGGGCCGCGGTTCCGCCGCACATTGGTGTCGTCACTGCATCAATTTTTTCCAGTGGGCTTCTGGGCTAATTTTAGGGGTTTTGGAATATTAATATTGGGCCCAGATTTTCTGTGAGTGGTACAGTATTGCTTGGGGGCCCACTTGTTAATTTTTGATCGATCGGATATTTTAAACACATTATTTCACAGTATTTACATTATATCTACGACCGTGAATGTCACTCGATCGGTAAATCCGGTCTAACTGCTATAGCCCGGTTAGACGGATTTGCGAACGTGACTTTCACGTTGATGTTCTGTGATTTTGCTGTGATGTTGCGGATCGGTCGTGAGGGATAGCCTGGATGCAATGCTAGTACAGTTTGGTTTTATTATGTACATTTGATATTGCGGGGCGAGCGTCCGACATGTGGACTGCCGTCACGGCCTGTTTGTATTATTCTTTTGGGGCACGACCTGGTTGCGGTCGATGTACCCGTTGTATGTATATTTTACTTTCTGTACTAGGATTACCCCGCGGAGGGATGCACGGATAGCCGGGTTCTAGAGGGCAACGGGCCCGCATCTCAGGGCATTGAGACGGAGGGGGCTTCAGTCTGGAATTGGCGGGCTATTCGCCGCACTCGTAGGGGGTACAGGTTGACCCAGGAGGCGTGCCCAATTTACCGGATTCCGTGAAGTGCTGGATGGTCCATTCACGGCGCTGAAGGGGGCTGCCTCGCTTCAGGTTTTGACGGGTAACTTGCCGCGCCCGTAGGGGTCTAGGATTTCATTGCACAGGCTATCCACACGACCAGGGGAACGTCGGGTTTCAGTAGTGGCTCTGTGAAACCCGGGGATCCCAGATATCTGTATTGTTCTGTGATGCTGTACATTTCTGTGATGTTGCATTTTTATCACGCCATGAGCGAATATAATATATTGGTATATATATATTAGTAGATGTTATATATGTTTTTCATCCGCGCTAGTCCAGTCCCCGCTCTGTCGTTAGTTAGCTAACCTAACGGGTGATGACGGGACCCAGTGGCGAATGCGGATGGCATATACGTACGTCAGTATATTTTCGTTCTTTATGGTGTGATCAATTGATGGGACTGCGTTGATTCGGATCAATGCAAGTTAAAACAAACCTATTCTGATGTTGTTGGAACACTTTTCAAAAAGCTGTTATTGCAAGGACGTTCACTTTTGTTTTGCATCGTGGTATTCATTTGGAATATCCTGCTCCTCAGTCGACGAGGCAAGGGCCGAGATCCCTACACCGGGAGTGACCCCTTGGACAGAAGTTTGCGTCAGGGCATTAACTTCACTATAGCCGATTACTTTTGCTTTGCACCGTGGTATTCATTTGGAATATCCTGCACCCCATTCTACGGGGAAAGAGCCGAGATCCCTTCACCGGGAGTGACCTCTTTAGTAAAGGTTTTCGTCACTATATTTTCTAAAAAGCTATCCGTTCCTTCAACGATATCAAGTTCATTACGTTAAAGGTTTTCGCCAGAAACCATTCGTAGCCCTTCGTCGTTTCATATGGGTAGTCAATAGTATTCAAGCTGTGTATGTTGGCCAAAGTCAAGGCACAGTGATTGGTAGCTATTGGGTATTCATATGCAGCATAGATAGATGTGTTGGTTTGGGGCAGTCGTACTACCATTTTGGCCAAAGTCAAGGGTAGGTACGGGTGGATTCAAATTAACCTGGAGAATGACGGGTTGAACTTGACATGTGACTTATGATATGTTGGCCAAAGTCAAGGTCATAAGAGCATGGGGTGAAAATCACATCGGGAGTTTCAAAAGAACTGAAACTTGCCAGATATGCGCATACCTTCTGGAGTGTGATAACGTGAGCGGATTCCGTCACTTTATCATGCGATGAGAGTTGGATCCCGATTCCCACTGATGAGTTAGTTTACTCCTCGGGTATCCCCGATTAATTCTTCTTTTAGGTTTGGAGGAGAATTTGAGGTACAGTGGGAGGTTTCCTGATTAGATAAATTGGTAACCATTCTGATCTAGGTTAGAGTGCACGCTGAGTGTTTCTTTTCTCTCTCTCTTTGGCAGCGACCATTGACCCGACCCTAAGACTATGACTCAGTGACCAAGTTGACCGAACCTTCTTAACACTGGCTTTTGGATTGTCAGAGTTGCAGACCTCATTGCCACTCCTACTTTTACCCTTTTCTCCAGGACACCCCGTATTACTGCGAACGTCCACTTCCATTGGACAAAGCCATCGTATGGTTAGATACGAACTCGAAGGAATTCGAGGATGGTTTCCGGTTCTGGAGAAAATGAATAGGACTATTCAGTTGTCTTTTCCTTTTACCTTCTCTCAGGTTGCGAGTACTCCTTGGTTTAGGAGATAGTATACCTATTACGCTTATTAGATAGTCTTCTTCCAAACCTTAGGCTGGTGCCGAACGGTGGGGAATGAAGAAAACCAATTAGCATAACGATGGTGTATAGAAGGTATTAAGATTAAGACAAAGCAAGGGATTAGTAAGAGGGCAAAGTAAATTACGACTGATATTCACGACCAAACCAAGTATTTCTTCACCAATCCTAAATCACCTTTGTATCTCTCCAGGACACTCCGTATCACTACGAAGATCCACAGTTTATTGGATAATCCATCGTATGGTTATATACGAACTCGAAAGGAACTTGTTCCAGTTCGGGGATGGATTCTGGTCCAGGAGAAATAGGAATAAGATTTATTCAGTTGTCTTTTATCTTCACCTTCTCTCGCATTGCGAGTGTTCCTAGGATTAGGACAGTACACCCATTATGCTTTTTGGATAGTCTTCTTCCAAACCATAGGCTGGTGCCGAACGGTAGGGAAAGAAGAAAACCATTTGTCCTAAAGGGGTGTACAGAAGGTAATGACTAAAGACATATAAAGGGATTTGGACAGATGGCAAAGAATTATACGGTTATAGTTGTGAATCTGGATAATGGTAGAGGCATTACTAGGAATACCAGGATACCCCATCGAAACATTTCAATGTTTCAGTTCAACTGTGTACTGTTAAAAGAAAACTGATTTCCCGATTAGACACTTGCTCCAGGGTATGTATTTACCAGTTTTGATTCTCACATCAGTATGGTTTTACAGATGATGAGTGGGAGTAAGTTATTGGGAATAGGGTGATCATCCTCATTATATCGGGATTCGTTGTAATCGGTGATATTTGAGGAGATCATCTGGGCTGTTTGCCGGTCGGCAAATATTTGGTTTTGAATATCCGCTGTTGTGCACCAATTTCAAATTGATATATCTGTACGTCTATTTTCATAGAGTGAGATATACATTTTGATATTATGTCGATGACATTTACCTATATCAGTGGATGGTTAGGTAAGGAGCATTAAACAGCGGTGTAATTCTTCTTAACCATAAGTACAGTTTTCAACCTACGACACACAGTGAAAGAGTTGTTAGACTCAGCGGACTTATACAGAGTATTGTATGTTGTCCAGTGTCTATTAGGACAGAGGGGTTGGTCCTCATACTATATTCTGTTTATTTTTAACTTCTCTAGTTCTTAGACATGTGTTTCGTAGAAACACAGGGTCTAAGTTTTGAGGAGTTATAGGTATTTGAATAGAGTAGAGAACCAGGTGTAGCAAGTATCGGGATTTTTCAAGGTGATCGAAGATGTAGATACTTGTGTATGGTATTCAGTTGATAGTAATGATAAAGAGAAATTGCTTCTCTTTCAGGTTACTCATAATTGGAAGCATTCCTAAGTTGAGTAACGCTGATCGGCCTCTCTCCATTTAGTTGACATGCACTGGAGACAGCTGCATGATTTGAATCTGGTTAAATTAAATCAGTGCCTCTGGTTCTATATTGGATGTAGAACAGTTCATATCTTAACGTTGTTAAGGTACGGGGAGTTGTCCGGCTTATGATTAAAACCAGACTCTGGATAACTCAAGGCACGTTTCTGTAATGGCTGTTTGTGGGTTGACCCAGGCTATGACGAGGGTTGATTTTCTACCATAAGAAAGATCAATAGTGATATTGTTCTTGACTCACCACAGTTTTAATAAAAATGGATTTTTTCAAAAAAAGCAGTAGTGGGAGTATGGTAGAACTGGAAGTGATTCCAGAACCGCAAACGATTACTGAAGATTTGATAAGGAATCTAAAGATTCAATCTGATTTGACATTCCATTGGCCACTCCGCAAATAAGGTGGGTAACTTCAGGCACCCGAGAGGTACTCCGGTAGCCTCAAGGACGGTGACAGGGAAGTTCTTGTTTACCCACACTTGCCATTGTTGTTGTTCCAGGCTGCGAGACCCGGCAGGAGGATGAGTATAGCGTCGTTCTAAACTAGCTTTTGAAGTGCACATCTATATGACTCTGCCAGAGGGTTGTCGTAGTCAGTGGGAGCAGCGGAAGCATTGGTGGACATCAGGCTTATGTCTATTTATAGACTAAAGCAGATATAGCGGAGATAGATCATCTATTTCTGATGTGACAGTCATAGGTTTGACGTCATCAGAATAGGGGATGGATCTGTTGAGAAGGTAGTAGGGTGTGATATCCTGGTATTTGGATGACATACACAGAGTAGGAAAAGAAATTCCTATACTACGATCGGTTATACTTTGGTCGTCACACAGTGGTTTCTCCACAAAGGAAATGGATTTTGTATCTGACATACTGGTTACTAGATCTATGGTTTTAGGTCTAGATTTGGGTGGTTTCCCAATCTGGGTACTTAGACAGCATTCTAAGAGTATTTAGAATGGACGACTCCTGGCATGGTAGTGTACCTGCAGGTAATGGAGTCACCCTCTCTAAAGGTGTCTTATAGACTAAAGTAGAGAGGGATGTGCATGATTGGCAGATCACTTGCTTAGGCAATTGAGTCAATCATGAGATGTCAAGTACCACACCAGATGTTGTTCTTGCACTAGATGCAATAAGTTGATATTGATCCAATCCTGGAGGAACAGTCGGAAGCAGTTTTAGAACATAAGTGAATGTTCTAGGGATATGATAACGGCTGCCTCCTTTAGGAGACGGTTATCACTCCAGGCTTCCAAGGTGACATGGACGACAAGGAGGTTGTCAGAGTTATAGTTTTCCCTCTGACGAGGGACAGTATTCTAGACAGGTGATCCAGGCAGATACTGAGGGAGGCATGGCGCAGGATACTGATTAAGTTCAGTTGACGATACAGTCTAAGAAGTTTGGATTTGGAGTTCATTTATGAGCTAGGTCCCATCAGGCATCCAGACATTCTATGACAGGTATTGCTCATTTCGGGAGATGGCTTTCTCCGCGAACTTGAGATATAGAGAGACATAGAAAGAAACATCCAGGCGGATCCACTCACTGAGGCTATTCCACGATCGCAAGAGTTTCGCAAACAGGCTTTGTGAGACTGACTAGTAGAGGAGTTGGGTGTTCGGTATCACACGGGCTGTGAGTATGCGACATCGCAATAATTAGCCTTGAGTGCAAGTGGGAGATTGTTGGAGATAGTGCCCTCAGAGTCGATTATTGGATCACAGGCACGTGATTGCAATGATTGAGGGAGGACCTATCCCGGTAAGACAGTCTCACTCGAGATGATAGTATGCTATCTGGTTTACCTTTATCATCGTGTACTGCTTTAGATGACCTGACAGGTCGCTATTGCACGTTGATAGTGCCCCTAGGATTCTTGCTTGACTGCCAGCAGTATGAGGGCGATCATATAAGTGAGAGCTGGAGTCTATAAGCACATCCTTAAAAGGTCCCTAGTCGTGGGAGTTTCGAGACAGGGCATCGATTCTCCAGAGTAGACTAGTGTATACAGTCGAGACCCCGTCGAGGGGCGGTGGCCGGTCTCACAAGCCACTGGTGTCAGTTGGATCACCTAAGATGTATACAGGTGCTCATTGGGTTATGAGTACACCGGACAGGACTCGCCGGGAACATGCTAGTTGGTCTTATACCTGACGTCAGATAGCAGTTCCCAGGTGACATGTGTACAGGTTAGTTCATCGACCTGGGGATCGTCATTTGTCTCGTGTGAGTTCCCACTGTGCTTTGATTACTACCCTACCACGGCTCAAAGGAGTCGTACAAACAGGTTTTAGTTGGGTACAGTCCCGAGCCACATGGAGGCAGTGAGCGGATCTTCGGGGGTTCGTCTCTCCCGGTATTGGGGGTGAGGTCGCGCTGTGTCTAGGAGAGCCATTACACAAAGTCCTTGGCCAAGGCAGGAGATTTACTGGTAGGTATTCCAGTAGTATCTCATGGTGTTCTGGGCTACACTCCGACACGACTTGTACCGCTTTTGGGGGTCTGACTTTTACCCACCCCCTAGGCCCGCCTTGCGATGCTCATAGACGAACGGACCGGACTGTACGGATATTGTCACTGACAGGCTCAGTAGGGTGACAGGATGAGTTCGCTCATCGACGTACTTTTTGGTCAATAGCTGGTGGCCCGTTACGTATTGGCTTATACCTCTGACATGCTAGTGGTTAAATCCACAGCCATAGTATTGACGAGTCTTTAGAGTCCACCAAACATTCAGTTACTCAGCTTTCGGGCGAAACGCTGTAGAGGCCGTATGGAGATATGGCAGGGTCCGATCAGATACGTGCGGTATTGCACGGATCAGGATCGGACGGTTTGTACTAGAGGCCGTATAGATATATGGCAGGGTTCGATCAGATACGTGCGGTATTGCACGGATCAGGATCGGACGGATATTACTAGCCGGCTTTGGTTTAAGCCGGATCCTAGTATAGTACAGTGTAGATTTTGTCTCATTGCATTTGTATCCGGTCGGAATACAGATGCCGGTGTGTATGCACAGTATGGGGTTTTCCTGTAATTTATTACGGGACCAGTTTTCTGGAGTTGCCAGTTTGCATTCCGTTCCGGCCGGTTTTTCCTTTGTTCTTTCCCGGCCGGACTTTTCCGATGGAGGGGGTTATTTGCAGTTTGCAAATAACATCTTGTGGAGGGGTTCTTTGCATATTGCCATGCCGTGATCACTTGACTTTTTGACCTCATAATGGTTGCTCCATACCTTGACCATGCTCTCCCTCTCCACTCACACATGAGGTATGGCCGGCCACTGTTTGGGAATGGAGTGAGGATTATTTTGGTGGGATAATTTCCTTCTTGTATTTTCGTGGGCCCCCCATTTGTATGAGTGTGCTGGAGTTTAGTTTTGAGGGGTGGATGATTAATTTCTTTGAGAATGAATGAGCTTAAAATGAGGCTCATTTTTTTGACAGCAAGAGTGAGATGCTTCATTCAATTTCCAGTGAGCACACATTGGTTTTTAGTGAGCAAAAATGGGAGTTTTGATTTCTGGCCGAGCCCATTTTTAGCATGATCCTTTTTCCCTCTTGCATCCATGAAAATTCTTGTGCACAAATTCCTCCATACATGGCAACCTCATAAACCCCAAAGAGACAAAGCACTACACATTCTACAGCACATCTTGGGCACGTCGACTTGCCAGCTTTGTGCCCGAGTTGCCTCGGCATTGAGGTGGGAGCCCGTAAAAGATACAGACGATGTGGTGCCCTTCCGGCAAGGAGGCGACGACCGGAGTTTCCGCGGGAGAACGGGACGATGACGAGAAGACCGGAAGACTCGGATCACTCGGTATATCTCTTCCCTATCTTGTTACTTTGCTAGATCTAGTTTAATGGCCCGATCCGGGGTTTAGTGCGCGGTGGTGCCGGTTTGCTAAGTTCGCAAAATTAAAGTTTATCACCGCTTCCGCATTTGGCCGTCGGATTGACGGCCGGGGCGCCGCCGTGCACTTACAATGTGCAGGACCGAGAATAATGCATGTATGTGATACCGTATTTCATTCTCGCGATGGATGTATCGATTGGTTATATTCGATATGACCTAGTTATCGAATCATTGATTCGATAAGCCGATACATAGAATACTAGTCGGTTATATGCGATATGACCGGATCGTTAAGTCAAGTGTTGATTTAATGATTTAATGAATAATTATATATTTGATATATTACTTTGCATTAGCTAGTATTAGTTCACTTTATATGGATTTTCTCACTTGATGTGCAAGAAGTATATGTGATATACTTTTGTGCATATATTTGTATCATGTTTGATGATGCTTGATCATTTAGTTAAGTGTAAAGAATTAAAACCATGGTTAAGTGTTGATTAGGGTTTTTCATATTCATTTATTTATTTATTTATTTATTTGAAAAGGATTATGATGAGAATGGTGGCTTTCTTTGTTTTAAGTTGAAGCTTCATGAAGCTTTGACTTTTGTAACCATTCTTGTCTTCATGCTTAACCCTAACTCATCCAAGTAACCATGGTCTATTCTCTACACTTAACCTTAGTTAGCTTATGATAAGTATTGAATTATTATTCATTTTAACTTAACACTTATCATATTCTTTCTTCTTCTTGACCTTCTTCTTCAAGATAGAAGCTTGATGCCATCAATGGCAACTTGAGATCTAAAGTGAGAAATCCAATTCTAAAGTGAACCCACCTCCTATTTCTTCACCCTCTACCTCTTGCCAAGTTGTTTTGGGTGTTTTCTTCACAAGTTTCACAAATTTGTGAAGTCGGAGCTTGAACTTGTGATGCCTCGACGTAGATCATCTTCGGCACGAAGCCGACGACCTAGTCCGCCCAAATCTCCGATGAAGCCGACGTTTGAGTTCGGGATTCGAGATGGAAAGCGAGAGGATGCCTACATGGAGCTAAGGAAGTGGATAACCGGATATACAAAGGTTGTAGCTCTCTTCTTTTAGTTAAGTTGTTAACTAGATTCACATATCGCCTAAACTTCTAGTCAACGATCCGTATTAGGGTTTCTCGGCACCCATAATTTTTGAAATTGGCATGGTTGATGCCTTGTGAGACCTCTTGTGAGTGCCTAGGAACCCTACAGTGGTATCAAAGCCTAGCTAGAGGCTTAGGCGAAGTCTAGACGGAATTTGAAGTCCGATCGACCCGAAACCCCAACTCAAATATTGCTCTCTGGACTTTTTCTAAAAAATGGGATTTTTCCATATTAAAAATTCTTAAAAATATCAGCATGAAGATATAAGAATTATGGTGCAAAACGAGCTCATGATGCGTCTAAACCGCCGCGGAAACGCGGCAGAAGCATATCTTCTGCCGCGGTTCCGCCGCCTACTGTTCACAATGCGCAATAATTTTTGCACAGTAATTCCTCTTTTCTGGTGCTGAGTTTTATGGGAATTTTTAATATTTATTCAAGAGTTGAATTTTCTGGGATTGTTTTGGGGATTCGGTGTTTCGATCGGAATATCAGATTTTGTCTATGTGGCTTTCCGGATAAATTTTAGAATATGTTAAAAAGTTCGACCGGATATAAATACCCAATTTTTCCCCTGTCGGAAAATTTCCAAGCGTTAGATTTTTCCGTAGTTTAATGACGTTCTAAGTAGTGCAAGTAACGCGATGGACCCTCTAGAAGACAACAAACCATAACTCGATTATGTGACCGTCTTGAACTGCCCTTTGAACCTTCGGGTTTGGGGCAGTACGGCGTGCCACATGTGAGGCGTTGGCTTGACCCTTCTGCGGCTGGACCGTTGGTACTGAGGCAAGAACTGAATGTTGTTAGACTTATTTCATGTGTTGAGCTGTATCGGGAAAACTTGGATATTCGACTGTTCGATCGGAAAGTTTAACATTTTCTGTTTATCTGGAATGTGATACAATAATTGGAATTCACAAACAGTTATGAGATAACTGAATGAATGTTATAAATCTAGCGGTTTAGTTTCACTTGATATTGAAAAGAGTTTTCGATAATGAGACTAAAATGCGGGGTTTATAACTGTTAGGCATGTGATGTCTAAGTATTTCATTTGATTAGGCATGTGATGTCTAAAGAGGTTGCGGATTCCAATTGTTGTAGTTTTACACTTTCTTTTCTGTGACCGTAAGTGTAATATGTGATATCGCCGGTTTCGTTGCTATATGTCAACGACAATTGGGATGCGCATATTTACTTACGTTGATGACATGTGGTGTTATGTGTTGCTGGATATGTTATATTGGATTGTCGTGTTCGAATAGCTGGGGGTTTTTATGTGAGATGAGTGTTTTTCATTTTCATTCATGTAAAAACTTGTATGTAATATTCTTTTATTGGGGCACTTCCAGGTTGCGGAAGTTGTCACCCTTTGTATATTATTTTCTTTTCCGCATTAGGATAGACCCAAGGAGGGGAGCACAAGTAACCGGGTTCTAGGGTCCAGTGGGAGACCAACTCGAGGAGTCGAGTCCGGGTCTCCTAACCCTAGAATTGGCAGGGTTGCTTGCCGCTTTCGTAGGGGTCTAGAGGTGTGGGATTGGCTATTCATCACGACCGTGGAATCCGGGTTTTATACTGGCTCGTATTGAAAACACGAACGTCCTAGTATATCCAATGTTTCATATGTTTCTTCTGCTGCGATATCTGTGATGTGATCATGTGATGTTCTGTGATATATACAGTATATAGTATATATGATATATTATATAGACGTTACTTATGTTTTGCACCCGCACTAGCCCTACCCTGCTCTGTCGTTAGTTACCTAACCTAACGGTGCACGAGGGGACATCGAGGCGAATGCGGATGGCATAAGTGTACGTCGTATTTATCTGTGATGTTTAGGTATTTAAATGATGGGACTTCATTAATGTGATTAATGAGATAAAAGAAACCAAAAGATGTTGTAGAATCAAATTTTAAATAAAACAGGTAGCTACAGTTCTTGCTTTGCATAGCGGTATATATGATATACCCTGCACCTTATTCGATGAGGAAAGGACCGAGATCCCTTCACCGGGAGTGACTCCTTTAGCGATAACTGGCAGATGCTACACACTCGGTTTGTTTTTGATTGCTTCTATAGTTTCTGCTTTGCACAGCGATATATATGATATATCCCGCACCTCATTCGACGAGGAAAGGGCCGACGATCCCTTCACCGGGAGTGACCCCTTTAGCGAAACTGGAAAAGCCTCAAAATCACTCCATTTCAAAACTTCATTTGATTCTACAATGATATCAAGTTCATTACGCAATAGGTTTTCAGAAAAACCTGTCGTAGCCCTCCGTCATTTCAAATAAGTCCTGTTTAGTATTCGTGCTGCGTTTGTTGACCTTGTCAAGGCGCAGTGTGCGGTAGCTAACCAGTATTTATCTGCTTATGCATATGATGCAGATTGAGTTAGGGTAGTCGTACGGCCTTGTTGACCTTGTCAAGGGTCGTGCTGGTGGGTTTAATTCAATCAAGAAATGACGGGTTGAACTTGACTTACGGTCTATGGTTTGTTGACCTTGTCAAGGTCATAGATCGTTTGGGGCAAAAGCATTATCGGGAATTTCAAGTGTTGAAATTTGCAATGAGATTGCGTACCTTCTATGAGATAGTTGGATCCCGATACCCACTGCGAGTAAGAGTTACTCCTGGGAGAGTTTTACACATTACAATTAGCCGATCAAGTAGGTGTCTAGAAAGGTGTTAACGAGGTTACGCCTCTGGGAAAACGAGGTTTACATTAATTAGGTTCGTGCGAAAGCACGGGGGACCTCCCTCAAAGTACCGACACTGGTCTGGCTGAAAGATTGGCGAACTTGTAGTGTGTAATTAATCCCGGCTAGTCTTTCCTTTTAGGGTTTGAAGGAAGATTTGATAAAAACAGTGGGAGCCATCCTGATTAGATAAGATAATAACCAATCTGATCTTGCACGAGCTTACGCTAAAGTGTTTTCTTCTCTCTCTCTCCAGGTAGCGACCATTTCATGCCCTAATAAAGATAATAATATGGATGTATTGACCGAACCCGCATGTTATACTGTGCTGGGGAACGTTGGTTCCGTTCTTTCCTATAAGAGTTATAGGACTGAACAGGATATAGGGGAATACCAGGATTCCCATGCCACCCGAATGAAGAAAGTACATGTTGATGCATTTTCTTCGGGTGTGTTCGTTACAGAGAACTGTTTCTCCATTTGCTCCACGTCCTGGGTATTAGATACCGGGTCAGGATCCCATATATGTAATCAGTTACATGGGCTTAGGAAAGGTAGAGAACTTAGAGAAGGTGATAAAGACATTAGAGTTGGAAATGGTGCAATTGTTGCAGCTAAGACTGTCGGGGAATATGACCTTGTATTACCAACTGGTAATACATTGGTTCTGAACGAATGTTATTACATGCCGAACCTGATATGCAACATTATATCAGTTTCTTTATTAAGTAAAGAGGGATATAATTTTGTATTACAGGACAATGTTATGAACATTTTCCGTAACCAAAAGTTGGTTGGATCAGGCACGTTGTGCAATGGCATTTATGTTCTAAATCAATCAACAGTTCTGAGCATAACTAACACACACAAGAGGAAGAGTTCTGAAATGAACGAATCTTTCTTGTGGCATTGTAGACTGGGTCACATCAATGCGACACGACTGGCTAAGTTGCATAAGGATGGATATTTGAATCCGTTTGAATTTTCATCCTATGACACTTGCCAGTCATGTCTCAAAGGCAAGATGACCAAAGCTCCGTTTACGGGACACGGAGAAAGAGTTACCGAACTCTTGGGACTGATACATAGTGATGTATGCGGTCCCATGTCTACACATGCCAGGGATGGTTCTTCGTACTTCATTACATTCACTGACGATCTCTCTAGATTCGGATATGTGTTTCTGATGAAACACAAATCAGAAGCTTTTGAGAAATTTAGAGAATATAAACAAGAAGTCGAGAACCAAACCGGAAAAAATATTAAAATCCTTCGATCTGATCGAGGAGGAGAATACTTAAGCAATGAATTCCTGGACTTCCTAAAAGAGAATGGGATTCTCTCTCAGCCGACTCCTCCATATACACCACAGCAAAACGGTGTATCAGAACGGAGGAACCGCACCCTATTAGATATGGTGCGCTCTATGATGAGCACAGCTGAGTTACCTATTTCCTTCTGGGGATATGCACTGGAGACAGCAGCATACCTATTGAATCAAGTTCCATCTAAATCTGTACCTACCACACCATATGAGAAATGGAGTGGGAAGAGGCCATATCTTAAACGAGTTAAGATATGGGGTTGTCCAGCCTATGTCAAAAGACAAAATTCGGACAAGCTCGAGGCACGGTCAGTTCTTTGCAAGTTTGTGGGATATCCAAAGAATTCCTATGGGTATTTTTTCTACCACAGTGAGAAACAAAAAGTGTTTGTTGCTCAACATGCCACCTTTTTAGAAAAGGAATTCCTTGAAAAAGAAATTAGTGGCAAAGTGGTAGAGCTGGAAGAAGTTCCAGATACACAAACCGTAACTGAAGATTTAGTAGAACCATAAGATTCAGTAGCTCCCAATGAACCTCAGCCTCTCCGCCGATCTAGCAGGGTTCCTCGCCAGCCTGAGAGATACTACGGTTTTCTCATAGATGGAGGGAGCGAGGATTGCATCATGGAGGATGATGACCCAACTAGCTTCGAGCAGGCCATCACGAGTAGGGACTCAGTGAAATGGCTGGATGCTATGCGGTCCGAGATGGAATCCATGTACACCAACAAAGTATGGATTTTGGACGTTGCTCCTGAAGGGGTAAAACCCATTGGGAGCAAGTGGATCTTCAAGAAGAAACTTGGTGTAGATGGGAAAGTGGAGACTTTCAAAGCTAGACTTGTAGCAAAGGGTTTTCGTCAAAGACCAGGTGTGGACTATGACGAGACCTTTTCTCCAGTGGCTATGCTTAAATCCATCCGGATCATACTTGCCATCGCTGCATATCATGATTACGAAATCTGGCAAATGGATGTTAAGACCGTCTTTCTAAATGGTGATTTAGAAGAGTGCGTGTACATGACTCAGCCAGAGGGCTTCGTAGACAGTGGGAGCAACGACAAGGTGTGCAAGCTGCTTAAATCCATTTATGGATTAAAGCAAGAATCGCGGAGTTGGAACATCTGTTTTGACGTCGTTATCAAAGAGTTTGATTTCGTCAAAAACCCAGATGAACCTTGTATTTACAAGAAGGTGGCAGGGAGTAAGGTTGTCTTCCTCGTATTGTACGTGGACGACGTACTCTTGATAGGAAATGATATTCCTATGCTGCAATCGGTCAAGCTCTTCTTATCACAAAGATTCTCAATGAAAGATCTTGGTGATGCCTCCTGCATATTGGGAATCAGGATCTATAGAGATAGATCCAAACGGATATTGGGATTGTCCCAATCCAGGTACATTGACACCATACTAAAGAGGTTTAGTATGGAAGAATCCAAGCGTGGGAACTTGCCCACGATCTCTGGAATCACTCTCTCCAAAGAGATGTCTCCCAAGACTGATTTGGAGAGAGCTCGCATGCAAGGGATACCCTATGCTTCAGCTGTAGGCTCTATCATGTATGCGATGCTATGTACCAGACCCGATTTTGCATACTCACTAAGTGTAGTGAGCAGGTATCAAGCTGATCCTGGAGAGAGTCACTGGACAGCTGTGAAGAGCATTCTCAAGTACTTACGAAGGACTAAAGAGATGCTCTTGGTGTATGGTAACGGAGAACTCCAAGTGGAGTCCTTTACCGATTCGAGCTTCCAGAGTGATAAGGACGACTCTAAGTCGCAGTCGGGCTTTGTCTTTACCCTTTACGGAGGGGCGGTTAGCTGGAAGAGTTCCAAGCAGGAAACCGTGGCAGACTCGACGATGGAGGCTGAATACATCGCTGCCAACGATGCTGCCAAAAAGGCTGTCTGGATCAAGAAGTTCATTACTGAACTTGGAGTGGTTCCATCCATTGAGCATCCAATACCTTTGTATTGCGATAACAATGGAGCAGTGGCTTTGGCCAAGGAACCCAGGTCCCATCAGCGATCCAGGCATATTCTGAGGCGGTATCACCTGATCCGGGAGATAGTTGATCGCCGGGAGATCGAGGTCAGGAGAGTTGACATGAAGAACAACACGGCGGATCCACTCACGAAGGCCATTCCCCAGATACAGTTTGAGATACTTTTCGGGATGCTCGGTATGCGATACTACAGCAGCTGGCCCTAGTGCAAGTGGGAGATTGTTAGTTGTATGTATGCCCTAGAGGCCAGTATTCTACAGATGATGTATATTATATTGGATGCTTGGACATATATAGAGATGACTTTCTTGCTCGACATGATAGTATGCTATCTGGTTACTCTTTATCTTAACATGTACACTTGTCTCTTTATACTGTCTTATAGTTACATGTTGGTAAAGCCCTTAGGATGTGTACTTGACTACCTGGACTATGATGCAGATCATACTAGTGGGGACATGGTAGTCCATAAGTACATCCTTCAAGGTCCCTAGTCGTGGGTGTATCGAGACAGGGCATCGATATACCAGTGTAGACTAGCGTATACGCTTCTCGACCCATGAGATGGGCGATGGATGATCCCATATCCATTGATGTTTGGCATCAGAGATGGTATACGGGTGCTCAGTGGAGACTGGCTACACTGGACGGACTCGCCGAGAACTCCCAGATGGTATTATACCTCACGTCAGATGGCAGTTCTCAGGTGACACTTGTATAGGTTAGTCTGTAGACCCGAGATCGTCATAGAGTCTTGTGTGATTCCCACTGTGCTTTGATCTCCACCTTACCACGTCCATGAGGGCGTGCAAAACGGTGGTCTTTGGGTACAGTCCCGAGTCACATGGAGGCAATGAGCGATAGGAAGGGTTTCGTCTCTCCCGGTATTGGGGGTTGATGTTGCGCAGTGCTCGATTGGCCGTAACAGGGAAGTCCCTGGCCAGGGCTGATCAGAGATTTGCTGGTAAGTGTTACCAGTAGTTTCTCGACCCGTTATGAGCCTCACATCAGCACGACTTATCGGTTATTGGGGTCTAACGTTTACCACCCCTAGACTTGATATGCGACATATCAGACGAACAGACCGGACTGTACGGTAAGTGTTACTGATTGGATTCACAGGAGTGTGAGCGGGCTAGCTCGTCGATCTTCTGATCGCTCAATACCCGGATGGCCGTTACGTTTAGCAGACCGCTTGTGGCTTGTGGGTGCTTGATATGATCATCATCTGCTACCGGCGTATTGACGAGTCTTTAGAGTCCTACACAGAGGTTTCCTGGCTCAAGCGAAACGAAATAAGAGCGCATATGAGATATGTGCAGGATCGAGAATAATGCGTGTATGTGATACCGTATTTCATTCTCGCGATGGATGTATCGATTGGTTATATTCGATATGACCTAGTTATCGAATCATTGATTCGATAAGCCGATACATAGAACACTAGTCGGTTATATGCGATATGACCGGATCGTTAAGTCAAGTGTTGATTTAATGATTTAATGAATAATTATATATTTGATATATTACTTTTCATTAGCTAGTATTAGTTCGCTTTATATGGATTTTCTCACTTGATGTGCAAGAAGTATATGTGATATACTTTTGTGCACATATTTGTATCATGTTTGATGATGCTTGATCATTTAGTTAAGTGTAAAGAATTAAAATCATGGTTAAGTGTTGATTAGGGTTTTGCATATTCATTTATTTATTTATTTGAAAAGGATTATGATGAGAATGGTGGCTTTCTTTGTTTTAAGTTGAAGCTTTATGAAGCTTTGACTTTTGTAACCATTCTTGTCTTCATGCTTAACCCTAACTCATCCAAGTAACCATGGTCTATTCTCTACACTTAACCTTAGTTAGCTTATGATAAGTATTGAATTATTATTCATTTTAACTTAACACTTATCATATTCTTTCTTCTTCTTGACCTTCTTCTTCAAGATAGAAGCTTGATGCCATCAATGGCAACTTGAGATCTAAAGTGAGAAATCCAATTCTAAAGTGAACCCACCTCCTATTTCTTCACCCTCTACCTCTTGCCAAGTTGTTTTGGGTGTTTTCTTCACAAGTTTCATAAATTTGTGATGTCGGAGCTTGAACTTGTGATGCCTCGACGTAGATCATCTTCGGCACGAAGCCGACGACCTAGTCCGCCCAAATCTCCGATGAAGCCGACGTTTGAGTTCGGGATTCGAGATGGACAGCGAGAGGATGCCTACATGGAGCTAAGGAAGTGGATAACCGGATCTACAAAGGTTGTAGCTCTCTTCTTTTAGTTAAGTTGTTAACTAGATTCACATATCGCCTAAACTTCTAGTCAACGATCCGTATTAGGGTTTCTCGGCACCCATAATTTTTGAAATTGGCATGGTTGATGCCTTGTGAGACCTCTTGTGAGTGCCTAGGAACCCTACATATATATATATATCAAATTATTGAATCAACACTTGATTCAATAATCCGGTTATATCATATATAGCCCGGCTGATATCAAAAAACACCAGATTAGAATATGGTATCATATACTCTTATTTAATCAAGCTCCCGCACATATCTCCATACGTGCCCTACTTCGTTTCGCTTGAGCTTGAAAACCTCTATGTGGGACTCTAAAGACTCATCAATATGACAGCAGTAGGTAATGATCACATCAGATACCCACAAGCCGTCAGCGGTACTAGCTGGACGTAACGGCTACCCAGGTATTGAACGAATAGAAGATCAACAAGCAAACTTGTCCAAACTCTCGTAGAGCCTATAAGCAACACTTACCGTACAGTCCGGTCTCTTCGTCTGATCTGTCGCATATCGAGTCTGGGGGTTGGAATCGTCAGACCCCAATGACTCAATAAGTCATGCCGATGTGTGGTCTATAACCTTTCAAGAAACTGCTGATAACACTTATCGGTTATCTCATCAGCCCTGACCACAGACTTGCTATTATAGCCAATTGAGTATAGCACAACATCAATTCCTAATACCGGGAGAGACGAAACCCCTCCTATCGCTCACTGCCTCCATGTGACTCGGGACTGTACCCAAAAACCACCTGTTTGCACGACTCATTTGAGCCGTGGTGGGGAGGAAATCAAAGAACAGTGGGAAACACAAAAGACACTATAACGATCTCGAGTCTACAAACTAACCTGTATAAGTGTCACCAGAGAACTGCTATCTGACGATAGGTATGGTACCATCTAGGAGTTCTCGGCGAGTCTTGTTCGATGTACTCATTCTCCAATGAGCCCCTATGTACAATCTTTGATGTCAAACACTAATGGTTATAGGATCAACCATCATCTCATACAGGGTCAAGAAATGCACACGCTAGTCTACTCTGGAATATCGATGCCCTGTCTTAATACTGCCTCAACTAGGAACTGTTAAGGATGTGCTTGTGGACTACACAAGCCCCACTAGTATGATCTGATTCATAGTCCTGGTAGTCAAGCCAACATCCTAAGGGATTTATCAACATGTATCAATGAGATAGTAAACTAAAACAAGTGCAAATATTTAGATAAAGAGTAACCAGATAGTATACTATTATGTTGAGTAAGAAAGTCCACTATATATATGTCAAAGCATCCACTATAATATACAATAATGGCCTCTAGGGCATACATATTCCTAACAATCTCCCACTTGCACTAAGGCCAGTTGTTGTAGTATCATATACCCAACATCCTAAAATGTCACTCAAACTGTGTCTGGGGAAGGGCCTTTGTGAGTGGATCCACCGTGTTGTCCTTCGTATCTACTCTCCTGACCTCGATCTCGCGGTGATCAACTATCTTCCGGATCAGGTGATACTGCCTCAGAATATGTCTGGATCGCTGATGGGACCGGGGTTTGTTTACCGCTGAAAACCGGGAAGACAAACGTCTTGCCTAAATTTGGGGGCATATGCTATTTGGATTTATCCATCCACCTCTCCGAAGATGCCAACTTGATTTATGGCACCGTGTGTCGGAGGTTTGGACGGATGTGGCCGTTGTAGCAGACTTTGTCAGATTCCCCCTCGTTTGCGAGGGGTTTTTGATTGTGGGGACGCTCTTCCCTGCAGGCGCAAGCCCCTGCAGTTAATTATGTTATCGCATCGCGATAACCACTTTCTCCTTCACCAGAAGTTCACTTTGTGTCGTGTCTGTTTGTTTTATTTTTATTTTTTTTGTTGCATGTGGATTGTATATGGAGACTAATTTGTGTTGTCGCCCGTACGGCGTGGATTAGTCCAAATCCGTATATTCTTAGATTTGGGTTTGGGTTGATTTAAGGATCGTTAATCTCGTTTGAGATTAAGATCAACTTAAATGTTTGTTGAGGATAGTGAGTCTAATTTTAGACTAAGATCTACTCAACAGGATTTTGGGATCATTCAGACCCAACAAAAGATCATTTGGGCTCTATTGCTTTGGTTTAAGGACGTTACGGTCCGTTGCTAGTTTAAGAACGTTGTAAGGCTACGCCAGCGCCTTGGCCATCAATCCGTGGCCAAATGCGGAACAAAAACTTTTAAAACATGGCGCTAACGGAAACCTAAACGATGGATCGTACCATTAACCGTATACTAGTAAACTGTAAAGTGTTTAGAGAGGTTATACCGATCGATCTGTGTCCTTCAGTCTTCAACCTCTGTCCTAAGCTCGTTGCGGTTGCCTCGAACTAGTTTGCCCTCCGATCTCTCTTGTCGAAGAGGATCCACGTCGAGGATTAGTAATACGGGCTATCTCTTCAAAACCGAAGCAACTCGGACATCAAGTTTGCTAGCCTAGATGCCCAAGATGAAGTAGAGAGTGTGTGTGAATACTTTGTCTCAATACAACCATGGATTCTCAACTCATGAGAGGGTATGGATGGAGGTAAAGAAGAAGCCAAGTGAAGAAATTGTGAGCACAAGTGAAAAAGAGCAACTAAAGAAAAGTGTCTGCTCATTTCTTATGTTGTTTTAGCTTTGATGTTGTGAGGTATTTGTTGTGAGTGGGCAACTCAAGAAAAGCCACACACACACACACAAAAAAGGATCTGCCTTCTCCCATGCTCACCACAATATATCTCATAAAATCTTAAGCAAAACAAAACCAAAGCACATGCACAATCAATGCCACAAGCCAAGACTTGCACTAACAATTTCCATCACTACAATATTTAAACATTAAGCTAAATGTTTAAATCCAAAAAAAAAAGAAATGGCATCTTCAAAAGTAATCTCGTAACGGATTACAAGAATACCCCTCATCTGTTTATACATACCTGCATCCGTATTCCGACTGAATACGAATACAAGGAGACGAAAATAATCCAACAATATAATACTAGGATCCGGCTTAAACCAGTGCCCACTAGTATTATCCGTCCGATCATGATCCGTGCACAAGTGCACGAATATGATCGAACCCTGCCATAAAACCATACTGCCTCTACAACGTTTCGCCCGAACAAGGGAAACCCTCTGTGTGGGACTCTAAAGACTCGTCAATATGCTGGCAGTGGGTTTAACCACAAGCACGTCAGTGGCACTAGCTGTACGTAACGGCTACCCAGGTATTGAGCGAAAGGGAGGCCGACGAGCAAACTCATCCTGAAACCCTACTGAGCCTGACAGTGACAATATCCGTACAGTCCGGTCCGTTCGTCTTTGAGTATCGCATATCGAGTCTAGAGGGGTGGATAAAGTCAGACCCTTAATAACTTGATATTCAGTGTCGGTATGAAGCCTATCTCCACCTGAGAAACTACTGATCCGAATCATTAATTCTCGACTACCTTGGCCAAGGATTTCTGGTGATGGCCACCCGTGCACACCGCGACATCAACCCCCAATACCCGGAGAGACGAATCCCCTGACGATCCGCTCACTACCTCCATGTGGCTCGAGACTGTACCCAACTAAAACCTGTTTGCATGACTCCTTTGAGCCATGGTAGGGTAGTAATCAAAGCACTGTGGGAACTCACACGAGACAAATGACGATCTCAGGTCGATAGACTAACCAGTACACATGTCACCATGGAACTGCTATCTGACAATAGGTATAATACCAACTAGCATGTTCCCGGCGAGTCCGTCCGGTGTACTCATAACCCAATGAGCACCTGTATACATCTTAGGTGAACCAACAGACACTAATGGCTTGTAAGACCGGCCACCGCCCCTCGTCGGGGTCTCGATCCGTATACACTAGTTTACTTATGGAGTATCGATGCCCTGTCTCGAAACACCCATGACGAGGGACACTTTAAGGATGTGCTTATAGACCACCCAACTCTCATGTATATGATCGCCATCATACTGCTGGTAGTCAAGTAAGAATCCTATGGGCTCTATCAACATGTAATAGTAATCTGTAGTGTCACCTGAAGCATGTAAATGATGATAAAGACAAACCAGATAGCATACTATCTTCTTGAGTAAGACTGTTCTACCGGTATGGGTCCTCCCTCAATCATTGCAATCATGTGCCTGCGATCCAATAATTGACTTGAGGGTACTATAGCCAACAATCTCCCACATGCACTTAAGGCTAATTATTGCGGTGTCGCATACCCACAGCCCGTATGATACCGAACACCCAACTCCTCTACTAATCAATTTCACAAAGCTCGTTTGCGAAACTATTGCGTTCGAGAAATAGCCTCAGTGAGTGGATCCGCTCTGATGTTTCTTTCTATGTCTCTCTTTATCTCAAGTTCATGGAGAAAGCCATCTCCCGAAATGAGCAATACCTGTCTTAGAATATGTCTGGATATCTAATGGGACCCAGTTCAAAAATGAAATCCAAATCCAGCAAACTTCTTAGACTGTATCGTCCACTGAATTTAATCAGTATCCTGTGCTATGCCTCCCTCAGTATCCGCTTAGACCACCTGTCCAAACTACTGCTCTTCGTCAGAAGGAAAACTATAACTCTGAAAGTCACTCTGTCAACCAGGTCACCTTGGAAGCCTGGAATGATAACCGTCTCCCGAAGGAGGCTGTCGTTACCAAATCCCTAGAATAGCCACTTATGTTCTAAAACTGCTTCCGAACGTTTCTTCAGGATTGGATTAATATATCAACTTATTGCATCTAGTGAAAAAACAACATCTGGTGTGGTACTTGACATCTCATGATTGACTCAATTGCCTAAGCAAGTGATATGCCAATCATGCACATCCCTCTCCCTTTTAGTCTGTAAGACACCTTCAGAGAGGGTGACTCCATCACCTCCAGGTTAACTACCATGCCAGGAGTCGACGATTCTAAAACACCTTTAGAATACTGTTTAAGTACCCAGATTGGGAAACTACCCAAATCTAGATCTAAAACCATAGATCTAGTAACCCGAATGCTTGATATAATATCCATATCCTATGTGGAGAAACCACTGTGCGACAACCACAGTATAATCGATCGTAGTGTAGGAATTTCACTTCCTACAACGTGCATGTCATCCAAATACCAGGACAACACACCCTACTACCTTCTTAACAGATCCATCTCCTATTCTGATGAAGTCAAAGCCTATGACTGTCACATCAAAAAATAGATGATCTATCTCCACTATATGTGCTTTAGTCTATAAATAGACATAAGCTACTTGTCCACTCTGCTTCCGCTGCTCCCACTGACTACGACAACCCTCTGGCAGAGTCATATACACGTGCACTTCTAAATCTAGTTTAGAACGACGCTATACTCATCCTCCTGCCGGGTCATATAGTCTAGAACAACAGTAATGGAAAGTCTGGGTAAACAAGAACCTCCCTGTCACCGTCTTTGAGGATACCGAAATACCTCTCGGGTGCCTGAGGTTACCCACTATATCTGCGGAGTGGCTAAAGGAATGTCAAACCCGATTGAATCTTTAGGTTCTATTAAATTTTCAGTAATCGTTTGTGGTTCTGGAATCACTTCCAGTTCTACCATACTCCCACTACTGTTTTCTGTAAAAGTCCATTTTACTAAAACTGTGGCGAGTTAAGAACAATATCACTATTGATCTTCCAGATGGTAGAAAGTTAACCCTCGTCATAGCCCAGGTTAACCCACAAACTGCTATTACAGAAACGTTCCTTGAGTTATCCAGAGTCTGGTTTTAAGTATAAGCCAGACAACTTCATATAGCTTAACATCGTTAAGATATGAACCATTCTATATACAATATAGAAACATAGGCACTGATTTAATTGGAACCACATTCAAATCATGCAGTTGTCTCCAGTGTATGTCAACTAAATGGAGGGAGGCCGATCAGTATTACTCAACTTAGGAGTGCATCCAGATATGAGTAACCTGAAAGAGAAGCAAGTTCTCAAAACCATTACTATCAACTGAATACCATACACAAGTATTTACATCTTCGATCACCTTGAAGAATCCTGATACTTGCAACACATGGTTCACTACTTTATTCTTGTACCTTTAACTTCTCAAAACTTGGACCTAGTATTTCTACGAAACACTTGTCTAAAACTGGAGAAGTCATAAGTAAATAGAATATAGTACGAGTACCAACCCCTTTGTCCTAATGGACACTGGAAAACATACAATATTTTGTATAAGTCCCCTAATTTCAATGACTCAAACCCTGTGTGTCATAGGTTGAAAACTGTACTATGGTTAAGAAGAATTACACTGTTGTTTAATGCTCCTTACCTAACCATCAACTGATATAGGTAAATGTCGTGGACATAATTTCAAAAAGTTATATCTCACTTTATAAAATAAACGTACAGATATATCAGTTTGAAATTGGTGCATAACAGCGGATATTCAAAACCAAATATTTGCCGTCCGGCAAAAACCCAGGAGATTTCCTCAAATATCACCAATTACAACGAATCCTGATATAATGTGGATGATCACCTAATTCCCAATAACTTACTCCCACCCATCATCTGTAAAACCATACAGATGTAAGAATCAAACCTGGTACATACATACCCTGGAGTAAGGATCTAATTGGGAAATCAGTTTTCAATTAACAACGCATAGTGAAACTAAAATATGAAAATGTTTCGAAGGGGTAGCCGGGTATTCCTAGTAATGCCTCTTCCATTATCACGATTCAAGACTGTAACCGTATATTTCCTTGCCATCACTCCAAATCCCTTTATTTATTTTTACTCATTACCTTCTGTACACCATCCTTAGGCTAAATGGTTTTCTTCCTTCCCTACCGTTCGGCACCAGCCTATGCTTTGGAAGAAGACTATTCAATAAGCGTAATAGGTGTACTCTCCTAATTCTAGGAGCACTCGCAACTTGAGAGAATGTAAAGATAAAAGACAACCTGAATAATCCTATTCAATTTCTCCTAAACCGGAGAAATGCAAAGGTGAAATAGGAGTGGCGATGATATACGCGGTTTGGTCATGAATGATAGCAGTCGCATTTTACTTTGCCCTCTTTATAATCCCTTTACCTATTACCTTCTGTACACCACACTTAGGCTAATTGGTTTTCTTCCTTCCCTACCTTTCGGCACCTGCATATGGTTTGGAAGAAGACTATCCAATAAGCGTAATATGTGTACCGTCTCCTAATCCTAGGAGCCCTCACAACCTGAGAGAAAGTAAAAGGAAAAGACAACTGAATAGTCCTATTCAATTTCTCCCGAACTGGAAACTATCCTCGAATCTGAAACAGGTTTCTTCGAGTTCGTATGTAACTATACGACGGTCATATCCGATAAATGTGGATCTTCGTAGTGATACGGAATGTTCCGGAGAAATGCAAAGGGTAAAAGTAGGAGTGGTAATGAATTATGCAACTTTGACAATTCAAAAGCTAGTGTTTTAAGAAAGTTCGGTTAATTTGGTCACTGGGTTATAGTCTAGGGTCGGGACATGGTCGCTGCCAAAGAGAGAGAGAGAAAAGAAACACTCAGCGTGCACTCTAACCTGGATCAGAATGGTCAATCACTTTACCTAATCATGATGTCTCCCAATGTATCCTCAAATTCTCCTCCAAACCTGAAAGAAGAATTAGTCGGGATCATCTAAAATCACCCGAGGAGTAAACCAACTCATCAGTGGGTATCGGAATCCAACTATCATCGCATGATAACCTGATGGAATCCACTCAAGTTATCACACTCTAGATGGTATGCGCATGCCTGGCAAGTTTCCTGTATGTTTGAAACTCCCGATGTGATTTTTACCCCATGCTCTTATGACCTTGACGAAGACCAACAAATCATAAGTCATATGTCAAGTTCTACCCATCATTGTCCAGGTTAATTTGAACCCACCCGTACTCGCCCTTGACGAAAGCCAACAAGGCTGTATGACTATCCCAAACCAACGCATCTATCTATGCAACAGAAAAGTAACAAGCAGCTACCATACACTATTCCTTGACGAAGGCCAACAAACATAGCATGAATACTAAGTGCTACCCGTCTGAAATGACGGAGGGCTACGAATGGTTTTTGGCGAAAAACTTTTAACGTAATGAACTTGATATCGTTGAAGGAACCAGATAGGTTTTTACAAATATATAGTGGCGAAAACCTTTGCTAAAGAGGTCACTCCCGGCGAAGGGATCTCGGCTCTTTCCTCGTGGAATGAGGTGCAGCATATTCTCACTGAATACCGCGATGCAAAGCAAAAAGTAATCGACTATAGTGAAGTTATTACCCTGACGCAAACTTCTGCCCAAGGGATCACTCCCGATGAAGGGATCTCGGCCCTTGACTCGTCGAATGAGGTGCTGGATATTCATAACCGAATACCGCTATGCAAAACAAAAGAAAACGTCATTGTAATAACATCTTTTGAAAAAAATTTCCAACAACATCGAATAGGTCTGTTTCTTTGCATTGATTAGAATCAACGCAGTCCCATCAATTAATCACACCACAAAAGAACAAAAATATGATGTATGTATATGCTATCCGCATTCGCCACTGGGTCCCGTCATCACCCGTTAGGTTACTTAACTAACGACAGAGCGGGGACTGGACTAGCGCGGGTGTAAAACATATACAACATCTACTATTATATATATAACAATATATAATAATCGCTCCAGGTATGATAAATGCAATATCACAGATAAGTAATAAGCATCACAGAACAATACAGATAATCTGGGAGTCCCGGGTTTCCTTTGAGCCACAAGTGAAACCTGACGTTGCCCCGGTCGTGTGGATAGCCTATGCAATAAAACCTAGACCCTTACGAGTGCGGCAAATTACCCGCCAAAACCAGAAGCGAGACAGCTCCCTTTATCAAAGTGAATGGGCCACCCGGCACTTCACGGAATCCGGTAACTTGAGCACCCCACCTTGGGTCAACCTGTACCCCGTACAAGTGCGGCGAATAGCCTGCCAATTCTAGAGTGAGGTCCCCTCCTTCTCAACGCCATGAGATGCGGACCCGTTGCCCTCCAGAACCAGGCTATTCGTGCACTCCATCGCGGGGTAATCCTAGTACAGAAAAGAAAATATGTACAATGGTGATATCGACCTCAACCCGGTCGTGCCCCAAACAAATAATATACAAACAGGTAGTGGCGGCAGTCCACATGTCGGATGCTCGCCCCACGATATCAAATGTATAAATAAAACTAAACTGTACTATCATTGCATCCAAGCTATCCACCACGAAGAATCCGCAACAAACACAGCACAACACAGAACATCAAGATGAATGCCACGTTCGTAAACCCGTCTAAAAGAACTGTAGCAATTAGACAAGTTGTACCGCTCTAATGACACTCACGGTCGCAGATAGAAATGTATGTACTGTAAAACTTTAAACAATGTTAGAAATATCGAGTTCGAAATAACCCCGAATAGCCCTAAACAACTAAGATAAAACCATATCCAAACTGGGCTAAACTAGCAACACCACTGAACCAATATTCCAGAGACTAGACCACACTGCAAATTTCAAACCCAGACTCATTAATGAGGCCGGCAAGATCGGATTTTTGCCCAATGTGCTCGGCCAAATTAAGATGGAATGGGTTCGTATTTGGTGTATGTTCTAGTAGTCATCTAAGTAGTCTTCTGCAGTTACTAAAATATTTTTAGAAGACTCGTAAAAAATTGACAGAGAATGGAATACATCGGGTATTGTTTCGGGGTTGTTTCGGTTTTGATAGTTTAATATCGTCTAAACCAACTAGTATGCGGTTAATGGGTTGGCTCTGATACCATGTAAGGCTACGCCAGCGCCCCGGCCATCAATCTGTGGCCAAATGCGGAACAAAAAGTTTTAAAACATGGCGCTAACGGAACCCTAAACGATTGATCGTACCATTAACCCTATACTAGTAAACTGTAAAGTGTTTTGAGAGGTTATACTAATTGATCCGTGTCCTTTGGTCTTCAACCTTTGTCCTAAGCTTGTTGCGGCTGCCTCAAACTAGTTTGATCTCCGGTCTCTCTCGGCGAACAGGATCCACGTCGAGGATTAGTAATACGGGCTCCCGCTTCAAAACCGAAGCAACTCGGACATCAAGTTTGCTAGCCTAGATGCCCAAGATGAAGTAAAGAGAGTGTGTGAATACTTTGTCTCAATACATCCATGGATTCTCAACTCATGAGAGGGTATGGATGGAGGTGAAGAAGAAGCCAAGTGAAGAAATTGTGAGCACAAGTGAAAAAGAGCAACTAAAGAAAAGTGTCTGCTCATTTATTATGTTGTTTTTGCTTTGATGTTGTGAGGTATTTGTTGTGAATGGGCAACTCAAGAAAAGCCACACAAAAAAAAAAAAAAGGATCTGCCTTCTCCCATGCTCACTACAAAATATCTCACAAAAATCTTAAGCAAAACAAAACCAAAGCACATGCACAATCAATGCTATAAACCAAGACTTGCACTCAAAATTTCCATCACCACAATATTTAAACATTAAGCTAAATGTTTAAATCCAAAGAAAAGGAAATGGCATCTTCAAAAGTAATCTCGTAACAGATTACAAGAATACCCATCATCTGTATATACATACCTTCATCCATATTCCGACTGAATACGAATACAACGAGACGAAAATAATCCAACAATATAATACTAGGATCTGGCTTAAACCAAAGCCCACTAGTATTATCCGTCCGATCATGATCCGTACACAAGTGCACGAATATGATCGAACCTTGCCATAAAACCATACGGCCTCTACAACGTTTCGCCCGAACCAGGGAAACCCTCTGTATGGGACTCTAAAGACTCTTTAATATGCTGGCGGTGGGTTTAACCACAAGCACGTCAGTGGCACTAGCTGTACGTAACGGCTACCCAGGTATTGAGCGAAAGGGTGGCCGACGAGCGAACTCATCCTGAAACCCTACTGAGCCTGACAGTGACAATATCAGTACAGTCCGGTCCGTTCGTCTATGAGTATCGCATATCGAGTTTAGGGGGTGGATAAAGTCAGACCCCTAATAATTTGATATTCAGTGTCGGTATGAAGTCCATCTCCACCTGAGAAACTACTGATCCGAATCAGTAATTCTCGACTATTTTGGCCAAGGATTTCTGGTGATGGCCACCCGTGCACACCGCGACATCAACCCCCAATACCGAGAGAGACGAATCCCCTGACGATTCTCTCACTGCCTCCATGTGGCTCGGGACTGTACCCAACTAAAACCTATTTGCATGACTCCTTTGAGCCGTGGTAGGGCAGTAATCAAAGCACAGTGGGAACTCACACGAGACAAATGACGATCTCAAGTCGATAGACTAACCTGTACACATGTCACCATGGAACTGCTATCTGATAATAGGTATAATACCAACTAGCATGTTCCCGGCGAGTCCGTCCGGTGTACTCATAACCCAATGAGCACCTGTATACATCTTAGGTGAACCAACAGACACTAATGGCTTGTGAGACCGGCCACCGCCCCTCGTCGGGGTCTCGATCCGTATACACTAGTCTACTCATGGAGTATCGATGCCCTGTCTCGAAACACCCACGACGAGGGACACTTTAAGGATGTGCTTATGGACCACCCAACTCTCACGTATATGATCGTCATCATACTGCTGGTAGTCAAGTAAGAATCCTATGGGCTCTATCAACATGTAATAGTAATCTGTAGTGTCACCTGAAGCATGTACATGATGATAAAGACAAACCAGATAGAATACTATCATCTCGAGTAAGACTATTCTACCGGTATGGGTCCTCTCTCAATCATTGCAATCACGTGCCAGCTATCCAATAATTGACTTGAGGGCACTATAGCTAACAAACGTTTCGGTCCATAGCTAGTTTAAGGACGTTGCGGTCCATTGTAGTTTAAGGACATTACGGTCCATTGGGATGTGCTCATCGGTTTGGGGGTGCACCGAGAGTTGTTGGTTGTCGGGACCTTCAACTGAGAAACTACTGATATTCAGTGTCGGTATGAAGTCAGACCCCTAATAATTTGATATTCAGTGTCGGTATGAAGTCCATCTCCACCTGAGAAACTACTGATCCGAATCAGTAATTCTCGACTATTTTGGCCAAGGATTTCTGGTGATGGCCACCCGTGCACACCGCGACATCAACCCCCAATACCGAGAGAGACGAATCCCCTGACGATTCTCTCACTGCCTCCATGTGGCTCGGGACTGTACCCAACTAAAACCTATTTGCATGACTCCTTTGAGCCGTGGTAGGGCAGTAATCAAAGCACAGTGGGAACTCACACGAGACAAATGACGATCTCAAGTCGATAGACTAACCTGTACACATGTCACCATGGAACTGCTATCTGATAATAGGTATAATACCAACTAGCATGTTCCCGGCGAGTCCGTCCGGTGTACTCATAACCCAATGAGCACCTGTATACATCTTAGGTGAACCAACAGACACTAATGGCTTGTGAGACCGGCCACCGCCCCTCGTCGGGGTCTCGATCCGTATACACTAGTCTACTCATGGAGTATCGATGCCCTGTCTCGAAACACCCACGACGAGGGACACTTTAAGGATGTGCTTATGGACCACCCAACTCTCACGTATATGATCGTCATCATACTGCTGGTAGTCAAGTAAGAATCCTATGGGCTCTATCAACATGTAATAGTAATCTGTAGTGTCACCTGAAGCATGTACATGATGATAAAGACAAACCAGATAGAATACTATCATCTCGAGTAAGACTATTCTACCGGTATGGGTCCTCTCTCAATCATTGCAATCACGTGCCAGCTATCCAATAATTGACTTGAGGGCACTATAGCTAACAAACGTTTCGGTCCATAGCTAGTTTAAGGACGTTGCGGTCCATTGTAGTTTAAGGACATTACGGTCCATTGGGATGTGCTCATCGGTTTGGGGGTGCACCGAGAGTTGTTGGTTGTCGGGACCTTCAACCTCTCTGAAGACGCTGAAGAATTACAATGACATGTATCAGAGATGTGGAGAGATGTACCTTGAACCAAATTCCAGATTGAGGGGAGAGATCATGGTGGACCATCTGAGAATCCTCAGTTATTTTTAGAAGACTAAGATCAACTTAGGAGATGTGTGATGAACATCGCTCTAGTCAATTAGTTTGGGAAGTCATAGGCATAGAGAATCTGTCTATTTGGAGATCCAAGACGCTTTAATCCCAAGAGGACTTAGCCAATTTGGGGCTGAAGTTGGCGTCTTATAGTGTTAAACACTAATATATGCTAAGTGCTCACGTGCTCCCACGTGAGACTCGAAAGCAGTGTTAAACACTGAAACTTGGGACGACCGCGTGAGGCACCTGAAAGTTGGTGTTATGCTCTTGGGTTCAAATCCCCATCTATATATACAAGTGTTAAACACTTAAGTCTTGTGGCCATCACGTGTGGACATGTGAGGCACCCTAAAGTTGGTCACTGTGACTTTGGGTTTGTTCCCTCTTCTCTTTATAAGTGCTAAGCACTTAGCTCATATAATGCTCACGTGCGAACACGTGAGGCGCTCAAAATGTGAGCACCGTCTTTGGAATTTTCCCCTTTTCCATATAAGTATTAAGCAAATGCTTGGGAGTCACGTGGAAACACGTAAGGCGCCCTAGAATGGGAACTGTCTTTGGGTTTATTCCCTTTTTCATGTAATTGCTGAACGCTCGTTTTAAGGGTCATGTGGGGATACGTGATTTGATCTTAGTCCTTTCTTTTTGTTCCTCAGAGATGTTCACGTGGGAACACGTGACCAGTTTTTTCTTTTATATGCATGGAGATCTAATCTGAGTTTTAAGAATTTCAGGTCTCTTGTTTTATAAGAATAAAATTCTTTTACAGGGCTAAAGCCTAGTTTTATCAGAGGAATTAAATTCCTATATCCTTTTGGAAAAATTAAATTCTTTGAACTTAGTTCTTTCCCCAAAGTTTTGAATCTGCATAAAAAAATCTCCCCGATAAGAATTAAATTCTCAACTTGTGGGAAGATTTGCTTCTGCAGAGCTCAACCAGAGGAAGAACTAAATTCTTTGAGAAGAGTTAAACTCGTGGTTTGAGAATTAAATTCTCTTTTGTTTTGTAGGAGCTTTTGGCACTACTACAATATGGGGTTTCCCCTACGGACTCAGAAATCCATAGGGGCAAATATTTCTTGTCCCTACGGGTTTATCCGTAGGGCCAAAGCGTTGTCCCTTCGGTGCCTTACGTTCTAATTTTTTCTTTGGCCCAACGGAGCCACAAGCCAGGGACCTACGGTTATATCCGTAGGGGCATCTACATAGGTTATTAATAAAAAAAAAGCACAGAAAAATTATATTCATCGTTCCCAAATTTCTCTCTCACTCCCGCGCCTCTCGTCGTCTGTTCTCGCGCTTCGTCGCCACCGCGCTCGCGAGCCTGCGCCAGCTTCGTCGGTCTTCCCCACACCTTCGTCGACTTCCCGCGCTTCATCGCCACCTTCGCATGTTCGTCGGCGACCACCAATTTCTACTGTCGATCCACCGCGTGCACGGTTGTAAGTAAATCTCAAATAATTTTTAATTTTGACATTGTAGTCTAGGGTTCAGGCCAGGTTCGGGTAGGGGTAAGGGTATCGGCGTCGGCATCGATCGGGTTCGGTTAGGGTTAGGGTTAGGGTTAGGGTTAGGTTGTGGGGTTCGGTTGGGGCTGGGGCTGGGGCTGGGGCAGGGGCTGGGGCTGGGGCTGGGGTTGGGTTGGGGTTGGGGCTGGGGCTGGGGCTGGGGCTAGGGCTCAGTTGGGCTGGGGCTGGGGCTGAGGCTGGGCTGGGGCTAGGGGTAGGGTTCTGTTAGGGTTAGGGTTAGGGTTTGGTTATGGGGTTCGGTTGGGGTTGGGGTTGGGGTTTAGGCTGGGGCTGGGGCTGGGGCTAGGGTTTGGTTGGGGTTGGGGCTGGGGCTGGGCTGGGGCTGGGGCTAGGGCTCGGTTGGGCTGGGGCTGGGGCTGGGGCTAGGGCTCGGTTGGGCTGGGGCTGAGGCTGGGGCTGGGCTGGGGCTGGGGGTAGGGTTCGGTTGGGCTGTGAGATGTGAACTGTAGAGTGCCCTATTTATCCCTTGCAGTAGGTGTAAGCTTGTAGTGTAAATATGCTTTGCTTGTTGATTTTGTTCCATCCCGGCAAAGCTTTAGGCTAATTCGAGGTCGAGTTTGTACTGGTGCATTTATTCTGTTACCTTCACTTTTGTGGACGTAATATTCGATGATAAGGTGATAGTTGTTCCAGATTTGGCGTCTGCAGGGACTTTATGTTTAATAATGTATCAGTAGAACTGTAAGCAAGCTGTTTGGCATATTTAGAGGGTATTTAAGCCTAAGAAATTGTTTTCCTGTTATTTTTCTTGTGATATGTATGCTATCGAATGTCTGGGCGAGCAACCCATGTGGGACAATATAATTTGATCTGATTTTGCTTCAAGCTCTTCTTTCTCCTTTAAATTATAATCCATTTTGTTTTGTACTTAGTAATGGCAGAATCTGCTTGTAGTTTATGGAAAACTATGAATCTTTTCGCCCGTTTCTTTCAGCCAGCATTTGAAATAGTTGGTGGTTTGTGTTCATGGCCTGAATTCCTCTACATATATTATCATGTATACAATCTTATTGGTGCATTCATTTATATTCAATCAGTAAATATAGCATCTTTCGAGCATATTATCTTGTTCATCATTCTAATCTTATATTTTATCTGTCTCTGTCCTGTTGATCGTATTGACGGGAAACTGTATGTTCATCTCCACTCCCAGATCCTTGATAATTGATTCTTTTGAAGCATCATAACTATGTTTTGCGTTAATGTATTTGCAATGTTGTAAATATGTGATTAGCTTTATGGCTTGACTTTAATAGATCTATATTCCTCTGTTTTTCCCTTGCTTTAGAGTTGAACATGATCTTTTAATAGCAAATATACTGCCCTTTAGAATTCAGATATGGACTGATAAGAAGAGATGATTGTTATCATGTTAACGGCCACTTATAAAATTTCTCAAATCTTGATCTCAATGGTTTAAAATCATGTTACACATATAACACGAATGCACAACAAACGCATAATTAGATAGTGATTCGAGATGTTCAGGTTAAAACCAATATATGATACTCGATGATAATATGAAACCTTCATATTCTCATCGATACTCATATATGAAACTAAAAGCGCCACTTAGTCCCCGTCTATCGGTTAACATACGTGCGATGTTCGTCGTGACATAGAACTATACGAAGGTTGTTAAATAACATAGAACTATACGAAGGTTGTTAAATATCGGACGGTATAGCTCGATAATAACAACCGTCGTATAGTCTACGCGACGAGAAAATTCAATCGTATGGTAACCCATAGATTTGTCCCGTGTGGACAAGTTAAGAATGTATAAAGCAAACGCCTTCATTCACTTGTGTTTTCATCCGTTTCGAGATATTTCGTTGGTACCTTTCCGCTGGTTCTCCGTGTACAAAGATAGAGTAGATGTTCATTTCAACGTTATTTCACAGCTTTGAAATGATTAACTATTCTATTACAGTGTACTCGGAGAACAGCAGGGAGGTGCTGCCGAAATTTACTCGAAACGGTTGAAAGCACAAGTGGTGGGTGTTCGCTCTATACATTCTTAATGGGATAGAAGCCTACCCCCGACAGCCGGAACACACACATACAACAAGAATACACAACAAATGCATAATTAGATAGTGATTCGAGATGTTCAGGTTAAAACCAATATATGATACTCGATGATAATATGAAACCTTCATATTCCTATCGATACTCATATATGAAACTAAAAGCGCTACTTAGTCCCCGTCTATCGGTTAACATACGTGCGATAATTTATTCTTTTCAACGACAAACGCACACACAAAGCATATACACAGATTTTCTCCCTTGTCAGTAACTATCCCGTTCTTATATTTCTCAATATAGTCACCATAACCTATAATTTATATGTTATACAGTCTAACATGGCCCATGAGTACGTCGGAGTTAAGAACTGGATGTATGTGGATTGGCAACAACGTATGCAACCTAAGTTTGTCGCAAGAGTTGCTGCTTTTATTGAATTTGCACGCGCACATAATAAGATCATAACAGAGAAGATTCTCTGTCCGTGCGATAGATGTGGCAATAAGTACTGGCAGAAGGTAGAATTGGCAGAGCTTCATATTGTAAAATATGGGTTTACTAGACTTTATACAACTTGGAAATATCATGGGGAAGGAGAAGAATGCAGTACTGCGGCAGAAGAAGAAGGAGAACACGATAATGCGGCGGGAGAAGAAGAAGAATTCGGTAATGCGGCAGAAGGAGAAACGGTAATTTATTTCCATCAGAAGAAATGGAGGATATGGTAGAGGCTGCCGTAGGTGAATCTATTCGTACCAAAGATGACATTCCTTCCGGTCAAGGACCGCGTGCGGATAAATATGAAAATTTCATGAATGATGCTAGGAAACCAATTTATGAGAATGCGAAGTATTCCACCGTCTCATGGTTCGTCCAACTTTTCCAGATGAAGTGCCTAAATGGATGGAGCAACAAGTCATTCACAATTCTTCTTTCGTTCTTGAAAGATTCTATACCTCCGGGAAATAACGTGCCCGACAGCTGGTACGGAGCCCAGAAGATAATGTCTGATTTGGGTCTAAAGTGCGAGAAGATTCAAGCATGTCCTAAAAGTTGCGTGTTGTACCGGAAAGAGAATTCAGATTTGAAAGAGTGTCCAACATGTGGAGAGGTCAGGTATAAGCCGAAAGATTCTGATAAAAAGCCCGATATACCTGTCAAGATAGCACGATAATTTCCCATAACACAGAGGCTACAGAGGCTATTCAGGTGTAAGAAAACAACCGAGGCAATGATTTGGCATTACCGTGCTCATCCAAGTGAAGATGGAAAAATGAGCCATCCAAGAGATTCACCGGCATGGAAGGATTTCGATAGGAGGCACGCAATATTCAGTAGCGATCCTCGCAATGTCAGGCTTGGATTGGCTACTGATGGCTTCTCTCCATTCAACTATATGGCTGGAAGTCACAGCACATGGCCCGTTGTAATGATAATTTATAATCTGTCGCCTTGGTTGGCTATGGACCAATCATACTTTATGATGCCTCTTCTTATCGACGGACCAAACTCACCGGGGAACAATATTGACGTCTATCTCTGACCTCTGATCGAGGAGTTGAAATCTTTGTTTATTGATGGTGTAGAGACATATGATGCAAACACAAATACAACCTTCATACTGCGTGCGGCTCTAATATGGACAATTAATGACTTTCCTGCGTATGGAATGCTATCAGGTTGGTCCGTACATGGTCACAAAGCATGTCCTCATTGCCATGAACACACAACATCGAAATTCTTGAATTTTAGCAGGAAGGTTTGTTATTGCGGCCATCGACGTTTCCTGCCTCCAGACCACCCCTATAGGTTAGACACGGTTCACTTTGATGGTCATCAAGAGCTTCTTGGACCTCCATCCCCATTGTCCGGAAAGGACGTGACTGCTAAATGGGATGGTTACAATAATGTGACCTTCGGGATGGATCCGACGAAACAGGTCAAACCACCATTTTGGAACAAGTTAAGCATTTTCTTCGAGCTTCCATACTGGTCTACAAATTCAGTGCGTCATTGTCTATACGTCATGCATATAGAGAAGGGAGTATTGTTCATCACAGAATACTGCATTTTATACCGCCCATTCTTACGCTCGGTTGTTTATAGGTAGGTGCTTTTAATCCGTGTTTGTTACATATTTGCAGGATACAGGTTCTCGGTTCTAAAACGGTGAAATTCATGGAAAACACAACAAAATCCGGGTTCCTGCCAACCACTGAGAAAACACGGTCTCCGCTCGTCATCCGTATGTTGCCAGATACCAGTTTAGGAAGACAAAATGTCAAATCAATGTCACCTTCATGCACAAGGCTCAATGGCAACAACAAGTTCCAAGAAATCTACGCGGAGCTCGAGGCAATCATGACAAAAGCATCCACAAAAGTCCACCTTTCCTCAACAGAAATTCTGGAAGAAATGTGGAGGTATTTTCAGAAAACACATATGCCACACTGAAGGACACACAGAACCAGGGAAAGCCACCAAGTACGATGCCCTGACTCCATCATAGGGCCGCGGATCCGCGGCCAATAGGGGGTATTGGCGGCGGATCCGCGGCCTTGTGGGGTCCTCACTTTGTCGTGTTTTGGGGGTATTTTGGGGACTTCATATAGTGGCAGATTCTTGCCCTAGATCTTCAACCCTCTGCCTATAAATACAGCAGATCTGAGCCAAGCCAAGGGGTCATTCTTTTGTTCCTCTTTCTTTTGTAGTTTTAGTTCTTTTTCTTCTTCTTCTTCTTCATTCTTTTTCCATGAAAATTGTAGTGAGAGCTTTTTGAGTGGGAGATTAATGAAGATGAGGTTTTTGTATCATTCTCTTGTGTTTCTTCTTCCCCTTGAGATTCTTGCTTTCTCTTGATCATTCAACCTCTTCATTGAGCTTGAATGGTTAAGGGTTAGTTATTGATCTCAAGGGTCGTATTTTCTTGTGGAATTGGTTCTTCACTTCACATGAGTTCTTTACCCTTCTCTTGATCTTGCAACCTCTTGATTGAGCTTGCAAGTTTAAGGGTTGGCTATCGATCCCATGCTTGTCTTGAGTTCTAGTTTCAATTTCTTTTTATTGCTTATTTATTACTTGCTTTTTATTACCTTGCTTTACTTTCTTGCAATTTATATTTCATGCACTTTAATTACTTGTAATCTTTTCTTTTCTCTTTTCTTTGTTCTTTTCTTTTGTTCTTTGTTGTTCATTTTGTGAATGTTGTAATTATCATTGTTAAGAAGAAATACGATATTATAAGTTAAAGATTTTCTTTTCTCATTTCCTTTTCCCGTTATTTTCCATTGAACTCCGCCCAAACCATACGCAAGCGCTCCGTTAGGCACCCTACCCTAACAAGGTAACGGTGATTCCTAACCGCGACCGGTTGCGTTCGGTTTGGCCGGAGACGAAAGCAAGAGACAAGAACGGAAGGACAAGGGTAAACAAGCCGGATTCCACGAATACCGCGCTTAAATCCCCTAATCCACGTTGTTGCCGATTGCTCTAGCTTCAATTGGTCAAGACTCGGCTCAAAGGTTTTGAGTACGGATTTCTTTAGCTTACAATTTCGTATCTCTTTCTTAACAACTTCATACTTGCAAATAAATACACATAGGTTAGTCTCGAACAAACACATACAGATTCTTTATTGACTCGTCTAAGACAAGAAGGTAAAATACCACCATCTCCCTGTGGACCGACCCGTGCTCAACCGGCTAGCTGCATAGCGACACCGTCCTGATCGCGGTTATACTTTAATTCTTTGAACATCCGACACGCCAAAAGCGTGCGATCAAATGGCGCCGTTGCCGGGGAGACGGTAGCGTATTTTCTTTCTCGTTATTCGGGTTAATATTCTTTTTGTATATATTTATAATAAAAAAAAACAATAAAAAAAAATCTTTTTGTTATTTTTGATCATTTTTTGTGGGCAAGTGTGCAGCTTTTTGCGTATTTGCAAACTGCGATTGTGGGGAGCAAAGTGTGCATTCAAGGCATAGGTGATTACGAAGTACAGTGCCAAAGATCCGGGTAGTTTGACCCGCGCATGCGAACCTTTCAAGCTTACCGGATTTGATTCAACGGGGGTTTCCTAACCCAAAACTTAACGGTACGTACTTTACTAACACCTTCTTCTCAAATCCGACGCTTCCAATATACTATTCTTTGCAGGATTCTTTGCAAGTTCGCTAGCAAACGCTAAAAAAATTGACTAACCCGTATTTGTTGCAGCGCCGCGCTTAAACTAAAAAACGATTGTTTGATTCTTTATAGAATTTTTGAATTGCGCATTGCATACATTAATACGGACTTAAGGGCAAGCGAACCCCACAACATACGGTAAAGGATTTCATCACCTTTTCCGTGGCCCACAAATCACGAACTTGAGCATAACGTTTACCCGTACAAAATTTAAAAGAAACTAGACTTTAAGCCTTAAGGACTTCGCGCTCACTAGGAGAAGTTAACTGTGTTTAGAACCTTGCTTAACGGTATATTGTTTACGGGGTGTCTAGGAAAGTGTTAACGGCGAAACCGCCAAAAGAGAAAGGGTTATTTAATTAAGGAACTTCGCGAAAGCGTTGGAAAACCTCCCCTTATCTCTGCACTTACCTGGCCTCGTGATCAGTGTATCTTGAGCCTGTTTCTCGACACAGTTTTACTCCGACAATCAAGTTCTGGAGCAGGTCTAGTTGACCTAGGTGAACCCTAGGACGATTAGGTGTGTGGTATTTTTGCGTCGTGATTGTTTTTGTCCATATTGTTTTTTATTCTTTTGTTAATATATAAACTATAAAAAAAAATTATCACATTCTTTTTCCCCTTCTTTTCTCTGCCTTTCTTTCTCTCTCTTCATATCATGGGTACCCCACCTCGCAAAACACTTGCCGAACTTTGGTACCCACAACCAGACATTACTTCTTACGGTTCTTGCTTTGGCCGAATATCGAACGACCCCTCCATGCCCAAAGTTTCACTGAAAGATCGCATAGCAGCGTCTAGGACAAACACTTGCACTCCTCATTCCACTTTGTATCAACCTTTTCAACCTCCCGCACCCGCTCATGTTGATACCCCTTCTGCAAGTCGTCCTTTGTCCATCGCTGAACGTATTGAACAATCCCGTAGCCGATCTTTCACTCCTTTCACCACTTCAAATTCTCGGGATCAACAATTTCATTCGCCTTCTTATCCACCTGTTGATCCTACCCCTGTCCAACCATTCAATTCCTACCAGTCCTACCCAACTTTTGCAACTTCCCTAGACATTGCTTCTACACAGCCTTTTGGGAATTTTCAGTATACAAACAACTTTGAATTTTTTACTGAAACCCCTTCACAACCCATGTCTAGTCTAGAACAGTTATCGGAAGACTTTAGGGTAGCGTCAAGCCAACAGATAATGGATTTGAATGCGTCCATGGCCGCTCTCATACAACCTACTGACCCGGTAGCTAGTTTTCAACTAGCTCCAACTTTTTCAATGTATGATGAGGCGGCAGGACAGGCTGTGCATTTGAGTGGAGAGAGTGAGATGTACCCCCTTCCAAATCAAATCTACCTGTCCCCAATTGAATCCCACAACCCCTGTTTTGAAAGTCTATCGAGTATCCCACATGATTTATCAATTGAAGATAGAATGATGAATGAGTTGTGCGACTTCGTAGTGTTTGATTTGCCCAATTGTGAAGGGTCCCTTCCAAGTGAAACCATACCTAATCCTTTTGACCTCTACACCTATATCTTAGAACCAGAATCGATTAATATCCATGCTTTTGATGAGGTGTCAGAGAATTTTGATTTTCACTTGATTGAGGATATTGACGCTGGGGATATTTTGGATGATGAACCCGTAGATTTGGCTGAGTTTGTCTCTTCAAATCATCATCCCGAGTCATTAAATGTTTTTCCCGAACCCCATATGCGTCTGGACTTTGAAGAGAAGAGCATGGATGAGCTTAACTTTGAGGAGAATTTTGAGGATATTTTTGAGGATGAAACAGTTCTAGATGATGAGTCGGATTTTCCAATTCATCCTATTCCTTTCACTGACTGTGTACACCCTCCAGAACCTTTAACCGATACCCTTCCTCAACCACTTCCCTCCATCCTTTCCATCGTTCCGACCTTGCAAGAACCCGTCTCACTTTCATTTACTATGTCTGGTTTACCAGGTTCGGCGTACCCATGGTTTCTCACGAACCTTGAGGGATTTGACCCCATTTCTCGACGGGTAAATATATTAGCACAATCGCTTTTCACACATCGGTCATCACAAATTGTGCTAATCTATTTACTCCATTTGCACCCTCAAGTTCGTATTCCACTTCTTTTTCCCTTCCGCCATTCTTCTTCCTCTCATATACCGAGACCGTATCCCGCTTCTCTTCGCATACGGTCTCGCGTATTGTCCTTCTCTTTTCTCTACGCCTTCTTCCACCAACCTGTACATTATAGCGATAAAATCTTTGAATGGTTGGTGCTCACTTTTGGCCTGTGTAAGGCCTTGTATAGCTTGATACTGTTCTTTCCCCCCTAAATCCTGAATTTCAACGCGTAACAGTGGAAACACCGTTTTACTTAAGTTTAGGGGGGACACTTTTTTGTATATATTTTTGTTTTCCTTTTTGTTTTGTATATAATTTGTTTCTAGGAAGCGCCGGCAATTTTAACCCTCTTGGTATAGCCTGACAGTGAGGGCACTGTCAAGTTTAAGTTTGGGGGTGTGCTCGGTAAACTTTCTTCCTTCGCATTCATATGTATATTTTGCATCAGCATATTAAATCCATAAAATCCATAAAAATCTGAAAATTTTCTAAAAATATAAAAACTTTTTTGTCAAGTTAGATTGTGGAAGAACTCTGATTCAACATTCGACGGTTTTTGTTTGAAAAAATAGGAATAACTAAATCTTATGTTTAGATTTTGAAAACCTGAAAGATAACTCTCCTTTGAAGTTAACTATAGCTGATATACGTCTTTACATCACACTACACGTGTCGTGAATTTTGGGAATTAGATGACAAGTCTTTCATGTTTAAACTTTTAAACAGATAAATGATTTTCTGAGGATCAAATAGGTTTGTTCTGAAATAAGTAATGTCAAGAATAGTTTATGAAGTAAAGCGAATATGAAGGAATGTTATTGATGCCGTAATTGGAGCTAAGTCTGAAAAATAACCCATCGGAAACTTGATTGGAATGATTACACACCAAACCCACTAAACACGTCTTTTATCCAAAAAATAATTGAACTGCCGGTTATATCTCCGTTCGTATTAAATCATCTGATTTTCACGTCAAACTGTCTTTTGTTTTTGGACCTAGGTAACTTGAGTAATTAAGTCCGCTGGGGTGTTTCTACACCTAATGCCCTAAAACCAACTGGTTTGGGTGCATTGGCCCAAAGCTCGCTAAGAAGCCTAGAAAGTCCAGTTTAAAACAAAGTCAAGCAAGTGTTCTCTCCGAGTTAAAATTCCTAACGGTTCTTTGTGTGAGAATAATCTTGATAAAAGACAGGCTTTTATAAAAAAATTTAAACGGAGATATGAAGGTTTTATTCTATGATAAAGACTATTGCACGTTCACAGAGGTGTGTATGAAATGAAAACAAGAAAAAGGTGGAGTGAAAAATACGACTTAGTTTCCTGTTAAGGAAGATAGAAATTCTGAAGTTGAAACCTTACTGGAAAACGAAACTTGAAAAATGCTTAACTCTTTATAAAACTTATGTGATCCTTTTAAAATTGTTATCTGGGCTTTTTTGTGCGACATGATGACTTTAATCGATCCTTCTGGAACTTAACGACACTATTTGCACTACACGTAAAGACATATAAAATCTGTAGTTAAATAAGAAGCGAGGTGTGAAAAATAAAGGTTCGATGGTCTAGACTTAGGATTATAGAATTGCTATTTTCTAAAACAAAACTTTAGGGTTTGAATCTTAGTTATTTTACAAAACCAACTTGACCGGATTTTGTGGGTAGTATCCGCTGAAAACCCTCAGGAGACAACACTCCTCCTACTAGGGACACCTAGAGGTTTAACGGCTTGTTGCACGCGCTCAGTGCAATCGCGTTCCCTGCGAAAGTGCGGTTAGGATTTTATTTTTGTGAATAATTGGTTTTGCTCGGGACGAGCAAAAGTTAAGTTTGGGGGTATTTGTTCATCACAGAATACTGCATTTTATACCGCCCATTCTTACGCTCGGTTGTTTATAGGTAGGTGCTTTTAATCCGTGTTTGTTACATATTTGCAGGATACAGGTTCTCGGTTCTAAAACGGTGAAATTCATGGAAAACACGACAAAATCCGGGTTCCTGCCAACCACTGAGAAAACACGGTCTCCGCTCGTCATCCGTATGTTGCCAGATACCAGTTTAGGAAGACAAAATGTCAAATCAATGTCACCTTCATGCACAAGGCTCAATGGCAACAACAAGTTCCAAGAAATCTACGCGGAGCTCGAGGCAATCATGACAAAAGCATCCACAAAAGTCCACCTTTCCTCAACAGAAATTCTGGAAGAAATGTGGAGGTATTTTCAGAAAACACATATGCCACACTGAAGGACACACAAAACCAGGGAAAGCCACCAAGTACGATGCCCTGACTCCATCATAGGGCCGCGGATCCGCGGCCAATAGGGGGTATTGGCGGCGGATCCACGGCCATGTGGGGTCCTCACTTTGTCGTGTTTTGGGGGTATTTTGGGGACTTCATATAGTGGCAGATTCTTGCCCTAGATCTTCAACCCTCTGCCTATAAATACAGCAGATCTGAGCCAAGCCAAGGGGTCATTCTTTTGTTCCTCTTTCTTTTGTAGTTTTAGTTCTTTTCTTCTTCTTCTTCATTCTTTTTCCATGAAAATTGTAGTGAGAGCTTTTTGAGTGGGAGATTAATGAAGATAAGGTTTTTGTATCATTCTCTTGTGTTTCTTCTTCCCCTTGAGATTCTTGCTTTCTCTTGATCATTCAACCTCTTCATTGAGCTTGAATGGTTAAGGGTTAGTTATTGATCTCAAGGGTCGTATTTTCTTGTGGAATTGGTTCTTCACTTCACATGAGTTCTTTACCCTTCTCTTGATCTTGCAACCTCTTGATTGAGCTTGCAAGTTTAAGGGTTGGCTATCGATCCCATGCTTGTCTTGAGTTCTAGTTTCAATTTCTTTTTATTTCTTATTTATTACTTGCTTTTTATTACCTTGCTTTACTTTCTTGCAATTTATATTTCATGCACTTTAATTACTTGTAATCTTTTCTTTTCTCTTTTCTTTGTTCTTTTCTTTTGTTCTTTGTTGTTCATTTTGTGAATGTTGTAATTATCATTGTTAAGAAGAAATACGATATTATAAGTTAAAGATTTTCTTTTCTCATTTCCTTTTCCCGTTATTTTCCATTGAACTCCGTCCAAACCATACGCAAGCGCTCCGTTAGGCACCCTACCCTAACAAGGTAACGGTGATTCCTAACCGCGACCGGTTGCGTTCGGTTTGGCCGGAGGCGAAAGCAAGAGACAAGAATGGAAGGACAAGGGTAAACAAGCCGGATTCCACGAATACCGCGCTTAAATCCCCTAATCCACGTTGTTGCTGATTGCTCTAGCTTCAATTGGTCAAGACTCGGCTCAAAGGTTTTGAGTACGGATTTCTTTAGCTTACAATTTCGTATCTCTTTCTTAACAACTTCATACTTGCAAATAAATACACATAGGTTAGTCTCGAACAAACACATACAGATTCTTTATTGACTCGTCTAAGACAAGAAGGTAAAATACCACCATCTCCCTATGGACCGACCCGTGCTCAACCGGCTAGCTGCATAGCGACACCGTCCTGATCGCGGTTATACTTTAATTCTTTGAACATCCGACACGCCAAAAACGTGCGATCAAGTATCAGAGCACATACTTAACTTGCTTCTTTGTAAAGACGGGAAATCGAAAGATAACCTGAATGCTCGGATGGATCTACAAGAGTGGGGAATAAGAAGTGAATTGCACCCTAGACCGGTAGCGGGTAAACCGGGCAAGTTTGTACTTCCCAATGCCGCTTATCATATGTCACAACCGGAGAAGAAAAGATTCCTGCAGGTGTTGCATGATTTGAAAGTTCCCACAGGTTTTTAGGATCATTCAGTAAGAAAATAAAAATTGTGAAGGGCAAGATCGATGGGCTGAAAAGTCATGATCACCATGTTATCGTGGAGCACCTTCTTCTATTAGCCCTCAGGACATCTCTCCCCGAATCGGTTGGTCTAGTAATCAACGACTTATGTTGTTTTTTCAGGGAGTTGTGTGCTAAAACACTGGAGGTTGTGACGCTGGATAAACTAGAAAATTCTATTGCATTGATATTTTGGAAGTTTGAGCGTATTTTCCCATCGTCATTCTTCGATATCATAATACACTTGACGGTTCATCTTGTAACTGAGGCGAAGTTAGCCGGACCGGTACAATATCGATGGATGTATCCCGTCGAGAGGTACGTGTAATTTTTCGTTTCACGCAATTTATAAATTTATTGTTGTCCTGTATACCCGTATTTATTTATTCAACATATTTTCATTAGGTACCTCTACACTCTTAAGAAGTATATACGCAATAAAAATCGACCAGAAGGTTCTATCATGCAAGGTTATCTTCTTGATGAAGCAACCACATTTTGTTCCCGCTATCTGGACGAGAACATTGAGACAAGGCTTAACCGGCCACGAAGAATTCAAGACGGGCCATATGGTAAAGCCGAGTATATGAGGGTAGACACTATGTTTATCAACAAGATAAACCGGTTTATCTTGCTTAATTGCGCATGTCTTGAACAAATTAGAAAGTAGGTTTTTTTTGGATTAATTGTTATATCTGTGTTTGTGTGTGTATGAAATGATATAATATTAATGTCACCATTATTTGTCGAAAACAGAATTCATTTTAATGAGGTACGTGAGGGGCATCCTGATTGGAATGAAGAACAATTGGAAAAATATCATCAGGATAATTTTTGTGATTGGGTCACAGATTATGTAAGTTATTCGAATAACATTTTATTGCTAGCAGTTTTAATCTAAACTTGTATCGTTATGTATTTGTCGTAAAATTTGTCTTGTTAGATCCACGATCCGAACTTGTCTGCATCATTTGAGAGTGATTCAAGATGTTTAGCTCAATTTCCTAGTATGGAGGTTGCATGTTACAAAGGATTTGGTGTCCTTGGCTACAAATTCGAAGTTAAGGACATATAAACATCTAGAACCACTCAGAATAGTAGGATTGCGATGGTAGGATCGGACGGTGTGATTTATTATGGGTACTTAAATTGTATACTCGGCATCCACTATCCCGGACGATCAGAACCCTTTTATATATTCCAGTGTACTTGGTACGATACGCGAACCAGTTTGGACAAGTGGAGAAGCAATCTTGGGACTTGGAAAGATGAATATGGATTGACCAGTGTGAACACACTTCGATTTTACGGTCAGGAAGATCCGTTTATCTTTCCGAACCAAGCGTTTCAAGTATACTACTCACAGTTTTTGAAGCATCCGGGATGGAGTGTTGTATGCCGATGGAAACCAAGAGATGTCTACGATGTCCCAGAATACGAGGACAACGATGAGGACGAAGAAGAGAGAAGGCTTAAAGTGCTCAGACCGTCTGTTTCGATGGACGGGTTGTCTTCGACCGATCATGAAGTTACGTGGGTTAGAAATGACATCGACGATGAAATCCAAGTAGATATGTATAATGCGCCCACGAAACGAAAAAGGTTATCAGTAATGTTATATTATTACTTCACATTTTACGCTCTATACATATATAGTCAATACTTTTAATGATTGTCAAATGCGTCCACGAACCGCTTATCTAGATTTGATGACGATGTCGGGAGCAGCGAGGGGCGGCAGGAGCTCCAGCCGCAGCAGAGGCAGAGGCAGAGCCAGAGCGGTTCTGCCGCCCGGAGAGCTTCGTAGGGAGCTTCAGAGGGCCGGTCTTGCACCCAGATCGGAGACCCCTTCGGTTGCCTCCTTCCGTGTGGATTTTGCCACACCTCCAGGTATACTGCACGCATATCCATTTTGAATGTAATATTACAGATATTCATGCATGTTTATATCAAAATTACTTATATTGTCAATGTTTGATTGTCTAGTTGTTGGTGATGCGTCCACATCTGGGACAGAGGCCACTCCCGCTCCTCCAGGTATGTTTATATATCATACAGTGCATGTATATTGATTTAGAATGCTATATCATAAATATACACACATTCCTTTTGCTCTTACTTAGCAATTTTTATTATTGTCAAGCTGTAGGTGGTGACACCACCGCACCTGCGGGTATGTTTATATATCCTATAGTGCATGCATATTGATTTAGAACGTTATATTATTGATCTACACATTCTTTTTGCAATTACTTATATAATCTATTTTTAATTGTATAATTATAGATGGTGCGTCCACATCTTCCGCATGGACCACTCCTGCCGCTTCCATACCATCCGCATCGTCTGCAGGTTAGTATGAATAAATATAAAATATTTATTCATTTTACATATGCTCTATAGAATAAATATGAACTTCATGGAAATTTAGTGTCAATGTTTATTTTCTAGTTGGAGGGGATGCGTCCGCATCCGGGACCTCGGTTGTTCCTCACCGGAGGAACTATCGTCCCGCTGGTGCTGTTGCTCGGGCCCAGGCTCGTGCGATAGTCACTGAAGGTATATATCACACTTCAATTTTCGTTTAAGCTTGATTTCTTAATACAACTTTGTCTTAATATTGATTGTCTTGATATTTCGTGCAGACACAGAGCCTCCACATCCCCAGAGGGGGATTCGAGGCCCGAATCAGTCCAATAGGCTGAGGCCTGACAGAGCTAGATGTTTAACCAAGATCCGGGTTTTAGGTCCATGTTACCACCTCCGTAAAAATCGTTTTTTACCAAATTCCGCATTCCCGAAAGTACCGGGAGAGGTAGCATGGACTTACAGTGGTATCAGAGCCTAGTTAAACTCTATCTAACATGTTAGCAAGTAACCAGAAGATCGATCAACGAAAAAGTCCCGAAACGAACCCCGGAATTTTAAACTTTCTGTCGATTTTAAAAGTGCTGGAAAACCTTTTTAAAATACACCTAAAATTGACTCAGGCTTTTTTAAAGAAACTGCAAAAATTTGGGCCCCTGACTCGATCAAAGCGCCGCGTTTCCGCGGCGGGAGCACGCTCCCGCCGCGGAAACGCGGCCGAGTTGACTCGGTCAAGGGTTTTCTTTTTTGCAGTTTACTCTTTGGGGTATTTTGGGATTTTTGGAATATATATTTTCTGCCCAGATTTTCCAGAACGAAAATTTTATTTTGGGGTCCCGAAAATCCGTATTTTTGATCGAACTTCTAAAAGACTTAAGCTAACGGGTTTTCTGTAATGTGATATTTGTATTGAACGTCTACTAATCGCTATATGTCGATTAGTGGGGGTTATACAAATCTGTGATCTGTAATGTTGCTGGAATGTGGATATGAATATGTTGGATTGTCGCGGGTGAATAGCCGGGGGTTATGAGACGAGAGTTTTCTTTTCTTTCAATTCATGTAAATTTGTAAATTGATGTAATAATTATTTGTATGGCCGCACAACCGGGTCGGGGTTGTAGCCGTCATTGTATAATTTCATTTTACTGTTTTTGCTCCTAGGATAGACCCATGGAGGGGGTGCACAAACTACCGGGTATGCCGAAGTGTCGAGTGGCCTACTCATGGAGATGAGGGAGGTTACTACGCTTCGGGTACTTGGCGGGTAGTTTGCCGCACCCGTAGGGGTCTTGGGTGGGGTATTTGGCTATTCACCGCGACCGTGTAATCTGTTTGTCGTTACAGGCTCGTGCGAATTACAGATTCCTAGTATATCCAATGTATTCATCTGTGATCTGAAATGTTTATCATTGCAGTATATCTATATATGATATTATTTAGGCGTTGCTTATGTTTTACAGACGCGCTAGCCCAGCCCCCGCTCTGTCGTTAGTTAAGTAACCTAACGGGTAATGACGGGGCCCCGTGGCGAATGCGAATGGCATAAGCGTACGTCATATTTTGGTTGTTTTCTGCAATGGTAGGATTAAATGATGGGACGCATTAAAAGAACTAATGCAAGAATATCACGCATTAAAAGAACTAATGCAAGATAATAAACCAAGTTAAAGTCGTTGGAACACTTTCGAAAAACCACTCGGTTCTTTTCAAAACAACTTTTAAATGCGGAGCTTGAGCCACTCCTTTTAAAAGCTATCTTGTTCCATCGACCAAATCAAGTTCACTACGTTCACGGTTTTGCCAAAACCATCCGTAGCCCTCCGTCGTTTCACATGAATAGTCAATAGTATTCAAGCTGTGTTTGTTGGCCAAAGTCAAGGCACAGTGATTGGTAGCTATTGGGTATTCATGTGCAGCATAGATAGATGCGTTGGTTTGTAACAGTCGTACTGCCTTGTTGGCCAAAGTCAAGGGTAGGTGCGGGTGGATTCAAATTAACCTGGAGAACGACGGGCAGAACTTGACATGTGACTTATGATTTGTTGGCCAAAGTCAAGGTCATAAGAGCATGGGGCAAAAATCCACATCGGGAGTTTCATAAGTACTGAAACTTGCTAGATTTGTATACCATTTGGAGTGTGATGATTCTGGTAGGATTCCTTCAGTTTCGTCACGCGATGATATTTGGATCCCGATCCTACTGTGAGTATATGCTACTCCTCGGGAAATTTCTCACTTAACGATCAATGCTATAAACCTAGTAGGTGCCTAGAAAGGTGTTAGCGGGGCTACGCCCCCAGGGAAAAGAGGTTCTCTAATTAAGGAACTTCGCGAAAGCGTTGGAAAACCTCCCTCGAAGTACCGACACCGGCCTGGCTGAACGGTTAAGCAAGTATTGTACGGTGGGATTGATCCTGACTAATTCTTCCTTTATGGTTTGAGGAGGGATTCGAGAAACAGTGGGAGCCATCTTGTTTAGACAAACTAAAAACCACTCTAAACTTGCAAGAGCATCATGCTGAGTGTTTCTTCTTCTCTCTCCTAGTTGCAGCGACCAATCGACATGACTGGACTTAAGTTACTCCTAGATAAAATCAAACTGACAGGGCCAAACTACAAAGATTGGCTCAGGAATGTCAAGATAGCAATCACTTACGACAAGCTGGGGTATCTTCTTACCACCCAAGCTCCCCCTGTCCCTGGTCCAACTTCCAGCGTCGCGGATAAGGAAATCCGCAAGACTTGGGAGATTGATAGCGCGAAGGCCAAATGCCTCCTGCTTGCCTCGATGGACAACGAACATCAGAGGAGGCACGAGAATATGGACATGGAATCCATATTGCTTCATACAAAAGAACTGTATGGAGAGCAATCTCGTATCGCAAGATACGAAGCGTCGAAAAAGTTATATTCGACAAGAATGGCCGTCGGATCATCAGTAGCCGAGCACGTGCTAAAGATGATCGGCTACATTGAGGAGCTCGCGGACCTAGGGATCACATTGGAGAGTGAGCTATATACGGATATAGTTCTCCAGTCCCTTCCTTCCACTTACGCCCAGTTTATACTGAACTTCAACTTACAAGAAAAAGAGGTTGAACTTTCAGAGCTCCTCAACATGCTGAGGAGCGCAGAGGGCACCCTACAGAAAGGTAGGGATACATCCACTTTGTTTGTAGGAGGATCATCTTCTTCTAGGTCCAAGGCGAAAACCAAGGGAAAGAAGAAGAAGGCCCCCGCCAAACCAAGGGGCGGTGTTAGTAAAGTGGATACGAAGGGAAAAGGTAAAGCAACAAAGATAGCGGGGAAGCTTGTGGGTAAGGAAGAATGCTTCTATTGTCATAAGAAAGGACACTGGAAGAATGATTGCAGGGCCTGGAAGGCCAGAACACAGGAATTAAAGCAGGTTGCAGCTTCAGCTTCAGGTGTGTATGTTATTGAAAACTGTCTTTCAATAAACTCTACTTCCTGGGTATTGGATACCGGATCAGGATCTCATATCTGTAATTCTTTGCAGGCGTTGAGAAACCGTAGGGTTTTGAAGGCAGGTGACATGACCCTCAGAGTTGCGAACGGAGCTAGCATGGATGCTAAAGCCGTGGGGGACTATCACCTGGGAATGTCAGATGGACATGTTTTGGTTTTGCATAATTGCTTTTTTGTACCCAACGCAACTTGTAATATCATTTCTGTATCTTTAGTTTCTAAAGAAGGTTATGAATTTGCGTTTGTAAGTAATGTTGTAAACATTCACCTTAATCAAGTTTTGATTGGGTCAGGTACATTGAGTAATGGTATATACGTGTTAAACCAACCACAGATTTTTAATGTCCAGAATACACACAAGAGAAAGTCTCCAGAAATAAATCAGACTTTCTTATGGCATTGTAGATTGGGTCACATCAATGAGAGAAGGTTGACGAAGTTACATACAGAAGGGTATTTGAATGCGTTCGAATATCAGTCGTATGCTACTTGTCAATCCTGTCTCAAAGGAAAGATGACAAAGACTCCGTTTACTGGACATGGAGTAAGAGCGAGCGAGCTCTTGGGACTCGTACACAGTGACGTGTGCGGTCCAATGTCTACACATGCCCGAAGCGGACATTCTTACTTCATTACTTTTACGGATGACTTCTCAAGGTACGGTTATGTCTTCTTGATGAAACATAAGTCCGAGGCCTTTGGAAAATTCCAGGAGTATAAGAATGAAGTAGAGAAACAGACCGGCAAAAGTATTAAGATTCTAAGATCGGATCGAGGTGGAGAATACTTAAGTGCCGAGTTCCTGGACTATTTAAAAGAGAACGGAATTCTCTCTCAGCTTACTCCTCCATACACCCCGCAACATAACGGTGTATCGGAGAGACGGAACCGCACCCTATTGGATATGGTGCGGTCCATGATGAGTAACGCTGAGTTACCGCGATCATTCTGGGGATATGCGCTAGAATCAGCAGCATACCTTTTGAACCGAGTTCCGACTAAGACTGTGCCTACCACCCCATATGAAATGTGGAGTGGGAAGAAACCCTATCTTCAATATCTGAAGATCTGGGGATGTCCAGCTTTTGTCAAAAAGCAGCATGCGGACAAGCTCGAGGCACGCTCGGTACAGTGCAAGTTTGTGGGGTATCCGAAGAACTCCAAAGGATATTTCTTCTACTACGCAGAGGAACAAAAAGTCCTTGTTTCTCGTAATGCCCACTTTCTAGAACACCAGTTCTTGGAAAAGGAAAATAGTGGGAGCGCAGTGGAACTGGAAGAAATTCCAGAACCACAGACTATTACTGAAAGGTTAGTGGAACCAGAGGGTTCAACAGAACAGGACATTCCTACGCCGCTCCGCAGGAGTAGTAGGCAGTCTCATCCGCCCGAGAGATACTACGGTTTTCTCATAGACGGGGATAGAGAGGATTGCATCATAGATTATGATGAGCCTACTAGCTTCCAGCAGGCCGTTCAGAGCGCTGACTCAGTGAAATGGCTGGATGCAATGCGGACCGAAATGGAGTCCATGTACACCAACAAGGTATGGACGTTGGACATTGCTCCAGACGGGGTAAAACCCGTAGGATGCAAGTGGATCTTCAAGAGGAAGATTGGTGTAGATGGGCAGGTTGAGACCTATAAAGCTAGGCTGGTAGCAAAGGGTTTCCGTCAAAGACCTGGCTTGGACTATGACGAAACCTTTTCTCCAGTAGCCATGCTGAAATCCATTCGGATCCTTCTTGCCATTGCTGCCTTCCACGATTATGAGATCTGGCAAATGGACGTAAAGACCGCTTTTCTAAACGGAAATTTAGAGGAGTGTGTCTATATGGACCAACCAGAGGGTTTCATTCAGAGTGGGAGCAGCGGAAAGGTGTGCAAGTTGCTTAAGTCCATCTATGGACTAAAGCAGGCATCGCGGAGTTGGAACATCTGCTTTGATGAGACGGTCAAAGAATTTGGCTTTATCAAAAACCCAGATGAACCATGCATCTATAGTAGATTTGTAGCGAGAACTGTAGCATTCATCGTTTTATACGTGGATGACATTCTCTTAATAGGAAATGACATTCCTATGCTACAATCTGTCAAGGGGTTCTTGTCACAAAGGTTCTCCATGAAAGACCTGGGTGATGCCTCATACATTCTGGGTATCCGGATCTACCGTGACAGATCCAAGAGGATATTAGGACTTTCTCAGTCCAGGTACATCGACACCATACTGAAGAGATTCAGTATGGAAGATTCCAAGCGCGGTAACCTACCGGCTTGTCACGGGATCACCCTCTCTAAAGAGATGTCTCCCAAGACTGATTTGGAGAGGGATCGCATGTCTATTATACCCTACGCTTCTGCGGTAGGCTCTATAATGTATGCGATGTTGTGTACCAGACCGGATGTAGCTTATGCACTGAGTGTGGTAAGCCGGTATCAGTCAAACCCTGGGGAGAAACACTGGATAGCGGTAAAGAACATTCTCAAGTACCTGAGAAGGACTAAGGAGATGTTCTTGGTGTATGGCGGAAAAGACCTCCAGATCGAGGCCTTTGCTGACTCCAGCTTCCAGAGTGACAAGGATGATTCCAAGTCCATGTCGGGTTTTGTCTTTACCCTCAATGGAGGGGCGGTGTGTTGGAAGAGTTCCAAACAAGAAACCGTTGCAGACTCGACGATGGAAGCGGAATACATCGCTGCATCTGATGCCGCAAAAGAAGCTGTCTGGATGAGGAAGTTCTTAAAAGAACTTCAGGTGGTTCCGTCCATTGTTGATCCAATACCTCTGTATTGCGACAACAACGGGGCTATAGCTTTAGCGAAGGAACCCAGGTCCCATCAGAGATCCAGGCACATCTTGAGGCGGTATCACCTGATCAGGGAGATCGTAGATCGCCAGGAGATCGAGGTTCGGAGAGTCGCTTCAGAAGATAACACTGCAGATCCATTCACCAAGGCCTTGCCCCAGACTCAGTTCGAGCGGCTGATCGAGATGATAGGTCTTCGATACGCCAGTACATGGCCTTAGTGCAAGTGGGAGATTGTTAGTGTATATGCCCTAGAGGCCATTACTGTATCATACTAGTTTGTATATTACTTAATGGATGCTTGGGATATTCACCTTGTATATACAATCTTGCTCAAAATAGTAGTATGCTACTTGGTTTGTTTCTACTTCAATGTGTACATGTGTTTATATTTTGTATATCGCCTATACACATTAGTGGAGCCCTTAGGATCTTTGCTTGATTACCAGCGATGTGATGGCCGTCACACTAGTGGGGCTGGGTAATCTATAAGCACATCCTTATGCAGGTCCCTGGTCGCAGGACTATCGAGACAGGGCATCGATACTCCGGAGTAGACCAGCGCATGCGCTTCTCATCCCAGTGTGGGAGACGGTCTGTCCCACAGCCGTCAGTACGTCGTACTTGAGATAGTATGCGGGTGCTCGTTAGGTTACGGGTACACTGGACAGGACTCGTCGGGAACTGACTAGTTGGTATTATACCTATCGTCAGTTATCAGTTCCCAGGTGACATGAGTACAGCTTAGTCCGCTGACTTGACACTGTCACTCCGCCTCGAGTGTGTTCCCACTGTACTTTGATCACTACCCTACCACGGCTCAAAGGAGTCGTGCAAACAGGTAGTGGTTGGGTGCAGTCCCGAAGCACTTGGAGGCAGTGACGGTTAGACAGGATTCGTTTCTCCCGGTATTGGGGGTTGACATCGCGCTGTGTCTAGGAGAGCCATTACACGAGTAGTCCCTGGCCAGGGCAAACGAGATATACTGGTAGGCTTCCAGTGTTATCTCAGGGTGTTTTGGGCTTCGCTCCGGCACGACTTGTACCGCTATTGGGGGACTGACGTTTACCGCCCCCTAGGCCCGCCATGCGATGTATCAGACGAACAGACCGGACTGTACGGAGAATGTCACACTCAGGCTCAGTAGGAGTTCAGATGGGTTTCGCCTCGTCGGTCTTCTTGTCGGCATTACCTGGGGACCGTTACGCACAGCTAGTGCCGCTTGCGGTCTGTGGTTAAACCCACTGCCAGCGTAGTGTCGAGTCTTTAGAGTCCCACACAGAAAGCTTTTCGCCTTTAGGAAAAAGAGTAGAGGTCGCATGGTATTGCGACAGGTCGCATGGTTTTGCGACAGGGTTCGGTCACATCCGTGCACTTGTGCACGTACAGTGTCCGGACAGTTTACACTAGCAGGCTTTGGTTTAAGCCAGATCCTAGTGTACCTTTTAGGATTGGATTTATCCAGTGTGCATTCGTGTTCCTGGGAACGCGGATGCGGGTGTGTATGCACAGTTGACAGGGAGGCAGAGGCAGCGGATTCTCATTAGGGTTGTTGACAGTTGACCGTTGACTATTTGACTTTTTGCTCAACCCTAATGAGAATATGATATGTGATTAACTATTATATTAATTAAGTATTATGGTGATATGGTTGTTGACTTTGTTGACTTGTTGACTTTTGTTGACTTGTTGACTTTGTTGACTTGTTGACTTTTGTTGACTTGTTGACTTTGTTGACCGGTTGACTAGGCTTGACTAGTTGACCATCATGATAACCATAGCCATCATTTCATGGCAAAGACTTTTTCTTGCTTGCTCATTTGTGTAAAATGAGTGCATGAAATGATATGGTTATGGTTGCTTCAAACCATCACATAAGACTTTTTTAGTATGATGAGTTATCATGACTTTGGATTATGAGAGGGTGAAAGACAAAAGAGAGCCTCATTCTTTCTTGCTCATTCTCTCTCTTGTTCTTGAGCTCTCCTTTTGCTCTCACCCTCTTGCTCTTTTTCCCTCTCTTTAATCTATGGTTCTCTTGTCTCATGAGTTGAGAATCAAGAACCGTAGATAAAATCCCATTCTAATTCTTCTCTACTCATTCTAGTTCACTAGGTTTAGCAAACCAAGTGAACTAGTTTCTTCAAAGAACGAAGAAGGAGCTAAAGGTTGGAGCTTTCAGGTGGATCTATCTTCGGCGTACGGAGACGACGAGAAGAAGCCATTCCGGACCACCATCGGAGCTTGAAGACGAAGGAGTTCAAGACAAGCAAGGTATAACCCCCTAACCGAGTAGCTAGAAACTCGTAGTTAGGTTGTTAGATAGATGTTTAACCAAGATCCGGGTTTTAGGTCCATGTTACCACCTCCGTAAAAATCGTTTTTTACCAAATTCCGCATTCCCGAAAGTACCGGGAGAGGTAGCATGGACTTACATTTTACACATGAGGCATGTTTGGCCCTTAGTTATTTTTTCTTTCAGCGCTTATATGCTTTGCATATAAGCGCTCACGTGTTTTACACGTGATGTCCAACCGTGAACTCTTTTCCACTTTCTTCTCTCCCTTTTTTATAAGGGTTATAAGGAAACAAATATCTCTTGGCCGAAAATTTTGGCGGGAACAGGGTTTCTTGGCTAAAACCACAGCTCCATTGTTATCGCAATGTATGGGTATTAGATCTTCTGACAACTAGTACAAGTTTGCCTTGGTGGAATGTTCTCGGCCTGGCTTGTCTTTCGTATGAGCGCGCCATCCTTGCTTTGTAAGCTTCCAGGTTTTGCTGCGCCATGAGACGAGTTTCCTCGAGGGCATCGAGCTCTTCAAGCCGAAGATGGGCATTTTCTTCATCCGTCAGCTCGTATCGAACTGCTACTCGTAGCGAGGGTAGCTCTATTTCCAAGGTAAGTACCGCTTCCGTGCCGAATACCAACGCGAATGGCATTGTATTCATGGCCGTTTTGAACGTGGTTCGATAAGCCCAGAGAGCTTCATACAGTCTATCATGCCGGTCCCTTTTATTTCTGGACACCGTTTTCTTTTTATTCTTTGTCAAGGTCTTGTTGAAAGCCTCCGCTAGTCCGTTCGTTCGGGGATTATAGACCAAAGAATATCTCCAATCTATTTTATGATGTTGTGCGAAATGACTGATTTTATTGCTTCTGTAGGCTGGCCCGTTATCGGAGATAATCCGTCGCGGAGTGCCGAACCGATAAATGACGTGAGTTCTGAAGAAATGGAGGATGTTTTCTGTCTTCTCCTCTCTTAGCGGTAATGCTTCTGCCCATTTAGAGAAGTAATCAGTTGTTGCCAGTATGAACCGATGTCCCCTGGATGACGCTGGTTTAATGGGCCTGATTATATCGGTCCCCCATATTTCGAATGGCCAGCTAGCCAATATTGGGTGTAGCGGATTTGGTTGCTGGTGGATGAAGTCCCCATGAATTTGGTATGAGTGACACTGCTTTGCATATTCGAGGCAGTCCTGAATCATCGTGGGCCAATAGTAACCCATTCTTTTGATCTTCAGCTTCATCTTTGGCTCAGCTTGATGAGAACCACAGAGTCTGTCGTGAGTTTCTTGGACGACCCTTTTTGCTTCTTCCGGTCCCAAGCATCTCAGCTACAGACCGTCGAACGATCTCTTATATAGAGTATCATTGACGAAAGCGAAAGACAGGGCTCGCCTCATAAGCTGATGTCTTGACGACGCGTCTTCGGGTGTTCGATGGGATTTGAAGTAGTCTAGGAAGACTTCTCTCCAATCCTTAGTCTTTTCTTTGTCCTCTACTTGGAAGGCTGCTTGTTTGGTCACTTCCTCTTCTTCAGACGTCTCCGGAGATATCCCTGCCGGTGCGAGAATCCGGCGGCTTTGCACAATGATCCTTACGTCATCGAGGTTTTCGTCGGCCAGTTCTTTAGCGAGCTTGGGTAACGCATCCTCCTTGCTATTTTCCGCACGCTGTATGCTTTCCAGGATTTAGGAGGGGATTTGAGTCAGCAATTGCTGCACTCTCTCACCATATTTTACCAACTCAGGTTTACACGTCTGATAGTCACCATTTACTTGGCTAACAACCAGCTAGGAGTCTCCATATATGAGGAGGTTTTCGATCCCTATGTCGACAGCGATCTTAAGACCAGCTATCAAAGCTTCATATTCCTCTTCGATATTTGTTCTTGGCTCTGTTAAGGAAAGGGCAAAACGCATTATCTCTCCTTGTGGAGTCACAAAGATAAGGCCTACCCCAGCTTTGATTATAGGGGTGTTTTGCTTTCATTTCTTCATGGAAGATGCTCCGTCGAAGTATAGTTCCCATCGGGCATTATTCCCTTCTTTCTCCCCATCGATTGTGTCAAACGCATGTTCATCTGGCAATTCATAATTTAAGGGAGAGTCGGCTGGTGTCGGATGCTCAGCGAAAAAGTCGGCAATGGCTTGGCCTTTCACAACCCTGAGGGGTCGATACGTTATCGAGAACTCCATTAATAGGAGGGCCCATTTAGCGAGCCTTCTTGTTAGTATAGCTCTCGACATCAATTATTTGAGTGGATCCACCTTTGATACGAGATGGACCTCATGTGCCAAGGCATAATGTCGAAGCTTTGTCATCATGAAGATCAGTGCCAGGCAATGCTTTTCAATAGGGAAGTAGTTGTTTTCTGCCCCCAGAAGAACTCGACTCAAATACTAGAGAGCTCTCTTCTTCCCCTGGTCGTTCTCCTGTGCCCATAGCGCGCCTAAAGAACCTTTAAGGGCTATTGTGTACAGGATGAGGGGCTTTCCCTTGACCGGAGCGGTCAGTACCGGTGGATTCTGCAGGTATTGCTTGATTTCGTCCCGTGTACTTTGGCATTTCTAATCCCAGATGAACGGGGTCCCCTTCTTCATTAGATGGTTGTAGGGACGACACTTGCCAGAGAGGTTGACTTGGAGTTTGACATCTGTTTAGGCATCAGTATCGCTACAACTTGGATATTGGCAGGAGCGACTCATCATTTACCTTGAGAGGACTCGGAATTTGATACCGATTTAGGCATCAGCATCGCTACAACTAGGATAGTGCCAGGAGCAAATCATCATTTTCCCCTATCGATTTGGACAAAGGTGGCTTAGTAAACAGGGTTGGGATCCTGTCGACTAAGACTTTTGACTTTATGCGCTGTAAGGGTCTCATAAAGGGTTTTCTTCCTACGAGTCATGAGGATCTCGTAGGCGTATTTTCTCCTTAAGAATCATAGGGATTCCTAAGTGATGTCTTCTCTTGTAAGTCATAAGAATCTTCCAAGAGTGTTTTCTCCTTATAAGTCGAGAGGACCTATAAGTGTTATTCACCATATGGGGACATTTCTTGCCATTTGTAGAACTTGGCAAAGAAATATTTATTCGTGCCCCTGGATTGTATACAAGGGTCAATATGGACCGCCTGTAGGGCAATTTAGGGGATATGACGGCTTAAGAACAGGCCCGGATCCCTGTAACTTAAGGCCTTTGAATCCTATGAGCCATGAGGGTCTCACAGGGGGATTCTCCTTACGAGTCGTAAGGATCTTGTAAGTGTATTTATTTTAATGTGGTTACGCCCTTCCGAGTTTTCACAAGCTCACCGGCAGTCCTGCTGTGTTTACTCACGGCGCCCTTTCGGGTTTTCATCCGTGCCCATTTTGCTTATGGACATACCGTTTTTTTAGCGGGGCATTCCACTAGATTGTAGGACCTGTTTATAGGCCCCTTAATATCCTTCCTGTCTTTTGAGAAGAAAGGACCATTCTACGTTGAGATTCTTCCGCCAGTGAGGAATATGCCCCCTGTGTATATCTCGTGGGGAACGAGTACCTACGCCGTCGCTATTTTGGCGACAGGTTGCTTCAGAGCTGCTTATTTTTGTTGACCGTAGGCGACAAATGCCATCTTACCTCTGCTTTTCACTCGTTATCATTGGATGAGAAAGAGTCTTGACCCATTTGATCCAATCGAGCTATTTTATCTATGAGTTCTTGGAAGGTCGTCGGCTTGAAGAGGGCCATATACGAGGACGCCTTTGAATTTGGGTCAAGGGTGGCTATGAGCATTCCCATGGCTGCAACTTCATCGATGCGTTGCTTGTATTTGACCAGAGATTTCGCCATCGGGTAACATATTGAACCCAAGTCTCATTCGGTCTAACCCTTTCGTTGACCAGCAACGTCACGGTTGTATGTTTGTTCTCATTAGCGAATCCCTGACAGAAGAGCATATCCATTTTGTTGAAGATCTTCATGAAATCATTTGGGAGTTCTACATACCATATGAAGGCGATGCCCGCCAGACCGCCGACGAACTGTCGGAGGAGTAGTATATCATTCTCTCCAGTGTTACTGCACATGGATTTAAATCGCGCGATGTGCTGGTGACGATTCCCGGTTCCTTTGTATATGTGGAGTCGGAAGTATGTATTCTGGCGGGTACTGTATTTGATCGTAGCACGCCGGATACGGTCAACCAGTCTTGATTGGCCTATTTGATGCTTCACCGGCATAGTGAGTTTTGATTTGCTGAGCGATATATTCGTTCAGCTTTTCTTTTGGAATCATTTCCTGTTCGGCCGTTGATGAGATTTGCAGAGGATTTGAAATTTCATCCTTATCTTTAAGACCGACTACCGGCGGTTCATCTGCCAGTGGTTCCAATTGAACCATCATTCCAGCCATATTTTGAATCATAAGGGCCATCTGGTTCATTTTAGTGGACATTTCTGCCGCTTCTTCATCTCTTTTTTTCAGAGCGCGCTTTAGGAAATCGAGATCTGATTCTCTACTCTTTTTTCGGGTGCATCCTCGGGATTTTCCTTAGGCGAAGGATTAGCGTTTGCTGTCGCCTGAGCGAGCATTTCTTGCAGCTTTTCACGTTGCAGTTGAACTTTTGTCGGGACCGAGTTTGAGGTCGGTGACTAGTTGAAGTTTGAACTTCGTCTTTGGAATTCACCACATAAACTATGTGAACTACCATGCCCCCAGGCTTGGGGTGTTTGGAGTTTTGACCTTTGGAATTTGCTTCGGGCACTTGAGCTTTATTAGGCCTCTTTTTTTGTGAAAAGCCGCTTTGGTTTTGGGAGGAACCGCTGTATCAGGATTTGGCTTGGGATGAGTCCTCTTGTATTTGAAAGGGGATTTGTTAGAATTTGGCTTCCGTTTAGAGGAAGAGCCGCGGTTGACGACAGAGACCTTCACCTGCTTCCACACCTTATATATAGATGAGGAAAGTTGTTTTAGGGAGCGAACTGGTTTCTGCTCTTGTGGGATCTCCATGGGCTGTGGAGATTTAATTAATATTGCGGTAGGAGAATTTTGTCTGACCCTTTGCAATAGTTTGAAGCTGTTCCCGGTTAGAACAACAACATTCACCACTGGGGTTGAAACAGGACCTACGGAGAACTGCCCCCAGCTCATTTTGTATGATGCCGATATTGACGTCGACCGTTTCTTACGGCCGGGATTTGATTAGACTCAGGATTTTGTCGAGCCTGCCCCCTGTTTCCTTTGAGAGCTTGAATATTCTGCCCCCTGCGTCGACCTTGGTCTTTGGCAGGTGCCAGTTGTTTGAGAACTGATTCCGTCCTCAAAGCTGCAGCTTGGGGAACCAGCCTATGAAAGACAGACTTTCTCTGGGCTTCCTTCATCGGCGTTGAGGCACCGAGGGTGGGAGGTGGGAGTATCGACCCAAAGAGAAGCCCGTTGATTTCTTGAAGAGCCGGATTGCAGAGATTTGGGGCTGCAAGTGGCCCATACTTGACTCCACCGGATATGACAGAGCCTGAGTTGGTAGGGTAGGAGCAAACGCCATTCTTCATATAAACAAAACGCCGGCTTCAGTATCCCATCACCTAAGAGCAATCACAAACATATATTCCGTGATTATTTGATCACAGAAAAATATGACACACGAAGTGTGGAGTGGAAAGAGGAAAAGGTCCCACCGGGTGTGCCAGAATCTGTTCACCGCCGAAAACCAGGAAGACAAACGTCTTGCCTTAATTTGGGGGCAGATGCTATTTGGATTTATCCGTCCACCTCTCCGAAGATGCCAAGTTGATTTATGGCACCGTGTGTCAGAGGTTTGGACGTATACGGCCGTTGTAGCAGACTTCGTCAAATTCTTCCTCGTTTACGAGGGGTTTATGATTGTGGGGATGCTCTTCCCTGCAGGCGCAAGCCCCTGTAGCTAATTACGTTATCGCATCGCGATAACCACTTTCTCCTGCTCTAGAAGTTCACTTCGTGTCATGTCTGTTTATTTTATTTTTATTTTTTTTGGTTGCACGTGGATTGTATACGGAGACTAATTTGTGTTGTCGCCCGTCGGGTATGGATTAGTCCAAATTCGTATTTTCTTAGATTTGGGTTTGTGTTGATTTAAGGATCGTTAATCTCGTTTGAGATTAAGATCAACTTAAATGTTTGTTGAGGATACGTTAGTCTAATTTTAGACTAAGATCTACTCAACAGGATTTTGGGATCATTTAGACCCAACAAAAGAGCATTTAGGCTCTATTGCTTTAGTTTAAGAACGTTATAGTGCATTGCTAGTTTAAGGACGTTTCGGTCCATAGCTAGTTTAAGGACGTTGCGGTCCATTGTAGTTGAAGGACGTTATGGTCCATTGGGATGTGCTCATCGGTTTGGGGGTGCACCGAGAGTTGTTGGTTGTCGGGACCCTCCACCTCTCTGAAGACGCTGAAGAATTACAACGACATGGATCAGAGGTGTGGAGAGATGTACCCTTGAACCAAATTCCATATTGAGGGGAGAGATCATGGTAGATCATCTGAGAATCATCAGTTATTTTTGGAAGACTAAGATCAACTTAGGAAATGTGTGATGGACATCGCTCTAGTCAATTAGTTTGGGAAGTCATAGGCATAGAGACTCTGTCTATTTGGAGATCCAAGACGCTTTAATCCCAAGAGGACTTAGCCAATTTGAGGCTGAAGTTGGCATCTTATAGTGTTAAACACTAATATATGCTCAGTGCACACGTGCTCCCACGTGGGACTCGAAAGAAGTGTTAAACACTGAAATTTGGGACGCCCACGTGTGGCACGTGAGGCACCTGAAAGTTGGCGTTGTGCCCTTGGGTTCAAATCCCCGTCTATATATACAGGTGTTAAACACTTAAGTCTTGTGGCCATCACGTGTGGACACGTGAGGCGCCCCAAAGTTGGTCACCATGTCTTTGGGTTTGTTCCCTCTTCCTTTTATAAGTGCAAAGCACTTAGCTCATATAATGCTCACGTGCGAACACGTGAGGCACTCAAAATGTGAGCACTGTCTTTGGAATTTTCCCCTTTTCCATATAAGTATTAAGCAAATGCTTGGGGTCACGTGTGAACACGTGAGGCACCCTAGAATGGGAACTGTCTTTGGGTTTATTCCCTTTTTCATGTAATTGCTGAGCGCTCATTTTAATGGGTCATGTGGGAATACGTGATTTGATCTTAGTCCTTTCTTTTTGTTCCTCAGAGATACTCACGTGGGAACACGTGACCAGTTTTTTCTTTTATATGCATGGAGATTCTGATATGAGTTTTAAGAATTTCAGGTCCCTTGTTTTATAAGAATTAAATTCTTTTACAGGGTTAAACCCTACTTTTATCAGAGGAATTAAATTCCTATATCCTTTTGGAAGAATTAAATTCTTTGAACTTAGTTCTTTCCCCTAAGTTTTGAATCTGCATAAAAGAATCTCCCCGATGAGAATTAAATTCTCAACTTGTGGGGAGATCTGCTTCTGCAGAGCTCAACCAGAGGAAGAACTAAGTTCTTTGAGAAGAGTTAAACTCTTGGTTTGAGAATTAAATTCTCTTTTGTTTTGTGGGAGCTTTTGGGAGGCTTCTCTATATTTTTTTTAGAAGCTTATGGGGTGATCTCCTCCTCCTTAGATTTAACCTCCTTGCTCCTAATTATAGGAGAAGAGAAAAAATCAATTTTTTGAGAAAATCTCTCATTGAGAGATCTTGATTAATTTCATGATCTTTTAGATTAATCGGTGAATTTTATTCGCCGTTGGATTTTTAATCCAAAGGCTCTATGTTTAACAGAAAAGATTTCTTGTTTGTTTAACAAGATTATGAATATTTTGTTAGTTTTAATAAGATTAGGAAAATATTTTCCTGTGATAGAATTTTATTCTATCATATGATCACCGCTGGATCGTTGATCCAAGGGTTCTCTATTTAACAGAGAAGATCTTTCTAGTTTAAAGAAGATCAGAAAAATATTTCCCAAATAGAATTTAATTCTAGAATTTGATAGGAGCATTTTAAATTGGGGCGCTAATATGCTTTGCATGTGAGCGGCAAGAGAACTCACGTATTTAACGCGTGACCCCTAATGTGGGTTTTAGCCTGTTTATTTTCAACGCTCGTATGAGCATATGAGCGCACACGTGTTTTACACATGAGGCATGTTTGGCCCTTGGTTATTTATGTTCAGCGCTCATATGCTATGCATTTGAGCGCTCACGTGTTTTACATGTGAGGCCTGTTTGGCCCTTAGTTATTTTCTTTCAGCGCATATAAGCGCTCACGTGTTTTACACGTGATGTCCAATCGTGAACTCTTTTCCTCTTTCTTCTCTCCCTTTTTTTATAAGGGTTATAAGGGAACAAATAGCTCTTGGCCGAAAATTTTGGCGGGAACAGGGTTTCTTGGCTAAAACCACAGCTCCATTGTTATCGCAATACATGGGTATTGGATCTTCAATGGATGTAACCACACCAAGTTCAATAATGAACTTCTTCATCTAGACAGCCTCTTTGGCCGCATCGTTGGTAGTGATGTATTCAGCCTCCATCGTCGAGTCTGCAATGGTATCTTGTTTGGAACTCTTCCAACATACCGCCCCTCCATTGAGGGTGAAGACAAAGCCCGAGACAGACTTGCTGTCATCCTTATCACTCTGGAAGCTCGAATCAGTAAAGGACTCCACTTGGAGTTCTCCGTTACCATATATCAACAATATCTCTTTAGTCCTTCTCAAGTACTTAAGAATGTCCTACACAGCTATCCAGTGCTTCTTTCCTGGGTCTGCTTGATACCTACTTACAACACTAAGTGCGTAAGCTACATCCAGTCTGATGCATAACATCGCGAACATGATAGACTCAACTGCAGAAGCATAGGGTATCACGTTCATGCGAGCCCTTTCCAAATCAGTTTTGGGAGACATCTATTTAGAGAGAGTGATTTCTGAACAAGCGGGTAAATTACCACACTTAGAATCTTCCATACTAAACCTCTTTAGTATGGTGTCTATATACTTGGATTGGGACAATCCCAACATCCTTTTAGATCTATCTCTATAGATTTTTAGCTTCAGGATGTAGGAGGCATCACATACATCTTTCATGGAGAACATTTGTAATAGGAGAGTTTGACCGAGTGTAGTATAGGAACATTATTTCCTATCAAGAGTATGTCATCCACGTACAATACGAGAAATATGACCTTACTCTCTACTACCTTTTTATATATATATGGTTCATCTACGTTTTTGATGAAGTCAAACTCTTTGACTGCAACATCAAAACAGATGTTCCAACTCCGCGATTCCTGCTTTAATCCGTAGATTGATTTACTTAGCTTGCACACCTTTTCGATACTCCCACTTTCTATGAAGCCCTCTGGCTGTGTCATATACATGCTCTCTTCTAAATCACCATTTAGAATAGCGGTCTTGACGTCCATTTGCCGGATTTCATAGTTATGGTATGCAACAATAGCAAGTAGGATCCTAATGGACTTAAGCATAGACACTGGAGAAAAGGTCTCATCATAGTCGACACCTGGTCGTTAACGAAAATCTTTTGGTACAAGTCTAGCTTTGAAGGTCTCAACTTTTCCATCTACACCAAATTTCTTCTTGAAGATCTATCTGCTCCTAATGGGTTTTACCCCTTCAGGAGCAACTTCCAAATTCCATACTTTGTTGGTGTACATACATTCCATCTCAGATCGCATAGCATCTAGCCATTTCACAGAGTCCCCACTTATGATGGCCTGCTCGAAACTAGTTGGGTCATCATCTTCCACGATGCAATCCTTGCTCTCACCGTCTATAAGAAAACCGTAGTATCTCTTAGGTGGGTGAGAAACCCTACTAGATCTGCGAAGTGGCTGAGATTCGTCGGGGACTATTGAATCCTCCGGTTCTACCAAATCTTCAGTTGTAGTTTATATTTCTAGAATTTCATCCAGTTCTACTTCACTACCACTAATTTCTTTTACAAGAAATTCCTTTTCTAAAAACGTGGCATGTTGAGCAACAAACACCTTTTGTTCCTCAATATGGTAGAATGGATATCAATGTGAATTCTTTGGATATCCCACAAACTTGCGAAGAACAGATCGTGCTTCGAGTTTGTCCGGATTCTGTTCTTTAACATAGGCCGGACAACCCCATATCTTAACTCATTTAAGATACGGTCTCTTTCCACTCCATATCTCATATGGTGTTTTATGTACAGATTTTGATGGAACTTGATTCAATAGGTAAGCAGCTGTCTGAAGTGCCTAACTCCAAAAGAAAATAAGTAACTCAGTAGTACCCATCATAGAGCGCACCATATCTAATAGGGTGCGAATCCTCCGCTCCGATACACCATTGTGCTGTAGTGTATATGGAGAAGTAAGATGAGAGAGAATCCCATTCTCTTTTAGATAATCTTGGAATTCCATGCTTAAGTATTCACCTCTTCGATCAGATTGAAGGATTTTAATACTTTTACCCGTCTGGTTCTCTACTTCACTCTTATATTCCTTAAATTTCTCAAAAGTTTCAGATTTTTGTTTCAACAGGAACACATGTCCGAATCTTGAGAGATCATTAATGAATGTAATGAAGTATGACAAACCATTCCTGTCATGTGTATACATAGGACCGTATACATCACTATGTATCAGTCCTAAGAGTTCAATAGCTCTTACTCCGTGTCCCGTAAATGGCATATTGGTCATCTTTCTTTTGAGACAGGACCGACAAGTTTCATAAGATGTAAATTCGAACGGTTCCAAATATACATCCTTATGCAACTTAGCTAGTCTGGTCGCATTGATATGACCAAGTCTACAGTGCCACAAGAAGGCTTTGTTCATTTATGAACTTTTCCTCTTGTGTGTGTTCTGTATATTTTGAACTGTATTTTGATTTAGAACGTATAAACTATTACACAATGTACCAAACCCAATCAATACTTGATTTAGGAAAATGTTCATAATATTTTTCTCTTATTCAAAATTATATCCTTCTTTATCTAATAAAGATATAGATATTATATTGCACATCATAGATGGTACGAAATAACAGTTGTTCAAAATCAATGTATTACCATTTGGAAATACTAGGTGATATTCGTCGACAGCTTCGGCAGCAACAATTGCTCCATTCCCTACTCTGAGAGACATATCACCATTTCTCAGTTCTCCACTTTTCTTTAACCCTTGTAACAGATTACAAATGTGGGATTTTGATCCGGTATCTAATACTCAGGACGTAAAGCAGACTGAGAAACATTTCTCAATAACTAACACACCCAAAGAAGATGCATCAGAATACTCTTTCTTCATTAGGGTTGCGTAGAAATCCTTGCATTCCCCTATCTCTTGCCCAGACTTATGACAGTTGTCATAAGATAGAGCGAAACCAACGTTTCCCTGCCCAGTATAATAAGCGGGTTCGGTCAATATGAAAGTGTGTCTTAGCACCTCTACTGGGTTTCCACTTGCATCAAGTATGCAATTTAAAAAAATCTAGAGGTCTAAGCTACACTAACCTAGAATCAAACTAGAGAATTAGGGTTTATAAGCATGTAAGCAAGTTCTAAACTAAGTGAAGAGGGTTACAACCTTTATAGACCATATCCTTCACTTCTATAGCTCCAAGTAGTAGTCCCTAGAACTCTTCTTGGCTCCACTTGAAGAAAGGATCGAGCTTGCTACGTGATCTTCGAAGCCGAAGATTATCTACCTTGAAGTCTCTCTAACTCAAGCTATCTCTTCACTAATCAAAGTATTGGTGAAGCAAACAACCTATACTAAAGGGCTAGGATAGTGTAGGTTGATGAAGTAGGAATTTTGCTCACTTTAGAAATCTATTTCTCTTTATTTTTCCAACTCAGGAAAAACCCTAGAATGAGCTCTTGAGGAAGAAGAAGAACTTGGGTGAAGAATTAACTTGTGATGAGAAAGTGAACCATTAGCTAAAGATAAGGGTGAGATGAATAAATATCTCAAAGTAAAACAAAAAGAGAGAGATGAGTCATGGCTTCTCAATTCTTCTCCAAGCATCCAAGCCATGACTCATTTCTAATCTTTTCTATTTTCTTATAAGATTAAATCATCCCAATTATCTTTAGGTTATGTGTGAATCTCATACACCCATGTTTTATGTATCATCAACCATGATACATAATCCAAATACATATATAAATATATATCACACATATATTAAATGTATTTAAAGAGAAGAAAATTATTAGTGAGCTTTAATATTAGTTAATATATAAATATATCAAATATAAATATATATCAAATTATTAAATCAACACTTGATTCAATAATCCGGTTATATCATATATAACCGACTAATATCATATATATATGTATATCAAATTATCAAATCAACACTTGATTTAATAATCCGGTTATATCATATATAACCGATAATATTCAATATTCAATATCAAATCAACACTTGATTCAATAATCCAGTCATATCATATATAACCGGCCAATATCAAATATATATACATGTAACAAATCATTGTATCAACACTTGATTCAATAATCCGGTTATATCACATATAACCTAACTGATATCAAATATCATGAGATTAGAATATAGTATCACATACTCGTATTTAATCAAGCTCTCGCACATATCACCATATGTGCCCTATTTCGTTTCGCTTGAGTTAGGAAACCTCTGTGTTGGACTCTAAAGACCCGTCAATACGCCAGCAGTAGGTAATGATCACATCAGATTCCCATAAGCTGTCAGCGGTACTAGCTGGACGTAACGGCTACCCAGGTATTGAACGAATAGAAGATCAAAAAGCAAGCTTGTCGAAACTCTTGTAAAGCCTATAAGCAATACTTACCGTACAGTTCGGTCTCTTCGTCTGATATGGCACATATCGAGTCTAGGGGTGGAATAGTCAGACCCCAGTAACTTGATAAGTCATGCCGATGTGTGGCCTATAACCGTTCTAGAAACTACTGATAACACTTACCCGTAAATCTCATCAGCCCTGGCCAGGGACTTGCTGTTATAGCCAATCGAGCATAGCGCAATATCAATTCCCTATACCGGGAGAGACGAAACCCCCTATCGCTCACTGCCTCCATGTGACTTGGGACAGTACCCAAAATCCACCTGTTTGCATGACTCCTTTGAGCCGTGGTAGGAAGGAAATCAAAGCACAGTAGGAACCACACAAGACACTATGACGATCTTGGGTCTACAAACAAACCTGTACAAGTGTCACCAGAGAACTGCTATCTGACGATAGGTATGGTACCATCTAGGAGTTCTCGGCGAGTCCTGTTCGGTGTACCCATTCTCTAATGAGTACCAGTGTACAATCTTTGATGTCAAACACTAATGTTTATGGGATCAACCATCGCCCCATACAAGATCAAAAAACGTACACACTAGTCTAATCTGGAATATCGATACTCTGTTTCGATATTCCCTCAACTAGGAACTGTTAAAGGATGTGCTTGCGGACTACACAAGTCCTACTAGTATGATCTGCATCATAGTCCTGGTAGTCAAGCCAACATTCTAAGGGATTTATCAACATGTATAAGAGAGACAGAATAATAATAATATAAGTGTACATGTTAAGATAAAGAGCAACCAGATAGCATACTATCATGTCGAGCAAGAAAGTCCTCTATATATATGTCCAAGCATCCACTATATCATACAATAATAGCCTCTAGGGCATACATATTCCTAACACAATACATCCATGTTATTATCTTGATTAAGGCGTGCCATGGTCGCTACCTGGAGAGAGAGAGAAGAAAACACTTTAGCGTGCGCTCTTGCAAGATTAGATTGGTTATTATCTTATCTAATCAGGATGGCTCCCACTGTTTTTTTATCAAATCTTCCTTCAAATCTTAAAAGGTAAGATTAGCTGGGATTAATTACACCCTACAAGTTTGCTAATCGGTCAGCCAGACTGGTGTTGGTACTCCGAGGGAGTCTCCCCGTGCTTTCGCATGGAACTAATTAAATAATCTCCTTTCCATAGGGGCATAACCCCGTTAACACCTTTCTTAGACACCTACTAGATTAGCTAATTATAAAGTGGAAAACTCTCTCATGAGTAACGCTTACACGCAGTGGGTATCGGGATCCAACTATCACTTAGAAGGTATGCAATCTCATTACAAATTTCAACACTTGAAATTCTCGATAATTGTTTTTACCCCCATGCGGTTTATGACTTTGACAAGGCCAACAAACCATAAACCGCAAGTCAAGTTCAACCCGTCATTTCGTGACTGATTTAGACCCACCCGCACGACCCTTGACAAGGTCAACAAAGCCGTACGACTGCCCTAACCAATCCTATCATCATGCGGCAGAGAAGTACTAATCTGCTACCGAACACTACGCCTCGACAAGGTCGACAAACGCAGCACGAATACTAAACACTATCTATCGGAAATGACGTAGGGCTACGACTGGTTTTGAAGAAAACCTTTAATGTAATGAACTTGATATCGTTGTAGAATCTAATGATTTTAAAAGGAGTGGTTTAAGCTCCGCTTTAAAAATCGAGTAGTTTTTCAAAACAAACCGAGTGGGTTGTAGCATATGCTAGTTTTTGCTAAAGAGGTCATCCCCGGTGAAGGGATCTAGGCTCTTTCCTCATTAAATGAAGTGCTGGATATTCATAATGGAATACAGCCATGCAAAGCAAGAACTAGAGCTATCTTTTTGAAAATTTTGATTCTACAACATCATTTAGGTTTCATTTCTTTTCATTAATTTTATTAATGAAGTCCCATCATTTATGTTTCCTAAACATCAATGAAGAAACGAAAATAAAATCACATATATGTCATCCGCATTCACCACAGGGACCCGGGTCTTCACCGTAAGGTTACTTAGCTTACGGCAAGGCGGGGTCAAGACTAGCTGTCATGACCCGAAAGTACGGAACGTGACTGACACTTAAATTACGAAACGTTTACAGGGGTAACGTAACCTAAGTAAGCCAAAACCCAGTAATCTAAACCATTAGAATAAAAGAGTGAAGGAAACTTAACTAAAATAAAAGATGTAGTAAATTAAAGTCACATTAAAGCATTTTAAAACACCAAATTTTTCTCGAAAATTTCGGCAGAGTCTCTTTTGTAAATACTGGCCCCCAAACGGGTACAAAACAAGAATACATATAAATGATGAATAACGACATCCCCAAACGGGAGCTAGCTCTTCGCCAATGGCGGAATCACAACCACACGCAATATATATATAATCATCGAGCAAAATAAGCATATAAAACACGAGAGTAAGAAAGCATCACGTCGGCACAAGTGAGCTCGACACCAAAGAAACAACATATATACAAATCTCACGGTCACATCTCTAAGTCGCATATACAATGTTAGAAGTGGTAGATACGGTAGATGGAGTATACTAGATATAATAATAATAGTACAAAGTGGAGACAAAAGTATCCTCGCAATCCACCTACGAGCAATGCCGCGAGTCCGAGCAAAAGAAGCCAAGAAAAGTACGCCCGTCGCTACAATGCTGACGGGTCGGACCTGCAAGATACTGTGGCACAACGGGGGAGAGTTTCCAACTCGTGAGTAGTAAGTAACATCTAATAAGGCCATCGTATGCATGCACGCAAATGCGTCACAACCTACATATACCGATATGATGCGATGCACTAATAAGTGTGCAACATGAAAGCCTAATCAACACGAAACCTGAATATGTTTAGTACGAGAAAATCTGTATTCTTATCTTAGTAAAACATCTATGAAATAACTGAAGTATCATCAATGAAATCAACTGAAATCCGTGTCAAGCAACGACACTAAATATGTATATCTCAATGCCTCAATATCTCAATGTCTCGACATCTCAATGTCTCAATATCTCAATATCTCAATATCTCGGGCTCTGTCAGTCCAGATCGGCCCATATCATCAAATCTCACGACTACGGTCGATATCCTCCGGATATCCTCCGCATCAAAAATAACCAGTCGGTAGTGCTCCCCTGCCGGGCTCAACGCTATCTCTGCGATCTTCTTGCCCCGAGGTACCGCACCGGGTCCACCATGTACCCGCAGACGGTGCATCCCCCTCCTCGAATCGGGTATGTGATACAGCTCAAGAACCGAGAAAACACATGGTGGACGCCACACATATCATATCACGAGAAAACCGCAGATTTCTATTTTTAAAATGATAATAGGTTTATAAAATTCTTGCGGTTTTCCCCAAAATCCAGAAATATCATAAATACTGAAATCCTCGAGAAGAATCACAATACATAAACATGTAGGAAGATGATAATGTCTATGATATCTATAATATGAAATGCAATTTATGACTAGAAAACTATGTATGAATGATGATGAAATGAGGTATATATACGACTAGCAATCCTTCGTATCAATCTTGATGAAATGGAAAATGCAACTACCAGTTTACGTATCATGTATGATGCAAATGTTTTTGATACTGATCTAGAAAGTTCTAAAGTGTTCATGGCATAGCAATTACCAAAAGCGTGTGTGTTCACATGAATAGTGCACGTGCAGCATGAACCAATGGTATTGGTGCAAGTGTCCTATGAGATGACGTCACATATATGTATATATATAAAATGGTGCGATGCAATGAGATGAATAACTAGGTAACAACGCATATAAATGCAAGTACTACAAATAATTCTAAACTATCGGGCGCCTCGTGCTATCCAGACGATCACCCCATAGATGTGTATATCTACTCACTCAGACGCCCCGGCTAATCTGATCCGATCACAGCCTTTCCTTTCCGCGCCGCGTCCGATGCCTCCGCAACCGATCCTAGAATCAAACAAACACAATACATAAGCCTAAATATCCCGAGACGACACAAAGACAACGAAACGCAAGAATAAACGTCCACAAGTTAGACACTTGTGCACTTGGTGCACAAAACGCGTACGACATCGCCACAACCTCAACTATGATCGCTATACGAAACAACTACCAAGACTAGAAACTGATCGTACCGATCACGCATTCACAATACCCTAATTATCATAGGAGATAGTATATATATCGTCACAACATCAAATTAAACCACCATCTAATTATACCGAAAACCTAGTAAGCAATCCAAAGGTATTTTGGTGCAAAACATCGTGGATTAGCGATCTAGTAGCCACAATCACAAGTACACATCCAAACTAAGCCAATAGATTGCATATTACACCTAGCTAACCTAGTTGTGATGGTTAAAACCCTAACTCAAATTCAAACGCTTTTCTTTAAATCTCAAACTTGCAAATTAGAACCATATCAACACTTAATTAATTTAGATTGAAGTAGTTAACCAACAAAGTAAGTATTGTGTCAAGATTTATACCTCAAGATTATTGAATTTAACTTGCAACTTGGCCTCCCTAAAATGGTCTCTTGCTTCAAGATTCAAGCTAGATTTGGCTAAGGAAAATTGGATGAAGAATTAGCTATGAATTTGGGAGGTTTTGTGTGGATTTTTCATGGATTTTTGGGGATTTTTGAGATGGAAAAAGAGATAGGGAAATGGAGGGAGCAACAGAATGGGCTCGGCCAGCTGGAGGAAGAGGATATGTGTGGTTTTGTGTAGAAGTTTCCAAGTCAAGAAAACCCCTCCTTACCTCATTATTGCATCACACTACATAATTCTATTTTTATTTTATTTTATTTCTAACTACTTTTATCCTAGAATTGACTAGAACCTTGCAAACAAAAAAAGAAAAAGAAAACATGTTACAAACTTGGTATAAAGTTGTCATGGTTCACATTTGAGTAACTAACCCATTCTCATTTGTAATTAACACTAATTAAATGTATAAGTGAAAGCTTATAATAATATTTAAAATAATTAATTAAGGAAAAATATATTTAAGTAAACTAGCAATTTATAAGTGACTAATTAAATACCAAATACTAGCAACTATATAGCTAAAATAGGTATAACTAGGTCTTTGTTGAAAAATAATTATAATTACGTTTTACGGAGACGGCTGCATGATTTGAATCTGGTCCCTATTAAATCAGTTCCTCTGTTTCTATATTGTTTATAGAAAGGTTCATATCTTAACGATATTAAGGTATAAGGAGTTGTCTGGATTATGCTTAAAACCAGACTCTGGATAACTCAAGACACGTTTCTGTAATGTCAGTTTGTGGTTTAATCCGGGCTATGACGAGGGTTAACTTTCTACCATCGGGAAGATCAATAGTGATATTGTTCTTAACTCGCCACAGTTTTAGTAAAATGGACTTTTTCAAAAAACAGTAGTGGGGGTATGGTAGAACTGGAAGTGATTCGAGAACCACAAACGATTAATGAAAATTTAAATTGAACCTAAAGATTCAATCGGGTTTGATATTCCATTAGCCACTGCGCAGATATGGTGGGTAACCTCAGGCACCCGAGCGGTACTCCGGTATCCTCAAGGATGGTGACAGGGAGGTTCTTGTTTACCCAGACTTGCCATTACTGCTGTTCTAGACTATGAGACCCGGAAGGAGGATGAGTATAGCGTCGTTCTAAACCAGCTTTAGAAGTGCACGTGTATATGACTCTGCCAGAGGGTTGTTGTGGTCAGTGGGAGCAGCGGAAGCATAGTGGAAAAGTAGCTTGTGTCTATTTATAGACTAAAGCAAATACAGCAGAGAAAGATCATCTATTTTTGATGTGACAGTCATAGGATTTGACTTCATCAGAATAGGAGATAAATCTATTAATAAGGTGGTAGGGTGTGATGTCCTGGTATTTGGATGACATACACATAGTAGGAAGCGAGATTTCTATACTACGATCGGTTATACTGTGGTTGTCACACAGTGGTTTCTCCACATAGGTTATGGATATTATATCAGGCATTCTGGTTACTAGATCTATGGTTTTAGATCTAGATTTGGGTAGTTTCCCAATCTGGGTATTTAGACAGTATTCTAAAGGTGTTTTAGAATAGATGACTCCTGGCATGGTGATGAACCTGCAGGTAATGGAGTCACCCTCTCTAAAGGTGTCTTACAGACTAAAGAGGAGAGGGATGTGCATGATTGGCATATCACTTGCTTAGGCAATTGAGTCAATCATGAGATGTCAAGTACCACACCAGATGTTGTTTTTGCACTAGATGCAATAAGTTGATATATTAATCCAATCCTGGAGAAACGTTCGGAAGCAGTTTTTGAACATAAGTGAATGTTCTAGGGATTTGATAACGGCAGCCTCTTTCGGGAGACAATTATCATTCCAAGATTCCAAGGTGACCTGGATGACAGAGTGACTGTCAGAGTTATAGTTTTCCCTCTGACGAGAGGCAGTAGTTTGGACAGGTGGTCCAAGCGGATACTGAGGGAGTATGGCGTAGGATACTGATTAAATTCAATTGACGATACAGTCTAAGAAGTTTACTGGATTTGGAGTTCATTTGTGAACTGTGTCCCATCAGATATCCAGACATATTCTAAGATAGGTATTGCTCATTTCGGGAGATGGCTTTCTCCGTGAACTTGAGATAAAGAGAGACAAGAAAAGAAACATCAGAGCGGATCCACTCACTGAGGCTATTTCTCGAACGCAATAGTTTTACAAACGAGCTTTATGAAACTGATTAGTAGAGGAGTTGGGTATTCGGTATCACACGGGCTGTGAGTATGTGACACCGCAATAATTAGCCTTAAGTGCAAGTGGGAGATTGTTGGCTACAGTGCCCTCAAGTCAATTATTGGATCGCAGGCACGTGATTGCAATGATTGAGGGAGGACCTATACCGGTAGGACAGTCTTACTCGAGATGATAGTATGCTATATGGTTTGTCTTTATCATCGTGTACATGCTTCAGGTGACATTACAGATCACTGTTACATGTTGATAGAGCCCATAGGATTCTTGCTTGACTACCAGCAGTATGGCGGCGATCATATATGTGAGAGTTGGGTGGTCTATAAGCACATCCTTAAAGTGTCACCAGTCGTGGGAGTTTCGAGACTGGGCATCAATACACCGAGAGTAGACTAGTATATACGATTGAGACCCTGACGAGGGGCGGTGGCCGGTCTCACAAGCCATTGGTGCCTGTTGGTTCACCTAAGATGTATAAAGGTGCTCATTGGGTTATGAGTACACCGGACGGACTCGCCAGGAACATGCTAGTTGGTATTATACCTATCGTCAGATAGCAGTTCTCTGGTGACATGTGTACAGGTTAGTCTATCGACCTGAGATCGTCAGTTGTCTCGTATGAGTTCCCACTGTGCTTTGATTACTACCCTACCACGGCTCAAAGGAGTCATGCAAACAGGTTTTAGTTGGTACAGTCCCGAGCCACATGGAGGCAGTGTGCGGATCGTCAGGGGATTCTTCTCTCCCGGTATTGGGGGTTGATATCGCGCTGTGTTTGGAGAGCCATTAGACAAAGTCCTTGGCCAAGGCAAGTGAGGTTTACTGGTTTGTATTCCAGTAGTTTCTCAGGGTGTTCTTGGCTACACTCCGACACGACTTATACCGCTATTAGGGATCTGACGTTTACCATCCCCCTAGGCCCGATATGCGATACTCATAGACGAACGGACCGGACTGTACGGATATTGTCACTGTCATGCTCAGTAGGGTTTCAGGATGAGTTCGCTCGTCGGTCTCCCTTTTACTCAATACCTGGGCAGCCGTTACGTACAGCTAGTGCCACTGACGTGCTTGTGGTTAAACCCACTGCCAGCGTATTGACGAGTCTTTAGAGTCCTACACAGAGGGTTTCCCTGGTTCGGGTGAAACGTTGTAGAGGCCGTATGGTTTTATGGTAGGGTTTGATCATATACGTGAACTAGTGCACGGATCTTGATCGGACAGATCATACTAGTGGGTTTTGGTTTAAGTCGGATCCTATTATTAGATTGTTGGATTATTTTGATCTCGTTGTATTCGTATTCAGTCGGAATACGGATGCAGGTATGTATATACATATGAGGGGTATTCTTGTAATCCGTTACAGGATTACTTTTGAAGATGCCATTTCTTTTTATTGTATTAAATATTTAGAGTTTTTGTAAATGTTTAATATTAATAAGGTGTAAAGTGTGAGCTTAAGTTTTGGCTTGTGGCATTTATTGTGGCATGGTGACTCATGGTGTGTTTACTGGTGCCATGCTTTATTGTTTATTAGTTTTTGTTTGTGAGATATTTTGGTGAGAGAGGACTTTTCTTTGGTTGGAAGAACTCACAAAATACCTCACAACAAAAAGAGGGCAGCCACCACTCTTTTCTTGAGTTGCTTTATTTTTCTTTTGATGCCAAGTCTTAAGCTCACTCTCTTCACTTCATATGGCTTCCTCTTCAACCTCCATCCATACCCTCTCATGTGTTGAGAATCAATGGATGTCTTGAGACAAAATGATCACACACACTCTCTACTTCATCTTGGTCATCTCGGCTAGCAAACTAGATGTCCGAGTTGCTTCGGTTTAGAAGTGGGAGCACGTATAAAGAATCCTCGACTTGGACTTCGACGAGGGAGACCGGAGAGCGAACTCGTTCGGGGCAGCCGCGACAAACTTGGGTCGGAGATTGAAGACCGAAGGACACGGATCGATCGGTATAATCTCTAAACTCCTCTTTGCATGTTTGTTAGTATAGGGTTTTTGGTTCAATCTTATGCAACATTTTTTTGCGCCAAAGTTTAAAAGTTTTTGTTCCATATTTGGTCATGGAAAGATGGCCGGGGCGCCGGAAAAACCCAACAGAAATTTGCTCACAAAAAATCTTTCTTTCTTTTTCTTTTTCTTTTTCTCACCCTAGAAAATTCTAGTGAGGAGAGAAGAAGATGAACTTAAGGATTATGTGTGAACCTTGAGATAAGATGAGATGATGAGAGTTACAAATATCTATGAATAAAACAAAAATTGAAGATGAGTCATGGCTTCTCAATGCTTCTCCAAGCACCTAAAGCTATGACTCATTCTTCTTTTCTTTTAATTCATAAATGTTTATCATTATCTTTACTCAAATGTGATTCTCACACATCCTAGTTCTATGTATCATCAACTATGATACAATATGAATATATATATATAAATATATATAAAGAAAAGAAAACCTTAAGTGAGCTTTATATTAGTTTATATATATATATATATATATATATATATATTAAATATATAAATATATATCAAATTATTAAATCAATACTTGATTCAATAATCCGGTTATATCATATATATATATATATCAAATTATTAAATCAACACTTGATTCAATAATCCGGCTATATCATATATAACCGGCTAATATTTAATATTAGTTAATACACACACACATCATATATATATATATATATATCAAATTATTAAATTAACACTTGATTCAATAATTCGGTTATATCATAAATAACCCGGCTAATATCAAATATATATATATCAAATCATTGAATCAACACTTGATTCAATAATCTGGTTATATCATATTTAACCCGGCTGATATAAAAAAACGCTAGATTAGAATACGACATCATATACTCATATTTAATCAAGCTCCCGCACATATCTCCAAACGTGCCCTACTTCGTTTCGCTTGAACTAGGAAACCTCTATGTGGGACTCTGAAGACTCGTCAATATGCCAGCAGTAGGGAATGATCACATCAGATACCCAAAAGCTGTTAGCGGTACTAGCTGGACATAACTACTACTTAGGTATTGAACGGATAGAAGATCAACAAGCAAACTTGTCCAAACTCCCGTAGAGCCTATAAGCAATATATATCGTACAGTTCGGTCTCTTCGTCTGATATGTCGCATATAGAGTCTGGGGGGTGGAATCGTCAGACCGCAATGACTCGATAAGTCATGCCGATATGTGGCCTATAACCTTTCGAGAAACTACTGATAACACTTATCAGTAAATCTCATCAGCCCTGGCCAGGGACTTGCTGTTATAGCCAATCAAGTATAGCGCACCATCAACTCCCAATACCAGGAGTGATGAAACCCCTCTTATCGCTCCCTGCCTCCATATGACTCGAGACTGTACCGAAAAACCATCTGTTTGCATGACTCATTTGAGCCGTGGTAGGAAGGAAATCAAAGCACGGTGGGAACCACACAAGACACTATGACGATCTCGGGTCTACAGACTAACCTATACATGTGTCACCAGAGATCTTCTATCTGATGATAGGTATGGTACGACTTAGGAGTTCTCGGTGAGTCCTGTTTGGTGTACTTATTCTCCAATGAGCACCTGTGTACAATCTTTGATGTCAAACACCAATGGTTATGGGATCAACCATCGCCCTATACAGGGTCAAGAAACGTACACACCAGTCTACTCTGGAATATCGATGCCCTGTATCAATACTCCCTCGACTAGGAGCTGTTAAGGATGTTCTTGTGGACTACACAAGCCCCCACTAGTATGATATGCATCATAGTCCTGGTAGTTAAGCCAACATCCTAAGGGCTTTATCAACATGTATCAATGAGATGGTAAACTAAAACAAGTGCACATGTTAAGGAGCAACCAGATAGCATACTATCATGTTGAGCAAGAAAGTCCTCTATATATATGCCCAAGCATCTACTATAATATACAATAATGGCCTCTAGAGCATACATATTCCTCACACCCGTCAGTATAGCTTTCGTCATGAGATATTTGAGAGGGTCCACCTTTGATATGAGGTGCACTTCATTGGCCAAGGCATAGTTTCTGAGCTTCATTATCGCAAAGATCGACGCTAGGAAATGCTTCTCGATAGGGGAGTAGTTCCTTTCTGCTCCGAGCAGGACTCGATATAGATTGTACAAGGCCATTTCCTTTCCTTGGTCATTCTCTTGTGCCCAAAGCACGCCTAGAGAACCATCAAGGGCAATTGTATATAGGATAAGGGGCTTTCCCTTAGCCGGAGTAGCCAACACTAGTGGATTCTGCAAGTATTTCTTGATTTCCTCCAGCGCTTTCTAACATTTCTGGTCTCATATAAAGGGAGTCTCGTTCTTCATCAGATGGTTGTATGGATGGCACTTCCCAGAGAAGTTGGCGATGAACCGTCGGATATAGGAGAGCTATCTTTGGAGAGATTGTAGTTGCTTGAGAGTTCTTGGCGGAGGTATTTCCGTAATATCCTAAATTTTGGAGGGGTCGATCTTGATCCCTCGGTGGCGGATTATAAAACCTAGGAACTTCCTAGAAGAGACTCCGAATGCGCATTTCTGCAGGTTCATCTTCAGGTTATACTTCCGAAGGCAGTTGAAGTCTATCCTTAAGTGCTTGCAGTGCTCTTCGCGAGACATGCTCTTGACTACTGTAGAGTGTTTTTCGTCACTCTATTGAGATAGAAATACGCGTCGCTTATCATGTGTATAATAGATTCCCCTTGCCTAGGGTAGTCAAGGGGTTTATTGATCTTAGGGATCCCAAATCTATGGCAGCCGCGGGCTAAGCTGCCGTTAATTACCCTTCGCTTTTGGAGCGAGGGAACCTCCGATTGACAAGTCAAACAGATCATGCGAACTCAATATGCAATATGTGTATGTGTGTGTCTTGAGGGAGTTTTGGGCATATCGAGGGCTTCATAAAGTTTATGGGGGATGCACGTGTGGTACCTGCGCACTTAGCAAAACGAGCACGTGGTAAGGTGCACACTTATCTAAGGGGAGAAGGGTTTTGAGTGTGGGGCGTGTCTATTTTATTCATTTTTTATTATTTTGTAAAATATTTACAAGAAAGACTGAAGTGAGGGATGCGCGTGTACTATGTGCCCACTTAGCAAAGTGAGCATGTGACGAGATGCACACCTGTCGAGGTGCGCACCTGGCAGGGTGCACATTTGGAAAGGTGAGACCCTGACGAAGTGCGCACCTAGCAAGGTGCGCACCTGATATGGTGTGCACCCCGGAAGGTGCGAGACTTAGGGGCCGAAAGGTCCTAAATGGACCAAAAGGTCTAGTGAGGTGCGCGCTTAGGGAGGTGTGCACCTATCTGGATGCGGGAGTTAGGGACCGAAGGGTCCTAAATGGTCCAGTAAGATGCGCACTTAGGGAAGTGCACACATAGCGAGGTGCGCACCTGGGCCGGTGTGCACTTGGCAGGATGTGCACCCAACAAGAAGTGCAATTGGCCAAATGGGCACCTAGCGAGGTGTGTATCTAGCATGGTACAGGCAAGGGTCAAAACCCAATGGAGGTATAGCCCCAAATACAAAAATTTTGATGCCAGAAGATCAAAAAGGGTTCTTTTTCCCCTTTTACGAGGCTTCAGAACGTACGCAGATGGGTTTTCTCTTCTTCTTTCTCTCCATTGTTGGATCTTGAGGACAAAAAATGGTTTCTCCTTTGGTGATTTTTATGGGAGATCCGTGTTCCTCTCAACGGATTAATAGATAAAATCAATTTTATTTTTAAAAAGGGAGATGATTTACCAGGGATTTAGTTGAAAAAGAGGATGGGGAAGAAGAAGACCTGGAGAAAGAGAGAGAGCGGCACCAAAACCATAGAATTTATGAGAGAGAATGATTATGCTTCATTTCGTTATAATGTTGTCTTATATAGGATTATAAATTTACACATAACCCCTTGGGCTTTACAAATGGCATTTTGCCCATCTCCTGCCCATTTGCTTATTTCTTTTTGCACATGAGCCATGGGCTTTACAAAAAATTGGCTTTCTGTCCATTTATTTTACATTTTGCATATTTATTTAAATATTACATTCATTTGTTTTACTTTCTTGGCATTGGGTCGGTCTAATCTTGGGCCTATCTTCTTGGACTTGTGTTCGGGCATGGGCCCGGCTTGTGTTCGAGCGTGGGCCCGGCTTGGATTCGACAGTAGGATCTGTTTGCTTTGGCTTAGGCCTACTTGTTCACGGTTTGACTTTGAATTTGGCTTTTGGTCAATGGGGTGTAAATTTTAATCCTAACAAAGTGCCTCCATCAATGAATGCATACTATATGTATGGGTCGTGTGCAAGAAATTGATGGATCTTCTTTCACATGGGGGTTGACTTGATTTGGTTCCCGCTTTTAGGAGGTTGGCACTGCCCTTTTACGACATGGATGGTCGATGCTTGATGAATCTCTGAGACGGAGTGTCTTCTGCTTGACGTATCTCTGGCATGGAGTGCCGCTAGTTGGCGTATCCCCAGCATAGAGTGTTGCTGGTTGACGTATCCTCGAGACGGATTGTCGGTATATGACATATCCCTGAGGCGGAGTGTCGGTGTATGACGTATCCCCGAGGTGGAGTGTCGCTGGTTGACGTGTCCCCGAGGTGGAGTGTCGCTGGTTGACGTGTCCCCGGCACGAAGTTTCACTGGTTTACGTATCCTTAACACGGAGTGTCGCTGGTTGACATATCCTCGAGACGGAGTATCACTGTCTGACGTTTACCCGAAATGGAGTGTCTGTTTGATGTATCCCCGAGACGGAGTGTCACTGTTTGACGTTTCCCTAAGATGGAGTGTCGGTGTATGAAGTATCCCCGAGATGGAGTGCCACTGGTTGATGTTTCCCCGAGACGGAGTGTCTATTTGACGTTTCCCCAAGACAAAGTGTCACTATTTGACGCTTTCTCGAAACGAAGTGTTGGTGTATGACGTGTCCCTGAAACGGACTGTCTGTTTGACGTTTCCCCGAGACGGAGTGTCATTGTTTGACGCTTCCCCGAGATGGAGTAGTTGTTTGACATTTCCCTGAGACAGAGTGTCTCTGTTTGACACTTCCTCAAGACGAAGTGTCGGTGTATGATGTGTCCCCGAGACGGAGTGTTTGTTTGACGTTTCCCCGAGACGGAGTGTCACTGGTTAACATTTCCACAAGACGGAGTGTATATTTCTGACGTGCCTCCAAGACGAAGTGTCGGTGTATGACGTATCCCCAGTACGGAGTGTCGCTGGTTGACTTATCCCTGGCACGAAGTGTCGCTGGTTGACATGTCCCCAAGACGGAGTGTCACGGTCTTACTTTTCCCCGAAAAGGAGTGTCTGTTTGACGTATCCCCAAGAAGGAGTGTCCTGTTTGATGTATCCCCGAAACGGAGTGTCACTGTTTTTGACGTAGAGGTCATTGTTGGGATTGGTTGATTTGATTTGATTTGGGAGTGGAGTCAACATTTCCATCACTGGAATTTAGGCTCCAGATGAAACTCGTCTGATACTCGACTTGATTTGACTTGGTGTGATTAGGGAGGTTCCTATCTGTCTGGAGGGACTTTTGAGCTTGGAAACACTTCCGGATGGGATTTTAGTTTGATTTGACTGATTCTTGCCTTATTTGGTGGGACTTTTGAATTTGAGGCATTGCGTCTGGGATTTAAGTTGACATTGGATTTGAATTTGAGCTTGGATTTGGCGTCAACAATGCTACACTGGAATGGGGTACCAGGAGCGACTCATCATTTGCCTTTGGAGGCTTTGAATTTGGATGTGGATTTGGCTGGCGTTTGCATTGATACACTGGAATATGGTACCAGGAGCAACTCATCATTCGCTTTTGCCCGTTGGGGAACAATGGCTTAGTAAGCAAGTTTAGAACCCTATCACTTAAGGCTTTTCAATTTTATGAGCCGTAAGGGTCTTATAAAAGTATTTTCATCCTACGAGTCGAGAGGATCTCGTAAGTGTATATTCCCCTTAGGAATCGTGAGGACCCCCAAGTGTGCTTTTTCCTTATGAGTCGTAAGGATCCCACGAAGGTTTTATTTTCTTACGAGTCGAGAGGATCTCACAAGTGTCATTCTCCTCATGTATTGTGAGGTCACATGAGTGGGTCTTCTCAAATGGAGAATTATTCTAAGGGTGGAACCGACCGCATGGCTGATGATTGCGGTGGGACATAGGTGTGATAGGGATTATTTGAGCCCGTGGATTGTATACGGTAGTCAATTTGGGGACTGGCCGTAGGCTGGGAGAATTTAGGGGATTTGGATTTTGGGTCGGTATCAACACCACTAACACTGAAGTGTAGCGTCAGGAGCGACTCATCATTTGCTTTTGCCAGTTGGGGAGCGATGGCTTAGAAGGCAGGTTTAGGTCCCTGTCACCTAAGGCTTTTCAATTTTATGAACTGTAAGGATCTTATAAAAGCATTTTCTCCTTACGAGTTGAGAGGATCTCGTAAGTGTATATTCTCCTTAGGAATCGCGAGGATTCCTAAGTGTGTTGCTCCTTTGTGAGTCATAAGGATCTCACGCGGGGATATTCTCCTCATAAGGTCGAGAGGACTTTGCGAGTGTATTTTCATCTCTTTTTCATGATTGTGCGCCCTTTTGGGTTTTCATAAACTCGTCGGCAATCCTGTTGTTTTTACTTATGGAGCCCTTTCAGATTTTCATCTGTGCCCGTTTTTCTTATGGACATACCGTTTTTACATTATTTTTCTTTTTTATATTATTTTTCTTTTTTTACATTATTTTTCTTTTTTTACCAGTTTAACGACTTAGAGGTTATAGCTGTGTGCTTTGGCCAATGAGATCACTCCCTCCTTGAATTATTTTTCAACCCAATCCTTGAAAATATAACAATCTTCGATTGTGTGACTTACTACCCTGTGGCATAGGCAATACAGGGAATTGACGGTCATTTTTACTTCATATGGCCTCTTTGATTTGGGCAGTTGCAGACCATTGTTTAGGGCGTCCTTGAATATTTTACGAACCCTGTCCCTTTTAAAGAAATAGACTTTAGTCAACTTCTCTTCCATGGGCGATTCTCCTCTCCCTTCTAACATTGGTTTTCGAGGCTGGTCAGGATTAGGCCTGAATGTTCCTTGCTTACTTCGGTTAGCAGAGGTATTAAGAGATTCAGTGTTTTCGGGACGTCCACTTTTGTGGTTGTCATTCTCCGGACATTTGAACTTGTTATATTAGAAGATTGGAAGAGATTCGGGACCTGCATGTTCCAACATCTAGACTCTTTTAAGTAGGTCCTAAAGAGTTTTGGGAGCCGCTGATGACCTGCCCTTGATTCTGTCCCGTGTCAATTTATCGCAGTCATGCATCAGGATTTCCCTGGAGGTTGGCCGCTGTTGACTTTCATGAAAGTGTTTCGCCTTTGGATTGGAAGGAATAGCTGCTGGCTGCTTTGGGGGTTCAATTCCTGGTTCATGGACCGAACCTTGATTGTGTTTTGACTGAATTCGAATGACTTGGGTTGCGAGATTTGCTACAACATTCACCAGATCGTCGACTTTGAAACGGATCTTGGCTAATTCCTTATCTCTGTCCTGAAATTTCTCTTGAAGCCATTGGGATAATGCTCATCTGTAGTTTTAGGGGTAATAACTGGGCTATCCTCAACGTTTGAGCTTGATTCTTCAGGAACCATGGTCTCTTTTTGCTTAGCAGCTTGAGCAGGGTCTTCATCATTATCTAAACCGAGCCGACATTGGGCAGCGACAACCATGTCATTATCGTGAATGTGAGGCATAGGAGGATTTGCTCCTTCAAGTCTGACTATGTAGGCCGTATGGATTGTGTATCCATCCATTGCCTATTCATCGGTAACGTTAATTGCTGGACTTTTGAATTGCCGCCATGGTTATCTCCTTTTAAGGAATGACGAACAATTGAGAGCAATTAGTTCTCGAGACACTTTGGACTTTGTTTGAATAAAAATGGTGGTCGCGACTTGATCGTTTATCAATATGCCAGGAGATAGTTCTATTTCTCTTGCCTTATATCGGTCCCCAACCCAATCCTTGAAAATGCAACAGTGTTCAATAGTATGCCCTAACACTAGGTGTTATGGGCAATAATTAGGATGACCAGCCATATTTTCTTCATTTAGCCTCTTTGGTTCTGGTAGCTATAAACCATTCTTTAGAGAATCATTAAATATTTTATGGACCTTATCTCTTCTGAAGGAGTAGACCTTACTCCTTCTTTCCTCCAGAGTCAGCTTTCAAGATTTGTTGGTCTTCAACCCGCCTGTTCTTTGCTTGTTGGAAGAGTCAATGTTATTGGAACTTTCGTCCTTTCGGTCGTCATCCCTCTGATACTTTGGTTTGTTTTTGAACTGGAGACCCGAAGTGGACTCAGGCTTTGAGCGTTCTAACATCTGAACCTTTTTTGTCAACTTTTGGAATGTTTTGAGGCCAGAAGTGCATAGGAAAGGATTCATCCAGCTCTCAAGATTTTCTATAAGAAGGTTGATGGACAGATCTTATTCTAGCGGCGGTTCGCACTTGACAGGGAGATTGCGCTATCGGACTATAAAATCCCTGGTATTTTCATTGTGCTTTGGCTTCGTCCTCACAAGGTCAGCAATGGTGATTTTATCGTTGATGCTCATGAATCTTTGCTTAAACAAAAATTCAATTTAAGCAAACTTCATGACCAAGCCATCCGGTATGCTTGCGTACCAGTCGAAGTCAACGTCGGTCAAGCTATTGACAAACTGGCGAAGGAGAAGAGCACCATTGCCCCCAGTATTTGCACATGATGATTTAAAGTGGTCAATGTGCTGGCTTGCATTTCCCGTTCTATTAGATCTTTTAAATTTGGGGATGTAGCCGCTGGGAAACTCTACGAGATCATATCGTGCAGGGTACGACCTTCCACTATTGCCAACATCTTTCTGCACTTCGGTTTCGGTTGCCAATGCTTTGATTTTTTTGGTGACCAAGTCTATGATTTATCTTGAGTAAGCTAGCCACTGTTATCAAGAGTCAAGATATTTCCTAAAGCAGAATGTGGTCAACTTTCATGAGGCTCGCCTTCCTTTGGGCTTAAGGAAACAGGCGTCGGCTGCTTCGGGTGGTTGTCACCCAGCCCAGGAGTAGAGTCTTGTGCTTGATTAGGCTGTAGCCGAGCAACTGAGGCCATGAGCTGCATTATGACATTCGCTAACTCATTAATTTTGGAGTAGATCATGGTTGCCTCTTTTTCTTTGCTCTTGACCCGTTTACGAAGTTCTTGAAGAAGATGTTGTAGGGTTCCTAGGCACACTAATGAGGTCTCACAAGGCATCAACCATGCCAATTTCAAATTTTACAAGTGCCGAGAAACCCTAATACGGATCGTTAACTAGAATTTTAGACGAAACAGGCAACTAGTTAACAACTTAACTAAGTGAACGGAAATACAACCTTTGTAGATCTGGTCCTCCACCTCCATAGCTCCGTGTAGACGTCCCTCCTCTGTACAAATCGGATCTTGGACTCTAGTGTCGGCTTCATCGGAGAAATAGGCGGGCTAGGTCATCGACTATGATGCCGAAGATGATCTACGTCGAGGCAACACAAGATCAAGCTCCAACTTCACCAAGTCATGAAACTTGTGAAGAAAACATCCTATACTACTTGGCAAGAGGTAGAGGATGAAGAAATAGGAAGTGGGTTCACTTTAGAATTGGATTTCTCACTTGATTTCATCACTTGCCATTGATGAGGCAAGCTTTCTTCATGTGAAGAAGAAGAAGAAGATGATGATAATATTATGATAAGTTAATTATTATACAAAAGAAAATGAATACTTATTATAATATGAACCATGGTCAAGTGTAGAGAATGAATCATGGTTAAGTGGAATGGTTAGGGTTAAGCATGAGACAAAAATGGTGGACTAGTTCAAAGCTTCATGAAGCTTCAATATACAAACAAAGAAAGCCACCATTTTCTCTTTATGCTTATAATTTTCCAAAAAGAATAAATAAATAAGAAACCAAAACCCTAACCATTCATATAACCATGGTTTAATCTTTACACAAACCCAAGTTAGCATGCATCATCAAACATGATACAAACTTGTGCACAAAAATATATCACATATACAATGTGCACAAACAAGTGAGAAAAACCATTTAAAGTGAACCAATACTAGTTAATGCAAAGTAATATATCAAATATATAATTATGCATTAAATCATTAAATCAACACTTGATTTAACAATCCGGTCATATCGCATATAACCGACTAATATCCAATGTATCGGCTTATCGAATCAATCCTTGATTCGATAACTAGGTTATATCGCATACAACCATTCGATACATTCATCGCGAGAATAGAATACGGTATCACATACACGCATTATTCTCGCTCTCGCACATATCTCATATGCGCTTCTATTTCGTTTCGCTTGAGCCAGGAAACCTCTGTGTAGGACTCTAAAGACTCGTCAATACGCCGGCAGCAGGTGATGATCATATCAAACACCCACAAGCCGCAAGCGGTCTGCTAAACGTAACGGCCACCCGGGTATTGAGCGATCAGAAGATCGACGAGCAAGCCCGCTCATACTCCTGTAAATCCAACCAGTAACACTTACCGTACAGTCCGGTCTGATCGTCTGATATGTCGCATATCTCGCCTAGGGGTGGTGAACGTCAGACCCCAATAGCTCGATAAGTCGTGTCGATATGAGGTCTATAACAATTCGAGAAACTACTGGTAACACTTACCAGTAAATCTCAGCAACCCTGGCCAGGGATTTCTGGTTATAGCCAATCGAACACAGCGCAACATCAACTCCCTATACCGGGAGAGACGAATCCCCTCCTATCGCTCATTGACTCCATGTGATTCGGGACTGTACCCAAAAACCACCGTTTTGCACGCCCTCTTGGACGTGGTAAGGTGGAAATCAAAGCACAGTGGGAACCACACAAGACTCTATGACGATCTCGGGTCAACAGACTACTCTGTACCAGTGTCACCAGAGAACTGCCATCTGACGTAAGGTATAATACCATCTGGGAGTTCTCGGCGAGTCCGTCCAGTGTACCCAGTCTCCACTGAGCACCCGTATATCATCTCTGATGTCAAACACCAATGGATATGGGATCATCCATCGCCCATCTGTATGGGTCGAGAAGGTATACGCTAGTCTACTTTGGTATATCGATGCCCCGTCTCGATATACCCACGACTAGGGACCATGAAGGATGTACTTAAGGACTACCATGTCCCCACTAGTATGATCTGCATCATAGTCCAGGTAGTCAAGTACACATCCTAAGGGATTTACCAACATATAACAGAGAGACAATCAATGTACACGTTAAGGTAAAGAGTAACCAGATAGCATACTATCATGTCGAGCAAGAAAGTCCTCCCTATATATGTCCCAGCATCCACTACAATATACATCCAATGTACAGTAATGGCCTCTAGGGCATACATATAACTAACAATCTCCCACTTGCACTAGGGACATCTGATAGCAGTTTTTGTAGTATCTCATACTCAACCATCCCGTAAAAGTCTCTCTCTGGGAAAAGGCCTTTGTGAGTGGATCCGCCGTGTTGTCCTCTGAGTCTACTCTCCTAACCTCGATCACCCTGGAGATCAACCATCTCCATGATCAGGTGACACTGCCTTAGAATATGTCTGGATTACTGATGGGACCGGCGTTCCTTGGCATAAGCCACAACTCCATTGTCACACAATGGGAGGAACAAAGTTCATCTCATGTACTAATATACACCCAGACTGCCTCTTTGGTAGCATCTTAAGTAGCGATGTATCCAGCCTTTATCGTCTAGTATGCCATGGTATCTAGCTTGGAACTTTTCCAACATACCGTCCCTCCACTGAGGGTAAAGACAATGCCTGTGACTGACATTCAGTCGTTCTTATCACTCTAGAACCCTTCCAGTGATTCTCCCCAGGATCGATTGATACCATCTCACTACAACTAGTGAGAGTCCTAACATCCAATTAGATCTATCTCATAGATCCAAAACCCAGGATTTAGGAGGTATCACTTTGATCCTTTATGGAGAATCATTGTGATAAGAGGAGATTGACCGAGCGTAGCATAGGAAACTCCTTCCCTTATCAAGAGTATGTCATCCACGTACTCTACGAGGATCATCACCATACTCCCTACTACCTTTTTGTATATACAAGGTTCATCTACCATGTTGATGATGTCAAACTGTTTGACTACTACATCAAAACAGATGTTCCAACTCCGCGATGCCTGCTTTATCCTATAAAGCATCTTGCACACGTTTCCGCTGCTCCTACTGTCTACGAAGCCCTCTGGCTGTGTACTTATAGACATACTCTTCTAAAACACCATCTAGAAAAGCAGTCATGGCACCCAACCGCCAGATATCGTAGTCATGGTATGTAGCCGTGGCAAGTAGGATCTGGATGGACTTAAGCATAGCCACTGGAAAAGGTTTCATCATTATCCACGCCTGGTTGATGACGAAAGCCTTTAACAAGTCTAGCTTTGAAAGTCTCAACTTTTCCATCTACACCAAGTAATCTTCTCAAGATATACTTGCTCCTGATGGGGATTTAACCCTTCAGATATAGCAACCAAAGTCCATACTTTGTTGGTGTACATGGATTCCATCTCAGATCACTAAGCATCCAGCCATTCTTACAGAGTCCCACTCCTGATGGCCAGCTTGAAACTAGTTGGGTCATCATCTCATGATGCAATCCTCGCTCCCACTGTCATAGAGAAACCGAAGTATCTCTCAGGCGGGTGAGGAACCTTACTAGATCGGCGGAGAGGCTGAGGTTCGTTGGAATCTACTGAATGCTTTGGTTCATTCAAATCATCAGCTGCTGTTTGTATAGGTGGAACATTTCCAGTTCTACATAACAGATCTTGCCTCGAGCTTGTCCGGATTTTGCTTTTCAGACATAGGCTGGACAACCCCAAATCTTAACTAACTTAAGAGATGGGCTCTTCCCTTATCATATCAAATATGAAGTGGTAGGCAACTGATTTGATTGGAACCCAATTCAATTGGTATGCAGCTTCTCAAGTGCATAACTCCCAAAAGGAAATAGGTAACTCAGTAGTACTCATCATAGAGCACACCTTATCATATAGGGTGTGATTGCTCCGTCCCGATATACCATCGTGCTATGGTGTATACGGAGGAGTAATGCTGAGAGAGAATCTCATTCTCCTTCAGAATAGTCCAGGAATTCCGTACTCAAGTATTCTCTTCCTTGATCTCATCAAAGGACATAATACTTATACCCGTATTTTGGTTCTCTACTTCTATCTTATATTCTGTGAATATCTCAAAAGGTTCGGACTTGTGTTTCAATAGGAACATAGGTCTGAATCTTGAGAGATCATCAGAGAATGTAATGAAGTACAAAGAACCGGTCTTGGCATGTGTAGACAGGGGACCTTTATACATCAACATGTATCGTCCCAAGAGTTTACCAACTCTTTCTTTGTTACCAATAAACAGAGCTGTGGTCATCTTATCTCTGTGACATGACTGGCAAGTTTCATAAGATGTAAATTCAAACAGATTTAAATATGCATCTTTGTGCAACTTAGCTAGTCGGGTCGCATTGATATGACCTAGTCTACAATACCTCAAGAAGGATTCGTTCATTTCTGGACTCTTCCTCTTGTGTGTGTTCTATATACTAAGAACTGTAGTTTGATTTAGAACATTAATGCTTTTAGATAACGTGCCTGAACCGATCAACTTTTGATATAGGAAATGTTCAAAACATTATCCAATAATACAAAATTTTATCATTTCTTTACTAATAAAGAGACTGATATGATTTTGTATATCAGGTTCGGTATCTAATAGTATTTGTTCAGAATCAATGTATTGGTAATACAGGGTGACAGTGACCAACAGACTTGGCTGCAACACTTGCCCCGTTTTCTGTCTCATGAAACTTATCACCCGTTCTCAGTTCTCTACCTTTCTGTAGCCCTATGTAACAGATTACATATCTGGGATCCTGATCCGGTATCAAATACCCAGGATGCAGAGGATACTGAGAAACAGTTCTATATAATGAACACACTCGAAGATGATGCATCAGCATGCACTCTCTTCGTTTGGGTGGCATGGGAATTCTGGTAATCCCCAATTTCCTGCTCTGTCTTATAACAATTATAAGTTGGAGCGGGACCAACGTTCCCCAGCTCAGTATAACAAGCGGGTTCGGTCAAATATCCGTATTATTATCTTGATTAAGGCGTGATATGGTCGCTGCCTGGAGAGAGAGAGAAGAAAACACTCAGCGTGCGCTCTTGCAAGAATAGATTGGTTATTATTTTATCTAATCAGGTGGCTCCCACTGTTTTTATCAAATCTTCTTTCAAACCCTAAAAGGAAAGACTAGCCGGGATTAATTACACACTACAAGTTCGCCAATCTTTCAGCCAGGCCAGTGTCGGTACTTTGAGGGAGGTCCCCCGTGCTTTCGCACGAACCTAATTAATGTAAACCTTGTTTTCCCAGAGGCGTAACCCCGTTGACACCTTTCTAGACACCTACTTGATCGGCTAATTGTAATGTGTAAAACTCTCCCAGGAGTAACAATTACTCGCAGCGGGTATCGGGATCCAACTATCTCATAGAAGGTATGCAATCTCATTGCAAATTTCAACACTTGAAATTCCCGATAATATTTTGCCCCTAACGTGCTATGACCTTGACGCATGCCAAACAACCCATAGTCCGCTAGTCAAGTCCAACCCGTATATTTCTTGATTGAATTAAACCCACCCGCACGACCCTTGACGCATGCCAAACAATGCCGTACGAATACCCTAATCCAATCGCATCGTATGCTAGCAGATAAGCACTAGTTAGCTACCGTACACTACGCCTTGACGCATGCCAAACAACCGCAGCACGAATGCTAACTAGTACTTATCTGAAATGATGGAGGGCTACGACAAGTTTTTCTGAAAACCTATTGCGTAATGAACTTGATATCGTTGTAGAATCAAATGATTTTAAAATGGAGTGCTTTTGAGGCTTTTCTAGTTTTGCTAAAGGAGTCACTCCCGGTGAAGGGATCGTCGGTCCTTTCCTCGTCGAATGAGGTGCGGGATATATCGCATATATCGCTGTGCAAAGCGGAAACTATAGAAGCAATCAAAAGACAAACCGAGTGTGTAGCATCTTCCAGTTATTGCTAAAGGAGTCACTCCCGGCGAAGGGATCTCGGTCCTTTCCTTATCGAATAAGGTGCAGGATATATAATATATACCGCTTTGCAAAGCAAGAAATGTAGCTACCTGTTTTATTTTTGAAATTCGATTCTACCACATCTTTAGGTTTCTTTTACTTTCATTAATTACATTAATGAAGTCCCATCATATAAGTACCTAAACATCACAGATAAATACGATGTACACTTATGCCATCCGCATTCGCCTCGATGTCCTCTCGTGCACCGTTAGGTTAGGTAACTAACGGCAGAGCGAGGCAGGGCTAGCGCGGGTGTAAAACATAAGTAACGCCTATATAATATATCATATATACTATATACAGTATCTATCACAGAACATATCACATGATCACATCACAGATATCGCAGCAGAAGAATCATATGAAATATTGGATATACTAGGACGTCCGTGTTTTCAATACGAGCCAGTATAAAACACGGATTCCACGGTCGTGATGAATAGCCAAACCCACACCCCTAGACCCCTATGAGAGCGTCAAGAAACCCTACCAATTCTAGAGTTAGGAGACCCGGACTCGACTCCTCGAGTTGGTCTCCCACTGGACTCCAGAACCTGGTTACTTGTGCTCCCCTCCTTGGGTCTATCCTAGTGCGGAAAAGTAAATAATATACAAAGGGTAACATCTTCCGCAACCTGGAAGTGCCCCAATAAAAGAATATTACATACAAGTTTTTACATGAATGAAAATGAAAAAACACTCATCTCACATAAAAACCCCCGGCTATTCAAACACGACGATCCAATATAACATATCCAGCAACACATAACATCACATGTCATCAACATAAGTAAATATGCGCATCCCAATTGTCGTTGACATATAGCAACGAAACCGGCGATATCACATATTACACTTACGGTCACAGAAAAGAAAGTGTAAAACTACAACAGTTGGAATCCGCAACCTGCATAGACATCGCATGCCTAATCAAATGAATTCCTTAGACATCGCATGCCTAACAATTATAAACCCCGCATTTTAGTCTCATTATCGAAAACTCTTTTCAATATCAAGTCGGGCAATTCAACAAGATTCCCGACAAGCTGATCGAATGCTCGTCGCAAACTTTAGTGGACGGCCGCACCCCCGACGCCGTCGGCGAAGTGCACCTAGGCGGAACACCGCTGCCGCGAGCACCCGAACGGATGCTTTCGGTGACGGGGTTCTCCTACAGTCACTTGGTCGGGGCTGTGGGGCGAGGTTGTCTATTAAGTTTACCCGGCGAGTATCCGCGTACACTACGTGATTGCGACGGACTTTTGATCGCATCAAAATTCCGTGGCAACCGATCAAGTGAGACTAAAGTGCTATGTTTATAACATTCAAATCAGTTATCTCATAACTGCTTGTGGATTCCAAGTATTGTATCACATTCCGGATAAATAGAAAATGTTAAACTTTCCGATCGAACAATCGAACACCCAAGTTTTCCCGATACAGCTCAACACATGAAATAAGTCTAAAAACATTCAGTTCATGCCTCAGTACCAACGGTCCAGCCGTAGAAGGGTCAAGCCAACGCCTCACATGTGGCATGCCGTACTTCCCCAAACCCTAAGGTTCAAAGGGCAGTTCAAGACGGTCACATAATCGAGTTAAGGTTTGTTGTCTTCTAGAGGGACCATCGCGTTACTTGCACTACTTAGAACGTGATTAAACTACAGAAAAATCCAACAATTGGAAATTTCCCGGCAGGGGAAAAAGTGGGTATTTATATCCGGTCGAACTTTTTAACATATTCTAAAATATCCGGAAAGCCACATAGACAAAGTATGATAATCCGATCGAATCATCCAAGCTCCAAAACTACCCAGAAAACTCAACTCTTGAGTTCAAATTAAAAATTCCCAGAAAACTCAGCACCTGAAAACATGAATTACTGTGCAAAATTCATAAATTAATGCGACAAAATGGCCGCGGAACCGCCGAACAAGCCATACTTGTGCCGCGGTTCCGCCGCGCTTTAGTTGAATCAGCCCCTCGAATTTCACAGTAATTCAAATAACACCCTGCTGAATTTTTTAGCAATTTTTAATTCACAAAAATCCAAATTTTCAGAAAATTTCCAGAGAGCATTTTAGAGTTAGGGTTTCGGGTTCGTTCGGATTTCAAACGTCGTCTAGACTTCGCCTAAGGCTCTAGCTAGGCTCTGATACCACTGTAGGTCAGGCAGCCACCCCATCCAATGGGATCGCCGTGGCACCAACGGGTCCCTCAGCAACTACATTTTATGCATGCCCCCTCGCGAGGACTACAACCCGCCGGAACACCTTCCGGTCTCGGGACACCCTGGGGGTAAGAGCCTATGCTTCGCCACATTGTCACACAGTGAGAACCCCCCATAGGTCGACATCTAATGCCTAGTAGCTCTGATACCACTGTAGGGCTCCTAGGCACACTAATGAGGTCTCACAAGGCATCAACCATGCCAATTTCAAATTTTACAAGTGCCGAGAAACCCTAATACGGATCGTTAACTAGAATTTTAGGCGAAACAGGCAACTAGTTAACAGCTTAACTAAGTGAACGGAAATACAACCTTTGTAGATCTGGTCCTCCACCTCCATAGCTCCGTGTAGACGTCCCTCCGCTGTACAAATCGGATCTTGGACTCTAGTGTCGGCTTCATCGGAGAAATAGGCGGGCTAGGTCATCGACTATGATGCCGAAGATGATCTACGTCGAGGCAACACAAGATCAAGCTCCAACTTCACCAAGTCATGAAACTTGTGAAGAAAACACCCTATACTACTTGGCAAGAGGTAAAGGATGAAGAAATAGGAAGTGGGTTCACTTTAGAATTGGATTTCTCACTTGATTTCTTCACTTGCCATTGATGAGGCAAGCTTTCTTCATGTGAAGAAGAAGAAGAAGATGATGATAATATTATGATAAGTTAATTATTATACAAAAGAAAATGAATACTTATCATAATATGAACCATGTTCAAGTGTAGAGAATGAATCATGGTTAAGTGGAATGGTTAGGGTTAAGCATGAGACAAAAATGGTGGACTAGTTTAAAGCTTCATGAAGCTTCAATATACAAACAAAGAAAGCCACCATTTTCTCTTTATGCTTATAATTTTCCAAAAAGAATAAATAAATAAGAAACCAAAACCCTAACCATTCATATAACCATGGTTTAATCTTTACACAAACCCAAGTTAGCATGCATCATCAAACATGATACAAACTTGTGCACAAAAATATATCACATATACAATGTGCACAAACAAGTGAGAAAAACCATTTAAAGTGAACCAATACTAGTTAATGCAAAGTAATATATCAAATATATAATTATGCATTAAATCATTAAATCAACACTTGATTTAACGATCCGGTCATATCGCATATAACCGACTAATATCCAATGTATCGGCTTATCGAATCAATCCTTGATTCGATAACTAGGTTATATCGCATACAACCATTCGATACATTCATCGCGAGAATAGAATACGGTATCACATACACGCATTATTCTCGGTCCCGCACATATCTCATATGCGCTCCTATTTCGTTTCGCTTGAGCCAGGAAACCTCTGTGTAGGACTCTAAAGACTCGTCAATACGCCGGCAGCAGGTGATGATCATATCAAACACCCACAAGCCGCAAGCGGTCTGCTAAACGTAACGGCCACCCGGGTATTGAGCGATCATAAGATCGACGAGCAAGCCCGCTCATACTCCTGTTAATCCAACCAGTAACACTTACCGTACAGTCCGGTCTGATCGTCTGATATGTCGCATATCTCGCCTAGGGGTGGTGAACGTCAGACCCCAATAGCTCGATAAGTCGTGTCGATATGAGGTCTATAACAATTCGAGAAACTACTGGTAACACTTACCAGTAAATCTCAGCAACCCTGGCCAGGGATTTTCGGTTATAGCCAATCGAACACAGCGCAACATCAACTCCCTATACCGGGAGAGACGAATCCCCTCCTATCGCTCATTGCCTCCATGTTATTCGGGACTGTACCCAAAAACCACCATTTTGCACACCCTCTTAGACGTGGTAAGGTGGAAATCAAAGCACAGTGGGAACCACACAAGACTCTATGACGATCTCGGGTCAACAGACTACTCTGTACCAGTGTCACCAGAGAACTGCCATCTGACGTAAGGTATAATACCATCTGGGAGTTCTCGGCGAGTCCGTCCAGTGTACCCAGTCTCCACTGAGCACCCGTATATCATCTCTGATGTCAAACACCAATGGATATGGGATCATCCATCGCCCATCTGTATGGGTCGAGAAGGTATATGCTAGTCTACTCTGGTATATCGATGCCCCGTCTCGATATACCCACGACTAGGGACCATGAAGGATGTACTTATGGACTACCATGTCCCCACTAGTATGATCTGCATCATAGTCCAGGTAGTCAAGTACACATCCTAAGGGCTTTACCAACATGTAACAGAGAGACAATCAATGTACACGTTAAGGTAAAGAGTAACCAGATAGCATACTATCATGTCGAGCAAGAAAGTCCTCCCTATATATGTCCCAGCATCCACTACAATATACATCCAATGTACAGTAATGGCTTCTAGGGCATACATATAACTAACAGATGTCGCTCCGCGGTGTTGGGGAAGATCGGCTCCTCATTGCTCGCAGAGCTAGACACCTCATAAGTTGAGGGCTCCTTCTGCTTATCGGCCTCACCAAAAGGGTTTTCATCATCTTCCGGAGGAGGTTGGTCTTAGGAAGTAGCAGCCACATTCAAACCAGATTGGGCATAGGATACGGTGGCTCCATCCTTGCTCTTGCTGTGTGTGCATGCCATATAGACAGCGTGGACCACATATCCATCCATTTCTTTATCTTTGGCGGCTGATCTTTCGGACTGTTTATGTGGCCCTTCCTTTTCGAGAAAGGACAATCGACTGAAGACGGTTGGCCCGGATGGATCCTTGGGTGGCGCCGGTGCCCCCTTTTCGGATTTTCCTTGTTTCTTTTGCACGACACAGGGCGCTTGGTAGAATTTTGAAGAGAAGGCATCATTCTTTCTGTTTTGGGGCTTGGATATGTTCTTTCGCAGCGCTATTCGGATCGCAGTTTTCTTGATTTTTGCGGTCATGGCATTCTTCTAAATCAATTTTATCGGTTCAAAAGAGTTAAAGAGTTTTACAGCCGATTCAGCTGTTGTCACGAGGTAACCTCATTCTTGGAAACTCATGTTCCCGCAAATTTTTTTTTGCTCAGAGCTTGCTGTTCCCTTATAAAAATAAAGGGAATGCTCCACGTGTTAAATACATGCACCCACATGCAAAGCTTGTAACTATCGCCTCAGGTAGCGCCGCATATGAAGTTCACATGGGCGCCAATGTTCAAAGCACAGGAGCGCCTGTTCCCCTAATATTTAAACATAATAAAACAGCTAAGCTCTGTTAAAATTTTGTTGAGGCAGCGCCTCACGTGCCCCTCACGAGGGCGCTAGCGCCAATCTTGTAAGATTAATCCTATGGGGGCGCCGCTCGTGCTCCGCACGTTAGCGCCAATATGCAAAGCACAGGAGCGTCTATCATAAATAAGAATTAAATTCTTAAGTGGCGACCACGTGCACAACACGTGAGCGCCGGCGTCCAAATTAAAAGCAAGTAGAAATATATTCTACATGGGGACACTTCCCTAAAAACTAGGATATTCTCTGTTAAACAGAGCCGTTGGATCAAAAATCCAATGGTGATAATAAATCATCAGATGATAAATTCTATTTGGGAAATATTTTCCTTCTAATATGGAAAGATCTTTCTCTAATTGAGAATCTTGGATTTAAAATCCAATAGTGATAAAATATCACCAATTAAACTATCTGATAGAATTAAATTCTATGTGATAGAATTAAATTCTATTTGGGAAATATTTTCCTTAATCTTTCTAATATTGAAAGATCTTTCTCTAACAGAGAATCTTGGATTTAAAATCCAATGGTGATAAAATATCACTAATTAAACCATCTGATAGAATTAAATTCTACGCGGGAAATATTTCCCTGATCTTCCTCAAACTAGAAAGATCTTCTCTGATCCAACGGTGATTATACAATCACCCATTGTAACATTTCAGAAAATAAAATATTATTTTTGGATTTTAAATAAATAAAATAATAAATTTCATGAATATTACAAAGATATAGAAATTGGTTTTAATGAAGTAGTAGGGTTATATACTTATAGTTTGGAAACTAATTGGAAAATTAATATAAATTATTGCTTTTGAAAGTGTTTAGTTGATTTCGGCATTTTATAAATTATTATACAATTAACTGTATATAACTTAATGATAAACTTGATTAATATTTCACTAATTATGCATTAAGCTTGCTTATGTATATGACATGCAAAATAACATGTTGCAAACACTTGTTACATATTTTGAATAATTCTTCATTTGCACTTATATATGGTCTTTGTTTTTATAAAATATAAAAGAAAAAATGATAAATGAAAAGAAAAGAATAAAGATGAGAGAGAGGATGAGGTGACTTATGACATGGGCTTGAGAGAGAGAGAGGAGTGAACCTTCTTCACACATGGTTCATTTTCTTTCCCTCCTTCATCTCCTCATCTTCATCTTCTTCATCTTCATCTCCCTCATCCCTCCACCTCCTCTACCACCCACAAACACCACCAAATCTCCACCAAAATCCTATGTCACCTTCATAAAAAGTGATCACAACCTCACTACAAACCCCATGGGTAGATCAAGTTGGGACTTTGAGTCACTTTGGCAACACTAGAATTTTCTTGAGTTGCCAAATGAGATAAATTCTATACTTTTAGTTAAGTATCTTGTTTTCCTAATATCCTATAGTGTATTAGAGCTAAACTAATGTGGATCAGTGATGTTAGAAATTTCCAAGATGAGGTCTACGGTATAGTATGACTTGTGAAGATGTATTTGAGGTGTAATTAGTGACCACAACCCTTATAGTGTTAGTGTTATGGATAAAACCAGAGACTAAACCCCAAGACTTGAACTTTGATTTGGTCGATATCTTATTTTGTGGAATTTGTGATGGGATATTGAGATCTTCTTTTGCCCTGAGGCTCTGAAAAATATATAGCAAACACAGTGAGACGTGCAGGTAACCTAGAAGCTACCCCCGGGACCTCAGACCCCCATTCCAAAACTTGGCCACAGATTTAACCAGTTTGGCCGTAATTTGCGGCCTGGGTAGGTAGGGTAGGGTTCGTGTTTGGACCATGGCTCCTTTATCCAGTAATTAGACCTATCCTATATGCAATATTGGCTAATTCAACTTAGGGTAAAATATGGAGATATTTTGTAACGACTCTGTTTCAATGTACAGAAAATTTGTTTAAAAGTTAATGTACAAATGGAGTATTAGCAATCCTGTGTATGCTATAAGTATTTAATTTACTTTTGAACAGCAAGAAATAGCCTGTAGCTTACTGGTAAAGTCTTGCACTACTGTGACATAGCCCCCGTGTTCAAATCCCCTCAGCCACATATTATTTTTAATTGATTTTTCTTTTAAACTTTTGGAGGCTCAAAATTTTAAACGTGCAAAATACGTAAAAATGAAAAGTCACTTAAAACAAACATGTGTACTGAGGTATATGATACGACCATGACACGTGGCAGTATCCCACACCCCGACCCCACCTATTGGCCGGCGAGATTTGCGATGGGGCCGACGCCGCCGGCCCCCCCGTTGTAAATGCTCCCAAAAATATTCCCTAACACCCCTTAGTCTACCCCACTACCCACATACTGTTTGATTTCTCTACAATTATCCTGAGAATGATAAATCTCATTTTTAATGCATATTTTTAATTCCTTCTTCATTATCCTAAACCCTAATTTCTCCTATAAATACAAACACCACATCCTGGCCTCCTCATTCAGAAATCTATTACCAAAACTATTTAAAATTTCTAAGTCCAAGAAGTTGTACAAGTGGAGTTTGCTCAAGGCAAAGTTCCGGCGACATTTCGTTACAAATCCGGCGACGAAACGACTCTACGACGCCTTCGAAAGTTCCCTCTACCTCTCCATTTTCCTTTCAATATTTAAGTCCCTTCACTTCTCACCTCTTTCTAGTCTAAAACAATTATCTATTAAAACTCGTCGGAAGCGGAGTTAATCCGACTTCCGATTCTAATTTTCATTAAAAACGCAATTTTTCTTAATAACAAATTTACCATTTTTTTATATATTGTTTATTAACCCTTAAATAACATTTAGAACAAATTTCAATTCAAAATATAATGTTAAACGACTTTTATTTAACTTTTACGGTAAAATACCATCTAGTTTACATATGACATTACTTTATAGTTTGACTCATATTACCTTTAGAAAACTCACGAGATAATGACCTATCTCATCACAACACTCATCTTGACATAGCATGATCTCTTTTGTAACATTTTTGTGGGACAAAACACAATTTACATTAAAATACCTTAAACTATCAAAACCCGTATTCTTTAAATTATTTTAATTAATTCCTTGCAAATAAGCCTCTACAACCCATTTTGGGGAACCCAATCGGGATGGTGCGGGTTATCGCACATCCTCGAGACTAGTAGAGCGAAATGCAGACCTCCTCACGGAGCATTCGATCTCGATGGAATTTTTATTACAATTTTTAAGAAAACGTGATTTCTATTTAATAAATAAATTCTATTTTTATAATTATATATACATAAATATTATCAAAATATCTATTTTGAATATAATATATATTCCATGTTTTCTAATCAAAAGAAAAGAATCACAAAAGATCATGAAAATACCATCACATTCAAAACAAGTCAAATTACAAGAAAATACCATATATTATTCAAGTTAGGTTTATATCCACTAGAATATCTCATTTTATAAAAATTACATCTATGGAAACTCTAAAGACGATAAATAAATACTTGAGGTTTATTTTGAAAATATATCAAAACTATTTTTCATAAAACCCCCTCAAGTATATTAATTTACAATAAGGACCCTGGTAAACATAGGTTTAAGCAGGACCAGTTCTCTTAAGCCTCACGGAGCCAGAGAATATAGGTTCTTGCCTATCTAAGGTAGACAGCCTAAAAACGGTATTATCAATACGGTAATTGTTTTGGAAAAAGATAAAAATCCTGCCGTCCATGTGCAGCAGTTACCGATAACATCAAAACTAATTTAGGACTTCAATTCGTTTTAAAGTGTCTGACTCAGACAGAGTCTCAGTCTAATCTGAAATCAATCTATCCTTGAATATGATTCAAGTATAACTCCAATTCAACATGAATCCATTTATACCAGAATTCAATCTATATCAACATGACTCGACTAAATCGAACTATGGATATACTCTGATTACATGACTATCCATTTATATCCATTCCGTTTACATGATATCATGGTTTCGGCAAGTCGTACATCTAATAAACAAAACAATACAAAAAACTTTACGGGATTATAAAGGGGTAGACTGGTACGGAATGTGTTAGAAATGGCACGAGATGGTCACTTTAATACACCTAACCTGAATATCCATTGCTGTTGTTCCGTAGCTTAACGGTTCCTTACGCTCCGTATACCTTAGTCCACGGAATAGTTGGACTCCTCTCATATACACTGGCATATTCTGTACCAAGCTACAAACAACCGCGTTAACATAACAAACTCATAATACACCAGTTATATTCTCATATCTGTCTATTCATCTGTCTATTCATCTGTCTATTCTATTCTTACTTTTCTTTTGGACTTACCGAGCGATTGTTCGCTGACGACATTCGTTCTCTCTTCTTTCTTTGGAATGTTGTCAGGTGGATCCGACTCACTGGAGATAGAGCCCAGTTCAGAGGACTTGGATCAGTTCGGCGAGGACCCCGAGCTTGAGACTCTTGTATATACTTTATTTTCATGTTCAAGCCATTAGGCATTTCTTTCATCATTGTACTTACTTTTCAGTTGTATTGTAAAGAAATGTTCAATAAATAAAAGTTGCTGTTCATTTACATTTCATGTCTTCTTATGTATATTTACATTATATTACTTATTTACGCTTAGCGTGTTTACTTCTGAGTAAATATGTAGCGGGCCATGTCGCGTCTTCTTACCCATACACTCGGAAGCGGGGCGTGACATGTTTTCTCAAGTTTCTGCTTCAGTTTGCGACTTTTGATGACTTGGGTTTTGGTATTTGTGTTTTATTTTTGTCGATTGACATTCGTACGTCGATGTCGAGAGTTGTTTGATTGTTTTTACATGCGTATACCATAGGTTATAACCTATGTGTGTTTCGTGTGCCATGTCAGCTTTTCTTGTATTTGTGTCACGACCCGAAAATATTAGCTCGTGACCGGCACTTAAATCACACAACGTCTAAAGGCGTAACGCAATTCAAGTAAGCCGAAACCCAAAAATCTAAATCTTTTTAAGAAAAATAAAAGAGGTGAAGTTTTGAAAATAAGGTATGATGAAATCAAATATTTTCTTAAATGCATAGATAAAAGAACATAAGAATGCAAGTGGATTTACTAGTTGAAAAACGTGTTTCATCTTTTAAAAATTTGGGCAATACGTCCATTGTATATTTTGATCCAAAACCATATATACATAATAATAATAAAGGCATCCCCAAGCGGGAGCTAGCTCTTCGCCAAACGGCGGAATCACAACCACGGAAGACAGAATATATATATACGACGCCCAACGGCGAAGATCAACACAAAGGAAATATAAAGCAAGACATCAAAACTACAAGTTGCGAACATAAACCCTCACTCTAAGTCTCGCAACCACAAGTCTGTCTAAGTCTTAATAATTATACATACATTAGTTTCTGATTGATGGAGTTGACTAGATACAACAGGAATAATAATACAAGAGTGGTACGATCCAACACGTACCACCTACCAAAACAAATCACCCGAAAGCAGCTGTGTGCCAGCGATGCCGCTACTGATCCATGCGGTCAACCTGCAAGAATTGTGGCACAACGGGGGTGAGTAGAAAACATCATCCGGTAGAAATCGAATAAAACAATGATTCCTAGGTCAACTATATCATAAAGGTAATACTATGATATCTAGGGTGACCGTATCTGCATATGTGCCAATAATATAGTCAAAGCCTATCTGCATGTGGCTAACATTTACGTGTCCATCAATGACACAACAACATCATGCATGTAAATATCATGAAAGCATGTGCATGTAAATATGAGGATATCAACTATCGTGTGTCCATCAACGACACAACAAAATCATGGAACCTGAGTGTCCAACACCGACACTCGAAACATCATGAAACCCTTGTCCAGCATCGACATGTAAATCCTCATATCTCAGACGCTGCATCCTCAGATCGGCCCTCATATCTATCTCATCTCAGGCGCTGCATACTCTGATCGGCCCTCCTATCCATCTCATGACTCCGGTCGGTATCCTCTGGATAACCGACGAGTCCAAATACTATCACCGGTAGGTAGTGGTCCCTCTGCCAGGCTAATCGTCTACACTACGAAAATCATTTCTTGCCCCGAGGTACCATACCGGGTCCACCATGTACCCGCAGACGGTGCCTCCCGCTCCTCGAATCGGGTTTCACAAGCCACTCTCAGAACCGAGAAAACACATGGTGCACGTCTCGAAATATCATATCAAGAGAAACCAGGTTTTTAAAACAATATATATAATTTCCTTTGAAATTTAACCACGGTTCTCAAATCCAGAATCTCATGAAAACAACATCTCAATGCGTATAATCATAAAGCATGATGTATGCAAACATGGAACAGTAATATGCACATATCCAGAGAAAACCGCTCCTTTAAATGAATCCAGTTTTTAAATATATCCTGCGGTTCCCACTTTCTCCAAAGTCAAATGCAACATCGTATAAAGGTGTATATGTAACTATAGCAATATATCATGCAACATAGCATAATGATGTAGTAATTCTACTGTGTAAGTGACATAGCAATTATCGATGATGAAAGTGTGTGAGCCGGCAATCTGTGTAAGTGTAACATACGCACCATTGATAATGGTGTAGGTGTACTAGCACACGTATATATAATGCAAATGAGAATATTAAGAACATAGCATAAAGTACGTCGTAAGAGAAATGCTACAAGGTATACGTATCTAACATGACCGGGTCGGTGAATCTATCAATCGGCATCCATCCTCACAACATCACGTACGGTATAATCCATCGTACGGCATCCTCTAGTCAAGAGTATGGATCAATCATCAACTCAAACTCATCACATATGGTAATCCATCATACGGCGGCATTAAACGATTAGGGATTCTATCAACCTATATGACAATGAGGGTTCGGACCTAACGTCTCGTACGACATATCACTCATTATCCATATATATATACCTACCTCTCAGGTCACATCCATAACAATCTCATATCAGGGGACCGGCAATGGTATCAATCATCTCATACCGACTCACATCCGTATACCGACATAACAATCAAGTCATCATATAGCATCGTATATTCTTTTCATCACATTAATATCTCACATTAAGTCATATTACATGTACATCCTAGCTTATTAACCTCATATCATGCTACTATAAATCACATTCTTATTCTCTTATAACTATCTATCTATATGTCATGATTCGCATTCACTTTTCATATCCTTATTCATCAATTCGAGACATCATTTCTATCATATCAGGTCTAAGAGTCATATCATCACTAACTATCTTTCTAAATATATCCATAGTTTTCTAATATAGGTTTCTATGGTTGTATTCTATAGATCGGTTTCCAATCAAAATTTGCGGGGGTGCTATACTCCATCCACCCGACTTCCCCCGTAGATATAGATCTACTCACCTGCGGAACTCCTCGTTCATCCGTAGTCAATATGCTTCGTCGTATCGAAATCCACGTGAGGGTACCAACAATCAATATACAATCGTAAATGCTATTAATATCAATTCCGGAAAACAAATACGACACACGGTGCCCTCATAGGTTAAAACCTATAGCCTACGCATGCAAAACACTCAAACAACCCTCATCGTTGACGTAGAAATATCCAACGACCCAATACAATATCAAATACTAAAACCAAGAATTCCAAAATACGGAAAACATAACCCCAAACCAAAATAGCAACTAAAGAAATTACTCCCAGATTTCATTTCAGGTAAAATGAAGCTAAACTAGCAATTCAGTGGGGTTGTATCGGAGGTAAGTGAGCTACAGAACCAGCCTAGGCATAAAATACCAAAATGAGGCCGGCCGCATGCTCTGGAAATCCGGCCAGCTCGGCCCATTCTGCTCCGTTCTGGTTCTTTTTCTCATGGTGGTCTCCTATTGGTCAAACTAGGTCTCTGGAGTTGCTAGTTTTTCTCAGAAACGTCCCAGGTCATCCCAGATTACCTGTAGGCACACTAAACTTCACAAAACCGACATGGGTAGATTCCTAAGTCCGTATTCTCTGTTTTTGGGCATAAAATCCACACTAGGGTCTTGTAAACAGCCACTACACCACCAAATCTACACTTTCACCCAAACCCTCTCTTGGGATTTCTAACTTCACCATTCCACACTTAATCAACTTCTAAGCTTAAACTAGAATGCAAGAAACTAAAAACTAATCTAAATGAAAGGAATTATACCTCATTTAGGCAACTCAAGAAAAACCCTAGCTTCTCAAAGTTTCCAAAATCCAAACTTGCAAGGTCCAATGTGTTGAGGATGAGGTGGGAATCAACTTTAATGAAGAGAGTGTAGGGTTTTGATGAAGATTTGGAGATGATTCTTGTGGGTGAAGGTGGAGGGAGATGAGGGGGAAGATGATGAGTAAAACAAATGGGGGATGAATGAATGGCTGATCTCTCTCTCTCTCTCTCTCTCTCTTATTCTTACCCTCTCTCAACTCATTTCTCACTCTTTCTCTCCAATAATTCACTTTTTTACCCTTTTCTCTTTTTCCTTTCTTTTCCCTTCTCACAAATTACACCAAGCACATTTAAAACAACATGTAACTAAAATATAACATGACATGGTGCACTGGCCATGGAAAACTGTAGAAACACGGATTTGGCTTATTCGCTATTAGTAGTGCACTAATCAATTTTTATCCAAACTGCATAAATTTAATTATAAAAATGCCAAATCCAATAAATATATTTTTAAATGAATAAATCATTTTAATCTCCAATTATTTCACAAATATTGGTATATATTTATACCACTTTACGAAAACCCCAATTTTGCAAATCGGGTAGTTTTCGCGAAATATATTATTTTAATATTAAATTCCAAAAATAATATTTTATATTTTCTGAAATATTACAATCTCCCCCTTAAATAAATTCGGTCCCCGAATTTAATTTTAAAGCCCAAATACTAAAACATTTCAATAATCAGCTCAAATCACGGGGCTCCGAAATCACGGAAGATACAAAAATACCACAGCGCATCACGTGCGCCTAAAAACGAGTATGAAACTCGAAATCGAACTCCGTCAAGCGTCACGCAAATCATCGGATTTGCACGCATATCATCGGAATTACAATGGAGATACAGATCTCGAAATCCACTACTGAAATCCAATATACACTAGTCAAATATCATAATATGTATATAGTATGCATCCTTGGAAAAATCTCTTAAAACTGAATAAAACATATGCAAAATCTTTTCTGAATAGCCGTGTGATGCGAAACTCACGGCACGAGTGACGGACGTCCATTTGTAAAGTAGTAAATATATCTATATATGTTTTTGCTCAAATTATACGTTCCGCCCTTTTCGAAATATCCCAAAAGGTTTTCCTTTGTAAACGTTCGTGCCGCTCGCGGACACGTAGGAAATATCGAGACTATAGCACCTTTTTGAAAACCTCTTATTAAACTTTTTATGCATGCAAAATATTCAGGTACTGTGCTCAGATCAGTCATGTTTGGCCACTACATAATATAGTGCCCCACATGAAATCAAGGTGCTCAAGAGCAAAATCAGCCCCAAAAGGCGTATCCAATAATTACGTGCGTCTGGTGCGCACGGAAATCAAATCCAAATACAAGTGCCACAATATGCATAAAAGCAAAACTAAGTGCAACAGGTGTGCAAGAAAGTATCTGTCCAGTGCAACGGCTGTGCACGACAACATCTAATGCATCTATAGTGCACGAAAATCTCAATCCAGTGCAACTAACATGCACGAATGAAAATCCCAATCGAGTGCATCCGGTGTGCACAAAATCCAATACCAAGCGCCTAACATGCGCAAAAATCCAACCCAAGCGCATCGGGTCCGTAAAAGCATCTAGTGCAGTAGCATGCACGAAAACGAACATCAAGTGCACATGCGCACAAAAACATAAATCTGATGAACAAATGCTCAAAGATATAAATCGGGTGCAACCAATTTACGGAGTATAAATCCGGTGCATACAATGCACGAAATACCTACCTGGTGCAACAAATGTACGAAATGCAAATCTAGTGCAACAAATGCACGAAACACGAATCTGGTGCAATAAATGCACAAAATACAAATCCGGTGCATCAAATGCACGAAATACCAATTCGGTGCATCCAATGCACGAAATACAAATCCAGTGCATCCAGTCCACGAAATACAAATAGGGTGCAACAAGTGCACAGAAACGCATCATTAACTCAAATGCGTATAAAAACGACACCGAGTGTACCAAGGTATGTATAAAATAAAAAATGTGTGCACTATGTGCACAAAATCTGTATCAATGCACTGCAAGCATATGTAAGCTATACCGAGTGCAAAAATCAAATCGAGTGCATACCACATGCACAAAATCAAATCAACTGTATGAAATCCATAAAATCATGAACACGTGCAGCTAAGGCACAAAACCGATCTCAAGTGCAATCAATATGCACAAATCATAAACCAACACAACGGTGTATAAAACATATATCAAGTGCCATAACCATGCATAAAAATGTAAATACCCAGTAGGTGCAGCCATGGTGCACGAAAACAATATCACGAAACTCAATCATCAAAACTCAAAATCCAAGCGATATAAGCATGATACTCGGATCACAAACGCAAATCGCAGCAAATGATATTGAGGTACACCTCCTACAATGTCGAAAAATGTCGGTGCGCCCAAACTGCCAGAGCCAGAACATCCGCTTGCCTCCTGCTCATGGTCTGATGTCCTCTATCTCTGGGTCCTCATTTCTCTGTGGATTACCAATCTCGCAATCCATCGGCTCACAGCCCGGTCAGGTATACTAACGGAAATGATTCCGCTCTGGCACTCCCCTGGTCATCTCTCGGCCAATTAGTATGACCACTCGTAAAGCAGCACGCCACTGACGTCGGCCTCTGGCTCTCTGAATACACGTGACACAATTGCTCCTCGGTGAAAATCTTATTGCAGCAGTGTCCTGGAAGGAACCTGCTCAGGGTCTCTTCCGATCTCGCCTATGCCGAACTATACGGAGGCTAATACTCTTACCTAATCTTTTCTCATTTCTTGGATATCTGCGTTCTAAGCATAGCATTTTCTCGGGAACTGGCCGCATCCCAACGCCTCTGTATACATATCAGATCTCTAATCTCGACGGGGAGTAACCACGGCTCGTTAGCATCTCGCACGAATCTCTTATTCCACCCGTCTTTATTATCGTCCACTTCGACGTCACGTCTTGCTATCTGCGTACTGCAATTGTTCTCGGCTACAGTCAATCCGGAGTCTCTCACACAGACTCAAAACTACGAACTCGGTATCTTCATCACTCTGTAGAAGACATCTAGTCGAATACGTCCTCGGGAACTCGTCCTAACCAGCGGAGGATACACTTTATTCGTCCGTTCTCGATCAACTCACAACGCATCTGGGTGAGGTCCTCTATCCGAAGCTGGTCCACTTACTGATCTCCTATCGAAGCATCCGACGAACAACGTCCTCTCTGGGTCGATCTACTCTAGATCTGAGTAAGATTCTCCACACTGGAAATCTTCAACTCAACTGGGTCTGCGTCGGCACGTCAAATCAGACAAATCACCTTCGTCTCTCAACTCAAGATAGACTAGCTATCTCCTATCGCATCTCTTCCTGAATGCTCCAGTGATCTCAGCTCATAAAGTCTGGAGGTGACATCCCATCAATCTCAGCAACAGCTGGGTCATCTGTCGACACAGTAGACAACAACACGATCTCCGAAGTAGGCTGTACAGCAACAGTCCTCTCACAACAGGCAGCCTCTAACAGTGGCCCGATCATCCGGTGCAAAACCGAACACCCGCCTCAAACGAAAGGTCACAACACCAACACTGCATCGATACGTTCCCATGTCACCAAAAAACACGATGGTCAGTCCTCGTCCATGACGAGCTCGTCCTAACCGCATCACTAGCTGTAGCTCAATCTGCGCTCAAACATGGTGACAGGAACCTCAAGTATGTATCGATGAAAACAGATCAAAAGAATGAAAGGCACCAACAGATCCAGAATGGATACATGATTATAAGGAGGAACGGAATCAATGAGAGTATGATCATGGAAACGAATAAAATCAAGGATCTCAAATGGATGTATGATCCAGGGAACGAAGAGAATCACAGATCTTAAAATATGTACATCCTAAAGTCACTTAAGCGGAGTATCGAATCGTAAGTATGCCGCGGAACATATGCACGGTACGTCACTCAACTTGAGTCAATCAGAGTCAGCCTATGAAACGAAAGCTCGGGTCTAATACCCCGCTGTTCAAGTCTAAGTTCCGTAAGGTCAAGCCTAGGTTCCGAAATAAATTACGCCCCAGACTCCACATAGTCTAATCTAGACTCGAACCATGGTTAAACCTAGTGCTCTGATACCGACTTTTTCACGGCCCGAAAATATTAGCTCGTGACCGGCACTTAAATCACGCAACGTCTAAAGGCGTAGCGCAATTCATGTAAGCCGAAGCCCAGAAATCTAAACCTTTTTAAGAAAAATAAAAGAGGTGAAGTTTTGAAAATAAGGTATGATGAAATCAAATGTTTTCTTAAATGCATAGATAAAGGAACATAAGAATGCAAGTGGATTTACTAGTTGAAAAACATGTTTCGTCTTTTAAAAATTTGGGCAGCACCTCCTTTGTATATTTTGATCCAAAACCATATATACATAATAATAATAAAGGCATCCCCAAGCTGGAGCTAGCTCTTCATCAATCGGCGGAATCACAACCACGAAAGACAGAATATATGCATACGACGCCCAACGGCGAAGATCAACACACAGGAAACATAAATCAAGACATCAAAACCACAAGTAGCGAACATAAACTCTCGCTTTAAGTCTCGTAACCACTAGTCTATCTAAGTCTTACTAATTATACATATACTAGTTTCTGATTGATGGAGTTGATTAGATACAACAGGAATAATAATACAACAGTGGTACGATCCAACATGTACCACCTACCAAAACAAATCACCCGAAAGCAGCTGTATGCCAGCGATACCACTACTGATCCATGCGGTCAACCTGCAAGAACTGTGGCATAACGGGGGTGAGTTGCCATCTCGTGAATAGAAAACATCATCAGGTAGAAATCGAATAAAACAACGATTCCTAGGTCAACTATATCATAAAGGTAATACTATGATATCTAGGGTGACTGTATCGACATATGTGCCAACAATATAGTCAAAGCCTATCTACATGTGGCTAACATCTACGTGTCCATCAATGACACAACAACATCATGCATGTAAATATCATGAAAGCATGTGCATGTAAATATGAGGATGTCAACTATCGTGTGTCCATCAACGACACAACAAAATCATGGAACTTGAGTGTCCAACACCGACGCTCGAAACATCATGAAACCCGTGTCCAGTATCGATACGTAAATCCTCATATCTTAGGCGTCGCATCCTCAGATCGGCCCTCATATCTATCTCATCTCAGGCGCCGCATACTCTGATCGGCCTTCATATCCATCTCATGACTCCGGTCGGTATCCTCCGAATAACCGACGAGTCCAAATACTATCACCGGTAGGTAGTGGTCCCTCTGCCAGGCTCATCGTCTACACCACGAAAATAATTTCTTGCCCCGGGGTACCATACCGGGTCCACTATATACCCGCAGACGGTGCCTCCCGCTCCCCGAATCGGGTTTCACAAGCCACTCTCAGAACCGAGAAAACACATGGTGGACGTCTCGAAATATCATATCAAGAGAAACCGGGTTTTTAAAACAATATATATAATTTCCTTTGAAATTTAACCACGGTTCTCAAATCCAGAATCTCATGAAAAACAACATCTCAATGTGTATAATCATAAAGCATGATGTATGTAAACATGGAACAGTAATATGCACATATCCAGGGAAAACCGCTCCTTTAAATGAATCCAGTTTTTAAATATATCCCGCGGTTCCCACTTTCTCCAAAGTCAAATGCAACATCGTATAAAGGTGTATATGTAACTTTAGCAATATATCATGCAACATAGCATAATGATGTAGTAATTCTACTGTGTAAGTGACATAATAATTATCGATGATGAAAGTGTGTGAGCCGGCAATCTGTGTAATTGTAACATACGCATCATCGATAATGGTGTAGGTGTACTACCACAGGTATATATAATGCAAATGAGAATATTAAGAACGTAGAATAAAGTAAGTCGTAAGAGAAATGCTACAAGGTATACATATCTAACAAGACCAAGTCGGTGAATCCATCAATCGGCATCCAGCCTCACAACATCACATACGGTATAATCCATCGTACGGCATCTTCTAATCAAGGGTATGGATCAATCATCAATTCAAACTCATCATGTACGATAATCTATCGTACAGCGGCATTAAACGATTAGAGATTCTATCAACCTATATGACAATGAGGGTACGGACCTAACGTCTCGTACGTCATATCACTCATGATCTACAACATTATCCATATATATATATACCTATCTCTCAGGTCACATCCATAAAAATCTCATATCAAGGGACCGGCAAAGGTATTAATCATCTCATATCGAATCGCATCCGTATACCGACATAACAATCAAGTCATCATATCGCATCGTATATTCTTTTCATCACATTAATATCTCACATCAAGTCATCTTACATATACATCCTAGCTTATTAACCTCATATCATGCTACAATAAATCTCATACTTATTCTCTTATAACTACCTATCAATATGTCGCGATTCACATTCATTTTTCATATCCTTATTCATCAATTCGAGACATCATTTCTATCATATCAGGTCTAAGAGTCATATCATCACTAACTATCTTTTTAACTATATCCATAGTTTTCTAATATAGGTTTCTACGACTGTATTCTATAGATCGGTTTCCATTCAAAATTTGCGGGGGTGCTATATGCCATTCACCCGAATTCCCCCGTAGATATAGATCTACTCACCTGCAGAGCTTCTCGTTCAGCCATAGTCGATGTGCTTCGTCGTCTCGAAATCCACGTGAGGGTACCTACAATCAATACACAATCGCAAATGCTATTAACATCAAGTCCGGAAAACCAATACGGCACACGGTGCGCTCATAGGTTAAAACCTATAGCCTACGCATGCAAAACAATCAAACAACCCTCGTTGTTGACGTACAAACATCCAACGATCCAATACAATATCAAATACTAAAACCAAGAATTCCAAAATACGGAAAACATAACCCCAAACTAAAACAATAACTCAAGAAATCACTCCCAGATTTCATTTCAGGTAAAATGGAGCTAAACCAGCAATGCAGTGGGGTTGTATAGAGGGTAAGTGAGCTACAGAACCAACCTAGACACAAAATACCAAAATGAGGCCGGCCACATGCTCTGGAAATCTGGCCAGCTCGGCCCATTCTGCTCCGTTCTGGTTCTTCTTCTCAGGGTGGTCTCTTATTGGTCTAACTAGGTCTCTGGAGTTGCTAGTTTTTCTCAGAAACGTCCCAGGTCATCCCAGATTCCCTGTAGGCACACCAAACTTCACAAAACCGACACGGGTAGATTCCTAAGTCCGTATTCTCTGTTTTTGGGCATAAAATCCACACTAGGGTCTTGTAAACAGCCACAAGACATCACCAAATCCACACCTTCACCCAAACCCTCTCTTGGGATTTCTAACTTCACCATTTCACACTTGATCAACTTCTAAACTAAACTAGAATGTAAGAAACTAAAAACTAAACTAAATGAAAGGAATTATACCTCATTTGGGCAACTCAAGAAAAACCCTAACTTCTCAAAGTTTCCAAAACCCAAACTTGCAAGGTCTAATGTGTTGAGGATGACATGGGGATCAACTTTATTGAAGAGGGTGTAGGGTTTTGATGAAGATTTGGAGATGATTCTTGGGGGTGAAGGTGGAGGGAGATGAGGAGGAAGATGATGAGAAAAACAAATGGGGGATGAATGAATGGCTGCCCTCTCTTATTCTCACCCTCCCTCAACTCATTTCTCTCTCTCCCTCTCCCTCTCCCTCTCCAATAATTCACTCTTTTACCCTTTTCTCTTTTTCTTTTTTTTCCCTTCTCACAAATAACACCAAACACAATTAAAACAACATGTAGCTAAAATGTAACATGACATGGTGCACTAGTCATGGAAAACTATTAAAACACGGATTTGGCTTAATCGCGATTAGTAGTGGACTAATCAGTTTTTATCCAAACTGCATAAATTTAATTATAAAAATGCCAAATCCAAAAAATATATTTTTAAATGAATAAATCATTTTAATCTCCAATTATTTCATAAATATTGGTATATATTTATACCACTTTACGAAAACCCCAATTTCGCGAATCGGGTAGTTTTCGCGAAATATATTATTTTAATATTAAATTCCAAAAATAATATTTTATATTTTCTGAAATGTTACAATTTGATTCTTGTTTTATAATATGATGTGCTTGAAAACTGTAGGTACCTTCGCGTGGACTTCGGGATGACAAGGGAGAGTAAGGCTTCATCGAATTCATACTACTACAAATAAGGGTTGCCCCTACGGATTTATCGGTAGGGGCAACCCACTGCCCCTACGGATATCTACGTAGGGGCGAAAAAAGACCCCGTAGGTGCAAATGCCGCAGGTGCAAGTTGAGGCCCTGAACGTGCCCCTACGGACAAATTTAAGCCCCTACGGATATATCAGTAGGTGTTATAGCCCCTACGGAGTACCCCGTAGGGGTAATAAAATCATATATGTAATTTTTTTTTTTGAATATATTGTATATACCTACGGATATACCCGTAGGTCCCTTTTAGATCCCTACGGCTACATCCGTAGGGGATATAAAGTAGTTCCTACGGTTAAGTCCGTAGGGGATACTCCCAACACCCTGGACTGATATCAGGTGGGAAAATATCAGGAAACCTGATATTTTCCCCTACGGATAAATTCGTAGGGGATAAACACTGGCCCCTACGGACATATCCGTAGGGACAACCCCAACACCCTGCACTGATATCAGGTGGGAAAATATCAGGTTTCCTGATAGTTTGCCCCTACGGATATACCCGTAGGGTTAGGGTATGTACCTGCGGCTTAAGCCGTAGGTACATATTGTCTGTATTTTTTTTAAAAAATGGGCTGCTAGATTTTTTGCCGCCCTGTGCACAATACTATATACATCAATCAAATCATATATTGCAGTATTCATAATCACATCTCACGCATATATATAATATACAAAAGAAACCCAAAAACTGAATATGATATAAATACAAACCAATATCAATATCGTTTCAAGATGTAGTACAATGTGATATAAATACATGTTTCAAAAAATAAGAACCAAAAAGCTACCCTAGTTCGGTCCAGCTCCACCTCCGAATAACGTTAGAATAACGCGCGCCTGCTCATCGGTCAATACACTCTGCAATGCTGTATATAAGGGAGTCTGATCGGCATGTGGAGCTGGCGATGTGGTCTGCGCAGCCGCCGTCGAGGTAGTCACTTGCGGAGCCGCGGCTGCGGGAGTCTGAGTGGGCGGCGGAGCTACAGGAGCTGTCTGCGGAACCGCAGCCGATGTAGTGGCTTGCGGAGCCGCAGCCGAAGGAGATGCATGTGGAGGCTCGGCCGATCTACCCTGTCGCGTCTGGACATAACGTGTGTAAGAAGCGTGTAAGAACTGTGTATTATTCGAATTCGTTTCATTATTAAGTTATTTCGAAACCCTGTTTGGATATCTAGTTTGGAAAAGCGTTGTTTATTTTAATTACATATGTATGTATGATTAATCAGACTTAAGTCTAAAACCAAATAAGCTCAACCTACGTACTAATTATGGATATGTTGATATGTATATAATATGAAATGATATTTTACTATAACGTAGTATACATACCAGCATCTCCTTCAACTCCTGAACGGTGGCCCTCAAGCTATCCAGTTCCTGATGGACATGCCGGCCACTGGAGACGGAGGAAGTAACCGCCGGGGTGGAGTCCAACCTCATATGGGCCCTGCTAGGGCCCAATCCCCGGACTCTCTCCCAACCTCCGTGGTGCCCTCCGTGTGCGGCGTCCAGAACTGGGGTCAGCAGCCTCGGATCGTTCTGTCCGGTAAAATCGATCCCCGAGGCCTGGGCCTGCTCAACCACCCGCTCCTACACCCACATTAAGCAGTAAAGTATAAGTATAAAATTTAAACTTGAACCTTCCAAAACTAAAATTTCAAATTTGGGTAGAAAAAATATTAACACTTACGCAGTACTCCTGGGTAGCGACGTCGGGACATCGAAGCTCGCCCGTGGCGGGATCTGTCGAGGTGCCGTGGACGGTAAGATATGCGGACAGCACGCTCGGTGTACCACCTGACGCCACGGTCCGAGATGTCTGCAATATTAGAAAGTAACTCTTAATATTAGAAATATTAGAGAATAACTCTTAATATTGCAGAATATTAGAGAATAACTCTTAATTTACCGATAACTCCATGGCTCGAGTAATGTTCCTCGAGCCACCTGTGTAAGTGGGGCGACCCATCTTCGCCGACTTCCTGTTCTCCGTATTCTAAGCGGCCTGTTTCTGCACAACGCATTAACATTTAGTTTTCTAATTAAGAAACACAAAGAAATAAATTATATCATAAATAATGAATTAAATTTAAAATACATACTTGTTTGCGTTCGGAGTCGAAATAAGCGCACAATAGAGGCCATGTCTCTACGTCGACTCTCGCAAACGCCGGAGTAGATAGGAGGGCCGCTCTCTCTGCCTCGGGGGTCGCTATCCACAGGGAGTAGCAGTCGGCCTTCAGCTCATTCCTGTTGTATCGGACCTTGGCCGAACCTCTCGGCATGAGGACCGGTATAGCGATAGTCAAGGGTAAAAAATAGGGGGAATGCTGCCTCCCCCCAAGCTCTATTAGGCATCAGCCTATGGGACTGATTCGGGCCTCGAGTCCCCCTCTGGGGATGGAGAGGCCCTGCGTCTGCACGAAATATCAAGACAATCAATAATAAGACAAAGTTGTATTAAGAAATCAAGGTTAAACAAAAATTCAAGTGTGATATATACCTCCGGTGAATAACGCACGAGCCTGGGCCCGAGCAGCAGCACGAGCGGGACGATAGTTCCTCCGGTGAGGAACAATCGGGGTCCCGGACCCGGACGCATCCCCTCCAACTATAAAATAAACATCGACGCTAAATCTCCATGAAGTTCATATTTATTCTATAGAGCATATGTAAAATAAATAAATATTTTAAATTTATTCATACTAACCTGCAGACGTTGCGGAGGGTACGGAAGCGGCAGGAGTGGCCCCTGTGGAAGGTGTGGACGCACCACCTATAATTAGACAATTAAAAATAGATTTTATAAGTAATTGCAAAAAGAATGTGTAGATCAATAATATAACGTTCTAAATCAATATGCATGAACTATAGGACATATAAACATACCCGCAGGTGCGGTGGTGTCACCACCTACAGCTAGACAATAATAAAAATTGCTAAGTAAGAGCAAAAGGAATGTGTATATTTATGATATAGCATTCTAAATCAATATACATACACTATATGATATATAAACATACCTGGAGGAGCGGGGGTGGCCTCTGTCCCAGATGTGGACGCAGGACCAACAACTAGACAATTAAAAATAGATTTGATAAGTAATTGCAAAAAGAATGTGTAGATCAATAATATAACGTTCTAAATCAATATGCATGCACTATAGGACATATAAACATACCCGCAGGTGCGGTGGTGTCACCACCTACAGCTAGACAATAATAAAAATTGCTAAGTAAGAGCAAAAGGAATGTGTATATTTATGATATAGCATTCTAAATCAATATACATACACTATATGATATATAAACATACCTGGAGGAGCGGGGGTGGCCTCTGTCCCAGATGTGGACGCATCACCAACAACTAGACAATCAAATGAAGGCGTTTGCTTTATACATTCTTAACTTGTCCACACGGGACAAATCTATGGGTTACCATACGATTGAATTTTCTCGTCGCGCAGACTATACGACGGTTGTTAGTATCGAGCTATACTGTCCGATATTTAACAACCTTCGTATAGTTCTAGGTCACGACGAGCATCGCACGTATGTTAACCGATAGACGGGGACTAAGTGGCGCTTTAGTTTCATATACGGGTATCGATGGGAATATGAAGGTTTCATATCATCATCGAGTATCATATATTGGTTTTAACCCGAACATCTCGAGTCGCTCTCTGATTATGCGTTTGTATGTATGTGTTCCGGCTGTCGGGGGTAGGCTTCTATCCCATTAAGAATGTATAGAGCGATCGCCCATCACTTGTGCTTTCAACCGTTTCGAGTAAATTTCGGCAGCACCTCCCCGCTGTTCTCCGAGTACACTGTAATAGAATAGATAATCATTTCAAAGCTGTGAAACAACGTTGAAATGAACATCTAATCTATCTTTGTACACGGAGAACCAGCGGAAAGGTACCGACGAAATATCTCGAAACGGATGAAAACACAAGTGAATGAAGGCGTTTGCTTTATACATTCTTAACTTGTCCACACGGGACAAATCTATGGGTTACCATACGATTGAATTTTCTCGTCGCGCAGACTATACGACGGTTGTTAGTATCGAGCTATACTGTCCGATATTTAACAACCTTCGTATAGTTCTAGGTCACGAGGAGCATCGCACGTATGTTAACCGATAGACGGGGACTAAGTGGCGCTTTAGTTTCATATACGGGTATCGATGGGAATATGAAGGTTTCATATCATCATCGAGTATCATATATTGGTTTTAACCCGAACATCTCGAGTCGCTCTCTAATTATGCGTTTGTATGTATGTGTTCCGGCTGTCGGGGGTAGGATTCTATCCCATTAAGAAAAAATGGAGTGTATTTCGCTGTGAGAGACTCTTCAAAGAAATGGAGGAAGAAGCACTAAAGAAAAAAGAGAGAAAAATAAGAATATAAAGTTGAAACTAAACTTGAGCTATCCGCTGAAATCATAAAGCATAGGAAAGTTGATTGAGTCTTGATCTATTGCTCTTTCTTTGCATTATCTCGTATGTCCATTTATAGATTTTAATGCCACATGAGATGTAATCAGTCAGCTCCCTATGGTTGTATTAATGTCAGCTCTTACACAATATGGGTATCTGCCTTACCATTAAGACAACTATGGAATATGTTAATTTAAAATGTAAGGCTAGCTTTCTATGTATTCTGAGGGACTGCTTGCATAGAACTTAGCTTGATCCTCTCAATTATTACACATAAATATGCTGACATGCCTCTCATAACCCTAACCCCAGCCCCACAGTAACCCTAACCCTAGCCCCAACCCTAACCCCAGCCCACCGTAACCCTACCCCAGCCCCACAGTAACCCTAACCCTAGCCCCAACCCTAACCCCAGCCCACCGTAACCCTACCCCAGCCCCACAGTAACCCTAACCCCAGCCCCACCGTAACCCTAACCCCAGCCCCACCCCAGCAGCAGCCGAACCCCAACCCTAACCCTACCCCGACCCCGACCCCGACCGCCACCGCGCCCCTGCCCAAACCCAACTCTCGCACGCGCAACCCAGACCCAGCCATGAATAATCCAAAAATGCTTTAATTTACCTCGAGATTTATACCTGAACGGGTGCGCTGGTTACTTGGAGCGACGACGGCGTCGAATTGGCGAAGAAACCGGCGGTGGCGACGACGGTGGCGACGAAACCGGCGGTGGCGACGAGGGTGGCGACGAAATCGGCGGTGGCGACGACGGTGGCGACTCTGCCCAACGACGGTGGCGACGCGACGGTGGCGATTTAGGGTTTTTCGCGCGCGTTTAAGGGAGAGAGAGAAAATGAGCGTAGGCTTTTCGATCTGGCTTTGTTTTAAATCGATATTTACTTGCCCCTACGGATATATCCGTAGGTCCTTTGTTTGCGCCACCGTAGGGGCAAACACCAAATTAAGAATTAATTTTTTTATTCTTGAACGTCAGTGCCCGTAGGGGCAACCCTTTAGCCCTACGGAGTAATCCGTAGGGCCAAGTAAAATCTGCCCCAACGGATAATTCCATCCGTAGGGGCAACCCCCTATTTTACTAGTGTCAGTAAGAGAGGATCGAAGGTGAGTAGATGTATATCTACGAGAGAAGTCGGGTGGATGGCGTATAGCATTCCCGCAATCGTAGAATAGGTTATATATGTGTGTGTGTGTGTGTGTGTGTATGTGTGTGTGTGTGTGTGTTAATGAAAGACTTAGAAACTTCGTAAATAAGGTTTTAGGGGACCGTAGGATTAGAACAAGCGTATCCGTAGGAAGGTATAACCTTAGCCTCTTTTATCTTAGTAGTGAATATTAGGATATGTGTTGTCACACACACGCACACTTGGTTTATGTGTGTATATGTGTATATATATGTGTGTGTGTGTGTGTTTTGTGTGTATGTATATATATATATATATACATATACACGTGAGATGAGGATATTTTGTTAATGGATTTGAGTCGATATGATCGGACATGATGTTGTGAGATTATGTTATATGATCGAGTTGATACCTCGTATATGATGTGATATATTAAAGGATCGTTGGACGATATATACATAACATGCGATAACATGTGACTTGATATGATATTAGATTGTACGTGACCTTAGATCCATACCTTTGATTTTGATATTGTACGACGAATGATACCGTACGAACTATGATCTATATATGATATATATGATGTTTGATCCGTACCCTCGATTTTGAGGATGCCATATGACGGACTATGCCGTACGAGATATTTATATGATGATTGATCCACACTCTTGACTCGAGGATGCCGTACGATGGATATTACCGTACGTGATGCTATGAGGCTGGATCGCCGACTATTATAGATATCGACTCGGATATGTATAGATTTCTATTCACTTTCGACACTAGTTTAGTTTAGTTTCTTAATTACTTAAGTAGGTGTTAGAATAGAGTTCGAGTTATACCTATTTTCAAAACTAACGAATCGTATGTATTTTCAAATAGCAAACCTAGGGACGCTACGGATTTTCAAAATGATATTTCTTTTCTCAAAAACACCGTAGTCCCTACTTTTCTAAAAACAACGATTCGTGCTATTTTAAATACTATAACTGTATGGCTCGTATATATATATACATATATATATACATATATATTTTATATGTTGCGTTTACTGTTACTTTCTGCTCTGTTCATGTTAATTCCATTGCATTGCATATATATACATGTTTTGCATTAGTTGTTATGATCTCGTCTGCTAGGATACATGCACCATTACCGATGATGCGTATGTTGCATGTACACCTACTGGCCGGCTCACACACATCATCATCGGTAATTTGCCACGTAAACATTAGAAAATCGTTACTTCACTCGTACTATCTGATAATTTATAATTTACTTATATTATTTAGCATTCATGATCCCACTTGCTAGTTTAGATATTGTATTCTTTACTTAGATGCCGCATGGATTCATATATTCATTCTGTTATGCACGGTTGATAGGCCTTATGCCAATATTCATTGATTATTATTAACTCATGATTTGAGATTCCGATTTCATGAGATTTCTGGAATTTTGGGAAACCGCGTGTGAAATTGAAAACTTATGCTCATTTTTAAAAGAAAAATGCTGTTTTTCTTGATATGTTGTGTAACGTCCACCATGAGATTTCTTGGTTCTAGAACATATATGATATATGATCACCTGCCATGAGGAGCGAGGAGACACCGTCTGCGGGTACATGGTGGACCCGGTGCGGTACCCCACGGCAAGAAGGCCGTATAGAGATTGAGACGTTGAGCCCGGCAGGGGAGCACTACCAACCGGTGATATTTGACGTGGCGGACATCCGGAGGATACCGACTGTAGTCATTAGATCAGATGATATGGGCCAATCCGGACTGACGGAGCCCGAGATATGAGTATTATATGTCGCTGACGGACACGGTTTTCATGAAGTTTTCAAGTGTCGATGCTGGGCACTCAGGTTTTATCATGATTTTGTGTCTCGTTGCTGGACACACGTTGGATGATGCATTTATACATGATACACTTGCCACGTAGTCAATTTGTGGCACGGACACGAGTACTTGACATTACATTTACACTCATACATATATTTACATATGTCATGGTATTACAATATGACTTGGACATGATTACTTGAGTATTGTTATACATATGCATATATTATTATCCTTGCTACCACTCGATGTCTTTATATATTATTATTGTACTGTATTACCTAGGAGATAGTCATACATTTGGTTTCTACTCAGTGATGTCTTCTACTCACGAGTTGGCAACTCACCCCGTTGTGCCACAGTTTTCTTACAGGTTCGACCGCACAGATTCCGTTGTGGCTTGCTGGCACACTACCTTCTTCAGGGTGATTGCATTGATAGGTGGGACCATACCTTGTATATTTGTAGACTTAGAAACGCTATTGTATATTCTTTTGGCCTTGGAGTCACGCTCTTATACTTATTCATTATTGTTTTGCTTTCTTGATGATGCTTTAGTTTTCTTGCTTTCTTTCTGTGTTTTGATCCTCGCCATTTGGCGTTGTATATTTATATGATTGCGTGGTTGTTTCCGCCAATTGGCGAAGAGCTAGCTCCCGTTTGGGGATGCCAATATTTATTACTGTTTGTACGGGTTAAAATATACAAAGGAGGTGCTGCCTAAATTTTAAACGACGAAACACGTTTTTAAAGTTAGTTACAAAACATTGTATTTCCTATAATATTACTTATGTTTTAAAGAAAGGACCTGATTTCATTATACCATTATTTCAAAACTCCACCTCTACTACTTTCCCTAAAAAGGTTTAGATTTCTGGACTTTTGGCTTACTTGAATTAGGTGGGGTCCTATATACTTCACATGATTCAAGTGCCAGTCACATGCCTTTTCCGGGTCGTAACAAAGTTGGTATCAGAGCGTTAGGTTTAACCTTGGTTCGGGTCTACATTTGACTATGCGGAGTATAGGGCGTATATATATTTCGGAACCTAGACTTGACCTTACGGAACTTAGACTTGGACGAGGGGGTATTAGAACCGAACTTTCGTCCCGTAGGTAGACCTTGGTTGATAGAGTATGTGATTTAAGTAGAGTGACGTTCCGTGTGTATGTTCTACGGCATACTTACGATACGCTACTTCGCTTAAGTAGCCTTAGGATGTACATTTCTTGTGCACCATATTTCTATTCGTTCCTATGATCTATCCTCATCGATATCGGATCGTGGTTTCCGTTAGCGTGGTTACACGAGCAGAGAGAGCTGCGGTTAGAGATGCGGTCAACACGAGCTCGTCAGGAATGAGGACTGACCTAGATGTATTCCGGTGACACACGAACGTTTTGATATATTGTTTTACTATGTTTTCTCGTTGACGCGAATGTTCGAGATCTACAACAGATGATCGGGCCATTGCCAGAGGCCAGTCAGATTGCGAAGATTATTAAGGTACCATCTACTCCAGATGATTGAAGCGTTGTCTACCGTGCGGACAGATGAGCCAGCTGTTGCTGAGTTGATAAGATATCGCTCCCAGACCATTGAAGTTAATGTAGCATGAGTTTATACACGGAGATGTGACAGAAGGTAGTTACTCCATCTTGAATAGAGTGACTGAGATGATTCGTCTGATCTGATGCGCCGACGCAGTCTCAGTTAAGTTGAAGAATTCCAGTTTGAAAGATCTTACACAGATCTAATGTAAATCGATCAAGAAAGAACATTGTTTGTGGATGCTCCGATGTAAGATCAATAAGTTGACTAGCTTCGGATAGAAGGTCCTCACCCAAATGCGTTGTGAGTTGATCGAGAACGGACGAATGAAGCGTACTCCTCCGATGACTTGAACGAGTTTCTGGGGACGTAATTGGCTAGACACCTTCTAAAGAATATTAGAGATGCCGAGTTCGTAGCTTCAAAAAGGACTTCAGATACGACTACAGCCAATTGGAGCGCAGTCTACACAGCTACGAAGAGATGATTCCGAATTGGTCCATACTGTAGGGAAGTGGAGTAAGAGGTTCGTGCAGATCGTAATGAGTTGTTTTTGCACTCCGTTGATGTCAGAGACTTGATACGCATACAGAGGCGTTAGATGCAGCTATAATTCTTGAGGAAAGTCGTGATGAGAATGCAACTGTCCCGGAATAAGAAATGGATTAAGTAAAGAGTGCCAACTTCTGGGCAGTTCTGTAGAGATGAGATTGGGAAGAGACCCTGACAGGATCTTTCGGGAGTACTTCATGATGAAGACGTGAATCAGGATCGATTGTATCGCGCATACTCAGTGGGCCAGAGATCGCCACCATTGACGTGATACATTACGAGTGGCCATGTGAATTGGCCAGGAGATCTTTAGAGAACCGCTAGAATGGGACTGCTTCCGTCATTACTCGGAATCGGGCTGTCAAGCTGATGAGTCATGTAACCAGTAATCTGTAGAGGGAAACAAGGGCCTGAGAGCAGAGGACGCCAGACCGTAGGCAAGAGGCAAGTAGATATTCTTGCTCTGCCAGCCTTGGATGCACCAACACCTTTCGACATTGAAGGAGGGGCACCTTGACGACAGTTATTATTAATTGCGCATTGGTGATTCGGATATCCCGTTTCCATCATTTTGATGTCGGTATTTTGACGATTTTTTTCATGATTGATACTTTCTATGTGCACTACAGTTGCACTTGATTCGTACTTCATGTATCAGTTGTACTGATGTTCGTTTTTGTGCATACCCATTGCACTTGATTTTGATTTTTTACACATTCTGAGATATTTTATTTTGGTTTTGTGCATATAGTATGCACATGATTTTGACTTATGCATTCAGTGTAGTTTACACGAGCTTTCAGTACTTCGATATGGTTTTGTGCACGCAGTGCCCATGTTTATGAGTTTATATACCGCGGTATACTTGAGTTTGATTTGGTGTATGTCGTATACCGTTGATTTTGGTCTTGATACTCTATATTTATCTTCATGTACCCTAGTGCACTGGATTTATGTTTTCGTGCACCTTATGCACTTGATTGAGATTCTTGCGCACACATGGCGCAATAGATGCGATTTTGTGCACACCAGATGCACTAAATTGAGATTCTTCATGCATATCAGATGTACCCAATAATGTTGTCGTGCACGTCCGTTGCACTTGACAGATGCATTCGTGCACACCCGGTGCACTTAGTTTTGTTTCAGTGAACATTCGTGGCACCTGTGTTTGATTTCAATTTCCGTGCGCATTAAACGCACGTGGCATTCTTTATATACATTTTTGGGATTGATTCCTTTCGAGCAGCATGTTTTATGATATACATTATAAGGTTTAATAACTGGGCAGGACTAGTTTGAGGACAGTACCTGAGTATTTTTGCATGCATCGATATTTACCGAGGGGATTTTCAAAAGGAGCTATAATCTCAATATTTTCCTACGTGTCCATGATTATACGAAACTTTACGAAGAAAACCCTTCTAAATTATTTTCAAAAGGCGGGCCGTATATGTTGAACAAAGGATTTGTATATAGCTTTTTTCTTTATAAATTAACGTCCTCTAATTGTGCCGTGATATGCGCATCGCACGACGATTTGAAAGGGATTTTGCATACACTTTTATTCAGTTGTTTTGACGATTTCACAACAATGCGTACTATATATATAATATAGTCCTAACTACATTATACTTGATCTTGACAATGAATTTTGAAACTGGTATTTTCGCATTAACTCCGATGATTTGCATGACGCTTGACGGAGTTTTAATTTTGAGTTTTGCCCTCGTTTTCATGCGCATGCATTGCGCTATAATATGTTTTATGTATTCATGATTTTGGAGCCCCGACGACTTGATTGTTTTGCTGAAATGTTTTAGTTATTGGGGGTTTAAATTTAAATTCGGGGGCCGAATTTATTTAAGAGGGGAAGATTGTAACATTTCAGAAAATAAAATATTATTTTTGGATTTTAAATAAATAAAATAATAAATTTCATGAATATTACAAAGATATAGAAATTGGTTTTAATGAAATAGTAGGGTTATATACTTATAGTTTGGAAAATAATTGGAAAATTAATATAAATTAATGCTTTTGAAAGTGTTTAGTTGATTTGGGCATTTTATAAATTATTATACAATTAATTGTATATAATTTAATTATATACTTGATTAATAACTCACTAATTATGCATTAATCTTGCTTATGTATATGACATGCAACATAACATGTTGCAAACACTTATTATATATTTTGAACCATTCTTCATTTGCACTTATATATGGTCTTTGTTTTTGTAAAATAAAAAGAAAAAAAGAAAAATGAAAAGAAAAGAATAAAGGCGAGAGAGAGGGTGAGGTGACTTGTGACATGGGCTTGAGAGAGAGAGAAAGGGAGAAAGAGAGGGGAACCTTCTACACACATGGTTTATTCTCTTTCCCTCCTTCATTTCCTCATCTTCATCTTTTTCATCTTCATCTCCCTCATCCCTCCACCTCCTCTACCACCCACAAACACCACCAAATCTCCACCAAAATCTCATGCCACCTTCATAAAAAGTGATCACAACCTCACTACAAACCCCATGGGTAGATCAAGTTGAGACTTCGAGACACTTGGATAACCCTAGAATTTTCTTGAGTTGCCAAATAAGATAAATCTTACACATTTAGTTAAGTATCTTGTTTTCCTAATATCCTATAGTGTATTAGAGCTAAACTAATGTGAATTAGTGATGTTAAAAATTTCCAAGATGGGGTCTAGGGTATAGTATGACTTGTGAAGGTGTATTTGAGGTGTAATCAGTGACCACAACCCCTGTAGTGTTAGTTTTATGGACAAAACCAGAGACTAAGCCCTAAGACTTGAACTTTGATTTGGCCGATATCGTATTTTGTGGAATTTGTGATGGGATATTGAGATCTGCTTTTACCCTGAGGCTCTGAAAAATATATAGCAAACACAGTGAAACGTGCAGGTGACCTAGACTCTACCCCCGAGACCTCTATTCCAAAACTTAGTCGCATATTTAACATGTTTGGCCGCAATTTGCGGCCTGGGTAGGTAGGGTAGGGTTCGTGTTTGGACCATGGATCCTTTATCCAGTAATTAGACATATCCTATATGCAATATTGTCTAATTCAACTTAGGGTAAAATATGGAGATGTTTTCTCAAGTTTCTGTTTCGGTTTGCAACTTTGATGACTTGGGTTTTGGTATTTGTGTTTTATCTCAGTCGATTGACGTTCGTACGTCGATGTCGAGAGTTGTTTGGTTGTTTTTGCATGCGTGAACCATAGGTTCTAACCTATGTGTGTTTCGTGTGCCGTGTCGACTTTTCTTGTATTTGATTCTTGTTTTACAATATAATGTGCTTGAAAATTGTACGTACCTTCACGTAGACTTCAGGACAATAAGGGAGAGCAAAGTGTCATCGACTTCAGCAAGCGAGGATCGAAGGTGAGTGGATGTATATCTACGGGGGAAATCAGGTCAATGGCGTATAGCACCCCCGCAATCGTAGAATAGGTTATATATATAAGTGTTAATGCAAGACTTAGAAACTTAGCAAATAGGGTGTTAGGGGACCGTAGGATTAGACCAAGCGTATCCGTAGGAAGGTATAATCTTAGCCTCTTTTATCTTAGTAGTGAACCTTAGGATATGTGTTGTCACACACGCACACACACGCACACTTGGTTTATGTGTGTATATGTGCTTGTGTGTGTGTATACATATACACGTGAGATGAGGATATTATGTTAATGGATTTGAGTCGATATGATCGGAAATGATGTCATGAGATTATGTTATATGGTCGAGTTGAGACCTCGTATATGATGTGATATATTAAAGGATCGTTGGGCGATATACACATAACATGCGATAACATGTGACTTGATATGATATTAGATTGTACGTGACCTTAGATCCGTACCTTTGATTTTGATATTGTACGACGAATGATACCGTATGAACTATGATCTATATATGACAAATATGATGTTTGACCCGTACCCTCGATTTTGAGGATGCCGTACGATGGACTATGCCATACGAGATATTTATATGATGATTGATCCGCACTCTTGACTCGAGAATGCCGTACGATGGATATTACCGTACGTGATGTATGAGACTGGATTGCCGACTATTAGAGATATCGACTCGGATATGTATAGATTTCTATTCACTTTCGACACTGTTTTAGTTTAGTTTCTTAATTACTTAAGTAGGTGTTAGAATAGAGTTCGAGTCATACCAATTTTCAAAACTAACGAATAGTAGGTATTTTCAAAGAGCAAACCTAGGGACGCTACGGATTTTCAAATTAATATTTCTTTTCTTAAAAACACCGTAGTCCCTACTTTTCTAAAAACAACGATTCGTGCTGTTTTAAATACTATAACTGTATGGCATGTGTGTATATATATATATATATATATTATATGTTGCGTTTACTGTTACTTTCTACTCTGTTCATGTTAATTCTATTGCATTGCATATATATACATGTTCTGCATTAGCTGTTATGATCCCGTCTGCTAAGACACATGCACCATTACCGATGATGCGTATGTTGTACGTACACCTACTGGCCGGCTCACACATATCATCATCGGTAATTGCCATGCTACGTACACATTAGAGAACCATTACTTCACCCGTACTATTTGATAATTTATAGTTTACCAGTATTGTTTAGCATTCATGATCTCACTTGCTAGTTTAGATATTGCATTCTTTATTTAGATACCGCATGCATTCATATATTCATTCTGTTATGCACTGTTGAGGGGCCTTATGCCAATATTCATTAATCATTATTAGCTCTTGATTTAAGATTCAGATTTCATGAGATTTCTAGATTTTTGGGAAACTGCATGTGAAATTGAAAACTTATACTCATTTTTAAAAGAAACATGCGGATTTCCTTGATATGTTGTGTGACGTTCACCATGAGATTTCTCGGTTCTGGAGCATATATGATATATGATTATCCGCCACGAGGAGAGAGGAGACACCGTCTATGGGTACATGGTGGACCCGGTGCGGTACCCCGGGGCAAGAAGGCCGTATAGAGATTGAGATGTTGAACCCGGCAGGGGAGCACTACCAACCGGTGATATTTGGCGCGGCGGATATCTGGAGGATACCGGCCGTAGCCATTAGATCAGATGATATGGGCCGATCCGGACTGACGGAGTCGGCGATATAAGTATTATGTGTCGCTGACGAACACGGTTTTCATGATATTTTCGAGTGTCGATGCTGGGCACTCAGGTTTTATCATGATTTTGTGTGTCGTTGCTGGGCACACGTTGGATGATGCATTTATACATGATACACTTGCTATGTAGTCACTTTGTGGCACGGACAAGAGTACTTGACATTATATTTACACTCATACATATATTTACATATGTCATGGTATTACATTATGACTTGGACATGATTACTTGAGTATTGTTATACATATGCATATATTATTATCCTTTCTACCACTCGATGTCTTTATATTATTATTATACTGTATGACCTAGGTGATAGTCATATATTCGTTTTCTACTCAGTGATGTCTTCTACTCACTAGTTGGCAACTCACCCCCGTTGTGCCATAGTTTTCTTGCAGGTTCGACTGCACAGATTCTGTTGCGGCTTGCTGGCACACTACCTTCTTCAGGATGATTGCATTGATAGGTATGATACATTTGCATCGTAACCACCGTTATATACTTGTATATTTCATTTATTTGTATCTAGTTAAAGGCTTCATCAACAAGACCTTGTATATTTGTAGAAATCGAAACGGTATTGTATATTCTTTCGGCCTTAGAGTCACGCTATTGTACTTATTCATTATTGTTTTGGTTTCTTGATGATGCTTTAGTTTTCTCTCTTTCTTTCTGAGTTTTGATCCTCGCCATTCGCCGTTGTATATTTATATCAATGCGTGGTTGTTTCCGCCAATTGGCGAAGAGATAGCTTCCGCTTGGGGATGCTAATATTTATTACTGTTTGTATTGTTTTCGGGTTAAAGTATACAAAGGAGGTGCTTCCCAAATTTTAAACAACGAAACACGTTTTTAAAGTTAGTTACAAAACATTGTATTTTCTATAATATTACTTATGTTTTAAAGAAAGGACATGATTTCTTTATACCATTATTTCAAAACTCCACCTCCACTATTTTCCCTAAAAAGGTTTAGATTTCTGGGATTTTGGCTTACTTGAATTAGGTGGAGTCCTATAGATTTCACATGATTCAAGTGCCAGTCATGTGCCTTTTCCGGGTCGTGACACCCCTGGATCATCTGATAGAATAAAATTCTATCTTAGAAAAATATTTTCCTAATCTTGTTAAACTAACAAGATATTCATATAACATAATTAAATTCTATATTTGGAAAATATATTCCTAATCTTATTAAACTAACGAGATATTCATATGATAGAATAAAATTCTAATCTTGTTAAATTAGCAAGATATTCATATGATAGAATAAAATTCTATCTTAGGAAAATATTTCCTAATCTTATTAAACAAGAAATCTTCTCTGTTAAATAGAGAGCCTTTGGATTAAAAATCCAACGGTGAATAAAATTCACCGATTGATCTAAAAGATCAATTGGATTAATTATGAAATCAATCATGATCTCTCAATGAGGGATTTTCTCAACAAATTGATTCTTTTTCTTCTCCTATAAATAGGAGCAAAGAGATGAAAAGAAAGTGAACTTGATAAAAAAGAAAAGAAAAGAGAAGACACCCCATAAGCTTTTGTAAAAAGACAGAAGGCTCTAAAATCAACAGAGAATTTAATTCTCCTAAAGAAGAAGATCTCCCTCCTAAAAGCCCTAAGTAAAGAAAAAAGAAGAGAGAAAATATCTCCTTTACCTGACATATCATATCTAAGGGTTTAACCCTTCTCAAAGAACTTAGTTCTTTCTCAGGATCTGAGATCCACAAGACAAGTCTTCCACAAGTTGAGAATTTAATTCTCATCTGGAAGTTCTTGTTCTTGAGAATCAAAGATTCTGGAAAGAACAAAATTGAAACTAAAGTAGATGGAGTTCATAATACTCCAGGAACTTAGTTCCTTCAAATCAAGAACTTAGTTCTTTAATGAACCCAATCCAAGATCATCAAAATAGTGATCTTAGCGATCCTTAATGGTCCAAAAACTATTAAAAGAGGTTTAACCTCTTTGATAATATCAACAAGGAAAACATGGAGTTCATAATACTCCAAGAACTTAGTTTCTTCAAATCAAGAACTTAGTTCTTAAAGAACATGATCCCAGATCCTCAAAATAATGATCTTGATGACCGTTAATGGTCAAAATACCATTAACAGAGATTTAAGTTCTCTAAAAATATCAACAGAGATTAAATCTCTAAAAATATAGCGCCTCACATGAAACGTGAGCGCCAGAGAAAATTAGTGCTTTAGCTCTATTGTAGCGCCTCACGTGAAAAGCACGTGAGCGCCCAAGGCTAAAAACCCAGCGCCTTACGTGAAAAGCACGTGAGCGCTTGAAAAGATTAGTGCTTAGCACTATGCCAGCGTCTCACGTGAAACACACGTGAGCGCTGTATATCTTAGTGTTTAGCACTACTGGGTAGTATAGAAACCCAATCTCAGCCCAAATTGGCTAAATTTACAGAGGTTAAACCTCTTTGATTTTAAATCAACCGAGCCCATATGCTCATGATTTCCAAACTGATCTTAGTCTCAAACATGACTGATGATCTCTCATTGATGATATCCAAAATGATATTCATCCCATATCTCCTAGGGTAATCCTAGTCTCAAATATGACTAACAATTCTTAGGTCCACCATAACCCCTTTTTTCCTCAAATACGGGATTTGGTTCAAGGGTATATCTCTCCACACCTTTGATATATGTCGTTGTAATTCCTCAACGTTTTCAGAGAGGTGGCGGGTCCCGACAACCAACAACGCTTTTCTCATCTCAACTTGATGTAAAATGTTGGCTATAGTGCCCTCAAGACAATTATTGTAATTACAGGCAGGTGATTATGATGATTGAGGGAGGAGCTATACCTATAGAACAGTCTTACTCAAAATTATAGTATGCTATCTGGTTTGTTTTTATCATCATGTACATGCATTGTGTTATTACAGATCACTATTAGATGTTGATAGAGCCCATAGGATTCTTGCTTGATTACCAGCATTATGATGGCGATCATATACGTGGGAGCTGGATGGTCTGTAAGCACATCCTTAAATGTCCCTAGTCGGGGGAGTATCGAGACTGGGCATTGATACTCCAGAGTAGGCTAGTGTATACTTATCAAGACCCCGACGATGGGTGGTAGCCGATATCACAAGCTATTGGTGTCAGTTAGTCACCTGAGATAGTATACAAGTGCTCATTGGGTGATGAGTACACTGGATGGACTCGCCGGGAACTTACTAGTTGGTATTATACCTATTGTCAGATATCAGTTCCCAGGTGATGTGTATACAGGTTAGTCTGTCGACATGAGATCGTCATTTGTCTCGTGTGAGTTTCCATTGTGTTTTGATTACTACCCTACCACGGCTCAAAGGAGTCGTGCAAACAGGGTTTAGTTGGGTACAGTCCCGAGCCACATAGAGGCGGTGAGCGGATCGTCGGGGATTCGTCTCTCCCGGTATTGGGGGTTGATGTCGCGTAGTGCACGGGTGGCCATCACCAGAAATCCTTAGCCAAGGTTGTCGAGAATTACTGATTTGGATTAGTAGTTTCTCAGTTGGTGATGGGCTTCATACCGACACGAAATGTCGCGTTATTTTGGGTCTGACTTTATCCACCCCCTAAACCCAATATGCGATACTCTTAGACGAACAGACCAGACTGTATGGAGATTGTCACAGACAGGCTCGGTAGGGGTTCGGATGAGTTTGCTCGTCGGCCTTCCTTTCGCTCAATACCTAGGTAGCCGTTACGTACAGCTAATGCCGCTGATGTGCTTGTGGTTAAACTCACTGCCAGCGTATTGACGAGTTTTTAGAGTCCCACACAGAGGGTTTTCCTGCTTTGGGAGAAACGATGTAGAGGTCGTATGGTTTTACGGCAGGATTCAATCATATATGTGCACTTGTGAACGTATCATGATTCGGACGAATAATACTAGTGGGCTTTGGTTTAAGCCGGATCAGAGTATTATATTATTGGATTATTTTCGTCTCTTTGTATTCGTATTTCTTGGAATACGGATACAGGTATGTATATACGGATGAAGGGTATTCTTATAGTTCATTACAAGATTACTTCTAGAAGATACCACCTCATTTTTGTTTTAGCCATTTTGTTTAAATGGTTAATGAGGTGGAAGGATGATGTGTTCTTTAGCTTTAAATGAAGCATGGCTTTGTGGTGACTCATGGTTCATTATTTGGGCATGCTTGATTTAGTGGTGTTATGAGATATTTTGTAAGCTCGATTCATTTCTTTTAGTTCACAACACTTAGCCTTTTTTCTGTGATTGCTGCACTCTCATCTCCTCCAAGCTTTGCTTCTTTTACCTCCACCCTGAAAGTCTCATGTGTTGAGAAACCTAAGGTGTTTAGAGACAAATTAATCCATAATTAGATTCTACATGCTCTAGGCTATCTAGTTTAGCGAACTAGGTACCCTAATTACCTCGGCTATGAGGTTGGAGCTCGAACTACAAATGCTCAGGTGGATCATCTTCGATGGAGGGAGACCGGCGATCAAGCTTGATCATAGTAGCCTCTCGGAGCTTAGGAAGATGGTAAAAGACCGAAAGACTCGGATCATTCGGTATAACCATTCTAAACTCTTCTTTAGTTTGCTAGCTTTAGCTTTATGGTAGATCCGGGTTAAAGGGTTGTTCTAACGCCAGTTTTGAAAATTTTTGTTCCGCAAACTGTCATGGTAGATGGCCAGGGCTCTAGCATAACCCAACATGGTATCAGAGACAGGTTATAAACCCTAAACCAGCAGTGTAAACGATGTTTAACGTAACGAAACCGAAATAACTCTGAAACAATACGCACAATATTCTAGTTTCTGTCGAAATTTTTTTCTTCTAAATTTTTTTAAACAATTGCAGAAGACTATTCTTGTGACAACTAGAACACATTTTAAAAACGAGCCCGAAATTCTTTATGTTGGCCGGCGAGACTGGACTTTTTCCCGGCGCCGCCGATGGAACTGTGGAGTTGGGTCTTGGATTTTTTGGTGTGTTCTGTGATCTTGAATATTAGGTTTTTGGTATTGTTTGTTTTTTCCCAGATTACATATTGTGTTATCTTTGGTTTGGAGGCAATACGGAGTATTTCGAAGTCACTATTTTTAACACCATTTAAAAGTTTTCAGTACATACATTACTATCTGCAACCGTTAATGTCATTAAAGCGGTATAACTCGTCTAACTACTATATGTTCTTTTAGACGGGTTTGCGAACATGACATTCACATTGATGTTCTGCGTTGTGCTGCGGTTGTGGTTGGATTGTCGTGGTGGATAGCCAGTGGTGCAATGATAGTTGTACAGTTGAGATTCATTTGTACATTTGATATTGCGGGGCTAGCGTCCAACATGTGGACCACCGTCTCTGCCAGTTTATATATTATTTGTTTGGGGTACAACCGGGTTGAGGTCGATGTCACCCTTATACATATATTTTCTTTTTCTGTACTAGGATTACCTCACGGTGGAGTGCTTGAATAGCTGGGTTCTAGAGGGCAACGGGCCCGCATCTCATGGCATTGAGACGGAGGGGGCCTTACTCTAAAATTAGCGGGCTATTCGACGCATTCGTAGGGGGTACAGGTTGGCCCATGGAGGGGTGCTCAAGTTACCGGATTCCGTGAAGTGCTGGGTGGCCTATTCACTTTGTTGATTGGGGTTGTCTCACTTCTGGGATTGGCGGGTAACTTGCCGTGATCATAGGGTTCCAGATTTTCATTACACGGGCTATCCACACGACAGGGAACGTCGGGTCTCATTTGCGGCTCAAATGAAACCCGAGGCTCGAAGATTATCCACCATTCTGTGTTGCATGCTGAGATTCTGTGATGTTGTTTTATATCATGCTTAGGACGAATGTTATATATATTTATATATATACTAGTAGATGGTGTATATGTTTTGCATCCGCGCTAGTTCATCCCCCACTTTGCCGTTAGTTAAGTAACCTAAAGGTGCTTGACGGGACCCCAAGGCGAATGCCGATGGTATATACGTATATTGTATTTTCTTTTTTTTCTGGTGTGATATGGTTTTATTGATGGGACTGCATTAATTCCGATTAATGCAAGGAAAACAAACCTATATGATGTTGTTGGAACTAAGTTTTTGAAAACTGACATTACAGACGTTCTCGTTTGCTTTGCACAGTGGTATTCGGTTATGAATATCCAACACCTCATTCGACGAGGAAAGAGCCGAGATCCCTTCATAGGGAGTGACCTCTTGAGCAAAAGTTTGCGTCATCGTAATAACTTCACTATAGTCAATTCTTTTGTTTTGCATCGTGGTATTCAGTTTAGAATATCCTGCACCTCATTCGACGAGGAAAGAGACGAGATCCCTTCACAGGGAGTGACCTCTTTAGCAAAAGTTTGTGCTACTATATATTTGCAAAATCACTCGGTTCCTTCAACGATATCAAGTTCATTACGTTAAAGGTTTTTCGCGAAAAACCAGCTGTAGCCCTCCATCATTTTAGAAAAGTAGCGCCTAGTATTCGTGCTATGTTTGTTGGCTTCTGTCAAGGCATAATGTGTGGTAGCTATGTGTTACTTTTCTGTAGCATGGATATGTATTAATTTAGGACAGTCATACGGCTTTGTTAGCATCCGTCAAGGGCGAGTACGGGTGGGTCTAACTTAATCAGGACAATGACAGGTAGAACTTAACTTGCGCTTTAAGATTTGTTGGCATCCTTCAAAGTCATAAGACGCTTAGGGTAAAAACCACATCGGGGGTTTCAAATATACAAGAAACTTGCCAAGCATGTGCATACCTTCTAGAGTGTAGGGACATGAGTGGATTCAATCAAGTTATCATTCGATGATAGTTGGATCCCGATTCCCACTGATGAGTATGTGTTACTCCTCAGGTGATTCTAGATGATCCCGACTAATTCTCCTTTTAGGGCTTGAAGGACAATTCGAGGAAATAGTGGGAGCCAACCTGATTAGATAAAGTAATTAACCAATCTAATTTAGGTTAGAGTGCACGCTGAGTATTTATTCTCTCTCTCTCTTTAGCAGCGACCATGGCCTGACCTTAGACTAAAACTGATGAACCAAGTTAACCAAATCTTCTTAAAACACTTTGGCTTTGGATTGTCATTTAGTCGCATATATCATTGCCGCTCCTACATCCTCATTGCATTTCTCCAGAACACTCTGTATCATTACGAAAATCCACATTTCTTGGATATTCCATCGTATAGTTACATACGAACCTGAAGGAACTTGTTCCAGTTCGAGGATGGATTCTGGTTCGGGAGAAATTGAATAGGATTATTCTGTTGTCTTTTATCTTTACCTTCTCTCAGGTTGTGAGGGATCCTTCTATTAGGAAAGTATACCTATTGCGCTTTTTGGACAGTCTTCTTCCAAACCATAGGCAGGTACCGAAAGGTGGGGAAGGAAGAAAACCAATTAGCCTAAATGTGGTGTACAGAAGGTAATAAATAAAAACATATAAAGGGATTAGATTAAGGGCAAAGGAAATTGCGACTGCTATCATTCACGACGAAACAGAGGATACCCCTGCCACTCCTATATCACTTTTGCATTTCTCCAGAACACTCCGTATCACTATGAAGATCCACATTTCTTGGATATTCCATCGTATAGTAACATACGAACTCGAAGGAATTTGTTCCAGTTCGTAGATGGTTTCTGGTTCTGGAGAAATAGAATAAGGATTATTCAGTTGTCTTTTCCCTTTACCTTCTCTCACGTTGTGAGAGCTCCTAGTATTAGGAGAGTACACCTAATGCACATATTGGATAGTCTTCTTCTAAATCTTAGGCTGGTGCCAAAGGTAGGGAAGGAAGAAAATCAATTAGCCTAAGTGTGGTGTACAGAAGGTAATAAGTAAAAACATAAAAAGGGATTGGAGTGATGGCAAGGAAATATACGGTTACAGTCGTGAATCTGGATAGTGGAAGAGGTATTACTGGGAATACCTGCTTACCCCTTCGAAACATTTTCATGTTTCAATTTTACTGTGCGGTGTTAAGTGAAAACTATTTTCCCAATTAGATTCTAACTCTAGGGTAAGTATTTACCAGATTTGATTCTCACATTTGTATGATGTTACAGATGGTGAGTGGGAGTAAGATATTGGGAATGGGGTGATTAGTGTTAGGAATATATATGCCCTAAAGGCTATTATTGTATGATATAGTGGATGCTTGGACATAAATATAGAGCACTTTCTTGCTCGACATGATAGTATGCTATCCGGTTGCCTTTATCTTAATATGTTCACTGGTATTATTATAATGTCTCTCATATACATGTTGATAAAGCCTTTAGGATTTTGGCTTAACTACCAGGACTATGATGCGGGTCATACTACCGGGACTTATGTAGTCTACAAGCACATCTTTTAACAGTTTCTAGTTGAGTGAGTATCAAGATAGGGCATCGATATTCCAGAGTAGACTAGTGTGTATGTTTCTTGACCCTGTATGGGACGATGGTTGATCCTATAACCATTGGTGTTTGACATCAAAGATTGTACACAGATGCTCATTAGAGAATGGGTACACCGAACAGTACTCGCCGAGAACTCCTAGACGGTGCTATACCTATCGTCAGATAGCAGTTCTCTCGTGACCCTGGTACAGGATAGTCTGTAGACCCGAGATAATCATAGAGTCTTGTATGGTTCCCACTGTGCTTTGATTTCCTCCCTACCACGGCACAAAGGAGTCGTGCAAAAAGGTGGATTTTGGGTACAATCCCGAGTCACATGGAGGCAATGAGCGATAGAAGGGGTTTCGTCTCTCCCGGTATAGGGAGTTGATGTTGCGCTATGCTCGATTGGCTATAACAAAAAGTCCCTAACCAGGGCTGTTGATGAGATTTACTGGTAAGAGTTATCAGTAGTTTCTCGTACCGTTATAAACCACACATCGGCATGACTTATCAAGTTATTGTGGTCTGAGGATTCTACCCCAAGACTTGATATGCGACATATCAGAAGAAGAGATCGGACTGTACGGTAAGTATTACCTATAGGCTTCATGGGAGTTTGGACAAACTTGCTTGTTGATCTTCTAATTACTCCATACCTGGGTAGCCATTACGTCCAGCTAGTACCGCTGACGGCTTATGGGTAACTGATGTGATCATTACCTACTGCTGGCATATTGACGAGTCTTTAGAGTCGCACACAAAGGTTTCCTAGTTCAGACGAAACGAAGTAGGGCACATATGCCGATATGTGCAGGGGGCCTGATTAAATACAGGTATGTGATACCGTATTCTAATCTGGCAGTTATTTGTTATTGGTTAGGTTATATGTGATATAACTGGATTATTGAATCAAGTGTTGATTTGGTAATGTGATATACAGATAAATGATATTATTCGGTTATATGGGATATAACCGGATTATTAAATGAAGTGTTGATTTATTAATTTGATATATATTATATTTGATATAATAATATATTAACTAATATTATTAGCTCACTAATTATTCTTCATAATATATATATATATATATATATTATATGAAGCATGGCATGGATTTTCTATTTTTGGAAAATAGAAAATAAGAGGTGGAAATTGGGGAGACTTTTGTGGAATGGTGAAGCATGGTTTTGATGATTATTATATTGGTCTTGACTCACTATTGAAGCATGGTTCCATTTGATTATAGTTTTAAAATGGATGCTTCAATTATTGATAAAAGATATAAGCCATTCTTCACTTCATTTTTTCACTTGATGCTTGAACACTTGTTCATTCTTCTTCACTTGAGCTCATTTAATGAGTTCTTCTCTCTAGCTCTCCATCTTCTTCACCTCCACCTCCAAGCTCAATCCCTCACATGAGTTGTGAACCCTTGAGCTTATGAGAACCCTAGTGAGCAAACAACACCCCTACTTCACAATCCTACACTAGATTAGCACTTTGGTGTAGTGTGTTTATTTCACTAAAGAGTTTAGTGAAGATGTAGCTTGGATTAGTGAAGTTTCGGGTGGATCATTTTTGGCACGAAGATCACAAAGGAAGCTCGATCCAACTTCAAGTGGAGCCTAGTCGAGTCGCATGGACTACTACACGGAACTAGAGAAGAGAAGGATACGGTCTACAAAGGTTGTAGCCTCTTTCTCTTAGTATAGTTTTTATATCATACTTAAAACCCTAATCATATAGTTTAAGATCTTGTTTAGTGCTAATTAGCACCCCGAAATTTTTTAAATTGGCATGCTTGATGCTAGTAAAACCCAATGATGGTGCTAACGAACACTTTCATGGTATCAGAGACAAAGCTAAAAGATTGTACGATGTAGTTAAAATTACGAAACCGAAACAACTCCAAAACAGTCGCACTGAAACCCTATTCTCTGTCGAATTTTTCAGAGCCTCTGAAAATTTTTAAAACAAGTGCAGAGTGCTACTTATGAAGTGTCTAGAACAACAGAAAAATTTGAGGCATTTTGAAGAAAAAGTGGCCGGCCGCATTGGGAAATTTCCCGTTCTCACCCGTTTACTGTAGCACTTTGAATTTGGAATTTTTGTGGTGTTCTGCTCACTTGCTTTTAGGGTTTCGGGTTATGTTTTTTTAGCCCAGTTTGCATGTGATGTTAACTTTTCTATTAGGGCTATTCGGAGTGTTTCGTAGTCGTGTTTTAACGTCGTTTCGGGTTTAAGTTTGATATGTGATGCAGTAGTTGGAATCCACATTAAATTAGTTTTGTGAAAACTAGTTTGATTGTAAATCTAGCATGTTAGTCTCTTTTGATCGATTGCCACGAAGTTTCGATTCGGATCGAAACTCTGTCACAATCGCGTATCGTACGTGAGTACTCGCCAGATAATTTTACTAGGTAGCCACTCCCCATAGCCCCGAACAAGTGATTTTAGGAGAACCCCGTTGCTAAAAGCATCTACTCGGGTGCTCACGGCCACGGTGTTCCGCCTAAGCTCACTTCGTCGATGGCGTTCCGCCTAAGTTCACTTCGTCGACGGCATCGGAGGTGTGACCATCTTCTAAAGTTCCTGACGAGTATTCGATCGGGTAGTCGGGAATCTTGTTGAATTACCCGACTAAATTATTGAAAAGTATTTTCGATATGAGACTAAAATGCAAGGTTTATAAGGTTAGGCATGAAATTCGGAATATGAGATATTCCGGGTTTGTGATGTCTAAGGAAATGCGGATTCTAAATATTATAGTTTTTCATTTCTTTTCTGCGACCGTAAGTGTAATATGTGGTGTATCCCCGATCTTGTTACTATATGTCAACGGAATTTGGGGTACGCATATTTACTTACGTTGATGACATGAGATGTTATGTGTTGCTGTGAAATGTTATATTGGATCATCATGATTGAATAGTCGGGGGTTTTTGCGTGAGATGAGAGTTTTTCAATTTTCATTCATGTAAAATTTGTATGTAATATTATTTTATTGGGACACTTCCGGGTTGAGGATGATGTCACCATTGATTTATATTATTTATTTTTCCGCATTTGGATAGACCTAAGGCGGGGAGCACAAGTAACCGGGTTTTGGAGTCCAGTGGGAGACCATCTCGAGGAGTCGAGACTGGGTCTCCTAACTCTAGAATTGGCATGGTTGCTTGCCGCTCTCGTAGGGGTCTAGGGATGTGAGTTTAGCTATTCATCACGACCATGGAATCCATGTTTTTCATTACTGGCTGAATTTAAAACACGGACCTCCTAATATATCCAATATTTCATATGTTGACTTCTGCTGCTTGGTTCTGTGATGTGATCATATAACTGCGTGAGACGAATGCTATATATATAATATATAATAAACGTTACTTATATTTTGGACCTGCGCTAGTCTAGCCCCCGCTCTGCCGTTAGTTAAGTAACCTAACAGTGCATGACGGGGCCCCGTGGCGAATACAGATGGCATAAGCATACGTTACATTTTCATTTCTTTTTCTATGATGTTTAGGGAAACATAAATGATGGGACTTCATTAATGAGATTAATGAAAAGAAAAGAAACCTAAAGATGTTGTAGAATTGAAATTTTAAAAAGGTGGCTCTAGTTTTTGCTTTGCATAGTGGTATTCCTTGATGAATATTCAACACCTCATTCGATGAGGAAAGAGCCGATATCCCTTCACCAGGAGTGAGCTCTTTAGCAAAACTAGAAAATGCTACAACCCACTCGGTTATTTTTAATAGATTCTTTAGTTCTAGTTTTGCATAGTGGTATTCCTTAATGAATATCCAGCACCTCATTCGAAGATGAAAAAGCCAAGATCCCTTCACCGGGAGTGACCTCTTTAGCGAAACTAGCAAAAGCTACAAAAAACACTCATTTTCAAATCACTAGATTCTACAATGATATTAAGTTCATTATGTTAAAGGTTTTCTTTAAAACCAGCCGTAGCCCTCTGTCATTTCAGATAAGTACTATTTAGTATTCGTACTGCGTTTGTTGGCCTCTGTCAAGGCGTAGTGTACGCTAGCTGATTAGTGCTTATCTGCCCCATATGATGGATTGGATTAGGGTACTCGTACGGCTTTGTTGACCGTAGTTAAGGGTCGTATGGGTGGGTTTAATTCAATCACGAAATGACGGGTTGAACTTGGCCAGCGCTTATGATTTGTTGACCATAGTTAAGGTCATAAGCTGCTAGGGGTAAAAACAGATATTGGGAATTTGAAGTGTTGAAATTTGCAATGAGATTGCATACCTTCTATATGATAGTTGGATCCCGATACCCACTGCGAGTAAGTATTACTCATGGGAGAGTTTTCCACTTTACATTTAGCCGATCCATTAGGTGTCTAAGAAAGGTGTTAATGGGGTTATGCCCTTGCGGAAATGAGGTTATTTAATTAGTTCCATACGAAAGCATGGGGAGACTCCCTCGGAGTACCAATACCTGGCTGGCCGAACGATTGGCGAACTTGTAGGGTGTAATTAATCCCGGCTAATCTTACCTTTTAGGGTTTGAAGGAAGATTTGATAAAAATAGTGGGAGCCATCCTGATTAGATAAAATAATAACCAATCTAATTTTGCAAAGAGCGCACGCAAAAGTGATTATCCTTCTCTCTCTCCTGGTAGCGACCAATGACACGCCTTAATTAAGATAATAATATGGATGTATTGACCAAACCCACTTATTATACCGGGCTAGGTTCCGCTCTATCTTATGACTGTCATAAGTCTGAGCAAGGAATAGGGGAATATCCCGATTTCCAAGCCACCCAAACGAAGAAGGAGCATGTTGATGCATCTTTTTCGGGTGTGTTCGTTACCGAGAACTGTTTCTTAGTGTGCTCTATATCCTGGGTATTGGATACTGGATCAGGATCTCACGTATGTAATTTGTTACATGGGTTAAGTAGAGGTAGAGAACTGGGAAAAGGTGATATGTCCCTCAGAGAAGGGAATGGTGCAATTGTTGCAGCCAAAGCAGTTGGCGAATATCACCTTGTATTACCAAGTGGTAACACAGTGATTCTGAGCGACTGTTATTTCGTACCAAAAATATTTTGAATGTTTTCCTAAATCAGTGTTGATTGGGTATGGTATGTTGTATAACGGTATATACGTTCTAAATCACAAAACAGTTCTAAGGATACAGAACACACAAAAGAAAAACAGTTCAGAAATGAACGAAGCCTTCTTGTGGCATTATAAACTAGGTCATATCAATGCGACAAGACTGGCTAAGTTGCATAAGGATGGATATTTGAATCCGTTCGAATTTATATCTTATGAAACTTTCCAGTCATGTCTCAAAAGCAAGATGACCAAAACTCCGTTTACTGGACACGGAGAAAGAGCTACTGAACTCTTGGGACTGATACTTAGTGATGTATGCGGTCCTATGTCTACACATGCCGGGAATGGTTCCTCGTACTTTATTACATTCACCAATGATCTCTCAAGATACGGACATGTGTTCCTGATAAAACACAAATCTGAATCTTTTGAGAAATTTAAGGAATATAAGTACGAAGTTGAGAACCATACGGAAAAAAGTATTAAAATCCTTCGATCTGATCGGGGATGAGAATAATTGAGCACGGAATTTAGAGACTACTTAAAAGAGAATGGGATTCTCTCTCAGGTTACTCCTCCATATACACCACAACATAATGGAGTTTCGGAGAGGAGGAATCATACCCTATTAGATATGGTGCGCTCTATGATGAGTAATGCTGAGTTGCCAATTTCCTTTTGGGGTTATGCACTAGAGATAGCTTCATACCTATTGAGTAGAGTTCCGACCAAATCCGTGCCCACCACTCCATTTGAGATATGGAATTTGAAGATACCATCTCTTAAACGAGTTAAGATATGGGGTTTTCTGGACTATGTTAAAAAGAAAAATCCGGACAATCTCAAGGCAATGTCTGTTTTGTGCAAGTTTGTGGGATATCCAAAGGATTCATATGGATATATTTTCTACCATACTGAGGAACAAAAAGTGTTTGTTTCTCAACATGCCACCTTTTTAGAAAAGGAATTTCTTGTGAAAGAAATTAGTGGTAATGAGGTAGAACTGGAAGAAGTTCCAGCAACACAAACTACATTTGACGATTTGGTGTAACGGGAGGATTCAATAGTCCCCAACGAACCTCAGCCACTCTGCATATTTAGTAGGGTTCCTTATCCACCTGAGATACTACTGTTTTCTCATAGACGGAGGGAGCGAGGATTGCATCATGGAAGATGATGACCCAACTAGTTTCGAGCAGGCCATCATAAGTGGAGACTCTGTGAAATAGCTGGATGCTATGCGATCTTAGATGGAATCCATGTACACCAACAAAGTATGGACTTTGGAAGTTGCTCCTGAAGGGGTAAAACACATTGGGAGCAAGTGGATCTTTAAGAAGAAACTTGGTGTAGATCGAAAAGTTGAGACTTTCAAAGCTAAACTTGTAGCAAAAGGTTTTCGTCAACGACCTGGTGTCGATTATGATGAGACGTTTTCTGCTGTTGCCATGTTTAAGTCCATCAGGATCCTACTTGCCATTGCTGCATACCATGACTACGAAATCTGGCAGATGGATGTCAAGACCGCTTTTCTAAATGGTGATTTAGAAGAGAGCGTGTACATGACACAGCCAGAGGGCTTCGTAGACAGTGGGAGCAGCAGAAAGGTGTGCAAGATGCTTAAATCCATCTACATATTAAAGCATGCATCGTGGTGTTGGAACATCTGTTTTGATGAAGCTATCAAAGAGTTTGACTTCAACAAAAATGTAGATAAACCATGTATATATAAGTAGGTAGTAGAGAGTAGGGTTGTCTTACTCGTATTGTATATGGATGACATACTCTTGATAGGAAACGATGTTCCTATGCTACATTTGTAGGGTGTTTTTCGTCACCCCAGTGAGATGGGAATACGCGCGCGCTTGTCAGGCGTACTACAGATTCCCCCGGCCTAGGGTAGGCCGGGGTTTAATGATGGTGGGGATCCGAATCTCCGGCAGCCGCGGACTAAGCTACCGTTAATTACCCATCGCCTTTGGGGCGAGGGAACCTCCGATTAACGGGTTAAACTGGTCATGCGAACTCAATGTGCGGTATACGTGTGTTCAATTCTGAAAAGGGGGGGTTTGGATATATCGGGAGCCACGCAGAGTTTTTACGGGGGTCCCGCTACCCGGATAGCGGGCTGGGGGTCAAGGGGGCTAGCAGCCCCCTTGCGGGGTGCGGGGCAGCGCCCCGTTAGAAATTTTTTTCTAACAGGGACAGTGTCGTGGAGTACGTGTATGTATAAATTTGTATACATATGTATATGTGTATATATGTACACAAAAGAGGGGGAAAAGACATCCAAGGGATGCGCAGGTGCACAAGCGCGCGCGCCACGTGTCGGCACGCGGGCGACTTGCGCACTTGCGCAGCTGCGCAAGCGCGCGCGCCACGTGTCGGCACGCGGGCGCCTTGCGCACTTGCGCAGCTGCGCAAGCGCGCGCGCCACGTGTCGGCACGCGGGCGCCTTGCGCACTTGCGCAGTTGCGCAAGCGCGCGCGCCGCGCGCGCCACGTGTCGGCACGCGGGCGCCTTGCGCACTTGCGCAGTTGCGCAAGCGCGCGCGCCACGTGTCGGCACGCGGGCGACTTGCGCACACAACAGGCTTTTAGCCTAAAAAGATTTCTCTGAAGAGAAATCAGAGAGGAGTTAGACTCCTGAGTGTGTGTTTTTTTTTTTTTTTATTGGGTTAATGGAAGGGTTCTTCTTCTTCCTCCTGTTGCTTGCTGGATCTTGAAGATCAAGAGATGTAAAATCTCAAAATCTCTCCTTTTTAAGATCTGATGGCAGATCCAAGTTCCCCTTTGTGGGTTTTGTGGTGGAAAACTATTTAGTTTTGAAAAAGGAAGAGTAAAACTCTTGATTTAATTCAAGAGAAAGAAGAAGGTTTTGGAACCTTGAAGAAGGAAGAAAGAGCTCAGCTCTAATTTTTTTTGGAGAGAATGAAAAGTATTATTTTATTCATCATCATTTTGCCTTTTATAGGCTTACATATTTGCATATAGCCCCTTGGGCTTTACAAAATGGCATTTTGCCTATTCCATGGCTCATGTGCCATTACATTTTTGCACATAAGCCATGGGCTTACAAAATATTGGCTTTATGCCCATTTTACATACATTCATGTATAAAAAATTACATAAAAAATTATTTATTACATGATTTTTTTTGTTGGCATGGCGGAAGGCCAGACGCTTCGTGTTCGGGCTCGACCTGGGCATTGGCCCACTTGCTTGGGCTTGGGCCCACCTGGCTTGGGGTTGACCTTGACTTTGACTCGGTCAACAGGGGTGTAAATTTTTACCCCAACAAAGTGCCCCCCATCAATAAATGCACACAGCATATATGGGTCGTGTGCATGAAATTGATGGATCTTCTTCCACGTGGAGGCGACTTGCTTTGGTTCCCACTTTTTGGGACGCACTGCCCTTTTTACGACATGGACAGTCGACGCTTGACGCGTCTCTGAGACGGAGTGTCCGTGGTAGACGTTTCCCTGACCCGGAGTGATTTGGTTCCCGATTTGTGGGGAGCTTGCACTGCCCGTTTTACGACATGGACGGTCGACGCTCTGATCCGAAGCGATTTGGGTTCCCAATTTGCGGGAGCCTGCACTGCCCGTTTTACGACATGGACGATCGACGCTCTGTTACGAAGCGATTTGGGTTCCCAATTTGCGGGAGCCTGCACTGCCCTTTTCGCGACATAGACGGTCGACGCTGCCCTTTTAGCGACGTGGACGGTCGGTTCTGCCCTTTTTGCGACATGGACGGTCGGTGCTGCCCTTTTAGCGACGTGGACGGTCGGTTCTGCCCTTTTTGCGACATGGACGGTCGATGCTGCCATTTTAGCGACGTGGACGGTCGATGCTGCCCTTTTAACGACGTGGACGGTCGATGCTGCCCTTTTAGAGACGTGGACGGTCGGTTCTGCCCTTTTAGCGACGTGGACGGTCGATGCTGCCCTTTTAGCGACGTGGACGGTCGGTTCTGCCCTTTTAGCGACGTGGACGGTCGATGCTGCCCTTTTAGCGACGTGGACGGTCGGTTCTGCCCTTTTTGCGACTTGGACGGTCGGTGCTGCCCTTTTAGCGACGTGGACGGTCGGTTCTGCCCTTTTAGCGACGTGGACGGTCGATGCTGCCCTTTTAGCGACGTGGACGGTCGGTTCTGCCCTTTTAGCGACGTGGACGGTCGATGCTGCCCTTTTAGCGACGTGGACGGTCGGTTCTGCCCTTTTTGCGACTTGGACGGTCGGTGCTGCCCTTTTAGCGACGTGGACGGTCGGTTCTGCCCTTTTAGCGACGTGGACGGTCGATGCTGCCCTTTTAGCGACGTGGACGGTCGGTTCTGCCCTTTTAGCGACGTGGACGGTCGATGCTGCCCTTTTAGCGACGTGGACGGTCGGTTCTGCCCTTTTTGCGACTTGGACGGTCGGTGCTGCCCTTTTAGCGACGTGGACGGTCGGTGCTGCCCTTTTAACGACGTGGACGGTCGATGCTTGATTTGACTTGCTCTGCTTCTTGCAGTGTCAGGGGTAGACTTGACTTGCTCCGCTTCTTACGGCGTCGAGTGGAAGTTGACTTGTTGATTTTGATTGGGTTGACATCAGCATCGCTATACTGGAATATGGTACCAGGAGCGAACCATCATCTGTCATGGAGAGGATTTTGGGATTTTGGTTTTTGTTTGGCATCTGCATTGCTGCACTGGAATAATGCCAGGAGCAACTCATCATTTGCCCCGAGAGAATTTGAGAATTGATGGCTTAGGAGGCAGGTTTAGATCCCTATCACCTAAGACTTTTCAATTTTATGGGCCGTGAGGGTCCCATAAAAGCATTTTCTCCCTACGAGTCGAAAGGATCTCGTAGGCGTATTTTCTCCATAGGAGTCGTGGGGACTCCTAAGTGTGTTGCTCCTTTGTGAGTCGTAAGGATCTCACGCGGGAATTTCCTCCTCTCAAAGTCGAGAGGACTTTGAGAGTGCATTTCATCTTCTTTTCACGAGTTTGCGCCCTTTCAGGTTTTCACAAACTCGTCGGCAGTCCTGCTGTTTTTACTCACGGAGCCCTTTCGGGTTTTCCTCCGTGCCCATTTTGCTTGTGGACATACCCTTTTTTTTTTTCTTTTTTTTTCTTTTTTTAGTGGGACTTTGAATGTGGTCTCACCGGTAGGACTTAGGAGAGATTGGGATTGTTTTACGCCCGTGGATTGTATACGGTTTTGCAGGATGTATGATCCAGACCGTAGGGCCAGAAAGATTTCAGGGATTTGTTGGCGTCTGCATCGCTGCACTGGAATGTGGTACCAGGAGCGACTCATCATTCGCCGTTGGGGTATGGGATTTGGAATTTGGTTGGCGTCTGCATCGCTGCACTGGAATATGGTACCAGGAGCGACTCATCATTCGCCATTGGGGTATGGGATTTGGAATTTGGTTGGCGTCTGCATCGCTGCACTGGAATATGGTACCAGGAGCGACTCATCATTCGCCATTTGGGGACTTGGAATTTGGATCTTGTTTGGCATCAGTATTGCTGCACTGGAATAATGCCAGGAGCAACTCATCATTTGCCCTGAGAGGATTTGGGATTTGGGTTTTTGGTCGGCATCAGCACCGCTAACACTGAAGCGAAATGCCAGGAGCGACTCATCATTTGCCGTTGCCCGTTGGGGAGCGATGGCTTAGGAGATAGGTTTGGGTCCCTATTACCTAAGGCTTCTCAATTTTATGGGCCGTGAGGGTCCCATAAAGCATTTCCTCCCTACGAGTCGTAAGGATCCCGCAGGTGTATTTTCTCCTTAGGAATCGTGAGGATTCCTAAGTGTGTTGCTCCTTTGTGAGTCGTAAGGATCTCACGCAGGGGTTTTCTCCTCACAAGGTCGAGAGGACTTTGCGAGTGTATTTCATCTCTTTTCACGAGTTTGCGCCCTTTCGGGTTTTCACAGACTCGCCGGTTGTCCTGCTGTTTTTACTCACGGAGCCCTTTCGGGTTTTCATCCGTGCCCGTTTTGCTTATGGACATACCGTTTTTTTTTTGTTTGTTTTTTTTTTTTTTTTTTTTTGCCGCTGGTGGGACTTTAAAAGTAGTCTCACCGGCAGGATTTGGGAGGAATAGGGGTCATTTACGCCCGTGGATTGTATACGGTTTTGCAGGATGTCTGATCCAGACCGTAGGGCCGATGTGCTCAATTCGCCTGCGACTTGGAGCATTCATGTGTAGTATTTCTTAAGATATCGGCCATTGATGGGTGGCATGGGCCTTTCTCCTTCGGCACTTATTAGTTGGTAGGATCCTCCGTCGAACACTTTCTCGATGACGTATGGTCCTTCCCAGTTCGGCTCGAATTTTCCCTTGGCATGTCGATTGGGGATGATCGGTCTTTTGAGGACCAACACCAATTCACCTTTCTTGAAAGCGCGGAGACGGGTTATCTTGTCATAGGCCCGTGACATTTGGGCTCGGTATAGCTCCAGATTTTGCTGCACCGCGAGCCTCTTTTCTTCGAGGGCATCGAGTTCTTCAAGTCGAAGGAGCACGTTTTCTTCCTCCGTCAACTCATGTTGGATGGCCATTCTTAAGCTTGGAACTTCAACTTCGAGGGGGAGGACCGCCTCCACTCCGAAGAGCAATGAGTATGGAGTGGACTGAGTTGGAGTACGGTGCGTGGTACGATATGCCCACAATGCCTCGTGAAGTTTGAGATTCCAGTCTCTCTTGTTGGCTGAAGCATTTTTCCTCAGGAGCTTGCATAGAGTCTTATTGAAGGCTTCGGCTAGCCCATTGGCTCTTGGATTATAGATGGAGGAATACCTCCAGTCTATCTTGTGCTGAGTAGCGAACCTTGAGACATTGAAGCTCTTGAAAGAAGGCCCGTTGTCAGAAATGATTCTTCTTGGTGTACCGAAGCGGTATAGAATATTATGCTGGAAGAATGTCAGAATATCCTTTGTCTTAACTTCTTTTAGCGGGACAGCTTCAGCCCATCTGGAGAAGTAGTCTGTCGCGGCCAGTATAAACCGATGGCCTTTGGATGACGGAGGATCAATTGGGCCAACAATGTCGGTGCCCCAGACTTCGAAGGGCCACGACGCCACTGTAGGATGCAATGGATTGGGATGCTTGTGAATAAAATCACCGTGAATTTGGCAGATATAACATTTCTTTGCATGCTCTCCGCAATCCCGTATCATGGTGGGCCAGTAATACCCAAGCCGTTTGATTTGAAGTCGCATCTTGGGGCCAGATTGGTGAGCACCGCAAACGCCCGAGTGGACATCTTTCATGACCTTTTGGGCTTCGGCCAATGACAGACACCTGAGCCATAGTTGGTCGTATGACCTGCGGTATAACGTGTCATTTACAAACACGTATCGGAGAGCTCTTTTCTTCAGCTGAATCCTCGCAGATTTTTCTTCAGGCAGCCTGTCGTATCGGAGGTATTCTATGAAGGGTTCTCTCCAATCAGGCTCGTCTTGGATGATCGAAGCTTCTTCGGCGGGACTGCTCTTCTGTTCCGCGCTTTCCTCTTTTCGTAGAGAGACTGGGGGTAGAATTTGTCGGCTCCTGACTGTGATCAGAATTTCGTCCATGTCAGGATCAGCCAGCTCCTTGGCTAGGCGAGCGAGTATATCGGCTTTTCCGTTCAATGCTCTAGGGACTCTTGTTAGTTCGATATGAGTGAACCGTTTCATGAGTTCCACCACCCGGCTTCTGTATCGAGCCAACTCGGGTTTGTATATCTTATAGTCGCCGTTTACTTGGTTGACGACAAGCTGGGAATCACCGTAAACCAGTAGCCGAAGGATTTCCATTTCTATGGCGAGCTCCAAACCAGCTATCAGAGCTTCATACTCGGCCTCATTGTTTGTGCGAGGCTCGGTGAGAGCAAAAGAACGCCGTAGGGTTCCCATTGATGGTGTGATAAACACCAATCCTATCCCTGCTTTTATCTCCGGGACGCTTGATTTACTGGAGGTTCTTATCGATGAGGCCCCATCGAAGTAGAGCTCCCAACATGGCTCGTCATTCTCGAGATGCAGCACTTGTTCGTCGGGTAACTCACAATTTAGTGGCGACCCTTCTGGTATGGGATGAGCAGCGAGAAAGTCTGCAAGAGCTTGCCCTTTTACTGCTTTCTGAGGAGTGTAAACTATGTCAAACTCAAGTAGCATGACAGCCCATCTTGCCATTCTGCCGGCTAGGCTTGCTTTGGTCATCAAGTGTTTGAGCGGGTCGACCTTGGAGATCAGCATAACCCGATGAGCGAGCAAATAGTGCCTCAGCTTCTTCACAGCAAATATTAGAGCCAGGCATTGCTTTTCGATTGGGGAATAGTTGTGTTCCGCCCCGACTAGAGTTCGACTGAGGTAGTAGAGGGCATTTTCCTTTCCCTCCTCGTTATTCTGGGCGAGGAGCGCACCGAGTGACTCATCTAGCGCGGCAGTATAGAGAATCAACGGTTTATTTGGAATGGGAGCGGCCAGCACTGGAGGGTGCAACAAGTATTATTTGATGCTTTCGAACGCTGCTTGACATTCGATATCCCAGATAAAAGGAGCTCCTTTCTTCATGAGCTTTGAGAAGGGCCTACATCTCCCTGATAAATTTGAGATAAACCTCCGTATATAAGCAAGCTTACCTTGAAAAGATCTTAGCTGCGTCAGATTCTTTGGAGGGGGCATCTCCATGATGGCCTTTATCTTTGATGGGTCAACTTCGATCCCTCGATGTCGGACTATGAAGCCCAGGAATTTTCCCGATGACACGCCAAAAGCGCACTTCAGAGGATTCATCTTCAGATCGTATTCCCTCAGTCTGGTGAGAACGGTCCTGAGATCTTGGATATGATCGGCCTTGGTTTCAGTCTTAACGACCAGATCATCAACATAACATTCGACGACTTTATGAATTAGGTCATCGAAGATATTAGTCATCGCCCTTTGATATGTAGCACCTGCGTTCTTCAGTCCGAATGGCATTACCTTGTAGCAATATATTCCGATCGGGGTTCGAAATGCTGTGTGCTTCTCATCCTCAGGCGACATCTTGATCTGATTGTATCCAGACGAGCCGTCCATAAAGGTGAACAGTTCGTAATTTGAGGTGTCATCGACCATCATTTCCATGACCGGTAGCGGGAAGTCGTCTTTAGGACATGCCTTGTTGAGGTCCCTGAAATCGACACAAACTCGGATCTTCCCATTTTTCTTCTTCACTGGGACTATGCATGCGATCCAATCCGCATATTTCTCTTCCCTGATGAAGCCGGCATCGATGAGTTTCTTGGTTTCCTCGATGACCTTTTCTTCTAGTTCCCTTCTCATTCTTCGAGGAGCTTGTTTGACTGGCTTAGCATCAGGAGATATAGCCAGCTTATGCACGGCTACCTCAGGGGAAAGGCCAGGCATTTCTTTGTACGTCCACGCGAAGCAGTCGACGAACTCACGCAGCAGGGTAATTATCTGCTCTTTCATTTCCTCTGACAAGAGTGAGCTGATATAGGTCGGCCTTGGATTATCGGGCGTTCCTAGGTCAATCTCGGTTAGCTCATCAAAGGTTGCTTGTCCGCCATCTTCGAGCTCTTGAGGAGCTTCTTCTGGCTCGGCTATCTCGTCGTCATCATTTGATCTTTCGCTGGCCTCACCAACATGGATCATGTAGCACGCTTTGGAATCAGGTTGAATGTAGCCTATGCCCCGTCTATCTGGAATTCGTCCATCGATGAGTGCTCGGACCTGGGGCGGATGCCATAGCCCTTCGTAAAACTTTGCTTCGGACTCCGTTTGGTATAACCGGCACCCGCACTTCTTAAAGTATTCCCGCATCTCGGGCGCATAGTATCTGGGATTGAGGACGGCTCTTATGCCTCTCTCATATGGAAGGCACGCGACAGACAAATCGTCCGGGTGCGCAACAGGGTTTGACCCATAAAACAAGATGCCCTTCTGTCCACTTTTCCTCCCGGGAACGTAGAAAGTTTTCAGCTGGTCCACGGTGGAGATTGATAATGCATCGAGCTCTTTGTACATTTGCTCTGGTACCCTTGTAACGGCTAGGGATCCTTCTGCAACTTCGAAGGTCTCTCGCAGTTTCGCTTGTTGCGTGGGGGTCCAATCTGCACCGCTATTGCACGACAGGTCCTCCTCCTCTGACTCTTCAGTGTCGCTGCCAAGATGAGGGCGGACTTTGCTGCTAGATGGGCCTTCAGTAACAGATTCGTCTGTATCGCTGCCGAAACGAGGACGAGTTTTACGGGAGGACGGGCTTCCAGCGTCGGACTCGTCAGTGTCGCTACCGAAATGCGGGCGCACTTGGGCGTTTTTACTTTTGAAAGTGACAACCGGCGCAGATTTGCTTTTGGGTCTTGGGGCCGGTCTATCTTCAGTCAGTTGTGGCTTAGCTTTTTGGTGGTTCATAAAGTACCGAGAATCTTCATAGCGGACTTCATGCACACCGAACGGCTGGATGTCTCCGTCAATGCGTCTTTCTTCGCCATTTTTAGTATACTTCATGCATTGATGGAGAGTTGATGGAATGATGCCGTAATCGTGGAGCCACGGCCGCCCCAGGAGAATCTTATAAGACGTGTCGGCGTCGATCACGTATATCTTAGCTTCAGTTTGCAGATCCCCAAATTTGATTGGCAAAGCTATAGACCCTAGAACTTGCTGGCAATTTTGGTTGAACCCTTGAATGACAATCCTTTCCCTCGACAGGTGTCGGACGTCCATTGACAAACTCTTCAGAGTTCGCAAGTTCATGATGTTCACTGAGGACCCCGGATCAATCAATATACGATTAATTCGATCTCCGTCGCTGTACCCGGTCACGTAAAGCGGCCGATTATGCTCAGCCGTTCCCAGTAGCAAGTCTTCATCCTTAAATGTGACTGCGGCGGCATGCAAAGCGTGCTGGGCTTCTTTCATATTAATTTCCGCAAAGTGAGCCTGATACCGCTCGGGGTTTTGTAGAGCATGGATGAGAACGTCTCTAAGCTCCTTAGATAGGACCAAGGCGTCGTAGATGCTCAGGAGAGATGGAAGCTTCCGGAGATGTGCCAAGACATTATAGTCCACTGAGGAAGGACTTATGTTTTCATCGGCCGGTTCTCTGCCATCGTCTTCATTAACGACTTGTTTTTCCTTCCCTTTTGGGGCGTTGCCCTGATTTGGCGGTAGAGCCCTGCCGCTTCTGAGCTGGATTTGATTGGTCGTTGTGGCGAGCTCCTCGTCCTCTTCGGGAAAACAAAGCTCCTCTTCCGAGTCGCTGCCAAGATGGATGGCGTAGCAGGTCACTACTGGAATTTCTTCATTGGAGTCTTCTTCTAACTCCTCCAGAATTTCAGCCGCTTGTACAGGGAAGAACTCCTTCAATTGAATCAATGTTCTTTCCTTTTGTTCATATTCTTCAAGGGAATCGATATATTTTTGAATGGTCGATCTCCCTGCAGACTCTTTTTCGCGCCGAGCTGCACTTTTCTTCTTCTTAAGCTTCTTGGATTTTGAGCCTGATGGAGCCGCATTGGAAGCTGGACTGGTAGGCTTCTTCTGTCCTTCCCATTTCATCCTGGGCTCTTTCTGAAGCAGCTTTAGCATCTTCTTCGTCTTATTAGATATGTGTGTACTCCACGGAGGCCGCGATGAGTCCATCTCATTTCTCGGGGCAGCGGGTTCGGCTATCTGCTCCCAGAAGGCTTCAGCTTCTGTCTGTATAAAGTTGGTGGTTGCAACTTGGTTGTTCACCAACACGCTTTTAGACAGCTCGATCTCTCCAGCCTTGTACTGCTTCTCGACCCAGTCTTTGAAGATATAGCAATCCTCGATCGCATGGCTCACTACTCGGTGGTACGGGCAATACAGAGGATTGTCGGTCATTTTTGCTTCTTGGGGTCTTTTCGACTCCGGCAATTGTAGGCCGTTGTTCAAGGCATCTTTAAATATCTTGCGAACCTTGTCCCTTCTGAAAGAGTAAACCTTGTTCTTTTTCTCCTCTAGGGTGGGCCCATCTCCTCCCAGCAATGGCTTTCGAGACCGGTTAGTTTTGGATTCGCCCGCCCTTCGCTTTTCTTCATTATCGGAGGCATTGAAGACATTGGTACTGCTGGAACTCCCGCTTCTACGGTTGTCGTCCCGCTTGCTTTTCCAAGTTTTGTCTCTCTGAGAGTCTGGCGGGGACTCTTGCTTCGAGCGTTCCAGCATTTGGACTTTCTTGGTTAGCTCCTGGAATGTTTTGAGGCCTGCTGTACACAAGAATGGGACCATCCAATTGCTGAGGTTCCCAATGAGAAGGCTAACGGACTGGTCCTGCTCCAGCGCCGGTTCGCACTTGACCGTGAGATTACGCCATCGGGCGATAAAGTCAGTGTTACTTTCATTCTTCCCCGGCTTAGTCCTCATAAGGTCGGCAATGGAGATTTTATCACTGACACTCATGAACCTTTGCCGAAACAGGGACTCCATTTGGGCAAAGGTAATGACGGACCCGTCCGGTATACTCGCATACCAGTCGAAGGCGACGCCGGTCAGGCTGTTGACAAACTGACGAAGAAGGAGCGCGTCATTGCCCCCTGTATTTCCGCACGATGCTTTGAAGTGGGCGACGTGCTGGTTTGCATTCCCCGTTCCATCAAATCTTCCGAACTTAGGAATGACGTAGCCGCTTGGGAACTCAATCAGATCGTACTGCGCGGGATATGGCCGCCCACTACTGCCGATTTCTTTCTGAGCTTCAGCCTCGGCCACCAATGTTTTAACCTTGCTGGTGACCAAATCCATTATCCGATCCTGTGTTAGCGGGATGGTGCTATCTGGGGCCAAGGCGTCCCCAGAAGCGGAATGTAGCCGGCTTTCATTTGGCTCGACCAGTCTTGGTCCCAAAGGAACAGGCATTGGCTGCCTCGGATTGTCATCACCCGGCTGATTAGTAGCGGCTTGTGCTTGATTAGGAGGCGCTCGAGCAATTTGAGCCGTAAGCTGCATCACCACGTTCGTTAGGTCGTCAATCTTCGAATAGAGCTTGGCCATCTCTTTATCTTTGCTCCTGAGCTGTTTTCGAAGTTCTTGAAGCAGCTCTTGCTCCGCAGTCCTAGGGCGGAAAGTCGGCTCTTCCTCGCTGTCCGAGCTTGACTCTGCATGGACCGAGGGGTCTTTCTGCCTATCATCCTCATCGAGAGGGTTTTCTTCATCCAGCGGGGGCGGCTGTTCTTGAGTGGCGGCGACCACATTCAGGCTAGATTGGGCTTGGGATGTGGTGGCCCCATCCTTGCTTTTGCTGCGAAGGTTGTCGCTAGGGCGCCCGCCCGCCATATAGACCGTATGGATGGTATATCCGGACGTCTTTCTATCATTGGCAGCTGATTTCATGGGTCGCTGTCTTGACCCCCTTGTTTCGGTAGCTGGTAGTCGATTGAAGGCGGCTGGCCTAACCAGGTTCTTAAATGGTGCTGGCGCATCTTTTCTGGGTTTGCCCCGCTGCTTTCGTGCGGCACAGAGCGCTTGATAGACTCTTGAAGAGATAGTGTCGTACTTTTTCTGTTGGGGCCGGGACACGTCTCTTTGCGGCACTGTTCGGACCGCTGTCTTCTTGATTCTGGCGGTCATGGCATTGTTCTGAACCCACTTTAGAGGCTCGAAGGAATTGCTGATTCTTACGTCCGACTCAGCCGTCGTCGCGGGGAAACCCTGCACTTGGAACTTCACATGATTCCATTTGGCCGAAGCCTTGGCCCTTTTGTTGGCTCGATACCTGAGCCGCTTCTGCCTTAACTTTTCTGTTCTAAGCACCTGGCAGACTTCAGCTCTTTGGGAAGACGTCGCAGACCGGGCGATGGAAGGCCTTGGAGATACGCTCGATTGTGCATTTGTTGGAGTAATCGCGTGAGCTCGTCCGCAACATTGGATGTTGCCCTTTGTACCGGAGTTCTTGCCCCCCGCTGGAGCACCAGAGAATCGTTCACACACCGTCTTGAGTTTTGGTTGTGGTGCCTTGGCGATCACGACATTCGGCCTCTTGCCCCTTGGGACCGGCTTGGCCACCTGTTCCGCTGGGATCTCTGCCAGATGAGCGCTCCCGGCAGGGTAGATGATGACGGAGCCAAACTGGCGGGGCGGTTCCTCCCACTGTCGACTGAGGCTTGCGGGGAGAACCACACGAGCGTTGATCTTGACCACGTACGGAATCGGGGTCGCTTTGGAAGTTGAATTCGTCTTGGGAGACATTGTCGTCGAAGGTTGATTGCTGCATAGAAAAGAAAATATCATTTCAGTATAGACAATAGATATGTATATTAATTGAGTTCACATAAACGTTTTAACCCGAAATATGGGAGGAGAGATTGGTCCCACCGGGCGTGCCAGAATCTGTAGGGTGTTTTTCGTCACCCCAGTGAGATGGGAATACGCGCGCGCTTGTCAGGCGTACTACAGATTCCCCCGGCCTAGGGTAGGCCGGGGTTTAATGATGGTGGGGATCCGAATCTCCGGCAGCCGCGGACTAAGCTGCCGTTAATTACCCATCGCCTTTGGGGCGAGGGAACCTCCGATTAACGGGTTAAACTGGTCATGCGAACTCAATGTGCGGTATACGTGTGTTCAATTCTGAAAAGGGGGGGTTTGGATATATCGGGAGCCACGCAGAGTTTTTACGGGGGTCCCGCTACCCGGATAGCGGGCTGGGGGTCAAGGGGGCTAGCAGCCCCCTTACGGGGTGCGGGGCAGCGCCCCGTTAGAAATTTTTTTCTAACAGGGACAGTGTCGTGGAGTACGTGTATGTATAAATTTGTATACATATGTATATGTGTATATATGTACACAAAAGAGGGGGAAAAGACATCCAAGGGATGCGCAGGTGCACAAGCGCGCGCGCCCCGTGTCGGCACGCGGGCGACTTGCGCACTTGCGCAGCTGCGCAAGCGCGCGCGCCACGTGTCGGCACGCGGGCGCCTTGCGCACTTGCGCAGCTGCGCAAGCGCGCGCGCCACGTGTCGGCACGCGGGCGACTTGCGCACTTGCGCAGCTGCGCAAGCGCGCGCGCCACGTGTCGGCACGCGGGCGCCTTGCGCACTTGCGCAGTTGCGCAAGCGCGCGCGCCACGTGTCGGCACGCGGGCGACTTGCGCACACAACAGGCTTTTAGCCTAAAAAGATTTCTCTGAAGAGAAATCAGAGAGGAGTTAGACTCCTGAGTGTGTGTTTTTTTTTTTTTTTATTGGGTTAATGGAAGGGTTCTTCTTCTTCCTCCTGTTGCTTGCTGGATCTTGAAGATCAAGAGATGTAAAATCTCAAAATCTCTCCTTTTTAAGATCTGATGGCAGATCCAAGTTCCCCTTTGTGGGTTTTGTGGTGGAAAACTATTTAGTTTTGAAAAAGGAAGAGTAAAACTCTTGATTTAATTCAAGAGAAAGAAGAAGGTTTTGGAACCTTGAAGAAGGAAGAAAGAGCTCAGCTCTAATTTTTTTTGGAGAGAATGAAAAGTATTATTTTATTCATCATCATTTTGCCTTTTATAGGCTTACATATTTGCATATAGCCCCTTGGGCTTTACAAAATGGCATTTTGCCTATTCCATGGCTCATGTGCCATTACATTTTTGCACATAAGCCATGGGCTTACAAAATATTGGCTTTATGCCCATTTTACATACATTCATGTATAAAAAATTACATAAAAAATTATTTATTACATGATTTTTTTTGTTGGCATGGCGGAAGGCCAGACGCTTCGTGTTCGGGCTCGACCTGGGCATTGGCCCACTTGCTTGGGCTTGGGCCCACCTGGCTTGGGGTTGACCTTGACTTTGACTCGGTCAACAGGGGTGTAAATTTTTACCCCAACAACATTCGGTCAAGCTCTTCTTATCACAAAAGTTCTCCATGAAAGATCTAGGTGATGCCTCCTACATCCCGGGGATAAAGATCTATAAAGATAGATCTAAACAGATGTTGGGATTGTCCCAATCCAGGTACATTAACACTATACTAAAGAGGTTTAGTATGGAAGATTCTAAGCGCAGTAATTTACCTGCTTGTTCAGGAATCACTCTCTCCAAAGAGATGTTTCCCAAGACTGATTTGGAGAGGGCTCGCATACAAGGGATATCATATGCTTCGGCAGTTGGGCCAATCATGTATGTGATGTTATGTACCAGACCAGATGTAGCTTACTCACTAAGTTTAGTGAGTAGGTATCAATCAGATCCAGGGGAGAAACACTGAACAGCTGTGAAGAACATTCTTAAGTATTTGAGAATGACTAAAGAGATGTTCTTGGTGTATGGTAATGGTGAACTCCAGGTGGAGTCCTTTACCGATTCGAGCTTCCAGAGTGATAAGAACTACAGTAAGTTGGTCTCGGGTTTTGTCTTCACCCTTAATGGAGGGGCGGTATGTTGGAAGAGTTCCAAGCAAGATACCGTAGCAGACTCGACGATGAAGGCTAAATACATCGCTGCCAACGATACTGCCAAAGAGGCTGTCTGGATGAAGAAGTTCATAGCTGAACATGGTATGGTCCCATTAGTGATCCAGGCATATTCTTAGGCGGTATCAACTGATCAGGGAGATAGTAGATCGCTGGAGATCGAGGTCAGGAGAGTTGACACGAAGGATAACACAACGGATCCACTCAAGAAGGCCCTCCCCCAGATGCAATTCGAGAGAATTTTTGGGATGTTGGGTATGATATACTACAACAACTGGCCTTAGTGCAAGTGTGAGATTGTTAGGAATATGTATACCTTAGAGGCCATTTTTGTAACAACTCCAATTTCAATGTACAAATTTTTTTTAAAAGTTAATGTACAATTGGGGTATTTGCAATCTTGTGTACACTATAAGTATTTGTTTTACTTTAGAACAGCAAGAAAGTCTTGTAGCACATTGGTAAAGCCTTGCACTGCTGTGACGTAGCTCCTGTGATCGAATCCTCCCAGCCACATTATCTTTTTATTTAATTTTCTTTTAATCTTTTAGAAGCCCAAGGGTTTGCATGTGCACTACACGTAGAATGATAAGTTACAGATTAAATAAACATGTGCACGAGGGTATATGAGGCGACAGGGACACATGGCTAAATCCCAAGCCAATTCCACCGGGAAATGGCAGGCGAAATACCCAATAGGATCGGTACCGCCGGTCGGGCCCATGGGTAATGCCCCCATTTCTTTGCTCGAGCACCTCTTCGCCTACCCCACTAACCCCATATTGTTTATTTTCTCCGCATTCATCCAGAGAACAATAAAACCCCATTTAATCCAAATTTTAATGCAAATTTCAATGCAATCTTTAACCCTCTAAACCCTAATTTTCCCTATAAATACCACTCCATTTCACTCATCCTCACTCAAAAATTCCCTGCCAAAACTCTCAAGAATTCTCAAGTCCTTTTAGTGTGCAAGTGGAGTTAGCAAATGGTGAGGTTCCGGCGACGATCCAAGGAGTTTCCGGCGACGAAATGACGCCCTGAAGCCTTCCTTAGTTTCCTCTCTCCCTCCTCTTGTTCAAAAGACAGTAAGTCCCCTCTCCCTCTCTCTTCATCTACTTTAAAAACTTTCGATTCTAAAACCCGAAGGAAGCGGAGTTAATCCGACTTCCGATTCGGTTTTTCTTAAAAAATCTATTTTTTCTTAATCAACAAAATACCATACTCTCACATAATGTTTAACAAACATTAACAAACACTTTAAAACAAGTTTCATCTCAAAATATGCTTCTATGCAAATTTTATTGTATTTTTACTGTAAAATACCACATACTTTAGTTTCAACATAAAACAACATAAAAATTGTATTACCTTTATATAACTTACGAGGTAATGACCTACCTCATCACAATATACATCTTTGACATTGCACGATGAAGTTTTGTGAATATATTCATGGGCTAACACGACTTTACAAATAAATACCATCAACTTGCAAAACTATTTTTTTAAAAAGATGTATTAAACAATTCCTTGCAATTGCGCCTCTACAACCCACTTTGAGGACCCCGTTCAGGATGGTGTGGTTTATCGCACATCCTCGGGCTTAGTAGAGCGAGATGCAGACCTCCGAAAAGAGCATTCGATCTCGATGGAATTTTAATGCATTTTTCTTTAAAAAATGAGATTTCTACAAGAAAATAAATAATTTTTTAAAATATATATATATATATATTATCAAAATATCTATTTTAATTATATTATATAAATATTCCAAGTTTTATAAAGGATCACCATTACATGAAAATACCATCCAAATACAAAACTATTCCAATATTTCAAGAAAATACCATATACTATGAAAATTAGGTTCTACTAACTAGAAATTTCACTTTTATATAATATACATCTATGAAAATCCTAAAGACGATAATTAAATGCTTTAGGTGTATTTTGAAAATTATATCAAACTATTTTTACATAAACCCCCCAAGTTATATTAAATTACAATAAGGACTCTAGTAAACATATGTTTAAGCGGGACCAGTCTCTTGAGCCTCCAGGAGCCGGAGACTATGGGTGCTTGCCTATTTAAGATAGACAATCTAATAAACGGTGTTATCAACACGGTAATTGTCTTGGAAAAAGACACAAATCTTGCCGTACATATGCAGCAGTTACCGATAATATCAAAACTAATTCAGGATTTCAAGTTCTGTTCAAAGTATCTGAATCAGACTGAGTCTCAATCTAATCAATCTGACTTGAATATGATTCAAGTATAAACTACAATACAACATGAATCCATGAATCTGTCTATTCAATCTACATCAATCTGTATTGACTAAACCGAACCATGGATATACTCCGTCTACATGACTCTCCATTTATATCCATTGCATTTACTGATATCATGGTTTCGGAAACTCATCCATCTATATAACAAACAATACAATCAATACAAAAGAAATCGCGGGGTTTATAAGGGGTAGATTGGTATGGAAGGTGTTAGAAGTGGCACGAGACTGTAACCATAATACACATAATCTGAATATCCATTGTTGTTGTACCGTGGCTGAACGTTTCCTTGTGCTCCGTATTCCTTAGTCTCCAGAATAGTGGGACTCCTCTCGTATACACTGGCATTTTCTATACCAAGCTACAAACAACAGCGTTAACATTATAATCAAACATTATAAGTTATATTCTTTTTCTGTCTATTCTATCTCTACTCACCTTTGGGACTTACCGAGTGATTGTTCGCTGACGACATTCCTTCTTCTTCGTTCTTTGGAATGTTGTCAGGTGATTCGGACTCATTGGAGATCGAGCCCAGCACTGAAGATTTAGAGCAGATACCATTTAACCCAGAGTTGTAGTCATTTGTACATATTTATTTCATTTCAGTTATGCCATTGTTTAGGCATCTCTTTCTATTCATGTACTTTCATTTCAGTTGTACTTGTAAAAGAATGTTTAATAAATAAAGTTGTTGTTCATTTATATTCGTGTGTCTTGTGTTCTTTACTTTATATTGCTTAGATACGCTTAGCGTGTTTACTTCTGAGTAAATACGTATCGGCCTCGTCGCGTCCTCTTTCCATATACCGGGAAGCGGGGCATGACAATTATTGTATGATATAGTGGATGCTTGGACATATATATAGAGGACTTTCTTGCTCGACATGATAGTATGCTATCTGGTTGCCTTTATCTTAACATGCTCACTGGTATTATTATACTGTCTCTAATATACTTGTTGATAACGCTCTTAGGATGTTGGCTTGACCATAAGAACTATGATGCGGATCATACTACTGGGGCTTGTTTAGTCTATAAGCGCATCCTTTAACAGTTCCTAGTCGAGGGAGTATCGAGACAGTGCATCGATATTCCAGAGTAGAGTAGTATGTATGTTTCTTGACCCTGTGTGGGGCGATGGTTGATCCCATAACCATTGGTGTTTGACATCAAAGATTGTATACAGGTGCTCATTAGAGAATGGGTACACCGAATAGGACTCGCCGAGAACTCCTAGATGGTACTATATCTATCGTCAGATAGCAGTTCTCTAGTGACACTGTTACAGGTTAGTCTGTAGACCCAAAATCGTCATAGAGCCTTGTGTGGTTCCCACAGTGCTTTGATTTCCTCCCTACCACGGCTCAAACGAGTCGTGCAAACATATGGATTTTGGGTACGGTCCCGAGTCACATGGAGGCAATGAGCGATATGAGGGGGTTTCGTCTCTCCCGGTATAGGGAGTTGATGTTGCACTATGCTTGTTGATCTTCTAATCGCTCAATACCTGGGTAGCCGTTACGTCTAGCTAGTACCGCTGACGGCTTGTGGGTAACTGATGTGATCATTACCTACTGCTGGCATATTGACGAGTCTTTATAGTCCCACACAGAAGTTTCCTAGTTCAGGCGAAACGAAGTAGGGCACATATGCTGATATGTGCGGGGGGCCTGATTAAATACGAGTATGTGATACCGTATTCTAATCTGGCAGTTATTTGTTATCGGTTAGGTTATATGTGATATAACCGGATTATTGAATCAAGTGTTGATTTTACAATGTGATATACAGATAAATGATAATATTCAGTTATATGTGATATAACCGGATTATTAAATCAAGTGTTTATTTAATAATTTGATATATATTATATTTGATATAATTATATATTAACTAATATTATTAGCTCACTAATTATTCTTCATAATATATATATATATATATATATATATATATATAATATGAAGCATGGCATGGGTTTTCTTTTTTTGGAAAATAGAAAATAAGAGGTGGAAAATAGGTAGACTTATGTGGAATGGTGAAGCATGGCTTTGATGATTGTTATATTGGTCTTGACTCGCTATTGAAGCATGGTTCCATTTTATTATAGTTTTAAAATGGATGCTTCAATTATTGATAAAAGATATAAGTCATTCTTCACTTCATTTTTTCACTTGATACTTGAACACTTGTTCATTCTTCTCCACTTGAGCTCATTTGATGAGTTCTTCTCTCTGGCTCTCCATCTTCTTCACCTCCACCTCCAAGCTCAATCCCTCACATGAGTTGTGAACCCTTGAGCTTGTGAGAACCCTAGTGAGCAAACAACACCCCTACTTCACAATCCTACACTAGATTAGCACTTTGGTGTAGTGTGTTTATTTCACTGAAGAGCTTAGTGAAGGGGTAGCTTAGATTAGCGGAGCTTCGGGTAGATCATCTTCGGCACGAAGATCGCAAAGGAAGCTCGATCCAACTTCAAGTGGAGCCTATTGGAGTCGCGTGGACTACTGCACGGAGTTTGAGAAGAGAAGGACACGGTCTACAAAGGTTGTAGCCTCTTTCTCTTAGTATAGTTTTTGATATCATGCTTAAAACCCTAATCATCTAGTTTAAGATCTTGTTTAGTGTTAATTAGCACCCTGAAATTTTTTAAATTGGTATACTTGATGCTAGTAAAACCCAGTGGTGGTGCTAGCAAACACTTTCAATTAGATCCTCTATATATCGGAGTTCTTTGTAATTGGTGATATTTGAGGAAATCACCTGGGTTTTGCCTGATGGAAAATATTTGGTTTTGAATATCCGTCGTTATGCGCCAATTTCAAACTGATATATCTGTACGTTTATTTTATAAAGTGAGATATAACTTTTTGATATTATGTCTATGACATTTACCTATACCAGTTGATGGTTAGGTAAGGAGCAGTCAACAACGGTGCAATTCTTCTTAACCACAGTAGAGTTTTTCAACCTACGACGCACAGGGTTTGAGTGATTAAACTTAGTGGACTTATACAATATATTGTATGTTGTCCGATGTCCATTAGGACAAAGGGGTTGGTACTCGTACTATATTCTGTTTACTCATGACTTCTCTTGTTTTAGAGAAGTATTTCGTTGAAATACAAGGTCCAAATTTTGAGAAGTTGTAGGTATAAGAATAAGGTAGGAAAACCATATGTAGAGAGTATCAGGATTCTTCAAGCTGATCGAAGATGTAGATACTTGTGTTAGGTATTCCGTTGTAAGTAATAGTTTTGAGAACTTTCTTCTCTTTCAGGTTACTCATACGTGGGTTCATTCCTTGATGAGTAATGTCGTATGGCCTTCTTCCATTTAGTTGAAATGCACAGGAAACGGCTGTATGATTTTTGAATCTGGTTCCAATTAAATTAGTGCCTCTGTTTATATATACTGATATAGAATGGATTCATATCTTAACGATGTTAAGGTATATGGAGTAGTCCGGCTGATGCTTAAAACCAGAATCTGGAAAAACTCAAGGCACGTTTCAGTAATGGCATTTTGTGGGTTATCCCGGGCTTTGACGAGGGTTAACATTCTACCATCTGAAAGATCAATAGTTATATTGTTCTTGACTCGCCACAGTTTTAGTAAATGGATTCTTTTTAGAAAACATTAGTGGGAGTATGGTAGAACTGGAAGTGATTCCAGAACCATAAACATTACTAAAAATTTAGAAGAACCTAAAGATTCAAATGGTTTCAACGATCCATTAGCCACTCCGTAGATTTGGTGGGTAACCTCAGGCACCCGAGAGGTACTTCGGTCTCCTCAGAGACGGTGACAGGGAGGTTTTTGATTACCCAAACTTGCCACTATTGATGTTCTAGACTATGAGGTATGGCAGGAGGATGAGTATAACGTCAACTAGCTTTAGAAGTGCACGTATATATGACTCTGACAGAGAGTTGTTGTAGTCAGCGGGAGCAGCAGAAGCATAGTGGGCAAGTAGGTTATGTCTATTTATAGACTAAAGCAGGTATAGCAGAGATAGATTATCTATTTTTAATGTGATAGTCATAGAGTTTGATTTCATCAGAAAAACAGATTGATCTGGTAAAAAGGTAGTAGCGAGTGATGTCTTGGTATTTGGATGACATGCACTTAATAGGAAGAGATCTTCCTATACTACGATCGGTTATACTGTGGATGTCATAAATAGTTTCTCCACATAGGATATGGATAAAAATATCAGGGATTCTGGTCACTAGATCTATGGTTTTAGATTTAGATTTGGCAAGTGTCCCAATTCGAGTACTTGACACTATTCTAAAGTATTTTAAAATGGACGACTCCTGGCGTGGTGGTGTACCCGCAGGTGATGGAGTCACCCGCTCTAAAGAGATGTATTTTAGACTGATGAAAAGAGAGATTTGCATTATTGGCATATCATTTGCTTAAGCAATTGAGTCAATCATGAGATGTCTAGTACAACACCAGATATTGATTTTGCACAGGTTGCAATAAGTATATATTAATCCAATCCTGGAGAAACGTTGGAAAACAGTTATGAACATAAGTGGATGTTCTTTGTATATGGTAACGGCAGCTTCATTCGGAAGGCGGTTATCATTTCAGGATTTCTAAGTGACCTAGATGATAGAGTGACTGTCAGAGTTATAGTTTTCCCTCTTTTGAGGGGCAATATGTTGGACAGATGGTCCAAGCGGATACTGTGAAAGGCATGGCGCAGGATACTGATTAATTTCAGTGCATGATACAGTCTAAGAAGTTTATTGGATTTGGAGTTCATTTATGAGCTGGGTCCCATCAGATATCCAGACAAATTCTAAGACAGGTATTGCTCATTTTGGGAGATAGTTTTTCTCCGCGAAGTTGAGATATAGAGAGATAAAGACAGAAACACTGGAGCGGATCCACTCACTGAGGCTATTTCTCGAACGCAATAGTTTCACAAACGAGCTTTGCGAGACTGATTAGTAGCGAAATTGGGTGTTCAGTATCACACGGGCTGTGAGTATGCGACACCGCAATAAGTAGCCTTAGGTGCAAGTGGGAGATTGTTGGCTATAGTGCCATCAAGGCAATTATTATAATCACAGGCAGGTGATTATGATGATTGAGGGAGGACCTATACGGATAGAACAGTCTTACTCAAAATGATAGTATGCTATCTGGTTTGTCTTTATCATCATGTATATGTATTATGTGGTATTACAGATCACTATTAGATGTTGATAGAGCCCATAGGATTCTTGCTTGACTACCAGCATTATGATGGCGATCATATACGTGGGAGCTGGGTGGTCTATAAGCACATCCTTAAATGTCCCTAGTCATGGGAGTATCGAGACTGGGCATTGATACTCCAGAGTAGACTAGTGTGTACTTATCGAGACCCCGACGAAGGGCAGTAGCCGGTATCACAATCCATTGGTGTCAGTTAGTCACCTAAGATAGTATACATGTGCTCATTGGGTTATGAGTACACTGGACGGACTCGTCGAGAACATGCTAGTTGGTATTATACCTATTGTCAGATAACAGTTCCCAGCTGACATGTTTACAGGTTAGTCTGTCGACCTGAGATCGTCATTTATCTCGTGTGAGTTCCCACTGTGCTTTGATTACTACCCTACTATGGCTCAAAGGAGTCATGCAAACAGGTTTTAGTTGGGTACAGTCCCGAGCCACATGGAGGTAGTAAGTGGATCGTCGGGGATTCGTCTCTCCCAGTATTGGGGGTTGATGTCGCGTAGTGCACAGGTGGCCATCATCAGAAATCCTTGGCCAAGGTAGTCAAGAATTATTGATTTGGATTAGTAGTTTCTCAGTTGGTGATGGGCTTCATACCGACAAGAAATGTTGCGTTATTAGGGGTCTGACTTTATCCACCCCCTAGACCGGATATGCGATACTCTTAGGCGAACAGACCGGACTGTATGGAGATTGTCACGGAAAGGCTCGGTAGGGGTTCGGATGAGTTTGCTCGTCGGCCTTCCTTTCGCTCAATACCTGGGTAGCAGTTATGTACAGCTAATGCCGCTGAAGTGCTTGTGGTTAAACCCACTACCAGCGTATTGATGAGCCTTTAGAGTCCCACACAGAGGGTTTCCCAGCTTCGGGCGAAACGATGTAAAGGCCGTATGGTTTTATGGCAGGGTTCGATCATATACATGCACTTGTGCATGTATCATGATTCGGACGGATAATACTAGTGGGCTTTGGTTTAAGCCGGATCCTAGTATTATATTATAGGATTATTTTCATCTCTTTGTATTCGTATTTTTCGGAATACGGATACGGGTATGTATATATGGTTGAGGGGTATTCTTGTAATTCATTACAAGATTCCTTCTAGAAGATGCCACCTCATTTTTGTTTTAACCATTTTGTTTAAATGGTTAATGGGGTGGAGGGATGATGTGTTCTTTGGCTTTAAATGAAGCATGGCTTTTTGGTGACTCATGGGGTAACTCATGGTTCACTATTTGGGCATGCTTGATTTAGTGGTGTTGTGAGATATTTTGTAAGCTTGATTCATTTCTTTTAGTTCATAACACTTAGCCTTTTTTCTATGGTTGCTACACTCTCTCCTCCAAGCTATGCTTCTTTTACCTCCACCCTAAAAGTCTCATGTATTGAGATACCTAGGGTGTTTGGAGACAAATTAATCCATCATTAGATTCTACATCCTCTAAGCTATCTAGTTTAGCGAACTAGGTACCCTAGTTACCTCGGCTATAATGTTGGAGCCCGAACTACAAATCCTCAGGTTGATCATCTTCGATGGAGGGAGACCGGAATCAAGCTTGATCATGGTGGCCTATAGGAGCTTAGGAAGATGGTAGAAGACCGAAGGACTCGGATCATTCGATATAACCATTCTAAACTCCTCTTTAGTTTGCTAGCTTTAGGTTTATGGTAGATCCGGGTTATAGGGTTGTTCTAGCGCCAGTTTTGAAAATTTTTGTTCCGCAAACAGTCACGGTAGATGGCCAGGGCACTAGCATAACCCAATATAAAATTGTTAGGGATATGTATGCCCTACATTGGTGTATATTAAAGTGGATGCTTGGACATATATATAGAGGACTTTCTTGCTCGACATGATAGTATGCTATCTGGTTGCTTTTTATCTTAACATGTACACTTAGTATTATTATACTGTCTCTCTCATACATGTTGATAAAGCCCTTAGGGTGTTGGCTTGACTACTAGGACTATGATGCGGATCATACTACTGGGACCTGGGTAGTCCATAAGCACATCCTTTAATTGTTCCTAGTCGAGGGTATATCGAGACAGGGCATCGATATTCCAGAGTAGACTAGTGTGTACGTTTCTTGGCCCTGTAGGGGGCGATGGTTGATCCCATATCCATTGGTATTTGACATCAAAGATTGTACACAGGTGCTCATTAGAGAATGGGTATACTGAACAGGATTCGCCGAGAACTCCTAGATGGTACTATACCTATCGTCAAATAGCAGTTCTCTGGTGACACTGGTACATGTTAGTCTATAGAACCGAGATTGTCATAGAGTCTTGTGTGGTTCCCACTGTGCTTTGATTTCCTCCCTACCACGGCTCAAAAGAGTCGTGCAAACAGGTGGATTTTGGGTACAGTCCCGAGTCACATGGAGGCAATGAGCGATAGAAGAGGTTTCGTCTCTCCCGGTATAGGGAGTTGATGTTGGGTTATGCTCGATTGGCTATAACAGGAAGTCCCTGGCCAGGGCTGTTGATGAGATTTACTGCTAAGAGTTATCAGTAGTTTCTCATACCGTTATAGGCCACACATCGACATGACTTATCAAGTTATTGGGGTCTGACGATTCCACCCCCAGACTCGATATGCGACATATCAGAAGAAGAGTTTGGACTGTATTGTAAGTGTTACTTATAGGCTTCATGGGAGTCTGGACAAGCTTGCTTGTTGATATTCTATTCGCTCAATACCTGGATAGCCGTTATGTCCAGCTGGTACCGCTGACGGCTTGTGGGTGACTGATTTGATCATCACCTACTGCTGGCGTATTGACGAGTCTTTAGAGTCCCATATAGAAGTTTCCTGGTTCAAGCGAAATGAAGTTGAGCACATATGTTGATATGTGCGGGGGGGCCTGATTAAATACGAGTATGTGATACCGTATTCTAATCTGGCGGTTATTTGATATCAGTTAGGCTATATGTGATATAACCAGATTATTGAATCAATTGTTGATTTGATAATGTGATATACAGATAAATGATATTAGTCGGTTATATGTGATATAACCGGATTATTAAATCTAATGTTGATTTAATAATTTGATGTGTATTTATATTTGATATGATTATACATTAACTAATATTATAGCTAACTAATTATTTTCTTATCTTAATATATATATATATATATATATATGATATATGTATATATATATAAATAAATTTTATTTAAGAAGCATGGCATGGATTTTCTATTTTATGAAAATAGAAAAGAGGTGGAAAATAAGGAGATGTTTTGGGTTTGAGGAATGGGGTGAAGCATGGCTTTTTATTATTGTTTATTACTCTTTATTCACTATTGAGGCATGGTTACAATTTTTAGTTATTGAAAATTGTATGCTTCAATAAGTGAGGAGATATGAGAGCCATTCTACACTTGCATTCTCTTCACTTGATCATTTTCTTGAGTTGAGCTCCTTGCTCTCTAGCTCTCTCCATTTTCTTCACCTCTTCCTCTAAGCTCAATCCCTCACTTGAGTTGTGAACCCTTGAGCTTGTGAGAATCCTAATGAGCAAACAATACCCCTACTTCATCATCCTATACTTGATTAGCAATTAAGTGTAGTGTGTTTCCTTCACTAAAGAGTTTAGTGAAGAGCTAGCTTGGATTAGTATAGCTTCGGGTGGATCATCTTCAGCACGTAGGTCATCGAAGGAAGCTTGTTCATTCTTCAAGTGGAGCTTAGTGGAGTCGTAGGGAGTACAACCCGGAGCTTTAGAAGAGAAGAACACGGTCTACAAAGGTTATAGCCTCCTTTCCTTTAGCTAGTTTAGTTTTGTATCTTCATAATAACCCTAATTATCTAGTTTGATCCTAGGTTAGTCTAGTTTATCATCCTAAATTTTTAAAGTTGCATGCTTGATGTCGGTTTTGACCTCATGGTGGTGATAGGGTAGACTTTTATGGTTTCAGAGCCAAGCTAGAACATTAGGGAAGGTCTTTACGGTGTTAATATGTTCGATCGATTTTTCGATGCCCGGTTTTGGCTTGTTTCTGTCGATTTTTCAAAAGTTGAAAATTGTATGATTAAAAATATGCAGAAAATTGTGCAGGTGATTTAGTGGAGCCTCAAGAAATTCGAGGATCCAACTCCTTCAAACGGCCGCGGAACCATGGCCTAACCACATATTTGGCTGCAGTTCCGCCGTGTGTTTGTGGAGTTATGGTCTCGTTTCTCTTGTGCTGCTCCACTTTTTGATTTTGCTCTCTCTGGGTATTTTTGATGAGACTCAAATTGTTGAGGTCTCTGGATTTGTGGGTGTTCGATAAATCGATTGAAATGTTTAGCGTCGTATAGATGATGATGATATGTGATACAATATTTGTAATCCACAACAATTAGTTTTGAGAAAACTAGTTAGTGTTTTATAAATCTAGCATTTTAGTCTCGGTTCATTGATTGCCACGGAGTTTCGATTTGGATCAAAACTCCGTCACAATCGCGTATTGTACGCGATCACTTAGTCGGGAATCTTATTGAATTATCCGACAGCTTAATGAAAAGAGTTTTCAGTTTGAGACTAAAATGCAAGGTTTATAGGTTAGGCATGAAATTCGGAATATGAGATATTCTGGGTTTATGATGTCTAAGGTGTTTGCGGATTCTAATTATTGTAGTTTTTCATTTCTTTTCCGCGACCGTAAGTGTAATATATGTTGTACCCCCGATCTCGTTGCTATATGTCAACGGAATTCGGGATATGCATATTTACTTACGTTGATGACATGTGATATTATGTATTGCTGATATGTTATATTGGATCGCCGTGATAGAACAGCCGGGGGTTTTGCGTGAGATGAGAGTTTTTGAATTTTCATTCATGTAAAATTTGAATGTAATATTCTTTTATTGGGACACTTCCGGGTTGAGGATGATGTCACCATTGATGTATATTATTTACTTTTCCACATAAGGATAGACCCAAGACGGAGAGCACAAGTAACCGGGTTTTGGAGTCCAGTGGGAGACCATCTCGAGGAGTCGAGACTAGGTCTCCTAACTCTAGAATTGGCAGGGTTACTTGCCGCTCTTTTAGGGGTCTAGGGATGTAGGTTTGGCTATTCATCACGATCGTGGAATCCATGTTTTACATTACTAGCTAAATTTAAAACACGGACCTCCTAGTATATCTAATATTTCATATGTTGACTTCTGCTGCTATGTTCTGTAATGTTGATCACATAACTGCGTGAGACGAATGCTATATTATATATATGATATATAATAAACGTTGCTTATGTTTTGCACCCGTACTTGTCCAGCCCCCGCTCTGCCGTTAGTTAAGTAACCTAACGGTGCATGACGGGGCCCCGTGGCGAATGCAGATGGCATAAGCGTACGTTCTATTTTCGTTTCTTTTCTGTGATGTTTATGGAAAGATAAATGATGGGACTTCATTAATAAGATTAATGAAAAGAAAAGAAACCTAAAAATGTTGTAGAATCAAAAATTTAAAAAGGTAGCCCTAGTTCTTGCTTTGCATAGTAGTATTCCTTGATGAATATCCAGCACCTCATTCGATGTGGAAAGAGCCGAGATCCCTTCACCGGGAGTGATCTCTTTAGCAAAACTAGCAAATGCTACAACCCACTCGGGTTTTTTTTTATAGCTTTTCTAGTTCTTGCTTTGCATAGTAGTATTCATTGATGAATATCCAGCGCCTCATTCGATGAGGAAAGAGCTGAGATCCCTTTACCGGTAGTGACCTCTTTAGCAAAACTACCAAAAGCTATAAGAACACTCCTTTTTCAAATCACCAGATTCTAGAACGATATCAAGTTCATTACTTTAAATCTTTTCTTCAAAACCAGTCGTAGCCCTCCGTCATTTCTGATAAGTGCTATTTAGTATTCGTGCTACGTTTATTGACCTTGTCAAGGCGTAGTGTGCTGTAGCTGGTCAGTGCTTATCTGTCGCATATGATGCGATTGGATAAGAGTGGTCGTATGGCCTTGTTGCCCTTGTCAAAAGTCGTACGGGTGGGTTTAATTCAATCACGAAATGAACGGGTTGAACTTGACTTACGGTTTATGGTTTGTTGACCTTGTCATGGTCATAAATCGCTTGGGGGTAAAAACAGATATTGGAAATTTCAAGTATTGAAATTTGCAATGAGATTGCATACCTTCTATATGATAGTTGGATCCCGATACCCACTGCGAGTAAGAGTTACTCCTGAGAGAGTTTTGCACTTCACAATTAGCTGATCAAGTAGGTATCTAAGAAAAGTGTTGATGGGGTTATGCCCTTGCGGAAATGAGATTATTTAATTTGTTCCATGCGAAAGCATGGGGAGACTTCCTCGAAGTACCAATACCTGCCCGGACAAACGATTGGCGAACTTGTAGGGTGTAATTAATCCCAGCTAATCTTACCTTTTAGGGTTTGAAGGAAGATTTGATAAAAACAGTGGGAGCCATCCTGATTAGATAAGATAATAACCAATCTAATCTTACAAGAGCGCACGCTAAAGTGTTTCCTTCTCTCTCTCTCTCTAGGTAGCGACCAATGACACGACTTAATCAAGATAATAATATGGATGTATTAACCGAACCCGCTTATTATACTGAGCTGGGGAACATTGGTTCTTCTCTATCTTATGATTGTCATAAGTACGAGCAAGGAATTGTAGAACATCAGGATTCCCACGGTACCCGAGCGAAGAAAGAGCATGATGATGCATCTTCTTCGGGTGTGTTCGTTACCGAGAACTATTTCTCAGTATGCTATACGTCCTGGGTATTGGATACTGGATCAGCATCCCAAGTATGTAATTTGTTACATGGGCTAAAGAGAGCTAGAGAACTGGGAAAGGGTGACAAGTCTCTAACAGTAGGGAATGGTGCATTTATTGCAGCCAAAGCAGTTGGCAAATATCATCATATATTACCAAGTGGTAGTACAATGATTCTGAACGACTGTTATTACGTACCGAAGATGATGTGCAATATTATATCAGTCTCTTTATTACATAAAGAAGAATATAATTTTGTACTGGAGGAAAATGTTATGAACATTTTCCTAAATCAAGTGTTGATTGGGTTTGGTACGTTGTGTAATGGTATATACGTTCTGAATCAAACTACAGTTCTAAATATACAGAACACACACAAGAGAAAAAATTCAGAAATGAATGAAGCCTTCTTATGGCATTGTTGACTAGGTCATATCAATGCGACACGACTAGCTAAGTTTCATAAAGATGGATTTCTGAATCAGTTCGAATTTACATCTTATGAAACTTGCCAGTCATGTCTCAAAGGCAAGATGACCAAGACTCCGTTTACTGGACACAGAGAAAGAGCTACTGAACTCTTGGTGCTGATACATAGTGATGTATGCGGTCCTATGTCTACACATGTCAGAAATGGTTTCTCATACTTTATTACATTCACCGATGATCTCTCAAGATTCGGATATGTGTTCCTGTTGAAACACAAGTCTGAAGCTTTTGAGAAATTCAAGGAATATAAGTGCGAAATCGAGAACCAAATGGGTAAAAGTATTAAAATCATTCGATCTGATCTGGGAGGAGAATACTTGAGCACAGAATTCCGTAACTATTTAAAAGAGAATGAGATTCTCTCTCAGCTTACTCCTCCGTATACACCACAGCACAACAGTGTATCAGAGCATAGGAATGGCACTCTATTAGATATGGTGCGCTCTATGATGAGTACCGCTGAGCTATCTATTTCCTTTTGCGGTTATGCACTTGAGACAGCTGCATACCTATTGAATCAAGTACCATCAAAATCTGTGTCTAAAACACCATATGAGATATGGAGTGGAAAGTGGCCATATCTTAAATGAGTTAAGATATGGGGTTGTCCGGCCTATGTCAAAAAGCAAAATCCGGACAAGCTCGAGGCAAGGTCAGTTCTTTGCAAGTTTGTTGGATATCCTAAAAATTCACATGGATATATCTTCTACCATTGTGAGGAACAAAAGGTGTTTGTTGCTCGACAAGCCACCTTTTTAGAAAAGGAATTTCTTGTAAAAGAAATTAGTTGTAATGAGGTAGAACTAGAAGAATTTCCATCTACACAAACTGTAACTGACAATTTGGTGGAACCGGCGGATTCGATAGTCCCCAACGAACCCCAGCCACGCCGCAGATCTAGTAGGGTTTCTCATCCACCTGAGAGATACTACGGTGGACTTTAGAAGTTGTTCCTAAAGAGGTAAAACCTATCGGGAGCAAGTGGATCTTTAAGAAGAAAATTGGTGTAGATGGAAAAGTTGAGACTTTCAAAGCTAAACTTGTAGCAAAAGGTTTTCATCAACGACGTGGTGTCGATTATAATGAGACCTTTTCTCCTATTGCCATGCTTAAGTACATCAGGATCCTACTTGCAATTGCTGCATACCATGACTATGAAATCTGGCAGATGGACGTCAAGACCGCTTTTCTAAGTGGTGATTTAGAAGAGAGCATGTACATGACACAGCCAGAGGGCTTCGTAGATAGTGGGAGCAACGGAAATGTGTGCAAGCTGCTTAAATCCATCTACAGATTAAAGCAGGTATCACAGAGCTGGAACATCTGTCTTGATGAAACTATCAAAGAGTTTGACTTCATCAAAAATGTAGATGCACCATGTATATATAAGAAGATAGTAGAGAGTAAGATTTTCTTCCTCGTATTATACGTGGATGACATACTCTTGATAGGAAATGATGTTCCTATGCTACACTCGGTCAAGCTCTTCTTATCATAAAAGTTCTCCATGAAAGATCTAGGTGATGCCTCCTACATCCTGGGGATAATGATCTATAGAGATAGACCTAGACGGATGTTGGGATTGTCCCAATTCAGGTATATAGACACCATACTAAAGAGGTTTAGTATAGAAGATTCTAAGTGTGGTAATTTACCTACTTATTCAGGAATCACTCACTCCAAAGAGATGTCTTCCAAGTCTGATTTGGAGAGGGCTTGCATGCAAGGAATACACAATGCTTCGGCAGTCAGGTCTATCATGTATGCGATGTTATGTACCAGACCAGATGTAGCTTACTCACTAGGTGTAGTGAGTAGGTATCAATCAGATCCTGGGGAGAAACACTGGACAGCTGTAAAGAAAATTCTTAAGTACTTGAGAAGGACTAAAGAAATATTCTTGGTGTATGGTAAAAGTGAATTCCAGGTAGTGTCCTTTACTGATTTGAGCTTCCAGAGTGATAAAGACGACAGTAAGTCGGTCTCGGGTTTTGTTTTCACCCTCAATGGAGAGGCGGTATGTTGGAAGAGTTCCAAGCAAGATACCGTAGCATACTCGACAATGGAGGCTGAATACATCGCTGCCAACGATGCTGCCAAAGAGGCTGTCTGGATAAGAAGTTCATTGCTGAACTTGGTGTGGTTCCATCCATTGAGCATCCAATACCTGTGTATTGAGATAACAATGGAGCTGTGGCTTTGGCCAAGGAACCCCAGTCCCATCAGAGATCCAGACATATTCTTAGACGGTATCACCTGATCTGGGAGATAGTAGATCGACGGGAGATCGAGGTCAGGAGAGTTGACATGGAGGATAACACAGTAGATCCACTCATAAAGGCCCTCCCCCATATGTGATTCGAGAGACTATTTGGGTTGTCGGGTATGAGATACTACAACAACTAGCCTTAGTGCAAGTGGGAAATTGTTAGGAATATGTATGCTCTAGAGGCCATTATTGTATATTGATGTATATTACAGTGGATGCTTGGACATATATATAGAGGACTTTCTTGCTCGACATGATAGTATACTATCTGGTTGCTCTTTATCTTAACATGTACACGTAGTATTATTATACTGTCTCTCTCATACATGTTGATAAAGCCCTTAGGGTGTTGGCTTGACTACCAGGACTATGATGTGGAACATAATACCGGGACCTGGGTTGTCCACAAGCAGATCCTTTAATTGTTCCTAGCCGAGGGTATATCGAGACAGGGCATCAATATTCCATAGTATACTAGTGTGTACGTTTCTTGACCCTGTAGGGGGCGATGGTTGATCCCATATCCATTGGTGTTTGACATTAAAGATTGTACATAGGTGCTCATTAGAGAATGGGTACACCGAACAGGACTCGCCGAGAACTCCTAGATGGTACTATACCTATCGTCAGATAGCAGTTCTCTGGTGACACTGGTATAGGTTAGTCTGTAGATCCAAGATCTTTATAGAGTCTTGTGTGGTTCCTACCGTTCTTTGATTTTCTCCCTACCACGGCTCAAACGATTTGTGCAAACAGATGGATTTTGGGTACAGTCCCGAGTCACATGGAGGCAATGAGCGATAGGAGGGGTTTCGTCTCTTCAGGTATAGGGAGTTGATGTTGCGCTATACTCGATTGGCTATAACAGAAAGTCCCTGGCCAAGGCTATTGATGAAATTTACTGGTAAGAGTTATCAATAGTTTCTCGTACCGTTATAGGCCATACATCGGCATGACTTATCAAGTTATTGGGGTTTGACGATTCCACCCCCAGACTCAATATGCGACATATCAGACGAAGAGACCAGACTGTTTGGTAAGTGTTACTTATAGGCTTCATGGAAATTTAGACAAGCTTGCTTGTTGATCTTCTATTCGCTCAATAACTGGGTAGCCGTTACGTCCATCTAGTACCGCTGACGGCTTGTGGGTGACTGATGTGATCATCACCTACTGCTGGCATTTTAACGAGTCTTTAGAGTCCCACATAGAAGTTTCCTGGTTCAAGCAAAACGATATAGGGCACATATGTTGATATGTGTGGGGCCTGATTAATTACGAGTATGTGATACCGTATTTTAATCTGTCGGTTATTTGATATCAGTTAGGTTATACGTGATAAAACCGGATTATTGAATCAAGTGTTGATTTGATAATGTGATATACAGATAAATGATATAAGTCGGTTATATATGATATAACCGGATTATTAAATCAAGTGTTGATTTAATAATTTGATGTGTATTTATATTTAATATAATTATACATTAACTAATATTATAGCTCACTAATTACTTTCTTATCTTAATATATATATATTAATATATATATATATATATATGATATATGTGTGTGCGTGTGTGTACTATTTAACAAGCATGGCATGGATTTTCTATTTTATGAAAATAGAAAAGAGGTGGAAAATAAGGAGATATTTTGGGTTTGAGGAATGGGGTGAAGCATGACTTTTTATTATTGTTTATTACCCTTGACTCGCTATTGAGGCATGGTTATAATTTTTAATTATTGAAAATTGTATGCTTCAATAAATGAGGAGATATGAGACCATTCTACACTTGCATTCTCTTCACTTGATCATTTTCTTGAGTGAAGCTCCTTGCTCTCTAGCTCTCTCTATTTTCTTCACCTCCTCCTCCAAGCTCAATCCCGCACATGAGTTATGAACTCTTGAGCTTGTGAGAATCCTAGTGAGCAAACAAAACCCCTACTTCACCATCCTGCACTTGATTAGCAATTAAGTGTAGCGTGTTTCCTTCACTAAAGAGTTTAGTGAAGAGCTAGCTTTGAATAGTGGAGCTTCGGATGGATCATCTTCGGCACGAAGGTCATCGAAGTAAGCTTGTTTATTCTTCAAGTGGAGCCTAGTGGAGTCGTAGGGACTACAACCCAGAGCTTTAGAAGAGAAGGACACAGTCTACAAAGGTTGTAGCCTCCTTTGCTTTAGCTAGTTTAGTTTGATATCATCATACAGTAACCCTAATTATCTAGTTTGATCCAAGGTTAGTCTAGTTTAGCACCCCAAATTTTTAAAGTTGCATGCTTGATGCGGTTTTGACCTCATGGTGGTGCTAGGGTAGACTTTCAAAAACTTCATCAAGACTGGGAATGATATATCCACGTTGATGCACTTCTAAATTGGCCTGCACACCTCAAATCGGATCGCACTCCAAATTGGGTGCATTCCATGTCACCGTTGTTCACTCCTCCACGTAACAAATGCACATGCACACAAGGTGAATGTTGGACAGAAATGTCCTTAAACTAATCTTTGCCCCCAAATACGGCGATAATGGACTGAAATGTTCTTAAACTAATTTTCATCCCAAATAGGGAACATTGGACCGAAATGTCCTTAAACTAACATTCGTCCCAAACAGGGAATGTTGGACCGCGACGTCCTTAAACTAATATGGTTTCCCTGCCTACTGTCTCCATAATGACTACCGTATACTATCCATGGGCTATTTATGTATGATCTACTGATCAGTTGAGCCCATATGCTCACTGCTCATAAGTCGATCTTAGTCTCAAATATGGCTAATGATCCTTAAATCAAACCCAAATATCTCATGAACCAGTGGACCTCACAAATGTGAAATCTGCATCCTAAGTTTATTCCCATTGGCAAACCAAGCTACCAATGTAGGCCCCGTCAAGCAAAATTCTTGACCTAAACCCAAATCTCAAATATACGGATTTGGACTAATCTGCGCCCTACGGGCGACGACATAAATTAGTCTCTGTATATAATTCACGGGCAACCAAAAAAACAAAATAACACACGATATGAAGTGAACTGCTGGAGAAGGAGAAAGTGGTTATCGTAATGCGATAGCGTAATTAACTACAGGGGCTTGCGCCTGTTGGGAAGAGCATCCCCACAATCAAAACCCCTCACAAACGAGGAGGAATCTGATAAAGTCCGCTACAACAGTCGCAACTGTCCAAACCTCCGATATAGGATGCCATAAATCAACTTGGTATCTTCGGAGAGGTTGATGGAGAAGTCCAAATAGCATATAGCCCCAAACTCAGGTGAGACGTCCCAACGTCTCGGTCTCTGTCTTTCGGCGGTGAACAGATTTTGGCATGCCCGGTGGGACCTTTTCTTCTTTCCACTCCACACTTTGTGTGTCGTATTTTCACGAACGAAATCGCGGTTCACTATGGTTACCCTTGGATCTGAGGTACTAATATTTGGTGTCTTTGTCCTATGCAGAAGAACAGAAATCGATGGGTTCCCAATACACTTCTTGCAACAGTAACACTCTCTCCATCCCAACTGGGGGAGTAACCTATGAGCCCAGCGCGGCCTCTATCTTTTCAATGCCGGTGGGGAAAGTAATGCAAGCCACTACTGGACTATTCTCCGGGATCATATTCCCACCAGTGGGTCTCGGTGCCTCAGCGCCGCAGGAAGAAACTCCCTAGAGGTCGGTCTTCCATCGACTGGCGACCACAATGGCCCCTCTCAACGGGCCGTCCAAAGCTGACGTCTCAGTCTTCAACAGGCTGGGAAAGAACCTAAACGGTCCCGCAAAGAGGCTCGTGATACCTGAAAGATCTACCCCAAAATAGTTAGCCCTTCTCAACTCCTGCTACGGGAGAAGTTGTCTAAGGTGCTTCCCCTTCTGAGGAAGTCTTGTCTGCAAGACATGCTCGACATCTTCACTGGCGCCGAGTGAGAAAAGCCGGGGGAAATTCTGTCACGGCCCAAAATTTGGCACGTGACCGGCACTTAAACCACGCGACGTCTACAGGTGTATCGCAATTTAAGTAAGCGGAAACCCAGAAATCTAAACCATCAAAAGTAGTAAGTGATAAAAACATTTGTTAAAAACATTTCGAAATCTCAAGTAAAATCTCTAAAGTTTAAACTATTTTCTTAAAAATTTCGGCAGCGCCTCCTTTGTAAAAACTTGCCCGAAACGGGTATAAACATAAGATATAAGTAGAGCAACATATGATATAAATAAAGCATCCCCAAACGGGAGCAATCACGCCCAACGGCGGAAACAACCACCACAAGAATAATATACAACGCCGTAGCGAAGAAATGGACAATATAGTGAAAAACAGCATAAAAGATGAAACTACATAATGAAAGTCGACTCACACGAGATCGACAACCAGAGTCACAAAATAATATACAATATCGTCCTCACAACTGGTCTCTAAGTCAATACATAAATGGTAGATGGAGAGTACTAGATACAATAAGATGTACAATGAAATATAAAGTCGGATAACCGCAACCCACCTACATCAAACGGCTCACGGCCAACCGTAGCGGTATCCGCTGCCAAAAAGATACAACAGATAGCCCATGCCGCGAATACTCTGAGGGTCATCCTGCAAAACACTGTGGCACAACGGGGTTGAGTTGCCAATTCGTGAATAGTAAATAACATCATACAGGTAATCGCAGGTATGCACATACTGCGATACCCTAACACATGTAATTTGATAGTATCAATATGGTAATCTGGGTATGCAACAATCATGAAAGGTACTCTATCAGGTACTACAAGCACATGATGCAATGCATATCAATAAATGCAGAGTATGGGATAAAACATATCATCCTCACGAATCATCATCGTGGGAAAACCCGGTGTCCACCAATACACCCCGAATCTCAATACCTCAGACGCCGTCACCCTGATCGGCCCTCATATCCTGTAAATCTCATGGAACCTGAGTGCCCAACATCGGCACTCGAAAACATCATGAAATACTCTTGTCCAGCATCGACACGTAAATCCACATATATCGGGCTCCGTCAGTCCGGATCGGCCCACGGGCTCCATCTGCGGGATCGGCCCTCAGGCTCCGGCAGTACGGGTCAGCCCATATCCATCTCTCGACTTTGGTCGGTATCCTCCAGATAACCGTCAGGTCCAACCAATCACTGGTAGGTAGTATTCCTTCTGCCAGGATCATCGTCTACTGCACAACATCCCTTTCTTGCCCCGGGGTACCATACCGGGTCCACCATAAACCCGCAAACGGATCATCCAGCTCCTTAAATCAGGTTTCTATCACACGTCTCAGAACCGAGAAAACGCATGGTGGACGCACTGAAATATCATATCAAGAGAACCGAGTTTTCAAAACAATGCATACTTTCTTGAAATAATACCACGGTTCTCATATCAATAAAATCACATGAAATCCGTATCTCAATGCGCAAATCCATGCAATATGATATATGCAACATAAAAACTGTAATATGAGCATATCAAGGGAAAACCGCTCTTTAAAATGAATCCTGTTTTTAAAGTGTCATGCGGTTCCCAATTTCTCCAAAATCAAATCCAACATCATATAAAGGTGTACAAGTAGCTATGTATGCACGATGTATCTCATGTGCGCAATAAAACAATTATCCATGTGTCAATATCAATAACAAGTACAATACAGCACATGTGTATTGGTTGTGAGTGTCATGGCAATTACCGACGGTGTGGGTGTAGCATACAATTTAGTGCTCGTGCAACATGAACCGTCAGTAATAGTGTAGTGTCCACTAGGTACTAGGTCAAGGCACAACAAGTAATGGTATGTATGATGCTCATGCACAATCAACATATATGAATATAATCATGCGGCTATAATATCCTATCAAGCCCTGACACACAACGCCATAGGGGGATTTCCCCATAGATATTAAATCTACTCACCGTGATCTCAAGATAAGTATATCCGACCACCTGCTTCCCTTTCTTCGCGACGTCCGAAGCCCCCGCCTGCAATCCCAAAATCATACAACAACAACATAACAAGTGCATATTAGAAACCTTTCGATAACGCACGCAAACAACGGCAACAACAAACCGACTCCCATGCGCTCCCGAGTGTTCTCTTAGCGGGCTAAACGCGTGCAGCAACTTCCTAGACCAGCCCTATGGCTACACATCGTACGAAACACCTAAATCGCACGTTGTCGAAACGCGTAAAACTAGCTAACTAGTCCCAGATTTTTCTATACAAGGAATTGGTGAAAGTTGCAAGTTCCACGAGCCTAAAAACAACCCCAGAGACCCTTAGACCAAGACACAAATCCTAACTCAACAGTCTGGCCGCAAATTTCGGCCAGAAGCAATTAAATTGCGGCCAAGATTGAAGGGAATCATCTCGGGTTTTTAGGGTAGCTTCTAGGTCCCAAAACTAGGTCACTATGATGGCAACTTTTCTAACAAACTCCTGGTTTGATTACAGATTCACCCGAGACACAATTCTATACCAAAATACGATATCGTGCACAAAACTATACTTTTAGTGTTCTAAACTGAAACTACAAAGCAACACTACATAATAAGAACCTAATTAACAGTAGCGAGTGACCTAACCAAACTTGCTCCAAAACCCTAGCTTTCCATGCCCCGAGTGATTCTAGTGGCTTGATCTTGGCTTGAGAAGGGTTTTGATGGAGTTTAGTTGAGATTTTTGTGGGTTTGTGAGGATGGGGTTAGGGTTTCAGTTGAGGGAGGTAAGGGAGTGAGTGAGGTGAATGAAAATATGAGACGGAGAAAACAAATGAGTGAGAGTGAGGGGATGAGGGTGTATGCATGAGGGTGAGGGTTTGGGAATGAGGGGTGAGTTTAGAGGAGCCATGCATCCCCCTCTCTCTTCATTTAATGCATGGCATGCTTGCCATGCCTCATGATGCCCTCTTTCACTCTTCCTCTCTCTCAAGTCAACATAATATAAAATCCCTTTTTAGCTTAAAATTTGAAAACTAATTAATTTAAATAATACATAAGGTTTAATTAGAATGGGGTTAAGGTGTCATGGCTCCTTAAGCATGGTTAACCCCCCTCCAATTAACCCTAGGTTAATATGCACATGTGTGTGCAAGCCCGTAATAAATATTAATAAAATATTCATTAATTTTTATAAAATATTTGAAAACTATTTTGGTAAACTTTTTACTAAAAATCCGCATTATCGCTTAATTAACACTAATCGGATCCTAAGGTATTACAATCTTCCCCTCTTAAAGAAATTCGTCCCCGGATTTAAAAGTCTTACTATGCGTACCTTCAAAGAGATGAGGGAATTTCTTCCGCATCTTGCTCTCGGCCTCCCAAGTGAATTCTTCACCATTCGGGCTACACTAAAGAACTTTCACAGATGGCAAGACCTTTGACCGAAGTTTCTTCACCTGCCGATCCAATATCACTACTGGCTGCTCGGTGAACGAAAGATCGCGCTCTAACTGAACGGTCTGGTGCTGAATCATGTGAGAAGGGTCATGAAGGTATCTACGAAGTATCGACACATGGAATACCGGGTGAACATCCAGAAAACTGGGTGGAAGAGCCAAACGATAGGCAACTGTACCAACTCGCTCAAGGATCTCGAAAGGACCTACAAATCTGGGACTGAGCTTTCCTTTCTTCCCAAATCTCATCACGCCCTTCATCGGAGAAATCCGTAAGAATACATGATCCCCCACTGCGAACTCGAGCTTGCGACGACGACGGTTGGCATAAAACTTTTGTCTGCACTGGGCTGCTCTCATCCTATCGTGAATCAACTGGATCTTCTCCGTAGTCTCTTGAACTAGCTGGGGTCCCAAAATCCTGCTCTCGCTGCGTTCGGTCCAATAGACTTGCGATCGACACTTCCTACCATACAAAGCCTCAAAAGGTGCCATCTGAATTGTCTCCTGATAACTGTTATTATAGGAGAACTCTATCAACGGCAAGTGACGATCCCAACTGCCCCCAAAATCAAGCACGCACGCACGAAGCATATCCTCCAGAGTCTGTATAGTCCGCTCTGACTGACCATCGGTCTGCGGATGGAAAGCAGTGCTAAAGCTCAAATGGGTACTCAAGGCTTCCTAAAGCTTCATCCAAAGACGGCTAGTGAACTGGGTGCCCCTATCAGATACAATGCATGAAGGAACTCCGTGCAGACGCACAATCTCATCAATGTACAACTGAGCATACTGAGCATAACCGAAAGTGGTCTTCACTGGAAGGAAATGAGCCGCTTTCGTCAACCGGTCTACAATCACCCAAATGGAGTCATACCTTCGACTAGACCTGGGTAGACCCATAACGAAGTCCATGAAAATCTGCTCCCATTTCCACTCCGGAATGGGTAAAGCTGCAACTCTCCCGCCGGTCTCTGATGCTCAGCCTGTAGGGTTCCTAGGCACACTAATGAAGTCTCACAACGCATCAACCATGCCAATTTCAAATTTTTCATGTGCTGAGAAACCCTAATACGGATCGTTAACTAGAATTTTAGGCGAAACATGCAACTAGTTAACAACTTAACTAAGTGAACGGAAATACAACCTTTGTAAATCCGGTCCTCCACCTCCATAGCTCCACGATGAAGTCTCCTTGCTGTCCAAATCGAATCCCGGGCTCTAGCGTCGGCTTCATCGGAGAAATGGGCGGGCTTGGTCGTCGGCTTTGATGCCGAAGATGATCTACGTCGAGGCAACACTAGATCAAGCTCCAACTTCACCAAGCCATGAAACTTGTGAAGAAAACACCCTATACTACTTGGCAAGTGGTAGAGGATGAAGAAATAGGAAGTGGGTTCACTTTAGAATTGGATTTCTCACTCTTTTTCTCAAGTTGCCATTGATGGAGGCAAGCTTTCTTCATGTTGAAGAAGGAGAAGAAGAAGAAGATAATATGATAAGTATTATATCAAAAAGAAAATAATATGAATACTTATCATATACTAACCATGGTTAGGTGTAGAGAATAGACTATGGTTAATTAGAATGGTTAGGGTTAAGCATGAAGACAAAATTGTCACTTAGTCAAAGCTTCATGAAGCTTCAACAACAAACAAAGAAAGACACCATTTTCTCTTTACCTTTTGCCAAAATAAATAAATAAATAAATAGATAAGAAAATGAAAACCCTAACCATTATATAACCATGGTTTAATCCTTTACACAAACCCAAGTTAGCATGTATCATCAAACATGATACAAAAGAGTGCACAAAAGTATATCACATATACAACTTGTGAACTTCAAGTGAGAAAATCCATTTAAAGTGAACCAATACTAGTTAATGCAAAGTAATATATCAAATATATAATTATGCATTAAATCATTAAATCAACACTTGATTTAACGATCCGGTCATATCGCATATGACCGACTAATATTCAATGTATCGGCTTATCAAATCAATCCTTGATTCGATAACTAGGTTATATCGCATACAACCAATCGATACATTCATCGCGAGAATAGAATACGGTATCACATACACGCATTATTCTCGGTCCCGCACATATCTCATATGCGCTCCTATTTCATTTCGCTTGAGCCAGGAAACCTCTGTGTAGGACTCTAAAGACTCGTCAATACGCCGGCAGCAGATGATGATCATATCAAACACCCACAAGCCGCAAGCGGTCTGCTAAACGTAACGGCCACCCGGGTATTGAGCGATCAAAAGATCGACGAGCAAGCCCGCTCACACTCCTGTGAATCCAACCAGTAACACTTACCGTACAGTCCGGTCTCGTCGTCTGATATGTCGCATATCTCGCCTAGGGGTGGTAAACGTCAGACCCCAATAGCTCGATAAGTCATGTCGATATGAGGTCTATAACATTTCGAGAAACTACTCATAACACTTACCAGTAAATCTCAGCAACCCTGGCCAGGGATTTCCGGTTATAGCCAATCGAACACGGTGCAACATCAACTCCCTATACCGGGAGAGACGAATCCCCTCCTATCGCTCATTGCCTCCATGTGATTCGGGACTGTACCCAAAAGCCACCGTTTTGCACGCCCTCTTGGACGTGGTAAGGTGGAAATCAAAGCACAGTGGGAATCACACAAGACTCTATGACGATCTCGGGTTAACAGACTACTCTGTACCAGTGTCACCAGAGAACTGCCATCTGACGTAAGGTATAATACCATCTGGGAGTTCTCAGCGAGTCCGTCCAGTGTACCCAGTCTCCACTGAGCACCCGTATATCATCTCTGATGTCAAACACCAATGGATATGGGATCATCCATCGCCCATCTGTATAGGTCGAGAAGGTATACGCTAGTCTACTCTGGTATATCGATGCCCCGTCTCGATACACCTACGACTAGGGACCTTGAAGGATGTACTTATGGACTACCTTATCCCCACTAGTATGATCTGCATCATAGTCCAGGTAGTCAAGTACACATCCTAAGGGCTTTACCAACATGTAACAGAGAGACAATCAGTATACACGTTTAGGTAAAGGGCAACCAGATAGCATACTATCATGTCGAGCAAGAAAGTCCTCCCTATATATGTCCAAGCATCCACTACAATATACATCCTATGTATAGTAATGGCCTCTAGGGCATACATATAACTAACAATCTCCCACTTTCCCTAGGGCCATCTGATAGCAGTGGTTGCAGTATCTCATACTCAACCATCCCATAAAAGTCTCTCTCTGGGAAAAGGCCTTTGTGAGTGGATCCGCCGTGTTGTCCTCTGAGTCTACTCTCCTAACCTTGATCCCCTAGGAGATCAACCATCTCCATGATCAGGTGATACTGCCTTAGAATATATCTGGATCACTGATGGGACGGACGTTCCTTGGCATAAGCCACAACTCCATTGTCTTACAATGGGAGGAACGTAGTTCATCTCATGAACCAATATACACCCAAACAGCCTCTTTGGTAGCATCTTAAATAACGATGTATCCAGCCTTTATCGTCTAGTATGCCACGGTATCTAGCTTGGAACTTTTCCAACATACCGTCCCTTTACCAAGGGTAAAGACAATGCCTGTGACTGGCATTCAGTTTTCCTTATCATCCTGGAACACTTCCAGTGATTCTCCCCAGGATCGATTGATACCATCTCACTATAACTAGTGAGTATCCTAACATCCATTTAGATCTATCTCATAGATCCAAAACCCAGGATTTAGTAGGTATCACTTTGATCCTGTGTGGAGAATCATTGTGATAAGCGGAGATTGATCGAGCGTAGCATAGGAAACTCCTTCCCTATCAAGAGTATGTTATCCACGTACTCTACGAGGATCGTCACAATACTCCCTACTACCATTTTGTTTATACAAGGTTCATCTACCATTTTGATGATATCAAACTCTTTGACTTATCCATCAAAACAGATGTTCCAACTCCACGATGCCTGCTTTATCACATAAAACATCTTGCACACGTTTCCGCTGCTCCCACTGTCTACGAGGCACTCTGGCTGTGTACTTATAGACGCTCTATTCTAAAACATCATTTAGAAAAGAAGTCATGACACCCAACCACCAGATATCGTAGTCATGGTATGTAGCCGTGGCAAGTAGGATCCGGATGGACTTAAGCATAGCCACTGGAAAAAGATTTCATCATTATCCACGCCTGGTCAATGACGAAAACCTTTAACAAGTCTAGCTTTGAAAGTCTCAACTTTTCCATCTACACCAAGTAATCTTCTCAAGATATACTTTCTCCTGATGGGGATTTAACCCTTCAGATATTGCAACCAAAGTCCATACTTTGTTGGTGTATAAGGATTCCATCTCAGATCGCTAAGCATCCAGCCATTCTTACAGAGTCCCACTCCTGATGGCCAGCTCGAAACTAGTTGGGTCATCATCTCATGATGCAATCCTCGCTCCCACTGTCATAGAGAAACAGTAGTATCTCTCAGGTAGGTGAGGAACCCTACTAGATCGGCGGAGAGGCTGAGGTTCGTTGGTAACTATTGAATCGTTTGGTTCTTTCAAATCATCAGCTGCAGTTTGTATAGCTGGAACCTTTCCAGTTCTACATAACTGACCTTGCCTCGAGCTTGTCCGGATTATGCTTTTAGATATAGCCCGGACAACCCCAAATCTTAACCAACTTAAGATATGGGCTCTTCCCTTTCCATATCACATATGAAGCGGTGGGCAACTGATTTGATTGGAACCCAATTCAATTGGTATGCAGCTCCTCAAGTGCATAACTCCTAAAAGAAAATAGGAAACACAGTAGTACTCATCATAGAGCACACCATATCGCATAGGGTGCTATTGCTCCGCCCCGATATACCATCGTGCTATGGTGTATACGGAGGAGTAATGCTGAGAGAGAATCTCATTCTCCTTTAGAATAATCCAAGATTTCTGTGCTCAAGTATTCTCCTCCTCGATCTCATCAAAGGACATAATACTTATACCCGTGTTTTGGTTTTCTACTTCTAAATCATATTCTGTGAATATCTCAAAAGGTTCGGACTTGTGTTTCAACAGGAACATATGTCCGAATCTTGAGAGATTATCAGAGAATGTAACGAAGTACAAAGAACCAGTCCTGGCATATGTAGATAGGGGACCTATCATACATCATCATGTATCAGTCCCAAGAGCTCACTAACTCTTTCTCTGTTTCCAGTAAACAGAGCTATGGTCATCGTATCTTTGTGACATGACTGGCAAGTTTCATAATGTAAATTCAAACAGATTTTAAATATGCATCCAAATGTAACTTCAGCTAGTCAGGTCGCATTGATATGACCTAGTCTACAATACCTCAAGAAAAATTCGTTCAGTTCTGAACTCTTCCTCTTGTTTGTGTTCTGTACACTAAGAACTGTAGTTTGATTTAGAACATCAATGCTTTTGGATAACGTGCCTGATCCGATCAACTTTTGATATAGGAAATGTTCAAAACATTATCCAACAATACAAAATTTTATCATTTCTTTACTAATAAAGAGACTGATATGATTTTGTATATCAGGTTCGGTATCTAATAGCATTTGTTCAGAATCAATGTATTGGTAATACAAGGTGACAGTGACCAACAGACTTGGCTGCAACACTTGCCCCGTTTTCTGCCTCATGAAACTTATCACCCGTTCTCAGTTCTCTACCTTTCTGTAGCCCTATGTAACAGATTACATATCTGGGATCCTGATCTGGTATCACATACCCAGGACGTAAAGGATACTGAGAAACAGTTCTCTGTAATGAACACACCCGAAGATGATGCATCAGTATGCACTTTCTTCGTTTGGGAGGCACGGGAATTCTGGTAATCCCCAATTTCCTGCTCTGTCTTATAACAATTATAAGTTGGAGCGGGGCCAACGTTCCCCAGCTCAGTATAACAAGCGGGTTCGGTCAATACATCCGTATTATTATCTTGATTAAGGCGTGATATGGTCGCTACCTGGAGAGAGAGAGAAGAAAACACTCAGCGTGCGCTCTTGCAAGAATAGATTGGTTATTTATTTTATCTAATCAGGATGGCTCCCACTGTTTTTTATCAAATCTTCCTTCAAACCCTAAAAGGAAAGACTAGCCGGGATTAATTACACACTACAAGTTCGCCAATTTTTCAGCCAGGCCAGTGTCGGTATTTTGAGGGAGGTTCCCCGTGCTTTCGCACGGACCTAATTAATGTAAACCTCGTTTTCCCAGAGGCGTAACCCCGTTGACACCTTTCTAGACACCTACTTGATCGGTTAATTGTAATGTGTAAAACTCTCCCAGGAGTAATAATTACTCGCAGCGGGTATCGGGATCCAACTATCTCATAGAAGGTATGCAATCTCATTGCAAATTTCAACACTTGAAATTCCTGATAATATTTTGCCCCTAACGTGCTATGACCTTGACGAAAGCCAACAAACCATAGCCCGCTAGTCAAGTTCAACCCGTACATTTCTTGATTGAATTAAACCCACCCGCACGACCCTTGACGAAAGCCAACAAAGCCGCACGACTACCCTAATCCAATCGCATCGTATGCAGCAGATAAGCAGCATATAGCTGCCGCACACTACACCTTGACGAAAGCCAACAAATGTAGCACGAATACTATATACAGCTTATCTGAAATGACGGAGGGCTACGACAGGTTTTTCTGAAAACCTATTGCGTAATGAACTTGATATCGTTGTAGAATCAAATGATTTTAAAATGGAGTGTTTTTGAGGCTTTTCTAGTTTTGCTAAAGGAGTCACTCCCGGTGAAGGGATCGTCGGTCCTTTCCTCGTCGAATGAGGTGCGGGATATATCATATATATCACTGTGCAAAGCAAAAACTCTTAAAAGCAATCAAAAGACAAACCGAGGCTTGTAGCATCTGCCAGTTATTGCTAAAGGAGTCACTCCCGGTGAAGGGATCTCGGTCCTTTCCTTATCGAATAAGGTGCAGGATATATCATATATACCGCTGTGCAAAGCAAGAACTGTACCTACCTGTTTTATTTTTGAAATTCGATTCTACAACATCTTTAGGTTTCTTTTACTTTCATTAATCACATTAATGAAGTCCCATCATTTAAGTACCTAAACATCACAGATAAATACGACGTACACTTATGCCATCCGCATTCGCCTCGATGTCCCCTCGTGCACCGTTAGGTTAGGTAACTAACGGCAGAGCGGGGCAGGGCTAGCGCGGGTGTAAAACATAAGTAACGCCTATATAATATATCATATATACTATATAAAGTATCCATCACAGAACATATCACATGATCACATCACAGATATCGCAGCAGAAGAATCATATGAAATATTGGATATACTAGGACGTCCGTGTTTTCAATACGAGCTAGTATAAAACACGGATTCCACGGTCGCGATGAATAGCCAAACCCACACCCCTAGACCCCTACGAGAGCGGCAAGAAACCCTACCAATTCTAGAGTTAGGAGACCCGGACTCGACTCCTCGAGTTGGTCTCCCACTGGACTCCAGAACCCGGTTACTTGTGCCCTCCTCCTTGGGTCTATCCTAGTGCGGAAAAGTAAATAATATACAAAGGGTGACATCTTCCGCAACCTGGAAGTGCCCCAATAAAAGAATATTACATACAAGTTTTTACATGAATGAAAATGAAAAACAATCGTCTCACATAAAAACCCCCGGCTATTCAAACACGACGATCCAATATAACATATCCAGCAACACATAACATCACATGTCATCAACGTAAGTAAATATGCACATCCCAATTGTCGTTGGCATATAGCAACGAAGCCGGCGATATCACATATTACACTTACGGTCACAGAAAAGAAAGTGTAAAACTACAACAGTTGGAATCCGCAACCTACATAGACATTGCATGCCTAATCAAATGAATTCCTTAGACATCGCATGCCTAAAAATTATAAACCCCGCATTTTAGTCTCATTATCGAAAACACTTTTCAATATTAAGTCGGGTAATTCAACAAGATTCCCGACATCCTGATCGAATGCTCGTCGCAAACTTTAGTAGGCGGCCGCACCCCCGACGCCGTCGACGAAGTGCACCAAGGCGGAACATCGCTACCGCGAGCACCCTAACGGATGCTTTCGGCGACGGGGTTCTCCTACAGTCACTTGGTCGGGGCTATGGGGTGAGGCTGTCTATTAAGTTTATCGGCGAGTATCCGCGTACGCTACGTGATTGCGACGGACTTTTGATCACATCAAAATTCCATGGCAACCGATCAAGTGAGACTAAAGTGCTATGTTTATAACATTCATTCAGTTATCTCATAACAACTTGTGAATTCCAATCATTGTATCACATTCCGGATAAATAGAAAATGTTAAACTTTCCGATCGAACATTCAAACACCCAAGTTTTCCCGAAACAGCTCAACACATGAAACAAGTTTAAAAACATTCACTTCATGCCTCAGTACCAACGGTCCAGCCGTAGAAGGGTCAAGCCAACGCCTCACATGTGGCACGCCGTACTGCCCCAAACCCTAAGGTTCAAAGGGCAGTTCAAGACGGTCACATAATCGAGTTAAGGTTTGTTGTCTTCTAGAGGGTCCATCGCGTTACTTGCACTACTTAGAACGTTATTAAACCACGGAAAGATCCAACACTTGGAAATTTCCCGACAGGGGAAATATTGGGTATTTATATCCGGTCGAACTTTTTAACATATTCAGAAATTATCCGGAAAACACATAGACAAAGTTTGAAATTTTCGATCGAATCAATGAAGCTCCAAAACACCCTAGAATATTCAACTCTTGAATAAATATTAAAAAATCCCAGAAAATCCAGAACCAAAAAATATGAATTACTGTGCACAAATTGAAGATTTATCTCATAATGTGGCCGCGGAACCGCCGCAGGAGCCAAGCTTCTGCCGCGGTTCCGCCGCGCTTTAGAAGCATCTTTAGGAAATTTTTTGCACCGTAATTCTTATAATTCCCTGCTGAATTTTTTAAGAATTTTTAATCTGGAAAAAACCCAGTTTTTGAAAAAATTCCAGAGAGCATTTTGGAATTGGGGTTTCGGTTCGATCGGACTTCAAACTCCGTCTACGCATCGCCTAAGGCTCTAGCTAGGCTCTGATACCACTGTAGGGTTCCTAGGCACACTAATGAAGTCTCACAAGGCATCAACCATGCAAATTTCAAATTTTTCATGTGCCGAGAAACCCTAATACGGATCGTTAACTAGAATTTTAGGCGAAACATGCAACTAGTTAACAACTTAACTAAGTGAACGGAAATACAACCTTTGTAGATCCGGTCCTCCACCTCCATAGCTCCATGATGAAGTCTCCTTGCTATCCAAATCGAATCCCGGGCTCTAGCGTCGGCTTCATCGGAGAAATGGGCAGGCTTGGTCGTCGGCTTTGATGCCGAAGATGATCTACGTTGAGGCAACACTAGATCAAGCTCCAACTTCACCAAGCCATGAAACTTGTGAAGAAAACACCCTATACTACTTGGCAAGTGGTAGAGGATGAAAAAATAGGAAGTGGGTTCACTTTAGAATTGGATTTCTCACTCTTTTTCTCAAGTTGCCATTGATGTAGGCAAGCTTTCTTCATGTTGAAGAAGGAGAAGAAGAAGAAGATAATATGATAAGTGTTATATCAAAAAGAAAATAATATGAATACTTATCATATACTAACCATGGTTAGGTGTAGAGAATAGACTATGGTTAATTAGAATGGTTAGGGTTAAGCATGAAGACAAAATGGTCACTTAGTCAAAGCTTCATGAAGCTTCAACAACAAACAAAGAAAGCCACCATTTTCTCTTTACCTTTTGCCAAAATAAATAAATAAATAAATAGATAAGAAAATAAAAACCCTAACCATTATATAACCATGGTTTAATCCTTTACACAAACCCAAGTTAGCATGTATCATCAAACATGATACAAAAGAGTGCACAAAAGTATATCACATATACAACTTGTGAACTTCAAGTTAGAAAATCCATTTAAAGTGAACCAATACTAGTTAATGCAAAGTAATATATCAAATATATAATTATGCATTAAATCATTAAATCAACACTTGATTTAACGATCCGGTCATATCGCATATGACCGACTAATATTCAATGTATCGGCTTATCAAATCAATCCTTGATTCGATAACTAGGTTATATCGCATACAACCAATCGATACATTCATCGCGAGAATAGAATACAGTATCACATACACGCATTATTCTCGGTCCCGCACATATCTCATATGCGCTCCTATTTCGTTTCGCTTGAGCCAGGAAACCTCTGTGTAGGACTCTAAAGACTCGTCAATACGCCGACAGCAGATGATGATCAATCAAACACCCACAAGCCGCAAGCGGTCTGCTAAACGTAACGGCCACCCGGGTATTCAGCGATCAGAAGATCGACGAGCAAGCCCGCTCACACTCCTGTGAATCCAACCAGTAACACTTACCGTACAGTCCGGTTTCGTCGTCTGATATGTCGCATATCTCGCATAGGGGTGGTAAACGTCAGACCCCAATAGCTCGATAAGTCGTGTCGATATGAGGTCTATAACAGTTCGAGAAACTACTGATAATACTTACCAGTAAATCTCAGCAACCCTGGCCAGGGATTTCCGGTTATAGCCAATCGAACATAGTGCAACATCAACTCCCTATACCGGGAGAGACGAATCCCCTCCTATCGCTCATTGCCTCCATGTGATTCGGGACTGTACCCAAAAGCCACCGTTTTGCACGCCGTCTTGGACGTGGTAAGGTGGAAATCAAAGCACAGTGGGAATCACACAAGACTCTATGACGATCTCGGGTTAACAGACTACTCTGTACCAGTGTCACTAGAGAACTGCCATCTGACGTAAGGTATAATACCATCTGGGAGTTCTCAGAGAGTCCGTCCAGTGTACCCAGTCTCCACTGAGCACCCGTATATCATCTCTGATGTCAAACACCAATGGATATGGGATCATCCATCGCCCATCTGTATGGGTCGAGAAGGTATACGCTAGTCTACTATGGTATATCGATGCCCCGTCTCGATACACTTACGACTAGGGACCTTGAAGGATGTACTTATGGACTACCTTGTCCCCACTAGTATGATCTGCATCATAGTACAGGTAGTCAAGTACACATCCTAAGGTCTTTACCAACATGTAACAGAGAGACAATCAGTATACACGTTAAGGTAAAGGGCAACCAGATAGCATACTATCATGTCGAGCAAGAAAGTCCTCCCTATATATGTCCAAGCATCCACTACAATATACATCCTATGTATAGTAATGGCCTCTAGGGCATACATATAACTAACACAGCCTTGACTTGCTGACAAGTTAGGCACCTCGAAACAAAATTTGAAACATCACTCTTCATCCCTGCCCACCAGTAAATATCTCTCAAGTCACGGTACATTTTGGTGGAACCTGGGTGAACACTAAAAGCTGACTGATGTGCCTGCTCTAGAATCTCGCGCCTCAACCCATCAGTATCAGATACACACAAATGAGTCCCAAAACGTAGCACACCCTGATCATCAATCATGATCTCCGGATCTCTACCCTGCCGAACATGCTCACGAATCTCAGACAAACGGGCATCGGCGGGCTGTACCTCACAAATACGATCTAGTAGAAGTGGACGGGCGCGGACATGAGCAAGTTGTCCCCCAGTGGAAGTGAACTCAAACTGTACTCTGTTGTCGCACAAGATCTGCCAATCTTCAGAAGACTGTATCTGAACCGCGCTCAACTGGGACAAGCTATCCCCGGGCCTACGACTCAAAACATCGGCTACCACATTAGCCTTGCCCGGGTGATAAAGGATCTCACAATCGTAGTCCTTTACAAGCTCCATCCAACGGCGCTGTCTCAAATTCAGATCCCGCTACTGGAAGATGTACTTTAAGCTTAGGTGGTCGGTGAAAATCTGACACGACTCTCTGTATAAGTAGTGTCGCCAAATCTTAAGCGCAAAGACCACCGTGGCCATCTCAAGATCATGAGTGGGATCAACAGCCGGGAAGCATAGGCGATAAATCTATCATGCTGCATCAATACACAACTGAGCCCCACTCGCGAAGCATCACAGTAAACGATAAATCCGCCCGATCCAGAAGGCAAAGATAAAACTGGTGCAGTCATCAACCGAGTCTTCAACTGCTGAAAACTCTGCTCGCATGCCTCGGTCCAAAGAAAAGGAAACCCCTTCCGGGTCAACCCGGTCAACGGTGCAGCAATACGGGAGAAATCCTGAACAAAACATCGATAATAACCGGCTAAGCCCAAAAAGCTGCGGACCTCGATACAGGTCTGGGCCAAAGCTGCACGGTCTCGATCTACCAGGGTCCACACGAATACCGTCTCCCGTAACCACATGACCAAGGAAGTCAACACTATCAAGCCAGAAGACACACTTCGAGAATTTAGCAAACAGCTGGTGCTCTCTCAATTTCTGCAACGCAATCCTCAAGTGCTGCTCATGCTCCTCACGACTCTTGGAATAAACCAGAATGTCATCAATAAACACAATAATAAACTGGTCAAGGAACGGCCTAAAAATCCGGTTCATCAAATCCATGAATGTTGCTGGGGCGTTGGTGAGTCCGAACGACATCACCAAAAACTCATAATGCCCGCAGCGCATACGAAAAGCAGTCTTCGGAACGTCATCATTCTGAACCCGCAACTGATGATAACCTGATCTCAAATCAATCTTAGAAAAATGTCCGCACCCTGGAGCTGATCAAACAAATCGTCAATGCGAGGTAAAGGATACCTATTCCGCACCATCACTCGGTTTAATTGACGATAATCAATGCACAACCTCAAACTGCCGTCCTTCTTCTTGACGAATAGAATAGGAGCTCCCCAAGGCGAAACACTCGGACGTACAAGTCCCCTATCAAGCAACTCCTGCAGCTGATCCTTAAGCTCCGCCGGGGCCATCCGGTAAGGCGGTATAGAAATAGGCCCCATGCCGGGAATCAGATCAATGCAAAACTCTATCTCACGCTCTGGCGGCAATCCAGGAAACTCATCGGGAAAGACGTCGGGAAACTCTCGCACGGTAGGAACCCGGTCCAACACTTCTACTGTGGCTCCGGTATCACGAATGAAAGCTAAGAATCCTCGACATCCCTCCTCAAAAGCCGACAAGCGCAAAGGGCTGAAATCAAACTGTGAGGGGCGGCACCACGGTCCCCCTGCATAATAAGAACCGACTTGCCGGGAAAACAAAACCTAACTGTCTTCTCGCGGCAGTCTACGGATGCATAGCAAATAGCTAACCAATCCATGCCCAGGAGAACGTCGAAGTCCAACATCTCAAGAAGGATCAAGTCGACGGACGAATCTCTCTCTCCAATACGGACAACACACGACCGAAACACGTGTCTTGCAACAAACGACTCGCCAACAGGAGTAGTCACAACAAGCGGCTGATCTAGAAAACATGACTCTCTGCCCAATCTCGGCACGAAGTGTGTAGAAATATAAGAGTGTGTAGATCCTGGATCAAACAACACGTGTGCATCAAAAGAACATACTGAAAGAATACCTAAAATCACTGCATTGGACGCCTGCGTATCCTGATGAGTCAAAGCAAATACCCGTGCATGCCCTCTGCCGGCAACTGGCTGTCCTCTGCCTCCATCACCCCATCCTCTCTAAACGAACCCTCCGCGACCACGGCCTCTCTGAACATAAGTCTGACGCGAAGCAACAACAGGCGCAAGAGGCAACGCTCTCTGAGGTGGAGAAGGTGGTAAGGTGACGTGTGATACGGCTGCCTTGCCCTCACATGGCTTAGTACAATCTCGAACACGATGATAGAAACTCCCACACCGGAAACATCCAGATGATGCCTGCTGACCCTCCTGAGGATAAGAGCTAAACAACCGGCCTCGTCCCAAGCCTCTGCTACTCCCCGTACCTGAATGAAATCTGTCGCGGCGTCTAAGCATCTATCTCCGTGCCGATATACCAGTACGAACCCTCTTTGGTTCCGGAACTACCGAAGTCTCGGCAAGACGCTCCTCGAATAATAGGGTTGCATCCACTGCTGCTGCATATGTATCATAATGCTGGGCGCTAATAGCGAGGAATAACTGGGTAAGCAAGCCTCGAACAAACCTCTTGATCCGCATCTCCTCAGTAGCTACCAAATACGGAGCATACACAGATAGCTCGGTAAACTGCACCTCGTACTCTGCCACCGTCATACCCGGAGTCTGGCGTAACGACTCGAAACTGCACGCTCGAGCATCTCTGACGCTCTGTGGAAGGAAACGAGCAAGAAACACCGTTACGAACTCATCCCAGGTCATAAGAGAAAGACATGCGGCTCTGCCACTCTCTAAGGACTCGCACCATTTCTGGGCAATACCTTCCAGACGGAAACTCGCGAACTCTACCCACCTCGCATCGGAGCATCTCAGCGAATGACATATCCTGGCCATCCAATCGATAAATGACTGTGGATCCTCCGCTGCATCAGTGCCTGTGAAAACTGGAGGCTTCAGCCTCATGAACTCAAATAACGATATTGTGATCACCTCCGTAACTGCAAGTGCAACTGCCTGAATAGTATGTATCATCGCGGTCCCTGTAGTAGGTGGGACAACCTCCTCTCCCTGCTCTCTACTGGCCTCCACTAATGATCCCATCATCTGGCGCAAATCCTGCATACCGGCCTCTAGCCTAGTAATACAATCAAGCGAAGGTAGATCAATCTTCTCCTGAACAACGGGTGTACCGCCCTTGTCAGTCCTCGTCTCAGACGAGCCAACTCTGACCTCGGCTCTCACGGCCCCTCTCTGCGCCCTCGTAGTCTTCGGCGGCATAGTGGCTAGAAATGAAAACAAGATTCAATAAGAATACGGAAATCGAATCGTAAGGATGTATATAATCACAGAAGGAATTTCAACCAACAAGTCCTAAGATCACTTAGGCGGAGTACCGTGTCGTAAGTATGCCGCAGAACATACACACGCTACGCCACTCTGCTTAAGCTACCTACTCCATCATACCAAGGTCATCCTACACCCCGAAAGGTAAAACCTAACGCTCTGATACCAATTTTGTCACGACCTAAAATTTGGCACGTGACAGGCACTTAAACCACACGACATCTACCGGCGTATCGCAATTTAAGCTGAAACCCAGAAATCTAAACCATTAAAAGTAGTAAGTGATAAAAACATTTGGAAATCTCAAGTAAAATCTTTAAAGTTTAAACTATTTTCATAAAAATTTCGGCAGCACCTTCTTCGTAAAAACTAGCCCCGAAACGGGTACAAACATAAGATATAAGTAAAGCAACATATGAAATAAATAAAGCATCCCCAAACGGGAGCAATCACGCCCAACGGCGGAAACAACCACCACAAGAATAATATACGACGCCGTAGCGAAGAAATGGACAATATAGTGAAAAATAGCATAAAAGATGAAACTGCAAAATGAAAGTCGGCTCACACGAGCTCGACACCCAGAGTCACAAAATAATATACAATATCGTCCTCACAACTGGTCTCTAAGTCAATACATAAATGGTAGATGGAGAGTACTAGATACAATAAGATGTACAATGAAATATAAAGTCGGATAACCGCAACCACCTACAGCAAACGGCTCACGGCCAACTGTAGCGGTATCCGCTGCCAAAAAGATACAATAGATAGCCTATGCCGCAACTACTCTGAGGGTCAACCTGCAAAACACTGTGGCACAACGGGGGTGAGTTGCCAACTCGTTAGTAGTAAATAACATCATACAGGTAATCGCAGGTATGCACGTACTGCAATACCCTAACACATGTAATCTGATAGTATCAATATGGTTATCTAGGTATGCAACAATCATGAAAGGTACTCTATCAGGTACTACAAGCACATGATGCAATGCATATCAATAAATGCAGAGTATGGGATAAAACATATCATCCTCACAAATCATCATCGTGGGAAAACCCGGTGTCCATCAATACACCCCGAATCCCAATACCTCAGGTGCCGTCACCCTGATCGGCCCTCATATCCTGTAAATCTCATGGAACCTGAGTGTCCAACATCGGCACTCGAAAACATCATGAAATACTCGTGTCCAGTATCGACACGCAAATCCACATATATCAGGCTCCGTCAGTCCGGATTGGCCCACGGGCTCCATCTGCGGGATTGGCCCTCGAGCTGCGGCAGTACGGGTCAGCCCATATCCATCTCTCGACATTGGTCGGTATCCTCCGGATAACTGCCAGGTCCAAACAATCACCGGTAGATAGTAGTCCCTCTGTCAGGCTCATCGCCTACTGCACAACATCCCTTTCTTACCCCGGGGTACCATACCGGGTCCACCATGAACCCGCAAACGGATCATCCAGCTCCTCGAATTGGGTTTCTATCACACATCTCAAAACCGAGAAAATGCGTGGTGGACTCACTAAAATATCATATCAAGAGAACCGGGTTTTCAAAACAATGCATACTTTCTTGAAATAATACCACGGTTCTCAAATCCATAAAATCACATGAAATCCGTATCTCAATGCGTAAATCCGTGTAATATGATATATGCAACATAAAAACCGTAATATGAGCATATCAAGGGAAAACCGCTCTTTAAAATGAATCCAGTTTTTAAATGTGTCATGCGGTTCCCAATTTCTCCAAAATCAAATCCAACATCGTATAAAGGTGTACATGTAGCTATGTATGCACGATGTATCTCATGTGCGCAATAAAACAATTATCCATGTGTCAATATCAATAACAAGTACAATACAGCACATGTGTATAGGTTGTGAGTGTCATGGCAATTACCGACGGTGTAGGTGTAGCATACAATTTAGTGCTCGTGCAACATGAACCGTCAGTAACGGTACAGTGTCCACTAGGTACTAGGTCAAGGAACAACAAGTAATGGTATGTATGATGCTCATGCACAATCAACATATATGAATATAATCATGTGGCTATAATATCCTATCAAGCCCTGACGCATAACGCCATATGGGCGATTTCCCCGCAGATGTTAAATCTACTCACCGTGATTTCGAGCTAAGTATATCCGACCACCTGCTTGCCTTTCTTCACGGTGTCCGAAGTCCTCGCCTGCGATCCTAAAATCATAGAACAACAACCGAACAAGTGAACAAGAGAAACCTTTCGTTAACGCACGCAAACAACGGCAACAACAAACCGACTCCCATACGCTCCCGAGTGTTCTCTTAGCGGGCTAAACGCGTGTAGCAACTTCCTAGACCATCCCTACGGCTACACATCGTACGAAACACCTAAAAAATTATCGGATAATCCGCATCGCACGTTGCCGAAATGCCTAAAACAAGAAAACTGGTCCCAGATTTTTCTATACAAGGAATTGGTAAAAGTTGCAAGTTCCACGAGCCTAAAAACAACCCCAGAGACCCCTAGATCAAGACACAAATCCTAACTCACCAGTCTGGCCGCAAATTACGGCCAGAAGCAATTAAATTGCGGCCAAGATTGAAGGGAATCGTCTCGGGTTTTTAGGGTAGCTTCTACGTTCCAAAACTAGGTCACTTTGATGGCAACTTTTCCAAGAAATTCCTGGTTTGATAGCAGATTCACCCAAGACAAAATTCTATATCAAAATACGATATCGTGTTCAAAACTATAATTTTAGTGTTCAAAACTAAAACTACGAAGCAACACTATATAATAAGAACCTAATTAACAGTAGAGAGTGACCTAACAAAACTTGCTCCAAAACCCTAGCTTTCCATGCCCCGAGTGATTCTAGTAGCTTGATCTTGGCTTGAGAAGGGTTTTGATGGAGTTTAGTAGAGATTTGTGTTGGTTTGTGAGGGTGGGGTTAGGGTTTCTGTTGAGTGAGGTGAGGGAGTGAGTGAGGTGAAGGAAAATATGAGAAGGAGAAAACAAATGAGAGTGAGAGTGAGGGGATGAGGGTGTATGCATGATGGTGAGGGGTTTAGGAATGAGGGGTGAGTTTAGAGGAGCCATGCCTCCCCCTCCCTCTTCATTTAATGCATGGCATGCTTGCCATGCCTCATGATTCCCTCTCTCTCTTCCTCTCTCTCAAGTCAACATAATATAGAATCCCTTTTTAAATTAAAATTTGAAAACTAATTAATTTAAATAATACATAAGACTTAATTAGAATGGGGTTAAGGTACCATGGCTACTTAAGCATGGTTAACCCCTCCCCACCCCAATTAACCCTAGGTTAACATGCACATGTGTGTGCAAACCCGAAATAAATATTAATAAAATATTCATTAATTTTTATAAAATATTTGAAAACTATTTTGGTAAACTTTTTACTAAAAATCCGCATTATCGCTTAATTAACACTAATCGCATCCTAAGGTGTTACAAATTCTCCCTCGGACTTACCCCACCAGCTCCAATGGTGGAAGTTGACACTGCTGTTCCAACCGGGAACAGATTTGATCTGTTCAGGATAGTACGCAAGAACTCTCCATTGGTGGTGCTAAAGGAATCGCCCTCGCCTGTAGAAACCACAGTACAGGCAAAGCTAGAGCGCCTCCATCAACGACTCTCCTCATAGATTCGCAGGGTCTGGAGAAAAGTTCAGGACTCCGTGATTGATCAAAACTACTCTCGTTGACCGAAGAAATCGAAGGCTCGGCAAGAGAAAGACTGTCCCTCCGTCATACAGCGAGAGACTTCTTCTGCACAAGTGCCTATTACAACGGCTCCTTCAACTCCGACCTCCCATAAAAGGATGAGGCCAAAGAAAATCCTACCGCCGGCGGCAAATTCTAAAGGCGATGGATCCAAATGCCCTAAGTCTAGGGGCATGATCGTACAAACGGTCTATATGGCTTCCGGGAAAGAAGAAAGCCGTGCTTCCATAGGTCACCGGCCGCAAACCCGGTCACTGACAAAAGCTCAGGAGCAACAACAAAATCTCCAGGAAATGCTGACGAAAATGGAAGCACTTACTGGGCAGAAAGAAAGCTCGGACACAACAGTCGAACAGCGCCAGTGGCAGGAGACTGATACAAAGTTCCTGCGAAGGGTGCTTGAAAAAAAGGACAAGGAAGCTGCTGAGCAGGCTGCTAACATAAAGCAGATGGCTCTCTTTTTTCAGGATATGGTTAGAATGATGATCCAGCCAGAACCCCCAGCCGAGGATCCGCCGATAATCACCGAGGATGACAGAGGGGAAACATCAAACCCTCTTCTGGCCTTATCAGAAGCCAAGGAGGAAACGATCTCCAAGGCTGCTCTTGATGATTATATCGCTCAACAAATACGAGCTCATCAGGCTAATGATACCGCAGACCAGATCGTCAGAACTAGGCGACCGTATCTAGGCTGGTATGACCAAATTAAATACCCGCCGGGATATACGATCCCTAAGTTCCATGTATACAAGGGGACAGGCAACCCACACCAGCACATTGCGCATTTTAAATTCATTTGCGGCAACACTAGAAGAAGGGATATACTTCTCCTCCGACAGTTCGTCAGCAGTCTAGCGGGCATCGCGTTCGAATGGTATGCGGAACTACCAAATGATTTCGTGAAGACCATCGACGAGATGGATAAGATTTTCTATCAAAGATTCGCTAGTGCAGATAAACGCACTACCGTGGCGGCGTTGGTCAACGAAAGGGTTGGACCGAACGAAATATGGGTTCAATATGTTACCCGATGGCGAAATCTCTGGTAAAAATGCGAGCAACGCATCGACGAAGCTGCGGCCGTGGGAATGTTCATAGCCACTCTTAACACAAATTCAAAGGTGTTCCCATTTATGGCCCTCTTCAGGCCGACGACCTTCCAAGGCTCATGGATAAAATGACTCAATTAGATCAGATGGGTCAAAACCCTTCATCATCCGATGAAGGTGAATGAAAAGCGGAGGAAAGGTGGCGTTTGTTGCCAACGCTTAACAAAAAATGAGCGGCTATGAAGCAACTTATTGCCAAAATAGTGACGGCTTGGGTACTCGCTCCCCCTGAGATATACACAGGGGGCATATTTCTCACTGGCGGAAGAATCTCTAAGTAGGATGGTCCTTTCTTCTCAAAAAACAGAAAGGATATCAAGGGACCTACAAGTAAGTCCTGTACTCAAGTGGAATATCCCACTTGAACCAAAAAAACATGGGAGAGATGCGAAATCCATGTCCCGCTCCGAATCAGACGATGAGGGGAAAAACCCCTAAGTCAAGTCCATTCTTCTAAGGAAGAGGAAGACTCGGCAGAAGGAATGACATGATATCTCGTTCCTTCATATATGAAGAAGATGTTCCATCAGTATCGGAAAGCGACATTGATGAACATGGGGCAGGTGCCGTTTAAAATACCCGGTATTTCTCACAAAACAACCCGATTGCTGCGATGGTAAAATAAGCAGTCCAAGAGGGTGAAGACAGCCTAAGGTGTGAAGTGTCCATGCATACAAAAGACATGCAGCAGTACCTCGGCAAGCAAGCATTGGAAGGAATGAGTTATGTAACTCCCCGACCAAACTGCAATAATGGACCGAGAAGTCTCTAAACTAGTGCGTCGCCCCAAACACGGTGATGTTGGACCGAGATGTCCCTAAACTACCATTTCGTCCCGAACATGGGAATGATGGACCGAAACTTCCCTAAACTAGTGTGTCGCCATAAACACGACGCATCGCCTCAAACACGGCGATAATGGACCGAAACGTCCCTAAACTAGTGCATCGCCTCAAACATGGCGATAATGGACCGAAACGTTTTTAAACTAGTGCATCGCCTCAAACACGGCACGTAGCCCCAAACACGGCGATAGTAGACCGAGAAGTCCCTAAACTAACAATCCGCCTCAAATATGGCGATAATGGACCGAAACGTCCCTAAACAAGTGTGTCGCCTCAAACATGGCGCATCACCCCAACTACGGCGATATCCTTCCTTGAGATCTATATTGCAATCGAAGTCTCAACGGCGAGGGTTGCAACTCAAGTCCTGCCGGCTATATAGCTACTCCAGCGATGAAGCCAACCCCAAGTCCCACCAACAAACAGATGGGTCACCTGCGGCGAAACTACATTCGAGAGTTCCCTTGTTAAAAAAACGGTATGTCCACAAGAAAAATGGGCACGGATGAAAACCCGAAAGGGCGCCGTGAATAAAACCAGTAGGACTGCCGGCGAGTTTGTGAAAACCCGAAAGGGCGCAATCTCATTATAAATAAATTAAAAGAGAGAGAGAGAAAAAACGGTATGTCCACAAGCAAAATGGGCACGGATGAAAACCCGAAAGGGCGCCGTAAGTAAAAGCAACAGGACTGCCGACGAGTTTGTGAAAACCTGAAAAGGGCACAAACTCATAAAATAAAAAATTCATGTGCACTTGCAAGGTCCTCTTGACCTTATGAGGAGGAAAAAACCTGTGTGAGATCCGTACAACTCACAAAGGAGAAACACACTTAGGAATCCCCACGATTCCTAATGAGAAAATACACATGCGAGATCCTCACGACTCGTAGGGAGAAATACTTTTATGAGACCCTTACAGCTCATAAAGTCAAAAAGCCTTAGTTGACAGGATCCTAACCCTATTTGCTAAGCCACCTTTATTCAAATCAACGAAGGCAAATGATGAGTCACTCCTGACAATATTCCAGTCGTAGCGATGCTGATGCCTAAAAAAGTATCAAACTTCAAGTACTCTCAAGGCAAATGATGATTCTCTCCTGGCAATATCCCAGTTGCAGCGATGCTGATGCCTAAACAGGTGTCAAACTCCAAGTCCTTTCACGGCAAATGATGATTCTCTCCTGGAAATATTCCAGTCGTAGCGATATTGATGCCAAGGTTGGTATCAGATTCCAAACTCGCAATAAAAACAGCAGCGCGTAGCAAAAAAAATGCATATGAAATAACCGAAATGATGGGGCAACTCGCAAGAAAAATCAGGAAGCAAAAATATGCATATAAAAACAGCCGAAATGTTTGGGCAACTCGTAATAAAAAGCAGCGAGTAAAAATATTAAAAATATAGCCGAAATGATTGGGCACTGCTGATAAAAAGCGGAAATGATTGGGCAATCGTGACTTTCGCGATATGAAAAGCTGAAAAGATAGAGTATCGCAGTAGTAAAAAATAAAATAAAATAAAATTTCCTCTGCCCTACAAGTATGTCCATATTGACTCTTGTATACAGTCCATGGGCACAAATGAAAAAGGAACCATATTTTCCCGCCAGGCTCCGTCAAAGGGAGAGCCAAGTCTTGATGGTTCATATACAATCCAGAGACTATCTCAGCGTTCCTTCTCATTCTATGTAGACACAATGTCATTAAAGACCCAAGGGTCAAACAAAAATGGAGTAATGGCAAAATCCTAACTCCAACTCGGCGTTCCTTCTCATTCCAGCAGGATACAGATGCAACATCAACAAAAACCCAAGGGCCAAAACAAAAAAGGAGTGATGGCAAAATTCTAACTCCAGCTCGACGTGCTTCTCATGCCAGCAGGATGCAGACACAATGTCAACAAAAAACCCAAGGGCCAAAAAAAGGGAGTGATGGAAAAATCCTAACTCCAACTCGACGTGCTTCTCATGCCAGCAGGATGCAGACACAACGTCAACAAAGGCTCCAAGGAGCTAAATCAAAAAGGTATGACGGCAAAATCCTAACTCCAGCTTGACGTGCTTCTCATGCCAGCAGGATGTAGACGTGAGGTCAACAAAAGACCCAAGGGCCAAAACAAAAAAAGGAGTGATGGCAAAATCCTAACTCCAGCTCGACGTGCTTCTTATGCCAACAGGATGCAGACGCAACGTCAACAAAAGCTCCAAGGAGCCAAATCAAAAAGGAGTGATGGCAAAATCCAAACTCCAGCTCGACGTGCTTCTCATGCCAGCAAGATGTAGACGCAACTCCATCAAAGACCCAAGGGTAAAAAAAGGAGTGATGGCAAAATCCTAACTCAAGCTCAACGTGCTTCTCATGCCAGCAAGATGTAGACGCAACGCCATCAAAGACCCAAGGGTCAAACAAAAAAGGAGTGATGGCAAAATCCTAACTCCCGCTCGACGTGCTTCTCATGCCAGCAGGATGCAGACGCAACGTCAACAAAGGATCTAAGGAGCCAAATCAAAAAGGAGTGACGGCAAAATCCTAACTCCAGCTCGACGTGCTTCTTATGCCAGCAGGATGCAGACGCAACGTCAACAAAGGCTCAAAGGAGCCAAATCAAAAAGGAGTGACGGCAAAATCCTAACTCCAGCTCGATGTGCTTCTCATGCCAGCAGGATGTAGCCGCAACGTCATCAAAGACCCAAGGGTCAAACAAAAAGGAGTAATGGAAAAATCGCAGCTCCAGCTCGACGTTCCTTCTCGGTGCAGATGCGACGTCAACAAAGGCTCCAAGGAGCCAAATCAAAAAGGAGTGATGGCAAAATCCTAACTCCAGCTCAACATGCTTCTCATGCTAGCAGGATGCATATGCAACGTCAACAAAAGACCCAAGGGTCAAAGCAAAAATGGATTCACGGCAAAATCCTGGCTCCAAGTCTTGAAAGTTCATATACAACCAAGAGACTATCTCGATGTTCCCCCTCATTTCAGTAGGATGCGGATGAAACTATCAAATGAAATTGGAGCAATGGCATATTCCTAGCTTTGGACTTCAATTGTAATACATAGAGCATAGAGGTCCTACAGATATCTACCCTACTTCAGCAAAGAAACGACACGACATCATTAAAACAAAAATGAAGTGACAGCATATTCCCAGCTTCGGGTCTCGACGGCAAATCAAGCCTAAAAGACTATCGGAGGTCATCCCATAACAGAGCAGAGTGGTTATGACTCATCGGGGCTCCAAATTGAGCCTAACCTCAAGTAAAAAGCGTCATGGCAAATTCCTAATATTTGCTCTTCCGACAGTAATATGATCTAAGGAGATTACTTGAGAAAGTTTTGTCCAGCCCCCGAAGGGATCAGAGACACGACAGTCGTAGGGCTACTCGAACAGCAGCTTAAATACTGCATATCGAGGAATACATCAGTCAATGCGACGGTACCAAAGACTAAAACCTAGTACCACAAACCTAACGGACCCCTGTCGTAAAGAATAATGGTTATCTATATTTTACCTTAAGATACACCTGCGAGATCCTCTTGACTCATCTCGACTCATAGGGAAAAACATCTTTATGAAACCTTCACGGCTCATAAAGTTGAAAAGCCTTAGGGACGGGGATATCAACCTGTTTCCTAAGCATTATGGCCCTACAAGTAGGTCCAAACTGACTCTTTTAAACTATCCACGGGCCATATTCTCCAAAGTCGCATACCGATGAGGAGGAAAAACCACCTGCGAGTTCTCTCGACTCGTAAGGAGAAAATTCTCTTGTGAGATCCTTACGATTCTCAAGAGAAAACACACTTAGGAGCCCTCACGACTCCTAAAGAGAAAATACACCTACAAGATCCTCTCGACTCATAGGGAGAAAGATCTTTATGTGACCCTCATGGCTCATAAAGTTGAAAAGCCTTAGGCGACAGATCTAAACCTGTTTCTTGAGCCATCACTGCCCTACAAAGAGGTCCAAACTGACTCTTGTATACTATCCATAGGCCACATTCGCCAATAAAGTGAAGAAACCACTTGCGAGTCCCCTCGACTCATAAGGAGAAAATACCTGCGTAAGATTCTTACGACTCATTGAGGTGAAAGACACTTAGGAATCCTCATGATTTCTTGGGAGAATATGCACCTATAAGATCCTCACGACTCATAGGGAGAAAAACCTGCATGAGACTCTTACGGCTCATGAAGATGAAAAAGTCTTAGGCGACAGGGATCCTAAACTTGTCTCCTAAGCCATGAATTCTATGGTAATGCATTATTTTGCACTAGTTAACCCACGTATAAGCTTACGTGGGCAAAGTAGTGGGGGGTATTTGTTTCCACCAAATTTTTTTGGCTCAGAGCTTGTTGTTCCCTTATAAAAATAAAGGAAAAACTCCACGTGTTAAATACATGCACCCACATGCAAAGCATGTAACTATCACCTCAGGTAGCGCCGCACGTGAAGTTCACGTAGCCAATGTGCAAAGCCCAGGAGCGTCTGTTCCCCTAATATTTAAACATAATAAAACAGCTAAGCTTTGTTAAAATTTTATTGAGGCAGCGCCTCACGTGTCCCTCACGAGGACGCCAGCGCCAATCTTATAGGATTAATCTTATGGTGGCGCCGCACGTGCTCCTCACGTGGGCGCCAATGTGCAAAGCACAGGAGCGTCTATCATAAATAAGAATTAAATTCTTAAGTGGCGCCCATGTGCACAACACGTGAGCGCCGGCGCCCAAATTAAAAGCAAGTAGAATTAAATTCTATATGGGGATACTTCCTTAAAAACTGGGATATTCTCTGTTAAACAGAGCCATTGGATCAAAAATTCAATGGTTATAATAAATAATCAGATGATAAATTCTATTTGGGAAATATTTTCCTTCTAATATGGAAAGATCTTTCTCTAATAAAGAATCTTGGATTTAAAATCCAATGGTGATAAAATATCGTCAATTAAACTATCTGATAGAATTAAATTCTATGTGATAGAATTAAATTCTATTTGGGAAATATTTTCCTTGATCTTTCTAATATTGAAAGATCTTTCTCTAACAGAGAATCTTGGACTTAAAATCCAATGGTGATAAAATATCGCAAATTAAACCATCTGATAGAATTAAATTCTATGTGGGAAATATTTCCCTGATCTTCTTCAAACTAGAAAGATCTTCTCTGATCCAATGGTGATTATAAAATCACCCTTCGATCATCTGATAGAATAAAATTCTATCTTAGGAAAATATTTTCCTAATCTTGTTAAACTTACAAGATATTCATATAACAGAATTAAATTCTATATTAGGAAAATATATTCCTAATCTTGTTAAACTAATGAGATATTCATATGATAGAATAAAATTTTAATCTTGTTAAATTAACAAGATATTCATATGATAGAATAAAATTCTATCTTAGGAAAATATTTCCTAATCTTGTTAAACAAATAAGAAATCTTCTCTGTTAAACAGAGAGCATTTGGATTAAAAATCCAACGTTGAATAAAATTCACCGATTGATCTAAAAGATCAATTGGATTAATTATGAAATCAATCATGATCTCTCAATGAGAGATTTTCTCAACAACTTGATTCTTTTTCTTCTCCTATAAATAGGAGCAAAGAGATGAAAAGAATTAGGACTTGATAAAAAAGAAAACAAAAGAGGAGACCCCCTATAAGCTTTTGTAAAAAGACAGAAGGCTCTAAAATCAACAGAGAATTTAATTCTCCCAAAGAAGAAGATCTCCCTCCTAAAAGCCTTAGGTAATGAGAGAAGAAGAGAGAAAATATCTCCTTTACCTGACATACCATACCTAAGGGTTTAACCCTTCTCTAAGAACTTAGTTCTTTCTCTGGATCTGAGATCCACAAGATAAGTCTTTCATAAGTTGAGAATTTAATTCTTATCGGGAAGAACTTGTTCTTGAGAATCAAAAATTCAGGAAAGAACAAAATTGAAAAGAAAGAAGATGGAGTTCATAATACTCCAGGAACTTAGTTCCTTCAAATCAATAATTTAGTTCTTTAAAGAACCCGATCCAAGATCCTCAAAATAGTGATCTTGGTGATCCTTAATGGTCAAAACACTATTAAAAGAGGTTTAACCATTCTGAAAACATGAACATGGAAAACATGGAGTTCATAATACTCTAAGAACTTAGTTTCTTCAAATCAAGAACTTAGTTCTTAAAGAACATGATCCCAGATCCTCAAAATAATGATCTTGGTGATCGTTGATGGTCAAAATACTATTAACAGAGATTTAAGTTCTCTAAAAATATCAACAGAGATTAAATCTCCAAAAACATAGCGCCTCACGTGAAACACACGTGAGCGCCAGAGAAAATTAGTGCTTATCACTATTGTAACGCCTCACGTGAAAAGCAAGTGAGCGCCCAAGGCTAAAAACCCAGCGCCTCACGTGAAAAGCACGTGAGCGCCAGAAAAGATTAGTACTTAGCACTATGCCAGCGTCTCACTGAAACGCATGTAAGCACTGTATATCTTAGTGTTTACCACTGCTGGGTAGTATAGAAACCCAAACTCAGCCCAAATTGGCTAAGTTTCCTGAGATTAAACCTCTTTGATTTTAAATCAACCGATCCATATGCTCGTGATTTCCAAACTGATCTTAGTCTCAAACATGACTGATGATCTCTCATTGATGATATCCAAAATGATATTCATCCCATATCTCCTATGGTAATCATAGTCTCAAATATGATTAACGATTCTTAGGTCCACCACAACCCATTTTTCTCTCAAATACGGGATTTAGTTCAAGGGTACATCTCTCCACACCTCTGATATATGTCGTTGTAATTCCTCAACGTCTTCAGAGAGGTGGCGGGTCTTGACAACCAACAACTCTTTTCTCGTCCAAACATGATGTAAAACTTCATCATGATTGGGAATGATATATCTCACGTTGATGCACTTCCAAATTGACATGCACACCTCAAATCGGATCGCACGCCAAATTAGGTGCATTCCTTGTCACCATCGTTCACTCCGCCACGTAACAAATACACATGCACGCAAAGTGAATGTTGGACCAAAATGTCCTAAAACTAATCTTCGCCCCCAAACACGGCGGTAATGGACCGAAATGTCCTTAAACTAATCTTCATCCCAAATAGGGAACATTGGACCGAAATGTGCTTAAACTAACATTCGTCCCAAACAGGGAATGTTGGACCGCGACGTCCTTAAACTAATATGTTTTTCCCGGCGGACTGTCTCCATAATGACTACCGTATACTATCCATGAGCTATTCATGTATGATCTAATGATCAGTTGAGCCCATATGCTCACTGCTCATAAGTCGATCTAAGTCTCAAATATGGCTAATGATCCTTAGATCAAACCCAAATATCCCATGAACCGATAGACCTCACAAATGTGAAATATGCATCCTAAGTTTATTCCCGTTGGCAAACCAAGCTACCGATGTAGGCCCGTCAAGCAAAATTCTTGACCTAAACCCAAATCTCAAATATATAGATTTGGACTAATCCGCGCCCTACAGGCGATGACATAAATTAGTCTCCGTATACAATTCACGGGCATCCAAAACAAACAAAATAACACACGATACGAAGTGATCTGCTGGAGAAGGAGAAAGTGGTTATCGCAATGCGATAGCGTAATTAACTGCAGGGGCTTGCGCCTGCAGGGAAGACCATCCCCACAATCAAAACCCCTCACAAATGAGGGAGAATCTGATAAAGTCCGCTACAACGGTCGCATCTGTCCGAACCTCCGATATACGGTGCCATAAATCAACTTGGTATCTTTGGAGAGGTGAATGGAGAAGTCCAAATAGCATCTGCCCCCAAATTCAAGCGAGGCGTCCCAACGTCTTGGTTTCTGTCTTTCGGCGGTGAACACCTCACGAAGTTTAGCCTAGCAGGTGCCCTAGTGTAATGACTCGGAAACAGCACGTGACCGACACGTAAATCACGTGTAGTCTATAGGACCCCACTGTAACCCAAGTAAGCTGAAAACCAGGAATCTAAACCAATTTAAGAAAATAGTAAAAGTGAAGTTTGGAAAAAGGGTATAAATGAAATCAAGTTCCCCTTTTTAAAATATAAGTAAAGTTCATTGAAATACATATGGGTTTTAGACTAAGGTTTGAAAACATTTTCGTCAATTGAAATTTTGGCAGCACCTCCTTTGTAAATTTCGATCAAAACCAGTACATATACACAAATACAATATCGGCATCCCAAATTGGGAGCTATCACATCGCCAAATGGCGAAATCACAACCACGCAATATATACGATGCCCATGGTGAAGATTATCACAAGAAATGAAGTAAAGAAATACCAAAAACATCATCAACTGAACTGTAAAGAATAATATACAAGTCTCGTTCTAAGACCAAAAGAATATACAAATCCAGTCTCTAAATCCACAAATATACAAGTCTGGTTGATAGAGTTTTTAACTAGATTACAAATAAGTAAAAATATACAAGCGGTGGTTACGATCTGTAATATAACCCACCTACCAAAGCAATCACCCAAAAGGAAGGGAAATGCCAGCAAGTAGTTGCTAATCCGAGCGGTCGGTCCTGCAAGAAAACTATGGCACAACGGGGGTGAGTTTTCAATTCGTGAGTAAAAGACATCAACATGTAGAAATCGAATGCATAACGATCTACCTAAGTCATACTGTAATATAATATCATAACGTGTGGTAACGAAGGTGAACATGTGTGTGTGTGTAATATCGTGTCTATATCAATATGTGGAATAATGTGATCCATAACACACACACACACACACATATCATTCAATGAGTGCCCATCAACAGCACTCGAAATCATCATAAAACAATGAGTGTCCAATATCGACACTCGAAATTCTCATAAATCCCGTGTCCAATATCAACATGTAAAATCCTCATATCTCAGGCACCGTCCCTCGGATCGGCCCTCATATCCATCTGTATCATTCACTCCGGTCGGTATTCTCTGGATATCAGCCGAGTCTCGTACTGTCACCGGTAGGTGGTGTTCCTATCCAGGCTCAACGCCTTTCGATACGATCTTCTTTCCTATGGGTACCATACCGGGTCCACCATATATCCGTAGACAGTGACTCCTTACTCCTCGAATCAGATAATAATCATAGCTCGGAATCTATAAAACTCATGGTGGACGCCGAAATATCATATCAAGAGAAAACCGCATTTTAAAAACATTCACAAGTTTTATAAAATCATATATGCGGTTTCTCGAATCCAGAAATTTCATGAAAACAAAATCTCATAAGAACATGGAAATAATGGAACAACATATAAAGGCACAGAATAGTAATATGATGGATGGCAAGTGTGTTCATATCAGCGTGTCATATAAGCAATGTAAAGAAGGTACAATATCCGAAACAGTATATGGTACTGGGTACTAACAGAAATCTAAAATGCTAACATGGTATAGTGTGATACGGTGACATAGCGAGTTCTATCTGTGTACGTGGCATGGTAATTACCGATGTTGTGTGTGTGAGCATACGAGTATGTGTACGTGCAACATTTAAGTCATCGGTAATGGTGCGCGTGTCCTAATAAACGAAGTCAAGTAAAGCTAAAGGTATAAACGTAATACATATATCGTGAATGATCGAAGCGTGAGCGTATGCAGAAATAAGAAATCGAAATGCGAGCATATACAGAATAATGAAATCGTAACGTGAACAAGTATTCAAACATCCTACTACGTATGATCCATACAGTTATAATTTAAAATAGCATGAAACTTTGTTTTTGAAAATAGAGGACCACGATGTTTTTGAAATAGATGACATTTGAAAATACATAGCGCATCCTTGAAATTATCATTTAAAAGTATGTAACAAATCGTTAGTTTTGAAAGTATGTATGGCTCTAAACATCTCATAATATCCAATTTATGATTTTAAACAAGACTCCTCGAGTATAAATAAATATCGGCCGTAATCAGCAATCGCTCTTCATCATATCATGTACAGAATATCTCTTCATCATATCATATTGTCTCATATCATATCGTCTCATATCATATCATATCATATCATGTTATATCATACTATATCTTGTATACTTATATCGTAAATATCCTTATATGTATGTATATATATATATAGCCTAATGGCATGAAATAGAGACTAAGGGTATAATCATCTACTAAGTGTACTACTATCGCATATGGTTAGACATGGTATATAATTTCTGTATATATATAGTATCCTAATCTCTACAGTTGCAGGGCTGCTATACGCCATCCACCCGACTTCCCCCGTAGATATACATCTACTCATCTAAACGCCTTGCCCTAATAGAAGCTGATGGATGCATCGCCCTTCTTCGTCGTCTCGGAAGTCCCCGCGATCGTCCTGTAATCGAAACTATATTGAATCGCATAAACATCCATATCAAAAACCGATATGACGAGCGAAGCACATATAGGTTAGAACTTAAGGTCAATGCGCGCTAAATTTGATAAAATACTCCCAGCGTCGATATATGAACGTCGAACGACCAAGTCACAACATAGAAATCCGAAAACAAAATTTCAAGACTCGCAAAACATCATTGAAATCCAAGTAAAACAACTTCAGATTTTAACTAAGGAAATCTGGGGCAAAATAGCATATAAAATAGGCTTATATATAATGTAAAACACCTACTGACCAAACCTCGACACCTAATTACTACAGTAAACAGCCAAAATAGTCATTTTGGCCGCAAATTACTGGTCGAGTTGGGAGTTAGGGCCTCGTCTTCATGATGGTATCTCCTGGTGGACTAACTAGATCTAATATATATGCAAAATATTTTGCAGAGACCCCAAATTGCTCTAGATTTGAAATTAACATAAAAAACTCAATGAAAACCTAATTTTAAAACTTCAAAACTCATCTAAACCAAAGATAGTTGCACTAAAACACTCCCACCTATCATTAATAAGGTCGTAATCACTCACTAAAGCTCTATTACATCACCACTATAAGTAGTATCCATAAAAACTCACTTTAGAAAACTTAAGTCTAGCAAACATATACATGAACTCCAAAACCAGATTGTGAAAGCAAGTGCACTTTAAAACTTATCTAAAAGTAGGATTTTTATCTCATAATAGGGATAAAGAAAAATTCCAAGATGGCAAAAGATCCCAAAATGAAGACTTGATCACATTTTCTTGAATAGGATGAGAATTGGAACATGTTTTATGAAGGCATTATGGTGTTTTGGAGAGATTTGTGGGTGTGGTTTGTGGTTTGAATGAGGGTGTAAGAGGTGGAGAAGGAGGAGAAGAGGAAGAAGGAGATGAAGAATGAGGAAAATAGCGTGAAGAAGAATGGCTAGCTAGGGCAACCATACCTCCCTTTCTTTCTCTCTCATGCCCATGCCTCATTAAAATAACCACCACTTATGCTTCCATGTCTCTTTCTCACATTTTCTTTTCTTTTCTTTTTTTTAAAAAAAACAAAAAACCCTCATTTAAACTCAAATGAAATATTAAACCTCTCATAAACAAGCCGTGGCAACTTAACACATGGTTTAACAAAATGAAGTTTGGTTTAATGCACAAACAGAAAAACACTAAGTAATTTTAACATTAAACTAGTATGGATATAATTATATACTAATTTATAAAAAGCCCAATTAAATAAATTCTTTCATAAATAATAATTCATTTAAATTTCTAATTATTTTCCGTAATAGAGGTATATAATTATACCTATTTACGAAGACTCAAATCCATACTCAGTATAATATTCGTAAAACTCATTATTTTATTATTTAAATTCCAAAATAAAATTTTCCATTTTTCTAAAATGTTACAATATTCCCCCCTTAAATAAATTCGGTCCCCGAATTTAAATTTAAACCCCCAAGTCTTAAAAAATTTCAGTAAAACAAATCAAATCAACGGGGCTCCGAAATCACGGAAAAGCTAAAAATATCATAGCGTAACACGTGCGCATGAAAACAAGTGAAAAACTCAAATAAGAGAAACCCCGTCAAGTGGCATGCAAATCATACAAGCTATAATGAAATATGCAATTTGCGAAATCAACCGTTTAAATCAAGCATAATATAATCAAGGCAAAAATACGTATATAGTACGCATTGATGTAAAATCATCAAAGTAACTAAAAAATGTATGCATGAAAATCCTTTTCAAATCGTCGTATGATGCGTATATCACGGCACAAGTAGCGGACGTTCACTTGTGAAAAAATATATATATCCGTTTTTCTTAAGATATATATCCCGTCTGTTTGAAAATAATTTAGAAGGGTTTTCTTTTTACAAAAACTCCTGTTGCTCATTGACACATAGGAAAATAATGAGACTATAACTCCTTTAAAAACCTCTTCTGTAAATATCGATATATGCAAAAACATTCAGGAACTTTCTCCCTTACCAATCCTGCTCTGCTACTATATAACATAATAAATATAATAAAAACATAATGCTCGAAAAGAAATCAACATCGACTGGTGTGAATGAAACCAACCCACATGCAACTAGTGCGCATGAAAATCGAAGTCAAAATCATGTGCAAGGAATATGCACGGAAACGAAAACCGAGTGCAATGGGTGTGCATGAAAGTATCTGTCAAGTGCAATGGGTGTGCACGATAACAACATCAAGAGCGTCTAGAGTACACGAAAATCCCAATCAAGTACAATTGGTGTACACGAAAATCCTCAAGTGCATCAAATGTGCACAAAATCACATCAAGTGCACCGAGTGTGCGTCAAAATCTAAATCAAGTGCATCAGGTTTGCACAAAAGCATCTAGTGAAATAGAGTGCACGAAAATCAATATCAAGTGCAACTAGGTGCATGAAAACCACATCATTGTATTGAATGCGCATGTAAATAACATCGAGTGCATCTAAAGTGCATGAATCAAAATCAGGTGCATACAACAAGCACGAAATCAAAATCGAGTATATCGGGGTGCATGAAATCATAAATATGTCCAACGGAGTGCACAAAACAATATCAAGTGCAATGGGTATGCAAGAAAATATAAATCAAGCGTAACAGATGTATAAAAATATAAATCATGTGCAACTACTGTGCACAAAGAAAATATCTACCAAGTGCAGCTACGGTGCACAAAAATATCAATCATGAAACTCAATTATCAAAACATAAGAATCAAAATGATGAAAACGTGATACTTGGATTACCAAAACACAAATCAAAAAAATGACATTGAGCTGGCAGAGCAAGAATTCCTACTTGCCTTCTGCCCACAGTCTGACGTCCTCTGTCTCTAGATCATTGTTTTCTCTACGGATCACCAAATCCACGGCCTCTCGGCTTGACAACCTGGTAAGGAGTAGTGAAGAAAACAGTCCCGCTCTGACACCTCTCTGAACACCTCCTGAGCAAGTAACCTGGCCACTCACAATGTAGCACGTCCACAACGGTGACCTCTGGCCTTCTGAGTACGTGTCATACAACCGATCCTGGGTCCAAATCTCTATCGCTGTAGTATCCAAGAAACAACCTGCCACGGCCACTTTTGATATCATCTCTACCGAACTACCCAGAAACTGGCACTCTTAAACTAACCCGCTTCCGTTCCGGAGCAGCTGCAATCTCATCAAGACTTTCCTCTAAAAGTGTGGCCGTATCCAATGCCTTTGCATACGTATCAAATCTCTAGCATCAATATAGAGGAACAACTCATTGAGATCTCGCACGAATCCTTTAATCCCCTTCTCTTCAGTATCGACCAAATCGGAGTAATATCTCGGTAGCTGCATAAACTACAATTCATACTCGGCTACGGTCATATCCGGGGTCTCCCATAAAGACTCGAAGCTACGAATTCGGCCATCTCCAATACTCCGTGGAAGAAATCTAACCAAATATGTCCTCTAGAACTCGTCCAAGCTATCGGAGGAATACGCACTGCTCGTCCCCTCTCGATCGACTTACACCATGTCTAAGCAAGACATTTCAAACTGAAATTAGCCAACTCACTGATCTCGCATCCGAGCATCCTAACGAACGAAATATCCTAGTCACTTTATCCAAGAATGACTAGGGATCCTCCGTCACGTCTCTACCTGTAAACTAATGTGGCTTCAGCTTCATGAACTCTGGAAGCGACATCTCGTCAATCTCAGCAATGGTTGGTACATTTGTCTGCACGGTGAACAACACAACGATCTCCGGAGTAGGCTATATGTCAACAGTCCTTTCAATCTGGCTGGCCTCATGCAATGACCCGACCATCTGGTGCGGATCCAGACACTCGCCTCAAACGAGAAATCCTAATGTAAAAGAATAAAAAATCTTCTCCCATGTCACCGAAATAACACCCTGGTCAGTCCCCGTCCCTGATGAGCTCGCCCTAACCACATCTCTAGCCGCAGCCCTCTCGGCTCACGTAGCCATGGTGACAGGAACCACAATAAGCATCGATGAGGATAGATCACAAAAATGAAAAGAAGAAAGGATCTCAAGATATGTACATCCTAAAGTTATTTAAGCGGAGTATCGTATCATAATTATATCGCGGAACATACGCACGATACGTTACTCTACTTGAGTTACCTACTCCATGAATCAAGCTCAACCTATGTAATAAAAGTTCGGGTCTAATACCCCCTCAGTCAAGTCTAATTCCGTAAGGTCAAGCCTAGGTTCCGAAATATATGCCCTAGACTCCGCATAGTTAAATCTAGACTCGAACAAAGGTTAAAACTAATGCTCTGATACTAACTTTGTCGCGACCCGGAAACGGTACGTGACCGGCACTTAAATCATATGAAGTCTATAGGACCCCACTGTAATCCAAGTAAGCCGAAAACCAGAAATCTAAACTTTTTTAAGAAAATAGTGGAGGTGAAGTTTGGAAAAAGGGTATAAATGAAATCAAATTCATCTTTTTAAAGTATAAGTAAAGTTCGTTAAAATACAAGTGGGTTTTACACTAAAGTTTGAAAACATTTTCATTATTTGTAATTTTGGCAGCGCCTCCTTTGTAAATTTCGATCAAAACCAGTACATATACTAAAATATAATATTGGCATCCCTAATCGGGAGCTATCTCATTGCCAAACGACGAAATCACAAGGACGCAATATATACGACGCCCAAGGCGAAGATCAACACAAGCAAGAAAGTAAAGAAATACCAAAAAATATCATCAACTCAACTGTAAAGAATAATATACAAGTCTCGTTTTAAGTCCAAAAGAAAATACAGATTTGATCTCTAATTCCACAAATATACATGTCTGGTTGATGGAAATTTTAACTAGATTACTAATGAGTAAAAATATACAAGCGGCGGTTACGATCTGTAATATAACCCACATACCAAAGCAATCACCCAAAAGGAAGGGAAGTGTCAGCAAGTCGCTACTGATCCAAGCGGTCGATCCTGCAAGAAAACTATGGCACAACGGGGGTGAGTTGCCAACTCGTGAATAGAAGACATCCACAGGTAGAAATCGAATGCATAGCGACCTACCTAGATCATACTGTAATATAATATCATACCGTATGGTAACAAAGATGAACGAGTGTGTATATATATATAATATCGTGTCTGTATCAATATGTAGAATAATGTCATCCATAACATATATATATATATATATATATATAAATATATATATATATCATCCAATGTGTGCCCATCAACGGCACTTGAAATCATCATAAAACACTGAGTGTCCAATATCGACACTCGAAATCCTTATAAATCCCGTGTCCAGCATCGACACGTAAAATCCTCATATCTCAGGCGCCGTCCTTCGAATCGGCCCTCATATGCATCTGTATCATATCACTCTGGTCAGTATCCTCCGGATATCCGCCGAGTCCCATACTGTCACCGGTAGGTAGTGTTTCCAGCCAGGCTCAACGACTTTCTATACGATCTTCTTGCCCCTGGGTACCGTACCGGTTCCACCATGTATCCACAGACGGTGACTCCTCACTCCTTGAATCGGATAATAATCATAGCTCAGTGTAAGTCGATGTCGCGCACCCCGCGGGTCTGCGGGGAGGCGGAATACACAAAAAATGATTTTTTCTTTTGAGAGACTTCGCAACATCGACCAAACAACCAAGATATTTTGTAAACCATAACTATCTAAAACTAACTACAAAGAGGTTTTAACAACTCGGGGAGAAATTATACCTCCTTGTTCAAGTTCTTCGGGTCTTCTTCTCCTCTTTTAGCTCTTAGATGGCTTGAATCTTCCTCTCCTCTTCTTAGCTCCTAGGTGGCTTGAATGGAACCCGGTCGTCGGCCCCTTTTTTGTCGAAGACGATCCACTCGAGAGTCTTTAGGTCAAGCTTCAAGCTCTAGAGTGAGGTAACTAAGATGTCTAGTTTGCTAATCTAAACAACTTAGGAGATATAGAGAGAGATGATTAGAGTTTTTTTATCTTAAGAACCCTAGGATTCACAACACATATGAGGGTTAGGGTTTGAGGAAGAAAGAGAGGAGAAAAATGAGAAGAACACAAATGAGCTAAAGTGTTGAGAGGCAAATGAGAATGGTTAAGTCATTCAATCATCAATCATAGATTATTTCCAATAGAAAATAATCAACCATGCTTGAATAGTGAAGTCAAATGCAATAAACAAATGACTTAGCCATGCTTCAACCATGCCATAAATATCTATTTTCCACATCATTAATCTATTTCTAAAAATAGATAAATCTAATAATGAGGTGTCTCCTTCTAGAAGCATCTCTTGTGAAATTACAAGAATACCCCTCACCGTATATACATACTCGTATTCGTACTGTGAAAATACGAATACAATGAGATAATAATAATCCAATAATATAATACTAGAATCCGGCTTAAACCAAAGCCCACTAGTATTATCCATCCGAACAACATCCGTGTAGCCTATAGACGTATATGATCGGAACCCCGCCGTAAAACCATACGGCCTCTATGTCGTTTCGCCCGAACCAGGGAAACTCTCTGTGTGGGAGTCTAAAGACTCGATAGTACGCTGGCAATGGGTTTAACCACAAGTCTGTCAGTGTCACTAGCTGTACGTAACGGCTACCTAGGTACATGTCGAAAAGAAGGCCGACGAGCGAACTCATCCGAACCCCTACTGAGCCTGTCCGTGACAACCTCTGTGCATTTCGGTCTGTTCGTCTGAGATTATCGCAAGCAAGGTCTAGGGGGGTTGAAAACGTCAGACCCTTAATAACCAGATAAGTCGTGTCGGTATGGCTCAAGACCATCCAAGAATCTACTGGTCCAACTACCAGTAATTCTCAAGCCACCCTGGCCAGGGACTTTTGGTGTTGACCAACCGATCACAGCGTGACATCGACTCCCTATACCGGGAGAGACGAATCCCCAAAAGTCGCTCACTGCCTCCATGTGGCTCGGGACTGTACCCAACTAAAACCTGTTTGTACGACTCAGTAGAGCCGTGGTAAGATGGTAATCAAAGCACAGTAGGAACTCACAAGAGACAAATGACGACATCAGGTCGACAGACTATATGCACTCATGTCTCCAGAGAACTGTTATCTAACGCTAGGTATAATACCATTTAGCCAGTCCTTGGCGAGTCCGTCCGGTGTACTCATCCCCAGTGAGCATCTGTATACAATCGTAGGTGCACCTCACCAATGGGTGCAGTACCAATCCATCGCCCCTCGTCAAGGTTTAGATATATATACACTAATCTACTCTGGATTATCAATGCCCAGTCTTGATACTCCCACGACTAGGGACACTTTAAGGATGTGCTTATCGACTATCCAGCTCCCACAAGTATGATTTCCATCACAACGCTGGTAGTCAAGCAAGGATCCTACGGGCTTTATCAACATGTATACAAGATATGAAATAATAAGTAAAACACATCACATGTTAAGATAAAGACAAACTAGATAGCATACTATCATATCAAGCAAGATTATCCTGTACATACATATCCCTAGCATCCTATACAATGAAGGCCTCTAGGGCATACATATCCAACAATCTCTTACTTGCACTAAGGCATGTAATTGGAGTATTAAATACCCAACGTATACACTAGAGCCAGTTGCTGGCGTACCGCATACCCAACATCTCGAACAGTCTCTCGAACTGGACTTAAGGGATGGCCTTGGTGAATGGATATGCAATGTTGTCCTTTGTATCTACTTTCCGCACCTCGATCTCCTAGCAATCCACGATCTCCCTGATCAGGTGATACCGCCTCAAGATATGTCTGGATTTCTGATGGGACCGTGGTACCTTTGCGAAATCCATGACTCCGTTGTTATCGCAATACAAAGGTATTGGATTAGCAATGGATGTAACCACTTGAAGTTCAGAAATGAACTTCCTCATCCAGACTGTCTCTTTTGCGGCATCATTAGAAGCGATGTACTCAGCCTCCATCGTCGAGTCTGCTACAGTGTCTTATTTGGAACTCTTCCAATAGACCGTCCCTCCGTTGAGGGTAAATACATAACCCGAGATAGATTTAGAGTCATCCTTGTCACTTTGGAAGCCAGAGTCAGTAAAAGCCTCGATCTGGAGGTCCCCATTACCGTACACCAGGAACATCTCTTTAGTCCTTCTCAGGTACTTAAGAATGTTCTTTACTGCAATCCAATGTTTCTCACCTGGGTTGGACTGATACCTGCTTACCACACTAAGTGCGTAAGCTATATCTAGTCTTGTACATAACATCGCATACATTATCGACCCTACCGCCGAAGTGTAGGGTACTATGCTCATGAGAGCCCTCTCTTCATCAATCTTGGGAGACATCTCTTTGGAGAGGGTGATTCCGTGACAAGCGGGTAAATTACCGCGCTTAGAATCTTCCATACTAAACCTCTTTAGTACGGTGTCAATGTATCTCGACTGTGAAAGTCCTAATATTCTTTTGGATCTGTCACGATAGATCTTAATCCCCAGAATGTACGAGGCATCACCCAGGTCTTTCATTGAGAACTTCTGTGACAAGAACAGCTTGGCCGATTTTAGCATAGGAATGTCATTTCTTATCAGGAGAATGTCATCAACGTATAAAACGAGGAATACCACAGTTCTCCCTATAATATTTTTATAAATATAAGGTTCATTTACATTTTTGATAATGTCAAATTCTCTGACTGTCTCATCAAAGCAGATGTTCCAACTCCGCGATGCCTGTTTTAATCCATAAATGGATTTGAGCAACTTGCACACCTTTCCGCTGCTCCCACTATCTACGAAACCCTCTGGTTGATCCATGTAAACACACTCTTCTAAGCTTCCATTTAGAAAAGCGGTTTTAACATTCATCTGCCAGATGTTATAGTCATGGAAGGCAGCAATGGCAAGTAGGATCAGAATGGATTTAAGCATAGCCACTGATGAAAAAGTTTCATCATAGTCCAATGCTGGTCTTTGATGAAAACCTTTAGCAACAAGTCTAGCTTTGTAGGTTTCTACCTGACCATCTACACCAATCTTCTTTTTGAAGATCCATTTGCATCCTACGGGTTTTACCCTAGTAGGTGCAAAATCCAAAGTCCATACTTGGTTTGTGTACATGGATTGCATTTCGGATCGCATAGCATCCAGCCACTTCACCGAGTCTTTACTCATGATGGATTGCTGAAAATTAGTCGGCTCATCATCGTCGATGATGCAATCCTCTCGATCCCCATCTACGAGAAAACCGTAGTATCTCTCGGGTGGATGAGACTGCCTACTAGATCTGCAGAGCAGCGTAGGTAAGTCCGGTTCTATTGAAATCTCAGGTTCTACTATGTTTTCAGTAATAGTTTGGGGTTCTGGAATTTCTTCCAGCTGTATTATGCTCCCACTTATCTCCTTTTCAAGAAATTGAGTTTCCATGAAGTGAGCATAATGAGAAACAAAGACCTTTTGTTTCTCGGTGTAATAGAAATAATACCCTCTAGAATTCCTGGGGTATCCCACAAACTTACACAATACTGAACGTGCCTCGAGCTTGTCCGGATGAACCTTTTTGACAAAGGCAGGACAACCCCATATCTTTAAATACTTAAGACAGGGTTTCTTCCCACTCCACATTTCATATGGACTGGTAGGCATAGACTTAGTTGGAATCTTATTCAATAGGTATGCAGCAGTTTCTAGTGTATAACCCAAGAAGGAGGGCAGCAACTCAGCATTACTCATCATGGAAAGCACCATATCAAGTAAGGTGCAATTCCGTCTTTCTGATACACCGTTGTGTTTTGGTGTGTATGGAGGAGTAAGCTGAGAGAGAATTCCATTCTCTTTTAGATATTCCAGGAACTTGGTACTCAAGTATTCACCACCCCGATCGGATCAGAGCATCTTGATATTTTTGCCAGTTTTCTTTTCCACTTCATTCTTATACTCTTAGAATTTCTCAAAGGCCTCGGATTTATGTTTTATTAAGAATACATGTCCATACCTTGAGTAATCATCTATGAAAGTAATGAAGTAGGAATAGCCACTTCTTGCATTCATAGATATTGGCCCACACAAGTCACTGTATATGAGTCCCAGGAGCTCAGTAGATCTTTTTTCGTGTCCAGTGAACGGAGTTTATGTCATCTTTCCTCTAATACATGATTGACAAGTTGTATATGATTGATACTCAAACGGATCTATGTATCCTTCTTTATATAACTTAGCCAGTCGTGTTTCATTGATATGACCAAGTCTACAATGCCATAAGAAAGCTTGGTTTGATTCTGAAGCTTTCCTTTTTAGTGTGTTTTGGACGCTGAAAACTTGATGTTGATTGAGAATGTATATTCCGTTACTAAGTGTACCCCACCCAACCATTTCATGATTTAGGTGAATGTTTATAGCATTGTTTACAAGTGCAAAATTATATCCTTCATTTGATAACAAAGATATAGATATAATATTACACACCATACTGGGTACACAAAAGCAGTTACGCAATATCAAAATATGCCCACTCGCCAATCCTAGGTGATATTCTCCTACTGCAACATAATCCACACCGGCTCCGTTGCCAACCCTGAGGGTCATATCACCTTTCCTCAAAACTCTACGGCTTCTCAGCACCTGCAATGAATTACAGATGTGAGATCCTGATCCGGTATCCAATACCCAGGAAGTAGGGTTTATAGAGAAACAGTTTTCAATCATGAACACACCTAAAGCCGAAGCCACAACTTATTTCGTATCCTGATTGTTGGCCTTTAGGGCCCGGCAGTCCATCTTCTAATGTCCCTTTCTCCGACAATAGAAGTATTCTTCCTTTGTGGCTGTCCCCTATCTTTTCCTTTCCCTTTCCCTGCACCTTCTGCACACCTCCCCTCAGTTTGGTGGGGGCCTTCTTCTTCCCCTTGGCCTTAGCTTTGGATTTAGCAGAAGAAGATTTCCCAATAAACAGAGCGGGTGTTTCCTTGGTTTTCTTCAAGGTGCCCTCTGCCATCCTCAACATGTTGAGGAGCTCAGGAAGTGAAACTTCCATATTCTACATATTGAAATTCAATATGAACTGGGCATAGGTAGAGGGAAGGGACTATAGAATCAAGTCTATGTACAACTCGTTCTTCAACGTAGTTCCCAGGTCCGCGAGCTCTTCTATAAGAGAAATCATCTTTAGGATGTGGTCCCCAATAGATGATCTGATAGCCAAACTCGCTTGAAACAATTTCTTCAAGGTCTCATATCTTGTGATACGAGATTGCTCTCCATATAAGTCTTTCGTTTGGAGGAAGATGGAAGTAAGGTCTATCTTCTCGTGCCACCTCTGATGTTCATTATCCATAGAGGCCAGCAAGAGACACTTGACTTTCATGCAATCAAGATCCCAGGTCTTACGGACCTCAATGTACGCGACTGAGGATTCTGGACCGGGAACAGCGGGAGCTTTCACCGTGAGGACGTATGCGACCTTATCATATGTAAGGGCCATATGGATATTCCTTAGCCAGTCTTTATAATTTGGCCCAGCGAGTTTATTTTTATCTTGTATTAGCTTAAGTCCCGTCATGGTCGCTGCAGTTAGGAGAGAGAGAAAAGAAACACTCAGCATATGCTCTTGCAAGTTTAGATTGGTTATTAGTTTATCTAATTAGGATGGCTCCCACCGTTTCCTCGAATTCTTCTTCAAACTCTAAAAGAAGAATTAATCAGGATTAATCGCACCTCCAATTCTTGCTTAACCTTTCGGCCATGCTAGTGTTGGCACTTTGAGGGAGGTTTTCCAACGCTTTCGCGAAGTTCCTTAATTACATAACCTCTTTTCCCTAGAGGCGTAGCCCCGCTAACACCGTTCTAGGCACCTACTTGGTTTATAGTATTGATTGTTAAGTGAAAAATTCTCCCGAAGAGTAGCGGATACTCACAGTAGGATCAGGACCCAACTATCATTGTGTGATGATTTTGAAGAAAGCCTACCAAAAACACCACACTCCAGAAAGTATGCAGCACTAGCGAGTTTCCTTTATGTTTGAAACTCCCGATGTGATTTTTGTCCCGAGAACTTATAACCTTGACGAAGGTCCAAACATCATAAGTCACAAGTCAAGTTCAACCCGTCATTATCCAGATTAATCTAGACCCATTCGTACAAGCCCTTGACGAAGGCCAAAACAGCTGAACGCATGTCCTAGATTAATGCATCTATCTATCCTACAGATAAGTGCCCACTAGCTACCAAACACTATGCCTTGGCGAAGGTCAAAACATATAGCATGAATACTAGTAGATACCTATTTGAAATAGCGGAAGGCGGTTTTGGCGAAAACCGTTAACGTAATGAACTTGATATAGTCGAAGGAACCGGATAGCTTTTGAAAAAGGAGTGGTTTAAGCTCCGCTTTTAAAAATGCTTTTTAAAGAAAACCGAGTGGTTTTGTATTTGTTCCAACGACATCAGATTTTAGGTTTATTTCCTTTGCATTAATCAATATTAATGCGGTCCCATCAATTAACCTTATCATTGCAGAAAAGAAATGAAAATAGAACGTACGCTTATGCCATCCGCATTCGCCACGGGGGCCCGTCATGCACCGTTAGGTTACTTAACTAACGGCAGAGCGGGGGCTGGACTAGCGCAGGTGCAAAACATAAACATCGTTTATTATATATAATATATATAGCCATTCGTCTCACGCAATAATAAGCATTCCAAATCACAGAAACACAGATAAATACATTGGATATTATTAGGATTTCCGTGTTTTGTTTTAGCCTATAACGAAACATGGATTCCACGGTCGTGATGAATAGCCAAACCCCACCCTAGACCCCTTCGGGTGCGGCAAACTACCCATCAAATTCCTATAGTGAATCAACCTCCCTCAATAAAATGAGTAAGCCACTCGGCACTTCAAGAACCCGGTAGTTTATGCACCTCACCTTGGGTCTATCCTAGGTGCAAGAAAAAGTAAATGAAATAATACAACGGTGGCTACAAGCTCAACCCGGATGTGCCCCACAAAAATAATATTACATCAATTTACAAATATACATGAATGAAAGAAAAGAAAACACTCTTCGTACATCCTCCTGGCTATTCATTCACGACGATCCAATACTCCATATACACAAACAATCATCAAAATACATATGTGTGCAACCCCCACTAATCGACATATAGCAATTAGCAGACGTTTAGCAACACATATACAAACACAGAAAAACCCACATTAGCCAAGTAACTTAGAATTTCGATCGAAAATATTTTCCATGTCTACCCCATGTGCAAACCAGCACACAAACAAGTCTGGGTAGAAACCAAATATGCCATAAATCATATTACCAAGATTAAGAACCCTAGAAAAAAAATACAAGCGAATCGGCCATGACTCGGCCACGGATCCGCAGCTAAACTATGTGTTTGGCCACGGTACCGCAGTCGTCTTGGTGGATTACTAGCTCGAATTTTTTTCTTGCTCTTATAAAAGCCTGTATGTATTTTTAAGGCCACCGAAATAACTTTTTGAACGGTTTTGAAAAACGACAGCAAGCTTGACATGAAAATTTGATTTTGGGTTTTCTTCCGTCAATCGAAGTTCTAACTACTTGCTGACTAGCTAGTTAAGGTTTATGTGGCTCTGATACCAGTGTAAGTCGATGTCGCGCACCCCGCGGGTCCGAGGAGAGGCGGAATACACAAAAAACGACTTTTTCTTTTGAGAGACTTAACAACATCGACCAAAAAACCAAGATCTTTCGTAAACCATAACTAGCTAAAACTAACTACAAAGAAGTTCTAACTACTCGGTGAGAGATTATACCTCATTGTTTAAGTCCTTCGGGACTTCTTCTCCTCTTCTTAGCTCCTAGATGGCTTGAAACTTCTTCTCCTCTTCTTAGCTCCAAGGTGACTTGAATGGAACTCGGTTGTCGGCCTCCTTTTTTTCAAAGACGATCCACCCTAGAGTTTTTAGGTCAAGCTTCAACCTCTAGAGTGAGGCAACTAAGATGTTTAGTTTGCTAATCTAGACAAGTTAGCGGATGTAGAGAGAGATGATTAGAGTATTTTATCTCAAGAACCCTAGGATTCACAACACATGTGAGGGTTAGGGTTTGAGGAAGAAGGAGAGGAGAAAAAATGGAGAGAGAATAAGAAGAACACAAATGAGCTCAAGTGTTGAGAGGAAAATGAGAATGGCTAAGTCATTCAATCATCAAGCATGGATTATTTCCAATAGAAAATAAGCAACCATGCTTGAATAGTGAAGTCAAATGCAATAAACAAATGACTTAGCCATGCTTCAACCATGCCACAAATATCTCCATTTTCCACCACATTAATCTATTTCTAAAAATAGATAAATCTAATAATGAGGTGTCTCCTTCTAGAAGCATCTCTTGTGAAATTACAAGAATGCCCCTCACCGTATATACATACTCGTATTCGTACTGTGAAAATACAAATACAATGAGATAATAATAATCCAATAATATAATACTAGAATCCAGCTTAAACCAAAGCCGACTAGTATTATCCGTCCGAACAACATCCGTGTAGCCAGTACACGTATATGATCGGAACCCATACGACCTCTACGTCGTTTGGCCTGAACCAGGGAAACTCTCTGTGTGGGAGTCTAAAGACTCGACAGTACGCTGGCAGTGGGTTTAACCATAAGTCCGTCAGTGGCATTAGCTGTACATAACGGCTACCCAGGTACATGTCGAAAAGAAGGCCGACGAGCGAACTCATCCGAACCCCTACTGAGGCTGTCCGTGACAATCTCCGTGTAGTTCGGTCTATTCATTTGAGAGTATCACATGCAAGGTCTAGGGGGTGGAAAACGCCAGACCCTTAATAACCAGAAAAATCGTCTCGGTGTGGCTCAAGACCATCCGAGAATCTACTGGTCCAACTACCAGTAATTCTCAATCTACCCTGGCCAGGGACTTATGGTGTTGACCAACTGATCATAGTGCGACATCGACTCCTTATACCAGGAGAGACGAATCCCCAACAGTCGCTCACTGCCTCCATATGTATCGAGACTGTACCGAACTAAAACCTGTTTGCACGACTCAGTAGAGCCGTGGTAGGGTAGTAATCAAAGCACGGTGGGAACTCACACAAGAAAATTGACGACCTCAGGTCGACAGACTATCTGCACTCATGTCACCACCAGAGAACTGCTATCTGACGCTAGGTATAATACCATCTAGCCAGTTCTCGGCGAGTCCGTCTAGTGTACTCACCCCCAGTGAGCACCTGTATACAATCTTAGGTGCACCTCACTAATAGCTATGGGACCAATCCATCGCCCCTCGTCAGGGTCTAGATCTGTATACACCAGTCTACTCTGGAGTATCGATGCCCAGTCTCGATACTCCCATGACTAGGGACACTTTAAGGATGTGCTTATCGACTACCCAGCTCTCACAAGTTGATTGCCATCACAATACTGGTAGTCAAGCAAGGATCCTACAAGCTTTATCAACATGTATAAAAGATATGAAATACTAAGTAAAATATATCACATGTTTAGATAAAGACAAACCAGATAACATACTATCATATCGAGCAAGATTGTCCTGTACATACATATCCCTAGCATCTTATACAATGAAGGCCTCTAGGGTGTATATATCCTACACTCAGAACCGCGAAAACTCATGGTGGATACCGAAATATTATATCAAGAGAAAACCATGTTTTTAAAACATTCATAAGTTTTATAAAATCCTAACTGCGGTTTCTCAAATCCAGAAATCTCATTAAAACAAATTCTTATAAGAACATGGCAATAATGGAACAACATGTAAAGGAAAGGCACAAAGCAGTAATATGACGCATGGCATGCGCGTTCATATCAGCGTGTCATATAAGCAGTGTAAAGAAGGTACAATATCTAAAACAGTACGTGGTGTTGGGTGCTGACAGAAATCTAAAATGCTAATAGGGTATAGTGTGATACGGTGACATAGCAAGTTCTATCTGTGTACGTGGCATGGCAATTACCGATAATGTGTATGTGAGAATACAAGTATGTGTACGTGCAACATGTAAGGCATCAGTAATGGTGCGCGTGTCCTAACAAACAAAGTCAAGTAGAGATAAAGGTATAAACGTAATATATATATCGTGAATGATCAAAGCACGAGTGTATGCAGAAATAAGAAATCGAATTGCGAGTATATACGGCATAATGAAATCATAACGTAAACAAGTATTAAAATATCCCAATACGTATGAGGCATACAGTTATAGTTTAAAATAGCACGAAACGTTGTTTTTGGAAATAGGGAAGTACGATATTTTTGAAATAGATACCATTTGAAAATTCATAGCGCAACCTTGAAATTATCATTTAAAAGTACATAACGAATCGTTGGTTTTGAAAGTAGGTATGTCTCTAAACATCTGATAATATCTGATTTGTGATTTTAAACAAGACTCCTCGAGTCGAAATAAATATCGGCCGGCCGTAATCGGCAATCGATCCTCATCATATCACGTACAGAATATCCCACGTACGATATCATCCAATCAAGATGGTAGGATCTATAGTCGCGTATACCAATCTCATATCATCTCATATCATATCATATCATATCATCTTATCTTATATCATATCTTCTCATATCATATCCTATCATCTCATATCATACCGTCTCAAATCATATCATATCATCTAATGTTACATCATACTATATCATTTATACTTATATTGTAAGTGTCCTCATATATATATATATATGTGTGTGTGTGTGTGTGTGTGTGTGTGTGTGTGTATGTAGCCTAATGGTAAGAAATAGAGACTAAGGGTATAATCATCTACTTAGTGTACTGTTATCGCATATGGTTAGACTAGGTATATAATTCTAATATATATAGTATCCTAATCTCTATGATTACGGGGGTGCTATACGCCATCCACCCGACTTCCCCTATAGATATACATCTACTCACCTAAACGCTTCGCCCTAGTCGAAGCCGACGGATGCCTCGCCCTTCATCTTCGTCTAAAAAGTCCCGGCGATCGTACCTACAATCAATACCATATCAAGTCACATAAACATCCATATCAAAAACCGATACGACGAGCAAAGTGCACATAGGTTAGAACCTATGGTCAACGCGTGCTAAATTCGATAAAATACTCCTGGCGTCGATATACGAATGTCAAACAACCAAGTCACAACATAGAAATCCGGAAACCAAATTTCAAAACTCGCAAAATATCGTTAAAAGCCATGTAAAACAACTCTAGATTTTAACTAAGGAAATCTGGAGGCAAAATAGCATATAAAATTGGCTTATATATAATGTCAAACACCTACTGAGCAAACCCTAACACCTAATTGCTACAGTAAACCACCAAAATATTCATTTTGGACGCAAATTACGGGTCGAGTTGGGAGTTAGGGCCTCGTCTTCGTGTTGGTATCTCCTGGTGGTCTAACTAGGTCTAATATATATGCAAAATATTTTCCAGAGACCCCAAGTTGCTCCAGATTTGAAATTAACATTAAAAACTGAATAAAAACCTCATTTTAAAACTTCAAAACTCATCTAAACCAAAGATACTTGCACTAAAATACTCACACCTATCACTAATAAGGTCGTAATCACTCACTAAAACTCTACTACACCACCACTACAAGTAGTATCCATAAAAACTCACTTTAGAGAACTTAAGTCTAGCAAACATATACATGAACTCCAAAACTAGATTATGAAAGTAAGTGCACTTTAAAACTTATCTAAAAGAGGGAATTTTACCAATTAATAGGGATGAAGGAAAATTCCAAGATGGCACAAGATTCCAAAATGGAGACTTGATCACATCTTCTTCAATAGGATGAGAATTGAAACATGTTTTGTGAAGGCATAATGGTGTTTTGGAGAGATTTGTGAGGATGGTTTGTGGTTTGAATGAGGGTGGAGGAGGTGGAGAAGAAGGAGAAGAGGAAGAAGGAGATAAAGAATGAGGAAAATGGTGTGAAGAAGAATGGCTAAGGCAACTATAACCACCTTGGCAACTATGACCACCTTTCTCTCTCTCATGCCCTTACCTTATTAAAATTACCACTATTAAATATGTATGCCCTAGAGTCCTGTATTGTATAGGATGCTAGGCATGTATATGTACAGAAACAATCTTTACTTGAAATGATAGTATGCTATCTGGTTTATCTTCATCTTAACGTGTGATATGTTGTATTTCATGTCTTTATATACATGTTGATGAAGCTCTTAAGATTATGCTTGACTGCCAGGATTGTGATGTAGATCATACTAGTGGGGCCTGGCAGTCTATAAGCATATCCTTTAATAGTTTCTAGTCGAGGGTATATCGAGACAGGGCATCGATATTACAAGAGTAGACTAGTGTGTATGTTTCTTGACCCTGGGGGCGATGGTTGATCCCACAACCATTGGTGTTTGATATCAAAGATTGTACACAGGTGCTCATTGGAAAATGGGTACACCGAACAGGACTCGCCGAGAACTCCTAGATGGTAAATATACCAATTGTCAGATAGCAGTTCTCTAGTGACACTTGTACAGGTTAGTCTGTAGACCCAAGATAGTCATAGTGTCTTGTGTGATTCCCATTGTGCTTTGATTTCCTCCCTACCATGGCTCTACTGAGTCGTGCAAACAGGTAGATTTTGGGTACAGTCCTGAATCACATGGAGGCAGTGAGCGATAGGAGGGGTTTCGTCTCTCCCGGTATAGGGAGTTGATGTCGCGCAATACTTGATCGGCTATAACAGCAAATCCCTGGCCAGGTTTCTCGAGATTTACTGATAAGAGTTATCAGTAGTTTCTCGATCCGTTATGGGCCGTAAATCAGCATGACTTATAAAGTTACTAGGGTCTGACATTTACCACCCCTAGACTTCATATGCGACGTATAAGACGAAGAGACCGGACTGTACGGTAATTGTTGCTTACAGACTCGTTAAGGTTGTGATGAGTTCGCTCGTCGGCCACATTTTCGTCATGTACCTGGGTAGCCGTTACGCACAGCTAGTGCCGCTGACATGCTTGTGGTTAAACCCACTGCCAGCATACTGTCGAATCTTTAGAGTCCCACACAGAGGGTTCCCTGGTTCATGCAAAAGATGTAGTGGCCGTAAGTTGTTACGGAAGGGTTTCGATCATATTCCTGTAATGGTTACAGGAATAATGATCGGAAGGATAATACTGGTAGGGTTTGGTTTAAGCCGGATACCGGTATTATATTATTAGATTATTTGTATTCGTATTTTTCGGAATTCGGATACGGGTATACTTATACGGTATACAGTGGAAGGGTATTCTTGTAATTATACAAGAACACCTTCTAGAAGGAGATACCTCATAATTGGATATTTATTTTGTGAAAATAAATAAATAAGGTGGAATTTGGAGAAATGTCAAAGCATGGATGAAAGAATGTCTTATATCATTTTATATTCATTTGGGGTTACTATTGAAGTATGGTGCATTATTTTGGAGAAAAATAATACATACTTCAATTATTTTCTTTTAGCCATATCATTTTTTCCATGCTTGGATAATTCATTCATCACTCTCACATTCTCTCTCCTCATTATCTCCTTCTTCCTCATCCTAGCTTTACCCTTCACATGTGATGTGAATCAAAAGCTTAGGGCTAATAATAATCCACTACTTGATCTCTACATCATCTAAGTGATCTCTTCTAGCACACTTGATCTCTTAGTTAACTCTTGAGAAGAGTTTAAAGCTTGCTCTACAACTCTCGGGTGGATCATCTACGTCTTGAGGTGACCGGAGATTGAGGACATCTCAACCATCAAAGAAGCCAAGGAGTCGCAGTGGAAAGAAGACCCGAAAGACCGTTTCCTTGAGGTATAACCCCTATCATAGTAGATAAGATCTCTAGATATGATTACTAGTTGTGGTTTAGCACAAGATCTAGGTTTAAAGTAGGTATTGCATGCAAGAAAATTATTGTTTGCTACTTCCGCCTCTTCACAAGTGTTGTGAAATTTTTATGAGATAACTAGACAACCCTAGAAAAACGAGCCCCAACCACCGGATTTTTCCCGGCGAGATGAAGAAATTTTCCGGCGATGCCGGTCCTGTTGAAGGGTTTGGACTTGAATTTTTTAGGGCTATCTGTGCTATGGCTTTTTGGCTTTGTGGTATTGTTTAAATATTTCTAGATTACATATGATGTAACCTAAGTGTTAGAGGAAATCAGAGTGTTTCGAAATCGAACTTTTAATGTCGTTTATCCGCTTTTCAATTTGTTATGTGTTTGAAACGTCCACTAATTGCTATACGACGATTAGTGGGGGTTGCACATATATATTTCATATGATGGTATGTGTATATGAATATGTTGGATCGTCTTGGATGAATAGCGGGGGGATGTGAGAAGAGTGCTTTTCTTTTCTTTCATTCATGTAATTTGTAAAAAGAAATGTAATAATATTTTGCGGGGCATATCCAGGTTGAGGTTGTAGCCACCGTTGTATAATTTCTTTTTACTGTTTTTGCTCCTAGGATAGACCCAAGGTGGGAGGCACAAACTACCGGGTTCTCGAAGTGCCGAGTGGCCTACTCACTTTGTTGAGCAAGGTTGCTTCACTTTGGGGATTTAGCGAGTAGTTTGCCACACCCGTAGGGGTCTAAGGTGGGGTTTGGCTATTCATAACGACCGTGGAACCCGTATTTCATTAAGGGCTTAAATGAAATACGGAATTCCTAGTATATTCAATGTGTTCATCTGTGATCTAAAATGTTTATAAATACGTGCGACGAATGGCTATTTATATATGAGATATATAATAAACGTTGCTTATGTTTTGCACCCGCGCTAGTCCAGCCTCCGCTCTGCCGTTAGTTAAGTAACCTAACGGTGCATGACGGGGCCCCGTGGCAAATGCAGATGGCATAAGCATACGTTCTATTTTCGTTTCTTTTCTGTGATGTTTAGGAAACGTAAATGATGGCACAACATTGATGTGATTAATGTTAAGAAAAAGAAACCTAAAGATGTTGTAGAATCAAATTTTTAAAATGGGTAACTCTAATTTTTGCTTTGCATAGTGGTATTCCTTGATGAATATCCAGCACCTCATTCGATAAGGATAGGGCCGAGATCCCTTCACCGGGAGTGACCCCTTTAGCGAAACTAGCAAATGTTACAAAGCACTCGATTGTTTTTATGGTTGATCTAATTTTTGCTTTGCATCGTGGTATTCATGAATATCCAGCATCTTATTCGATAAGGAAAGAGCCGAGATCCCTTCACCGGGAGTGACCTCTTTAGCAAAATTATAAAGATACTACAAAACCATTCGATTTTTAAACTGGAGCTTAAACCACTCCATTCACTAGATTCTACAACGATATCAATTTCAAAACGTTAAGGGTTTCCATAAAAACCATCCGTTGCCCTCCGCCATTTTAGGAAGTAGAGTACTTAGTATTCGTGCCACGTTTGTTGACTATAGTTAAGTCGTAGTGTACGGTAGCTAAGTGATGTCTTCTTACAAAGCATTTGATGCGATCGATTAGGACATTCGTATGACTTTGTTGACCATAGTTAAGGGTCATGCATGTGGGTCTAAATCAATCACGAAATGGCGGGTAGAACTTGACTAGTGCTTATGATTTGTTGACCATAGTTAAGATCATAAGACACTAGGGGTAAAAATCATATCGGGAATTTCAAGAGTTGAAAATTGCAATGAGATTGCATACCTTCTATTTGATAGTTGGATCCCGATCCTACTGTGAGTAAGAGTTACTCTCGGGAGAGTTTTGCAATTTACAATTAGCTAATCCAATAGGTGTCTAGAAATGTGTCAACGGGGTTACGCCTATAGGAAAATGAGGTTTATTTTAATTAGGTCTGTGCGAAAGCACGGGGAACATCCCCCGGAGTACCGACACTAGCCTGGCCGACCGGTTAGCGAACTTGTAGAATGCAATTAATCCTGGCTAATTTTCTTTTTAAGGTTTGAAGGAAAATTTGATAAAAGCAGTGGGAGAAATCGATTAGATAAGATTAATAACCAATTTAATCATGCAAGTGCAATCGCTGAGTGTCTTCTTTTCTCTCTCCTAATGGCAGATACCTATGACGGGACTTAAGCTTTTATTAAACAAGAATAAACTCACGGGACCGAATTACAAAGATTGGCTAAGGAACGTAAATATTGCCCTGGCCTATGATAAGGTCGGATACGTCCTGACTACTCCAGCCCCACCTAGCCCAGGCCATGATTCTTCAGTTGCGAATAAAGAAATCCACAAAACATGGGATATAGACCGTGCAACAGCCAAGTGCCTCGTGCTAGCTTCTATGAACAATAAACATCAGAAGCAGCACGAGAAGATGGATGTACAATCCATCTTTCTCTATACAAAGGAGTTGTATGGAGAGCAATCTCGTACTCTCCGATACGAGGCATCTCGAAAGTTGTTTCAGATGCGGATGGCTGCTGGCACGTTTGTAGGTGACCATGTATTGAAGATGATTGGACTTATCGAAGAACTAGAGGACCTGGGTTAGACTATGGAGAATGAACAGTATGTTGATATTGTTCTACAGTCCCTTCCCCCTGCCTTTGCTCAGTTCATTGTAAACTTCAACATGCACAACATGGAGAAGTCATTATCTGAACTCCTCAATATGTTGAGGAGTGCAGTGAGCATGCTAAAGGTAGCGAAAACTCCCGCTCTAATTACTCGACCATCTTCCTCTTCCGTCCCGAAAGCCAAGGCCAAGGGAAAGAAGAAGAAGAATCCCATCAAGCCGAGAGGAGGAGTGAAAATGGCACCGAGAAAGGACAAGATTGGGGCTGCAGCAACAGGAAGAGGGGAATGCTTCTGCTTCCACCAGACTGGGCACTGGAAGAGAAACTGCGTTGGATACATGGCCATCCTCAAGAAGAAGAAGCATGTTGATGCTTCCACTTCAGGTGTGTTTGTAACAGAAAACTATTTTTCAATTAACTCTGCTTTCTGTGTATTAGACACCGGGTCAGGATCTCACATCTGCAATTGTGTGCAGGGACTGAGAAATAGCAGGTTTTTGAAGAAAGGTGATCACACTCTCCGAGTTGGGAATGGTTCCTCTGTACATGCTGTAGCAGTGGAGTGTATCACCTTGGTTTGCCATCGGGTTGTATATTGGTTTTGCACCCTTGTTATTTTGTACCTTCGATGTTATGTAATATTATATCAATATCGTTGTTGGACAATGACGGATATAATTTTGTGTTACAATCTAATGTTATGAACACTAATCTTAATCAAGAGTTGATTGGGTCTGGTACATTAAATAACGGGATATACGTCCTAAAACAACTTACAATTTTCAATATACAATACACAAACAAAAGGAAGATTTCAGACATAAATGAAGCTTTCATTGGCATTGTAGACTTGGTCATATTAATGAAACAAGGACTAACCGAGCTACATAAAGATGGATATTTAAACCCGTTTGAATATAAATCTTATGCGACTTGCCAGTCTTGTATTAAAGGTAAAATGACAAAACTCTGTTTAGTGGACACGGAGAGAGAGGTACTGAACTCTTAGGCCTCATACATAGTGATGTATGTGGACCAATGTCTACACATGCGCGAGGTGGTTTTTCGTACTTCATAACTTTTACTGATGATTTCTCGAGGTTCGGAAACGTGTTCTTATTGAAACATAAGTCCGAAGCCTTCGAAAAGTACAAGGAGTATAAATCTAAAGTGGAAAAACAACATGCTTTGAGTATCAAGAAACTTCGATCGGATCGAGGAGGTGAGTATCTAAGCTCAGAGTTTCTAGATTTCCTAAAAAAGAATGGGATTCTCTCTGAGCTCTCTCCTCCGTACACACCACAACACAACGGTGTGTCGGAACGAAGAAATAGTACCCTATTAGATATGGTACGATTAATGATGATTGATGCTGAGTTACCACTTTCATTATAGGGGCACACATTGGAGACTGAGATATATCTATTAAATATGGTTCCGACCAAAACCGTGTCTACCACTCCATATGAGATATGGTATAAGGAAAAGACCATCTCTTAAACGAGTTAAGATATAGGGTTGTTCAGCTTATGTAAAGAAGCAGAATCCGGACAAACTCGAGACACGATCAATTTTGTGTAAATTTGTGGGATATCCAAAACATTCGTATGGATATCTTTTCTACCACAAGGAGGAACAAAGGGTGTTTGTTTCTCAGTATGCACATTTTTAGAAAATGAATTTTTTACAAATGATACTGTTGGCAATGCGGTAGAACTGGAAGAAATTACAGATCCACAAACAATTACCGATGATTTGGTTGAACATGAGGTTTCAATAGAACCTGACGAACCTCAGCCACTCCGTAGATCTAGTAGGACTTCTCGCCCACCTGATAGATTCTACGGTTTTCTAATTGACGGTGATAGAGAAGATTACATCATGGATGATGATGACCCTACTAGTTTTCAGCAAGCTATCACGAGTGGTGACTCAGTGAAGTAGCTGGATGCCATGAGATCCAAAATGGAATCCATGCACACAAACAAAGTATGGACTTTAGAGGTTGCACCTTCTGGAGTAAAACCCATAGGGTGCAAATGGATCTTTAAGAGAAAGATCGGTGTGGATGGTCAGGTGGATACATATAAAGCTAGGCTGGTAGCAAAAGGATTTCGTCAAAGACTAGGCTTGGACTATGATGAACCCTTTTCAATAGTCGCAATGCTCAAATCCATTCGGATCCTTCTTGCTATAGCTGCTCACTATGATTATGAAATCTGGCAGATGGATGTTAAAACAGTATTTCTAAATGGTGATTTAGAAAAATGCATTTTATATGGATCAGACAGAAGGCTTCATTGATAGTGGGAGCAGCGGAAAAGCATGCAGGTTGCTTAAATCCATCTATGGATTAAAGCAGCATCACGGAGTTGGAACATCTGCTTTGATTATACAATCAAAGAGTTTCGTTTTATCAAAAATGTAGATGAACCATGTATTTATAAAAGGATTGTAGAGAGTACTGTTACAATCCCCGTATTGTACGTGGACGATATTCTCTGATAGGAAATGATGTTCTATGCTACAATCGGTCAAACTATTCTTATCGCAGAGGTTCTCCATAAAAGACATGGGTGATGCCTCGTACATTCTAGGGATTAAGATCTATAGAGATAGATCTAAGAAATTATTGGGATTGTCCCAATCGAGATACATAGACACCATACTAAAGAGGTTTAGTATGGAAGATTCCAAGCGAGGTAATGTACCCGCTTGTCCACGTGATCACCCTCTCCAAAGAGATGTCTCCCAAGACTGATGAGGAGAGGGCTCGCATAAGCATTATACCCTACGCTTTGGCGGTAGAATCTATAATGTATGCGATGTTGTGTACTCGCCTAGTTGTAGCTTATGCACTGAGTGCAGTAAGCAGGTATCAATCCAATCCAGGGAAGAAATACTGGACTGTTGTGAAGAACATTCTGAAGTATTGAGAAGAACTAAAGAAATGTTCTTGGTGTATGGTAACGGAGATCTCCAAATGGAGGGCTATACCAACTCCAGCTTCCAGAGCGGACAAGGATGATAGAAAGTCCATCTCAAGGTTTGTATTTACCCTAAATGGGCAGGCGGTATGTTGGAAGAGTTCCAAGAAAGATACCGTCGCTGACTCCACGATGGAAGCTGAGTATATTGCTGCTAATGATGCGCAAAAGAGGTAGTCTGATGAGGAAGTTCATTTCTGAACTTTAGGTGGTTCCATCCATTGCTAGTCCAATACCTCTGTATTGCGATAACAATGGAGCCATGGCTTGGCAAAGGAACCGCGGTTCCATCAGAAATCCAGATAAATCTTGAGGCGGTATCACCTCATCAGGGAGATAGTGGATCGCAGGACATCGAGGTACGGAGAGTAGATATGAAAGACAATACAGCAGATCCATTCACCAAAGCTATCTCTCAAGTCCAGTTTGAGAAACTGTTCGAGCTGTTGGGCATGCAGTATGCCGAAAACTGGTTATAGTGTAGACAGTGGGTACTTATTGCACCAACTACATGCCTTAGTGCAAGTGGGAGATTGTTAGATATGTATGCCCTAGAGCCTATATTGTATAGGATGTTAGGCATGTATATGTACAGAAACAATCTTTGCTCGAAATGATAGTATGCTATCTAGTTTATCTTCATCTTAACGTGTGATGTGTTGTATTTCATATCTTTATATACATGTTGATGAAGCTCTTAGGATTATGCTTAACTGCCAGGACTGTGATGTAGATCATCCTAGTGGGGCCTAGGCAGTCTATAAGCATATCCTTTAATAGTTCCTAGTCGAGGGTATATTGAGACAGGGCATCGATATTACCGATATACGGCGAAGGGGACGGGACTGGTCCGCTACGTATTTACTGTGATGTAAATACGCTAAGCGTATCTAAGCAATATAAAAATAAGCATAAGAGACAAGAAATATAAAATGAACAGCAACTTTATTTATTAACATTCTTTTGTACAATACATGAAAAGTTAATACAACTGAATAAAAAGCAATGCCTTAACAATGGCATAACAGAAAAGAAAAGTACTGAAATGAAAAAGTGTACGATGACTAGAGCTCAGGGTCTTCACTGAACTGGTCCAAGTCTTCAGCAGTGGGATCAATCTCTGACGGGTCCAAAACACCTGACGACATTCAAAGAAGAAAGAAAGAGTCAGCGAACAGGTCGCTCGGTAAGTCCCAAAGATAAGCGGAAAGTAGAATAGACAGAATAAGAAGGTATCTTTTAAAATTGTATTATATTATTGTAATGTTGTTTTAACGCTGTTGTTTGTAGCTTGGTACAGAAGAATGCCAGTGTATACGAGAGGAGTCTCTATATGCCAGAGACGAGAGGCAAGTATAGTACAAGGAACCGTTTATGCCACGGTACAACAGCAACTGGATTCATGTTAGGTGTATTAAGTCTTACTGTCTCGTGTCACTTTTAACACCTTCCGTACCAATCTACCCCTTAAACCCCGTAGTGTTTTGATTGTATTGTTGTATTTTATTGTATAGTTGGATGACTGACCAAAACCATGATATGAGTAAACGGATGTAACTGCATAATCATGTAAATGGAATAACTGGATAATGGATGTATATCCATGGTTTGATTCAGTCAAGTTGTATAGATTGATAACTGGATTCATGGATTCATGTGTTCATATTGAATTGGAATACTGTAGATTGTAGATTGTACTTGAATCATATTCAAGTCAGATAAAATCAGACTCAAACCCGAGTCAAACAATTAGAAATGTAAATCGAAGTCTTGGTTATTTCTTAAACCTATATTTACTAGGGTCCTTAGGGTAATTTATAAAACTTGAGGGGGTTTTATGTAAAAATATATTTTTTTATATAGTTTTCAAGATAAACCCCAAGTAATTATTATCGTCATTAGAGTTGTAATAATTGTAGATTTTATATTAGTGATATTTCTAATGAGAATAACCTAATTCCATAAATAAAGGTATTTATGTGTAAATATTGTTTAAATGGAATTCATGGTATTTTAGTGTAAACCGATTCTTGTGCCATTTTTAGAAAAAGGTTGAATATTCATAATAATTCAAAGTAGGTATTTTGGAGTTACATATACATATACATATATGAAAATAAATTTTTATATATTTAATATAATCTAGAAATCTCATTTTTTTCTTAAGATGTCGTATTTAAATCTTTCGAGACCGAATGCTCCTTGCGGAGTTCTGCATCTCGCACTACTAAACCCGAGGATGTGCGATAATCCGCACCATCCCGAACGGGTTCCCCAAAGTGGGTTGTAGCGGCGCTTTGTAAAGATTTAATTAAATACTAATCTTTAAAGAAAAACGATTTTATTAAGTTAATGGTATTTATTTGCAAAAGATGTTGATTTCCAATATTCTATGATTTAGATTGTTCCTAGTTGGCGACAAGTTTTGAGATATCCGTCAAATCGCCTCTTCACCGCCAATTGTGGCCAGGTAAATACAAGTGAAGAAATGAGGGATCCGCTCACGAATCGCCGTGAGACGGGCCTTTTAAAGTTACCTTTCTCACTTATCTAGCCTAGGAACCACAAAGTCAGGTTTAGATAAACGTCTGAATGCCCACAACCTACCTCTGTCCTAATAAATGTGACAGTTCTTAATTGGCTGAGTCTAGATATTTTTTATTAGTTCAAAAGTTATTTATTTATAAAGATGTATCAATACTAAATCTTTTACAATTGGTTTTTATTAAGTAAAGGGTATTTAAATGAAAAGGTTTGTTTTCCCGTATTCTAAGTTCTTGAGGTATCGTGTTATGTTTGTATATGAGTGTGTGAGGAGATAGGTCGTTACCTCGTGATCTACTTAAAGGTATAGCAAGTTTAATGGAGTTAAATGTAGAATTGAAACAATGTGGTATTTAAGTGAAAAATACGATAAATGGAAATAGCTATCATTTTATGAATTTAAACTTGATCAATTTAGTTGATTAGCGTTTAATAGTCAACATGAGAGTGTTTAAACATAATTGAAATAATGAGAAGTGAAGTTTATAAGAAAACCGAATCGGAAATCGGATTTGTGTTGATTCCGTCGGGTTTTGTAATTTCGTATTTTTAGAATAGAAAAGAGAGATAGAAAAGGGACTTACGGGTTTTGGACAACCAAGGGAGTAAGATGGAAAGAGAGGAATCGCCGGTGCGTAGTTTCGTCGCCGGGAGCTCCTAGGATCGTCGTCGAAAATTCCGCCGGAGAATTCACCGGAGCTTCGCCTTTCGCTCACTTCGATTGCACACAAGGATTTCTTGAGAATTCTAGAGAGTTGGCTCAGAGTTTGGGGGTGAGAGGGTAGAGGGTAGGGGTGTATTTATAGGATTAGTCTAGGGTTAGGGTAGATGTATTATTCACACTATGTATTCATTTGGGGTTACTATTGAAGCATGGTGCATTATTTTGGAGAAAAATAATACATGCTTCAATTATTTTCTTTTAGCCATATCATTTTTTCCATGCTTGGATAATTCATTCATCACTCTCACATTCTCTCTCCTGATTATCTCCTTCTTCCTCATCCTAGCTTTACCCTTCACATGTGATGTGAATCAAAAGCTTAGGGCTAATAATAATCCACTACTTGATCTCTATATCATCTAAGTGATCTCTTTTAGCACACTTGATCTCTCAGTTAACTCTTGAGAAGAGTTTGAAACTTGCTCTACAACTCTCGGGTGGATCATCTACGTCTTGAGATAACCAGAGATCGAGGACATCTCAACCATCAAAGGAGCCATGGAGTCGCAGCGGAAAGAAGACCCGAAGGACCGTTTCCTTGAGGTATAAGCCCTATCATAGTAGATAAGATCTCTAGATAGGATTACTAGTTATGCTTTAGCACAAGATCTAGGTTTAATGTAGGTGTTGCATGAAAAAAAATAATTGTTTGCTACTTCCGCCTCCTCACAAGTGTTGTGAGGGTGTGCAATATCTACTAACAACCACCACCCATGCTTATATATCTCTTGCCAACATTTTCTTTTTGTTTCTTTTTAATATATATATATATATATATATATATATATATATAACCCTTATTTAAACTCAAATGAAATATTAACCCTCTCATAAACATGTCATGGCAACTTAACACATAGTTTAACAAAATGAAGCTCGGTTTAATGCACAAATAGGAAAACACTAAGTAAGTTCAACATTAAACTAGTATGGATATAATTATATACTAATTTATGAAAAACCTGTTTAAATAAATGCTTCCATAAATAATAATTCATTTTAATTTCCAATTATTTTCCGAAATATAGGTACATAATTATACCAATTTACGAAAACTCAAATCCATACTTGGTATAATATCCGTAAAAATTATTATTTTATTATTTAAATTGCAAAATAATATTTTCTATTTTTCTGAAATGTTGCAATCTTCCCTCTTAAAAATAAATTCAATCCCTGAATTTAAATTTAAACCTCCAAGTCTTAAAACAATTAAGTAAATCAAATCAAATCAACGGGACTCCAAAATCATGGACAGGCTAAAAATATCATAGCGCAACACGTGCGCATGAAAACAAGTACAAAACTCAAATAACCGAATCTCCATCAAGTGTCATGCAAATCATACAAGTTACGATGAAATATGCAATTTGCGAAATCAATCGTTAAAATTCAACACAATATAATCAAGGCTACAATACGTAAATAGTACGCATCTATGTAAAATCATCTAAGTAACTGAAAAATGTATGCATAAAAATCCTTTTCAAATCGCCATGTGAAAAGGAATGTTATTACAGATGTATGGATTAAACACAATATAATGATGTTGTTGGAACCAATTTTTGAAAAATTATTATTACAAACGTTTTGTTTTGCTTCGCACAGCGGTATTCGGTTCTGAATATCCAGCACCTCATTCGACGAGGCAAGAGCCGAGATCCCTTCATAGGGAGTGACCTCTTGGGCAAAAGTTTGCGTCAGTGTAATAACTTCATTATAGTCGATTCTTTTGTTTTGCATCATGGTATTCGGTTAGGAATATCCTGCACCTCATTCGATGAGGAAAGATCTAAGATTCCTTCACAGGGAGTGATCTCTTTAGCAAAAGTTTACGTCACTATATATTTGTAAAAACTTCTCGGGTTCCTTCAACGATATCAAGTTCATTACGTTAAAGGTTTTTCGCCAAAAACCAGCCGTAGCCCTCCGTCATTTCCTACGAGTGGTACTTAGTATTCGTGCTACTTTTGTTGACTGTGTCAAGGCGTAGTGTGTGGTAGCTAAATGGTGCTTGTTTGTAGCATACGATGCGATTGGTTAGGACAGTCGTGCGGACTTGTTGACTCCGTCAAGAGCTCGTGCGGGTGGGTTTAATGCAATCAAGATAATGACGGTTTTAACTTGACTAGGACTCTTTGATTTGTTGACTCCATCAAGGTCACTAGGGTCCTAGGGGTAATAACCACATCGGGAGTTTCAAATATACAGGAAACTTGCAAGGAATGCGCATACCTTCTGGAGTATGGTGACTTGAGTGGCTTCCATCAAGTTATCATACGATAATAGTTGGGTCCCGATTCCCACTAATGAGTAGGTGTTACTCCTCGGGTAATTTTAAATAATCCCGACTAATTCTCCTTTTAGGGTTTGAAGGAAAATTCGAGGAAACGATGGGAGCCATCCTGATTAGATTAAATGATTAACCAATCTAATTTAGGTTAGAGTGCATGCTGTGTGTTTCTTTTATCTCTCTCTTTGGCAGCGACCATGACCCGACCTCAAACTAAAACTCATGAACCAAGTTAACCGAACCTTCTTAAAACACTTTGGCTTTTGGATTGTCATTAAGTCGCATATATCCCTGCCGCTCCTATTTTCTCTTTGCATTTTCCCAGAACACTCCGTATCACTACGAAGATCCATATTGATTGGATATTCCATCGTATGGTTACATACGAACTCGAAGAAACTTATTTCAGCTCGAGGATGGATTCCGGTTCTGGAAAAATTGAATAGGACTATTCTGTTGTCTTTCTCTTTACCTTCTCTCATGTTGTGAGGGCTCCTAATATTAGGAGAGTACACCTATTGCGCTTATTGGATAGTCTTCTTCCAAACCATAGGCAGGTGCCGAAAGGTAGGGAAGGAAGAAAACCAATTAGCCTAAGTGTGGTATACAGAATATAAGAAGTAAAGACATATTAAGGGATTAGAGTGAGGGCAAAGAAAAATGCGACTGCTATCATTCACGACGAAGCCACGTATATCCTTACCACTCCCACTTCCCCTATGCATTTCTCCAAAATACTCCGTATCACTACGAAGATCCATAATGCCTAGATATGCCATCGTATAGTTACATACAAACTCGAAGGAACTTGTTTCAGTTCGAGAATGGTTTCCGGTTCAGGGGAAATTGAATAGGATTATTCGGTTGGCTTTTCTCTTTACCTTATCTCAGGTTGCGAGGGCTCCTAGTATTAGGAGAATACACCTATTACGCTTATTGGATAATCTTCTTCCAAACTATAGGCTGGTGCCGAAAGGTAGGGAAGGAAGAAAACCAATTAGCCTGAAGTGTGGTGTACAGAAGGTAAGAAGTAAAGACATATGAAGGGATTGGTGTGAGGGCAAAGAAATATACGGTTACTGTCATGAATCTGGATAGTGGTGTTGGATATAGTGCCCTCAGAGTCAATTATTGGATCACAGGCACGTGATTGCAATGATTGAGGGAGGACCTATACCGGTAGGACAGTCTTACTCAAGATGATAGTATGCTATCCGGTTTACCTTTATCATCGTGTACTGCTTCAGGTGACCTTACAGGTCACTATTACACGTTGATAGAGCCCTTAGGATTCTTGCTTGAAGGCTAGTAGTATGATGGCGATCATATACGTGAGAGCTGGGGTCTATAAGCACATCCATAAAAGGTCCCTAGTCGTAGGAGTTTTCGAGACTGGGCATCGATACTCCATTAGTAGACTAGCATATACAGTCGAGACCATGACGAGGGGCGGTGGCCGGTCTCACAAGCCATTGGTGTTGGTTGGATCACCTAAGATGTATACAGGTGCTCATTGGGTTATGAGTACACCGGAAAGGACTCGCCGGGAACATGCTAGTTGGTATTATACCTGACGTCAGATAGCAGTTCCCTGGTGACATGTGTACAGGTTAGTTCATCGACTTGAGATCGTCATTTGTCTCGTGTGAGTTCCCACTGTGATTTGATTACTACCCTACCACGGCTCAAAGGAGTCGTGCAAACAGGTTTTAGTTGGGTACAGTCCCGAGCCACATGGAGGCAAGTGATCGGATCGGCAAGGGATTCGTCTCTCCCGGTATTGGGGGTGAGATCGCGCTGTGTCTAGGAGAGCTATTATTGGTAGGTATTCCAGTAGTATCTCACGGTGTTCTGGGCTACACTCCGACACGACTTGTACCGCTTTTGGGGGCCTGACTTTTACCAACCCCCTAGGCCCGCCATGCGATACTCATAGGACCGGACTGTACGAATATTGTCACTGACAGGCTCAGTAGGGTGTCAGGATGAGTTCGCTCATCGACCCCCCTTTTGGTCAATGGTGGCCCGTTACGTACGGCTAATACCTCTGACGTGCTAGTGGTTAAATCACAGCCAAAGTATTGACGATTCTTTAGAGTCCCCACCGACAGTTTCTCAAGTTTCGGGCGAAACGTTGTAGAGGCCGTATGATATATGGCAGGGTCCGATGATATACGTGCAGTAGTGCACGGATCATGATCGGGCGGATCATACTAGTGGGCTTTGGTTTAAGCCGGATCCTAGTATTAGATTTGTTGGATTACTTTAGTCTCATCGCATTCGTATTCAGTCGGAATGCCGATGCAGGTATGTATATACAGGTGAGGGGTATCCTTGTGATCCGTCACGAGTTTACTTTAGATGTTGCCGTATCTTTTTGTTGTGGCAAACATTTGGATTAATGTTTGCATATAGAAATAATGATCTAGAATTCATCATGAGATGCATTAGTGTGACATGGACATATATGGTGACTCAGGGTCTCTTTTATTGTGTAAATGTCACATTATGAGATGGATTTGTGATGATATGATAAGAAGAGAGAGAGTGGGGCTTCCATGGGTTGGTGTTGGTCTTGTATTGTTTCATATCTCACTCTCATTTTATCACACAATAGATAAGAAAGAAAATCTCCTTCTTCTTTTCTTCTTCCTCTAGCTCAAAACTTCCATCAATGGCTTCATCTCTAACCTCCATCCATCTTATGGATGCAAGAGACAAAGTGATCACAAACATTCTCTACAACACCTTGGACATGTCAGCTAACACACTTCATACCCGAGTTGCTTCGGATGAAACGGGAGCCCGTAAAAAGACTCGTAGATGTGGTGCCCTTTCCGACGAGGAGATCAAGACCGGAGATGCCGTGAGGAGCTTGGGATGGTGGCCAAAGACCTATGGACACGGATCGATCGGTATAGCTTTTCTATCCCTTCTCTAGATAGCTAGTTATAGGTTAATGGTTCGATCCGGGTTTTAAGCATACGATAGCGCCGGTTTCATGTTTAGAAAAATTTTCGTTTCTGCATTTTGGACTCGGAAAGACGGCCGGGGCGCTACCGTAGACTTACATGGTATCAGAGCCATACCATTAACCTTTACTAGCTTGCTCTACCGTGTTTAAAAGATCGATCGAACGAATTTTCTAAAATCTGCATTTCCAATTCATAGTTTCTGTCGAATTTTTCCTGTGGTCAAAAAATTATTTGGTGTACTGCAGAAAAGCAGGTACGGTTTTTTAAGTATTCTGAGAAAATTTGGTACGTTGTTGTCACTGTAACGCGACGGAACCGCGGCCGTACCCTCGTTTTGGCCACGGTTCCGCCGCAGGACTATAGCAACAGTGCGCCACTTTTTCTACAGAGGTTTCTGACTTGGAAATGGGGTTTCTGGTAATTTTATTTTGGGCCCAGATTTGAGTACTGGGTATTGTACTTGCGGCCCACTTCGGGAAATTTTGTCGATCGAAAATTTTAAACATGTTAGTTCACAGTATTTACATTATATCTGCGACCGTGTATGTCATTCGAGCGGTAAATCCTGTCTAATTGCTATAGTTCTTTTAAACGGATTTGCGAACGTGACATTCACGTTGATGTTCTGTGTTGTGTTGTGATATTGCGGATTTGTCGTGGTGGATTGCCTGGATGCATTGGTAGTACAGTTTGGTTGTATTTGTACATTTGATATTGCGGGGCGAGCGTCCGACATGTGGACTGCCGTCACTGTCTGTTTGTATATTATTCTTTTGGGGCACGACCGGGCTGAGGTCGATGTACCCATTGTATATATTTTACTTTCTGTACTAGGATTACCCCGCGGTGGGGTGCACGCATAGCCGGGTTCCAGAGGGCAACGAGCCCATATCTCAGGGCTTTGAGACGGAGGGGGCTTCACTCTAGAATTGGCGGGCTATTCGCCACACTCGTAGGGGGTACAGGTTGACCTAAGGAGGGGTGCTCAAGTTACCAGATTCCGTGAAATGCTGGGTGGTCCATTCACGTTGTTGAAGGGGGCTGTCTCGCTTCAGGTTTTAGCGGGTAACTTGCCGCGCCCGTAGGGGTCTAGGATTTCATTGCACAGGCTATCCACACGACCAGGGGAACGTCGGGTTTCAGTTGCGGCTCTATGAAACCCGGGGCTCTCATATTATCTATATTGTTCTGTGATGCTTATTACATTTCTGTGATGTTGTATTTTCATCACGCCTTGAGCGATTATTATATATTGATATATATACTAGTAGATATTGTATATGTTTTACACCCACGCTAGTCCAGTCCCCGCTCTGTCGTTAGTTAAGTAACCTAACGGGTGATGACGGGACCCAGTGGCAAATACAGATGGCATATACGTACATCGTATTTTCGTTCTTTTGTGGTGTGATCAATTGATGGGACTGCATTGATTCGGATCAATGCAAGCTAAACAAACCTATTCTGATGTTGTTGGAACAATTTTCAAAAAGCTGTTATTGCAAGGACGTTCTCTTTTGTTTTGCACAGTGGTATTCGGTTATGAATATCCAGCACCTTAGTCGACGAAGCAAAGGCCGAGATCCCTTCACCGGGAGTGACCCTTTGGACAGAAGTTCACGTCAGGGTAATAACTTCACTATAGCCGATAACATTTTGCTTTGCATCGTGGTATTCAGTTGGAATATCCTGCACCTCATTCTACGAGGAAAGAGCCGAGATCCCTTCATCGGGAGTGACCTCTTTAGCAAAGGTTTTCGCCACTATATTTTTATAAAAAGCTATGCAGTTCCTTCAACGATATCAAGTTCATTATGTTAAAAGTTTTTCGCCAAAAACTCGACGTAGCCCTCCGTCATTTCTTACAAGTATTACTTAGTATTTGTGCTGTGTTTGTTGACTGTGTCAAGGCGTAGTGTGCGGTAGCTAAGTAGTGTTTGTTTGTGGCATATTAATAGGATTGGTTAGGACAGTCGTGCGGCCTTGTTGACTGTGTCAAAGGCTCGTACGAGTAGGTTTAATGCAATCCAGGCTAATGACGGGTTGAACTTGACTAGGACTCTTTGATTTGTTGACTGTATCAAGGTCACTTGGGTCCTAGGGGTAAAAATCACATCGGGAGTTTCTAAAGAAACTGAAACTTGCCAGGCATGCACATACCTTTTGGAGTGTGATAACGTGAGTGGATTCCGTCACGTTATCATGCGATGAAAGTTGGATCCCGATTCCCACTGATGAGTTGGTTTACTCCTCGGGTGATCCCGACTAATTCTTCTTTCAGGTTTGGAGGAGAATTTAAGGTTACAGTGGGAGGTTTCCTGATTGGATAAATTGGTAACCATTCTGATCTAGGTTAGAGTGCACGCAGAATATTTCTTTTCTCTCTCTCTTTGGCAGTGACCATAACCCGACCCTTGACTATGACTCAGTGACCAAGTTAACCGAACCTTCTTAAAACACTAGCTTTTGGATTGTCTGAGTTGCATACCTCATTGCCACTCCTACTTTTACCCTTTTCTCTAGGACACCCCGTATTACTACTAACATCCACTTCCATTGGATAAAACCATCGTATGGTTATATACGAACTCGAAGGAACTTGTTCCAGATTCGAGGATGGTTTCCGGTTCTGGAGAAAATGAATAGGACTATTCAGTTGTCTTTTCCTTTTACCTTCTCTCAGGTTGCGAGTGCTCCTTGGATTAGGACAGTACACCTATTACGCTAATTGGATAGTCTTCTTCCAAACCATAGGTTGGTGCCGAACGATAGGGAAGGAAGAAAACCATTTAGCCTAAAGAGGTGTACAGAAGCTATTAAGTAATGACAAATAAAGGGATTAGTAAGAGGGCAAAGTAAATTGCGACTACTATTCACGACCAAACCAAGTATTTCATCGCCACTCCTACTTCACCTTTATAATTCTCCGGAACACCCCGTATCACTACGAAGATTCACAGTTTATTGGATACTCCATCGTATGGTTATATACGAACTCGAAGGAACTTGTTCCAGTTCGGGGATGGATCCTGGTTCAGGAAAAATAGGAATAAGGTTTTATTCAGTTGTCTTTTATTTTCACCTTCTCTCAGGTTGCGAGTGCTCCTAGGATTAGGAGAGTACACCCATTATGATTATTGGATAGTCTTCTTCCAAACCATAGGCTGATGCCGAACGGTAGGGAAGGTAGAAAACCATTTAGCCTAAAGGGGTGTACAGAAGATAATGACTAAAGACATATAAAAGGATTTGGAGAGATGGCAAAGAAATATACGGTTACAGTTGTGAATCTGATAATGGAAGAGGCATTACTAGGAATACCCGGATACCCCTTCGAAACATTTACATGTTTCAGTTTCGCTGCGTATTGTTAAAAGAAAACTGATTTCCCAATTAGCCCTTGCTCCAGGGTATGTATTTACCAGATTTGATTCTCACATCTGTATGGTTTTACAGATGATTAGTAGGAGTAAGTTATTGGGAATTAGGTGATCATCCTCATTATATCGGAATTCATTGTAATTGGTGATATTTGAGGAAATCGCCTAGGTTGTTTGCCAGACGGCAAATATTTGGTTTTGAATATCCGTTGTTATGCACCAATTTCAAATTGATATATCTGTACGTTTATTTTATAAAGCGAGATATAACTTTTTGAAATTATGTCTATGACATTTATCTATATCAGTGGATGGTTAAGTAAGGAGCATTAAACAGCGGTGTAATTCTTCTTAACCATTAGTACAATTTTCAACCTACGACACGCAGGAAATGAGTTATTAGACTCAGGGTACTTATACAGAGTATTGTATGTTGTCCAGTGTCTATGAGGACAGAGGGGTTGGTACTCGTACTATATTCTGTTTACTTGTGACTTCTCTAGTTCTTAGACATGTGTTTCGTAGAAATGCAAGGTCCAAGTTTTGAGAAGTTATAGGTATATGAGTAAAGTAGAGAACCAGGTATTGCAAATATCAGGATTCTTCAAGGTGATCGAAGATTTAGATACTTGTGTTTGGTATTCAGTTAATAGTAATGATTAAGAGAACTTGCTTCTCTTTCAGGTTACTCATAATTGGAAGCACTCCTAAGTTGAGTAATGCTGAACGGCCTCTCTCCATTTAGTTGATATGCACTGAAGACAGCTGCATGATTTGAATATGGTTCCAGTTAAATCAGTGTCTCTGTTTCTATATTGGATATAGAATACTTCATATCTTAACAATGTTAAGGTACGGGGAGTTGTCCGGCTTATGCTTAAAACCAGACTCTTGATAACTCAAGGCACGTTTCTGTAATGGCTGTTTCTGGGTTGACCCGGGCTATGACGAGGGTTGATTTTCTACCATCTGGAAGATCAGCAGTGATATTGTTCTTGACTCGCCACAGTTTTAGTAAAATGGATTTTTTCAGAAAACAGTAGTGGGAGTATGGTAGAACTGGAAGTGATTCCAGAACCACAAACGATTACTGAAAGTTTGATAAGAGCCTAAAAATTCAATCTGGATTGACATTCCATTGGCCACTCCGCAGATATGGTGGGTAACCTCAGGCACCCGAGAGGTACTCCGGTAGCCTCAAGGACGGTGACAGGGAGGTTCTTGTTTACCCAAACTTGACACTACTGTTGTTCCAGACTGTGAGACCCGGCAGGAGGATGAGTATAGCCTCGTTCTAAACTAGCTTTAGAAGTGTACGTGTATATGACTCTGCAAGAGGGTTGTCGTAGTCAGTAGGAGCAGCAGAAGCATAGTGGATAAGTAGCTTATGTCCATTTATGGACTAAAGCGGATATAGCGGAGATAGATCATCTATTTCTGATGTGACAGTCATAGGTTTGACTTCATCAGAATAGGGGATAGATCTGTTAAGAAGGTAGTAGGGTATGATGTCCTGGTATTTTGATGACATACACAGAGTAGGAAGTGAAATTCCTATACTACGATCGGTTATACTTTGGTTGTCATACAGTGGTTTCTCCACAAAGGACATGGATTTTATATCAGACATTCTGGTTACTAGATCTATGGTGTTAGATCTAGATTTGGGTAGTTTTCCAATCTGGGTACTCAGACAGCATTCTAAAGGTGTTTTAGAATGGACGACTCCTGGCACGGTAGTGTACCTGCAGGTAATGGAGTCGCCCTCTCTAAAGGTGTCTTACAGACTAAAGGGGAGAGGGAAGTGCATGATTGGCAGATCACTTGTTTAGGCAATTGAGTCAATCATGAGATGTCAAGTATCACACCAGATATTGTTTTTGCACGAGATGCAGTAAATGGATATTAATCTAATCGTGGAGAAACATTAGGAAGCAGTTTTAGAACACAAGTAGATGTTCCAGGGATATGATAACGACGGCCTCTTTCAGGAGACAGTTATAATTCCAGGCTTCCAAAGTGACCGGAATGACAGTGTGACTGTCAGAGTTATAGTTTTCCCTCTGACGAAGGGCAGTATTTGGACAGGTGGTCCAAACGGATACTGAGGGAGGCATGGCGCAAGATACTGATTAAGTTCAGTTGACGATACAGTCTAAGAAGTTTGGATTTGGAGTTCATTTATGAACTAGGTCCCATCAGATATCCAGAAATATTCTAAGACAGGTATTGCTCATTTCGGGAGATGGCTTTCTCCGCGAACTTGAGATAAAAGAGACATAGAAAGAAACATTAGGGCGGATCCACTCACTGAGGCTATTCCTCGAACACAATAGTTTTGCAAATAGGCTTTGTGAGACTGATCAGTAGAGGAGTTGGTTTTCGGTATCACACGGGCTGTGAGTATGCGATATCGCAATAATTAGCCTTGAGTGCAAGTGGGAGATTATTTGATATAGTGCCCTCAGAGTCAATTATTGGATCACAGGCACGTGATTGCAATGATTGACGGAGGACCTATACCGGTAAGACAGTCTTACTCAAGATGATAGTATGCTATCCGGTTTACCTTTATCATCGTGTACTGCTTCAGGTGACCTTACAGGTCACTATTACACGTTGATAGAGCCCTTAGGATTCTTGCTTGACGGCCAGAAGTATGATGGCGATCATATACGTGGGAGATGGGGTCTATAAGCACATCCTTAAAAGGTCCCTAGTCGTGGGAGTTTTCGAGACTGGGCATCGATACTCCATTAGTAGACTAGTGTATACAGTCGAGACCCCGACGAGGGGCGGTGGCCGGTCTCACAAGCCATTGGTGTCAGTTGGATCACCTAAGATGTATACATGTGCTCATTGGGTTATGAGTACACCGGACAGGACTCGCCGGGAACATGCTAGTTGGTATTATACCTGACGTCAGATAGCAGTTCCCTGGTGACATATGTACAGGTTAGTTAATCGACCTGAGATCGTCATTTGTCTCGTGTGAGTTCCCACTGTGCCTTGATTACTACCCTAACACGGCTCAAAGGAGTCGTGCAAACAGGTTTTAGTTGGGTACAGTCCCGAGCCATATGGAGGCAAGTGAGCGGATCGGCAGGGGATTCGTCTCTCCCGGTATTGGGGGTGAGATCGCGCTGTGTCTAGGAGAGCTATTACACAAAGCCCTCGGCCGAGGTAGGAGATTTACTGGTAGGTATTCCAGTAGTATCTCAGGATGGATTGTAACATTTCAAAACAATAAAATATTATTTTTGGGGAATTTTTATAATTTAATATTATTTTATTGAATATTTTAATATTTCGGTATTATTAAATACAAATAAATGGGAAAAATTTTGGAAAAATTATGGAAACTTATAAAATAGGGTATTTTAGAGAATTATGCCATTTCTAAGTTTAATTGATTAGGTATATGCTAATTTAGTGCTAATCGCGATTAAAAATTGCTAATCGGTTTTTTAGCATTTTTGTGCAAAACATGCACATTTCACTTTTTTCACACTTGTGCATTTTCTTGCCATGGTTCACTTTGGGTTTACTATTTCTGGGAGAAGGATTTTGAGAGAATAAGAAAAGAAAAAGAAAATGGAAAAGGGGAATATTATATGAGGTTTGGTGAGAGAGAGAGAGAGGTATGGGCTTCTTTGACCAAGACTTAACCATTCCTCCATTGTCTTCACCATTTCTCTATCCCTCTTCTTTGCTTGCTGCTGCTGCTCCTGCACCTCACCTCCCTCCCCTCTTCAAGCCTTCTAAACACCTCTAAAACAACTCCAAAACCCCACTCTCATTTCATTAAAAGTGTGCACAAGCTCAAGATCTACATATTGGACCAAGAAAGCAAGGATTTTGGCCATTAGGGGCAACTCAAGAAAATTCTTGAGTTGCCAAATGAGGTATTTTCTGGATCATTAACTTAGTTTTAGCATTTCCTTTACCCCCATGTTATGATTGAACCGATATTGTGTGATTTTGGTGACTTGAGGAAAAACCTAGTTAGGGTTGTGAAGAATTTTGTGTTGTATTGTGAAACTAAGCTCAGTAGAGGTTATACTATCATCCTAGTGCATGAATTGAGACCCTAACCTGAGAGTTGAAACCCGAAATACGGATTTAGAAACCGATATCGGAGAAATTGTGGAATCTGTGAAGGGTATATTGAATCTGCTATCACCCGAGACATCCTAAATTAAAATTGATTGGACAGTGACATGTGCAGGCACCCAGGAAGCTACCACCAAGACCCTAGCCCCTAGCTCCATGACCCGGCCGCAGATTTATTCTGTTTGGCCTCAATTTGCGGCCTGGACCCCACCAAACCTTCTCATTTTGGTTCTGTAGCCCCTACATGCATAGATTAGACCCCTGGTATATATATATTTGTCCAATTTGACCTAGGGTGAAATCTGGAACATATTTCCTAAGTTGCTGTTTTGGATTCGTGTTTCCGTATTCCGTATTTTTAATTATACAATTGTGTATTGTGTTTTACCTCGACTATTTGGCGTTTATACGACGATATAGAGGATTTATTGATGGTTTTGAAGGCGTGCCATAGGTTCTAACTTATAGGCCCCTTATCGTATCGATTTGGGTTTCGTGTGCCGTTTTAGCTTCGATTTGGTTTTAATGCGCATATACGATACTTTGATATGTAGGTACCCATGAAGACTTCGGGACGACAAGCAAATGCGTGGTGACGTCGACAATGAAGACGCAAGGTGAGTAGATTATATCTACAGGGGGAAGTCGGATGGATGGCGATAGCACCCCCGCAGTCCGTAGTTGATATATTATATATGATAGTTTGGTGTATTATGGATAGTGTAGGGTTAGAAGCAACTAGTGTAGTTCATAGTCGCGAACCCTAGAATAGATTTACACCTACACGCACTCCCTTGCATATTCATTATACTTGCACTGTGTTTGATGATATTGGATGACATTGGAGATGAGTCGATGATGTTGGGCATTGTGCCACGAGATCGGTGATTTGATGTGATTCGTATTTAGGATACGATACGTGATCTCTAGCAGGCCTTGGGACGTGCGCTTGCACACGCAGTATATTGATGGTATCAGTTGTACTAGACTTAGATCAGTACCCCAGATTATGTGATATGATGATAGTGATACCTGAGATGTGATGTGATAGTGTGATATTGACCCGTACCCAGCTATTGGGATGCCGTACGACGATTTACCGTACGAGCTTTATATTGATGATAAATCCACACTCATGACTTGAGGAGGTCATATGATTTACTGTATCGTACGCGATACTACTGAGGTGGGATCACCGACTATTATATATATACATATCGACTCAGATTTAGGTAGTTTCCATACCTCTCCCGATTGACTTGATACTTAGATCTGTAGTTTGCATAGTAGATTCTTCACTGTGGTGTTGATTATTTGATTTCCGCATATTCATGCTATTCGCATTGCTTGCATATGTTTATTGCTATATTATTATCATGCTGTTAGGACACCAGCACCATTATCGATGATGCGTATGTTCCACGTACACTAATTGCCGGCTCACACACTTCATCATCGATAATTGCCATGCCACTACACTGTAGTACTGTTGCATTCATGATATGACTCTTGCATGGCATATTGTACACTTATACCTGTACACATACATAGATGATTCTGACTTGATTAGAGATCTGGGAACCGCAAGATATTCTTCAAAACTGATTCATTTTAAAAAGAGCGGTTTCCCTCGACATGTGCACATTATTATTCCATGTTACATGACTTCTGATATGCTCACCTTTCTTTACATGTCGCATACATCATGTTTTGATTATACGCATTGAAATATATTGTTTTCATGATATTTCTGGATTTAGGAACCGTGGGTATTTCAAAAGAGAATGTATAATTGTTTTAAAAACCCGGCTACCCTTGATATGATATTTCAGTGCATCCACCATGTGTTTTCTCGGTGCTGAGAGCGACATGTGAAACCCGATTCGAGGAGGCGGATGAGGCCGATTGCGGGTACATGGTGGACCCGGTATGGTACCCCGGGGCAAGAACGGTTTCGCTGTGTAGTATACGGTGAGCCTGGCAAAGGGACTACTACCTACCGGTGATTGTATTTGATCTCGGCGGATATCTGGAGGATACCGACCGGAGTTGAGAGATGAACATGGGCTGACCCGTACTGCCGGGGGCCGAGGGCCGATACCGCAGACAGAGCCCCATATAGATGAGGATTTACGTGCCGATGCTAGGCACAGGTTTCATGATGATTTCCATGGCTTTTATTATATCCTCATATTTGCATACATGATGTTTATTGTCATTGGGTGACGGGTGGACGGGTTCCACGTTTATTGTCATTGGGTGACGGGTGGACGGGTTCTACGTTGATACAGACTTTATCACATACAGACTGGATTTACATTGATCATACTTCATTTGTATATATAACAGGGTATGAGGGCGCTGTTATATATACCCTTACACCAATATTAGTGGAATGGGACGCTAATATATGTGTATTGATATCCATTTGATACTTCTTCATATTTACTTCATGCAGAAATACCTTATACTGATGACATGTTATTACCTGAGTACTTGGCACTATATACATGTTTAGATGTTACATTGCCACCTTATCATGCTTCAGACGTACTCTTGTGGTTTATATTATACTGGTCGTATTGACCTAGGATTATGCCTTGCATTCGGTTTCTACTTGTAGATATTTCTATTCACGAGTTGGCAACTCACCCCCGTTGTGCCACAGTTCTTCCAGGTTTTGCCGTACAGGTTCCATTGCGGCATTTTTGGCACACTGCTTCCTTGCGGGTGAATTGCTTTTGGTAGGTGGGTTTTTTTGCATCAAGAACCACCATTGTACTTGTATTATTCATTGTATCTAGAATTTCCATCAACCAAAACTTGTATATTGTTTCAGACTTAGACATTAGTGATGTATTATTCGACCATAGAGTCGCGCTTAGTAGTATTGCGGTTTTCATGCTTATTGAGTTTCTTTTGGTTTTGACCCTCGCCATTCGGCGTTGTATATTATTATTGCTTGTGTGGTTGTGACCGTCGATTGACGAAGAGCTAGCTCCCGCTTGGTGATGCCTTTTATCATTGTATATATATTGTTCTTGTTGTACCCCGTTTGGGGCCAGTATTTACAAAAGAAACTCTGCCGAATTTTTTAGAAAAGACTTTACATTTTAAAAATGCATATTCGGCTTAGTTATTTAAAAACCTTGACTTCAAACATGTTTTCCTTCACTTCTTTGAAAACCAGTTCTCTTTACTTACTCTTAAAATGGTTTTAGATTTCTAGGTTTTTGGCTTACTTGGATCAGATGGAGTCCTATAGACTTCATGTGGTTTAAGGGCCAGTCACGTGCTCTTTCGGGTCGTGACAAAGTTGGTATCAGAGCGCTAGGTTGACCTTGGTTCGAGTCTAAGTTTGACTATGTGGAGCCTAGGGCGTTCATATATATACGGAACTTAGGCTTGACCTTACGGAACTTAGACCTAGTCGAGGGGGTATTAGACCCGAACTTTCGTCGCGATGGATGACCCTTGGTTGATGGAATAGGTGACTAAAGTAGAGTGACGTACCGTGGGTATGTTCCGCGGCATACTTACGACACGCCACTCCGCTTAAGGAACCTTAGGTTGTACATATTTTCGAGATCAGTGATTCTCTTTATATCCATGATTATACATCCATTTGAGATCCCCGATTCTATTAGTTTCATGATCATACCTTTATTGATGTTGTTCCTTCTTATGATCATGTATCCACTCTGGATCTGTTGTTCTCTTCCTTACCATTGATCTGCTCTCTTCGATACTCGATTGAGGTTCCTGTCGCCATGTTGAGCGCAGTTTGGGCTGCTGCTAGGGTTACGGTCAGTGCGAGCTCGTCTGGTACGAGGGCCGACCATTGTGTTTTCTGGTGACATGGGAACGTCTCGAGTTAGTTTTGGTGATTGTGACCTCTAGTGGAGGCGAGTGCTTGGTCTTGCACCGAATGATCGGGCCATTGTTAGAGCTGCCAGTTGAGAGAGGACTGTTGATGTACAGCATACCTCCGAGATTATGATGTCGCCTACCGTGCAGACAGATGGACCAGCTGTTTCTGAGATTGACAGGATGTCGCTTCCGAAGCTTACGAGCTGAGATTGCCGGAGCTTCCAGGCAGATATGAGACAGATGATAGCTAGTCTACCCGATTTGAGAGACGAGGGTGATTCGTCCGATTTTTGCGCTGGAGCGGGCCCAGTTGAGTTGAAGATTTCCAGTGTGGAAAGTCTTACTCAGATCTAGAGCAGACCGATTCAGAGATGACCGCCTATGTATCGCCTTTCCTGAAGGATTGAGGCGCTGTTCAGCATACAGACGAATGAGCCAGTTGCTGCTGCAAATGACAAGATATCGCCCAGATGATTGGAGCTACTGCAGCATGAGCATATACTTAGAGATATGATGGACGGTCGCTAGTCACCTGAGGATAAATGACTAGGACATGTGGTTCGTTCGTTTACCGATGCGAGGTCATCAGATATATTATTTCCAGCTAGAGACGACTTCACGCAGGTTTGTTGAGAGTCGATAGAGACGATCGAATGTCAGGAGCCTATTTTCCAAGTTTAAAGTATACGGAAAGACATGCAGGTGATTTTATGGACCCTCTAGAAGAATGAAACCCTAACTCGACTTAATGACCGTGTGAAAGCCTTTGAACCTTAGGGTTTGCGGTAGTTCCGCGGCGCCATTAGTGAGGCTTGGGTTTGCCCTTCTACGGCTGGACCACCGACGCTGTGGCATGTACTCGATACTATTAAACTGTACTCAAGATGTTGATCTCTTGGGGGATTATAAAGTTCTGACGAGTCGATCGAATGTTTCGACATCATTCGGATATCTTGTGATGGGATGCTTTGCTTGGGAGACTCCAGATACAAGTATAGCAGTTGGAGCACAGTCCATGCAGCCACGACGAGACGAGTCCGAATCAGTCGACATTGAAGCAGAGTGAAGAAAAGAGTTCGCTAGAGATTTCGACGAGATGACGTTCCCCTCCGCTGACATCAGAGATGCGATACGCACGCGGAGGCATTGTATATGGGTATACCTTCCAGAAAGAGGCACGATAAGTATGCAGCCGTTCCGGAATAAGAATTAGCTTCAGCAATGGGTGATGACTTCCGGGCAATCCGGCAGGAATGAGATTTGAGAGAGAGACCTCGACAGGACCTTTCTGGAATACGATACGAGAAGACCTAGACCCAGGGGTGGTCATATTGCGCACGCCCAGCAGGCCAGAGTTCGGCATCGTCGACAAGGTAGTTGACCAGGTTCGGATAAAAGACCTTACCCAGATGCGTTGCGAATTGATCAAGGACGGACGAGTATTGAGTATTCCTCCGATGGTTGGGACGCGTTCCCGAGGACCTGTTCGGCCAGTCATCTTCTATAGAATGATGAAGCTACAGAGTACGCGCTTTCGAGTCCGTGCGAGAGACTTCGGATTGGCCATGGCCGAGAACAGTGCAGTGCGTAGACAGCATGGCGTGACGTCATAGTGGACGACGATAGAGACAAGTGGAACCAGAGGTTCGTGCGAGATGTTGACGAGCTGTCATTACTTCCCGTCGAGACCAGAGGTCAGATATGCTTACAGAGGCGTTGGGATGCAACCAGATTCCGAGAAATGTTGTGCTGAGGACACAGATATCCATTGAGCGAGAAGAGATTATGCAAGAGCACCAGCCTCCGTACAGATCGGCATAGGCATGATTGGAAGAGACCTTGAGCAGGATTCCTTCCAGGACATTGCTGCAATGATGTTTGCACCCAGGATCAGATGTGTGATGTGCATTCAGAGAGCCAGAGGCCGACGCCAGTGACATGCTGCTTTACGAGTGGTCGTGAGGATTGATCGAGAGATGACCAGAGAAGTGCCAGAACGGAATCGTCCCCGTTAGCACACCTGACAGGGCCGATGAGCCGATTGATTTCGAGATAGGTAATCCGCAGAGAAGATAAGGACTCAGAGACAGAGGACGCCAGACCGTGGGCAAGAGGGAAGTAGATATCTTGCGCTGCTAGCATTGGATGCACCGACACCTTCTCGACCTTAAAGGAGGAACTACCGACGACGGTATTTATGATTTGTGATTTTGTGATTCGATTTTCACGTATCCGTCATCTTGGAATTTTGGTATTTTGGGCGTTCTATTGCATGATTTAGTTTTGATGACTGAGTTTCATGATATTGTTTCATACACCTACTAGATATTTATATTTTGCGCATAGTTATTACATTTGAGCTGTTGATTGTGATTTCACGCCTATCTTATGCAGTGATTTGATTTACACTTCCAGCATAGTTTTCATGCACCTTTAGTGTTTTGATATACGATCTTGGTGCACGCCAGATGCACTAAATCGGGATTCTTCGTGCATGTCATATGCACCTGTTTTTGCTGTCAGACACACACGTTGCCTATGACAGATGTTTCGTGCACACCTGTTGCACCTAGATGTTGTTTTGTGCCCATGTATAGCACAAAAATGGATTTTGATTCCTTGCACACCAGACGCACAGGATATTCTGATATATACATTTTATGGATTGATTTATAGTAGAGCAGTACACTTTGATGATATTCGCTATGTATTGATGTTTTCGGAGCCCCGACAAATTGGATTTTTGCCGAAATGTAGTATTGGGGGTTTAAATTTAAATTCGGGGACCGAATTTATTTAAGGGGGGAATATTGTAACATTTCAAAACAATAAAATATTAATTTTTGCGAATTTTTATGATTTAATATTATTTTATTGAATATTTTAATATTTCGGTATTATTAAATACAAATAAATGGGAAAAATTATGGAAAAATTATGGAAAATTATAAAATAGGGTATTTTAGAGAATTATGCCATTTCTAAGTTTAATTGATTAGTTATATGCTAATTTAGTGCTAATCGCGATTAAAAATCGCTAATCGGTTTTTTAGCATTTTTGTGCAAAACATGCACATATCACTTTTTTCATACTTGTGCATTTTCTTGCCATGGTTCACTTTGGGTTTACTATTCTTGGGAGAAGGATTTTGAGAGAATAAGAAAAGAAAAAGGAAATGGAAAAGGGGAATATTATATGAGGTTTGGTGAGAGAGAGAGAGAGAGGTATGGGCTTCTTTGACCAAGACATAACCATTCCTCCATTGTCTTCACCATTTCTCTCTCCCTCTTCTTTGCTTGCTGCTGCTGCTCCTGCGCCTCACCTCCCTCCCCTCTTCAAGCCCTCTAAACACCTCTAAAACAACTCCAAAACCCCACTCTCATTTCATTAAAAGTGTGCACAAGCTCAAGATCTACATATTGGACCAAGAAAGCAAGGATTTTGGCCACTAGGGGCAACTCAAGAAAATTCTTGAGTTGCCAAATGAGGTATTTTCTGGATCATTAACTTAGTTTTAGCATTTCCTTTACCCCCATGTTATGATTGAACCGATATTGTGTGATTTTGGTGACTTGAGGAAAAACCTAGTTAGGGTTGTGAAGAATTTTGTGTTGTATTGTGAAACTAAGCTCAGTAGAGGTTATACTATCATCCTAGTGCATGAATTGAGACCCTAACCTGAGAGTTGAAACCCGAAATACGGATTTAGAAACCGATATCGGAGAAATTATGGAATCTGTGAAGGGTATATTGAATCCGCTATCACCCGAGACATCCTAAATTAAAATTGATTGGACAGTGACATATGCAGGCACCCAAGAAGCTACCACCAAGACCCTAGCCCCTAGCTCTATGACCCGGCCGCAGATTTATTCTGTTTGGCCGCAATTTGCGGCCTGGACCCCACCAAACCTTCTCGTTTTTGTTCTGTAGCCCCTACATGCATAGATTAGACCCCTGGTATATATATATTTGTCCAATTTGACCTAGGGTGAAATCTGGAACATATTTCCTAAGTTGCTGTTTTGGATTCGTGTTTCCGTATTCCGTATTTTTAATTATACAATTGTGTATTGTGTTTTACCTCGACTATTTGGCGTTTATACGATGATATAGAGGATTTATTGATGGTTTTGAAGGCGTGCCATAGGTTCTAACCTATAGGCCCCTTATCGTATCGTTTTGGGTTTCGTGTACCGTTTTAGCTTCGATTTGGTTTTAATGCGCATATACGATACTTTGATATGTAGGTACCCATGAAATCTTCGGGACGACAAGCAAATGCGTGGTGACGTCGACAATGAAGACGCAAGGTGAGTAGATTATATCTACAGGGGGAAGTCGGGTGGATGGCGTATAGCACCCCCGCAATCCGTAGTTGATATATTATATATGATAGTTAGGTGTATTATGGATAGTGTAGGGTTAGAAGCAACTAGTGCAGTTCATAGTTACGAACCCTAGAATAGATTTACACCTACACGCACTCCCTTGCATATTCATTATACTTGCACTGTGTTTGATGATATTGGATGACATTGGAGATGAGTCGATGATGTTGGGCATTGTGCCGCGAGATCGGTGATTTGATGTGATTCGTATTTGGGATACGATACGTGATCTCTAGCGGGACTTGAGACGTGTGCTTGCACACGCAGTATATTGATGGTATCAGTTGTACTATACTTAGATCAGTACCCCAGATTATGTGATATGATGATAGTGATACCTGAGATGTGATAAGATAGTGTGATATTGACCCGTACCCAGCTATTGGGATGCCGTACGACGATTTACCGTACGAGCTTTATATTGATGATAGAGCCTCACTCATGACTTGAGGAGGTCATATGATTTACTGTATCGTACGCGATACTACTGAGGCGGGATCACCGACTATTATATATATACATATCGACTCAGATTTAGGTGGTTTACATACCTCTCCCGATTGACTTGATACTTAGATCTGTAGTTTGCATAGTAGATTCTTCACTGTGGTGTTGATTATTTGATTTCCGCATATTCATGCTATTCGCATTGCTTGCATATGTTTATTGCTATATTATTATCATGCTGTTAGGACACCAGCACCATTATCGATGATGCGTATGTTCCACGTACACTAATTGCCGGCTCACACATTTCATCATCGATAATTGCCATGCCACTATACTGTAGTACTGTTGCATTCATGATATGACTCTTGCATGGCATATTGTACACTTATACCTGTACACATACATAGATGATTCTGACTTGATTAGAGATCTGGGAACCGCAAGATATTCTTCAAAACTGATTCATTTTAAAAAGAGCGGTTTCCCTCGACATGTGCACATTATTATTCCATGTTACATGACTTCTGATATGCTCACCTTTCTTTACATGTCGCATACATCTTGTTTTGATTATACGCATTGAGATATGTTGTTTCCATGATATTTCTGGATTTGGGAACCGTGGGTATTTCAAAAGAGAATGTATAATTGTTTTAAAAACCCGGTTACCCTTGATATGATATTTCAGTGCGTCCACCATGTGTTTTCTCGGTGCTGAGAGCGACATGTGAAACCCGATTCGAGGAGGCGGATGAGGCAGATTGCGGGTATATGGTGGACCCGGTATGGTACCCCGGGGCAAAAACGGTTTCGCTGTGTAGTATACGGTGAGCCTGGCAGAGGGACTACTACCTACCGGTGATTGTATTTGAGCTCGGCAGATATCTGGAGGATACCGACCGGAGTTGAGAGATGGACATGGGCTGACCCGTACTGCCGGGGGCCGAGGGCCGATACCGCAGACGGAGCCCCATATGGATGAGGATTTACATGCCAATGCTAGGCATAGGTTTCATGATGATTTCCATGGCTTTTATTATATCCTCATATTTGCATACATGATGTTTATTGTCATTGGGTGACGGGTGGACGGGTTCCACGTTGATACAGACTTGATCACATACAGACTGGATTTACATTGATCATACTTCATTTGTATATATAACAGGGTATGAGGGCTCTGTTATATATACCCTTACACCAATATTAGTGGAATGGGACGCTAATATATGTGTATTGATATCCATTTGATACTTCTTCATATTTACTTCATGCAGACATACCTTATACTGATGACATGTTATTACCTGAGTACTTGGCACTATATACATGTTTAGATGTTACATTGCCACCTTATCATGCTTCAGACGTACTCTTGTAGCTTATATTATACTGGTCGTATTGACCTAAGATTATGTCTTGCATTCGGTTTCTGCTTGTAGATATTTCTATTCACGAGTTGGCAACTCACCCCCGTTGTGCCACAGTTCTTCCAGGTTTTGCCGTACAGGTTCCATTGCGGCATTTTTGGCACACTGCTTCCTTGCGGGGTGAATTGCTTTTTGTAGGTGGGTTCTTTTGCATCAAGAACCACCATTGTACTTGTATTATTCATTGTATCTAGAATTTCCATCAACCAAAACTTGTATATTGTTTCAGACTTAGACATCAGTGATGTATTATTCGACCATAGAGTCGCGCTTAGTAGTATTGCGGTTTTCATGCTTATTGAGTTTCTTTTGGTTTTGACCCTCGCCATTCGGCGTTGTATATTATTATTGCTTGTGTGGTTGTGACCGTCGATTGACGAAGAGCTAGCTCCCTCTTGGGGATGCCTTTTATCATTGTATATATATTGTTCTTGTTGTACCCCGTTCGGGGCCAGTATTTACAAAAGAAACTCTGCCGAAATTTGTAGAAAAGTCTTTACATTTTAAAAATGCATATTCGACTTAGTTATTTAAAAACCTTGATTTCAAACATGTTTTCCTTCACTTCTTTAAAAACCAGTTCTCTTTACTTACTCTTAAAATGGTTTTAGATTTCTAGGTTTTTGGCTTACTTGGATCAGATGGAGTCCTATAAACTTCATGTGGTTCAAGGGCCAGTCACGTGCTCTTTCGGGTCGTGACATGTATGCGGTCCTTTGTCTACACATTCCAGGAATGGTTTTTCATACTTCATTACATTCACCGATGATGTCTCAAGGTTCGAACAAGTGTTCTTGATGAAATACAAGTCTGAAGCTTTTGAGAAATTCAATGAATATAAGTGCGATGTTGTAAACCAGACAGGCAAAAGTATTAAAGTCCTACGATCTGATCGGGGAGGAGAATACTTGAGTGGGGAATTCCGAGACTATTTAAAAGAGAATGGGATTCTCTCTCAGCTTACTCCTCCGTATACACCACAGCACAACGGTGTATCGGAGCGGAGAAATCGCACCCTATTAGATATGGTACGCTCTATGATGAGTACTGCTGAGTTGCCTATTTCTTTTTGGGGATATACGCTTGAAACAGCTGCATACCTATTGAATATGGTTCCCACCAAATCTGTGCCTACCACTCCATATGAGATACGGAAAGGAAAGAGACCATAACTTAAATATGTTAAGGTATGGGGTTGTCCGGCTTATGTGAAAACACAAAATCCAGACAAGCTCAAGGTAAGGTCAGTATTGTGCAAATTTGTAAGATATCCCAAGAATTCGCGAGGGTATATCTTCTACCACTCAGATGAACAAATGGTGTTTATTTCTCGACATGCCACCTTTTTAGAAAAGGAATTTCTTATTAAAGAAATTAGTGGCAATGAGGTAGAACTGGAAGAAGTTCCAGCAGCACAAACTACAACTGACGATTTGGTGGAACCAGATAATCCAATAGTACCCAACGAACCCCAACCACTCTGTAGATCTAGTAGGGTTCCTCAACCATCTGAGAGATACTATGGTTTTCTAATAGACGGTGGGAGAGAGGATTACATCATGGAAGATGATGACCCTACTAGTTTCGAGCAGGCCATCACGAGTGGAGACTCTATGAAATGGCTGGATGCTATGCGATCCGAGATGGAATCCATGTACACCAACAAAGTATGGACTTTGGATGTTGCTCTTGAAGGGGTAAAACCCATTGGGAGCAAGTGGATCTTCAAAAAGAAGATTGGTTTAGAGGGAAAAATTGAGACTTTCAAAGCTAGACTTGTAGCAAAAGGTTTTCGTTAATGACCTGGAGTCGACTATGATGAAACCTTTTCTCCTGTCGCTATGCTTAAGTCCATCAGGATCCTACTTGCCATTGCTGCTTTCCATGACTACGAAATCTGGCAGATGGACATCAAGATCGCTTTTCTAAATGGTGATTTAGAAGAGAGCGTGTACATGACACAGCCAGAGGGCTTCGTAGACAGTGGGAGCAGTGGAAAGGTGTGCAAGCTGCTTTAATCCATCTACGGGTTAAAGCAGGCATCGTGGAGCTGGAACATCTGTTTTGATGAAGCTATCAAAGAGTTTGACTTCATCAAAAATGTAGATGAACCTTGTATATATATAAGAAGGCTGTAGAGAGTAAGGTGGTCTTCCTAGTATTGTACGTGGATGACATACTCTTGATAGAAAACGATGTTCCTATGCTACACTCGGTCAAGCTCTTCTTATCATACAAGTTCTCCATGAAAGATATTGGTGATGCCTCCTACATCTTGGGGCTAAAGATCTATAGAGATAGATCTAAACGGATGTTTGGATTGACCCAATCCAGGTACATAGACACCAAACTAAAGAGGTTTAGTATGGAATATTCCTAGCGAGGTAACGTACCCGCTTGTTCAGGAATCACTCCCTCCAAAGAGATGTCTCCCAAGAATGATTTGGAAAGGGCTCGCATGCAAAGGATACCCTATGCTTCGGCAGTAGGCTCTATCATGTATGCGATGTTATGTACCATACCGGATGTAGCTTACTCACTAGGTGTAGTGAGAAGGTATCAATCAGATCCTGGGGAAAGCCACTGGACAGTTGTGAAGAACATTCTTAAGTACTTGAGAAGGACTAAAGAAATGATCTTGGTGTATGGTAACGGTGAACTCCAGGTGGAGTCCTTTACCGATTCAAGCTTCCAGAGTGATAAGGACGACAGTAAGTCAGTCTCGGATTTTGTCTTTAACCTCAACGGAGGGGCGGCGTGTTGGATGAGTTCCAAACAAGACACCGTAGCAGACTCGACGATGGAGGCTGAATACATCGCTGCTAACGATGCTGCCAAAGAAGCTGTTTGGATGAAGAAGTTCATTGCTTGGTGTGGTTCCATCCAATGAGCATCCAATACCTGTGTATTGTGATAACAATGGAGCGGTGGTTTTGGCCAAGGAACCCAGGTCCCATCAGAGATCCAGACATATTCTGAGGCGGTATCACCTGATCAGGGAGATAGTAGATCGCCGAGAGATCGAGGTCAGGAGAGTTGACACAAAGAAAAACGTAGCTGATCGCACGCTTTTGGCGTGTCAGATGTTCAAAGTTCTAAAGTTATTACCGCGATCAGGACGGTGTCACTTTGCTGCTAACCGGTTGAGCACGGGTCGATCCACAGGGAGATGGTTGTATGTCCATTCGTGTTTTAGACGAGTCAATAAAGAATGTGTATATGTTTATTCAGTTCTATCCTAAGTGTTCGTATTTATGTTCAAGTAAGCTTGTTAAGGTTAAGGTTGGTTAGTAGAGTTAGGATTAGTCTTGTACTTATCTTTTGCCATTCTTAAAACGGTGTTGGGATAATCGAAAGTAGCGGGGATTAGGAGGACACAGGAATGGGATTTGCGAGTTTAAGCAAGCTTTCCAACGCTAAATCCATTCCTAGTGCCCCTTGTCCGTCCGCTAAATACGCTTATTTCCAACCCTCGGCTAAACACCCGCAACCATGTATCCAAATAAGACACAACTACATGTCACGTTGTAGTGCGCTTAATGGACTTCTCGACTTAAGTCACGGCTACATGTCACGTATAGCGCGCCTAAGTGAGGGGGTTGCGTTTGTTTGGTCGGGGTTCGTTTCAAGATGTTTGGCGAAGAGAAGCACAAGGGATTTCTCCGTCCCTCATACCACCTTCCTTAGCCTTAACAAGGAGCAAATTATTCACACATCATAAAAGAAAACAAAACAAAACAAGAAGGAAGAAAAGAGAAAAATACGGTTTTACAAGTGAAGCAAGCTAACTCTTGGGTCCTCACCTTAGCAAGGAACTCTGTCGAGTATCATCGCTTGGAAATAATACGGATAAGAGAAGAAAAGAGAAGAGAACAAGAAAGGAAATAACAACAACTAGTTAACAACAAATAATAAAGTTACACTAGAAATGAAATTACAATGCAATGAAATAAAAATACAAGATAAGAAAAATAACCCCCATCTTCATTTTATCATCCACTCAAAAAGCTCTCACTACAATTTTCATGGAAGAAAGAATGAAGAAGAAGAAGAAGAAGCTAAACTAAATCCTAACAAAAAGAGGTGGAAAAAGAAGACATGAAGAAGACCCTTGGCTTGGCATAAAACTGGGCGATTTATAGGCTGCGTGCTGAAACTCTAGGGCAACATTCTAACCCAAAATGTAATGACCCAACTACCTCTAAAATTTGGTCATATGATGACACGAAACCGTGACGGATCTGCCGCGAAAACCCACATTTGGCGGCGGTTCCGCCGCGGTTTTGTGGAGTTGGGATCTCGGATTTTCTGGGTTTCCTTGTGTTGCTATCTTATGATGTTCTACATGTCCCAAATTGCAAAATGCATTCACAATTTCTTCAGATCTGCACAGTCCAAACATAGCTTCACTTTTGATTGATTTGACCTTTCTCCCTCGAGCTCCGTGCACCCATTGATTCTTGTGATGCCTCCCTCGTGCTTTATGCTTGTCCGAGACATGAATGAAAACTGTCATTTGTCTTGTCTCTGGAACTGGTACGCGACACTGGACGGATACGGATGATCGGAACCCGGCTTTTATCTGCTGGAAACAGATGTTCTGGATTTTGGCGTAACAGTGGAGATTTTGTATCATTTGCGTTATTTTGGACTAGGAACCTGTAGACTGTAAATATGTAGCAAACACGGATTAAAAGCACCTAGCTATAAACAAGCGAGCATAAGAATGGGCGGTATTAAATGTAATATTCTAGTGTGAACAAATACCTCCAAACTTAATTTTTACTCGTCTCGAGCAAAACCAATTATTCACAAAAAGTCCTAACCTCACTTTCGCAGGGAACGCGATTGCACTGAGCTTGTGCAACAAGCCGTTAAACCTCTAGGTGTCCCTAGTAGGAGGAGTGTTGTCTCCTGAGGGTTTTCAGCGGATTACACCCATAAAATCCCGTCAAGCTAGTGTCATAAGTTAACATCGATTCTACTCCTACAGTTTAGTATCTACGTTAGAAACTCTATCATCCTAAGTTAGAAATATCCAACACTTATGTTTCACACCTCCTATCTATTTAACCTTAGATCCTATACGTTCCAAAAAAGTTTAGAAAGATATTGGTATCTCCTGAGTTTTCCTTCTAAAGCTGTGGATTCAAATCAGGGATTTTTATCAACATTACAGAAAACATAAGTCTTATCCTTTATTTCTATCTTTTATCCAAACATCAATTGTATACCCCTACGTGTGTGTATTATTTCACCCTTACACTTGAGAATTCAATTCAGGCTATAATACCCTTGCCCTAATACCTGATACTACTTCTTTTCATTTATGATGACCGGTGTTGCTCACACACCTTTTATGTGACTATTAATGCTTCTTGAGGCACTAACAGCCGATTACTGAATGTGTGAGCTTAAAGCGTAGATAGCAGTTTCCAGGTCTTGACTTTATTCTATTTTTCTTTTTCTTTTTTCTTTTTTCTTTTTCTTTTTCAAGACCGGATATATTTTTCAATAATGCTCTTTTGTGTTTAGCTTTAAATACCGTTTTTTCTTTCATACTAGGTTTTCAGGCAAGAGAACTTTTAGGTATCCTCTACTACCCCAAGTTTCAAGGTGCGTGTAAGTGCAGTTTGTAGGTTATATACTTTCTAAATTTAAACTCAAGAAAAGAAACTATTTTTCAGACTTATCCTTCAGTAAAGCTTCAATACTTTCCCCTCATCTTGACTTAACTCAAGAACTGAACTCAAGATTACCTACTTCTATAAAGAAAACTGTAAGGACGTATAATCACCAAGTTTAAACAGGATGAGGGTTATTTTTAGGATTTTCAATTCCTAAGCCTAGAATTTAGTTATTTCTAACATATCAACTAAACTTTCAGAATAAAAATCTAAGTTACCCAATTAGCTAACTTGACGACAAAGTTTTTATAATTTTTGGAAAAAATTTCGATTTTTATGGGTTTTTAATAAGGTATGCAAATGCAAAATATACAAATGAATGCAAAGGAAGAAAGCTTACCGAGCACACCCCCAAACTTAAACTTGACAGTGCCCTCACTGTCAGGCTACACCAAGAGGGTCAAAATTGTCGGCGCTCCCTAGAAACAAATTATATACAAAACAAAAAAGGAAAACAAAAAATATATACAAAAAGGTTTCCCCCCAAACTTAAGTAAAACAGTGTTTCCACTGTTTAAGCGGTGAAGTTCAGGTTTAGGGGGAAAGAAAATAGTTTCAAACTATACAAGGCCTTACACAGGCCAAAAGTGAGCACCAACCATTCAAAGATTTTATCGCTATAATGTACAGGTTGGTGGAAGAAGGCGTAGAGAAAAGAGATGGAGAATACGTGAGACCGTATGGAGATAGAAGTGGTATACGGTCTCGGTATATAAGAAGAAGAATGGCGAAAGGGAGAAAGAAGTGGAATACGAACTTGAGGGTGAAAATAGAGTGAATGGATTAGCACAATATGTGATGAATGATGTGTAAAAAGTGATTGTGCTAATCTATCAACCCGTCGAGAAATGGGGTCAAATCCCTCAAGATTCGTGAGAAACCATGGGTAAGCCGAACTCGGTAAAACAGACACAGGAAGTGAAAATGATACGGTGTCTTGCCAGGTCGGAACGAAGGAAAGGATGGAGGTAGGTGATTAAGGAAGGTTATCGGTTAAAGGTTCATGAGGGTATACACAGTCAATGAAAGGGATAGGATGAATTGGAAAATCCGACTCATCAACAAGAACTGTTTCATCCTCAAAAATATCCTCAAAATTCTCCTCAAAGTTAAGCACATTCATGCATTTATCCTTAAAATCCAGACGCATATGGGGTTCGGGAAAAACATTTAATGACTCGGGATGATGAATTGAAGAGAAAAACTCAGCCAAATCAATGAGTTTATCATCCAAAATATTCCCAGCGTCAATATCCTCAATCAAGTGAAAATAAAAATCCTTAGACACCTCATCAAAAGCATGGATTTCAATCGATTCTGGTTCTAAGATGGAGGTGTAGAGGTCAAAAGGATTGGGTGTGGTTTCTCTCAAAAGGGACCCTTCACAATCGGGCAAATCAAACACTACAAAGGTACACAACTCATTATCTGTTCTATCTTTAATCAATGAATCGTTTGGAACATGTAACGTTTTGATAATCGTTTCGGTGAAATTTCGGAAAAATGGTAAAATAAGGGGGTTTTCTGTAAAAAGTCAAAATACAAATATCTTTATTATAAAATTAAATATACATATTCTAGCTATGTAATTGCTAGTATTTGGTGTTTATTGAGCCCCTGGTAAAATTTCTAAATTTCTGAAATTTTTTCCGAAATTAATTATTTTGATATTATTTTAAGCCGTCACTAATACATTTAATTAGGGAAAATTACAAATTGGAATGGGTTGAAACAAATTTTGTGCATCATAACAAATCAAACAAAATTTTAACACGACATTTTTGAAATGAAATGAAGTTGTTAATCGGTTTTAGAAAATATTGAAGAAAAAGGCTTATTTTGTGAAAATAAAAGGGTTTTGGTGTATAATGAATTGGTGTTTGGTGTTCATTGCTTCACACACACACACACACCACCTCCCCCTCCCCCTCTTGCTGGCCGAATATGGGCTGCCCTAATTCCCATGTCCCCACTTTTTTTTGTTCACAAGAAATGAAAAGAAAAGAATAATATATATGTATAAATATGGGCTTTTGACTTTTTCTTTTGACTTTGAAACCAACACTCTCACTCTCTCACCTCCCCCCCCCCCTCTTTGGCCGAGACCATTTCTGAATTCTAGCAGCCCCTCCCCTCTCTTTCCCTCATCTCATCTCTTCTCCAAAAATCCCACCCTTTTTACCTTCAAAAATTCATCAAATTCCATCCAAAATAAAAACAAAATCAAAATCCAACTCCTACCCATTTCTCATTTTCCTATCTAGCATGGATCTAGGGAACAAGATTTCAATTTGGGAGGCTATGGGTGCTTGTGGATCTTCAAATGTTTTTGGGTATAATTTCTAAACCCTTTGCTTAATTTGTTAGTTAATTTCTTAAATCTAATTTATTTAAGTGTTAATTAGGCTTTAGTTGCAAGTTTGGAAATTCTAGAATTGGGTATAGATCAAGTTAGGGTTTTATATCTTTTGATCATGGTTTAAGTGTATAATTTAACACATTATGGCATGTAAAATCTTACCAGTAACTAGTTTGCTAATTGTTATTTTAAAATTTGTCTAATTAAGCTATTTTGCTAACTAGGGTTTTTGGAAAATTATTAAATGCTTTAAATTAAATATATTTAAAGTTTCATGTCATTATTAATATTATAATAAATGGTTTAATACCTTTGTACCATGCAAAACCAAGCTTATTTGTAAAATCGTGAATTTTACTTTAAAAAGAGTTAAAATCGGTATTTTTGCAAACTAGTTTTTTTTTAACGTATGTGGTTTGGTGAAATTAAATCGTGGAAATGGTTTGTATGGCTTTTTAAAGTTATTTAATAAGTATTATGGCCGCTAGATTTGTTTAAACGTCGAGTTTTGTACTAAAACGGATAATTTTTGCTTGCTAGATTTTCGGAAAAATGGCTTTTAAGGTGAATTTAGGGTTTTTGTGAATTTTAACCTATTTTATATTATAATTAGTGTTCGTGAATGCGCAAATGAGAGTGTTTGGGTTTTTCTCGATGGTTTGACGTTTGTACATCGACATCGAGGGTTGGTTTGGCTATTCTTGCATGCGTAGGCGATAGGCTTTGACCTATGCGTGAAACGCGTGCCGATTTGATTTTCGTATGCCGTTTCGATTTCGAATTTGGTTTTAATGCGATACGGTGCGTTATGATATGTAGGTACCCCATATGGACTTCGAGACGACAAGCAAGCGCGTGGCAACATCAGCACCGGCGAGCAAGGACCAGGTGAGTAGATTTATATCTACGGGGAGAAGTCGGGTGGATGGCGTATAGCACCCCCGCAGTTCGTGGTGATGTATACGAATACGTATACACACATATATTTTGATTATATATTTTATGTTGATATGAGACTTGATGATAAAGGTAGATTCTAGGTGTTCATAGATTAGTTTAGTGTTAGTTGTGAAACCCTAGAGTAGTTGTTACACCCACACACGCACACACACACATGTATACATCTATGTTATTACCTGTGCGTATATGGGGAGATGTGTTTATGTGTTCACCTGGGTATGGAACTAGGTGTTCACATACTGGATTTGCGGATGATACATGGGATTGAGATGAGTCGATGAGATTTGAGTTGAAGCCGTTTGATCGGTGATATGGCAGGATTCGTACTTGAGATACGTCCTGATGTTATAGCGGATCTTTGAATGACAATGCCATGTGAATAGTGATATTAGTAGTGTACTAGACGTAGGTCAGTACCCCAAATGATGATCTTGATAAAGAGGATACCAGATGAACATGGTGATGAGTATGATATTGACCCGTACCCAGATTTGGGGATGCCGTACGACGGGTTTACGTACGAGCTATATATTGATGATTGATCCGCACTTTTGACTTGGGATGTCTGATTATAGATATGGTATCGGATATGATATTATTGAGGCGGGATCACCGACTAATATATATACAGGTATGTATACGTATCGACTTAGATGTTAGGCGGTTTCCTTACCTGCAGTTCAGCTTGTTAGTTCAGCCGTATAGTTTAGTGTAGTTGTTAGACTAGATTAGACTCCTACCTATTTCAAAACTAACGAATCGTGGGTATTTTAAAAGACAGGTCAAGAGATTCTACGGATATTTCAAAAGACGTATCTTTTCTTAAAAATACCGTAGCCCTTATTTTCAAAACACCGCGATTCGTGTTATTTCAAAAGGCACTATTGTAGGACTTATATTAGGGTAATGCAGTTTACTTATCGTTGTGTCTAGTATTCAGCTTCCGCATATTATTGCTGTTGCTCCGCATCGCATACTTATTTTAATTCATATTTCATTATTGATATCATGCTGTTAGGACACCATCACCATTACAGATGATGCGTATGTACCACGTACACTTACTTGCCGGCTCACACACATCTTCATCGGTAATTTCCATATCACGTACACTTAGAAAATACTATTACATTGACATAGCCTGTTAGCTAATAGTTTACACATGATATTAGTGTACTTGCCTTATATGCTAGTTTAGACATTGTAGTTATTACCTGCTACTTCATGCATACTGTTATCATTGTTATGCCGCATTCATGGATTCTCATGCATATATTCACTATTTTACGTGCTATTGAGGTTTTGGATTCGGATTTCCATGAGATTTTCTGGATTTGGGGGAAAACCGCAAAACTTATACAAACTTCTTCTCTCTCTTTTTAAATGAAAAGCGCGGTTTTCCCATGATGTATGAGTCGTGCACCATGAGTTTGCTGATGAATTTCGAGACCCGATTCGAGGAGACGGATGAACCGTTTCGGGTACATGGTGGACCCGGTAAGGTACCCCGGGGCAAGAAGCGCGTGATGATGACGATGTGAGCCTGGCAGGGGAGCAATACCTACCGGTGATTTTACCCGACGCGTCGAATATCCGGAGGATACCGTCGTGGTCTTGAGATTGATGGTAGGGGCCGGTCTGGACTGACAGCGCCCTAGATAGTGAGATTGACATACAGAGATTTTGAGATATTGAGGTACAGAGATTGCGACACAGAGATATTGAGAAATTTGGATACTTGTTTTGTGTCGATGCTAGGCACTGTTTATGCTGATTTCATTTATGATACCTCGTTTTTAAAAAGATACAGAAATCTCACTAATTTATGACAGCAGTTTTCATCAGTACATGCATTCTGTTTCATGCATTCATACATCATCCATATGATATATTGCTACCTGAGGCACTGACACGGGCACATGGGATTACACTTGGGTTAGATATTTGCCCTAGCCATGGTTATAGGTTGCTGGTTATATATTTGAGGATTATATATTATGATCGTATGACCTAGGATTGCGTCATACATGCGCTTTCTATTCGTAGATGCTTTTCTATTCACGAGTTGGCAACTCACCCCCGTTGTGCCCCAGTTTCTTGCAGGTTTGCCGTACAGGTTTCATTATGGCTTTGCGGGCACAGTTTCGTTCGGGTGACTTGCTAGTAGGTGGGTTTATTGGTATCGTACCCATCATATTACCTTGTATAATATTATCCAGTTGTATCTAGTAAATTCCATCAATCAAACATGTATTTATTTCAGAGATAGAGACCAGTGATGTTATTGTTTCGACCATAGAGTCGCGCGTAATATTTCTGTGGATTTCTTATGGTTTTGAGTTTCCTTTTGAGTATTGATCCTCGCCCTTGGCGTTGTAGATTATATTGCTTATGTGGTTGTGACCGTCGATTGACGAAGAGCTAGCTCCCGCTTGGGGATGCCTTTTATTGATTTCGTATACTATTCATGTTGTATCCCGTTTGGGAGCCAGTATTTACAAAGGAGACTCTGCCGAAATTTTCAGGAAATATTTGATGTTTTTAAAACCGCATAATTCGGCTATGCTATTAAAACTAATTGATTTTAAATTGGTTTTCCTTCACTCTACTACTTTTCTTGGTTTGGATTTCTGGGTTTTCGGCTTACTTAGATTACGTACGCCTCGAGACGTTTTGTAGTTTAAGTGCCGGTCATGTTCTGTACTTTCGGGACGTGACAAAGTTGGTATCAAAGCGTTAGGTTTTACCTTCGGAGCGTAGGATGACCCTTGGTTGATGGAATAGGTGACTAAAGTAGAGTATCATACCGTGGGTATGTTCCGCGGCATACTTACGATACGCTACTCCACTTAAGAAGCCTTAGGATGTATATTTCTTTGTTCAGTATTATATTCATTCCTGATTTAGCCTCATCGGTACCAGTTATGGTTTGCTGCCACGATTACGGGCAGGGAGAGCTACGGCTAGAGTTGCGGTCAGCATGAGCTCGTCACGAATGAGGACTGACCAGGGCGTAATTCCGGCGACACACGATTGCGGAGATGTGTCTTTTTATTGTGTTTTCGCGCCACGAGCGTTGGGTGGATTGCTGTATGAGATTACTCAGACGTGCAGATCAGCCCCAGAGGATTGAGCCATTGACAGAGGCCAACCAGATTTTGATGACCGTTGGTGTATTGCTTATTCATGATGATTGAGACACTGTTCAGCGTGCAGACGAGTGAGCCAGTCATTGCTGCGAACAACGAGATATCGCCCCAAATGTTGGAGTTATTGCAGGACGAGTTGTACTAATAGATGATAGAAGGTCGCTAGTCACCCGAGGATGAATGACTAGGACAGGTGGTTCGTTCGCCTACCCCGATACGAGGTCATCAGATAGATTGATTCCAGCTAGAGACGACTTCACGCGGAGACGTTGAGAGTTGACAGAGACAATCGAAGGTCAGCAACCTATTATTCCAAGTTTAAAGTATTCGGAAAGGCATGCAGGCAATTCTATGGACCCTCTAGAAGAATGAAACCCTAACTTAATAACCATGTGAAAGCCTTTAAACCTTAGGGTTTGCGGCAGTTCCGCGACGCCATTAGTGAGGCTTGGGTTTGCCCTTCTACGGCTGGACCATCGATGCTGTGGTACGTACTCGATACTGTTGAACTATACCCAAGATGTTGAGCTTTTGGGGGATTATGAGGTTTTGACGAATCGATCGGATGGTTCGACTTCATTCGGATACCAGGTGGTGAGATGCATTTCTTAGGAGACTCCAGATACGAGGATAGCCGTAGGAGCTCAGTCCATGCAGCCATGACGAGACGAGACCGAAGCAGTCAACATTAAAGAAAGTGGAGTAAAGAGGTCCGTACAAGATCTGGATAATATGACGTTCCACTCCACCGACATCAGAGATGCGATACGCATGCCGAGGCATTGTACTTGGATATACCTTCCAAAAGGAGTCGCGATGAGTATGCAGCCATTCCGGAATGAGAACAGATCTAGTAAGGGACGATGACTTCCGGACAGTTCGGCAGAGACGAGATTTGGGAGAGATCTCGATAGGACCTTTCTGGAATAAATTACGAGAAGACTTGGACCCAGGAGTGGTCATGTTATGCACACCGGCAGGCCAGAGTTCAGGATCGTCGACGAGACATGCTATGAGTGACCATGACAGTTGGCCAGAGATTCTTGGAGGATGTGCTTGAGCGGGACTATTCCGCCATATTTGATTTCGGTATTTTGGACGATCTATTCGCATGACTGATTTTGATGATTGAGTTTCATGAAATTTGTTTTCATGTACCATGGTTGCACCTACTGAGTATTTACGATTTTTGCACAGTTGTTGCACTTGATATCATTTTCGTGCCTTGGTTTCGCATGTTTATGATTTTATGGGTTTTATACAGTTGAGTTGATTTTGTGCGTATGTACGCAGACGATTTGGTTTTTGCACTCGGTATAGTTCATATATGCTTAAAGTGCAGTGTTACGTATGTTGTGCATTTAGATGCACTGGACTTTGATCTCGATTGTGATGTTCGATATTTGTTTTGTGCACCTTGTGCACCTGATTTGGATTTTTGCGCATGTTGGGCGCATGTTTTGAGGTGCGATTTTGGTGCACACCAGATGCACTAAATCGAGATTCTTCGTGCATGTCAGATGCACCTGATTTTGCTGTCAGGCACCCACGTTGCCTATGACAGATGTTTCGTGCACACCCGATGCACTTAGATCTTGTTTCTGTGCTCATGTTGGCATATATATGAATTTTGATTTCCGTGCACACCAGACACACGTAGTATTCGTATGCATATTTTGGGATTGATTTCTTATAGAGCAGTACGTTGTTATGATATTTGCTATGTGTTTTCGTACTGAGCAGGACTAGTCAGAGGACAGTACCTGAATGTATTTTGCATGCATTGATAGCTATCGAAGAGAATTCCAAAAGCGAGATATAGTCTCAGTATTTATCTACGTGTCTGATATGACATGAAACGTTTAAAACAAGAAAACCCTTCTAAATTGTTTCCAAAATGGCGGAACGTACATTTTAAACAAAAGGTATATATGTATATGGTTATTTTCTTATGATAGACGTCTGTCACTGTGCAGTGTTATGCGCATTGCACAGCGACTTTAAAAAATTTTTGGCACGCATTTCCTTCGGATATTTACATATATAGATTTGACATTTACGTGTATAGTTTCGAGTAATATCGTATTAGTTTTGTATTGAATTTGACATTTGTATCTTTACCATGACTCCGATGATTGCGAGATGCTCAACGGAGTTTTGATTTTGAGTTATATGCTCATTTTTCATGCGCTTGCGCTGCGCTACGATTTTTTTATGTATTTACGATTTCGGAGCCCCGACGACTTGATAGTTTTGTTTAGATGTTTTAGTATTTGGGGGAGTTTTTAATTTAAATTCGGGGACCAAATTTGTTTAAGGGGGGAAGATTGTAACGTTTTGAAAATCGTTTCGCTGAAATTTCGGAAAAACGGTAAAGTAAAGGGGTTTTCTGTAAAAAGTCAAAATACAAATATCTTTATTATAAAATTAAATATACATATTTTAGCTATGTAATTGCTAGTATTTGGTGTTTATTGAGCCCCTGGTAAAATTTCTAAATTTCTGAAATTTTTTCCGAAATTAATTATTTTGATATTATTTTAAGCCGTCACTAATACATTTAATTAGGGAAAATTACAAATTGGAATGGGTTGAAACAAATTTTGTGCATCATAACAAATCAAACAAAATTTTAACATGTTGTTTTTGAAATAAAATGAAGTTGTTAATCGGTTTTAGAAAATATTGAAGAAAAAGCCTTATTTTGTGAAAATAAAAGGGTTTTGGTGCATATTGAATTGGTGTTTGGTGTTCATTGCTTCATACACACACACACAATCTCCCCCTCCCCCTCTTGCTGGCGGAATATGGGCTGCCCCAATTCCCATATCCCCACTTTTTTTTGTTCACAAGAAATGAAAAGAAAAGAATAATATATATGTATAAGTATGGGCTTTTGACTTTTTCTTTTGACTTTGAAACCAACACACTCACTCTCTCACCTCTCCCCCCCCCATTGGTCGAGACCATTTCTGAATTCCAGCAGCCCCTCCCCTCTCTTTCCCTCATCTCATCTCTTCTCCAAAAATCCCACCTTTTTTACCTTAAAAAATTCATCAAATTCCATCCAAAATAAAAAAAAAATCAAAATCCAACTCCTACCCATTTCTCATTTGTATATCTAGCATGGATCTAGGGAACAAGATTTCAATTTGGGAGGCTATGGGTGCTTGTGTATCTTCAAATATTTTTGGGTATAATTTCTAAACCTTTTGCTTAATTTGTTAGTTAATTTCTTAAAGCTAATTTATTTAAGTGTTAATTAGGCTTTAGTTGCAAGTTTGGAAATTCTAGAATTGGGTATGGATCAAGTTAGGGTTTTATATCTTTTGATCATGGTTTAAGTGTATAATTTAACACATTATGGCATGTAAAATCTTACCTAGTAACCAGTTTGCTAATTGTTATTTTAAAATTTGACTAATTAAGCTATTTTGCTAACTAGGGTTTTTGGAAAATTATTAAATGCTTTAAATTAAATATATTTAAAGTTTCATGTCATTATTAATATTATAATAAGTGGTTTAATATCTTTGGACCATGCAAAACCAAGTTTATTTGTAAAATCGTGAATTTTACTTTAAAAAGAGTTAAAATCGGTATTTTTGCAAACTAGTTTTTTTTGAACGTATGTGGTTTGGTGAAAATAAATCGTGGAAATGGTTTGTATGGCTTATTTAAGTTATTTAATAAGTATTATAGCTGCTAGATTTGTTAAACGTCGAGTTTTGTACTAAAACGGGTAATTTTTGCTTGCTAGATTTTCGGAAAAATGGCTTTTAAGGTGAATTTAGGGGTTTTGTGAATTTTAACCTATTTTATATTATAATTAGTGTTCGTGAATGTGCAAATGAGAGTGTTTGGATTTTTCTCGATGGTTTGACGTTTGTACATCGACATCGAGAGTTAGTTTGGCTATTCTTGCATGCGTAGGCGATAGGTTTTGACCTATGCGTGAAAGCGTGCCGATTTGATTTTCGTATGCCGTTTCGATTTCGAATTTGGTTTTAATGCGATACGGTGCGTTATGATATGTAGGTACCCCATGTGGACTTCGAGACGACAAGCAAGCGCGTGGCAACATCGGCACCGGCGAGCAATGACCAAGTGAGTAGATTTATATCTACGGGGAGAAGTCATGTGGATGGCGTATAGCACCCCCGCAGTTCGTGGTGATGTATACGAATACGTACACACACATATATTTTGATTATATATTTTATGTTGATATGAGACTTGATGATAAAGGTAGATTCTAGGTGTTCATGGATTAGTTTAGTGTTAGTTGTGAAACCCTAGAGTAGTTGTTACACCCACACACGCACACACACACACATGCATATATCTATGTTATTACCTGTGCGTATATAGGGAGATGTGTTTATGTGTTCACCTGGGTATGGGACTAGGTGTTCATATACTGGATTTGCGGATGATACTTGGGATTGAGATGAGTCGATGAGATTTGAGTTGAGGCCGTGAGATCGGTGATATGGCAGGATTCGTACTTAAGATACGTCCTGATGTTATAGCGGATCTTTGAATGACAATGCCATGTGAATAGTGATATTAGTAGTGTACTAGACGTAGGTCAGTAACCCAGATGATGATCTTGATAAAGAGGATACCAGATGAACATGGTGATGAGTATGATATTGACCCGTACCCAGATTTGGGGATGTCGTACAATGGATTTACGTACGAGCTATATATTGATGATTGATCCGCACTCTTGACTTGGGATGTCTGATTATAGATATGGTATCGGATATGATATTATTGAGGTAGGATCACCGACTAATATATATACAGGTATGTAAACGTATCGACTCAGATGTTAGGTGGTTTCCTTACCTGCAGTTCAGCTTTTTAGTTCAGCCGTATAGTTTAGTGTAGTTGTTAGACTAGATTAGACTCCTACCTATTTCAAAACTAACGAATCGTGGGTATTTTAAAAGACAGGTCAAGGGATTCTACGGATATTTCAAAAGACGTATCTTTTCTTAAAAACACCGTAGCCCTTATTTTCAAAACACCGCGATTCGTGTTATTTCAAAAGGCACTATTGTAGGACTTATATTAGGGTAATGCAGTTTAGTTATCGTTATGTCTACTATTCAGCTCCCGCATATTATTGTTGTTGCTCCGCATCGCATACTTATTTTAATTCAGATTTCATTATTGATATCATGTTGGGACACCATCACCATTACCGATGATGCGTATGTACCACGTACACTTACTTGCCGGCTCACACATATCTTCATCGGTAATTTCCATGTCACGTACACTTAGAAAATACTATTACATTGACATAGCCTGTTAGCTAATAGTTTACACATGATATTAGTGTACTTGCTTTATATTCTAGTTTAGACATTGTAGTTATTACCTGCTACTTCATTCATACTGTTATTCATTGTTATGCCGCATTCATGGATTCTCATGCATATATTCACTATTTTACGTGCTATTGAGGTTTTGGATTCGGATTTCCATGAGATTTTCTGGATTTGGGGGAAAACCGCAAAACTTATACAAACTTCTTCTCTCTCTTTTTAAATGAAAAGCGCGGTTTTCCCATGATGTATGAGTCGTCCACTATGAGTTCGCTGATGGATTTCGAGATCCGATTCGAGAAGACGGATGAACCGTTTAGGGTACATGGTGGACCCGGTAAGGTACCCCAGGGCAAGAAGCGCGTGATGATGATGATGTGAGCCCGGCAGGGGAGCACTATCTACCGGTGATTTTACCCGACGCGTCGGATATCCGGAGGATACCGTCGTGGTCTTGAGATTGATGGTAGGGGCCGGTCTGGACTGACGGCGCCCTAAATAGTGAGATTGACATACAGAGATTTTGAGATATTGAGGTACAGAGATTGCGACACAGAGATATCGAGAGATTTGGATACTTGTTTTGTGTCGATGCTAGGCACTGTTTATACTGATTTCATTTATGATACCTCGTTTTTAAAAAGATACAGAAATCTCACTAATTTATGACAGCAGTTTTCATCAGTACATGCATTCTGTTTCATGCATTCATACATCATCCATATGATATATTGCTACCTGAGGCACTGACACGGGCACATGGGATTACACTTGGGTTAGATATTTGCCCTAGCCATGATTATAGGTTGCTGGTTATATATTTGAGGATTATATATTATGATCGTATGACCTAGGATTGCGTCATACATGCGATTTCTATTCGTAGATGTTTTTCTATTCACGAGTTGGCAACTCACCCCCGTTGTGCCCCAGTTTCTTGCAGGTTTGCCGTACATGTTTCATTATGGCTTTGCGGGCACAGTTTCGTTCGGATGACTTGCTAGTAGGTGGGTTTATTGGTATCGTACCCATCATATTACCTTGTATAATATTATCCAGTTGTATCTAGTAAATTCCATCAATCAAACATGTATTTATTTCAGAGATAGAGACCAGTGATGTTATTCTTTCGACCTTAGAGTCGCGCGTTATATTTCTGTGGATTTCTTGTGGTTTTGAGTTTCCTTTTGAGTTTTGATCCTCGCCCTTGGCGTTGTATATTATATTCCTAGTGTGGTTGTGACCGTCGATTGATGAAGTGCTAGCTCCCGCTTGGTGATGCCTTTTATTGATTTCGTATACTATTCATGTTGTATCCCGTTTGGAAGCCAGTATTTATAAAGGAGACTCTGCCGAAATTTTTAGGAAATATTTGATGTTTTTAAAACCGCATAATTCGGCTATGCTATTAAAACTAATTGATTTTAAATTGGTTTTCCTTCACTCTACTACTTTTCTTGGTTTGGATTTCTGGGTTTTCGGCTTACTTAGATTACGTACGCCTCGAGACTTTTTGTAGTTTAAGTGCCGGTCATGTTTCGTACTTTCGGGATGTGACAGAACACCAGATAGGCATTCAAAACCAGAGTTGTGGGATTCAAGTTGAAACGGGTAGGCTTGATTCGGAAGGGGGTACAGCTCACTCTCTCTACTCAAATTCTCAACCTGTCCTACCGACTCTTCATACATTGGAAAATTTGGAGCTAGTTGAAAACTAGCTACCGGGTCACTAGGTTGTATGAGGGCGGCCATGGACGCATTCAAATCCATCATCTGTTGGTACGACGCTACCCTAAAGTCTTCCAATGACTGTTTCAGACTAGACATGGGTTGTGAAGGGGTTTCAGTAAAAAAATCAAAGTTGTTTGGATACTGAAAACTCCCAAATGGCGGTTCAGAAGCAATGTTTAGGGAAGGTGCAAAAGTCGGATAGGACTGGTAGGAATTGAATGGCTGGACAGGAGCAGGATCAACATTTGGATAAGAAGGTGAATGGAATTGTTGATCCCAAGAATCTGTAGTGGTGAAAGGAGTGAAAGATCGGCTACGGGATTGTTCAATATGTTCAGCGATGGACAAAGGACGACTTGCAAAAAGGGTATCAACATAAGTGGGTGGGGAAGGTTGAAAAGGTTGATACAAAGTGGATTGCGGAGGGTAAGTGTTTGTTCTAGACGTGTCTATGCGAACTTTTAATGAAATTTTGGGCATGGAGGGGTCGTTCGAAATTCGACCAAAGCAAAGAACCGTAAGAAGTGATGTCCGGTTGTGGGTACCAAAGTTCGGCAAGAGTTTTTCTAGGCGGAGTACCCATGATTTGAAGAGAAGAAAAAGGAGGAAAAAGAATGTGGATTTTTTTTATTTTTTTATATATATATATATTTTTTTAAAAAGTTTGTTTTTGGAGTTTTGAAATTGTTTGTTTTTGAAAGAATACGGAATTATGGGACTAAAATTTACAAGCACAATCACAATCATAAAATGCACAAACACACCTAGAGCTAGGGTCACCTAGGTCAGCTAGACAGCTCCTAACTGTTCCAAAGGGCTAGAAATAGGACCTCAAACCGCCACTTCACCGCCAATTGCGGCCAGGTAAGTGTCAGGTGAGTGGGAGGCTCTCCACTACAAGTAGTGGCCCTAATTAAGTAACCACTCGCCTTAGACACACTTGCCTAGACACCGCAAAGTCAGGTTAGGATCAACGGCCGATGCCTACAACTAGTCCTCTGTCCTATTGAGCGCGACGTCCTTAGGGCTGAGTCTAGTATTTTTTATTAGCTCAAGATAATGCGTATGCAATGAGTGATTTTTGGGGTCTTAGGAAGGGTGATAAAATCCCCACCCAATCTAAATTTGTGTTATAGCCCCTTAATGTCCGTATTAATATATGCAAAGCGGTAAACAAACAAAATCTAAAACAACAAAAATTTATTTGGCGGCTGTGCAATTCTGTGCAAAGAAACCTGCAGAAAATACAGTATAGTGGAATTCAGATAGGGAACTAGAGGAGAGAGAAAGGGCAGAAAAAATTTGGGGCTCAGAAGCCTCAATATGACCGCGGAACAGCCGCCGTATCCCCTCTTTGACCGCGGTTCCGCGGTCAAATTGATGAGCTGGCGCCTGAACCTTAGGTCAATACACGTGCCCTTCTCTGTACACCCTAATAAAAACCTCTGTTTCTTGATTAGATTACTGTACTTGCTCCAGATTAGCGTGCACACTTGCACACAAAAATTATCAAAAATAACCAAAAGATTTTATTATATATATATATACAAAAAGAATATTAACCCGAATAACAAGAAAGAAAATACGTTACCGTCTCCCCGGCAACGGCGCCATTTGGTCGCACGCTTTTGGCGTGTCGGATGTACAAAGTTCTAAAGTTATTACCGCGATCAGGACAGTGTCGCTTTGTTGCTAGCCGGTTGAGCACAGGTCGATCCACAGGGAGATGGTTGTATGTCCGTTCGTGTTTTAAACGAGTCAATAAAGAATGTGTATATGTTTGTTCAGTTCTATCCTAAGTGTTCGTATTTATGTTCAAGTAAGCTTGTTAAGGTTAAGGTTGGTTAGTAGAGTTAGGATTAGTCTTGTACTTATCTTTTGCCATTCTTAAAACGGTGTTGGGATAATCGAAAGTAGCGGGGATTAGGAGGACATAGGAATGGGATTTGCGAGTTTAAGCAAGCTTTCCAACGCTAAATCCATTCCTAGTGCCCCTTGTCCGTCCGCTAAATACGCTTATTTCCAACCCTCGGCCAAACTCCCGCAACCATGTATCCAAATAAGTCACAACTATATGTTACGTTGTAGTGCGCTTAAAGGACTTCTCGACTTAGGTCGCGGCTACATGTCACGTATAGCGCGCCTAAGTGAGGGGGTTGCGTTTATTTGGTCGGGGTTCGTTTCAAGATGTTTGGCGAAGAGAAGCATAAGGGATTTCTCCGTCGCTCATACCACCTTCCTTAGCCTTAACAAGGAGCAAATTATTCACACATCATAAATGAAAAGAAAACAAAACAAGGAGGAAGAAAAGAGAAAAATACGGTTTTACAAGTGAAGCAAGCTAACTCTTGGGTCCTCACCTTAGCAAGGAACTCCGTCGAGTATCATCGCTTGGAAATAATACGAATAAGAGAAGAAAAGAAAAGAGAACAAGAAAGGAAATAACAACAACTAGTTAACAACAAATAATAAAGTTACACTAGAAATGAAATTACAATGCAATGAAATAAAAATACAAGATAAGAAAAATAACCCCCATCTTCATTTTATCATCCACTCAAAAAGCTCTCACTACAATTTTCATGGAGGAAAGAATGAAGAAGAAGAGGAAGCTAAACTAAATCCTAACAAAAAGAGGTGGAAAAAGAAGACATGAAGAAGACCCTTGGCTTGGCACAAAACTGGGCTATTTATAGGCTGTGTGCTGAAACCCTACGGCAACATTCTGGCCCTAAATGTAATGACCCAACTACCCCTAAAATTTGGTCATATGATGACACGAAACCGCGGCGGATCCGCCGCGAAAACCCACATTTGGCGGCGGTTCCGCCGCGGTTTTGTGGAGTTGGGATCTCGGATTTTCTGGGTTTCCTTATGTTGCTATCTTATGATGATCTACATGTCCCAAATTGCAAAATGCCTTCACAATTTCTTCAGATCTGCACAGTCCAAACATAGATTCACTTTTGATTGATTTGACCTTTCTCCCTCGAGCTCCGCACACCCATTGATTCTTGTGCTGCCTCCCTCGTGCTTTGTGCTTGTCCGAGACACGAATGACCACTGTCATTTGTCTTGTCTCTGGAACTGGGACGCGGCACTGGACGGGTATGGATGATCGGAACCCGGCTTTTATCTGCTGGCAACAGATGTTCTGGATTTTGGCGTAACAGTGGAGATTTTGTATCATTTGCGTTATTTTGGACTAGGAACTTGTAGACTGTAAATATATAGCAAACACGGATTAAAAGCACCTACCTATAAACAGACGAGCATAAGAATGGGTGGTATTAAATGTAATATTCTAGTGTGAACAGTAGCGGATCCACTCACGAAGACGCTCCCCTAGATAAAGTTTGAGAGACTTTTTGGAATGTTGGGTATGAGATACTGCAACACATGTCCTTAGTGCAAGTAGGAGATTGTTAGGAATATGTATGCCCTAAAGTCCATTATTGTACATGTGATGTATATTATAATGGATGCTTGGACATATATATAGAGGACTTTCTTGCTCGACATGATAGTGTGCTATCTGGTTACTCTTTATCTTAACATGTTGACTGGTATTCTTTATTGTCTTGCTCTCACATGTTGATAAAGCCCTTAGGATATGTACTTGACTGCCTGGATTATGATGAGATCATACTAGTGAGGCCAGGGTGGTCCATAAGTATATCCTTTAATCAGTTCCTAGTCGTGGGAATATCGAGACCAGGGCATCGATATTCCAATGTAGACTAGTGTATACGTTTCTTGTCCCTTAGAGGGCGATGGTTGATCCCACAACCATTAGTGTGTGACATCAAAGATTGTACACATGTACTCATTAGAGAATGGGTACACCGAACAGGACTCGCCGAGGACTCCTATGTGGTAGTATACCTATCGTCAGATAGCAGTCCTCTGGTGACACTGGTATAGGTTAGTCCGTAGACCCGAGATCGTCATAGAGTCTTGTGTGGCTCCCACTGTGCTTTGATTTCCTCCCTACCACGGCTCAAAGGAGTCGTGCAAACAGGTGGATTTTAGGTACGGTCCCGAGTCACATGGAGGCAATGATCGATAGGAAGGGTTTTTTTCTCTCCCGGTATTGAGGGTTGATGTTGCGCTATGCTCGATTGGCTATAACTTGAGGTCCCTGGCCAGGGCTGCTGCTAAGATTTACTGATAAGAGTTATCAGTAGTTTCTCAAACCGTTATAGGCCAGACATCGGCATGACTTATCACGTTACTGGGGTCTGACGTTTACCATCCCTAGACATGATATGCGACATATCAGACGAAGAGACCGGACTGCACGGTAGCGTTACTGATAAGATTCATGGAGAGTGTAGACGAGCTTGCTTGTTGATCTTCATATCGCTCAATACCCGGGTAGTCGTTACGTTCAGCTAGTACCGCTGATAGCTTATAGGTGATTGATGTGATCATCACCTACTGCTGGCGTATTGACGAATATTTAGAGTCCCACACAGAAGTTTCCTGGTTCAAGCGAAACGAAGTTGGGCACATATGTTGATATGTGTGTAGACCTGATTAAATATGAGTATGTGATACCGTATTATAATCTTGCAGTTATCTGATGTCAGTCAGGTTATATGTGATATAACCGGATTATCGAATCAAGTGTTAGTTTGATAATGTGATATTCAGATTAATGATATTAGTCAGTTATATGTGATATAACCGGATTATTAGATCAAGTGTTGATTTAATAATGTGATATATATTATATGTGATATAATTATATCTTAACTAATATCATTAGCTCACTAATTGCTTTATTTATATATATATATATATATAAATGTATATTTGATATATATAAATATATATATATATATTATTATATGAAGCATGGCATGTTTTTCTATTTTGTGAAAATAGAAAAATGAGGTGTAAATTGTGGAGATATTTGTGGAATGGGCAAGGCATGGGTTTTATTATTTGTATATTAGTCTTGACTCACTATTCAAGCATGGTTGCAATTTAGAATTGCAATTTTATTCCATGCTTGAATAAGTGAGGAAAGAGAGAGCCATTTGAGTTTACTCTCGTCATTTTCATTCTTCATGCCTTAGCCATTTCTTGAGCTCTAGATCTCTCTTGCTCTCTACAATTTTCTTCACCTCACTTCCAAGTTCAAACCCTTACATGTGATGTGAATCATTGACCTTGTGAAAAACCTAGTGAGCAAATTAAACCCCTACTTCACCATCACACATTAGATTAGCAATTTAATGTGGAGTGTTGCCTTCACTAATGAGATTAGTGAAGGGTTAGCTTAAGCTTGTGGACTTCAGGTGGATCGTCTTTGGCGCGAAGATCACGTAGGAGGTTCTTTCATCTTGAAGAGGAGCCTAGTGGAGTCGCGTGGACCACAACCCGGAACTATTGAAGAGAAGGACTCGAACTACAAAGGTTGTATGCTCTTTTCTTCTCTTTAGTTCATCACATCATCATAGGCAAACCCTAATATTCTAATAAAGATCTTGTTAGTCTAACTTAGCACCTAATAAAATTAAAATTTGGCATGCTTGATGCCTCAAGAACCTCATGGTGGTGCTAAGGTCGACTTTCAATGAGGATAATCTGACGCAACCTCTATGGAATTTATACATATCCAAGAAGATGGAGAAGATACTAAAACTGCTTCAGAAAGAGCCCAGAGTCAAGTGGGAGGGGCAAAAAGAGCCCACTTTCCCGTCCACCAATCCGAGACGAGTGGGCTCGAAGTCCAAGAAGCTCAGAAAGAAGAAAAAAGAAAGACACGGCCCGACGTGAAGAAGAGTCTGTGATGAGAGCGGCCATTCAAAAATACGTCAATTCCCTTGAGGACTATGTACAAAAGGAAAGAACCCTTATCCAACTGAAGGAGTTCTTCCCTATAGAAGCCGCATGAATTTGGAAGAATTGGAAGAGAATGTCGATGATGGGCTCTCTATTGTGACTTGCTACACCATCCATCTTGGCAGCGACTGTAAGGAGGAGCTCTGTTTTCTCAAAGAGGACGATGAACCTACCACAAAAGTCTACCAAATCCAGCTCAGAAGCGACAAGACTCTAGCGCTAAACAAGGAAACGCCCCAAAGGAGAAGGAAAAATAGGTGGCTAATGAAGATGATGGAAGAGATCCGGCTCACGGAGACTCGAGCTCTTCCTCGGTAGACTATAACGTCTTGACTCACCTCCAAAAGTTTTCGTCCCTCTTAAGCATATATGATGCTCTGGTTCTATCCAAGAAGCTTAGAGATATCCTTATTCACACTCTGTAAAACCCTGAGCGGTATCAAGCTTGCTTTGCAGAAATCAATATGAAAGAAGCCCAAAACACTCTACACACAGCTGCGGTCGCATTTAAAGATGATGACCTTCTACTGCGAACAACTGAGCATAACCGACCACTTTACGTAACAGGGTATAGCGGTGGAGATTGGACTAATCGCATATTTATTGATCCGGGGTCCTCAGTGAACATCATGAACTTGCAGACTCTAAAGAATTTATCAATGGACGTCTGACACCTGTCAAATGAGAGGATTGTCATCCAGGGCTTCAATCAAAACTGCCAGCAAGTTTTAGGATCCATAACTTTGTCAATCAGGTTTGGGGACCTGCAAACCGAAGCTAAGATATAGGTAATCGACGCTGACACGTCCTATAAGATTCTCCTAGGACGACCGTGGCTTCACGATTTCGGCATCGTTTCGTCAACACCCCATCAACGCATGAAGTTTAATAAAATGGAGAAGAAATACGTATTGACGGAGACGTACAGCCGTTTGGTGTACATGAAGTCTGATATGAAGATTCTCGGTACTTTATGAAACCCCTAAATGTTGAGCCGCAGTCGACTGAAGACAAGAGGACCCAGAGTCTCAAAGGCAAATATGAGCCGCAGTCGACTAGAGACAAGAGTGCCCAGAGTCTTAAAAGAAAACCTGAGCCGCGGTCAACTAAAAACAAGAAGGCCCAGAGTCTCAAAAGATAATCTAAGCCGGTCATCACCTTCAAAAATAAAAATCAACAAGTGCACCCATGTTTCGGCGGTGACACTGATGAGTCGGACGCTAGAAGTTCATCCTTCCGTAAAACTCGCTCTAATTTTGATAGCAATACGGACAAGTCTGATATTGAAGGCCCATCCGGCAGCAAAATTCGCCCTCATCTCGGCAGCGATACCAAAGAGTCAGAGGAGGACCCGTCTTACAACAGTTGTACAGGTCAGACTATCACGCAAAAAGCAAAGCTAAAAAAGACCTTCGAAGTCACAGAAGGGTCTCTAGCCATCACCACGGTTCCGGAATAGATCTATAAAGAGCTCGACGTGTTTTCGGTCTCCGCTGTGGACCAGCTAACAACTTTCTACGTCCTTGAAAGAAACAGCGAACAGAAGGGCGTCCTGTTTTATGGGTCAAACCCTGTCGTGCACCTGGACGATTTATTCGCAACGTGTCTTTCCTATGAAAGAGGCAGAAGAGCCGTCTTAAACCCCAAATATTATGCACTCAAGATGAGAGAATATTTTAAAAAGTGGGGATGGCGGTTATACCAAACAGACTCCGAAGAAAAGTTTTATAAGAGGCTATGGCACCCGCTTCAGGTCCGATCGCTCATCGATGGGCAAGTTCTAAATAGATGGGGCCTGGGTTTTATGCAACCAACACCAAATCATGCTACATGGTCCATGTTGGCGAAACTAGAGGAGAGTCAAATGATGACGATGAGCTAACCGAGCCAAAGAAGCCTCTCAAGAGCTCGAAGATGGCAGATAGACAACATTCGATAAGCTAACCAAGATTGATTTGGGAATGCTCGATTATCCAAGGCCGACCTATATCAGCTCTCTCTTGTCATAGGAAATGAAAGAGCAAATAATCGCCCTGCTGCGTGAGTTCGTTGACTGCTTCACGTGGACGTACAAAAAAATGCCTGGCCTCTCCCTAGAAGTGGCCATGCATAAGCTGGCTATTTCTCCTGATTCCATGCCAGTCAAGCAAGCTCTTCGAAGAATGAGAAAGGAGTTGGAAGAAAAGGTCATTGAGGAAACCAAGAAACACATTGATGCCGGTTTTATCTGAGAATAGAAATATGCAGACTGGGTCGCATGCATCGTCCTAGTGAAGAAGAAAAATTGGCAGATCTTGGTTTGTGTCGATTTCAGGGATCTTAACAAAGCGTGCTTTAAAGATGATTTCCTGCTCCCAGTCATGGCTAACGATACCTTAAATTACGTGCTGTTCAATTTTATAGATGGTTTTTCTGGATACAATTAGATAAAAATGTCGCCCGAGGATGAGAAGCACACAGCGTTTCGAACTCCGATTGGGATATAATACTTCTAGGAGATGCCATTCTGATTGAAGAATGCGGGTGCCATATATCAAAGGGAGATGACAAAGATCTTTGATGACCTAATCCACAAAGTCGTCAAATGCGATGACTTGGTCGTCAAAACTAAAGCTATAGACAATCACATCCAAGATCTATGAACTGTCTTCACCAAACTGAGGGAGTACAATCTGAAGATGAATCCTTTAAAGTGCGCCTTTGGCGTATCATCGGGAAAATTCTTGGGCTTCATAGTCCGGCATCGAGGTATCGAGGACAACCCATCGAAGATAAAAGCAATCATGCAGATGCCTCCTCCAAAGAATCTGATACAGCTAAGATCCTTCCAAGGCATGCTCACATACATAAGAAGGTTCATCTTAAACCTATCAGGGAGATATCGACCTTTTTCAAAACTCATGAAGAAGGGATTTCCTTTTATCTGGGACGCCGAATGTCAAGAAGTATTCGAAAGCATCAAGAAGTACCTGTTGCACTATCCCGTGCTCGCTGCCCCCATTCCAAATAAACCGCCGATACTCTAGACCGCCACGCTGAATGAATCACTCGGCACCCTCCTCGCCCAAAGCAATGAGGAGGGAAAGGAAAATGCCCTCTACTACCTCAGCCGAACATTAGTTAGGGCAGAGCATAAATACTCCTCGATTGAAAAGCAATGTTTGGCCTTGATATTTGCCGTAAATAAATTGAGGCATTATCTGCTTGCTCACCGGGTTGTGTTGATCTCCAAGATTGACCCGCTGAAATATTTGATGACCAAGGCGGGTCTAACTGGTAGAATGGCCAAATGGGCTGTCATGTTGCTTGTGTTTAACATGGTTTATACTCTTCAGAAAGCAGTAAAAGGGCAAGCCATCGCCAACTTCCTCGCTGCTCATCCCATACTTGAAGGGTCACCACTAAATTGTAAGTTACCCGATGAACAAGTGCTGCACCTCGAAGATAATGAGCCATGCTGAGAGCTCTACTTCGATGGAGCCTCATCAATAAGGACCTCCAGCAAATCAAGCATCCCGCAGATAAAAGCAGGGATAGGGTTAGTGTTCATCATGCCATCGGGAGGAATCCTACGACGTTCTTTCGCTCTTACCGAGTCTTACACAAATAACAAGGCTGAGTATGAAGCTTTGATAGCTGGTCTGAAGCTCGCCATAAAAATGCAGATCCCTCAGTTGCATGTCTACAGCGATTCCCAGCTAGTCGTCAACCAAGTAAGCAGTGAATAAAAGATATATAAGTCTGAATTAGCTCGATATAAAGGCTGAGTGGTGGAGCTCATGAAGCGTTTCACCCACATTGAACTGATGAGAGTTCCCAGGGTGCTGAACGGAAAAGCCGACATACTCGCTCGCCTAGCCAAGGAGCTGGCTAATCCTAACATGGATAAAATTCTGATCACAGTCAGGAGCTGGCAAATCCTTCCTCATGTATCTTTACGAGAAGAAGAAATCGTTGAACAAGTGAACGGTCCTGCTGAAAAAGCTTAGGTCATCGAGGAAGAACCCGAAGCTACCTCAGCGCAAACTATTCCTTAGTGAAAGAGAGCGGCCTGCTCCTGCTGTCCTTCAACTAGGCTGTTGATTGCCTCCAGAAATACCATTGGTTATGTAAGTAGATCCGCCATAGTGGGTAGTGTTGATGGTGGAGAATTTCCATTGACATTGATATGGTCCGAGGAAAACATCATCTTGGATAGATAAAAAAATAGATTAGGATGGATTCAAGAGAATTTAGAATGAAAGGAATGTAAAAGTTATTGAATTTCATAATTCTTGTATTATATTGCTTATAACATCCACGCAAAATTGACCTACATGGGCCACCAATAAAACTTGTCATGTCCCGCTTCCCAAAAAAGACGGAAACAGGAACGTGACAAGCACGCGACGTATTTATTCCGCGAAGGTCATATCCCGCAATAAATACGCTAAGCGTTTATAAGCAATAAAACATACAAGAAAATTTGACAAGTAAAATAAAACTTCAACAACTTTATTTATATTCAACTTCCATATAGTTTTGATATATGATACTGAAAATAAAACTGCAATTAAAATGCCTAATATGTGGCATACTGAAAATAAATTGCCGAATGAAACTAGAAGTTGGTCTGTGCTTCGAGCTGAGCGTCAACCTCTAAACTTGGTTCAATCTCCTCAGTATTTGACGAACATTCCAAGAAAACAAAGAGAAAGGAATGTCGTCAGCGAACAAGCGCTCGGTAAGTCCCCAAAAAGAATTATGAATGTGAATATGATAAAGGACAACATATAAGTAGAATATGAATTTTTAGTGTGGTAAAAAATAGGTAAAAGTGTCTTTTAAACGTGAGCATGGCAATATCTCTTAAGCATGGCATTATATAAAAGCATAACAATGTCTGTAAACTTGATTACTCTATTCTAACGTGTTATTTGTAGTTCGGTAAAGAAGGTATGCGTGTATATACTAGAGTAGTCCATGAAGCCACGGACCAACAACACGTTTCGTTCAAGGCTCATGAAGCCACAGGACAATAACACATTGATTCATGTCAGGTAATTTTTAATGGACTCTCGTGCTACGATATACATTCTTTACCAGACTACCCCTTATCCCCGCGTATCTTAATTTATAGTTAAAGTTATAAGTCTTGATTGAAACCATAGATTGCAAAAGATTAAGAATGAAGTCGAGTAAGTCAAGTAAAATGTGAGTCATGTCAGTTGCAATCCTGGGTCGAGTCAAGTTAGGTGTTCAAGTTCAAGATTAGGATCAAGTTTAGATTCGAGTTCGAGTTCAGATTCGAGTTCGAGTTCAAATCAAGTTTGAGTTTGTATTCAAATTATAGTCATATCTTATTAATGGATTTAATCTTGTGAATTTCTTAAGTTTGGGAAAATATCGATAACCGCTGCACATGGATGACAGGATTTGTGTCTTTTTCAAAGACGATTATTATTGATAATTTCCACTCTAAGGTTATGATCTATATTTAGGGAGAGGCAAGTGGTGCATCATTGTCTCCGGCAATCTCGAGGAAACTGACAAGAGAAGATATCACTCAAACCAATCTGCAATCTAAATACATAAGCTAGACTAGTCTTTTGATTTCTAAGGTATTTTTATAAAAAGACATTTAAAAATTCTCGAGGGTTTTTAATTCGTTCTAAAGTCTCGAATATGTTTTTAATAAAAATATGTTAATTAAAAAGTCAAGATTTTTCATCAAAACGTATTTTATATTTTTGTGGTATTTTAGTGTCAAAACTAGCTTTTAAAGTTTATGGTATTTTAATGAAAAATACCATTTTCCGAAACTTGATGGTATTTTTGGTGTAACTTTAATCTTTCATTTAAAAATATAGTTTTCAAAATTTATTTTCATACAAATATGGATTAATGATTTATATAATTTTTCAATGATTTAATTTATTTTAAAAGTCATATTTCTTTAAAATTGTATTTTTATTCCTTTCGAGACAGAATTCTCTGTGAGGAGTTTTGCATCTCGCTCTACTGTTCCAAGGATGAGCGATAACCTACATCATCCAAAAATGGGTCTCCTAATGAGGGTTGTAGAGGTGTAATTGCAAAGGTTTTCAAATAGCGATTAAAAACGTATTGTTTATAAAGCGAGGGTATTTTCTTGAAATTGTTATCTTTTAGAATAAAACGTTGTATCTAAAATTATCATGATATGAAACAATACTATATGTGATGGGGTAGGTCGTTACCCCATGAGTTTTCTAGAGGTATAGGTCATAATAACACTAAAAGGGTGTATATTGTCAAGATGTCGTTCATGGTATTTTTTCGTTATTTGCATTCTAATATTATTTAACATAGCAATTTTATTTGAAATACATATAAAATTACATGAGACATGGATTGCAAGATGATAGGATGGAAATTCATGTTTTCTTGGTATCATACCATTATAATGAACATGTCAAGTTTGCAATGAATATATATTGTCATTAAAATTAGCTTATAATGTCGTATTTGTGGTGATGGTGAGAGGAGAACAAAAGAGAGAAGTCAAGGGGAACTTACCTATAAGCATGAGAAAATTCTGCGATATGGCAATAGAGGAGGTTCAAAAAGAAGAAGAATGGGAGGGAACTTACTCGAACAGCTCGTACTCATACAAGCGAGGAATTGAAGAGAAGTATCCTCGGTTTGAAGAACCGAGGCCGTGAATGCGAATAAGAGGGCGAAATCGATCTACTGACGTCACTTAGGAGATTTATGGAGCAATGGAGAGGGAGGAAGGAGCTTGAGGGAACAACGACGTGAGATGAAGGTGCTTGACTCCTTGTGGAAACTTGATGTATTAAGAACTTGAGAGAGTAAAGATTTGAGAGTAATATGCATAGGGAAAAGAGGCTAGAACTGAGTGGGGTGTTTATAGGAGAGTTATGGAGTATGGTGGATTAAACGGTGTAAAGAATTATGAAAAATTGGTATTAAAAAGAGTTTTAGTGGAGAAATGAAAAGACTGAGCAGTCTCGGGTTGAATAGGGATGTTTGGGGTATTGAAACGAATGGTCGGGAAGCTAAAGGATGCACGGACCCACTTGGACTTAACCAGGCCACAAAACTCGACTAAAGATCGGCCTAAAGTTTGTTTCAGTCTTCAAGGTTCATGTCATGTATTCGAGTCACTTCGTTTGGTCCATTTGCATACATCCTTTCTTCTGAAACATTTCGTAACTCGGTGTGATGCTCGTGCAAACTTTTGGGCTTCCAAAACGTCGTAAAAATAAATAATAAAAAATATTGTTTTCGTTAGGATTCGAACACTTGGGCTAATGGACAGTAGCGGAGATTCTTAACCAGTGAGCTACAAGTTGTTTCTTGTACTTATTTCATAAGAATTACTTATAACTCCTAATCAGGCTCAAATACACCTTTCCATATATTGACTGTGTTACAGTTGTACAGGGATTTCAGGGTCGTTACAATATACATAGAAGTTCCAATTTAGACACTTAAAGTTATACTTAGGGGTATTTTAGTGTCAAATTGACACATATGTATGGGCACTACCCTATGTGGGGGCCACATCATAGTAAATGATCAAAATGGGGCCACCCTACGTGGGGACCACCACTCAGATGAAACAAACATATTTCATGCATGTTTAGGCATGAAATTGGGACCTCCCGACGTCGATACGGGGGTCCCGAGCCCATCGAAAAGGGTCCCGATGGCATACAAAGAGCCCAATTTGGGCTCTCTCTGTTGCTTGTTTTGGCCAGGAAATAAGATAAAGAAAATTCATTTAAATAGAAATTCTTACGTTTTGAATTCCATGCACATCATATGAATGATATATTCTTATCATTCTTATAGTTTTATGTGTATTATAAACACATATTTTGTGTTCAAAACAGAACATGGATCGGAATATGTTCTAAGAAAGAATACTATGTGTTCAGACACATTGGATTCATATATGGAGATATAATTTATATCTGAATGAAATAAATCATATTTTCATTTTCATATGCATTTTTTTAGAAATCATAGGGATTTCAATCAATGATTCTCACTTTTTTTATGAAAGGAGATAAGATTATTCTTATTTCTTGAATATGCAGAGAAAATAGGATAGTCTATTTCAATTTTATACGGGACATGGGATGACCGATGTCCTAAGTTCAGTCTTTTGGGTCAAGAACATGTGAATACATGTTCTGAAGGTTTATTCATCTTCATCTTCTTCATCAGAGAAGGTGAAGAAACCATGGCCATGGTTTTCTTCTCTATGAAAATAGAAACTGTGTCAAGTTTCTATGGATCTTTTATTGATCCCTGATCAGAACTGAGAGAGAGAGAAAGAGAGAGAGATTCATAAGGTGATTGTAAAAAAAAGTGAGGAATGGATGATTCCATTCCTCTGTCTCACCTTCTTCTTCTTCTGCTCCTCAGAAAATTTTATAAAAAAAAATCTCTAAGTCTGTTAAAAGGAAAATCAATCCTCTTCTCATCGATTTGAGAATTATTTATACTTCTCTAGGGAGTGGGAGTGGTTAGAGAGCCGCTCCCTACGTTCTTAGAGTGAGTGGGGGTGATTGACCCTCCACTCCACCTAAAAAATAGACGTGGGTGCCTATTTTAAGGGGGTCACGATGTCGCTTTGCTTTGTGGGATCGATACCCCTCTAAAATGAAGCCTCATGATAGCAAGAGGGAGGGTCCCGACGTCAGGATAGGGGTCCCGATGTCGAGACCGCCCCCAAAAACAACTCTTTCAAGTTGTTTTAAGGGCTTTGCTCCTTGGATGGAGCCCAGTTGTATGAAACAAGTTTTTAAACTTGTTTATGATGCCATGTACCTCATATTTAGGTCTTGCTTGATCAAATTTTTGATCACTTGTTGTATTTTTTATAAATACTATGTGAGTGTTCATTTAATACTTCCTATAAGTATTTTTATACTTTTGGAGTCAAATTTTTTTACTCCAACAAGGGCTTATCACCCCTGTGTTTAGTTTGCATCTTAGCTCGGGACAAGGCCAGACCCACTAGCAGCTCCGAATCTTTCTCAGGTTCAGCGTGTCGGGAAGGCGGATGAGATCCCTGATAGCTAAGTGACAGCCGTCCCGAGGATGCTGCTGGCGTTGTGGTTGTAGGCCTTTCTCTCGGAGCAAAGGCGAATGTTTTCTTCTTTTTCTTAGACTCTACCGGGGCCAAACCCTTGCCTTTATCTGCCTTCTTAAGCTGCGAGCCAGTCGGAGCCTTAACACGCCTAGCATATCCTCTAGTCTATTCGACTCTCATATGGGATGAGATGATAGGCTCATTGTCATAAATATGGCCCTCTTCTGCCACCTCTTCAGCATTTTCTTCCTCGGCAACTCAGGCCCGGGTACCAGCTCGTGTGGATCTCCCATGAGCTACAAATACCAAATATGAAAGATCAGACAAAATGGATATATGTATACACAAAATATACATATAAAAGCCGTAAGAGAATAAAACAACTTAAGACTGGAAGTATCAGGGGAGCCGGCGGCATCGAAGGTGTAGATCTACCTGGTGATCCATACACTTTCGTTTGTTCCTTCTTTGACAGGGGTGACTGTTCTTCTCTAACCGCCGTGTCATCCAAACCTAAAATGAATGCCAGCAGAGAAGACCCTCATTTCTTTGTGTCCGGGGCACGGGACGGGTCTCTAGCCTGTGATAGCCTCCCTATTGATGGCCTCTTGGAGACCGTTGTTTTCTTTCGTATCTCGCCGATCGGTGCATCATCAGAGGGAGTCAGGGACTTCTGTTTAGTGGCAGCCCATGCGGCGGACTCCGTAGGAGCCCTCATAGAAGAGCCCACTCCTGCAACAACATGAAGAATCCATATATTAGAATATAGATAAAACACAACATAAAGATATATCTTTAAGAAAACGAAAGAAAGCAATACCAGTTCCGGTCGGGGCCATGGTTTGCTCAGTCTTGACCGGGATGTCGATTTCCTCGGTCATAAGGTAGGTAGCCAGAATACCATCAGTTGTCTAATATTTTTCGGTGTCCGTAAGCCACCATATAACATATGCTCCGCCGCACTGGCATCTACTCGCAATTGTTGTTCTCGACACTTTTGATCCTCGGACCTCACATTCTCTTGGTAGGCCCGGCTCTGCACCGACATCCTGTCATAATCCTGAAGGACATGCACTGCCTTGGAAAATGCTTTCCCCGTGGCAATAGGCTCTAAAATACCCACAGCCGGGCATCGTACGAATGTTCGAAGGTCCTCAGCAGCAACCCAGGGGCGGACTGCTTTGTCTTTTTCCATCTGAAGAAGCTTAGATAGTTTACAGGAAAAGTAAGCTTTGTAGTTCTTCCTCAGCGGCCATAAATAATCATAGGACACGGTGCCACAACGTCCAAATATAGGAACAAGGAATCGAGTTCCCAAAGGATAGTATATGAGCTCATACCAGCACTGGCCTAAAAATGTCAGAGTCGGTGGCCTTCTGATGGGCGAGAACTCAATAGGAATATGCTAATCTAGCCCTAACTGACGTCTAAGGCGATTAGAAAAATAAAGCTCGAGGCTTAGTTTTTCTTTTCACCTATACGGAATCATCCCATTTCGAAGAGAAGTCATAAATTCCAGATAGCAGATGTTCCCCTCCGAAAGACGGCGTGACGGACGTCTTGCCTGAAATTCCGGGCAGATGCTAATTGGTGCTATCCGTCTACCTCTCCGAAGATGCCAAGTTGATTTATGGCGCCATGTATCAAAGGTTTAAACGGATGCGTCCGATGTAGCAGACTTTGTCAGATTCCCCCTCGCTTGAGGGGTTTTTGATTGTGGGGACGCTCTTCCCTGCAGGCGCAAGCCCCTGCAGTTAATTACGCTACCGCATTGCGGTAGCAACTTTCTCCTTCTCCAGATGATCACTTCGTGTCGTGTGTGTTTGTTTTGTATTTGGTTACCCATGGATTGTATACGGAGACTGAGTTATGTCGTCGCCCGTAGGGCTTGGACTAGTCCAAATCCGTATTATCTTAGATTTGGGTTTGGGGGTTTGGGTTTAAGGATACGTTAGTCTCGTTTGAGACTAAGATCGACTTAAACGTTTGTTAAGGATACGTCAGCCTAGTTTTTAGACTAAGATCAACTTAACGGGATCACTTAGATCCGACAAGAGAGCAATTAAGGGAGCCCTGTTGTTTAGTTTAGTGACATTGCAGTCAATAGGAAGTTTAAGGACATTGCGGTCCAATGTTAGTTTTAAGACATTACGGTCAAGGTTAAGGACATCATAGTCCGTGGATTTAAGGACTTCACAGTCCGACGTTAGTTTTAAGACATCACGGTCAAGGTTAAGGACTTCATAGTCCATGGATTTAAGGACTCCACAGTCCGGCGTTAGTTTTAAGACATCACGGTCAAGGTTAAGGACATCATAGTCCATGAGTTTAAGGACCCCACAGTCCGTATCAATGTATGGTCATCGGGACCCGCCACCTCTTTGAAGACGTTGAGGAATTACAACGCCAAGTATCAAAGGAGTGAAGAGATGTACCCTTGAACCAAGGTAGATTAAATAGTCTTCGGCCCAATTTGGGACCAAGACCAATTAATTATGTTATGAGCCCATTAGCCCAGTTAAGTTTAAATTGAGGACTTATGGCCAGCTTGGGCTAAGTCAAATCATGTTTAGAATATTGGCTTTCTGTTGGTCCATTGAAGGAGAGGCTTTGCCTCTAGAAACTTAGCCAATTGGGCTAAAGTTAGTGTTAAACACTAAAGACCAACAGTGTTGAACACTGGGAGTGAGATTGACAAGTTAGTGTTTAACACTAAAAGATAGCTAGTGTTAAACACTAGCAACGGGGCTTTCAAATTAGTGCTTATACACTAAAGCAAATCAGTGTTAAACACTGGCAATGGAGATTTCAAATTAGTGCTTAACACTAAGGCAGATCAGTGTTAAACACTGGAAACAGGGTCTTCCAAGTTGGTGTTCAACACTAAGAAAGTCAGTGTTAAACACTGTAAATAGAGTTTTCCAAATTAGTGTTTAAACACTAAGAAAATCAGCGTTGAACACTGGATATGGAGGTTTCAACTTTTAGTGTTAAACACTAAGGCAAGAGGGGTCACGTGGTAGCACGTGAGAGCGCCCTCAATTCATTTTATTCTGCCAAAAGTATTGAATACTTTGGAGCATCACGTTCTGTCACGTGATGGGCATTTAAATGTTTGTCTGTTAGAGCTTCTGCCAAGGGGTCATGTGGGGCACATGAGACGTTGCCTCAAAGCCCTTCTCTGTGGAACTTTTCAGGGGTCACGTCGTAGCACGTGACCCTGCTTCTTTGCATGTTTGTTTATCTTTTTTTTTTAAGAATTAAATTCTTTATAGGGTTAAACCGTAATAATAACTTTTGAGGAATTAAATTCCCACTTTCTTCTGAAGAATTATATTCTTAGATAGAGTTATACTCTAGTTTCTTTTCTGTAAGAATTAAATTCCTCATAGATGTGAAGAACTAAATTCTATCATAGGATTAAACCCCAATTTCTCTCTTTTTTTTAAAGGAATTAAATTCCTGTTATTTTGATAGAATTAAGTTCTTAATTAGGGTTAAACCCTGGTTCTGTCCATTTTGAAGGAATTAAACTCCCATAACATAGGGCTGAACCCTAATTTTATCTCAAAGGAATTGAATTCCTATAGTTCTGTGAGAATTAAATTCTCAAACTTCCATTCCCCTTCTATGCTTTGGATCTGCATGGCAGGATCCCAACCCAATGAGAATTAAATTCTCAATTCATGGGGAGATGTGCACTTTGCAGATCCTCTGCTAGAAAAAGAACAAAGTTCTTCTTTTTATATAAGAGTTAAACTCTTTGAGAATTAAATTCTCTTTTTTAAGCCTCTCCCTTCTTACCTAAGCTTTTCTTTTGCAGAGGATCAAATTCTTCCCAAAATCTCAAGGCTCTATTTCTCTCTCTCTGTATATCTCTGTATGTCACTGTATGTCTCTGTATATCTCTGTATGTATTCTTCTTGGCTCCTATTTATAGGAGAAAGAAGAAAATCAATCAGTTTTAGTGAATCTTTCATTGAAAAATTTGATTTGTTTATTGAGAGATTTGATTTACATTCATCATTCATCTGGACCTTTGGATTATTAGGTGAATTTTATTCACCATTGGATTTTAAATCCAAAGATATCCCTTTGTTATTTCAGTTAGATTTTAAGGGAAAATCTTTCCAAGTTCAAGATTTTTCTATAAATAGGTGACATTTAATCACCTTTAGATCTTTAATCCAATGGTTCCAAATAATCATTCTCTTTTGGAAAGATTTGAATGCTCTTCAGAATTTAATTCTGTTAAATAAAGTGGCTTTGAAAGCCGGTCACGTGTGGCCACGTGACCCCTGGTCACGTGTAGGCACGTGACCCCTGGAACGGGCCTTTCTTCTCCTTTTGCGCTCTGTTCTCTGGCCGCTGCTCAGCCGTCACGTGCCAACACGTGACCCCTGGTTACGTGTGAGCACATGACCTGTTTCTGGAGCTTTTTTCTTGATTTAATTTGGAAACGAATGCGTCTTGTGCCACTGCTTTTAAATGTCACGTGTCAACACGTGACCGCTAGTCACGTGTTAGCACGTGATGCCTCCTCCGTAAGTTTTCCTGATTTTAAATCAGGAAACAAATGCCCCCACAGTGTTGTTCTCACATGTCTGCACGTGAGTGCAACGCTGTCACTTTGGTGACCGTTGGATCCATCTAATCGGGGAGATGAAGCGTTTCTATCACATCCTATAAATATAGGGGTCATTTCAGAGACGCCTCCACTTTGCTCATCTTCTTCCTTTGAGAACTTTTTCTTTGAGAATTTAATTCTCGTCTTCCAGAGCTTAGTTCTCTGCCTTAAAACATTTTCATAGTTTAGCTCTGTTCAAAAAGACTCTTTTCTTCAGGTAATGCTCTTGAATGAACGATGAACTTTCACATTCCTCTGGATTTTAAATCCAATGCAAGGGTTTTTACCCTTTTTAACAGGAACCCATTCTTTCTTTGAGCTTTTCAACCAAAATATGAAACCATTTAATCTTCAACAGTAGATCTTTTAGGGCTCATATGATCTTTAGGGAGATGATGATGGCGGTTCAAATCCATAGAATTTAATTCTATCCCAAAAAAAATTTCTAGGAATTTAATTCCCTTTTCTCAGTAAGGAATTTAATTCCTATGAAGAACTCAGTTTCTTCGCATGGAGGCTTCTTAGGGTCTCTTTGCCCTAGGTTTTCCTTCTGTAATTAATGGAGCAAAAGCTTTGTAACAATTCTCATGACCTTTATTTCAGGTATTATGGATGCCCATATGTATGGTCTTGACGAAATCATTTCCTATAGGAATATTCGTGCACTGGGCCGCAGTCAGAACCAGGATTTCACCAACGCTCAGTGCGCTGAGATCATGAGCCGCTTCGACGAGTACAACCATCGGCTACTCCCTCGTCGCTTTTCTCTTCTGAGACTCGTCGTGCTGGCGACCTGGGAGGCACTCCCTCTCTTTTGCACTGGCGTACCGCTCGGGGCATTGGACACTGCTGAGGATAAGGTACATTCGGTGTACCTGATGAGCTTGATCTCAAAGAGGAGGCGAGATCACCTCATTGATCTCTTACACCAGGCTTTTCAGCAGTCAGCCATACTTGCCGCCTATCGGAAGGTGGAGGACATTCGTGAGGACCCCGACGCTTGCGACCGTGAGAGGAAGCATACCAGGATGGTTCGAAATGCCTGGAAGATCTTGGACAAAGTTACATTCGAGTTTCTCAATCCCTGTCCCGCGTCTGAGGTCTTACTGTTGTAAACGTTTTCTTTTTATTTTTGTACGAACCTTTTAAAACCTGAATGATAAATCTTATTATGTCTTTCTGTGTTTGCATACCCCTTTTTTGTGGGATTTTGTCATACATTCATCATTCATCATTTTTTTTATTGTTGCTGCTGATGTGTTTAGCTTACGGGGCATTATTTCATTTTCTAGCACACACCAAGCATGTTGCTCACGTGTTCCACACGTGAGGGGCCTTTTATGGGGCTATTCAATTTTCCCTGCCATGTTTCTGTGCATGGCATTAGATGTAGAAAAGGAGCCTTGGAAATAGTTCCCTTTTTTATTTCCAACGCCTTCCCCTTTTTGGGCCTTGGAAATAGTTCCATCATGCCATGTTCTTCGCGCGTAGATTTTAATGCTCCCCTTCATAGTCTTGAGGCTACAGCCTGCTTCCTCTTCACAGAGAATTTCATTTCCATTTTGACGTGATTTAATTTGGGAAACAACTGAGTGTCATGGCCTGCAACCGTCCACACGCTCATCGACAGCCTTGGGAGGTGCCTATCGAGGCACGATTGGTGGATCCTCTCCTTACCGATGACGAATGTGACTCGGCGGTGTATGAACTCTCGATCCGTAGGGGGTCCCCCCTCCCGATGGGGTCCCTCTGGCTCCGGATGATTCTCGCGGCCGTGCTTGCCGGCATCCCTCCTCACCCGGCGGAGATGACCCTGTTGATGCTTGACGTGGCTGAAGAAAAGCTCGAGGGCTTTCACGAAGTGTGCCTGATTACTCAGGCTTTGAAGGATTGCTCAATTCACCTGCTGAGCCAAATAAGGGCCCGACGAGCTATTATGTCTGCTTTTGCGGACGAACATGGCATCAATAGATAGGGAGCGACTCCTCGCGAGAACCGTCGCTTTGATGTGTTGGAGAAAGCAGAGAGAGAGATGGAGAATTTTGTTCTTTGTTTTGTTAACCCTTGTGCTACTGATCCCGTGTTTGGTGACCTTTTCCCGCTAGCGTAGTATATTTAAATTAGTCTTTTTCACATGCTTTATGTTGAACTTCCATGTATGCTGAGTACTCGTATGTATGTTTTTGCTTGCATAAAAGAACTTTGTGTTCTTCCCATGAGAACTTTCTTTAATTGTGAACATTATCACTATGTTGCAAGCACATCAGAGCTTCGGGTATTATTTCTTTTCGGATATTCATATAGTTATGAATGCATGCTTGACAGAATGTACATCGAGAACTTTTTGTTGCTTCCCATACCAGGTGATGTGAGCGCGTTTTAGATCGACTATTGCTGTCGACTGGAGGCTCGTTTATACGGTCTTGAGCGTGCATGTCCTGTTTCCAAGGTTGCGGTCGCGAAAGCGAGCTTACATGACTTGATAGAGCGACGCGTGGCGAACATATTGTTGTGCGAGAAAAGGGCTCAGCCGTAAATTTTCGGAGAGGGAGCTGGCTTCTAAGGCGCTGAGCGAGCTTCAAGCCAATCTTACAGCCAAGGCCAACAAAGCATATGAACTCTGGCGGGTACTTCAAGAGTCTATCAAAGAGGTGGTGACTCTTGATACAGCTGCCACGTTCACTCGTGAAAGGGTGGAGGCCCATAAGGCCACCGAGAAAGAGCTTGAAGGGCGGCTTGCTTCGTATCAGGCCCAGCAGGCTCAGGCGGAGGCTCGTCTCCTGGAGATCCTGAATCATGAAGTCGTGACTCAGCAAAAGAAAGATGAGCTAGTAAAATTGCTACATCACCCGCCGGCTTGAAGACTTGTATCTTTTCCTTCCTTTTTGTACATACTCCTGGATGAGAGTATATTCTTTTCGCCTTTTTATGAATTGTACTTTGTATCCATTTTGGCTATGAATAAAAGACATATTTTCTTCTCAATGATGTGTCTCTTTTTATTGAATGCGCTCTGTGGACAATTTTATCTTGGTCTCTTTGCAAGGCAGCGATGGCTTAGGATTCAGGGTTAAGATCTGCCTCCTAAGACTTTTGAGCTTTATGAGCCATGAGGTTCTCGTAAAGAGTTTTTTCTCCCTACAGGTCGAGAGGATCCCGTAGGTGTGAGTTCTTCTTAAGAACCGTGAGGATTCTTAAGCGGGTTTTCCCCTGGGAGTCGTAAGGATCTCACAAGAGAGTTTTCTTCCTTATCCGTGTTTCACGGGGTCAGAGGTTGCTTTGGGATACTTCTCAAGGTATCGTAGTTTAAAGACGTCGCGGTCAAGGTTAAGGACATCATAGTCCGTGGATTTAAGGAATCCACAGTCCGATGTTAGTTTTAAGACATCCCGGTCAAGGTTAAGGATTTCATAGTCCGTGGATTTAAGGACTCCACAGTTCGATGTTAGTTTTAAGACACCACGGTCAAGGTTAAGGACATCATAGTCCGTGGATTTAAAGACTCCACAGTCCGATGTTAGTTTTAAGACATCACGGTCAAGGTTAAAGACTTCACAGTCCGTGGATTTAAGGACTCCACAGTCCAATGTTTAGTTTTAAGACATCACGGTCAAGGTTAAGGACATCATAGTCCGTGGATTTAAGGACTCCACAGTCCCATGTTAGTTTTAAGACATCCCGGTCAAGGTTAAGGACTTCATAGTCTGTGGATTTAAGGACTCCACAGTCCAATGTGTGGTTGCAGGGACCCGTCACCTCTTTGAAGACGTTGAGGAATTACAACGCCAGGTATCGAAGGAGTGAAGAGATGTACCCTTAAACCAAGGTAGAATCAGTACAGAATCAGGGTGGTTGATCGTTAGTTTTAAGACATTACGGTCAAGGTTAAGGACATCATAGTCCGTAGATTTTAAGGACTCCACAGTCCGGTGTTTGCTCTGGATGCTTCACACGGGTTCACTGCCGTGCTTGGCGAGGACCAGGCTCCGCTCTGGGCGTTTTCCACGGGGTCAAAGAGTGACATTATCCGCGTTCCACGTGACCAGGAATTTTGCACTGGATGCTTCACACGGGTTTACTGCCGTGTTCGGCGAGGACTAGGCTCTGCTCTGGATGCTTCACACGGGTTCACTGCCGTACTCTGCGAGGACCAGGATCTGCTCTGGGCGTTTTCCATGGGGTCAAAGAGTGACATTATCCGCGTTCCACATGACCAGGAATTTTGCACTAGATGCTTCACATGGGTTCACTGCCGTGTTCGGCGAGGACTAGGCTCCACTCTGGATGCTTCACACGGGTTCACTGCCATGTTCGGCGAGGACTAGGCTCCACTCTGGATGCTTCACACGGGTTTACTGTCGTGCTCTGCGAGGACCAGGATCCACTCTGGACGTTTTCTACGGGGTCAAAGAGTGACATTATCCACGTTCCACATGACCAGGAATTTTGCACTAGATGCTTCATACGGGTTCACTGCCGTGTTCGGCGAGGACTAGGCTCCGCTCTGGATGCTTCACACGGGTTCACTGCCGTGCTCTGCGAGGACCAGGATCCGCTCTGGATGTTTTCCGCGGGGTCAACGAGTGACATTATCCGCGTTCCACGTGACCATGAATTTTGCACTAGATGCTTCACACGGGTTCACTGCCGTCTTCGGCGAGGACTAGGCTCCGCTCTGGATGCTTCATACGGGTTCACTGCTGTGCTCTGCGAGGACCAGGATCCGCTCTGGACGCTTTCCACGGGATCAAAGAGTGACATTATCCGCGTTCCACGTAACCAGGAATTTTGCACTAGATGCTTCACACGGGTTCACTGCCGTGTTCGGTTAGGACTAGGCTCCGCTCTGGATGCTTCGCACGAGTTCACTGCCGTGCTCTGCGAGGATCAGGATCCGCTCTGGACGCTTTCCACGGGGTCAAAGAGTGACATTATCTGCGTTCCACGTAACCAGGAATTTTGCACTAGATACTTCACACGGGTTCACTGCCGTGTTCGGCGAGGACTAGGCTTCGCTCTGGATGCTTCGCACGGGTTCACTGCCATGCTCTACGAGGACCAGGATCCACTCTGGACGTTTTCCACGGGGTCAAAGAGTGACATTATCCGCGTTCCACGTGACCAGGAATTTTGTTGATTGTATCCGTATTCCACGGAATTGGGATTTGACTTTTCGGTGATCAGTATATCGCCGAGCCATGGAACTGGGAGTTGCCGCTGTTCCGTTTCACTTGAAGTTGTGCCCGTCGTTACGAGACGAGTGTTAAGATGATCTCTAGGCCATTTGCGGCCCGTCAAGATTTGGCTTCTTTCTGTGATGAAACCTGGGGGGGAGTATGATCACTTCTTTGTTTACGCCCTTGGATTGTATACAGGGATTGATGTAACATCACTCGTAGGGCAAAAATTAAATTTTCTTATTTTATTTCTTTTTCCGCGATGCTCTATCATTTCAGCTTTTATATCGCGAAGGTCGCGATTGCCCTATCATTTCGGCTATTTTTCGCGGTGCCCAATCATTTCGGCTATTTATTTCATTTTTACTCGCTGCTTTTTATTGCGAGTTGCCCCATCATTTCGGCTATTTTGCGTGCATACATTTTTACTTGCTGTTTTTTATTGCAAGTTGCCCCATCATTTCGGCTATTTCGTATGCACGTGTGGCCTACTGGCTTTTCGCCATAAACCTGAAATTAGACACCGATTTCGGCATCAGCACCGCTACAACTGGGATATTGCCAGGAGCAAATCATCATTTGCCTCTGTCGATGTTGAACAAAGGTGGCTTAGCGAACAGGGTTAGGGTCCTGTCGACTAAGGCTTTTGACTTCATGAGCCGTAAGGGTCTCACAAAGGTATTTCTCCCTACAAGTCGTGAGGATCTTGCAGGCGTATTTTCTCCTTAGGAATCGTGAGGATTCCTAAGTGTATGTTCCTCTGTAAGTCGTAAGGATCCTATAAGAGGGTTTTCTCCTCCTAAGTCGAGAGGACTTGCAAGGGCTGTCCACCATATGGATATATCCTTAGTCATGGGTGGGACCTTGCTGGGGAAATGTTTATTCGCGCCCGTGGATTGTATACAAGGGTCAGTATTGAGCCACTTGTAGGGCAGTATCGAAGGTTGTGGGGGTTGCTTAAGCACAAGTTTAGGTCTCTGTAACTTAAGACTTTCAAATCTTATGAGCCGTGAGGGTCCCATAAGAGAGTTCTCCTTACGAGTCGTGAGGATCTCGCAAGTGTATTTTCTCCTTAGGAATCGTGGGGATCCCTAAGTGTGTTGCTCCCTTGTGAGTCGTAAGGATCTCACGCGGGTGGTTTCTCCTTACAAGGTCGTGAGGACCCTGCAAGTGTCCTTTAACGAGGTTGCGCTCTTTCGGGTTTTCACAAAGACTCGCCGGTAGCCCTGCTGTTATTACTCACGGAGCGCTTTCGGGTTTTCATCCGTGCCCATTTTGCTTATGGACATACCGTTTTTATTTTTTATTATTTTTATTTTTATTTTTATTTATCTATTTATTTTTTTTTCTCGTCAGCCTAAGGATGCTGCGGTAGTAGTTTAAGGACGTTTCGGTTCGTCATTAGTTTAAGGACGTTTCGGTCCGTCATTAGTTTAAGGACGTTTCGGTCCAACGTTAGTTTAAGGACGTTTCGGTCCAATGTTGAGAGGGTCAGCTACTACTTATTGAGCTTGAGTTTAGGAAGATAGCGAGCGGACATAGTCGTCGTCATCTATCATTGACCTAGGTTGTGGCTTATTAAGCGTAGTATTTCTTTAGGAAGCGGTCGTTTATTGGCCTGAAAGGCCTTTCACCGTGCATATCCATGGGTAGATAGGCTCCACCCTGGTAGACCTTGTCTATGATGTATGGGCCTTCGTAGTTCGGCTCGAATTTTCCCCGCTTGGCGCGATTGGGGATCATAGGCCTTTTGACCACTAGCACGAGTTCGCCTTGGCGGAATGCCCTCGGTCGGGTCAATCTTTCGTATGAGCGCGTCATCTTCGCTTTGTAAGCCTCCAGATTTTGTTGCGCTATGAGCCGGGTTTCATCAAGGACGTCAAGCTCCTCAAGCCGAAGGTGGGCATTTTCTTCGTCCGTCAACTCGCAGTGGACTGCCACTCGTAGAGAAGGTAGCTCTATCTCGAGAGGGAGTACTGCTTCCGTACCGAATACCAATGCGTATGGCGTTGTGTTCGTGGCCGTCTTGAACGTAGTTCGATACGCCCAAAGAGCCTCTTGCAGTCTCTCGTGCCAGTCCTTCTTATTTCGGGACACCGTCTTATTCATGATCTTTGTCAAGGTCTTATTGAAGGCTTCAGCTAGACCGTTAGCTCGCGGATTATAAACCGAGGAATATCTCCAGTCTATATTGTGTTGTTGCGCGAAGCGACTGATCTTGTGGCTTCTGTAAGCTGGCCCGTTATCGGAAATGATCCGTCGCCGAGTTCCATACCGATAAATGACGTGTGTCTTGAAGAAATGGAGGATATTCTCCGTCTTCACTTCCCTCAACGGCACTGCCTCTGCCCATTTGGAGAAGTAATCAGTCGTCGTCAAGATGAAACGATGTCCCCTGGACGATGCTGGTTCGATGGGGCCGACTATGTCAGTTCCCCACATTTCGAATGGCCAGCTAGCCACCGTTGGATGGAGTGGATTTGGATGCTGGTGGATAAAGTCCCCATGGATTTGGCATGAGTGGCATTGCTTCGCATATTCGAGGCAGTCCTGAATCATCGTGGGCCAGTAGTAGCCCAACCGCTTGATTTTCAACTTCATCTTTGGGCCTGCTTGGTGAGAACCGCAGAGTCGGTCGTGAACTTCCTGAATGACCCTTTTTGCCTCTTCAGTCCTAGGCATCTCAGCCACAGAGAGTCAAATGACCTCTTGTACAGAGTATCGTTGACGAAGGCAAAAGACAGAGCTCGTTTTATAAGCTGATGTTTTGAAGACGCATCTTCGGGAATTCGACGGTATTTGAAGTAGTCTATAAAGACTTCTCTCTAATCCTCGGCCTTTTCCTGGTTTTTTATTTGCAAGGTCGTCTGCTCAATCTCTTCCTTTTCTTCGGATGATTCCGGAGATATTTCTGCTGGGGCGAGCACGCGGCGGCTTTGTACCACGATTCTTACATCGTCGAGGTTCTCATCAACCAGTTCCTTAGCGAGCTTGGCCAACGCGTCGGCTTTGCTGTTTTCCGTGCGCGGTATGCTTTCCAAAGTACAGGAAGGAATTTGAGTGAGCAGTTGTTGTACTTTCTCGCCATACCTCACCAGCTCGGGTTTGCACGTTTGGTAGTCGCCATTTACTTGACTAACGGCCAGCTGAGAGTCTCCGTAGATGAGGAGGTTCTCAATCCCCATGTCGATGGCGATCTCGAGGCCTGCTATCAAAGCTCCATACTCGGCTTCATTGTTCGTCCTCGGTTCTGTTAAGGAGAAAGCAGAGCGCATTATCCCTCCTTGTTGAGTTACAAAGATGAGTCCTACCCCCGATTTGATTATCGGGGTACTTTGTTTGCGCTTCTTCATGGAAGATGCTCTATCGAAATAAAGCTCCTATCGGGTATCACCACTATTGATCATGTCAAACGCATGTTCGTCTGGCAGATCGCAATTCAGAGGAGAACCGGCAGGTACTGGATGCTCAGCAAGGAAGTCGGCGATGGCTTGGCCTTTCACTGCCTTGAGAGGCTGATAGGTTATCGAGAACTCCATCAAGAGTAGGGCCCATTTAGCGAGTCTCCCTGTCAATATGGCCTTTGACATTAGATATTTGAGGGGTTCCACCTTTGATATAAGACGGACTTCATGCGCCAATGCATAGTGCCTGAGTTTTGTTATCGCAAAGATTAACGCCATGCAATGTTTTTCGATAGGGGAGTAATTGCTTTCTTCCCCCAGAAAAACTCGACTCAAATAGTAGAGCGCTCTCTCCTTCCCTTGGTCGTTTTCTTGTACCCATAATGCGCCTAAGGAATCCTCAAGGGCTGTTGTATAAAGAATAAGGGGCTTTCCCTTGACTGGAGCAGCTAACACCGGCGGGTTCTGCAGGTACTGCTTGATCTCATCCAGCGCGCTCTGGCATTTTTGATCCCAAACGAATAGAGTTCCCTTCTTCATCAGGTGGCTGTAAGGACGGCACTTGCCTGACAGGTTGGCGATAAACCGTCGGATGTACGCGAGCTTCCCTTAGAGAGACCGCAACTGTTTGAGAGTTCTCGGCGGAGGCATTTCCATGATCGTCTTGATCTTAGATGGATCTATTTCGATACCTCGGTGTCGGATGATGAATCCCAGGAATTTACCCGAGGAAACTCCGAATGCGCATTTGAGGGGATTCATCTTCAAATTGTATTGCCGAAGGCGTTGAAATACGGTCTTCAGATGCTCTAAGTGCTCTTCGTATGACATGCTCTTCACTACAAGGTCGTCGATATAGCATTCGACGATTTCATGTATAAGATCATCGAAGATCTTTGTCATGGCCCTCTGATGGTGGCACCGGCATTCTTTAAACCAAAAGGCATAACTTTGTAGCAGAATATACCCAAAGGAGTCCGAAAAGTGGTGTGCTTCTGGTCTTCGAGATGCATCTTTATCTGATTGTACCCTGATGAACCGTCCATGAAAGAGAAAACTTCATGAATGGACGTATTATCTATCATCAGCTCAGTGACCGGCACTGGGAAATCGTCCTTCGGGCAGTCTTTATTGAGATCTCGGAAGTCCACACATATGCGTACTGTCCCATTTTTCTTCATTACCGGGACGATGTTGGCGACTCAGTCAGGATACTGTACCTCCTGGAGAAACCCAGAATCGATCAGCTTCTTGACTTCGGCGTTAATGTTCATCTCAAGCTCGAGCCGCATTCTTCTCGGCGCTTGTTTGACTGGCTTGATATCCGGGGATATTGCTAATTTATGCACAGCAATCTCTGGATCTAATCCCGACATTTCGGAATAGTTCCATGCGAAGCAATCTCTATGCTGTAAAAGCACGTCCTTTAACGCAGCCACCCTTTCTTCAGATAGCAGCTCGCTGACGAATGTCGGTCGTGGGTCATCTGCCGACCCCAGCTCAATCTTCTTGAGGTTATCTGCAGTAGTATGTATGCCATCTTCTAGTTCTTTCGGAGCTGGTGGAAATTCCAAGATCACCTCATTGTCATTGTTTTCGAAGCACCAAGGGAGGTCGTCCCTATCCTCGGGCCCTTCTCTTCATATCGTTATCATATGACAGGTACGAGCTCACTTCTAAGACCGTCATGGATCAGGTTCTGCTCTTGTGGCTTTGGGTTCGTGCTTTTGTGGCAGCGTCACCCTCCAGCTGCTGGATAAAGCAAACCTGCCTTGCTGGTACTGGTCTTCCACCCAGTCTTTAAAGGTGAAGCAGTCTTCGATAGGTTGTCCTATGGCTCGGTGATAAGAGCAATAGCCCGGATGAGTGACCTCGTTAGCTTGCTCAGGGTGTTTATACTCCGGAAGTGTCATCATTCGGTGCTTCATAGCGAGATCGAGTATTTTCTTCATCTTTTCTTGAGGGAAGGAATACGCTCGACTCATCTTCTTTATGAGGGACAAGTCCGAACTGCGTAATATCCGATCACATGACTCTTTAATCCTGCGTCGTTGCTGTCGGCTCCTTTTTCCGCCTTTTGACTTATTTCTACCTCTGCGTCGGGCCTTTTGCGCAATGGGTCGACAGGGAGGAGCATCTTCATCTTTTGTAGCCTGTTGAAACAGAAGTTGTGTCCTGGCTTTCTCGTAGATGGCCATTTCGCGACTATGGTCGTCTCGAGCTTTTTGACCCGCTTTCCTGATAAGCTTGTCCATTCGTTCTTCAAACGACGGACTCGGCACTTCGCTCGCCGGATCCAGTTTTGACGAGGGGTTAGCATCTCCCGACAGGGCGTCCTCTTTCTCATCGAAGTTATATATGGCGTAGCTACCGTGGGCTCGCTCCCGTTTCCCGGATCTCATATATCCAAGCCCGAGAGTTTCCATTCTCCCATTGGGCAATTTGCGCTGGGTCCCAGGGACATCCCAAATCCTGTTGTAGAATCGAGCTTGTCGGATAGTCTGTTTTAAGGGTACCCCTTGGCGCTTCAATAGTATTTTCAACCCGTCTGTGTAGTATCTGGGCAAACTGATGGGTTAGAGCCTGTCGAGTGTAGAATCCGCGCCATGCCAGATTTCTTTCTCCACTTTTGTTTCCGTGGATCGGTAGAATAGGATCGCCTTTTCACCCTTTCACCTGGGAAGGACGTAAAACGCCTGCAGGTCCTGCACATTGTAAGCTTCAAGTGCGTCAAGGTCTTTGTAGTGTCCCCGCGGCACCATGGTGATTTGCAAACTCTGATCATCGCCAGGGGATGCTTGTATTGACGGCCGACTGGAGAACACGGCATTAACCTCATCTTCCGAGTCACTTCCGAAGATCAACATGGGGCGGACGGTCCCGGGTTGTTGCGTCGAGACGGACCAGCGTAAACTATCTCTTCTTCTTCTTCGGTATCGCTTCCGAAAACAGGGATGGTGGCGGCGGCTTTGTTCTCTGACTTGCGACACCTTTCTGTATCCTCGAAGACTGGCAAAAAGTACTTTGCATCTTCGTACTTGCGGACTTCGTTCACGGAGAATGGGTTCAGCTCACCTGTTACGGTATACTCAAAACCATCCTTAAAGTACTTCATACACTGATGCTGTGTAGAAGGGATGATATTGTACTCGTGTAACCAAGGACGACCGAGCAAGGCGTTGTAGCAGGTCTTGGCGTCAATGACGTGAAACTTGATGTCCGTGATGAGTAGTCCGAAGCGTAATGTTAATATCACAGATCCGAGAGTCCGTGATGACTGGGAGTCAAAACCGGAGATGGTAATTTTGTCACGAGCGAGGTGCTGCACGCTCATGCAGATTTCCTTCAACACCCGAACATTAAGGAGATTGACGGAGGATCCATTATCAACCAGGATTTTGCCTATCTTGATATCGTGGCAATATCCGGAGATGTATAGGGGACGGTTGTGGTCGCACGTCCCGAGGAGAAGATCTTCGTCACCGAAAGTGATGTCGGCCGTGTGCACTTCTTCCAGTTCATCCTTCATCCTTTCTTCGGCGAGGAAGGCTTGGAATTGTTCGGGCTCTTGTAACGCCTTGATTAATGAATCTCTCGCTTCCTTTGATAATAGGAGGGCGTCGAGAATGCTGAGCTGTGAAGATAGTTTCCTTAGGTGTGCTAGGATGTTATAGTCCACCTTACCCTTCCTGGGAGGGTCTTTGGCAGTCAACTCTTTCATGACTTGGTCATCTAAGGTGATATCCTCAGTGACCTTCTCCTTTCCCTTATCTTTTCTATTCGTGGGTTCGAGATTCTTTTCCGGGAGCATGTGATTGCGCAGCTGAATGTTTTCCCAGGCCTCCGGTTCTTCCTCTCTCCCTAAGACGGACTCTTTAAAGAGAGGGCCCAGAGCCATTTCCTCATCATAGTCGCTCCCAAAGGTGAGAACCTGTGATCCTCCGGCGTTAACCGTGCGACAGTTGCCGGTAGTCCTTTTGTGCCCGCCGGTAGTTCTTTCCTGCTCCCGACGAGTTCTGCGTTTCATATGCTTAAAATGTTGCCAATGAGCAACATATCCTTGCCACCATATCTTAAAAGCGTCGCACTCTTCCGTAGGGTGTGAAATCTTCCGATGATATGAGCAATAATTAGGGTGCCTCTCCGCCCCATTGAGCGTATTTTCTTCCGAGGGTGGTAGTTTCATTCCCATTGACATGGCTTTGGCAAACCTTTTCCTCGTCTTGAATATGTTTTTATCCGCATCGGATGTCTTTTGATCTGGCGGGAGTGCTTCGACTCTTTCGTTTAGTCGCTTGCGTTTGGCTCCTTTCGATGCGGCCATCTCACGCTCCCGATCGGCTTTACTTTTCAAACGAATCTTGTCTAGAAAGGCGTCGATCATTTCATCTGTCGGCCATACAAGTTCTGGCTCAGGGTGTACCCCCAGTTTCTCAGTGCCAGGAGTTTTTCCATCGTCCTTAAACGAGTGGGAGATCACATGACAACTCGCCACATATCCCTCGGATTCATCCGACGGGCTTTCTTCATCATCTTCCTCCTGAAAGACGTGGTTGAGGAACTCTTGCATTGTGACGGGAGTCCGCGCCTTTTGATTGTACTCCTCCAGCGCGTCAATCTGTTTCTGCAAATCCGTGCGCTTGTCTCCAGGCTTCACGGGCTTCTTGGATTTCTTCTTCTTTTACTTCGAAGATTTTGACGGTTAGGTGTGAGTACTTGGGCCATCACCACCGCTCATTGTAGTTGGACGCGGCTTCAGCATCCCTGCGGTGATTTGAGGTTCAAGCGGGTTCTTCCATTCGACTGCTGGGCACGCATGAAGATCACTCAGCATCCTTTTGGTTTTAGCTGATAGCACGACCTCCCATGGAGCTTCTTCAATAAAGGAACAAGTTGCCCCTGGTGCGTCTGTCTTCTTAGGAGTATGCGGCTGTGGCGGGTTCACCTTCCACTTTTCGGACAGCGCAAACTTTCCCTGGAGGTATTGATCCTCAATCCATCCTTTGAAGACGAAGCAATCCTCAATCGGATGGCTTACCGTTTGATGGTAAGGGCAATAATTGGGGTTATTCACCTCAGTGGGTTGTGGCGGTCGCCTTGGGTTTGGCAAGTTGATAAGCCTGTTGTGTACGGCCAGCTCGAATAACCGTTTTGTCTTGTCCCGTGGGAACGAGTAGGGGCGATTCATCTTCTCATTATAATACAGGCGTCTTTCTTCCAGTTGATCCGCCAGCTTTGGGGCACTGGGTTTCTGCTGAGCATTCGCGACGAAGGTTGCCTTCCCTTTACCCTTCTCACTCCGAGGCTCCGGCTTCGGGGGAGACGGTCTGTGACCCATCTGGGCCAACTTTTCGATTAAAGCGTGGAACGTGGTTGGCTTAAAGAACATCATGAACTGGGAGATAGTTGCATGAGGGTCTAGGGTTCCCATGAACATGCCCACCGCGGGCGCTTCCTTAATGCGTTGTTCGCATTTCGACCACAAATTTCGCCAGCGTATAGCGTACAGGACCCACGTTTCGCCTGGTTTCACCCTGGCATTAATTAATGCTATTATCGGAGTGCGTTCGCTGGCGCTTGCGAATCGCTGAGTGAATAGCAATTCCATTTCAGCGAACGTCTTGATGGAATTGTTCGGGAGTTCTGAATACTATTCGAACGCCGGTTCTGATAAGATGCCCACGAACTGGCGAAGCAACAGTTTATCATCACCGCCGGTGTTACCGCAAAGGGCCCTGAACTGAGCAACATGTTGGTGGGGATTGCCTGTCCCCTTATACACATGGAATTTCGGTATTGTATAACCAGACGGATATTTGATTTGGTCGTACCAGCTTGGATATGGTCGCCCCATTTTTACGACTTGACCAGCTGCCTCAGTCGCCTGATGAACCCGGATCTGCAGGGCTATATAGTCGTCCAAGTCAGCCTTGGAGATTGTCTCCTCCTTGGCCGTTGAAAGAACCGGTGGTGGATTCGACGTTTCTCTTCTATCATCTTCGAGGACGGTCGGGGTATCTTCAGTGGGAGGATCTTGTTGAATCATCATCCCAACCATGTCTTGAAATAAGTGGGCTATTTGCTTTATGTTGGCCGCTTGTTCCGCAGCCTCTTTATCTTTCTTTTCTAATATCCTCCGAAGGAACTCAGCGTCGGTTTCCTGTTCTTGTCGCTGATCCGAGGACGCTTCGGGGCTTTCTTTCGGCCCAGTAAGCGCGGCCATTGCGATCATCATTTCCTGGAGCTTCTGCTGTTGCTCCTGAGCTTTGGTCACCGACCGTATAAGCAGTCTATGCCCTATAGACGCGCGGCTATCTTCCTTTCCCGACGCCATGTATACAGTATGGACCATCATGCCCCCAGACTTAGGACGTCTGGGCTCAGCGCCTTTAGCTTTCGTCGCAGGCCCGGGGATCTTCTCCGGCCTCCTCTTTTTATGAGCAGTGGAAGTTGGGGGGCCGTTGAGGTGGGCACCCAGACACCTTTTCGTGGCTTAGCGTGATGACTGACCTCCTGTTGGATTTTCAGCTTCTTGTGATGGCGGGAGAAATTTGGATCGATCACCGAGTCTCGGGTCTACCGCCAGACTTTATATATTTTGGAAGAAAGCCATTGAGGAGATTGGGGCTGTTATGGCTTTATTTCCACGGCCTTTTTCAGCGGAGGGGGAGACCTCTTTAGCACCACGGCAGGAGAATTCCTACGCACCTTATTCAGCATCTCAAAGCTGTTCTTAGTTAGAACAGCAGCATTAACTTCTGTCGTCGGGGTTGGAGGAGTTAGCCCAGAAGGGGAGTTGCCTCTGGCCTTCCTCACTCGGCGCCAGTAGCGACGTCGAGCGTGCCGTGCTGATGGAATCGGCTCGGTGAAGGCCATAGCCTCGTCTTGCCCCCTGTGTAGGTGGGGGGTCGCTGCTGGTGTCAGCCTGTTAAAGACCGATGTCCTTTGGGTAGCAGGAGCGGGAGCTGGAACAGTCAATCTTGAAAGACCGACTTTTTGGCAGGAGAAGCCACCTAGACGACTTCAGGAGCAGGTTATTTTCTTAGGAGCAGCCTTCTCTGGGATTGTAGGCCCCATTACGGGTCCATAGGAGTTCTGGCCCGGTCTGGAGAAGACCGAGGCGCTGGTGTTGGGCGACCCGTTGAGAGGGGCCGCGGTAGGTGTAAGCCGATCAAAGACTGACTTCTTGGGAGCTTCCGGTGTCAGCACAGGAGCGGTGAAGTTCGTTGGCGGGAGCATGGTCCCGAAAAACAACCCGGTGGTGGCTTGAGTGACCTGTTCCACTGGCATTGTGAATAGCGAAGCAGCTTGGGGCCAGTAGGCTATACCTCCAGGCGAGGCGGAGCACCGGTTGCAGTTGCAGTTGGAGCATTTCGCACAAGTGGAAGCCATTAATTCTTTGCTTTCTGCAATAAGCAAAACGCTAAATCATAGTACCTTGAAACCCAAGGGCAACCATTGGCGAGCCGTGTTTGGTTCGCGAACACGACACATGAAGTGTGGAGTGGAAAGAGGAAAAGGTCCCACCGGGCGTGCCAAAATCTGTTCCCTTCCGAAAGACGGCGTGACGGACGTCTTGCCTGAAATTCGGGGCAGATGCTAATTGGTGCTATCCGTCTACCTCTTCGAAGATGCCAAGTTGATTTATGGCGCCATGTATCGAAGGTTTAAACGGATGCATCCGATGTAGCAGACTTCGTCAGATTCCCCCTCACTTGAGGGGTTTTTGATTGTGGGGAAGCTCTTCCCTGCAGACGCAAGCCCCTGCAGTTAATTACGCTGCCGCATTGCGGTAGCAACTTTCTCCTTCTCCAGATGATCACTTCGTGTCGTGTGTGTTTTTTTTGTGTTTGGTTACCCGTGGATTGTATACGGAGACTGAGTTATGTCGTCGCCCGTAGGGCGTGGACTAGTCCAAATCCGTATTATCTTAGATTTGGGTTTGGGGGTTTGGGTTTAAGGATACGTTAGTCTCGTTTGAGACTAAGATCGACTTAAACGTTTGTTAAGGATACGTCAGCCTAGTTTTTAGACTAAGATCAACTTAACGGGATCGTTTAGATCCGACAAGAGAGCAATTAAGGGAGCCCTGTTGTTTAGTTTAGTGACATTGCGGTCAATAGGTAGTTTAAGAACATTGCGGTCCAATGTTAGTTTTAAGACATTGCGGTCAAGGTTAAGGACATCATAGTCCGTGGATTTAAGGACTCCACAGTCCGGCGTTAGTTTTAAGACATCACGGTCAAGGGTAAGGACCTCATAGTCCATGGATTTAAGGACTCCACAGTCCGGCGTTAGTTTTAAGACATCACGGTCAAGGTTAAGGACATCATAGTCCATGAGTTTAAGGACCCCACAGTCCGTATCAATGTATGGTCATCGGGACCCGCCACCTCTTTGAAGACGTTGAGGAATTACAACGCCAAGTATCAAAGGAGTGAAGAAATGTACCCTTGAACCAAGGTAGATTAAATAGTCTTCGGCCCAATTTAGGACCAAGACCAATTAATTATGTTATGAGCCCATTAGCCCAGTTAAGTTTGAATTGAGGACTTATGGCCAGCTTGGGCTAAGTCCAATCATGTTTAGAATATTGGCTTTCTGTTGGTCCATTGAAGGAGAGGCTTTGCCTCTAGAAACTTAGCCAATTGGGCTAAAGTTAGTGTTAAACACTAAAGACCAACAGTGTTGAACACTGGGAGTGAGATTGACAAGTTAGTCTTTAACACTAAAAGATAGTTAGTGTTAAACACTAGCAATAGGGCTTTCAAATTAGTGCTTATACACTAAAGCAAATCAGTGTTAAACACTGGCAATGGAGATTTCAAATTAGTATTTAACACTAAGGAAGATCAGTGTTAAACACTGGAAACAGGGTCTTCCAAGTTGGTGTTCAACACTAAGAAAGTCAGTGTTAAACACTGTAAATAGAGTTTTCCAAATTAGTGTTTAAACACTAAGAAAATCAGCGTTGAACACTGGATATGGAGGTTTCAACTTTTAGTGTTAAACACTAAGGCAAGAGGGGTCACGTGGTAGCACGTGAGAGCGTCCTCAATTCATTTATTCTGCCAAAAGTATTGAATACTTTGGAGTATCACGTGCTGTCACGTGATGGGCATTTAAATGTTTGTCTGTTAGAGCATCTGCCAAGGGGTCACGTGGGGCACGTGAGGCGTTGCCTCAAAGCCCTTCTCTGTGGAACTTTTCAGGGGTCACGTGGTAGCACGTGACCCTGCATCTTTGCATGTTTGTTTATCTTTTTTTTTTAAGAATTAAATTCTTCATAGGGTTAAACCCTAATAATAACTTTTGAGGAATTAAATTCCCACTTTCTTCTGAAGAATTATATTCTTACATAGAGTTATACTCTAGTTTCTTTTCTGTAAGAATTAAATTCCTCAAAGATGTGAAGAACTAAATTCTATCATAGGGCTAAACCCTAATTTCTCTTCTTTTTTTTAAAGGAATTAAATTCCTGTTATTTTGATAGAATTAAGTTCTTAATTAGGGTTAAACCCTGGTTCTGTCCATTTTGAAGGAATTAAATTCCCATAACATAGGGTTGAACCCTAATTTTATCTCAAAAGAATTGAATTCTTATAATTCTGTGAGAATTAAATTCTCAAACTTCCATTCCCCTTCTATGCTTTGGATCTGCATGGCAGGATCTCAACCCAATGAGAATTAAATTCTCAATTCATGGGGAGATGTGCATTTTGCAGACCCTCTGCTAGAGAAAGAACTAAGTTCTTCTTTTTATATAAGAGTTAAACTCTTTGAGAATTAAATTCTCTTTTTTAAGCCTCTCCCTTCTTACCTAAGGTTTTCTTTTGCAGAGGATCAAATTCTTCCCAAAATCTCAAGGCTCTATTTCTCTCTCTCTGTATGTCTCTGTATGTCTCTGTATGTATTCTTCTTGGCTCCTATTTATAGGAGAAAGAAGAAAATCAATCAGTTTTAGTGAATCTTTCATTGAAAGATTTGATTTGTTTATTGAGAGATTTGATTTACATTCATCATTCATCTGGACCTTTGGATTATTAGGTGAATTTTATTCACCATTGGATTTTAAATCCAAAGATATCCCTTTGTTATTTCAGTTAGATTTTAAGGGGAAATCTTTCCAAGTTCAAGATTTTTCCATAAATAGGTGACATTTAATCACCTTTAGATCTTTAATCCAACGGTTCCAAATAATCATTTTCTTTTGGAAAGATTTGAATGGTCTTCAGAATTTAATTCTGTTAAATAAAGAGGATTTGAAAGCCGGTCACGTGTGGCCACGTGACCCCTGAAACGGGCCTTTCTTCTCCTTTTGCGCTCTGTTCTCTGGCCGCTGCTCAGCCGTCACGTGCCAACACGTGACCCCTGGTCACGTGTGAGCACGTGACCTGTTTCTGGAGCTTTTTTCTTAATTTAATCAGGGAACGAATGCGTCTTGTGCCGCTGCTTTTAAATGTCACGTGTCAACATGTGACCGCTAGTCACGTGTTAGCACGTGATGCCTCCTCCGTAAGTTTTCCTGATTTTAAATCAGGAAACAGCAGACCTCTTTCAAAGGTTTCGGGCTATTTTGAGACGCAACGTCCGCCGTAAATTCTACGTCGGTGTGGAAGGCCCTCCTGATCTGCTTGTTCTGAAACAGATGCATCGGAGACTAAAATCAGAAAGCTTCCCTGGAATCCCGACGGCAAGGGGTGCTCTCGGAAATCCTGAGGAACATTCGACGCATACATTCCTCGGATAAGCATCCCCGAAAAGGATAAACATATTGCATGGGAGTGTAGACCACAACAAGCCCGGGTCAGCTGGCACTCAAGAAAGTGCATATACTCCTAGGAATCTGAGAATACCATGTTGGTATTCGTTAGCACGACTACTAGGTTTCCACAGGCATCGAGTATGTAATTTTAAAAAATTTAGTGTGCTAAGTAATACTAATCTAGAATCGAACTAGAGAATTAGAGTTTATAAGCAAGTAATAAAGTTTTATATTAAGTGAACAAGGAATACAACCTTTGTAGACCAGTCCTTCACTTCTAAAGCTCCGTGTAGTAGTCCCTTAGCTCCAAGTAGTGGTCCCCGAACTCTTCTTAGGCTCCACTAAGCGAAAAGAACAAGCTTGCTTAAGGATGCACCCCCACCGCGTGCTTAATACCCTGCGCCATCTAGAAGGCTATCAAGAAAACTTCAGGCCTCATGACAAGCCCGATAGGCACAGCAAAATAGCACAGCCACAACGCGATGAAGGCACTTAGAAACATTTCTCTGCTTATCGTCTTATTGGGGAAGGATTTTACGCACAATCTCTTCATAAAAATGGAATGCCTTCACTATATATTCCTTGGTTGTAAGTGGCGCACGACCCCTGCTCGTCCCGACAGTTTGGGCCTCGCTGGACGAACCTCCTTTGCAGGTCTTTTTGGATTGCCTTTTCCCTTTAAGGGGAAGGATCTTCCCATTGGGAAACAAACACGTGTGTTCCCATCTAAAATTTGGGCTTTCATGTCAAAAGCAAACGCAACATACAAGCAAAAAAGTACAAAAGAGCCCCAAAGAATTAAGTGGCCTCAATATTTTTAAGGGAATGTAAACCAGTTTTTGGGGATTATCTTTTGTCGTACTCCCAAATGAGAATCAAGAAGACCATAATGGCATCGAAAGCTTCTTGAAAAGATCTTCGATTCGATATATTATGGGTCTCGTAACTCCTCTAGGATCAAAAGTTACGAACAAACATACGATGCAAGTATAGCTTTAAGCAAAGCTCTTTCAAAAAAGCGGATATATTTTAGTCTCACATCGGCCACACCAAAGAATTGAGAAGTGTTTATATGACACTTCCATCTTTTATTCTATTAAGACCAATGAATGAAGATATGGTGAAACTACACGCGCGCGCCGCCGCCGTGCCAGCAGGCCGGCCGAGCAAGCAAGCGAGCCGCATGTGCCTGCACCTGCGGACACGAATACCACTCCGAGTCCATTTCATAAAGTCTCAAGCATTATTTTTGCAGAAAATTAATAAAAAATGTTTTATTATAATATTTTAAGTGCTAAGTGCACACCTATTAACGCATCTGAATCAACATGTGCGCACCGATACGTGCGATGCACGTGCGCGCATTTTAATGAATCAACAAGTGCATCCAAGTGCGCACCTTTTAAAGAATCAACAACTGCACTAATGATACGTGCAATGCACGTGCGCTAACGAATCAACAGGTGCACACAGATACATGCAATGCACGTGCGCACTATCTTAAAGTGTGTAAATCAACATGTGCACACCGATACATGCAATACACATGCGCACCTTTTAATGAATCAACGGGTGCCTCCAAGTGCGCACCTTTTAATGAATCAACAGGTGCGCTAATGATACGTGCAATGTACGTGCGCTAATGAATCAACAGGTGCGCACCGATACGTGCAATGCACGTGCGTACTATCTTAAAGTGCATAGCCGCCGAAACAAAGAAGATGCTTCTAAACAAAGGAGAGAATTTTTTTTCGTTAAAACGAATTTAACAAATCAAACTAAATTAATTTGGGATCAAAGATCCAACGGTATGCATGTCACCCTTAATTGATATAAATCAATTAAATCTTTTTAAATCAATCTAAAATCAGATTAAGATCAAAACAAAATAAAACAAATCCTAATTTCTTCTCTCCTATAAATAGGAGCCTCATATGAATAAATCGAAAACTCGAAACTCCCCCTATAAGCTTGAAAAAGTCCCAAGTCTTCTTCTTCTTCTTCCTCAGCGAACAAGTACGAAAGGTAGAGATAAAAGAGGAAAACTTCTCTTTTCCTCCATTAAAAAGCTTTTGCTTTTATACAGGACCCTTTGCTTCTTTTTCAAATCTATTGATTCGCCGTAAAAGATCAAATGATCTTAAGGCTTGTTTCTCGTTCATAAAATAAATACTTTTGCGAGAGATCAATCCTAAGATCTAAGAAAATAATATGCGCATCATAAAACACATATACATAATCTGGAAATAGATAAAATCAAAGTTTTTGCTTCTTGGAAAAGACAAGAAGAAGAAAAGAACCTAAAACAGAAACCAGTCTTCTCTATGAAAGCTTTTGTTTTCTGATCAGAACAAGTGTGCACCCAAACTACTGTGCACTTAATAAAAATTGCCACCTTAGAGACATGCGCATCACTTGATATGCATGTGTCCGCACTTATTGGATGCTGGCCATAAAGGCATGCGAGTCACGTAATATGCACGTGTGCGCACTTGTTGAAAATGGCCCATGAATGTGAGAGCGTCACACGATATGCACGTTGACTTTTTACCTGAGCAGACATATACATGCGCACTTATGATTTTGAACTGATAACAAGTGTGAACCACATGATATGCACGTGCACAGTCCCAGATCGCAAGCGGGTGTGTAACCCACATGATATGCACGTGCGCACTCTCATCAAAGATGTTACATGTACATGCGTACGTGGACATCAACCTTTGCTTGATTACTTAGTTAAAATAAACTAATTATAAAAGCTTTTGCTTCTCATATGCAATCCATTGATCAACATATCGATGATGTCCCATATGATCTTAGTCGGATATATGACTAATGGTCGTTCACTCATATTGATCTTAGTCTCATATATGACTAATGATCGTCCATCCAAATTGATTTTAGTCTCATATAAAACTAACGATCCTCTGTTCCAACATGATCTTTTCCCTCATATACGGGATTTGGTTCAAGAGTACATCTCTCCACACCTCTGATATATGTCATTATAATTCCTTAATGTTTTCAAAGAGGAGGCGGGTCTCAACAACCACAACTCTTTCCTCATCCCAACTTGATGAAAAATATGAAATTTCATCAAGCAAGGGAATGCCCTAATCCTCATATTGATACACCCCATATCGATGCACTTCCATATTGATGTGCACATCTCATATTGATACACATCCCCAAATAGATGAGTATCTCATATTGAGCCCCAGCTTTATACATATATGCATATTTATATGTTTGAAGGAAATATAAATGCCTTCAAACTAGATCTTATCCCAATATTAGGCGCATCCCATGTTGCGGTCGTTCATTTCAACACGTGATAAACATGTGTACATAAGATGAAAGATGGACCGAAATGTTCCTAAACTAATATTAGACCGCGATGTACTTAAACTAATATATGTTTGGCCCTACGGCCGGTCTCCATATTGATCCTCGTATAAAATCCACGGGCATAAACAAGTCATGCTCCATTCATGTTTCTCATGGACCGTGATGTCCTTAAACTAATATGTTTTGCCCTGCAGACTGTCTCAATATTGACTACCATATACTATCCATGGGCTATTCATATATGATCTAATGATCAGTTGAGCCCATATGCCCATTATTTCTAAGTCGATCTTAGTCTCATATATGACTAACGATCCTTAGATCAAAGCCATATATCTCATGAACTTATGGACCTCATTTATATGAGATGTACATCCTAAGTTCAAAATCCCAAATCTAATATACGAATTTGGACTAATCCGCGCCCTACGGGCAACGATGATATATATTAGTTTCATACACAATCTATGAGCAACCCCATAATAAATAATTTATAACACGACACGAAGTGATCTGTCTGGAACAGGTGAAAGTTGTTATCGCGTTGCGATAATGTAATTAACTGCAGAGATTTGCGTCTACAAAGAAAAACATCCCCACAATCAAAAACCCCTCACAAATGAGAGGGAATCTGATAAGTCTGCTAAATCGGTCGCATCTATCCAAACCTCCGATATACGATGCCATAAATCAACTTGGTATCTTCAGAAAGGTGGGTGGATATGTTCATATAGTATCTGCCCCTAAATTCAGGCTAGACGTCCCCGCGTCTCAGTCCAGTCTTCGGAGGTAAACAACGTGATGCTCAAGAAATCTTCCGTAAAGGTCATCGAGGCCAGATCCAAGAAATACTCAAACCAAAGCTTGAAGCTCACCGTCCTAACCGGATACTGGGAGCTACAACATGCGATAGTATAATAGGCATTATACAGGTCTGAAAGTGTATCTTAGCACCACCACAAGTTTAAAACTGGAATCAAGCATGCAATTTTCGAATATTCATGGTGCTAAGCTACACTATCCAAAGATCTAACTAAAGTATTAGGGTTTATGGTATGATATCATAAGAACTAAACTAAGTGACGGAGATTACAACTTTTGTAGACCGGGTCCTTCACTTCTATAGCTCCGGGTAGTAGTCCCTACAACTCGTCTAGACTCCACTTGAAGAATGAACAAGCTTCCTTCGCGATCTTTGTGTCAAAAATGATCCACCCGAAGATCCTCTAATTCAAGCTGCCTCTTCACTAATCTTTCATTAGTGAAAGAAACACCCTAATTCAAATTGCTAATCTAAAGTAGAATGATGAAGTAGGAGTTTTTGGCTCACTTAGAATTTCCTAATGCCCTAGGGTTCACAACACATGTGAGGGTTAGGACAATGGAAGAGGAAGAAGAGGATAATGGGAGAGGAGAAGCAAATGAGCTAAGTATGCAAGCTTTAAGTGAAGAATAGCTTATCTTATACCTCACTTATTAAAGCATCCATTATATCTCAAATAAAAAATATAACCATGATTCAATAGTGAGTTAAGAGCAATAAAGAATTGTAAAAGCCATGCTTCACCCATACTACAAATATCTCCCCATTTTCCACCTTTTATTTCAATTTTCTTAAAATAGAAAAACCAACCATGCTTCATAATATACAAACACACACACACACACACACACACATATATATATCATATATACATATATTAATATATATAAAAAGAAAATAATTAGTGAGCTATAATATTAGTTAATATATAATTATATCAAATATAATATATATTATATTATAAAATCAACACTTGATTCAATAATCCGGTTATATCACATATAACCAACTAATATCATTTATCTGTATTTCACATTATCAAATCAACACTTGATTCAATAATCCGGTTATATCACATATAACCTAACCGATATCAAATTCCCGCCAGATTAGAATACGGTATCACATACTCGTATTTAATCAGACCCCTGCACATATCAACATATGTGCCCTACTTCGTTTCGCTTAAATTATGAAATCTCTGTGTGGGACTCTAAAGACTCGTCAATACGCCAGCAGTAGGTGATGATCACATCAGTCACCCAGAAGCCGTCAGCGGTACTAGCTGGACGTAACGGCTACCCAGGTATTGAGCGATTAGAAGATCAACAAGCAAGCTTATCCAAACTCCCGTGAAGTCTATAAGTAACACTTACCGTACAGTCCGATCTCTTCGTCTGATAGGTCGCATATCAAGTCTAGGGGTGGAATCATCAGACCCCAGTAACTTGATAAGTCATGCCAATGTATGGCTCATAATGGTTCGAGAAACTACGGATAACACTTACCAGTAAATCTCATTAGCCCTGGCCAGGGACTTGCTATTATAGCCAATTGAGCATAGCACAACATCAACTCTTAATACCGGGAGTGATGAAACCCCTCCTATCGCTCACTGCCTCCATGTGACTCGGGACTATACCCAAAATCCACCTGTTTGCACGACTCCTTTGAGCCATGGTAGGGAGGAAATCAAAGCACAGTGGGAACCACACAAGACACTATGACGATCTCTGGTCTACAGACTAACCTGTACCAGTATCACCAGAGAACTGCTATATGACGATAGGTATAATACCATCTAGGAGTTCTCGGCGAGTCATGTTCAGTGTACCCATTCTCCAACGAGCACATGTGTACGATCTTTGATTTCAAACACCAATGCTTATGGGATCAACCATCGCCCCATACAGGGTCAAGAAACGTACACACTAATCTACTCTGGAATATCGATGCCCTGTCTCGATATCCCCCTGACTAGGAACAATTAAAGGATATGCTTCTGGACTATCCAGGTCCCAGTAGTATGATCCGCATCATAGTCCTGGCAGTCAAGCTAACATCCTAAGGGCTTTATCAACATGTATAAAAGAGACGGTATAATAATACTAAGTGTACATGTTAAGTTAAAGAGCAACCAGATAGCATACTATCATGTCGAGCAAGAAAGTCCTCTATATATATGTCCAAGCATCCACTATATCTTATAATAATGGCCTCTAGGGAATACATATTCCTAACAATCTCCCACTTGCACTAAGGCCAGTTGTTGTAGTATCTCATACCCAACATCCCAAAAAGTCTCTCAAACTGCGTCTGGGGGAGGGCCTTCGTGAGTGGATCCGCTACACTGTCCTTTATGTCAACTTTCCTGACCTCGATCTCCCGTCGATCTTCTATCTCCCGGATCAGGTGATACCGCCTAAGAATATGTCTGGATCGCTGATGGGACTGAGGTTCCTTGGACAAAACCACAGTTCCATTGTTATCACAATACAAAGGTATTGGATGCTCAATGAATGGAACCACACCAAGTTCAACTATGAACTTCTTCATCCAGACAGCCTCTTTGGCAGCATCGTTGGCAGCGATGTATTCAGCCTCCATCATCGAGTCTGCTATGGTATCTTGCTTGGAACTCTTCCAACATACCGTCCCTCCATTGAGGGTAAAGATAAAACCCGAGACCGACTTACTGTCGTCCTTATCACTTTGAAAGCTCGAATAGGTAAAGGACTCCACTTGGAGTTCTCTGTTACCATACACCAAGAACATTTCTTTAGTCCTTCTCAAGTACTTAAGAATGTTCTTCACAGCTGTCCAGTGCTTTTTCCCAAGATCTAATTGATACCTGCTCACTACACCTAGTGAGTAAGCTACATCCAATCTGGTACATAACATCGCACACATGATAGACCCGACTGTAGAAGCATACGGTATCTCTTCTATGTGAGCCCTCTCCAAATCAGTCCTGGGATACAATTCTTTAGAGAGAGTGATTCCTGAGCAAGCGGGTAAGTTACCAAGATTAGAATCTTCCATACTAAACCTCTTTAGTATGGTGTCTATATACCTGAATTGAGACAATCCCAACATTCTTTTAGATCTATCTCTATAGATCTTTATCCCCGGGATATAGGAGGCATCACCCAGATCTTTCATGGAGAACTTGTGTGATAAGAAGAGCTTGACCGAGTGTAGCATAGGAACATCGTTTCCTCTCAAGAGTATGTAATCCACGTACAATACGAGAAAGACAACCTTACTCTCTACAACCTTTTTGTATATACAAGGTTCATCTACGTTTTTTTATGAAGTCAAACTCTTTGATAGCTTCATCAAAACAGATGTTCTAGCTCCGCGATGCCTGCTTTAATCTGTAGATGGATTTAAGCAGCTCGCACACGCTTCCGCTGCTCCCATTGTCTACGAAGTCCTCTGGCTGTGTCATGAACACGCTCTCTTCTAAATCACCATTTAGAAAAGCGTTCTTGACGTCCATCTGCCAGATTCTATAGTCATGGTATGCAGCAATGGCAAATAAGATCCTGATGGACTTAAGCATTGCCACTAGAGAAAAGGTTTCATCATAGTCGACACCTGGTCGTTGACGAAAACCATTTGCTACAAGTCAAGCTTTGAAAGTCTCAACTTTTCGATCTACACCAATTTTCTTCTTAAAGATCCACTTGCTCCCTATGGGTTTTACCCCTTCAGGAGCAACTTACAAAGTCCATACTTTGTTGGTGTACATGGATTCCATCTTAGATCGCATAGCATCCAGCCATTTCACAGAGTCCCCACTTGTGATTGTTAGTTATATGTATGCCCTAGAGGCTATTATTATACATGTGATGTATATTATAGTGGATGCTTGGACATATATAAGGACGAATTTCTTACTCGACATGATAGTATGCTATCTGGTTGCTCTTTATCTTAACATGTACACTTATTTTCTCTCTATTACATGTTGATAAAGCCCTTAGGATGAGTACTTGACTTCCAGGATTATGATGCAGATCATACTAGTGAGGCAGAAGTAGTCGGTAAGTACATCCTTCAAATGTTCCTAGTCGTGGGAGTATCGAGACTGGGCATCGATATTCCAGAGTAGACTAGCGTATACGCTTCTTGACCCATATGATGGGCGATGGATGATCCTACATCCATTGGTGTTTGACATCAGAGAAGGTGTACGGGTGCTCAATGGAGACTGGGTATACTGGACGGACTCGCCAAGAACTCCTAGATGATATTATACCTCACGTCAGATAGCAGATCTCTGGTGACACTGGTACAGATTAGTCTGTCGACCCGAGATCGTCATAGAGTCTTGTGTGATTCCCATTGTGCTTTGATTTCTATATTACCACGTTCAAGAGATCATGCAAAACGGTGGTTTTTGGGTACAGTCCCGAGTCACATGGAGGCAATGAGCGATAGGAGGGGATTTCGTGTCTCCCGGTATTAGGGGTTGATGTTGCGCTATGCTTGATTGGCCATAACAGAAAATCCCTGGCCAAGGTTGCTGAGATTTACTGATAAGTGTTATCAGTAGTTTCTCGAACCGTTATGAGCCTCACATCGTCATGACTTATCAGGCTATTGGGGTCTGACGTTTACCACCCCCAGGCTGAGATATGCGACATATCTGACGAAGAGATCGGACTGTACGGTAGTGTTACTTATTGGATTCGCAGGAGTATAAGCAGGCTTGCTTGTTGATCTTCTGATCGCTCAATACCCGGGTAGCCGTTACGTCCCGCTAGTACCGCTGACGGCTTGTGGGTGTTTGATATGATCATCACCTACTGCCGGCGTATTGACGAGTCTTTAGAGTCCTACATAGAGGTTTCCTGGCTCAAGCAAAACGAAGTAGGAGCACATATGTGATATGTGCGGGACCGAAATTAATACGAGTATGTGATACCGTATTCTATTCTCTCTATATGTGATATCGGACGGTTATATATGATATAGCCGGGTTATCGGATGAAGTGTTGATTCGATAAGTTGATACATATGATATTAGTCGGTTATATGTGATATAGCCGTATTATTAAATCAAGTGTTGATTTAATAATTTAATGTATAATTATATATTTGATATATTAACTTACATTAACTAATATTAGCTCACTTAAGCATTTTTTTTCTCACTTGTGTGCACTTAATATATATGTGATATATATTAATGTGTCATGCTTGTTGCTACATGCTACATGGGTGTATGAGATTCACACCATGCTTAACATAATGAAGGGTTTTATTTATTTAAAGTAAATCAAAATTAAATGGAAATTAGTCACATGGTTGAATCTTGTGGAACCATTGACCAATTCCACTAATTTTGTTTTACTTGAAATATTTATTAACCCAACCATTATGATTAGCCATGGTTTAGTCTCTACATAAGTTAGTATATGATATTAACTCACCCATAGTTCCCATTCTAGACTTAACTTTTTCCATGGTTGCTTTTCTTCATCTCCTTCCTCTAGCTCTCTTGCAATTTGGGAGGTGAAGAAAATGAATGAGAAAAATATTTCTAAAGTGAGCAAAATTCCTACTTCATCAACCTACACTAGATTAGCCATTTAGTTTAGGTTGTTTGCCTCACAATTAGTGAAGAGGTAGCTTGAGTTAGTGTCTTCTCGACGTAGATCATCTTCGGCCTCGAAAACTTCAAGCAAGCTTGTTCCTTTCATCTTATGGAGCCTTTCTAGAGTCCGGGAGTTCACTACTTGGAGAGAAGGGACTACTACACGGAGCTATTGAAGTGAAGGACCGGTCTACAAAGGTTGTATTCCTTGTTCACTTAGTGTAATGGTTGATTACATGCTACACTACTACAAATAGGGGTTGCCCCTACGAATAAATCCGTAGGAGAAAACCACAACCCCTACGGCTATAGCCGTAGGGGACAGAAAATAGGCCGTAGGTGCAAACGCCGCAGGTGCAATTCTTGGCCTTCAACATGCCCCTACGGTTAAATACTTGCCCCTACGACTTAATGCATAGGTCCATCTGTCCCTACGGATTACACTGTAGGGACAAAAAAGTTATTTAATTTATCGGGTTATAAAATATAATAGTTGTCCTTACGGATTACACCGTAGGGCCTAATTACTACATGCGTAGGTCTCGATGTGTAGGGGCAAAATATCAGGTATACTGATACTTTGTCCCTACGGATACCTGTGTATGGGCATGCTGATGCCCCTATGGTTCAATCCGTAGGGACAAGTATAACCCATCTTACTGAGATCATAGGGGCAAAATATCAGGTATACTGATATTTTTCCACTACGGATAAATGTGTAGGGGCAACATTTGGCCCTACGGATTAATCCGTAGGGGCACAATATCAGTTTTTTTTTTAAAAGGGCTGCCTGTTTTTTCCTCGCCCTGTGCACAATAATATATACATCATATATAAATGAAATCAACACGCAGAATATATACCGCAGTATTCATAACAACACTCACGCATATATAAATGAAATAAATAAGCAGGATACGATATAAATCTAAATCAACATGAAACACCACCAATATCAATATCGTCCAAAATATATACAATATGTATCGTATAAGTATTTAAATATAAGAATCAAAAAGCTACCCTAGCTCGGTCCAGCTCCACCTCTGAGCATCACCGTAATCCGGCGCGCCTGCTCCTCAGATATACCCTGAGTCAATAACTCGAGCAATGTGGAATGTGCGGGAGTCTGAGCGGGCTGTGGAGCTGTAGGAGTGGTCTGCGCAACCACCGCCGAGGTAGTGGCTTGCGGAGCCGCAGCTGCTGGAGTCTAAGCGGGCGGTGGAGCTATAGGAGTGGTCTGCGCAACCGCAGTCGAGGTAGTGGCTTGCGGAGCCGCAGCCGAAGCAGATGCATGTGGAGGCTCAGCCGATGTACCCTGTCGCGCCTGTTCAATTTTGTGTGTAATAAACGAGTAAGAACTGTGTATTAGTCGAATTCGTATCATTATCAGGTTATTGCGAAACCCCAATCTATGTATACTTAGGGACTTAGGCCTCGTTTTGATATCTAGTTTGGAAAACTGTAGTTTATTTTAATTAGACGGTTCTATGTATGTATGATTAATCAAAGCTAAGTCTACAACCAAATAAGCTCAGGATACGTACTAATATTGGATATGTTGCTATCTATAATATGACATAATATTTTACTATTAAGTAGTATACATACCAACATCTCCTTCAACTCCTGGATGGTGGCCTTCAAGGTGTCCAGTTCTTACTCGAAACGTCGCTCACGGGAGGTAGAAGAAGTAACCGCCGGAGTGGAGTCCAACCTCATATGGGCCCTGCTAGGACCTAGTCCCCGGCCTCTCTCCTAACCTCCGTGGTGCCCTCCGTGTGCGGCGTCTAGAACTGGGGTCAGCAGCGTCGGATCGTTCTGTCCAGTAAAATCGATCCCCGATGCCTCCGCCTGCTCAACCACCCGCTCCTACACCCATATTAACCAGTAAAATATAAGTATATCATTTAAATTTGAACTTTTCAAAACAAAATTTTCAAATAGGGGTTGAATAAATATTAACACTTACGCAATACTCCTGGGTAGTGGTGTCGGGGTATCGAAGCTTGCCCGTGGCGGGATCTGTTGAGGTGCCGTGGACGGCAAAATAAGCGGACAGCACGGTCGGTGTACTACCCTGCGCCAGGGTCTGAGCTCTCTGCAATTCGCCAAAAATTTACATATATTAGAAAATAACTCTTAATATTACATTATATCACAAAGGCCGGTCTATTGTAATTTACTGATAACTCTATGGCACGAATAATATTTCTCGAGCCACCTGTATAAGTGGGGCGACCTCTCTTCGCCGACTTTCTATTCTCTTTATTATGATCGGCCTATTTCTGCACAACACATTCAGATTTAGTTTTCTAATTAAACAACACCAAAAGATAAATTATATATTAAACAATCAATTGCATTTAAAACACATACCTCTTTGCGCTCAGAGTCGAAATATTGGCACAATAGAGGCCATGTATCTACGTCGACTCTCGCAAAGGCCGGAGAATGTTGGAGGACCGCTCTCTCTGCCTCGGGGGTCTCCATCCGCAGGGAATTGCAGTCGATCTTCAGCTCATTCCTATTATATCTGACCTTCGATTGCATGTTCTTCATCAGGCCATGGTACAGAGCGTGAAGATCGAGCACCCTCCCAGGGTGATCAGGGTCGGGTACAGGCTGAAAATCGTAATCCAACGTAACATACAAAAAAAATAATGTTATTAAATTGCAAATGTTAATAATAAATATATTGGATAAATCAAATGAAAATATATATTAATACCCGAGCCTGATCCCCGAAGAGGGCGAATGAGCGCCGGTGCTGGTCGCCTCACTCAACGTGAAGTGGATAGTTCTTCACGAGGCGGCTCTCATCCCCCATATACCGGCCGAACCACTCGGCATAATCGCCGGTATAGAGATAATCACTGGTAAAAAAGAGGGGGAATGCTGCCTCTCCCCTAGCTCGGTCGGGCCTCAGCCTGTGGGACAGATTCGGGTCTCGAGTCCCCCTTTCGGGATGGGGAGGCCCTGCGTCTACAAGAAATATTAAGACAATCAATATTAAGACAAAAAAAGTATTAAAAAATCAAGGTTTAACGAAAATTGTAGTGTGATATATACCTTCGGAAACAGCAGCACGAGCCTGGGCCCGGGCAGCAACACGAGCGGGACGATAGTTCCTCCGGTGAGGAACAGCCGGTGATCCGGACGTGGACGCATCTCCAACTAGAAAATACATCGATAAAATTACATAAAGTTCATGTTTATTCTTAAAGGATATGTAAAATGAATAAATATTTTATATTTATTCATACAAACCTGCAGACTGAACGGAGGGTATGGAAGTGACGGGAGTAGCCCCTGCACCAGACGAGAACGCACCACCTATAATTAAACAATCAAGTATCAGCTAGATAAGTAATTGCAAGAAAAATGCGTATATCAAAAATATAACATTCTAAATCAACATTTAAACAGTATAGGATATATAAACATACCCGTAGGTATATGATATATAAACATACCTGGAGGTGAGGGAGTGGCCTTTGCCCCTGATGTGGACGTGTCACCAACAGCTAGACAATCAAACATTGACAATGTTAGTAATTTTGACATGAACATGCATCTATATCTATAATATACATTCAAAATGAATATGCGTGCAATATACCTGGAGATGTGGCAAAGTCCACACGGAAGGAGGCATCCGAAGGGGTCTCCAATAGGGGTGCAAGACCGGCCCTCTGAAGCTCCCTACGCAGCTCTCCGGGCGGCAGAACCGCTCTGCCTCTGCCTCTGCCGATGCTACGGTTGGAGCTCCTGCCGCCCCTCGCTACTCCCGTCATCGTCATCAAATCTAGATAAAACGATTCGTGGACGCATTAGACAATCATTACAAGCATTGACTATATATGTATAGATCGTAAAATGTGAAGTAATAATATAACATTACTGATAACCTTTTTCGCTTCGTGGGCGCATTAGACATATCTACTTGGATTTCATCATCGATATCATTTCCCTTAAGTTTTGAATCTGCAGAACTAAGTTCTTATATGAAGGGTTGAGTTTACGGTAAAGTTGTGTGTTTATGTTATCATCGAGTATCCTACTGAAGGAACTAGTGCATCCAAAACCATAACCCTAATTTTTGGAGGAATTAAATTCCCATATGTGCATGTTATTTCTTTTTAACTTAGTTCTTTTCCCTTAAATTTTGAATCTGCAGAACAAAATCACCCCGATGAGAATTAAATTCTCAACCTGTAGGGAGATTCGCTACAGCAAATATAAACCAGAGGAAAAACTGAGTTCTTATATGAAGGGTTGAGTTTACGGTAAAGTTGTGTGTTTACGTTATTATCGAGTATCCTACTGAAGGAACTAGTGCATCCTAAACCCTAACCCTAATTTTTGGAGGAATTAAATTCCCATATGTGCCTGTTATTACTTTTTAACTTAGTTCTTTTCCCTTAAGTTTTGAATCTGCAGAACAAAATCTCCCCGATGAGAATTAAATTCTCAACCTGTGGGGAGATTCGCTTCTGCAAATCTAAACCAGAGGAAGAACTGAGTTCTTATATGAAGGGTTAAGTTTACGGTAAAATTGTGTGTTTACGTTATCATCGAGTATCCTACTGAATGAACTAGTGCATCCTAAACCCTAACCCTAATTTTTGGAGGAATTAAATTCTCATATGTGCCTGTTATTTCTTTTAACTTAGTTCTTTTCCCTTAAGTTTTGAATCTGCAGAACAAAATCTTCCCGATGAGAATTAAATTCTCAACCTGTGGGAAGATTCGCTTCTGCAAATCTAAACCAGAGGAAGAACTAAGTTCTTATATGAAGGGTTAAGTTTACGGTAAATTTATATGTTTACGTTATCATCGAGTATCCTACTGAAGGAACTAGTGCATCCTACACCCTAACCCTAATTTTAGGAGGAATTAAATTCCAATATGTGCCTGTTATTTCTTTTTAACTTAGTTCTTTTCCCTTAAGTTTTGAATCTGCAGAAGAAAATCTCCCCGATGAGAATTAAATTCTCAACCCGTGGGGAGATTCGCTTCTGCAAATCTAAACCAGCGAAAGAACTAAGTTCTTATATGAAGGGTTAAGTTTACGGTAAAGTTGTGTGTTTACGTTATCATCGAGTATCCTACTGAAGGAACTAGTGCATCCTAAACCCTAACCCTAATTTTTGGAGGAATTAAATTCCCATATGTGTCTGTTGTTTCTTTTTAACTTAATTCTTTTCTCTTAAATTTTGAATCTGCAGAACAAAATCTCCCCGATGAGAATTAAATTCTCAACCTGTGGGGAGATTCAAATCTGCAAATCTAAACCAGAGGAAGAACTAAATTCTTATATGAAGGGTTAAGTTTACGGTAAACTTGTGTGTTTACGTTATTATCGAGTATCCTATTGAAGGAACTAGTGCATCCTAAACCCTAACCCTAATTTTGGAGGAATTAAATTCTCATATGTCCATGTTATTTCTTTTTAACTTAGTTCTTTTCCCCTATGTTTTGAATCTGTAGAACAAAATCTTCCCGATGAGAATTAAATTCTTAACCTGTGGGGAGATTTGCTTCTGCAAATCTAAACCAGAGAAATAACTAAGTTCTTATATGAAGGGTTTAGTTTACGGTAAAGTTGTGTGTTTACGTTATCATCGAGTATCCTACTGAAGGAACTAGTGCATCCTAAACTCTAACCCTAATTTTTGGAGGAATTAAATTCTCATATTTCCATGTTATTTCTTTTTAACTTAGTTCTTTTCCTTTACGTTTTGAATCTGCAGAACAAAATCTCCCCGATGAGAATTAAATTCTCAACCTGTGGGGAGATTCGCTTCTGCAAATCTAAACCAGAGGAAGAACTAAGTTCTTATATGAAGGGTTAAGTTTACGGTAAAGTTGTGTGTTTACGTTATCATCGAGTATCCTACTGAAGGAACTAGTGCATCCTAAACCCTAACCCTAATTTTTGGAGGAATTAAATTCCCATATGTCCATGTTATTTCTTTTTAACTTAATTCTTTTCCCCTAAGTTTTGAATCTGCAGAACAAAATCTCCCCGATGAGAATTAAATTCTCAACCTGTAGGGAGATTCGCTTTTGCAAATCTAAACCAGAGGAAGAACTAAGATCTTGTATGAAGGGTTAAGTTTACCTTAAAGTTGTGCGTTTACCTTATCATCGAGTATCCTACTGAAGGAACTAGTGCACCCTAAACCCTAACCCTAATTTTTGGAGGAATTAAATTCCCATATGTGTCTGTTATTTCTTTTTAACTTAGTTCTTTTCCCTTAAGATTTGAATCTACAGAACAAAATCTTCCCGATGAGAATTAAATTCTCAACCTGTGGGGAGATTCGCTTATGCAAATCTACACCAGAGAAAGAACTATGTTCTTATATGAAGGGCTTAGTTTACGGTAAAGTTGTGTGTTTACGTTATCATCGAGTATCCTACTGAAGGAACTAGTGCATCCTAAACCCTAACCTTAATTTTTGGAGGAATTAAATTCCCATATGTCCATATTATTTCTTTTTAACTTAGTTCTTTTCCCCTAAGTTTTGAATCTGCAGAACAAAATCTCCCCGATGAGAATTAAATTCTTAACCTCTGGGGAGATTCGCTTTTGCAAATCTCAACCAGAGGAAGAACTAAGTTCTTATATGAAGGGTTAAGTTTACGGTATAGTTGAATAAATTTGATCGACATTGCAAGTTAAACTTCGGCTTCGTATGTACCAAGAACTAGCATCTCCAGAAATATATTAGACATCAATTTGGATATTTCAATTTACTACCCATCTGTATCCATATGCATAAAAGGGATGCATTTCATATATCCATATTTTGAGTCATCCATATTTATCGTGTGAAAACAAAAGAGTATGAAAACTACATGGTCCTGTGTATCTATATATTAGACCATTGAGATCAAGATTGATAGAACTGATCATCCACAAAGAGATTAAGGGTTGACTTTTGACAGCCATATGAAGGAAAATTTTCTCCTATGGAAACCTAATAATATACCCATTATCCTCATATATACATATATGCAAGCAGGCATGGATACATACATGCAAATATTTGAAAAATTAATATATCAACCAAAAACTATTATTGCAATGGCATTCATCTATAAAAATCAACAATTAAAACTACAAATGTAGGATACTGATATCATAAAGAGTTATACGCAACATATGAATTCACATGACTGAAAACATGCATCAAAAAAACATGTTCATCCAAAAGAAAGGCCACTGTCAACAAATGTAGACAAATACGTCATAAAAACAATAACTAACAAGTTGATTAGCATCTGGATCAAGAAAATGATAGGAAAAACAATTGACTATGATCTATAATGACAAGTCTATTACCATGAATCTCGACTAACAAAAGTGGCTTTTCGTCCTCAGTAGCTTGATAATTGGGATTTGATGGAGAATAAAAATATGCATATGTCGTTTGACCGGGAACTTCAATAGGAAACTCAATGAGGTCGGGTGTACTGAAGTACGCTTTATATTTCGCTATATCAGGTGATGAAGCCCAAACCCCAGCCCCACCCCAACCCCAACCCCAACCGAACCCTAGCCCCAGCCCCAGCCCCAACCCTAACCCCAACTGAACCCTAACCCCAACCCCAACCCTAACCCTAACTCCAACCCCAACCGAACCCCAACCCCAAACGAACCCTAACCCTAACCTAAACCTAAACCGAACCCAATGCCTAACCCTAACCCTCACCCCTACCCGAACCCTGAACCCTAGACCTAAAATCATCAAAATTATAAATAATTTGATATTTACTTACCTGTAGGGGGCGGTAGAGGAGACGATGGAGAAGACCGGTGGTCGACGACTATCGGCGACGAGTCGTGAACGGTGGCGACGAGGAAGTCGACGAGGAAGTTTTGGGAACGGCCGAGGAAGTTGGCGACGAGGCGCGAAGGGCGGTAGCGACGAGGCACGGGAACGAGCGATCTGTAAGTCGATGTGCAACACCCCACGAGTTGCGGGGAGGCGGAAATATGAAAAACGATCTTATTCTAAAACATACATCGACTAACCGAAGATCTTTTCTAAACAATACTTAACAAAAAGCATAGAGTTCTAAGCTACTATGTAAAGAGATTATACCAAACGATTCTATTCCTTCGTCTTTACGATCTCTACGTCCTCCTTGGATCTCCACGTCCTCCTCGGCTTCCTTCCGTGATAGACGATCCACCCGAGAACCCTAATCCAAGCTATTACCTCTAAACTTGAGGTTACTTAGTTTCTCTGGTTGCTAATTAAAGTAACTAAGGTGATGTAGAGTTAGGTTATGGAGTGTTTAGTCTTTACTAATCCTTGTACTCAACTCATGAGTGGTAGGATTAGGGTTTAGAGAAGGAGGGAGAGCTTGAGGAGAGAGAAAGTGGAGATGATAATGATAATAGAAAAGCTTCTCACTTGAATATATCAAACATAATGAATTATCAAATAATATCAATTAAATGATTATTCGCCATGCTTCATTTATTCAAGAAGAGTGATTCATCATGTGAGTCATTAGATCAATAATGATGCATTAATGATGCATTTAATGATATGATGAATCATATGAATGAGTCACTAAAGCAATTAAGGAAAATGCCACCTTAACCCCTCATGTCACAACCTTCTAGAAGCTTCTCGGAAATTACAAGAACGCCCCTCGCATCCGTGAAAACACGGAAAAACTTTAGACTATATAAATCCAATAACATGATACTAGAATCTGGCTTAAACCAAAGCCGGCTAGTAAAAACTGTCCGAATGTCGTATGTGCGTTTAAACACGTATGCGTCCGAACATTTGTCGTAAAACCATACGACCTCTATATCTTTTCGCCTGGGTTTGGGAAATCTCTGTGTGGGACTCTAAAGACTCGACTACTACACTGGCAGTAGGTTTAACCACAGACCGCAAGCGGCACTAGCTGTACGTAACGGTCCCCAGGTAGTTGTCGATAAGAAAGCCGATGAGGTAACCCATCCGAAATCCTACTGAGCCTGTCCGTGACAATATTCGCGTAGTCCGGTCTGTTCGTCTAAGAGTATCGCATGTATGGTCTAGGGAGGTGGTAGACGTCAGACCCCTAATAACCGTACAAGTCGTGTCGGCATGGCTCAAAACCATCCGAGAATCTACTGATCAGTCCATCAGTAATTCTCAATCAGCCCTGGCCAGAGACTTATGGTAATGACCAACCGATCACCGTGCGATATCAACTCCCTATACCGGGAGAGACGAATCCCTAACAGTCGCTCACTGCCTCCACGTGGCTCGGGACTGTGCCCAACTAAAACCTGTTTGCACAACTCCTTTGAATCGTGGTAGGGTAGTAATCAAAGCACAGTGGGAACTCACACGAGACAAATGACGACCTTAATTCAACGAACTATCTGCACACATGTCAACTGAGAACTGCTATCTGACGTTAGGTATAATACCATCCAGTCAGTTCTCGGCGAGTCCTGTCCGGTGTACTCACATCCAGTGAGCATCTGTATACAATCTTAGTTGCACTCTACCAATGGCTGCGGGACTAGTCCATCGCCCCTCCTCAGGGTCTAGATATGTATACACTAGTCTACTCCAGAGTATCGATGCTCGGTCTCGATACTCCTGTGACCAGGGACATCTAAGGATGTGCCTATTGACTATCCAGCTCCCACAAGTATGACTGCCATCACAACGCCGGTAGTCAGGCAAACACCCTATGGGCTTTATCAACATACATATATAAATACCAACTAAAATATATCATACGTTAAGACAAAGACAAACCAAATAGCGTACTATCATATCAAGCAAGACTGTCATGTATATACATATCTCTAGCATCCTATACAATGAAGGCCTCTAGGGCATATATATCCAACAATCTCCCACTTGCACTAAGGCCTATAATTGGCGCAATGAGTACCCACTGTCTTTAGCAGATCTAGTTGCTGGCATACCGCATGCCCAACATCTCAAACAGCCTCTCGAACTGCACTTGAGGGATGGCCTTGGTGAATGGATCAGCCGTGTTGTCTTTTGTGTCCACTCTACGTATTTCGATCTCCCGACGATCCACGATCTCCCTGATCAGGTGAAACCGCCTTAAGATATGCCTGGATTTCTGATGGGACCTTGGTTCCTTCGCTAAAGCTACAGCGCCATTGTTATCACAATACAAAGGTATTGGATTGGCAATGGACGGAACCACCTAAAGTTCAGAAATGAACTTCCTCATCCAGACAGCCTCTTTTGCGGCTTCACTAGCAGCTATATACTCAGCTTCCATAGTTGAGTCTGCGACGGTATCCTGTTTGGAACTCCTCCAACATACCGCCCCTCCATTGAGGGTAAACACAAAACCCGAAATGGATTTAGAATCATCCTTGTCACTTTGGAAGCCGGAGTCGGTAAAAGCCTCTACCTGGAGGTCCTTCTTACCGTAAACTAAGAACATCTCCTTAGTCCTTCTCAGGTACTTGAGATTGTTCTTCACTGCTATCCAATGTTTCTCACCTGGGTCAGACTGATACCTGCTTACCACACTAAGTGCGTAAGCTACATCCGGTCTGGTACATAACATCGCATACATTATAGATCCTACCGCCGAAGCGTAGGGTATAATACCCATGCGAGCCCTCTCTTCATCAGTCTTTGGAGACATCTCTTTGGAGAGGGTGATTCTGTGACAAGCGGGCATATTACCACGCTTGGAATCTTCCATACTAAATCTCTTTAGTATAGTGTCAATATACCTGGACTGTGAAAGTCCCAACATTCTATTAGATCTATCACGATGGATCTTAATGCCCAGAATGTATGATGCATCTCCCAAGTCTTTCATAGAGAATTTCTGTGACAAGAAGAGCTTTACTGATTGTAGGGATATCATTTTCTATCAGTAGTATGTTGTCGACATACAAAACGAGGAAGACTACTGCTCTTTCTACAATCTTCCTATAAATACATGGTTCATCTATATTTTTGATAAAGTCAAATTCTTTGACTGTCTCATCAAAACAGATGTTCCAACTCCGCGATGCTTTCTTTAATCCATAAATGGATTTAAGCAACTTACAGACTCTTCCGCTGCTCCCACTGTCTAAGAAACCTTCTGGTTGATCCATGTAAACACTCTCTTCTAAATGTCCATTTAGAAAAGCTGTTTTTACGTCCATCTGCCAGATTTCATAGTCATGGAAGGCAGCAATCGCAAGCAGGATCCGAATGGATTTAAGCATAGCTACAGGTGAAAAGGTTTCATCATAGTCTAATCCTGGTCTTTGACGAAAACCTTTTGCTACGAGTCTAGCTTTGTAGGTTTCCACTTGTCCAAATACACCAATCTTCTTTTTGAAGATCCATTTGCACCAACTGGTTTTACTTCAGGAGGAGCAACTTCTAAAGTCTATACTTTATTGGTGTACATGGATTCCATTTCGGATCTCATAGAATCCAGCCATTTCATCGAGTCACTACTCGTAATAGCCTGCTGAAAACTAGTAGGCTCATCATCATCGATGATGCAATCCTCTCGATCCCCATCTAGAAGAAAACCATAGTATCTTTCAGGAGGATGAGAAAGCCTGCTAGATCTGCGGAGTGGCGTTGGTTCGTCATGTTCTATTGAAATCTGATGTTCTACTAAGTCCTCGGTAGCAGTTTGAGGTTCTGGAATTTCTTCCAGCTCTACCGCGCTCCCACTAATTTCTTTTGCAAGAAATTCGCTTTCTAAGAAGACAATGTGACGAGCGACAAACACCTTTTGTTCTTCAGTGTGGTAGACCATATACTCTCTTGAATGCTTGGGGTATCCTACAAACTTGCATAAAACCGATCGTGCCTCGAGCTTGTCCGGATTATGCTTTTTAACATATGCCGGACACCCCCATATCTTGATATACTTGAGATATGGTCTCTTCCCGCTCCACATTTCATATGGAGTGGTAGGTACTGACTTAGTTGGAACTCTATTCAATAGGTATGCGGCTGATTCTAGAGCAAATCCCCAGAAGGAAAGTGGCAACTCGGCACTACTCATCATTGAACGCACCATATCTAATAGCGTGCGATTACTCCTTTCTGATACACCATTATGCTGAGGTGTATAAGGCGGAGTAAGCTGAGAGAGAATTCCATTATCTTTTAAGCATTCAAGGAAACGGGTACTTAAGTATTCTCCACCTCGATCAGATCGAAGTGTCTTGATGCTTTTACCAGTTTGTTTCTCTACTTCATTTTTATACTCCTTAAACTTCTCAAAAGCCTCGGATTTATGCTTCATTAAGAACACATGTCCATACCTAGAGAAGTCATCAGTAAAAGTGATGAAGTAGGAGTGACCACTTCGTACATGCGTAGACATCGGACCACATACATCACTGTGTACAAGTCCCAAGAGTTCAGTGGCTCTTTCTCCGTGTCCGGTGAACGGAGATTTGGTCATTTTTCCTTTGATACATGATTGACAAGTTGTATATGATGAATATTCAAACGGATCTAAATATCCATCTTTATGTAACTTAGTCAACCTTGTTTCATTTATATGACCAAGTCTACAATGCCATAGGAAAGCTTGATTCGAATCTAGAGCCTTTCTTTTACGCGTGTTTTGAATATTGAAAATTTGAGGTTGATTAAGTATGTATATGCCGTTTTCCAGTATGCCAAACCCAATCAGTTCTTGATTTAGGTGAATGTTCATAACATTTCTTTCAAGCGCAAAACTATATCCTTTATTTGATAACAAAGATACTGATATAATATTACACAACATACTGGGAATACAAAAACAGTTGTACAACACCAAAATGTGCCCACTAGTCAACCCTTGGTGATATTCCCCTATTGCAATTGCATCTACATGCATTCCATTGCCCATCTGGAGAGTCATATCACCTGTCCCCAGCACTCTACTATTTCTCAGATCCTGCAATGAATTACAGATATGAGAACCAGAACCGGTATCAAGTACCCATGATGTAGAATTAACTGAAAAACAATTTTCGATTACAAACACACCTGAAGTAGAAGCAACTGCTTGCTTCATGTCCTTGGCTTTGAAGGCCTGACAATCCTTCTTCCAGTGCCCTTGCTTGTGACAATAGAAGCACTCATTCTTTTCTGTCTTCACCCTTCCTGCCTTGTTCGTTCCCTGCACCTTGTTGACCCCACCTTTCGGTTTGGTGGCTTTCATCTTCTTCTTCCCTTTAGCTTTCGCTTTAGATTTAGAAGAAGATGATTGGCCAACATACAGAATGGGGGTCTTCTCCTTTTTCAAGGAGGTCTCTGCTACCCTCAACATATTGAGGAGCTTTAGAAGATCCGCTTCCATTTCGTGCATGTTGAAGTTCAGCACGAACTGAGAGAAGGTGTGGGGAAGGGACTGCAAAATCAAGTCGATATACAAATCGTTCTCTAGCACGCATCCCAGGTTTGCGAGTTCCTCAATGAGGATGATCATTTTGAGGACGTGCTCTCCTACAGGCGATCCTGGAGCTAAGCTCATCTAGAAGAGTTTCCTTGAGGTTTCGTACCTCGCGATACGGGAGTGCTCCCCATACAATTCTTTGACATGGAGAAAGATGGATACAATATCCATACTCTCGTGCTGTTTCTGGAGTTCATTGTTCATGGACGCCAGCACGATACACTTAGCTCGCTCACAATCTAGATCCCAGGTTTTGCGGACTTCCCTGTCCACAACTGAGAAATCTGGTCCTGTGATAAGGGGAGGAACAGCGGTGGTAACATATGCTACTTTGTCATAAGTCAGTGCAATATTGACGTTCCTTAGCCAATCTTTATAGTTCTGCCCGGTCAGTATATTTTTTTCAAGTAATAGTTTTAGTCCAGTCATGGTAGCTGCCAGAGAGAGAGAAAAGAAAACACTCAGCATATGCTCTTGCAAGTTTAGATTGGTTTATTAATTTATCTAAACATGATGGCTCCCACTGTTTTCTCAAATCCTTCTTAAAAACCTAAAAGAAGAACTAGTCAGGATTTAATCACACGTCACAATACTTGCTTAACCTTTCAGCCAGGCCAGTGTTGGTACTTCGAGGGAGGTTTTCCAACGCTTTCGCGAAGTTCCTTAATTAAATAACCTCTTTTCCCTGGAGGCGTAGCCCCTCTAACACCTTTCTAGTCACCTACTTGGTTTATAGCATTGATTGTTAAGTGAGAAAAATTCCCGAGAGTAATCCTACTCATCAGTGGGATCGGGATCCAACTATCATTGCATGATGCCCTAGATGGAAGCCACTCTAGTCACCACACTCCAGAAGGTATGCTAAATCTGCAAGTTTCCTTTATGTTTGAAACTCCCGATGTGATTTTTACCCCAAGCTCTTATGACCTTGACGTAGGCCAACAAATCATAAGACGCAAGTCAAGTTCTACCCGTCGTTGTCCTGATCAATTTAAGTACATCGTACATGCCCTTGACTTAGGCCAACAAGGTGTACGTCTGTCTTAAACTAATGCATCTATCTATGCAACAAATAGGCACATACACTGCTACCATACACTATGCCTTGACGTATGCCAACAAGCATAGCATGAATTCGATGTGCTGTCTATCTGAAACGATGGAGGGTTACAGCTGGTTTTTGGCAAAAAACCGTTAACGTAATGAACTTGATATGATCGAAGGAACAAAGATAGCTTTTATTTAAAAGGAGTGGTTTAAGCTCCGCATTTAAAATTTGCTTTTTCAAGAAAACCGAATGGGTTTTAGAAATTGTTCCAACGATTCAGTTTAGGTTTTATTTTCTTTGCATTAATAATAATATGTCCCATCATTAACCTATCATTACAGATAACAACGAAAATACAACGTCCTCTTATGCCATCCGCATTCGCCACCGGGTCCTGTCATCACCTGTTAGGTTACTTAACTAACGGCAGAGCGGGGGCTGGGCTAGCGCGGGTATAAAACATAAGTGACGTCTAAATAGCTATCATATATAGATATTGTACATTTGTCAAACGCAATAATAGGCATTCCAGATCACAGATAAACAATATTGGATTTGCAAGCTGTAAGTGCACGGCGGCGCCCCGGCCGTCAATCCGACGGCCAAATGCGGAAACGGTGATAAACTTTAATTTTGCGAACTTTGCAAACCGGCACCACCGCGCACTAAAACCCGGATCGGGCCATTAAACTTGTCCTAGCTAACAAACAAGATAGGGAAGAGATATACCATTTGATCCGAGTCCTCCGGTCTTCTCGTCATCGTCCCGATCTCCTGCGGAAACTCCGGTCGTCGCCTCCTCGCCGGAAGGGCACCACATCGCCTGCATCTTTTACGGGCTCCCGCCTCTATACCGAGGCAACTCGGGCATGAAGCTGGCAAGTCGACATGCCCAAGAAGTGCTGTAGAATGTAGTGTAGATGATGCTTGTCTCTTTGGGGTTATGTTGCCTTGATGGAGGAATCAACAAGATATGAACTTGGGGATTTTTGTTGCAATGAAAATGAGATGGATGATTAATTTCTTTCACCAAAAATGAATCCTCTCATTTTCTCTCCTCTCTCAAATTTGTGGCCGGCCCCTTGATGATATGAGAATGGTGGAGGGATTAAACAAGCATGAAGGGAGGTGATTGTAGGAGAAAAGCAAGGGTGACCACAAACAAACATAATGATCACAAAACTCACATCCAAATCAAATCCTTTCTCTTCACAATAAATGCATCATGGATGAAAGATATCATAATCAATACTTTTCCAATAAAACCCTCCACAAAGTGTTATTTGCAAACTTGCAAATAACCCCCTCCATCGGAAAAGTCCGGCCGGGAAAGAACAAAGAAAAACCGGCCGGAACGGAATGCAAACTGGCAACTCCAGAAAACTGGTCCCGTAATAAATTACAGGAAAACCCCGATACTGTGCATACACACCCGCATCTGTATTCCGTCCGGATACAAATGCAATGAGACAAAACTACACTGTACTGTACTAGGATCCGGCTTAAACCAAAACCGGCTAGTAATATTCGTCCGATCCTGATCCGTACAATACCGCACGTATCTGATCGAACCCTGCCATATATCCATACGGCCACTAGTACAAACCGTCCGATCCTGATCCGTGCAATACCGCACGTATCTGATCGGACCCTGCCATATCTCCATACGGCCTCTACAGCGTTTCGCCCGAAAGCTGAGTAACAGAATGTGTGGTGGACTCTAAAGACTCGTCAATACTATGGCTGTGGATTTAACCACTAGCACGTCAGAGGTATAAGCCAATACGTAATGGGCCACCAGCTATTGACCAAAAGGGACGTCGATGAGCGAACTCATCCTGACACCCTACTGAGCCTGTCAGTGACAATATCCGTACAGTCCGGTCCGTTCGTCTATGAGCATCGCATGTCGGGCCTAGGGGGTTGGTAAAAGTCAGACCCTCAAAAGCGGTACAAGTCGTGTCGGAGTGTAGCCCAGAACACCCTGAGATACTACTGGAATACCTACCAGTAAATCTCCTGCCTTGGCCAAGGACTTCGTGTAATGGCTCTCCTAGACACAGCGCGACCTCACCCCCAATACCGGGAGAGACGAACCCCCGAAGATCCGCTCACTGCCTCCATGTGGCTCGGGACTGTACCCAACTAAAACCTGTTTGCACGACTCCTTTGAGCCGTGGTAGGGTAGTAATCAAAGCACAGTGGGAACTCACACGAGACAAATGACGATCCCCAGGTCGATGAACTAACCTGTACACATGTCACCTGGGAACTGCTATCTGACGTCAGGTATAAGACCAACTAGCATGTTCCTGGCGAGTCCTGTCCGGTGTACTCATAACCCAATGAGCACCTGTATACATCTTAGGTGAACCAACTGACACCAGTGGCCAGTGAGACCGGCCACCGCCCCTCGTCGGGGTCTCGACTGTATACACTAGTCTACTCTGGAGTATCGATGCCCTGTCTCGAAACTCCCACGACTAGGGACCTTTTAAGGATGCGCTTATAGACTCCAGCTCTCACTTATATGATCGCCCTCATACTGCCGGCAGTCAAGCAAGAATCCTAGGGGCTCTATCAACGTGCAATAGCGACCTGTCAGGTCACCTAAAGCAGTACACGATGATAAAGGTAAACCAGATAGCATACTATCATCTCGAGTAAGACTGTCTTCCCGGGATAGGTCCTCCCTCAATCATTGCAATCACGTGCCTGTGATCCAATAATTGACTCTGAGGGCACTATCTCCAACAATCTCCCACTTGCACTCAAGGCTAATTATTGCGATGTCGCATACTCACAGCCCGTGTGATACCGAACACCCAACTCCTCTACAAGTCAGTCTCACAAAGCTTGTTTGCGAAACTCTTGCGATCGAGGAATAGCCTCAGTGAGTGGATCCTCCTGGATGTTTCTTTCTATGTCTCTCTAAATCTCAAGTTCGCAGAGAAAACCATCTCCCGAAATGAGCAATACCTGTCTTAGAGTGTCTGGATGTCTGATGGGACCGAGCTCATAAATGAACTGCAAATCCAAACTTCTTAGACTGTATCGTCAACTGAACTTAATCAGTATCCTGTGCCATGCCACCCTTAGTATTGCCTTGGACCACCTGTCCAAAATACTGCCCCTCGTCAGAAGGAAAAACTATAATTCTGACAACCTCCTTGTCGTCCATGTCACCTTGGAAGCCTGGAATGATAACTGTCCCCCGAATGAGGCTGTCATTATCATATCCCTAGAACATCCACTTATGTTCTAAAACTGCTTCCGACTGTTTCTCCAGGATTGGATCAATGTCAACTTATTGCATCTAGTGCAAGAACAACATCTGGTGTGGTACTTGACATCTATGATTGACTCAATTGCCTAAGCAAGTGATCTGCCAATCATGCACATCCCTCTCTACTTTAGTCTATAAGACACCTTTAGAGAGGGTGACTCCATCACCTGCAGGTATACCACCGTGCCAGGAGTCGTCCATTCTAAATACTCTTAGAATGCTGTCAAGGTACCCTGATTGAGAAACCACCCAAATGTAGATCTAAAACCATAGATCTAGTAACCAGTATGTCTGATATTGTGTCCAAGTCCCTTGTGGAGAAACCACTGTGTGACGACCAAAGTATAACCGATCGTAGTATAGGAATATCACTTCCTACTTTGTGTATGTCATCCATAACCCGGATATCACACCCTACTACCTTCTCAACAGATCCATCCCTTATCCTGATGACGTCAAACCTATGACTGTCACATCAGAAATAGATGATCTATCTTCGCTACATCTGCTTTAGTCTATAAATAGACATAAGCCTGATGTCCACCAATGCTTCCGCTGCTCCCTCTGACTACGACAACCCTCTGGCAGAGTCATATAGACGTGCACTTCTAAAGCTAGTTTAGAACGACGCTATACTCATCCTCCCACCGGGTCTCGCAGCCTGGAACAACAGCAATGGCAAGTATGGGTAAACAAGAACTTCCCTGTCACCGTCCTTGAGGCTACCGGAGTACCTCTCGGGTGCCTGAAGTTACCCACCTTATCTGCGGAGTGGCCAATGGAATGTCAAATCAGATTGAATCTTTAGGTTCCTTATCAAATCTTCAGTAATCGTTTGCGGTTCTGGAATCACTTCCAGTTCTACCATACTCCCACTATTGTTTTTGAAAAATCCATTTTTATTAAAACTGTGGCGAGTCAAGAACAATATCACTATTGATCTCTCTTATGGTAGAAAGTCAACCCTCGTCATAGCCTGGGTCAACCCACAAACAGCCATTACAGAAACGTGCCTCGAGTTATCCAGAGTCTGGTTTTAATCATAAGCCGGACAACTCCCCGTACCTTAACAATGTTAAGATATGAACTGTACTATATCCAATATAGAACCAGAGGCACTGATTCAATTGAACCAGATTCAAATCATGCAGCTGTCTCCAGTGCATGTCAACTAAATGGAGAGAGGCCGATCAACGTTACTCAACTTAGGAATGCTTCCAATTATGAGTAACCTGAAAGAGAAGCAATTTCTCTTTATCATTACTATCAACTGAATACCATACACAAGTATCTACATCTTCGATCACCTTGAAGAATCCCGATACTTGCTACACCTGGTTCTCTACTCTATTCAAATACCTATAACTCCTCAAAACTTAGACCCTGTGTTTCTACGAAACACACGTCTAAGAACTAGAGAAGTTAAAAGTAAACAGAATATAGTATGAGGACCAACCCCTCTGTCCTAATGGACACTGGACAACATACAATACTCTGTATAAGTCCGCTGAGTCTAACAACTCTTTCACTGTGTGTCGTAGGTTGAAAACTGTACTTATGGTTAAGAAGAATTACACCGCTGTTTAATGCTCCTTACCTAACCATCCACTGATATAGGTAAATGTCATCGACATAATATCAAAAGGTATATCTCACTCTATGAAAATAGACGTACAGATATATCAATTTGAAATTGGTGCACAACAACGGATATTCAAAACCTAATATTTGTCGACCGGCAAACAGCCCAGGTGATCTCCTAAAATATCACCGATTACAACGAATCCCGATATAATGAGGATGATCACTTTATTCCCAATAACTTACTCCCACTCATCATCTGTAAAAACCATACAAATGTGAGAATCAAACCTGGTAAATACATACCCTGGGGCAAGTGTCTAATCGGGAAATCAGTTTTCCTTTAACAGTACACAGTTGAACTGAAACATTGAAATGTTTCGATGGGGTATTCTGGTATTCCTAGTAATGCCTCTACCATTATCCAGATTCACAACTATAACCGTATAATTCTTTGCCACCTCTCTAAATCCCTTTATATGTTTTTAGTCATTACCTTCTGCACACCCCTTAGGCCAAATGGTTTTCTTCCTTCCCTACCGTTCGGCTCCAGCCTATGGTTTGGAAGAAGACTATCCAATAAGCATAATGGGTGTACTGTCCTAATCCTAGGAGCACTCGCAATGCGAGAGAAGGTGAAGATAAAAGACAACCGAATAAACCTTATTCCTATTTCTCCTGGACCAGAATCCATCCCCAAACTGGAACAAGTTCCTTTCGAGTTCGTATATAACCATACGATGGAGTATCCAATAAACTGTGGATCTTCGTAGTGATACGGAGTGTCCTGGAGAAATACAAAGGTGATTTAGGATTGGCGAAGAAATATTTGGTTTGGTCGTGAATATCAGTCGCAATTTACTTTGCCCTCTTACTAATCCCTTGCTTTGTCTTAATCTTAATACCTTCTGCACACCGTTTAGGCTAATTGGTTTTCTTCATTCCCTACCGGTCGGCACCAGCCTAAGGTTTGGAAGAAGACTATCCAATTTGCGTAATATGTGTACTATCTCCTAAACCAAGGAGTACTCACAACTTGAGAAAAGGTAAAAGGGAAAAGACAACTGAATAATCCTATCCGTTTTCTCCAGAACCGGAAACCATCCTCGAATCCCTTCGAGTTCGTATCTAACCATACGATGGTTTTGTCCAATGGAAGTGGACGTTCGTAGTAATACGGGGTGTCGTGGAGAAAAGGGTAAAAGTAGGAGTGGCAATGAGGTCTGCAACTCTGACAATCCAAAAGCCGGTGTAAAGAAGGTTCGATTAACTTGGTCTCTGAGTCATAGTCTAGGGTCGGGCCAATGGTCGCTGCCAGAGAGAGAGAAAAGAAACACTCAGCGTGCACTCTATCCTAGATCAGAATGGTTATCACTTTATCTAATCTGGAAACCTCCCACTGTACCTCAAATTCTCCTCCAAACCTAAAAGAAGAATTAATCGGGGATACCCGAGGAGTAAACTAACTCATCAGTGGGAATCGGGATCCAACTATCATCGCATGATAACGTGACGGAATCCGCTCACGCTATCACACTCCAGAAGGTATGCGCATATCTGGCAAGTTTCAGTTCTTTTGAAAACTCCCGATGTGATTTCTGCCCCATGCTCTTATGACCTTGACGAAGGTCAACAAATCATAAGTCACATGTCAAGTTCCACCCGTCATTGTCCAGGTTAATTTGAACCCACCCGTACAAGCCCTTGACGAAGGTCAACAAGGCTATACGACTGTCCCAAACCAACACATCTATCTATGCAGCAGAAAGGCAACAAGCAGCTACCATACACTATGCCTTGACGAAGGCCAACAAACATAGCATGAATACTACGTGCTACCCGTCTGAAACGACGGAGGGCTACGAATGGTTTCTGGCGAAAACCTTTAACGTAATGAACTTGATATCGTTGAAGGAACGAATAGCTTTTTAGAAAATATAGTGACGAAAACCTTTACTAAAGAAGTCACTCCCGGTGAAGGGATCTCGGCTCTTTCCCCGTAGAATGGGGTGCAGGATATTCCAAATGAATACCACAGTGCAAAGCAAAAGTAATCGGCTATAGTGTAGTTAATGCCCTGACGCAAACTTCTGTCCAAGGGGTCACTCCTGGTGAAGGGATCTCGGCCCTTGCCTCGTCGACTGAGGAGCAGGATATTCCAAATGAATACCACGATGCAAAACAAAAGTGAACGTCCTTGCAATAACAGCTTTTTGAAAAAGTGTTCCAATAACATCAGAATAGGTTTGTTTAACTTGCATTGATCCGAATCAATGCAGTCCCATCAATTGATCACACCACAAAGAACGAAAATATACTGACGTACGTATATGCCATCCGCATTCGCCACTGGGTCCCGTCATCACCCGTTAGGTTAGCTAACTAACGGCAGAGCGGGGACTGGACTAGCGCGGATGAAAAACATATACAACATCTACTAATATATATACCAATATATAGTATTTCGCTCAAGGCGTGAATAAAATGCAACATCACAGAAATGTACAGCATCACAGAACAATACAGATATCTGGGATCCCCGGGTTTCACAGAGCCACTACTGAAACCCGACGTTCCCCTGGTCGTGTGGATAGCCTGTGCAATGAAATCCTATACCCCCTACGAGTGCGGCGAATAGCCAGCCAATCCTGGAGTGAAGCCCCTTCCGTCCCAATGCCATGAGATGCGGGCTTGTTGCCTTCTAGAACCCGGCTATCCGTGCACCCCTCCGCGGGGTAATCCTAGTACAGAAAGTAAAATATACATACAACCGGTACATCGACCGCAACCTGGTCGTGCCCCAAAATAATAATACAAACAGGTAGTGACGGCAGTCCACATGTCGGACGCTCGCCCCGCAATATCAAATGTACATGATACAACAAAACTGTACTAGCATTGCATCCAGGCTATCCCCCACGACCGATCCGCAACATCACAGCAAAACACAGAACATCAACGTGAAAGTCACGTTCGCAAATCCGTCTAACCGGGCTATAGCAGTTAGACCGGATTTACCGATCGAGTGACATTCACGGTCGCAGATATAATGTAAATACTGTGAATGATGTGTTTAAAATATCCGATCGATCAAAAATTAACAAGTGGGCCCCCAATCAAAACTGTAGCACTCACAGAAAACCTGGGCCCAATTTTAATATTCCAAAACCCCTAAAAATAGCCCAGAAGCCCACTGGAAAAAAATGATGCATTGACGACTCCAATGTGCGGCGGAACCGCGGCCCCAGGGGGAGTTTGGCCGCGGTTCCGCGCTCCAATCGTCGACTGAATGTATCGAATTTTTCCAGTAGTCTTATAGTCTCCAGTACATCAATATTTTACAACCTGAAAAATTTTTAGAGACCAAAAAATTTCAACAGAAAACTGATGTGAACTAAATTGTAGATTTTGGAATTTTGGTCAATCGGAAATGCAAAACACATCAAACGAAGCTAGACGAAGTTAATGGCGAGGCTCTGATACCAATGTAAGTGCACGACGGCGCCCCGGCCGTCAATCCTACGGCCAAATGCGGAAACGGTGATAAACTTTAATTTTGCGAACTTTGCAAACCGGCACCACCGCGCACTAAACCCCGGATCGGGCCATTAAACTTGTCCTAGCTAACAAACAAGATAGGGAAGAGATATACCATTTGATCCGAGTCCTCCGGTCTTCTCGTCATCGTCCCGATCTCCTGCGGAAACTCCGGTCGTCGCCTCCTCACCGGAAGGGCACCACATCGCCAGCATCTTTTACGGGCTCCCGCCTCTATACCGAGGCAACTCGGGCATGAAGCTGGCAAGTCGACATTCCCAAGAAGTGCTGTAGAATGTAGTGTAGATGATGCTTGTCTCTTTGGGGTTATGTTGCCTTGATGGAGGAATCAACAAGATATGAACTTGGGGATTTTTGTAGCAATGAAAATGAGATGGATGATTAATTTCTTTCACCAAAAATGAATCCTCTCATTTTCTCTCCTCTCTCAAATTTGTGGCCGGCCCCTTGATGATATGAGAATGGTGGAGGGATTAAACAAGCATGAAGGGAGGTGATTGTAGGAGAAAAGCAAGGGTGACCACAAACAAACATAATGATCACAAAACTCACATCCAAATCAAATCCTTTCTCTTCACAATAAATGCATCATGGATGAAAGATATCATAATCAATACTTTTGCAATAAAACCCTCCACAAAGTGTTATTTGCAAACTTGCAAATAACCCCCTCCATCGGAAAAGTCCGGCCGGGAAAGAACAAAGAAAAACCGGCCGGAACGGAATGCAAACTGGCAACTCCAGAAAACTGGTCCCGTAATAAATTACAGGAAAACCCCGATACTGTGCATACACACCTGCATCTGTATTCCGTCCGGATACAAATGCAATGAGACAAAACTACACTGTACTGTACTAGGATCCGGCTTAAACCAAAACCGGCTAGTAATATTCGTCCGATCCTGATCCGTACAATACCGCACGTATCTGATCGAACCCTGCCATATATCCATACGGCCACTAGTACAAACCGTCCGATCCTGATCCGTGCAATACCGCACGTATCTGATCGGACCCTGCCATATCTCCATACGGCCTCTACAGCGTTTCGCCCGAAAGCTGAGTAACAGAATGTGTGGTGGACTCTAAAGACTCGTCAATACTATGGCTGTGGATTTAACCACTAGCACGTCAGAGGTATAAGCCAATACATAACGGGCCACCAGCTATTGACCAAAAGGGACGTCGATGAGCGAACTCATCCTGACACCCTACTGAGCCTGTCAGTGACAATATCCGTACAGTCCGGTCCGTTCGTCTATGAGCATCGCATGTCGGGCCTAGGGGGTTGGTAAAAGTCAGACCCCCAAAAGCGGTACAAGTCGTGTCGGAGTGTAGCCCAGAACACCCGGAGATACTACTGGAATACCTACCAGTAAATCTCCTGCCTTGGCCAAGGACTTCGTGTAATGGCTCTCCTAGACACAGCGCGACCTCACCCCCAATACCGGGAGAGACGAACCCCCGAAGATCCGCTCACTGCCTCCATGTGGCTCGGGACTGTACCCAACTAAAACCTGTTTGCACGACTCCTTTGAGCCGTGGTAGGGTAGTAATCAAAGCACAGTGGGAACTCACACGAGACAAATGACGATCCCCAGGTCGATGAACTAACCTGTACACATGTCACCTGGGAACTGCTATCTGACGTCAGGTATAAGACCAACTAGCATGTTCCTGGCGAGTCCTGTCCGGTGTACTCATAACCCAATGAGCACCTGTATACATCTTAGGTGAACCAACTGACACCAGTGGCCTGTGAGACCGGCCACCGCCCCTCGTCGGGGTCTCGACTGTATACACTAGTCTACTCTGGAGTATCGATGCCCTGTCTCGAAACTCCCATGACTAGGGACCTTTTAAGGATGCGCTTATAGACTCCAGCTCTCACTTATATGATCGCCCTCATACTGCCGGCAGTCAAGCAAGAATCCTAGGGGCTCTATCAACGTGCAATAGCGACCTGTCAGGTCACCTAAAGCAGTACACGATGATAAAGGTAAACCAGATAGCATACTATCATCTCGAGTAAGACTGTCTTCCCGGGATAGGTCCTCCCTCAATCATTGCAATCACGTGCCTGTGATCCAATAATTGACTCTGAGGGCACTATCTCCAACACAAGCAATCCGCGTTTTAATTGAGCCTGCAATGAAAGACGGATTACACAGTTGTGATGAATAGCAATTACCCCACCCCAGACCCCTACGGGTACGGCAAACTACCCGCCAAGTACCAGAAGTGAAGCGGTCTACCTCAACACTTCAAAATACCCGGTAGTTTGTGCACCCCACCTTGGGTCTATCTTAGGAGCAAAAACAGTAAAAAAAAAATACAACGGTGGCTACAACCGCAACCTGGATGTGCCCCGCAAAAAATATTACAACTTATTACAATTACATCGAATGAATTAATACAATAACCCATCACATAACCCGGCTAATCATCACAACAGTCCAATACAGTTCATATCCATAAACAGTTCAAAAACATTACAGATATGTGCAACCCCCTGCCAACTGACAGACTAGCAGTTAGGGGAGGTTTACGAACACATAATACAGTTCACAGATATAATCAAACAAGCAAACATCGTATAATTTCGATCGATTAAACACATTAAATTTTGCTCCAATACTTCTCTGTAAATCTGAAACCTGAGCAGAAAATACAAAATATCACAAAAGATGCACAGAAGAAAACTGGGCTGAATCGGCCCCAATTCGGCCGCGGATCCGCGCCGGATCAGTGGGATCGGCCGCGGTTCCGCGGCTCTTTGGCCGATTCAGGAGCCCATTTTTCTTGTGTGTTCTTATATATTCATGCTGGTCATTCTGGAGATCCCTGAAAAAATTTTAGACCTCATTTTTAATTCGACAGAAACTATGCAATATCGGTGTACTTTCTGGTTTGTTTCGCGTTCGAAATTCATACGACTTTGCAAGTGAGTTAATTATTGTTTAGTGAGACTCTGATACCACTGTAAGTCGATGTGCAACAACCCACGAGTTGCGGGGAGGCGGAAATATGAAAAACGATCTTGTTCTAAAACATACATCGACTAACCGAAGATCTTTGCTAAACAATGCTTAACAAAAAGTATAGAGTTCTATGCTACTATGTAAAGAGATTATACCAAACGATTCTAGTCCTTCGTCTTTACGATCTCTATGGCCTCTTTGGATCTCCACGTCCTCCTCAGCTTCCTTCCGTGATAGACGATCCACCCGAGAACCCTAATCCAAGCTATTACCTCAAAACTTGAGGTTACTTAGTTTCTCTAGTTGCTAATTAAAGTAACTAAGGTGATGTAGAGTTAGGTTATGGAGTGTTTAGTCTTTACTAATCTTTGTACTCAACTCATGAGTGGTAGGATTAGGGTTTAGAGAAGGAGAGAGAGCTTGAGGAGAGAGAAGGTGGAGATGATAATGATTTTAGAAAAGCTTCTCACTTGAATATATCAAACATAATGAATTATCAAATAATATCAATTAAATGATTATTCACCATGCTTCATTTATTCAAGAAGAGTGATTCATCATGTGAGTCATTAGATCATTAATGATGCATTAATGATGCATTTAATGATATGATGAATCATATGAATGAGTCACTAAAGCAATTAATGAAAATGCCACCTTAACCCCTCATGTCACATCCTTCTAGAAGCTTCTCGGAAATTACGAGAACGCCCCTCGCATCCGTGAAAACACGGAAAAACTTTAGACCGTATAAATCCAATAACCTGATATTAGAATCTGGCTTAAACCAAAGCCGGCTAGTAAAAACTGTCCGAATGTCGTACGTGCGTTTAAACACGTATGCGTCCGAACCTTTGTCGTAAAACCATATGACCTCTATATCTTTTCGCCTGGGTTTGGGAAATCTCTGTGTGGGACTCTAAAGACTCGACTACTACGCTGGCAGTGGGTTTAACCACAGACCGCAAGCAGCACTAGCTGTACGTAACGGTCCCCAGATAGTTGTCGATAAGAAAGCCGATGAGGTAACCCATCCGAAATCCTACTGAGCCTGTCCGTGACAATATCTGCGCAGTCCGGTCTGTTCGTCTAAGAGTATCGCATGTATGGTCTAGGGAGGTGGTGGACGTCAGACCCCTAATAACCGTACAAGTCGTGTCGGCATGGCTCAAGACCATCCGAGAATCTACTGATCAGTCCATCAGTAATTCTCAATCAGCCCTGGCCAGGGACTTATCGTAATGACCAACCGATCACCATGCGATATCAGCTCCCTATACTGGGAGAGACGAATCCCTAAGAGTCGCTCACTGCCTCCATGTGGCTCGGGACTGTGCCTAACTAAAACCTGTTTGCACGACTCCTTTGAATCGTGGTAGGGTAGTAATCAAAGCACAGTGGGAACTCACACGAGACAAATGACGACCTTAACTCAACGGACTATCTGCACACATGTCACCTGAGAACTGCTATCTGACGTTAGGTATAATACCATCCAGTCAGTTCTCGGTGAGTCCTGTCCGGTGTACTCACATCCAGTGAGCATCTGTATACAATCTTAGGTGCACTCCACCAATGGCTGCGGGACCAGTCTATCGTCCCTCCTCAGGGTCTAGATATGTATACACTAGTCTACTCCGGAGTATCGATGCCCAGTCTCGATACTCCTGCGACCAGGGACATCTAAGGATGTGCCTATTGACTATCCAGCTCCCACAAGTATGACTGCCATCACAACGCCGGTAGTCAGGCAAACACCCTATGGGCTTTATCAACATACATATATAAATACCAAGTAAAATATATCATACGTTAAGACAAAGACAAACCAAATAGCGTACTATCATATCAAGCAAGACTGTCATGTACATATATATCCCTAGCATCCTATACAATGAAGGCCTCTAGGGCATATATATCCAACACGATCGAGGCGCGGGAGAGCGAGAGAGAGAATTTTTTGGAACGATCGAGGACTTTTCTATGCTTTTTTTTTATTAATAACCTATTTATATGCCCCTACGGACATAACCGTAGGTCTATCGTTTGCGGCTCCGTAGGGCCAAACAACAAATTACGATTTAATATTTTTAAATTAAAACGTAGGGCACCGTAGGGACAACGATGAGGACCTACGGATAAATCCGTAGGGGCAAGAAATAGTTGCCCCCACGGATTCCTGAGTCCGTAGGGGCAACCCCATATTGTAGTAGTGCTAGCTTAACTCCTAATTTTCTTGTTAGATCCTTGGCATGGGTTGCATAGCCCTCTAGGTTTTTTAAAATTGCATATTTGATGCCCCATAAATCCTAGTTAGGGTGCTATGGAACCCAGCAGTTGTGATGGCCTGCACGAAACTAGTTGGCTCATCATCTTCAATGATGCAATCCTCGCTCCCACCGCTTATGAGAAAATCGTAGTATCCTTCAGGTGGATGAGGAACCCTCTAGATCTGCGGAGTGGCTGTGGTTCATCGAGGACTATTGAATTCTCTGGTTCTACCAAATTTTCAGTTATAGTTTGTGTAGCTGGAACTTCTTCCAGTTCTACCTCATCACTACAAATTTCTTTCACAAGAAATTCCTTTTCTAAAAAGGTGGCATGTCGAGAAACAAACATTTTTTATTCCTCTGTGTGGTAGAAGATATACCCTCACGAATGTTTAGGATATCCAACAAACTTGCACAGAACTGACATTGCCTCGAGCTTGTCCAGATTTTGTGTTTTCACATAAGCCGGACAACCCCATATTTTAATAAAATTAAGACATGGTCTCTTTCATTTCCATATCTCATATGGAGTGGTTGGCATGGATTTGGTGGGAACCATATTCAATATGTATGCAGCTGTCTCAAGTGTGTATCCCTAAAAGGAAATAGGTAATTCAGCAACACTCATCATAGAGCGGACCATATCTAATAGGGTGCGATTCCTCCGCTCCAATACTCCGTTGTGTTGTGGTGTATACGGAGGAGTAAGCTGAGAGAGAATCCCATTCTCTTTTAAATAGTCTCATAATTCTGTGCTCAAGTATTCTCCTCCCCGATCAGATCGAAGGATTTTAATACTTTTACCCATTTAGTTTTCCACTTCGCACTTATATTCCTTAAATTTCTCAAAAGATTCAGATTTGTGTTTCATCAGGAACACATATCCGTATCTTGAGAGATCATCAGTGAATGTAATGAAATATAAGGAACCATTTATAGCATTTGTAAACATAGGACTGTATACATCACTATGTATCAGTTCCAAGAGTTCAGTAGCTCTTTCTCCGTGTCCAGTAAATAGAGTTTTGGTCATCTTGCCTTTGAGACATGACTCGCAAGTTTCATAAGATGTAAATTCGAACTGATTCTAATATCCATCTTTATGCAACTTAACTATCCTTGTCGCATTGATATGACCTAGTCTACAGTGCCACAAGAAGGCTTCGTTCATTTCTAAACTTTTCCTCTTGTGTGTGTTCTGTATGCTTAGAAATGTAGTTTGATTTAGAACGTATATTCCATTATATAACGTACCAAATCCAATCAACACTTGATTTAGAAAAATGTTCATAACATTATCCTACAATACAAAATTATATCTTTCTTTATGCAATAAAGAAACTGATATAATATTGCACATCGTTTTTGGTACATAATAACTGTCATTCAAAATCAATGTATTACCACTTGGTAATACAAGGTGAATTCGCCAACTGATTTGGCTGCAACAATTGCTCCATTCCTTACTTTTAGAGACATATCACCATTTCCCAGTTCTCTATCTCTCCTTAACCCATGTAAAAAAATTACATACGTGGGATCCTAATCCGGTATCCAATACCCAGGACGTAGAGCAAACTGAGAAACAGTTCTCGGTAATGAACACACCCGAAGAAGAAATATCAACATGCTCTTTCTTCGTTCGGGTAGCGTAGAAATCCTAGTATTCCTCTATTCCATGCTCGGACTTGTAACAGTCATAAGATAGAGCGGAACCGTCGTTCCCTAGCCCAGTATAATAAGTGGGTTCGATCAATACATCCATATTATTATCTTGGTTAAGGCGTGTCATTAGTCGCTACCTAGAGAGAGAGAGAGAAGGAAACACTTTAGCGTGCGCTCTTGCAAGATTAGATTGGTTATTATCTTATCTAATCAAGATGGCTCCCACTGTTTTTATCAAAACTTCCTTCAAACCCTAAAAGGTAAGATTAGCTGGGATTAATTACACCCTACAAGTTCGCCAATCGGTCAGCCAGGCAGATATTGGTACTCCGAAAGAGTCTCCCCATGCTTTCGCATGGAACTAATTAAATAACCTCGTTTCCGCAGGGGCATAACTCCGTTAACATCTTTCTTAGACACTTACTGGATCAGCTAATTGTAAAGTGGAAAACTCTCTCAAGAGTAACACTTACTCACAGTAGGTATCGGGATCCAACTATCTCATAGAAGGTATGCAATTTCATTGCAAATTTAAACACTTGAAATATCCAATATCTATTTTTACCCTAACGATCTATGACCTTGACGAAGGCCAACAAAGCATAGGCCGCTAGTAAAGTTCAACCCGTTCATTTCGTGATTGAATTAAACCCACCCGCACGACCCTTGACGCAGGCCAACAAGGTCGTACGACTATCCTAATCCAATCGCATCATATGTGGAAAATAAGCACTAATCAGCTACCATACACTACGCCTTGACGAAGGCCAACAAACGCAGCACGAATACTAAAATAGTCCTTATCTGAAATGGCGGAGGTCTACGACTGATTTTGAAGAAAACCTTTAGCGTAATGAACTTGATATCGTTGTAGAATCTAGTGATTTCAAAAGGAGTGGTTTTTGTAGTATTTTCTAGTTTTGCTAAAGAGGTCATTCCCGGTGAAGAGATCTCGGATCTTTCCTCATCGAATGATGTATTGGATATTCATCAAGGAATTCCACTATGCAAAGCAAGAACTAGAGAAGCTATCAAAACAAAACCGAGTGGGTTGTAGCATTTGCTAGTTTTACTAAAGAAGTCACTTCCGGTGAAGGGATCTCGGCTCTTTCCTCATCGAATGAAGTGATGGATATTCATCAAGGAATACCACTATGCAAAGTAAGAACTAAAGCTACCTTTTTAAAAATTTTGATTCTACAACATTTTTAGGTTTATTTTCTTTCCATTAATCTCATTAATTAAGTCTAATCATTTATCTTTCCCTAAATATCATAGAAAAGAAACGAAAATAGAACGTACGCTTATGCAATCTGCATTCACCATGGGGCATCGTCATGCACCATTAAGTTACTTAACTAACGGCAGAGCGGAGGCTGGACTAGCGCGGGTGTAAAATATAAGCAACGTTTATTATATATATCATATTTATATAGCATTCTTCTCACACAGTTATATGATCACATCATAGAACTCAAGCAGCAGAAGCCAACATATGAAATATTGGATAAACTAGGAGATCCGTGTTTTAAATTCAGCCAGTAATAAAAAAAACGGATTCCACGGATGAATAGCTAAACCCACATCCCTAGACCCCTACAAGAGCGGCAAGCAACCCTGCCAATTCTAGAGTTAGGAGACCCGGTCTCGACTCCTCGAGATGGTCTCCCACTGGTCTCTAGAATCCGGTTATTTGTTCTCCCCGTCTTGGGTCTATCATAATGCGGAAAAGTAAATAATATACATCAATGGTGACATCATCCTCAACTCGATAGTGTCCCAATAAAAGAATATTACATATAATTTATATTACATGAATGAAAATGTAAAACTCTCATCTCACGTAAAAAAACCCGGATATTCAATCACGACGATCCAATATTACATATCACGGCAACACATAACATCACATGTCATCAACGTAAGTAAATATACGTATCCTGAATGTCGTTGATATATAGCAACGAGATTGGGGATACCCTACATATTACACTTACGGTCACAGAAAAGAAATGAAAAACTACAATAATTAGAATCCGTATTTTCCTTAGACATCATAAACCCGGAATATCTCATATTCCGAATTTCATACCTAACCCTATAAACCTTGCATTTTAGTCTCAAATCGAAAACACTTTTCAATAACATAGTCGGGTAAATCAACAAGATTCCCGACAACCTAATCGAATACTCGTCGGGAACTTTAGTAGACGGCCGCACCCCCGATACCGTCGACGAAGTGCACTTAGGCGGAACACCGTGGCCGCGAGCACCCGAGTGGATGCTTTTGGCAACGGGGTTCTTCTAAAGTCACTTGGTCGGGTCTATGGGACATGGCTATATAGTAATGTTATCCGGCAAGTATTCGCGTACTATACAAGATTGCGACGGAGTTTTGATCCGAATCAAAACACCGTGGCAATCGATTAATAGTGACTAAAACACTAGATTTACAATAACAAACTAGTTTTCACAAAACTAATTTAATGTGGTTTCCAAATATTGTATCACATATCAAACTTAAACCCAAAACGATTTTAAAACTACGACTACGAAACACTCTGAATTGTCCCAAAAGAAAGATAACATCACATGTAATCTAGGCAAAAACAAACAGTATCTGAAACCCTAATTCAAAGAGACCAGAACATAAAAGAAAAACGAACCCCAAACGCTTTCACAAAACCGGCCAGGCCGGTTTTTTCACTGTTTGGCTGGCCAAGTTTGGGTATTTGGGTCTCAAATTTCCCTGGTGTTCTATATACATGAAGAAGAGCACTCTACAACTATTTAAAAAATTTTAGAGGCTCTGGAAAATTCGACAGAAACTAGGGTTTCGATGCGACTGTTTCGGAGTTGTTGCATTTTCGTAATTCTAATTACACCGTATAATGCTCTAGCTTGGCTCTGATACCATGAAAGTGTATCCTAGCACCACCACAAGTTTAAAACCGGCATCAAGCATGCAATTTTTGAATTTTCATGGTTCTAAACTACACTATCTAAAGATCTAACTAGAGTATTAGGGTTTATAGTATGATAGCATAAAAACTAAACTAAGTGATCGAGATTACAACCTTTGTAGACCGTGTCCTTCACTTTTATAGCTCCGGTTAGTAGTCCCTACGACTCTTCTAGGCTCTACTTGAAGAATGAACAAGCTTCCTTCACGATCTTCGTGTCAAAGATGATCCACCCGAAGCTCCTTTAATTCAAGCTACCTCTTCACTAATCTTTCATTAGTGAAGGAAACACCCTAATTCAAATTGCTAATCTAAAGTTGTTAGTTATATGTATGCCCTAGAGGCCATTATTGTACATGATTGTATATTATAGTGGATGCTTGGACATATATAGAGAGGACTTTCTTTCTCGACATGATAGTATGCTATCTGGTTGCTCTTTATCTTAACATATATACTAGTATTATTATACTGTCTCTCTCTAATACATGTTGATAAAGCCCTTAGGATGTTGGCTTGACTACCAGGACTATGATGCAGATCATACTTGTAGGGCCAGGGTAGTCCGTAAGCACATCCTTTAATTGTTCCTAGTCAAGGGAGTATCGAGATAGGGCATCAATATTCCAGAGTAGACTAGTGTGTATGTTTCTTGACCCTGTATGGGGCGATAGTTGATCCCACAGCCATTGGTGTTTGACATCAAAGATTGCACACAGGTGCTCATTGGAGAATGGGTACACCGAACAGGACTCGCCGAAAACACCTAGATGGTATTATACCTATCGTTAGATAGCAGTTCTCTGGTGACACTAGTACAGGTTAGTCTGTAGACCCGAAATCGTCATAGAGTCTTGTGTGGCTCCCACTGTGCTTTGATTTCCTTCCTACCAAGGCTCAAAGGAGTCATGCAAACAGGTGGATTTTGGGTACAGTCCCGAGTCACATGGAGGCAATGAGCAATAGGAGTGGTTTCGTCTCTCCCAGTATTAGGAGTTGATGTTGTGCTATGCTCGATTGGCTATAACAGGAAGTCTCTGGCCAGGGCTGATGATGAGATTTACTGGTAAGTGTTATCAGTAGTTTCTCGACCCGTTATGAGCCTCATATCGGCATAACTTATCAAGTTATTGGGGTATGACGTTTGCCACCCCCAGACACGATATGCGACATATCAGACGAAGAGACCGGACTGTACGGTAATGTTACTTACTGGATTCACGAGAGTTTGGAGAAGCTTGCTTGTTGATCTTTTGATCGCTCAATACCTGGGTAGTTGTTACGTCCAGCTAGTACCGCTGACGGCTTGTGGGTGACCGATATAATCATTACCTACTGCTGGCGTATTGACGAGTCTTTAGAGTCCTACGCAGAGGTTTCCTAGCTCAAACGAAACGAAGTAGGGCACATATGTGATATGTGCGGGACCGAGATTAATACGGGTATGTGATACAGTATTCTAATCTCGCGATATACATTATATGTGATATAACCAGATTATTGAATCAAGTGTTGATTCAAAAATTTGATATTAGTCGGTTGTATGTGATATAGCCGGATTATTAAATCAAGTGTTGATTTAATAATTTAATATATAATTATATATTTGATATATTAATATATATTAACTAATATTAGCTCACTTAAGAATTTGTTTTCTACAAATACATATAAATATATATGAGATATATATTAATGTATTTATTTTTGTGTCATGCTAGACGATACATTGGACATGGGTGTATGAGACTCATACCAAACTAAAGATAATTTGGGTGATTAATAATTAAGGGATAAATCAAAATTAGGTGGAAAATGCCATGAATTAAGATGCTTGTGGAAGCAGGTAGAAGTCTTGACTTAGTCCACTAATTTTATTTTACTCTAGATATTTATTAACTCAACCATTATTTTTAGCCATGGTTAAGTCTCTACAAATATGATTTGAGATATTTTCTCACCCATGGTTCATCACTTGATGATCTTCTTCATCTCATTTTTCATTTCTAGCTTTTGATGAGGTGAAGAAAGAAAGAGAGAGAAATAATTCTAAAGTGAGCAAAATACCTACTTCATCAATCTATACCAAACTAGCCATTTAGTATAGGTTGTTTACTTCACTAATTTCTCAATTAGTGAAGAGGTAGCTTGAGTTAGAGATTTCTCAAGGTAGATCATCTTCGGCCTCGAAGATCCTTAAGAAAGCTTGTTACTTTCGTCTAGTGGAGTCTAAGAAGAGTTCGGCGGACCACTACTTGGAGCTAAGGTACTACTACATGGAGCTTTAGAAGCGAAGGACCGGTCTATAAAGGTTGTATTCCTTATTCACTTAGTGTAAAGCTTGTTTACATAATTTAAAAAACCCTAATTCTCTAGTTCGATTCTAGGTTTGTGTTCCTTAGCACTTTAGATTTTTTAAAATTACATACTCGATGCTTGCTAAAACCTAGTGGTCATGCTAAGAAACCCCAACATGGTATCAGAGCCATGTTAGAGCATTAGGAGTGGTCTAAGAGAAATTAAAGTGTTCGATCGAATTTTCGAAACCCTAAAATCCCGGTTTCTGGAAATTTTTTCAAAAGTTGGAATTTTTTAAATTAAAAATATGCAAAAAATTTTGCGGGGTTTTCTATGGATCCCCAAGAAGAACAAGCACCCAACTCGACCAAACGGCCACGCAACCGCGGCAAAACCATGGGTTTGGCCGTGGTTTTGCGGCACAATTGGTGAGGCAGGGACTCCCCCATCTTGTGCTGCTCCGTTGGTACATTTGGCACTTTCTGGGTATTTTTAAGTGAGACTCAAGTATTGAGGTCTCTGGGAATTGTGGGTGTTTGATAAATTGATCGAAATGTTTAACATCGTCTGGTATATCTGTGATTTGTGATACAATATTTGGAATCCAAAATAATTAGTTTTGTGAAAACTAATTAGTGTTTTGTAAATCTAGCAATTTAGTCTCTTTTGATCGGTTTCCATGGGGTTTTGATTTGGATAAAAACTCGGTCCCAATCTCGTATAGTACGCAAATGCTCGCCGGGTAACACTACTAGATAGCCACGCCCTATAACCCCGACCAAGTGACTGTAGGAGAACCCCGTTGCCAAAAGCATCCGTTCGGGTGCTCACGGCCGCGGTGTTCCACCTAAGTGCACTTCGTCGACGGCATCGGGGGTGTGGTCGTCTACTAATGTTTCCGACGAGCATTCGATCAGTTTTCGGGAATGTTGCTGAATTGCCCAACTGGTTATTGAAAAGAGTTTTCAATTTGAGACTTAAATGCCGGGTTTATAACGTTAGGCATGAAATTCGGAATATGTGATATTCCGGGTTTATGGTGTCTAAGGAATTTATACGGTTAGGCATGAAATCTGAAGTATGTGATATTTCGGGTTTATGATGTCTAAGGTGGTTGCGGATTCCAATTATTGTAGTTTTCTTTTTCTTTTCTGCGATCGTAAATGTAATATATGGTGTATCACCGGTTTCGTTGGTATACGTCAACGACAATTGGGATACGCATATTTACTTACGTTGATGACATGTGATGTTATATGTTACTGTGATATGTTATATTGGATCGTCGTGTTTGAATAGCCGGGGGGTTTTGCGTGAGATAAGAGTTTTTCATTTTCATTCATGTAAAAATTTGTATGTAATATTCTTTTATTGGGACACTTCCGGGGTGAGGATGATGTCACCATTGATATATATTATTTACTTTTCCGCATTAGGATAGACCCAAGGCAGAGAGCATATGTAACCGGGTTCTAGAGTCTAGTGGAAGACCATCTCGAGAAGTCGAGACCGGGTCTCCAAACTCTAGAATTAGCAGGGTTGCTTACCGCTCTCGTAAGGGTCTAGGGATGTGGGTTTGGCTATTCATCACGACCGTGGAATCCGTGTTTTTTTACTGGCTTGATTTAAAACATGGACCTTCTAGTATATCCTATATTTCATATGTTGACTTCTGCTGCAATGTTCTGTGATGAGATCATATAACTGCGTAAGATGAATGCTTTATATTATATATATGATATATAATAAACGTTGCTTATGTTTTGCATCCGCGCTAGTCCTGCCCCCGCTCTGCCGTTCGTTAAGTAACCTAACGGTGCATGACAGGACCCCGTGGCGAATGCGGATGGTATAAGCGTACGTTGTATTTTCGTTTCTTCTGTGATGTTTAGGAAACATAAATGATGGGACTTCATTAATGAGATTAATGAAAAGAAAGAAACCTAAAGATGTTGTAGAATCAAATTTTCAAAGAGGTAGCTCTAGTTCTTACTTTGCATAGCGGTATTCTTTATCAATATCCAGCACCTCATTCGATGAGGAAACACTACTACAAATAAGGGTTGCCCCTACGGATTTATCCGTAGGGGCAACCCACTGCCCCTACGGATATATGCGTAGGGGCGAAAAAATACCCCGTAGGTGCAAAGGCCGCAGGTGCAAGTTGAGGCCCTGAACCTGCCCCTACGGGCAAATTCTTGCCCCTACGGATTTATGTGTAGGTCCTGTTGCCCCTACGGATTAATCCGTAGGGTATAACATTTTATATTATTTACGGTTTTTTTTAATATAATACATGTACCTACGGATATAACCGTAGGTCCATGTACCTGCCCCTACGGATATATGCGTAGGTAGTTGTCCGTAGGGGCAAAATATCAGGATTCCTGATATTTTGCCCCTACGGATAACGCCGTAGGGAGAGGCAGTAGCCCCTACGGATATGTCCGTAGGGGCACCCCCAACCCCCTGGCACTGAGATCAGGGGGGAAATATCAGTTACTGTTGATATTTTGCCCCTACGGATATCTCCGTAGGGACAACATGTGTACCTACGGATTAATCCGTAGGTACATATTATCTGTATTTTTTTTTAAAAAATGGGCTGCTTGATTTTTTCCCGCCCTGTGCACAATAATATATACATCAATCAAATCATATATTGCAGTATTCATAATCACATCTCACGCATATATATAATATACAAAAGAAACCCAAAAACTGAATATGATATAAAGACAAACCAATATCAATATCGTTTCAAAATGTAGTACAATGTGTATGATATAAATAAATACATGTTTCAAAAAATAAGAACAAAAAAGCTACCCTAGTTCGGTCCAGCTCCACTTCTGAATAACGATAGAATAACACGCGCCTGCTCCTCGGTCAATAAACTCTGCAATTGGTCGCGAGTGGGAGTCTGAACGGCATGTGGAGCTGGCGATGTGGTCTGCGCAGCCGCCGTCGAGGTAGTCGCTTGCGGAGCCGCGACTGCGGGAGTCTGAGTGGGCGGTGGGGCTACAGGAGCTGTCTGCGGAACTGCAGCCGATTTAGTGGCTTGCGGAGCCGCAGCCGAAGGAGATGCATGTGGAGGCTCGGCCGATGTACCCTGTCGCGTCTGGACCTAACGTGTGTAATAAGCATGTAAGAACTGTGTATTATTCGAATTCGTATCATTATTAAGTTATTTCGAAACCCCGTTTGGATATCTAGTTTGTTGTTTATTTTAATTACATCTGTATGTATGATTAATCAAACTTAAGTCTAAAACCAAATAAGCTCAAGCTACGTACTAATTTTGGATATGTTGATATCTATATAATATGACATGATATTTTACTATAAAGAAGTATACATACCAGCATCTCCTTCAACTCCTGAACGGTGGCCCTCAAGCTCTCCAGTTCCTGATGGACATGTCGGTCACTGGAGACGGAGGAAGTAACCGCCGGGGTGGAGTCCAACCTCATATGGGCCCTGCTACGGCCCAGTCCCCGGCCTCTCTCCCAACCTCCGTGGTGCCCTCCGTGTGCGGCGTCCAGAACTGGAGTCAGCAGCCTCGGATCGCTCTGTCCGGTAAAATCGATCCCCGAGGCCTGGGCCTGCTCAACCACCCGCTCCTACACCCACATTAAGCAGTAAAGTATAAGTATAAGATTTAAACTTGAACCTTCCAAAACTAAAATTTCAAATTTGGGTAGAAAAAATATTAACACTTACGCAGTACTCCTGGGTAACGACGTCGGGATATCGAAGCTCGCCCGTGGCGGGATCTGTCGAGGTGCCGTGGACGGCAAGATATGCGGACAGCACGCTCGGTGTACCACCTGACGCCACGGTCCGAGATGTCTGCAATATTAGAAAGTAACTCTTAATATTAGAAATATTAGAAAATAACTCTTAATATTGCAGAATATCACAAAGGTCGGTCTATTGTAATTTACCGATAACTCCATGGCTCGAGTAATGTTCCTCGAGCCACCTGTGTAAGTGGGGCGACCCCTCTTCGCCGACTTCCTGTTCTCTGTATTCTGAGCGGCCTGTTTCTGCACAACCCATTAACATTTAGTTTTCTAATTAAGAAACACAAAGAAATAAATTATATCATAAATAATGAATTACATTTAAAATACATACATGTTTGCGTTGGGAGTCGAAATAAGCGCACAATAGAGGCCATGTCTCTACGTCGACTCTCGCAAACGCCGGAGTAGATAGGAGGGCCGCTCTCTCTGCCTCGGGGGTCGCCATCCACAGTGAGTAGCAGTCGGCCTTCAGCTCATTCCTGTTGTATCGGACCTTGGCCTGCATGTTCTTCATCAGGCCATTGTACAGAGCATGAAGGTCGAGCACCCTCCCCGGGTGATCAGGGTCGGCTACAGGCTGAAAATCGTAATCCAACTGAAAATACAAAAAAACATTGTTATTAGATTGCAAGTGTTAATAATAAATATATTGGATAGATCAAATGAAAATATATATTAATACATACCCGAGCCTGATCAAAGAAGAGGGCGAATGAGCGCTGGTGCTGCTCGCCCCACTCAACGGGAAGTGGATAGTTCTTCACGAGCCGGCTCTCGTCCCCCAAATACCGGCCGAACCTCTCGGCATGAAGACCGGTATAGCGATAGTCAAGGGTAAAAAAAAGGGGGGAATGCTGCCTCCCCCCTAGCTCTGTCAAGCCTCAGCCTATGGGACTGATTCGGGCCTCGAGTCCCCCTCTGGGGATGGGGAGGCCCTGCGTCTGCACGAAATATCAAGACAATCAATAATAAGACAAAGTTGTATTAAGAAATCAAGGTTAAACGAAAATTCAAGTGTGATATATACCTCCGGTGACTATCGCACGAGCCTGGGCCCGGGCAGCAGCACGAGCGGGACGATAGTTCCTCCGGTGAGGAACAACCGGGGTCCCGGATGCGGACGCATCCCCTCCAACTAGAAAATAAACATCGACGCTAAATTTCCATGAAGTTCATATTTATTCTATAGAGCATATGTAAAATGAATAAATATTTTAAATTTATTCATACTAACCTGCAGACGATGCGGAGGGTATGGAAGCGGCAGGAGTGGCCCCTGCGGAAGATGTGGACGCACCACCTATAATTAGACAATTAAAAATAGATTATATAAGTAATTGCAAAAAGAATGTGTAGATCAATAATATAACGTTATAAATCAATATGCATGCACTATAGGATATATAAACATACCCGCAGGTGCGGTGGTGTCACCACCTACTGCTAGACAATAATAAAAATTGCTGAGTAAGAGCAAAAGGAATGTGTGTATTTATGATATAGCATTCTAAATCAATATACATACACTATATGATATATAAACATACCTGGAGGAGCGGGGGTGGCCTCTGTCCCAGATGTGGACGCATCACCAACAACTAGACAATCAAACATTGACAGTATAAGTAATTTTGACATAAACAGGCATGAATATCTGTAATATTACATTCAAAATGGATATGCGTGCAGTATACCTGGAGGTGTTGCAAAATCCACACGGAAGGAGGCATCCGAAGGGGTCTCCGATCTAGGTGCAAGACCGGCCCTCTGAAGCTCCCTACGGAGCTCTCCGGGCGGCAGAACCGCTCTGCCTCTGCCTCTGCCTCTGCCGCTGCTGGAGCTCCTGCCGCCCCTCGCTGCTCCCGACATCGTCATCAAATCTAGATAAACGGTTCGTGGACGCATTAGACAATCATTAAAAGTATTGACTATATATGTATAGAGCATAAAATGTGAAGTAATAATATAACATTACTGATAACCTTTTTCGTTTCGTGGGCGCATCATACATATCTACTTGGATTTCATCGTCGATGTCATTTCTAACCCACGTAACTTCATGATCGGTCGAAGACAACCCGTCCTTCGAAACAGACGGTCGGAGCACTTTAAGCCTTCTCTCTTCTTCGTCCTCATCGCTGTCCTCGTATTCTGGGACATCGTAGACATCTCTGGGTTTCCATCGGCATACAACACTCCACCCCGGATTCTTCAAACACTGTGCTTAGTATACTTGGAACGCTTGGTTCGGAAAGATAAACGGATCGTCCTGACCGTAAAATCGAAGTGTGTTCACACTGGTCAATCCATATTCATCTTTCCAAGTCCCAAGACTGCTTCTCCACCTGTCCGTATCGGTTCGCGGATCGTACCAAGTACACTGGAATATATAAAAGGGTTCTGATGGTCCGGGATAGTGGATGCCGAGTATACAATTTAAGTGCCCATAGTAAATCACACCGTCCGATCCTACCGTCGCAATCCCACTATTCTGAGTGGTTCTAGATGTTTCTATGTCCTTAACTTCGAATTTGTATCCAAGGACACCAAATCCTTTGTAATATGCAACCTCCATACTAGGAAATTGAGCTAAACATCTTGAATCACTCTCAAATGATGCAGACAAGTTCGGATCGTGGATCTAACAAAACAAATTTTAGGACAAATACATAACGATACAAGTTTAGATTAAAACTGATAGCAATAAAATGTTATTTGAATAACTTACATGATCTGTGACCCGATCACAAAAATTATCCTGATGGTATTTTTCCAAACGTTCTTCGTTCCAATCAGGATGCCCCTCACGTACCTCGTTAAAATGAGTTCTGTTTTCGACAAATAATTGTGACATTAATATTATGTCATTTCATAAACACACAAACACAGATATAACAATTAATCCAAAAGAACTTACTCTCTAATTTGTTCAAGACATGCGCAATTAAGCAAGATAAACCGGTATATCTTGTTGATAAACATAGTGTCTACCCTCTTATACTCGGCTTTACCATATGGCCCGTCTTGAATTCTTCGTGGTCGGTTAAGCCTTGTCTCAATGTTCTCGTCCAGATAGCGGGAACAAAATGTTGTTGCTTCATCAAGAAGATAACCTTGCATGATAGAACCCTCTGGTCGATTTTTATTGCGTATATACTTCTTAAGAGTGTAAAGGTACCTAATGAGAATATGTTGAATAAATAAATACGGGTATACAGGACAACAATAAATTTATAAATTGCGCGAAACAAAAAATTACACGTACCTCTCGACGGGATACATCCATCGATATTGTACCGGTCCGGCTAACTTCGCCTCAGTTGCAAGATGAACCATCAAGTGTATTATGATATCGAAAAATGACGGTGGGAAAATATGCTCAAACTTACAAAGTATCAATGCAATAGAATTTTCTAGTTTATCCAGCGTCGCAACCTCTAGTGTTTTAGCACACAACTCCCTGAAGAAACAACATAGGTCGTTGATTACTAGACCAACCGAGTCGGGGAGAGAAGTCCTGAGGGCTAATGGAAGAAGGTGCTCCACGATCACATGGTGATCATGACTTTTCAGCCCATCGATCTTGCCCTTCACAATTTTTATTTTCTTGCTGAATGATCCTGAGAAACCTGTGGGGACTTTCAAATCATGCAACACCTGCAGGAATCTTTTCTTCTCCGGTTGTGACATATGATAAGCGGCATTGGGAAGTACAAACTTGCCCGGTTTACCCGCTACCTGTTTAGGGTGCAATTCACTTCTTATTCCCCACTCTTGTAGATCCATCCGAGCATTCATGTTGTCTTTCGATTTCCCGTCTTTACACAGAAGCAAGTTAAGTATGTGCTCTGATACTCCCTTCTCTATATGCATGACGTCCAGACAATGACGCACTGAATTTGTAGACCAGTACGGAAGCTCGAAGAAAATGCTTAACTTGTTCCAATATTGTGGTTTGACCTGTTTCGTCGGATCCATCCCGAAGGTCACGTTATTGTAACCATCCCATTTAGCAGTCACGTCCTCTCCGGACAATGGGGATGGAGGTCCAAGAAGCTCCTGATGACCATCAAAGTGAACCGTGTCTAACCTATAGGGGTGGTCTGGAGGCAGAAAACGTCGATGGCCGCAATAACAAACCTTCCTGCTAAAATTCAAAATTTTTGATGTTGTGTGTTCATGGCAATGAGGACATGCTTTGTGACCATGTACGGACCAACCTGATAGCATTCCATACGCAGGAAAGTCATTAATTGTCCACATTAAAGCCGCACGCAGTATGAAGGTTGTATTTGTGTTTAAATCATATGTCTCTACACCATCAATGAACAAAGTTTTCAGCTCCTCGATCAGAGGTCGGAGATAGACGTCGATATTGTTTCCCGGTGAGTTTGGTCCGTCGATAAGAAGAGGCATCATAAAGTATGATTGGTCCATAGCCAACCAAGGCGACAGATTATAAATTATCATTACAACGGGCCATGTACTGTGACTTCCAGCCATATAGTTGAATGGGCAGAAGCCATCGGTAGCCAGTCCGAGCCGGACATTGCGAGGATCGCTATTGAATATTGCGTGCCTCCTATCGAAATCCTTCCATGCCGGTGAATCACTTGGATGGCTCATTTTTCCATTTTCGCTTGGAGGAGCACGGTGATGCCAAATCATTGCCTCGGCTGTTTTCTTGCACCTGAATAGCCTCTGTAGCCTCTGTGTTATGGGAAAGTATCGTGCTATCTTCACAGGTATATCAGGCTTCTTATCAGAATCTTTCGGCTTATACCTGGCCTCTCCGCATGTTGGACACTCTTTCAAATCTGAATTCTCTTTCGTGTACAACACGCAATTTTTAGGACATGCTTGAATCTTCTCGCACTTTAGACCCAAATCAGACATCATCTTCTGGGCTTCGTACCAGCTTTCGGGCACATTATTTCCCGGAGGCATAGAATCTTTCAAGAACGAAAGAAGCATTGTGAATGACTTGTTGCTCCATCCATTTAGGCACTTAATCTGGAAAAATTGGACGAACCATGAGAGGGTAGAATACTTCGCATTCTCATAAATTGGTTTCCTAGCATCATTCATGAAATTTTCATATTTATCCGCACGCGGTCCTTGACCGGAAGGAATGTCATCTTCGGTATGAATAGATTCACCTAGGGCAGCCTCTACCATATCCTCCATTTCTTCTGATGGAAATAAATTTCCATCTCCTGCCATATTACCGAATTCTTCTTCTTCTCCTGCCGCATTATCGTGTTCTCCTTCTTCTTCTACCGCAGTACTGCATTCTTCTCCTTCCCCGTGATATTTCCAGGTTGAATAAAGTCTAGTAAACCCATGTTTTACAATATGAAGCTCTGCCAATTCTACCTTCTGCCAGTACTTATTGCCACATCTATCGCACGGACAGAGAATCTTCTCTATTATGATCTTATTATGTGCGCGTGCAAATTCAAGGAAAGCAGCAACTCCTGCGACAAACTTAGGTTGCATACGTTGTTTCTAATCCACATACATCCAGTCCTTAACTCTGACGTACTCATGGGCCATGTTAGACTGAATAACATATAAATTGTAGGTTATGCTGAGAAATATAAGAACGGGATAGTTACTGACAAAGGAGAAAATCCGTGTATATGCTTTGTGTGTGTGTTTGTCGTTGAAAAGAATAAATTATCGCACGTATGTTAACCAATAGAAGGGGACTAAGTGGTGCTTTTAGTTTCATATATGAGTATCGATGGGAATATGAAGGTTTCATATTATCATATATTGGTTTTAACCCGAACATCTCGAATCGCTCTCTAATTATGCTTTTGTATGTGTGTGTTCCGGCTGTCGGGAGTAGGCTTCTATCCCATTAAGAATGTATAGAGCGAACGCCCATCACTTGTGCTTTCAACCGTTTCGAGTAAATTTCGGCAGCACATCCCCGCTGTTCTCCGAGTACACTGTAATAGAATAGATAATCATTTCAAAGCTGTGAAACAACGTTGAAATGAACATCTAATCTATCTTTGTACACGGAGAACCAGCGGAAAGGTACCGACGAAATATCTCGAAACGGATGAAAACACAAGTGAATGAAGGCATTTGCTTTATACATTCTTAACTTGTCCACACGGGACAAATCTATGGGTTACCATACGATTGAATTTTCTCGTCGCGTAGACTATACGACGGTTGTTAGTATCGAGCTATACTGTCCGATATTTAACAACCTTCGTATAGTTCTAGGTCACGACGAGCATCGCACGTATGTTAACCGATAGACGGGGACTAAGTGGCGCTTTTAGTTTCATATATGAGTATCGATGGGAATATGAAGGTTTCATATTATCATATATTGGTTTTAACCCGAACATCTCGAATCGCTCTCTAATTATGCGTTTGTTGTGTATTCTTGTTGTATGTGTGTGTTCCGGCTATCGGGGGTAGGCTTCTATCCCATTAAGAATGTATAGAGCGAACGCCCATCACTTGTGCTTTCAACCGTTTCGAGTAAATTTCGGCAGCACCTCCCCGCTGTTCTCCGAGTACACTGTAATAGAATAGATAATCATTTCAAAGCTGTGAAACAACGTTGAAATGAATATCTAATCTATCTTTGTACACGGAGAACCAGCGGAAAGGTACCGACGAAATATCTCGAAACGGATGAAAACACAAGTGAATGAAGGCGTTTGCTTTATACATTCTTAACTTGTCCACACGGGACAAATCTATGGGTTACCATACGATTGAATTTTCTCGTCGCGTAGACTATACGACGGTTGTTAGTATCGAGCTATACTGTCCAATATTTAACAACCTTCGTATAGTTCTAGGTCACGACGAGCATCGCACGTATGTTAACCGATAGACGGGGACTAAGTGGCGCTTTTAGTTTCATATATGAGTATCGATGGGAATATGAAGGTTTCATATTATCATCGAGTATCATATATTGGTTTTAACCCGAACATCTCAAATCGCTCTCTAATTATGCGTTTGTTGTGTATTCTTGTATGTGTGTGTTCCGGCTGTCGGGGGTAGGCTTCTATCCCATTAAGAATGTATAGAGCGAACGCCCATCACTTGTGCTTTCAACCGTTTCGAGTAAATTTCGGCAGCACCTCCCCGCTGTTCTCCGAGTATACTGTAATAGAATAGATAATCATTTCAAAGCTGTGAAACAACGTTGAAATGAACATCTAATCTATCTTTGTACACGGAGAACCAGCGGAAAGGTACCGACGAAATATCTCGAAATGGATGAAAATACAAGTGAATGAAGGCGTTTGCTTTATACATTCTTAACTTGTCCATACGGGACAAATCTATGGGTTACCATACGATTGAATTTTCTCGTCGCATAGACTGTACGACGGTTGTTAGTATCGAGCTATACTGTCCGATATTTAACAACTTTCGTATAGTTCTAGGTCACAATGAGCATCGCACGTATGTTAACCGATAGACGGGGACTAAGTGGCGCTTTTAGTTTCATATATGAGTATCGATGGGAATATGAAGGTTTCATATTATCATCGAGTATCATATATTGGTTTTAACCTGAATATCTCGAATCGCTCTCTAATTATGCGTTTGTTGTGCATTCGTGTTGTATGTGTAACACGATTTTAAACCATTGAGATCAAGATTGATAGAACTGATCATCCTACATTGCAATAGCATTCATCAACCAAAAACTATTATTTCAATGGTATTCATCTGTAACAATCAACAATTAAAACTACAAATGTAGGATACTGATATCATAAAGCGTTATACGCAACATTGATAGAACTGATAAATAAGAAAACGAAACACAAACCGTATCAAGATTTAACAACTTTGATTATGTCATATACGCGGGCCGATATTTTCATATTAGCCAATAGGCAAAAATAGATTGCGGTCTGGATATGGCATATTGGCAGATGTTACCTATATGCATACATGCATGTTGTCTCCCCATTTTTTCATAAATCAAACCAACTACATACATCAAACTAGTCCATGCCACCAATCGGAAACTCCACTATGTCTTTGAATTATTATTTTTCCAAATAGCATTGAGCTCCTATTGACATTGTCCCATCCAACAAATTTGTTGTGCTTGCCTCGTCCTTCATCTAGCTTTCACATGCCATACACATTAGATGAGTAATATAGTTATAAATTATGGTATTTTGTTGTCATCAATCCACAAAATAAGATTTCTTAGTAAACACCTAAGCCAATACTTCGAGTTGTAAATAGAATATCCTCCACGTTAAAGTGACAATAACAAAAAATGATATTTCTAGCATGACTTCAAGCTGGGGATGATTTGTTTAACTTTTCTAGGCACATTCCTTCCATGATCTTAGCCTCTTAGGGCATGTCTGGTTGGTTGTAGCTGCCAAAAAAAAGTATTTAAAATTACAAGTAAATCCAACTACAGAAGTTGCAACATCATTCCTTTGTTTAGTTAAATGTAGTTCTAACAACATATTTTGCAAAATTTGTGTATGGTTGGGTGTAATTGCAACGAAATAGCAAAATTTCCCTTTGTTTGTGTATCCCAAAGCCGGTAGCTGCAAAAGCACTCAATTTGAGGCCGAGAATAGTTGCAACTACATATTTTTTAAATTCAAATTGTTGTTCCAACTACGTGTTGGAACAACTACTAGCACCAGACACCAACTTTTAGATTTCCATGTAGTTGGAGCCCTTAGTGTGTCTGCTTGAGAAACCCTGCAATTATACTTATAATCATACAAGTAGAAGCCATTTTTTGATTTAGTTTAAGACCTTACTGGGCCTGTGGAGCTCCGCAAGCCCCAACCCTAACCTAACCCTAGCCCCAGCCCCAGCCCCATCCCCAACCCAGCCCCGCCCCAACCTAACCCTAACCCCAGCGTGGCCAGCTAAACCCTAACACCAACCCTAAGGCAAACCCCAGCCCCAGCCCCAGCAGCAGCCGAACCCCAACCCTAACCCTAACCCCAACCCCGACCCCGACCGCGACCCCTGCCGAACCCCAACTCGCGCGCGCAACCCCAGACCCAGCCATGAACCCTAAACCCAAAATAATCAAAAAATTCTTTAATTTACCTGAAGATTTACTCACCTGAACGGCGGTGGCGACGACCTGAACGGCGGTGGCGACGACGAGAACGGCGGTGGCGACGAGAACGGCGGTGGCGACGAGAAGAACGGCGGTGGCGATGACGAGAACAGCGTGGCGATTTGGGGATTTTTTTCGCGCGCGATCGAGAGAGAGAGGAAGAAAGTGAGCGTAGGCGATCGATCTGTGCCTTTATTAAATCAATATTTAGTTGCCCCTACGGATTTGTCCGTAGGTCCTTGGTTTGCGGCTCCGTAGGGGCAAACACCAAATTAAGAATTAATATTTTTATTCTTGGACGTCTGGGCCCGTAGGGGCAACCTTTTAGCCCTACGGATTAATCCGTAGGGCCTAGTTAAATCTGCCCCTACGGATTTCAATATCCGTAGGGGCAACCCCCTATTTTACTAGTGAAAGAGCCGAGATCCCTTCACCGGGAATGACCTCTTTAACAAAAGCTAGTAAATGCTGCAACCCACTCGGTTTATTTTGAAAAAACTCGATTTTAAAAGCGTATTTTAAACCACTCCTTTTCAAATCACTCGATTCTATAACGATATCAAGTTCATTACGCAAAAGGTTTTCTTAAAAACCTGTCATAGCCCTCCGTCATTTCAGATAAGTGCTATATAGTATTCGTGCTGCGTTTGTTGACTATGTTAAGGCGTAGTGTGCGGTAGCTAATTAGTTCTTATCTGCCGCATATGATGCGATTGGATTAGGGTAGTTGTACGGCTTTGTTGACCTTGTTAAGGGTCGTACGGGTGGTTTAATTCAATCACAAAATGACGGGTAGAACTTGACTAGCGCTTATGATTTGTTGACCTTGTTATGGTCATAAGTTACTAGGGGTTAAAACAGATATTAGGAATTTCAAGTGTTGAAATTTGCAATGAGATTGCATACCTTCTATGAGATAGTTGGATCCCGATACCCACTGCGAGTAAGAGTTACTCTTGGAAGAGTTTTGCACTTTACAATTAGCTAATCCAGAAGGTGTCTAAGAAAGGTGTTAACGGGGTTATGCCCCTGCGGAAACGAGTTTATTTAATTAGTTTCATGCGAAAGCACGGGGAGACTCCCTCGGAGTATCAATACCTGCCTGGCTGAACGATTGGCGAACTTGTAGGGTGTAATTAATCCCGGCTAGTCTTACCTTTTAGGGTTTGAAGGAAGATTTGATAAAAACTGTGGGAGCCATCCTGATTAAATAAAATAATAACCTATCTAATCTTGCAAGAGCATACGCTAAAGTGTTTTCTTCTCTCTCTCTCTCCGGGTAGAGACCATGACACGCCTTAATCAAGATAATAATATTGATGTATTGACCGAACCCGCTTGTTATACTGAGCTGGGGAACATTGGTTCCGCTCTACTTTATAATTTTTATATGTCTGAGCATGAAATAGGGGAATATCCGGATTCCCACGCGGCCCGAACGAGGAATGAGCATGTTGATGCATCTTCTTCGGGTGTGTTCGTTACCGAGAACTGTTTCTCAGTACACTCTACGTCCTGTGTATTACATACCGGATCAGGATCCCACATATGTAATATATTACAGGGGCTTAAGAGAGGTAGAGCACTGGGAAAAGGTGATCATTCTCTAAAAGTAGGGAATGGTACAAATGTTGCAGCCAAAGCAGTTGGTGAATATCACCTTGTATTACCAAATGGGAATACATTGATCTTGAACTACTGTTATTACGTACCATCTATGATGTGCAATTTAATATCAATTTCTTTATTAGATAAATAAGGATATAACTTTGTAGTAGAGAAAAATGTTATGAACATTTTCCTAAATCAAGTGTTAATTGGGTTTGGTGCGTTATGTAACGGTTTATACATTCTGAATCAAAATACAGTTCTTAACATACAGAACACACACAAGAGGAAAAGTTCAGAAATGAATTAATCCTTCTTATGGCATTGTAGACTAGGTCATATCAATGTGACACGACTAGCTAAGTTACATAAAAATGGATATTTGAATCGGTTTGAATTTACATCTTATGAAACTTGCCAGTCATGTCTCAAAGGTAAAATGACCAAAACTCCGTTTACTGGACACGAAGAAAGAGCTACTGAACTCTTAGGACTGATACATAATGATGTATGCGGACCCATGTCTACATATGCCAGGAATGGTTCCTAGTACTTTATCACATTCACCGATGATCTCTCAAGATTCGGACATGTGTTCCTGTCGAAACACAAGTCTGAAGTTTTTGAGAAATTCAAGGAATACAAGTACGAAGTAAAGAACCAAACGGGTAAAAGTATTAAAATCCTACGATCTGATCGGAAAGGAGAATACTTGAGCACGGAATTCCATGACTACTTAAAAGATAATGGGATTCTCTCGCAGTTTACTCCTCCGTATACACCATAGTACAACGGTATATCGGAGCGGAAGAATCGCACCCTATTAGATATGGTGTGCTCTATGATGAGTACTGCTGAGTTACCTATTTCCTTTTGGGGTTATGCGCTTGAAACAGCCGCATACTTATTGAATCAAGTTCCATCTAAATCTGTGTCTAAAACACCATATGAGATATGGAGTGGAAAGAGACCATATCTTAAACGAGTTAAGATATGGGGTTGTTCGGCCTATGTCAAAAAGCAAAATCCAGACAAGCTCGAAGCAAGGTCAGTTCTTTGTAAGTTTGTGGGATATCCAAAGAATTCACATGGATATCTTTTCTACCATAGTGAGGAACAAAAGATGTTTGTTTCTCAATATGCCACCTTTTTAGAAAATGAATTTCATGCAAAAGAAATTAGTGGTAATGAGGTATAACTGGAAGAAGTTCCAGCCACACAAACTACAACTGATGATTTGGTGGAACCGGAACGATAGTCTCCAACGAACCTCAGCCACTCCGCAGATCTAGTAGGGTTCCTCATCCACCTGAGAGATACTGCGGTTTTCTCGTAGACGGTGGGAGCGAGGATTGCATCATGGAAGATGATGACCCAACTAGTTTCGAGCAGGCCATCACGAGTGGGGACTCTGTGAAATAGCTGGATGCTATGCGATCTGAGATGGAATCCATATACACCAACAAAGTATGGACTTTGGAAGTTGCTCCTGAAGGGGTAAAACCCATTGGGAGCAAGTGGATCTTCAAGAAGAAACTTGGTGTAGATGGAAAAGTTCAAAGCTAGGCTTGTAGCAAAAGGTTTTCTTCGATGACCAGGTGTGGATTATGATGAAACTTTTTCTCCAGTAACTATGCTTAAGTCCATCTGGATCCTACTTGCCATCGCTGCATACCATAACTATGAAATCTGGCAGATGGACGTCAAGACCGCTTTTCTAAATGGTGATTTAGAAGAGAGCGTGTACATGACACAGCCAGAGGGCTTCGTGGACAGTGGGAGCAGCGGAATGGTGTGCAAGCTGCTTAAATCAATCTACAGATTAAGCAGGCATCGCGGAGCTGGAACATCTGTTTTGATGTGGCAGTCAAAGAGTTTGACTTCATCAAAAACGTAGATACAAGAAGGTTGTAGAGAGTAATGTTGTCTTCCTCGTATTGTACGTGGATGACATACTCTTGATAGGAAATGATGTTCCTATGCTACACTCGGTCAATCTCTTCTTATCATAAAGGTTCTCCATGAAGGATCTGGGTGATGCCTCCTACATCCTAAGCATTAAGATCTATAGAGATAGATCTAAACGGATGTTGGGATTGTCCCAATCCAGGTACATTAACACTATACTAAAGAGGTTTAGTATGGATGATTCCAAGCGTGGAAATTTACCCACGATCTCAAGAATCACTCTCTCCAAAGAGATGTCCCCCAAGACTTATTTGGAGAGGGCTCGCATGCAAGGGATATCCTATACTTCGGTAGTCAGGTCTATCATGTATGCGATGTTATGTACCATACCGGATGTAGCTTACACACTTAGTGTTGTAAGCAGGTATCAATCGGATTCTGGGGAGAATCACTGGACAGCTGTGAAGAACATTATTAAGTACTTTAGAAGGACTAAAGAAATGTTCTTGGTGTATAGTAACGGTGAACTCCAGGTGGAGTCCTTTACCGATTCAAGCTTCCAGAGTGATAAGGACCACAGTAAGTCGGTCTCAGGTTTTTTCTTCACCCTCAATGGAGGGGCGGTATGTTGGAAGAGTTCCAAGCAAGATACCGTGGCAGACTCGACGATGGAGGCCGAATACATCGCCGCCAACGATGCTACCAAAGAGGGTGTCTGGATGAAAAAGTTCATAATTGAACTTGGTGTGGTTCTATCCATTGAGCATCCAATACCTTGTATTGTGATAACAATGGAGCTGTGGCTTTAGCCAAGGAACCCAGGTCCCATCAGTGATCCAGACATATTCTGAGGCGGTATCACCTGATCCGGAAGATAGTTGATCGCCGGGAGATCGAGGTCAGGAGAGTTGACACGAAGAATAACACAGCGGATCCACTCACGAAGGCCATCCCCAGATGCAATTTGGGAGACTTTTTGGGATGTTAGGTATGAGATACTATAACAACTGGCCTTAGTGCAAGTGGGAGATTGTTAGTTATATGTATTCCTTAGAGACCATTATTGTACATGATTATATATTATAGTGGATGCTTGGACATATATAGAGAGGACTTTCTTGCTCGACATAATAGTATGCTATCTGGTTGCTCTTTATTTTAACATGTATACTAGTATTATTATATTGTCTCTCTCTGATACATGTTAATAAAGCCCTCAGGATATTGGCTTGACTATCAGGACTATGATGCAGATCATACTAGTGGGGCCAGGGTAGTCCGTAAGCACATCCTTTAATTGTTCCTAGTCGAGGGAGTATCGAGACAGGGCATCGATATTCCAGAGTAGACTAGTGTGTACGTTTCTTGACCCTTTATGAGGTGATGGTTGATCCCACGGCCATTGGTGTTTGACATGAAAGATCGTACACATGTGCTCATTGGAGAATGAGTACACCGAACAAGACTCGCCGAGAACTCCTAGATGGTATTATACCTATCGTCAGATAGCAGTTCTCTGGTGACACTGGTACAAGTTAGTCTGTAGACCCGAGATCGTCATAGAGTCTTGTGTGGCTCCCACTATGCTTTGATTTCCTCCCTGCCACGGATCAAAGAAGTCATGCAAATAGGTGGATTTTGGGTACAGTCTCGAGTAACATGGAGGCAATGAGCAATAGGAGGGGTTTCGTTTCTCCCGGTATTGGGAGTTGATGTTGCGCTATACTCGATTGGCTATAACAGAAAGTCCCTGGTCAGGGCTGATGATGAGATTTACTGGTAAGTGTTATCAGTAGTTTCTCGACACATTATGAGCCTCACATCGGCATGACTTATCAAGTTATTGGGGTTTGTGTTGGATATAGTGCCCTCAGAGTCAATTATTAGATCACAGGCACGTGATTGCAATGATTGAGGGAGGACATATACCGGTAGGACAGACTTACTCAAGATGATAGTATGCTATCTGGTTTATCTTTATCATCGTGTACTGCTTTAGGTGACCTCACAGGTCACTATTGCGCGTTGATAGAGCCCTTAGGATTCTTGCTTGACGGCCAGCAGTATAATGGCGATCATATACGTGGGAGCTGGGGTCTATAAGCACATCCTTAAAAAGGTCCCTAGTCATAGGAGTTTTCGAGACAGGGCATCGATACTCCAGAGTAGACTAGTGTATACAGTTGAGACCCCGACGAGGGACGGTGGCCGGTCTCACAAGCCACTGGTGTCAGTTGGTTCACCTAAGATGTATGTAACACCCGAGCCCAATACTACTATTTTTCTGTTACTGGTTGAGCATTAGATATTACTCATTTCATTTAGCTTGCCAGTTTGACACTTGCCGTGAAATTTTATCTGGCTAAGTCATTTCTGTATATAACAAATTTTAGCGTCTAAAATGAAATTAAAAATATCTATCTTGGCCTACTCGACACCCCTAGCCGCGTGGTAGCGTCCGTGCTTCGAGTTCTCGTCCCGTTCGGTGAAACGGACAAGTTTGGACGGCTACGCGCGCGTACAGGTGTCCGTCTTAGGGTAATCATAAAACATTTTATTTTAAAATTTGGAACCCGCTTAAAATCCTATTATTTAAATTTCAAATTTTTGGACCCAACCCGGGCGCGATTTGGAAATGTTTCATTTAGCGCCAAAATCCCAAATTAATAAAATATTCAAAACCTTATAATATTTCGTTTATAATATAATTTTACTGTTACTATAAAATCTATTAAATCTTTTAACCTTTCTTTTAAATCTCTGAAAGTTTTCCTCAGCCAATCACGGGGTTCTTAACCCCCGTGGGCCCCCTCCAATATCTCTCTCTCTAGCTTTCTCTATCTCTCTCTCTCTCTAACGTCTCTCTCTCTCTCTCTCTCTCTCTCTCTCTCTATACCTTTCTCTAACTATCTCTCTCTCCCCCCTATATATATATAAATTTCCCCCTTCATCATTTCTTCCTTCACGAACTGAACCCATCGCGAGAAACCCTAGCCCTAGCCCTAGCCGCCTTCACCGTCGCCGCCGCAGCTCCGACGCCGGCGCCAGCACCACCGTCGCCCTCGCCTCCGCCTCCTCGTTCCAACCTCAACATCTCCTCCTTCTCCCCATATGCACGGTGCAGCAGCAACCCCGGATACACCCGTGCCTTCTCTGTACGGCCTGAGACGTCGCCGGCGACCTTCGTCGTCGCCACCCGTGCCACCTTCAGCACCTCCTCATCACCTGCGCACTCCAGCCCCCGACCACCTCCTCTCCCTCTCCACTTTCTTTCCCTTTTTCCATACCCGAGCCCTAACCCATCGCCTGCAACCTCACCCTCGCCGGAAAACCCATCACCATCGACCACCCTTCGTCTGCCCCGATCACCTTCCTCTCTACCCCTCCTTCCCAGTGAAACCCCGAGCCCCAACCATGAAACCACTCCACAACCCAAGAACCCTGCTTCTTCCCCGCAACCCACTGCCATCGCCGGCATCCTCGCCGACGACGACCGGTCTTCAGCATCCTCTCGCTGCCTTCCTCGACCCCTGAGCACAGTAAACTCAGTCCCCTCTCTTATCTCTTATCTCTTTTCTCTCTCTCTTCTTCTTCGGCTACTTCTTTCTTCTCGGTTCTCTTTTTTCGGTGATCGCCGGAATCGGGTCGCTGCCGACAGTCCAAGCAACCCTGGGGACGTTCCTGATGACATGGTCGAGTCCTGGCCTTACCTGGTTCCATCCTGTGCTCGCGTGAACACGTCGCGACATATCACCGACGTGGAACGTACCGTGCGGATCCATTTCACTGTCTGATCGAGGCAAGTATTCGATACTTGCTACATGCTATTGCCACTTTATAACTTGCCTTAATATTCATGTGTGGTTTAATGATATATTATTTAGTAAATCACCTTACATACCTTGCTTCATGTTTAACCCTAGTAGCATGTTAAATAAATTATCTCCTGATAAACCCGTACATGATAGATTGCATTGATTCACTGCTATGATGCTTTATTTCAGTTTAGTTTATCAATATGCATAACCGGCTAAATTACAATTGCATTCTTTAAACAGATCATACTTGTCGTGACATTCTTGGAACACTCAATATGTTTTTAACCTGATTACAACAGTTACGTTCACCATCCTGTATTCACGTGATATTGACACTATCTATTTAACACAATTGAAAATTGTACAGCTAGATAATAAATCCGATTAATGTTTAACACGTTGATTTGAACATGATGCTGCTTATATGTCTGTTTGTGAGTGCATCCACGATATTGTTAAATCGTGACTTGACTTTGTTACATATGGTATATATTGATACACTTGACATGGTACCGTTTACTGTTGACCTGACCTGATGTACCATGACCTGACCTGTTACCTGATCTCGTGCCTAATGCCAACAAACCTGACATGTAGTCCTCATGGACCAATCTTGTTGTCTATCCAGATAAACCTACTGTTACCTGATGCTGTGTTGGCATTAGTTCTTGATTACTGAATACCTGACCTGACACATATAACTTGGGGGTATGGGGAAATCAAAGGTGAACCTGACTTGTAACTCGACAGTTCACTACCTGTTCGAGTGTACACATTCCTGTTTTGTGCCTAGCGGCATGTCTCGGCTGTAGCCGAGAATATTGTGGCCATGATCCCGGGTATGTACGGGATACAATCGAGTGTACACATTCCTGTTTTGTGCCTAGCGGCATGTCTCGGTTTCGACCGAGAATATTGTGGCCGTGATCCCGGGTATGTACGGGGTACTATTGAGTTACATCGATGATTCATCAAATTGATTTCAAAGACTTTAGACTAGGAAACCCGATAGAACAGTTTAGTTACCCACTGCACATTGCCCTGCACCGCTTGTTTCACATTATTGCTTTTTTCATGTTTAGTTCTGCTTTGCCTATTACACTGTTCATATTATATTACTTGTTGACTTGACGCGCTGACGTCTGGGTTTTGCATGGCCCAGATTCTATACCACTGTCGCTGTCCGAGCAGGAGTACTTCAGCCAGCAGGCTGAGTTGTGAGTTCTGTAGTGGTTAGTTTTATTTCCTGCATTTTATTTCCAGATGTGAGCCCGCATTATGGGACATACTTTTCCGTTATTGTATTGGATCATTTGCTTCCGTATTTATTTATCATTGACTCTTGTTATTCTGGATTGTGGACATATTTTAGATACTTTTATCTTGTTCTTGATATCTCTACAGCCGTAATATGACTGTGGATGGATACTTCCTACCCACAGGTAGCATGGTTGGCTATGTCACGTGCCCAAATCTTGCGTACTCTGGGAAGCGGGGCGTGACATGGTTCTTTTGGTATCAGAGCCATAGGTTAGTTGGGTTGATTCTTTTGTAGTTGGGTATTGTACCCAATACACGAATCAGAATACCCGTGTTAGGAAACATGTCCTGCCACTTTGCCGTTCACTATTCTTGAATCGCATTCTTCCTGATTATATCTTTTACGACGTGCAAACTTACTTTGCATGTCGACTCGAAAACCTGATTTCTTGTTATCTCTAGGACTTAAGCGACTTGGGTGGAGTTAAGTAATTGTGGCTATGATACCGCGGCATAGTTACAATGCGGTACTCTATTTAAGTATCTTGGAGTTCTAGCCTTGATCCATATTCAGAATCTATCATCATGCTAATGTTGGGTGTTTTAAGTTCAGGATTATGGCAGGTAAGAATTTGAAGACGTACCAGAGGCGTGTGGACGAAGCCGCCATGCTTGGAGTAATAAGAGGAATGCTGGAGAATCAAAGAAGCAGACCGAGCTGATCCAGCAGCAACCAGACTCATGCCAGGAAGGTTTGAAGATCGTTCAGCAGTCTGTAAACAACGTTGGAGCTAAACCAGTTGACCGAGTAGGGACCGTGGCAGACTTCAGGCGTTGGGTCGGTCTATATTTACTGGTTTGGAGGAGCCGTGTCAGCCGAGCAGTGGCTAGTCGACACGGAGAATTTGCTGATTGCGGCACAGATTCCAGACGACAAAAAGTTGTTATGGTACGCATTCAGCTAGTGGACTACGCCCGAGAATGGTGGCTTATGGAAGAGACCCGCTTGCCCAAGCCGATCAGTTGGGCGGAGTTTTCTAAGAGTTTCCTGGAGAAGTTCTTCCCGCGGACTGCACGGGAGGAAATGGAAGAGAAATTTATTGGGCTGAGGCAGAATGGAGCACCCGTGGACGTGCATGCAGCAGAGTGGACGAGGCTCAGTAGATTCGCTGGACCTTTAGCTGCCAACGATGCAGACAGCAGTTGCGGTAAGGAAGCAGTTCTGTCGGGCCGGTCGAATTTAGGACTAGGCTGACAAACAATATTATTGCATCTATGGAAGTTGATAGTGGTGAAGAGCCGGCGGTTGTTCGTGATTTTATGGACGTATTTGAAGATATATCGGGTTTACCGCCGAAGCGAGACGTGGAGTTCGCAATTGACCTTATTCCTAGTGCAGCGTCAGTATCTAAAGCGTATTATCCAACGGAACCAATAGAGTTGGAAGAAGTTAAGAAACAGGGTGCTGAATTGCTTGAAAAGGGTTGGATTTGAAGCAGTAACTCGCCTTGGGGAGCTCCAGTTCTTCTAGTAAAGAAGAAGGATGGCACAAGAAGGATGTGCATCGACTATCGAGAAGTAAACCGGGTGACTATTAAGAACAAGTACCCAATCCCTCGCATTGGAGAATTTTGAGCAGCTTAGTGGCGCGAGGGTATTCTCGAAGCTGGATTTGCGATCCGGATATCATCAGGTCCGAGTGAAAACAGAAGATATTTGTAAGACGGCGTTCTGAACTCAGTATGGACATTATGAGGACTTAGTGATGCCTTTCGGAGTATCGAATGCGCCGGCAGTATTCATGGACTTGATGAACCGAATCTTTTCACCGTTCTTGGATCAGTTCATTATGGTATTCATTGACGATATTCCGGTTTACTCGAAGAGTTTTGAAGAGCATGCTGAGCATTTGAAGATCGCACTGCAGACGTTGAGATAGGAGAAATTGTATGCGAAGATGAGTAAGTGCGAGTTTTGGCTGGAGGAAGTAAGGTTTTGGGGGCATGTTGTGTCTGGCGATGGCATCGCCGTCGATCCAGAAAAGATTGCAGCAGTTCGAGATTGGACTATTCCAAAGAATGTTGCTGAGATAAGAAGTTTCCTTGGATTAGCCGGATACTACAGGAGATTTGTGGAGAACTTCGCTCGTCTGGCAGAACCGTTGACCAAGCTTACGCGCAAGGAGGTACGTTTGTATGGACGAATAAATGTGCGTTAGCTTTTGAGACGTTGAAGCAGAAATTGATAACCGCCCCTATTCTGACCGTACCAGACAATTCCGGAGGACTGGTGATTCACAGCGACGCATCTGGGAAAGGATTGGGATGTGTTTTGATGCAGCATGGGAAGGTCGTAGCATACGCATCAAGACAACTGAAGACCTATGAGAAGAATTATCCAACTCATGACTTGGAGCTTGCGGCTGTGATCTTCGCTTTGAAGATTTGGAGACACTACCTTTTGAGCGAGAGAGTCGAGGTTTTACAGATCACAAGAGTTTGAAGTATGTGTTTACTCAGAAGGAGTTGAATATGAGGCAGCGTAGATGGTTGGAGCTGATGGCCGACTACGACCTTGATCTTAAGTACCATCCGGGAAAGGTTAACGTCGTGCCGGATGCGCTTAGTCGGTTACCAGCAATTCAGGTGTTAACTATGCAGAGGGAGATCATTGCATATTTTCGAAGATTTGACTTGGAAGTTGTGTTACCGCGTTCTACGGGACAGTTGATGCAATTGCAAGTACAGTCGTCTTTAATTGAGAAAATTAAAGCAGCACAATCGCGGGATCCTAGACTGCAAAAGTTTCGGGAGCAAGTTGAAGCCGGACTACGAACAGATTTATTGATCCATGAAGATGGTCCGTTGAGGTATGGTAGCCGTTTACGTGTGCCAAGGGAGATGTTCGTGAAGAGCTTATGAAGAAGGCACACAGTTCAGCTTATTCTGTACATCCAGGAGGCAAAAAGATGTACCGTGATATTCGACAGCATTTCTGGTGGGAAGGCATGAAACGGGAGATTGCTCGCTTTGTAGCTAAGTGCTTGGTGTGTCAGCAAGTCAGGGCTAAACACCAAAGGGTTGCTGGTTTATTGCAACCACTTCCGATTCCTCAGTGGAAGTGGGAACATATAACCATGGATTTCGTGACGGCTTTACCGCAGAGTCCAAAGGGTAACAATGCAGTATGGGTGATTGTTGATCGGTTGACCAAGGCCGCTCACTTTATTCCTTTCCGGGTTGGTCAATCAACGGAGACTTTGGCAGAGCGGTACATGCAGGAGATTGTAAGATTACATGGTGTACCGGTGAGCATCGTGTCCGATCGGGACACTCGGTTCTTATCACACTTCTGGAGGAATTTACAGGAAAGTTTGGGGACTCGATTGAAGTTTAGCACAGCTTATCGTCCTCAAACTGATGGTCAGTCGGAGAAAACGATCCAAACTCTCGAAGACATGTTGAGAGCATGCATGTTGGACTTCAAGGGTTCGTGGGAGGATCATCTACACTTGGTGGAGTTTTCTTACAACAACAGTTTCAGGCAACTATCCAGATGGCTCCGTTTGAAGCGTTGTATGGTCGTAAATGCCGTTCACCTGTTTGTTGGGATGATGTCGGTGAACGAAGATTATTGGGACCAGATTTGGTAGTGCAGACAGTGGAGAAGGTTAACACTATCAGAAAGCATATGAAGGCAGCTCAAGATAGACAGAAGAGTTGGGCTGACACGTCCAGAAGACCTCTAGAGTTCGCCGTGGGTGATTTGGTATTCTTGAAGTTATCACCGACTAGAGGGGTGGTTCGTTTTGGGAGTCGAAGAAAGCTTAGTCCTCGATTCATTGGACCCTTCGAGATATTGGAGCGCGTTAGAGAGGTAGCGTACCGTTTGGCGTTACCGCAGTCCTTGGCAGATGTGCACGATGTATTTCACGTATCTCAACTACGAAGGTATGTTCGAGATGAAACACACGTCTTGGATCATTCGGAGTTAACAGTACGGGAAGACCTGACTTTTGAGGAGCGACTGGTTGAAATCATGGATCGAAGGGAAAAGGTTCTTTAGAATATGGTTATCCCCCTTGTGCTCGTTTCTTGGGGTAATCGATTGCATGGAGAGTCCACTTGGGAGAGAGAAGATGAGATCCGGCAGAAGTTTCCTCACCTTTTCCTGTAGTTCTCTATCTTGTATTCTTGGAATTTCGAGGACGAAATTCTTTTTGTAGTTGGGTATGATGTAACACCCGAGCCTAATACTACTATTTTTCTGTTACTGGTTGAGCATTAGATATTACTCATTTCATTTAGCTTGCATGTTTGACACTTGCCGTGAAATTTTATCTGGCTAAGTCATTTCTGCATATAACAAATTTTAGCATCTAAAATGAAATTAAAAATATCTATCTTGGCCTACTCGACACCCCTAGCAGCGTGGTAGCGTCCGTGCATCGAGTTCTCGTCCCGTTCGGTGAAACGGACAAGTTTGGACGGCTACGCGCGCGTACAGGTGTCCGTTTTGGGGGCATGCTTTTTAATCATAAAACATTTCATTTTAAAATTTGGAACCCGCTTAAAATCCTATTATTTAAATTTCAAATTTTTGGACCCAACCCGGACGCGATTTGGAAATGTTTCATTTAGCGCCAAAATCTCAAATTAATAAAATATTCAAAACCTTATAATATTTCGTTTATAATATAATCTTACTGTTACTATAAAATCTATTAAATCTTTTAACCTTTCTTTTAAATCTCTGAAAGTTTTCCTCAGCCAATCACGGGGTTCTTAACCCCCGTGGGCCCCCTCCAATATCTCTCTCTCTCTAGCTTTCTCTCTCTCTCTCTCTAACGTCTCTCTCTCTCTCTACCTTTCTCTAACTATCTCTCTCTCTCCCCTATATATATATATATATAAATTTCCCCCTTCATCTTTTCTTCCTTCACGAACTGAACCCATCGCGAGAAACCCTAGCCCTAGCCCTAGCCGCCTTCACCGTCGCCGCCGCAGCTCCGACACCGGCGCCAGCGCCACCGTCACCCTCGCCTCCGCCTCCTCATTCCAACCTGAACATCTCCTCCTTCTCCCCGTGTGCACGGTGCAGCAGCAACCCCGGATACCCCCGTGCCTTCTCTGTACGGCCTGAGACGTCGCCGGCGACCTTCGTCGTCGCCACCCACGCCTCCTTCAGCACCTCCTCATCACCTGCGCACTCCAGCCCCCGACCACCTCCTCTCCCTCTCCACTTTCTTTCCCTTTTTCCATACCCGAGCCTTAACCCATCGCCTGCAACCTCACCCTCGCCGGAAAACCCATCACCACCGACCACCCTTCGTCTACCCCGATCACCTTCCTCTCTACCCCTCCTTCCCAGTGAAACCCCGAGCCCCAACCATGAAACCACTCCACAACCAAAGAACCCTGCTTCTTCCCCGCAACCCACTGCCATCGCCGGCATCCTCGCCGACGACGACCGGTCTTCAGCATCCTCTCGCTGCCTTCCTCGACCCCTGAGCACAGTAAACCCAGTCCCCTCTCTTATCTCTTATCTCTTTTCTTTCTCTCTTCTTCTTCGACTACTTCTTTCTTCTCGGTTCTCTTTTTCCGGTGATCGCCGGAGTCGGGTCGCTGCCGACAGTCCAAGCAACCCTGGGGACGTTCCTGATGACATGGTCGAGTCCTGGCCTTACCTGGTTCCAACCTGTGCTCGCGTGAACACGTCGCGACAATTCACCGATGTGGAACGTACCGTGCGGATCCATTTCACTGTCTGATCGAGGCAAGTATTCGATACTTGCTACATGCTATTGCCACTTTATAACTTGCCTTAATATTCATGTGTGGTTTAATGATATATTATTTAGTAAATCACCTTACATACCTTGCTTCATGTTTAACCCTAGTAGCATGTTAAATAAATTATCTCCTGATAAACCCGTACATGATAGATTGCATTGATTCACTGCTATGATGCTTTATTTCAGTTTAGTTTATCAATATGCATAACCGGCTAAATTACAATTGCATTCTTTAAACAGATCATACTTGTCGTGACATTCTTGGAACACTCAATATGTTTTTAACCTGATTACAACAGTTACGTTCACCATCCTGTATTCACGTGATATTGACACTATCTATTTAACACAATTGAAAATTGTACAGCTAGATAATAAATCCGATTAATGTTTAACGCGTTGATTTGAACATGATGCTGCTTATATGTCTGTTTGTGAGTGCATCCACGATATTGTTACATCGTGACTTGACTTTGTTACATATGGTATATATTGATACACTTGACATGGTACCGTTTACTGTTGACCTGACCTGATGTACCATGACCTGACCTGTTACCTGATCTCGTGCCTAATGCCAACAAACCTGACATGTAGTCCTCATGGACCAATCTTGTTGTCTATCCAGACAAACCTACTGTTACCTGATGCTGTGTTGGCATTAGTTCTTGATTACTGAATACCTGACCTGACACATATAACTTGGGGGTATGGGGAAATCAAAGGTGAACCTGACTTGTAACTCGACAGTTCACTACCTGTTCGAGTGTACACATTCCTGTTTTGTGCCTAGTGGCATGTCTCGGCTGCAGCCGAGAATATTGTGGCCGTGATCCCGGGTATGTACGGGATACTATCGAGTGTACACATTCCTGTTTTGTGCCTAGCGGCATGTCTCGGTTTCGACCGAGAATATTGTGGCCGTGATCCCGGGTATGTACGGGATACTATTGAGTTACATCGACGATTCATCAAATTGATTTCAAAGACTTTAGACTAGGAAACCCGATAGAACAGTTTAGTTACCCACTGCGCATTGCCCTGCACCGCTTGTTTCACATTATTGCTTTATTCATGTTTAGTTCTGCTTAGCCTATTACACTGTTCATATTATATTACTTGTTGACTTGACGCGCTGACGTCTGGGTTTTGCATGACCCAGATTCTATACCACTGTCGCTGTCCGAGCAGGAGTACTTCAGCCAGCAGGCTGAGTTGTGAGTTCTGTAGTGGTTAGTTTTATTTCCTGCATTTTATTTCCAGATGTGAGCCCGCATTATGGGACATACTTTTCCGTTATTGTATTGGATCATTTGCTTCCACATTTATTTATCATTGACTCTTGTTATTCTGGATTGTGGACATGTTTTAGATAGTTTTATCTTGTTCTTGATATCTCTACAGCCGTAATGTGACTGTGGATGGATACTTCCTACCCACAGGTAGCATGGTTGGCTATGTCACGTGCCCAAATCTTGCGTACACTGGGAAGCGGGGCATGACAATGTATATAGGTGCTCATTGGGTTATGAGTACACCGGACAGGACTCGCCGGGAACATGCTAGTTGGTATTATACCTGACGTCAGATAGCAGTTCCCTGGTGACATGTGTACATGTTAGTTTATCGATCTGAGATCATCATTTGTCTCGTGTGAGTTCCCACTGTACTTTGATTACTACCCTACCACGGCTCAAAGGAGTCGTGCAAACAGGTTTTAGTTGGGTACAGTCCCGAGCCACATGGAGGCAGTGAGCGGATCGGCAGGGGTTCGTCTCTCCCGGTATTGGGGGTGAGATCGCGCTGTGTCTAGGAGAGCCATTACACGAAGTCCTTGGCTAAGGCAGGAGATTTACTGGTAGGTATTCCAGTAGTATCTCACGGTGTTCTGGGCTACACTACGACACGACTTGTACCGCTTTTGGGGGTCTGACTTTTACCAACCCCCTAAGCCCGCCATGCGATGCTCATAGATGAACGGACCGGACTGTATGGATATTGTCGCTGACAGGATCAGTAGGGTGTCAGGATGAGTTCGCTCATCAACGTCCCTTTTGGTCAATACCTGGTAGCCCGTTACGTATGGCTAATACCTCTGACGTGCTAGTGGTTAAATCCACAGCCAAAATATTGACGAGTCTTTAGAGTCCCCCACAGACAGTTTCTCAAGTTTCGGGCGAAACGCTGTAGAGGTCGTATGGGTTTATAGCAGGGTTCGAACGTACGCATGCACTTGTGCACGTGTCATGGTTCGGACGGATAATACTAGCGGGCTTTGGTTTAAGCCGGATCCTAGTATTACACAGTGTAGATTTTGTCTCATTATATTTGTATTCGGTCGGAATACAAATGCGGATATATATATATACAGTCGCGGAGTTTTCCTGTAATTTATTACGGGATCACTTTTTTGAAGTTGCCAGTTTGCATTTCGTTTCGGCCATTTTTCTTTCTATCTTTCTTTGGCTGAAAATTGGTGTGTGGGGGGGTTATTTGCAAATGTGCAAATTAGCAAAAAGGAGGGTGTTTTTTATGGTGGAGGGTTCATGATGGTTCTAGCATCCTTTGACTTCTTTTTTTGTTCATCATTACTTGCTTTATGATGAAGGGATTAGAAAAGATGGTGGTGTGACATTATTTCATCATGATCACCACACTTTGCTTACACTAACCTCACTTGATTACCTCCCTCTCTCTTGTCCCTCTCTCTAGGGTGGCCGGCCATTACTTGGGGAGCCCCATTCATTGGGTGAAAAATGATTCATCTCATTTTGCACCAAAAACTCTTTAGTTCATCTCAAAAGCTTTTTCCTCCACCTCCATCCAAATGGCAACTTCCATTAACCCCTTGAGACAAAGATTTCTACACTTAGTCTACAGCAATCTTGGACACGTCGGCTAGCCAACTTCATATCCAAGTTGTCTCGATTCAGAGGTGGGAGCCCGTAAAATGACTTCTCGATGTGGTGCCCTTTCTGACGAGGAGATCGAGACCGGAGATGCCGCGAGGAGATCGGGATGGTGGCCGAAGACCGAAGGACACGGATCGCTCGGTATACCTCTCTACCTTTTCTCCAGTTAGCTAGTAGTAGGTTAATGGTCCGATCCGGGTTTATAGTCCGTGGTAGCGCCGGTTTCTAGTTAAAGAAAAGTTTTTGTTTCCGCATTTTGGCCTCGGACAGACGGCCGGGGCGCTACCGTAGACTTACATGGTATCAGAGCCACGCCATTAACCTTTACTGGCTTGCTCTAACGTGTTTAGAACTTCGATCGAACAAAAAATTCCGAAACCGCGTTTTCAAATGCATCAGTTTCTGTCGATTCTGTTTTGTTGTCAAAAAAATATTTGGTATGTTGCAGAAATACGTGCAGGGTTTTTAGAGAACACTGCAAAAATTTGGTAAATGATCTTACTGTATTGCCGCGGAACCGCGGCCATAACCCCACCGCGGTTCCGCCACTGAACAGTAGCCTCGCTGCACCATATTTTTACAGTAGGTCTCTGACATGAAAAAGAGGTTTCTGGAATATTCTGTTTGGGCCCAGATTTATTTTGAGTGCTACAGTTATGCTTGGGGCCCACTTCGGGAAATTTAGTCGATCGAAAATTTTAAACATGTTAGTTCACAGTATTTACATTATATCTGCGACCGTGAATGTCATTTGATCGGTAAATCCTGTCTAATTGCTATAGCCCTTTTAGACGGATTTGCGAACGTGACATTCACGTTGTTCTGTGTTGTGTTGTGATGTTGCGGATTTGTCGTGGTGGATAGCCTGGATGCAATGGTAGTACAGTTTGGTTGTATATGTACATTTGATATTGCAGGGCGAGCGCCCGATATGTGGACTGCCCTTACTGCCTGTTTGTATATTATTCTTTTGGGGCACGACCGGGCTGAGGTCGATGTACCCGTTGTATATATTATTTTACTTTCTGTACTAGGATTACCCCGCGGAGGGATGCACGGGTAGCCGGGTTCTAGAGGGTAACGGGCCCGCATCTCATGGCTTTGAGACTGAGGGGGCTTTACTCTAGAATTGGCAGGCTATTCGCCACACTCGTAGGGGGTATAGGTTGACCCAAGGAGGGGTGCCCAAGTTACCAGATTCCGTGAAGTGCTGGGTGGTCCATTCACGTTGCTGAAGGGGGCTGCCTCGCTTCAGGTTTTGGCGGGTAACTTGCTGCGCCCGTAGGGGTCTAGGATTTCATTGCACAGGCTATCCACACGACCAGGGGAACGTCGGGTTTCAGTAGCGGCTCTGTGAAACCCGGGGATCCTAGATATCTGTATTGTTCTATGATACTTATTACATTTCTGTGATGTTGCATTTTATCACGCCTTGAGCGATTATTATATATTGATATATATACTAGTAGATGTTGTATATGTTTTACACCCGCGCTAGTCCAGTCCCCGCTCTGTCTTTAGTTAAGTAACCTAACGGGTGATGACGGGACCCAGTGGCGAATGCGGGTGGCATATGCGTACATCGTATTTTCGTTCTTTATTGGTGTGATCAATTGATGGGACTGCGTTGATTCGGATCAATGCAAGCTAAACAAACTTATTCTGATGTTGTTGGAACATTTTTCAAAAAGCTGTTATTGCAAGAACGCTCTCTTTTGTTTTGCACAGTGGTATTCGGTTATGAATATCCAGCACCTCAGTCGACGAGGCAAGGGCCGAGATCCCTTCACCGGGAGTGACCCCTTGGACAGAAGTTTGCGTCAGGGCGGTAACTTCACTATAGCCGATTACTTTTTGCTTTGCATCGTGGTATTTAGTTAGAATATCCTGCACATCATTCTACGGGGAAAGAGCCGAGATCCCTTCACCAGGAGTGACCTCTTTAGCAAAGGTTTTCGCCACTATATTTTTATAAAAAGCTATCCGGTTCCTTCAACGATATCAAGTTAATTACGTTAAAGGTTTTTCGCCAAAAACCATTCATAGCCCTCCGTCATTTCAGACGGGTAGCACGTAGTATTCATGCTATGTTTGTTGACCTTCGTCAAGGTATAGTGAATGGTAGATGCTTGTTACCTTTCTGCTGCATAGATAGATGCGTTGGTTTGGGACAGTCGTATAGCCTTGTTGACCTTCGTCAAGGGCTTGTACGGGTGGGTTCAAATTAACCTGGACAATGACGGGTAGAACTTGACATGTGACTTATGATTTGTTGACCTTCGTCAAGATCATAAGAGCATGGGGTAAAAATCACATCGGGAGTTTCTAAAGAAACTGAAACTTGCCAGATATGCGCATACCTTCTGGAGTGTGATAACGTGAGTGGATTCCATCACGTTATCATGTGATGATAGTTGGATTCCGATTTCCACTGATGAGTTGGTTTACTCCTCGGGTGATCCCGACTAATTCTTCTTTCAGGTTTGGAGGAGAATTTGAGGTTACAGTGGGAGGCTTCCTGATTATATAAAGTGATAACCATTCTGATCTAGGTTAGAGTGCACGCTGAGTGTTTCTTTTCTCTCTCTCTTTGGTAGCGACCATGGCCCGACCCTTGACTATGACTCAGTGACCAAAATTAACTGAACCTTCTTAAACACTGGCTTTTGGATTGTCAGAGTTGCATACCTCATTGCCACTCATACTCTTACCCTTTTCTCCAGGACACCCCGTACTATTACGAACATCCACTTCCATTGGATAAAACTATCGTATGGTTATATACGAACTCGAAGGAACTTGTTCCAGATTCGAGGATGGTTTCTAGTTCTGGAGAAAACGAATAGGACTATTCAGTTGTCTTTTCCTTTTACCTTCTCTTAGGTTGCGAGTGTTCCTTGGATTAGGACAGTAAACCTATTACGCTAATTAGATAGTCTTCTTCCAAACCATAGGCAGGTGCCGAACTGTAGGGAATGAAGAAAACCAATTAGCCTAACGATGGTGTACAGAAGGTAATAAGTTAAGACAAATAAAGGGATTAGTAAGAGGGCAAAGTAAATTGCGACTGCTATTCACGACCAAACCAAGTATTTCATCGCCATTCCTACTTCACCTTTGTATTTCTCCAGAACACTCCGTATCACTACGAAGATCCACAGTTATTTGGATATTCCATCGTATGGTTATATACGAACTCGAAAGGAACTTGTTCCAGTTCGGGGATGGATTCTGGTTCAAAAAAAATAGGAATAAGGTTTATTCGGTTGTCTTTTATCTTCACCTTCTCTCGCATTGCGAGTGCTCCTAGGATTAAGACAGTACACCCATTATGCTTATTGGATAGTCTTCTTCAAAACCATAGGCTGGTGCCGAACGGTAGGGAAGGAAGAAAACCATTTAGCCTAAGAGGGTGTACAGAAGGTAATAACTAAAGACATATGAAGGGATTTGGAGAGATGGCAAAGAAATATACGGTTACAGTTGTGAATCTGGATAATGGAAGAGGCATTACTAGGAATACCCGGATACCCCTTCGAAACAGTTACATGTTGCAATTTCACTGTGCATTGTTAAATGAAAACCGATTTCCCAATCAGTCCTTGCTCCAGGGTATGTATTTACCAGGTTTGATTCTCACATCTGTATGGTTTTACAGATGATGAGTGGGAGTAAGTTATTGGGAGTTGGGTGATCATCCTCATTATATTGGGATTCGTTGTAATTGGTGATATTTGAGAAAATCGCCTGGGTTGTTTGCCGAACGGCAAATATTTGGTTTTGAATATCCGTTGTAATGCATCAATTTCAAATTGATATATCTGTACGTCTATTTTTATAGAGTGAGATATAACTTTTTGAAATTATGTCTATGACATTTACCTATATCAGTGGATGGTTAGGTAAGGAACATTAAACAACGGTATAATTCTTCTTAACCATAAGTACAGTTTTCAACCTACGACACACAGGGAATGAGTTATTAGACTCAGGAGACTTATACAGAGTATTGTATGTTGTCCAGTATCCATGAGGACAGAGGGGTTGGTTCTCGTACTATATTCGGTTTACTTATGACTTCTCTAATTTTTAGACAGGGTCCAAGTTTTGAGAAGTTATAGGTATGTGGATAAAGTAGAGAACCAGGTATTGCAAGTATCAGGAGTCTTCAAGGTGATCGAAGATGTAGATACTTGTGTATGGTATTCAGTTAATAGTAATGATTATGAGAACTTGCTTTTCTTTCAGGTTGCTCATATCTGGATTTACTCCTAAGTTGAGTAATGCTGATCGGCCTCTCTCCATTTAGTTGACATGCACTGGAGACAGTTGCATGATTTGAATCTGATTCCAATTAAATCAGCGCCTCTGTTTCTATATTAGATATAGAGCGGTTCATATCTTAACGATGTTAAGGTACGGGGAGTTGTCCGGCTTATACTTAAAACCAGACTCTGGATAACTCAAGGCACGTTTCTGTAATGGTTGTTTGTGGGTTGATCCGGGCTATGACGAGGGTTGACTTTCTACCATCTGGAAGATCAATAGTGATATTGTTCTTGACTCGCCACAGTTATAATAAAATGGATTTTTTTCAGAAAACAGTAGGGGAGATGGTAGAACTGGAAGTGATTCCAGAACCGCAAACGATTACTGAAAATTTGATAAGAACCTAAAGATTCGATCTGGTTTGACATTCCATTGGCCACTCCGCAGATATGGTGGGTAACCTCAGGCACCCGAGAGGTACTCCGGTAGCCTCAAGGACGGTGACAGGGAGGTTCTTGTTTACCCAGACTTGCCATTGCTGTTGTTCCAGACTGTGAGACCTGGCAGGAGGATGAGTATAGCGTCGTTCTAAACTGGCTTTAGAAGTGTAGGTGTATATGACTCTACCAGAGGGTTGTCGTAGTCAGTGGGAGCTGCGGAAGCATTGGTGGACAAGTAGCTTATGTCGATTTATGGACTAAAGAAGATATAGCGGAGATAGATCATCTATTTCTGATGTGACAGTCACAGGTTTGACTTCATCAAAATAGTGGATGAATCTGTTAAGAAGGTAGTAGGGTGTGATGTCCTGGTATTTGGGTGACATACACAGAGTAGGAAGTGAAATTCCTATACTACGATCGGTTATACTTTGGTTGTCACACAGTAGTTTCTCCACATAAGGATATAGATATAATATCTGACATTCTGGTTACTAGATCTATGGTTTTAGATCTAGATTTGGGTAGTTTCCCAATTAGGCTACTTAGACAGCATTCTAAAGGTGCTTTAGCATAGATGACTCTTGGCATGGTGGTGTACCTGCAGGTGATGGAGTCACCCTCTCTAAAGGTGTCTTACAGACTAAAGGGGAGAGGGATGTGCATGATCGGCAGATCACTTGCTTTGGCAATTGAGTTGATCATGAGATGTCAAGTACCACACCAGATGTTGTTTTTGCACGAGATGCAATAAGTTGATATTAATCCAATCCTGGAGAAACGTTCGGAAGCAGTTTTAGAACATAAGTGGATGTTCTAGGGATATGATAACAACAGCCTCTTTTAGGAGACAATTATCATTCCAGGCTTCCAAGGTGACCTGGATGACAGAGTGACTGTCAGAGTTATAATTTTCCCTCTGACGAGGGGCAGTGTTTTGGACAGGTGATCCAAGCAGACATTGAAGGAGGCATTACATGGGATACTGATTAAGTTCAGTTGACGATACAGTCTAAGAACTTTGGATTTGGATTTCATTTATGAGCTAGGTCCCATCAGATATCCAGACATATTCTGAGACAGGTATTGCTCATTTCGGGAGATGGGTTTCTCCGCGAACTTGAGATAAAGAGAGACATAGAAAGAAACATCAGAGTGGATCCACTCACTGAGGCTATTCCTCGAACGCATTAGTTTCGCAAACAGGTTTTGTGAGACTGACTAGTAGAGGAGTTGGATGTTCGGTATCACACGGGCTGTGAGTATACGACATCGCAATAATTAGCCTTGAGTGCAAGTGGGAGATTATTGGATATAGTGCCCTCAGAGTCAATTATTGGATCACAGGCACGTGATTGCAATGATTGAGGGAGGACATATACCGGTAGGACAGTCTTACTCAAGATGATAGTATGCTATTTGGTTTATCTTTATCATCGTGTACTGGTTTAGGCGACCTTACAGGTCATTATTGCGCGTTGATAGAGCCCTTAGGATTCTTTCTTGACGGCCAGCAGTATGATGGCGATCATATACGTGGGAGTTGGGGTCTATAAGCACATCCTTAAAAAGGTCCCTAGTCGTGGGAGTTTTCGAGACAGGGCATCGATACTCCAGAGTAGACTAGTGTATACAGTCGAGACCCCGACGAGGGGCGGTGGCCGGTCTCACAAGCCACTGGTGTCAGTTGGTTCACCTAAGATGTATACAGGTGCTCATTGGGTTATGAGTACACCGGACAGGACTCGCCGGGAAAATGCTAGTTGGTATTATACCTGACGTCAGATAGCAGTTCCCTGGTGACATGTGTACAGGTTAGTTTATCGACCTGAGATCGTCATTTGTCTCGTGTGAGTTCCCACTGTACTTTGATTACTACTCTACCACGGCTCAAAGGAGTCATGCAAACAGGTTTTAGTTGGGTACAGTCCCGAGCTACATGGAGGCAGTGAGCGGATCGGCAGGGGTTCGTCTCTCCCGGTATTGGGGGTGAGATCGCGCTGTGTCTAGGAGAGCCATTACACGAAGTCCTTGTCCAAGGCAGGAGATTTACTGGTAGGTATTCCAGTAGTATCTCAGGGTATTCTGGGCTACACTCCGACACGGCTTGTACCGCTTTTGGGGGTCTGACTTTTACCAACCCCCTAGGCCCGCCATGCGATGCTCATAGACGAACGGACCGGACTGTACGGATATTGTCACTGACAGGCTCAGTAGTGTGTCAGGATGAGTTCGCTCATCGACGTCCCTTTTGGTCAATACCTGGTAGCCCGTTACGTATGGCTAATACCTCTGACGTGCTAGTGGTTAAATCCACAGCCAAAATATTGACGAGTCTTTAGAGTCCCCCACAGACAGTTTCTCAAGTTTCGGGCGAAACGCTGTAGAAGCCGTATGGGTTTATGGCAGGGTTCGAACGTACGCGTGCACTTGTGCACGTTTCATGGTTCGGACGGATAATACTAGCGGGTTTTGGTTTAAGCCGGATTCTAGTATTACACAGTGTAGATTTTGTCTCATTGCATTTGTATTCGGTCGGAATACAAATGCGGGTATGTATATACAGTCGCGGGGTTTTCCTGTAATTTATTACGGGATCGCTTTTTTGAAGTTGCCAGTTTGCATTTCGTTTCGGCCATTTTCCTTTCTATCTTTCTTTGGCTGAAAATTGGTGTGGAGGGGGTTATTTGCAAATGTGCAAATTAGCAAAAAGGAAGGTGTTTTTTGTGGTGGAGGGTTCATGATGGTTCTAGCATCCTTTGACTTCTTTTTTTTGTTCATCATTACTTGCTTTATAATGAAGGGATTGGAAAAGATGGTGGTGTGACATTATTTCATCATGATCACCACACTTTGCTTACACTAACCTCACTTGATTACCTCCCTCTCTCTTGTCCCTCTCTCTAAGGTGGCCGGCCATTACTTGGGGAGCCCCATTCATTGGGTGAAAAATGATTCATCTCATTTTGCACCAAAAACTCTTTAGTTCATCTCAAAAGTTTTTTCCTCCACCTCCATCCAAATGGCAACTTCCATTAACCCCTTGAGACAAAGATTTCAACACTGAGTCTACAGCAATCTTGGACACGTCGGCTAGCCAACTTCGTGTCCGAGTTGCCTCGGTTCAGAGGTGGGAGCCCATAAAATGACTTCTCGATGTGGTGCCCTTTCCGACGAGGAGATCGAGATCGGAGATGCCGCGAGGAGATCGGGATGGTGGCCGAAGACCGAAGGACACGGATCGCTCGGTATACCTCTCTACCTTTTCTCCAGTTAGATAGTAGTAGGTTAATGGTCCGTTCCGGGTTTATAGTCCGCGGTAGCGCCGGTTTCTAGTTAAAGAAAAGTTTTTATTTCCGCATTTTGGCCTCGGACAGACAGCCGGGGCGCTACCGTAGACTTACAGTTTGACGTTTACCACCCCCAGACTCGATATGCGACATATCAGGCGAAAAGACCGGACTGTATGGTAGTGTTACTTACTGGATTCATGGGAGTTTGGACAATCTTGCTTGTTGATCTTCTGATCGCTCAATACCTGGGTAGCCGTTACATCCAACTAGTACCGCTGACGGCTTATGGGTGCCTCGTATGATCATTATCTACTGCTGGCGTATTGACGAGTCTTTAGAGTCCTGCACAAAGGTTTTCTAGCTCAAACGAAACGAAGTAGGGCACATATGTGATATGTGCGGGACCGAGATTAATACGTGTATGTGATACAGTATTCTAATCTCGCGATATACGTTATATGTGATATAACCGGATTATTGAATCAAGTGTTGATTCAATAATTTGATATTAGTCGGTTGTATGTGATATAGCCAGATTATTAAATCAAGTATTGATTTAATAATTTAATATATAATTATATATTTGATATATTGATATATATTAACTAATATTAGCTCACTTAAGAATTTGTTTTCTACAAATACATATAAATATATATGAGATATATATTAATGTATTTATTTTTGTGTCATGCTAGATGATACATTGGGCATGGGTGTATGAGACTCATACCAAATTAAAGATAATTTGGGTGATTAATAATTAAGGGATAAATCAAAATTAGGTGGAAAATGCCACGGCTTAAGATGCTTGTGGAAGCAGGTAGAAGTCTTGACTTAATCCACTAATTTTGTTTTACTTTAGATATTTATTAACCCAACCATTATCTTTAGCCATGGTTAAGTCTCTACAAATATGATTTGAGATATTTTCTCACCCATAGTTCATCACTTGATGATCTTCTTCATCTCATTTTTCTTTTCTAGCTTTTGATGAGGTGAAGAAAGAAAGAGAGAAAAATAATTCTAAAGTGAGCAAAATACCTACTTCATCAATTTATACCAAACTAACCATTTAGTATAGGCTGTTTACTTCACTAATTACTCAATTAGTAAAGAGCTAGCTTGAATTAGAGATTCCTTAAGGTAGATCATCTTCGACCTCGAAGATTCTTAAGAAAGCTTGTTTCTTTCGTCTAGTGGAGCCTAAGAAGAGTTCGGAGGACCACTAATTGGAGCTAAGGGACTACTACACGGAGCTTTAGAAGCGAAGGTCCGGTCTACAATGGTTGTATTCCTTGTTCACTTAGTGTAAAGTTTGTTTACATGCTTTAAAAAACCCTAATTCTCTAGTTCGATTCTAGGTTTGTGTTCTTTAGCACTCTAAATTTTTTTAAATTGCATACTCAATACTTGCTAAAACCTAATGGTCGTGCTAAGAAACCCCAACAAAAGTAGGATGATGAAGTAGGGGTTTTTGGCTCACTTAGAATTTCCTAATGCCTTAGGGTTCACAACACATGTATGGGTTAGGGCAATGGAAGAGGAAGAAGAGGATAATGGGAGAGGAGAAGTAAATGAGCAAAGTATGCAAGCTTTAAGTGAAGAATGGCTTATCATATACCTCACTTATTGAAGCATCCGTTATATCTCAAATAAAAAATAGAACCATGCTTCAATAGTGAGTCAAGAGCAATAAAGAATTGTAAAAGCCATGCTTCACCCATACTACAAATATCTCCCCATTTTCCACCTTTTATTTCTATTTTCTTAAAATAGAAAAACCAACCATGCTTCATAATACACACACACACATCATATATACATATATTAATATATATAAAAAGAAAATAATTAGTGAGCTATAATATTAGTTAGAGGTTAATTGAGGAAAGAGGCCATAGGAGGGAATTTCCTCCTATGGCATCGAAAAATACACCCTCCCTCATTTTTTCCGACAATCGGCACCCACCATCTTCATCATTATCATCTAAAATATGGGTACACCAAATTTCATGTGATTCTACAATATTTTCACCGTTGATTTAGTGGGTTCAAAATTAACGGTTTACCGACAATAGAACTTTTTACATTGCTAAATCAACGGTGAAAAGTTGTAAAATCACATGAAATTTGGTGTACCCATATCTTAGATGATAATGATGAAGATGATGGATGCCGATCGGCGGAAAAAATGAGAGAGGGTGTATTTTTTCGATGCCATAGGAGAAAATCCCCTCCTATGGCATTTTTCCTCCATTATTCTCTATTAGTTAATATATAATTATATCAAATATAATATATATTATATTATTAAATCAACACTTAATTCAATAATCCGGTTATATCACATATAACCGACTGATATCATTTATCTGTATATCACATTATCAAATCAACACTTGATTCAATAATCCGGTTATATCACATATAACCTAACCGATATCAAATTACCGCTAGATTAGAATATGGTATCGCATACCCGTATTTAATCAGGCTCCCCGCACATATCAACATATGTGCCCTACTTCATTTTGCTTGAACTATGAAATCTCTGTGTGGGACTCTAAAGACTCGTCAATACGCCAGCAGTAGGTGATGATCACATCGGTCACCCACAAGCCGTCAACGGTACTAGCTGGACGTAGCGGTTACCCAGGTATTGAGCGATTAGAAGATCAACAAGCAAGCTTGTCCAAACTCCCGTGAAGCCTATAAGTAACACTTACCGTACAGTCTGGTCTCTTCGTCTGATATGTCGCATATCAAGTCTAGGGGTGGAATCATCAGACCCCAGTAACTTGATAAGTCATGTCGATGTATGGCTCATAACGGTTCGAGAAACTACTAATAACACTTACCAGTAAATCTCATCAGTTCTGGCCAGGGACTTACTGTTATAGCCAATTGAGCATAGCGCAACATCAACTCCCAATACCGGGAGAGACGAAACCCCTCCTATCGCTCACTACCTCCATGCGACTCGGGACTGTATCCAAAATCCACATGTTTGCATGACTCTTTTGAGCCATGGTAGGGAGGAAATCAAAGCACGGTAGGAACCACACAAGACACTATGATGATCTCGGGTCTACATACTAATCTGTACCAGTGTCACTAGAGAACTGCTATCTGACGATAGGTATGGTACCATCTAAGAGTTCTCGGCGAGTCCTGTTCAGTACACCCATTCTCTAATGAGCACATGTGTACAATGTTTGATGTCAAACACCAATGGTTATGGGTTCAACCATTGCCCCATACAGGGTTAAGAAACGTACACACTAGTCTACTCTGGAATATCGATACCCTGTCTTGATATCCCCTCGACTAGGAACAATTAAAGGATGTGCTTGTGGACTATCCAGGTCCCAGTAGTATGATCCGCATGATAGTCCTGGTAGTCAAGCTAACATTCTAAGGGATTTATCAACATGTAAAAGAGAGACAGTATAATAATACTAAGGTACATGTTAAGATAAAGAGCAACCAGATAGCATACTATCATTTCGACCAATAAAGTCCTCTATATATATGTCCAAGCATCCACTATATTATACAATAATGGCCTCTACGGCATACATATTCCTAACAATGATCAACGCAAGAAGGATGGACATAACGCTGATAATCGGGATCCCTCCCAAAGAGAAGCTCCTCCGGAGGATTGCACTTGTCATATATCTCCCCAGTGATCGACAGTCCGAAGTAGTCCTGGACATCCATCAGAGTAATGCCGATCTCGCCCATGGCGGAATATGCCATATTGGCACTAGTATCGAAATTCTCAAGAAAAGCACTCAAATAATCCGCGGCAGGGGCATAAGTAAAAAAGGAGCAATAGATCGCCTCGTAGATGCCAGCCGAGTGAAGTTTCTCATACTCGAAATGTCGGCCGTATATCCTGGAAGGAATATAGGAACATTGTAGAACTTGAAATTCGAAGGCCAACGTTTCTGTGTCCCGTTCACAATGAGGTTTCCTAGTAGCTCTGGATATGAAAGTGGCTTTTGTGTATCATAAGGAGCTATCATCCAGAAACAGTCCTTTTAATCTCGAAGTTGCAGCAAAACGCTATTATCATCAACCCTGGCGCGCTAAATTTTCACTTCAAGGCATAGGTCAGGTAAGTCATTTAAAAGACAATCCGTGACAGCAACCCACACCTCATAGGGCTTCAAGATTGGGTGGCGCTCGAAATACCCTCCCCATGTCCTACGTCCCACCAACAGAAAGTTGTGCAATTTCTCCCTCTTCTTCAAGTCAGTGGGTTCCACCCTTCGACAATGTTCCTCCAGCATAGCCTCATGGAGACCGTGAAGCGGTAAATCATCACTACGCACCCATAAATACAGGTCCTCAGCAAGAGGAATATCTTCGAACTCCGTAACGAAATTCTCGATACCCGCCGGAACCTGCTCCTCACCACCAGCACCAACTGTAGAGGTAACGTTCTACGTCCTCTCTTCCTGGGAAACGACCTTAGAAGTCATGGGGGCCTGTTGGACGTCACCGCCAGCAGCGACCCCTTTATCAGTTTTACCAGCCTCGGACTGGATTCCCTCTGTATCCAAGTCCCCAAAATCCACTGTTCCTCTTCCACATCCATAGGAGAGAGACTTCTTAGAAGAAGAAGAAGCTCGGGTACCAGCAGAGTAGGAGACGGAAGTTCTTCACTCTGTGTGATTGGCACTTGAGTCTCCATTGGGGCGACCCTATCACCACCGTGAGTAGGGGGTGGATTGCTCTCAGGAGCAAAGTTAATGTCAGCGGCATTATTGTCAGTCGACATTTTAACTGCACAAGTTCAAAGTTTATGTGTTAATAAGTTACACACGAGTATGAAGACACGCAAAAGAACCTCAGCAAGACTCGAAAGCTAACTTAACCAAAAACAAGAAGGCTTTACCAACACTTAAACCCCGTAAGAAGGAGATGGTTTATATGACTACAAAATATTCCTATATAGTAACACTTGGCCAAAATTAGCTAAGTTTTCACATGGATCACAAAACTAATCCTATATATATAGGAACGCTTCGCAAAAATTGGCTAGATGTTCACATGGATCACAAAAGTGATCATATATAGAAACACTTAGCCAAAATTGGCTAAGTGTCTATATCGATCACAAAGTGATCCTATATAGGACACTTAACCAAAATTGACTAAGTGTCCACATAAATCACAAAGTTATTCCATAGGATTTTGCAAAATTTGACAAAGTCTGGAACCCAAGAATTAAGATCCCAACCAAGTAAAAACTCAGCCGCGAGGGGTCCCAATAGGCACAGAGGTAAAGCCTCTACCGGGAGATCTCCCGAGGCAAAAAGGCTCCCTCTCTAGAAATTTCTTTATGAAATTTCAAAGGAAATTTCAACATAGCCTCTCCAGGGCTTGTCGATTTTCCAAGGGAAAACCCTAGTTCTTCCCAAAGAATTAGAAAAAAACCTAATTCTAAGTAAGAAATAGCTTATAGCTATTTCCATGATATAAAAACAAGGAATTCCCCTTGTTCTTAAGATGGCTAGACGAACCCATAGGGGTTCGTCGCCCCTGTCGAAGTCGATCTCCAATGAGATCGACAACGGGTTGCCAGAGAAGCCTAAAAGGCTTCTTTTCGTTCAAAAGATTCCATTGACCCCACCTTGATGATAGTGATGGTGGACAAGGATCTCAAGACAGATCGAAGGAGATGATGATCTTCGAATTCCTAGAATTCTTTGAATTACGCTCGATGAAATTTAGAAACTCAATGAGTTTCTCTATCTTCCCTCCTCTATTTAAATAAGAGGGGAGGGAAAGAGGTGATCCTGCAAGCCGCTGGATCGCTGCCACATGTATGCACGTAGCCCTCACATGCATTTGCTTGGCCTAGCAAATGCTTGGGCAAGCGGGCTTGAACTAGAGATCTAGTTCATGCATCTAAATTAGATGATTTAACAACAATAAGATATGCATAAATCTGTGCACATCCATTGTTGGAGAGAAATTGTTGGAGTTAAAATCTTAACTTGCAAAATTTATGAATACTTATAAGTATTCTGATCAAAATTTGATATGTTTAAAAACATAAAAATGAGACGTGGTACAAATGAACAAGTTAAGAACTTGTTCAAAAATAAGTGGGACCCCTATCTTGGGCAATTCTTTTGAAACAACTAAAAATGAGTTATTTTGGGCACCCCTCATCAGAATACCCCCTCCCAATACTGGGACGCCTATAAATAGGGTGTTCCAGTGCGTATGTCTTCTAAGACAGCTCCGGAACCCTTTCATCTTATAAGCTTTAATTTATTCTTCAAGAGATCGTGGGCGGATTTCCACCCCCAACCTCTTTGATATCCTGGGAGTAGTTGTGCATTACTTGTAAGTCGATGTCACACACCCTACAAGGTTTGTGGAGAGGCGGAATTTACAAAAAATGATTTTAAGACAACTAACATCAACTAAACTTCCAAGATCATTCATAAACCTTAATTAGCTAAACTAAAAGAGGTTCTAAACTACTGTGACAATGGTTTATACCTCCAAGATACAAGTCATTCGGGTCTTCTTCTCCTCTTCTTGAGCTCCTAGAAGGTACGGATCATGCTTGATCGTCGGCCTCGTCGTGTCAAAGACGATCCACCCGAGTGTTTATGGTTTAAGCTCTAATCTCAAGAATGAGGTAACTAAAATACCTAGTTTCCTAATCTAGGTAGCTTAGAAGATGTAGAGAGTTAATTGGACTATTTTATCTCAAAGAATCCTAAGATTCACAACACATGTGAGGGTTAGGGTTTGAAGAAGAAGGAGGAGAGCAATGGAGAGAATGCAAAGTGTAGAATGATAATTGAATGATCAAGTGAAGAATGGCTAAGTCTTTCTCAAAATCAAGCATGCAATATTTTTCTATAGAAAAATGCAACCAAGCTTGAATAGTAAGGTCAAATGAATAAACTAAAGAATTTTCCATGCTTCAAACCATGCCACAAATATCTCCATTTTCCACCTCATTATCTATTTTACCAAAAATAGATATAACCAAAATGAGATGTCTTTTTCTTGAAGCATATCTTATAAAATTACAAGAATGCCCTCAACGTATATACATACCCGTATTCGTACTGCAAAAAATATGACTACCAAAAGATAAAAATAATCCAATAATATAATACTAGAATGCGGCTTAATTCTAAGCCCACTAGTATTATCCGTCCAAACAATATCCGTGTAGCTAGTACGCGTATATGATCGGAACTCTGCATGTAAAAACCATACGGCCTCTATATCGTTTCTCCTGAATCATAGAAACTCTCTGTGTGGGACTCTAAAGACTCGACAGTACGCTGGCAGTAGGTTTAACCACAAGTCCGTCAGTGGCACTAGCTGAACATAACGGCTACCCAGGTACCTTTCGAAAAGTAGGCCGACGAGCAAACTCATCCGAACCCCTACTGAGCCTATCCGTGACAATCTCCGTACAGTCCGGTCTGTTCGTCTGAGAGTATCGCATGCCGGGTCTAGGTGGTGGATCACGTCAGACCCCTAATAACCTGACAAGCCGTGCCGATGTGGCTCAAGACCATCCGAGAATCTACTGGTCTAACTACCAGTAATTCTAAATCCTCCCTGGCCAAGGACTTATGGTGTTGGCCAACCGAACACAGCACGACATCGACTCCTCATACCGGGAGAGACGAATCCCCAACAGTCGCTCACTGCCTCCATATGACTCGGGACTGTACCCAACTAAAACTTGTTTGCACGACTCAGTAGATCCGTGGTAGGGTAGTAATCAAAGCACAGTGGGAACTCACATGAAACAAATGACGATCTCAGGTCGACAGACTATCTGCACTCATGTCACCAGAGAACTGCTATTTGACGTTAGGTATAATACCATCTAGCCAGTTTTCGGCAAGCCCGTCCAGTGTACTCACCCCAGTGAGCACCTGTATACAATCTTAGGTGCACCACACCAATGGCTGCGGGACCAACCATCGCCCCTCGTCAGGTTCTAGATATGTATACACTAGTCTACTCTAGAGTATTGATGCCCAATCTCGATACTCCCACGATTAGGGACATTTTAAAAATGTGCTTATCGACTACCCAGCTCCCGCAAATATGATTACCATCACAACGTTGGTAGTCAAGTAAGGATCCTACGGGATTTATCAACATGTATACTATAAATGAAATAACAAGTAAAACATATCACATGTTAAGATAAAGACAAACTAAATAGCATACTATCATATCGAGCAAGATTGTCCTGTACATACATATCCCTAGCATCCTATACAATGAAGGCCTCTAGAGGATACATATCCAACACTACTCCCCACTCACAGATAGGTATAAATACTCTCTGTTAGCAACTGATCAAATGATCGAATCCTTTTTGCCTCGAAGCCCAAGAACTTTGATTAAAGTTCTGAAAAGAAAAGGAAGAAGCAGAGGAAGAAGGAAAGAATATGAGATATAGGAATGGTATACCCCCATTCCTCCACTCTTCTCTCTCTGTCTCTTTTCCCCTATCCCTCTCTGATCAGAGATAAGTTCATGAAAACTTATACAAGTTTACAGCCTCAACCGAGGACCTTGAAAGTCATAGCCATGGCCTCCTTTATGAAGAAGAAAACATAGAACGCAAATGTGTTCTTGACCAGTATAAACAGAACTTGGAACATGGGCCACCCAATATTTTTCATATCTCTGAAATAGGTCATCCTATTTCCTAATATATAACCAAAAATAGATAAAACTATTTCTAGAAAGACATGGATCAAAACCCTGTGTCCTTCTTGTTCGGATATAAGTGAATGGAGTCTTCCATTCACTTAGAGACACAAAAATATGTCTCTGAAAACATTTATGAATATGAAACACTTATTCTTCTCTACGGCATGAAAAACATGTTCTCAAAACAACTATGAAAAGGAAAATCCAATTCATAAGACATGAAAATCATGTCTTCTAACATGTGAATAAGAAACTCCTATTCACTTTTCAGAACTGGATATATGTATATAACAGACATATATGAATGAAAAATTACATTCATGTCGTAAGACATGAAAACTATGTCTTATGAATAGAAAAACTCTAGTCTTAACCCACTTGTGAATAGAAATACCTTATTCACTTATCAGACATGCAAAGCATATATTTTTCAGTGAATGTAGTGTCAAAACACTGCATTCTTCACATAACCATGACCTTTAAGCCATATTTTTACCCTTGAACACAGATCCATATGTTCATTTTACACAAACTCTTGAGAATTGTATTACACATTCTCAGTAGATGGATGAAACTCAAATAAATGAGTTTCATTTTTTTTAAACTCTATAATTAACAGAATTTTCTGGCATATATAGCTTGAAGCAGCCATTGGGAGGCTCAAAAGAGGCTTCCCGGCTACTTCGGGACCCTCTCCCGATCCTTCATGAGGCCTTAAATAGGCCTCCTTAAAACATGAACATATGTATTTCTCTGTTTTGGTGGGGACCCCGCCTAGGGTGTCCCACCTACAATTCAAGTGAAGTGTGAACCCCACCAAAGATGCCTCACTCACACAGTGATGTGGACCCCACCTATGGCGTCCCATTTGCACTTCCAATGAAGTGTTACACCTGCACTTCCAATGAAGTGTTGTCTATACTTCAAATGAAGTAACACCCACACTTCAAATGAAGTGATACTTATATGGTGTGGACCCACCTAGGATGTCCCACTTACACTTCAAAGGAAATGATGTGGCCCCCATATTAGGACAGTGTCCATCAATTTTATCAGGTTGACACTAAAATACCCCTAAGTATTTCTATTCAACTCTCAAATGAGAGACCTGTGTAATTTTACATTCTTATGCAAATATCAATATAATTACATTCAATTTGTATACAAAATATGAATGAATGAATAAAATACATATTCTTTTGTTAATCACTTGTAAGTGTTTTATACATGCTTTCTTCATAACGATACGATTTTAAAACGAACTAATATGGTATATCTTTTCAGATGTGCTCTAAGGCACTAAAATGTAATTAACGGCATGCGCTTGCGCCGTGGGAAATCTCCAACCCAATACATTCAAGGTTTAATCCGTGGAGGCACTGAGAAGAAAGAGGGAGGGTAAACAGTTATAAAACAAAAAAGTACCATAATTGACTATTTCAGTTGATCCTTCAAATCTTTTCATTGAACCTTTTTAGCTGCAACGTAATAAGTTGAAAACAGTAGTAAGGGGAGGAATATTCCAAAGTTCACATGCAGTAGCAGCACTGGGTAGCAATAATCACTCAAATTCGTCGTTTTATACACAGAGTACGGTAACTTAGCAACAGGGCAAAGCAGCAGCAACAGCAGCAGAAGCTGCGCTGTACTCCTTGAAGGCAGTCTTCCTTCACAAGCATCATCAACATCTTTGACAGGTGTAAATTTGTTTTTTGATTGTTCATGTTTAGGATATAGGATATTAATTATATTTAATTGGAGTCAAAATATTAAAACACATATACCTCTCAACTCTGGTCCTAGCCTAGAATTATCAGTGTCATGGTATCTAGATGTAAAATTATGAAATCGGCACGATCCACATGAAATCCTCAATATTGCATGAAAAGTAGGTGATCAGATTCGTCAAATTCAATTTCTATCAAATGCTTATATTAAAATGGATACATTAGAATTTATACCATATAATATTGTGCAAAATCCGATTGCTTCAATCCCAAAAAGGATTTTTTTTTTGTATACGTGATGCTTGGAATATATGTAGAAATGATTGGTATAGCAATGTAAAGAGTAAAAATGTTTTTGTTGCAGTACTTTTTATATCTTTTATTCTTTTCTAGAGTTGGGTGGTTAATTAAACTATCCTATGCCTCTTAAACTATGCGATATTATTTCTTTGAAGAGTACTCTTTGATGATGGGACTCTGTAAAAATGAGTAAATTTTTCATTCTTAGTTGATGTTCTCTTTTTAGATGAAACTGGAAGGGCCTCATATCCTCTCTCCTGCTCTAGTTATAATATTAGAAATATCCCTTATTAATGTCTGAGCTTTGGTATAAATTTAAGAACGGGAAAAAATAAATACAAGTTTAAACACAACAACTCTTGTAAATGAAAAAACAAAAGAAAGCATATTAGAAGAGGGGTCTACACTCGGCTAAAACTCTTTCAAAGAGAACCCTAATCAGCATCCAAACCAAAATTAAATTAGGGTTTATGATTTCCACCGCTATTCTGATGGTGTATTACTTACCAAGTTTATATATAGGTTTTCTTTGAATATTTTTGTTTCTCTTGCGAATTTTGAGTAAGCAATCATTTTGCTGTTAGTCCAAAAGATAATTGAAAATATAAAGTCACGGCTGAATACAGATTGTTATAGATGATATGGAAGTCTCTCGGCTCTTACTGAATGTCTAATATGTACCCACAAACAAGACTGGTATATAACGTGGAATTATACAAAGTTACAAAACATTTTCCCAACTTGTTGGGAATTTTTCCCTTGATATCAATCTCTGATACATACCAATTGTTGGGGAAAAAAGCCAGCCTTCGAATTTTAAGGATGCAAAATGAAAATCCAGAAAATGAAAAACAATTGGGTGTTTAATGTGGTTCGACTCGGCATATTCCACAGGGAAAACATAAGAATTTCTTTATCACGAGGAAAACAAAGTTACAGCACTTAATCTTTCATCTTTTCCCTCTTGATTTCACCTCTCTATTTGTAGTATAAAATAAATATTATCCTAATTAGATAAAGATTACATGTACTGAATAAATCAGGAATCTTTTGTCTTATCTAAATAAGACTCTTTCCCTATATGCAATAAGACCTATCCTTCTTAAATTTTTAATCCTCTCCCTAATTTGAATAAGAATATTTTAGAATTCTATCTATAAAAATCTGAAATTTAAATTAATATTTCAACAATATCCACTTTAGTTTGAAGTTTAATTGTTCTTTGAGCTTGTTTTCATCTCCTTATCCATAGATTTTCCATACCAACATATTATTTCGGCGCAACCGGTGCAAGTCTAAATGGACTTCTCCGCGATCCACAGGCCATGCTATGGTGCTCAACTACAAATTAGACTCTAGCAATCTCTATCTTGACATAAATGCGTTGACTAATCGAATATTCATTATTGTTCTCGTCATCCTCTTATCAGATGAACCTATACATGTATCTTGCTCCATTTCATAGAAACCCTTGTACCATCTTCTTGTCTCCATTTTGAGCATCGATCATGACCAGATCGTTGATCTCGAGTACACATGATCACTAGACCTTACTTTATTTTTGAGCATTCATGATAACTACACCACATTCCACCTTGGACCGAAATATTGGAACCTCTTTACACCCGAAAACGTACACATGTGTTATGCCTAGAAGTAATAATGCTCCTATATATCCATGGCCTCCACTTCTCGTGTTTGTGTGCGCCTGCTTTGCCAATGCTTCTACATGTGTGCTTCCGTGTGTGCTTCTTTATGGCATATGCACGTAGTTAACTTATGCATGTCTCCTTTGACGCTGCCTGTGAACACTACCTTTGGCAATGCATGTCCGTGCTCTTGTGCATGCCTTCTTTGACACCGCTTGCATGCCACTTGTACACGCTGATTGTGCATGCTTATGTCATCGTACACGAGACACCATATGCAAATTGATTAGATTAAAGCATCTTGGTCATCTAACACAAGATTCGGCCTCTGGTCAGCCCATTGATTCCATGTTTACTAATTTATTGTTGAATCCGGCTCTGTTGTCGAATCAAACCTTCTTCTTAATGATGTCTCCCCCGATCTGACTTGACATCACAAACAATGTCATCTCATGAACTCAAAACTTCAATCAAACACAATCGACTCTGGCGCAGGGGTAGCAGAAAGTATGAACATAACTCTCTTAAAGAAGGCCAGACTTGTGATGTTGAATGCAGGTTAGTTAAAAAAAATTTGGGTAGAGACGGTACACATGGCATGTTACCTTGTTTTTATGCGGCAGTCGATTTTAATATTCGAAAAGAAATTTAGAGAGGAGAACATATCAATAATAGATTTGAAGATATTTGGATCCTCACCTTATACTCATATTATCTTTGGAAAGGTAGTTGGATGCAAAGTCAAAAAAGTGTATAGTTATCGGTTTTAAAAATGGTGTATGATAGAATATAAATATAAATTAACTATTGGAACCGTTATACAAACGGATGATTAACAGTAAGAATGTTATTTTCGATGAATATGAGATGTTGAAGTCTCAAAGAAAAAAAGGAGAAGCGTGAGAAAGAGAATGAATTTTCTAAAATGTAGAGAGAGGTTTCAGTAAAGATGCATAAGAGCCGGTTCTCAAGACTCAAAGGTCACAAGTAAAGGTTGATTAGGTATTGTCGCCATAAAGGTTTTGTATGAGGATATTGCGGTATATCACTATTAATTGTGCTATTATTATTAGAGTGGATTCTCACTGATCTCCCTGTGAACTAGGTATATTAATGTCAAACCACATTAAATGTCTTTGTCTCTCATTGTTGTTTGTTTACTTTTCTTGTTTGATTTTCTTGCGTTACAGTTTGATTCCTTATTTCTGCTAGGGTAGTTTTGATTGATAGTTGTAAAACAATCTGTAAGGTTTCTGATGCGTTGTCCTAAAGATTGGTATCTGATAGCTTTCGAGAGAGTTTTTCTAACAATTGATATGATCATAGCTTGATGACTTCAGAGGTAAAAAACAAATTACTTGGTATATAAATTTCGAAAGGAATTTTTCCTAACACAACTTTATGAAGGGGGACCAGAGGGCCTGTTATAGCTTTATCCAAAAGCAAACTACAGCTTTGGATCAAAGGCTAAAACCCAAAAGAGATCGCGTGGTCAACCTTTATGCAGTCAGGGTCAACATGGGTGTCACACTCAACAAGGTAAAAGCTGTTTCAGCAGAGCATGAACTCCACGTACGTTGACCAAAACTACTTAATATATTAGTGTGTATATGGCTTAATTTCCATGCATGAGATCACTAGATCTATATTAATGATCGTAGCCTTTTTCCATAGATTATCTTAAGGTAAAAATCATAAAATCATATTTTATTTATATATATATATATATAAGAATAATGGAAGAAAGATGCCATAGGAGGGAATTTTCTCCTATAGCTATATATATATATATATATATGAGAATAATGGAGGAAAGATGGCAAGGAGGGAATTTTCTCCTATGGCGTCGAAAAAATACACTCTCCCTCATTTTTTCCTATGATCGGCACCCACCATCTTCATCGTTATTATCTAAGATATGAGTATACCAAATTTCATGTGATTCTACAATTTTTCACCGTTGATTTAGCAAAGTAAAAAGTTCTAATGTCGGTAAACAATTAATTTTGAACCCACTAAATCAACGGTGAAAAGGTTGTAGAATCACATGAAATTTGGTGTACCCACATCTTAGATGATGACGGTGAAGATTGTGGGTGTCGATCGTCGGAAAAAATGATGGAGGGTGTATTTTTTTGATACCATAAGAGGAAATTCCCTTCTATGGCCTCTTCTATATATATATATATATATATATATATATATATAGAGAGAGAGAGAGAGAGAGAGAGAAAATAATGGAGGGAAGAGGCCATAGGAGGGAATTTTTTCTAATGGCGTCGAAAAAGTACGTCCTCCCTTATTTTTTTCGGCGATTATATATATATATATATATATATATATATATATATATATTTGAGGGAATTTCTTCCTATAGCGTCGAAAAGGTACACCCTCCATCGTATTTTCCGACGATCGGCACTCATCATCTTCATCGTCATCATCTAAGATGTGGGTACACCAAATTTCATGCGATTCTACAACTTTTTTACCGTTGATTTAGTGGGTTCAAAATTAACGGTTTACCGACAAAAGAACTTTTGACACTGCAAAATCAACCGTGAAAAAGTTGTAGAATCGCATGAAATTCGGCGTACCCACATCTTAGATGATAAAGATGAAGATGATAGATTCCGATCGTTGGAAAATACGAAGAAGGGCGTATCTTTTGGACGCCATAGGAGAAAATTCCCCATGGCCTCTTTCCTTATATATTAGAGCTCCCTCTGTATCAACGGCTACTTACATATCAGCCAAACCTCAATCACCTTTCTTAAATGACCCCTGCATTGTTTGAAGGGAGAGAGAAAGGGAGAGACCTCGAGATAGCTGCATGCATGCTGCAGGCTGGACATCGACAAAAGTTCCTAAAAAGGATAAAATGTAAAAGAAGTACTAGCTAGGATGCAGAAATGCATGACAATATGTGATTGAGATTCTTTCCTCTCCCTCCCTCCCTCTCTCTCTCTCTCCCTCTGCAACTTTTGCCTTTTTCTTTCTCATGGCCATAATTGTCTATGTATGGTTTTGGCGTAAAGGAACCATTGACATGCATACAAACAAGAGCTAAACAAACAATTTAAGCACTACGTTTGGCCTTTTTTTAGCAACATTATATTTGCAAACTTTTGTCATGTAACTTAAACGATGATGTGAGCGTCTCATAGTTTGCATTAATTCTCGTGGCGCGCGCGCGTACACACACACACATATATATATATATAGAGAGAGAGAGATAGATGAATAAAAGAGGCTCTAAGAGAATTTTTCGTTGGGTGGCGGCAAAAATCTATATCCTCCACCATTTTTTTCGACGATCGGCTTTGACCATCTTCATATTTACCATCTAAGATGTGGATACACCAAATTTCATGTGATTCTACAACTTTTCAATATTGAATTAGCCATATAAAAAGATTTATTGTCGGTAAACCGTTAATTTTGCACCCACTAAATCAATGGTGAAAAAGTGATAGAGCCACATGAAATTTGGTGTATCCACATCTTGGTTGATGAAGATGGAGGTGATGGATGACAATCGTTAAAAAAACGTTGAGAGTATTTTTCTCGATGCCAAAGATGGAAATTCCCTCATATGGCACATTTCCTCCATTATCCTGGTGTGTGTGTGTGAGAGTGAGAATAATGTAGAAAAGAGGCCTTAGGAGGCTTTTTCTTCAGGTGGCGGCAAATAACTATACCTCCACTATTTTATTCAACGATCGGCACCGATCATCTTGATCTATATCATCTATTATGTCGATACACCAAATTTCATATAATTCTAACATTTTTTCACCGTTGATTTAGTAGGTGCAAAATTAACGGTTTACCGATAATAGAACTTTTAACATTACTAAATAAATGGTGAAAAGGAGTTAGAATGAAATGAAATTTGATGTATCAACATATTAGACGATGAAAATCAAGATGGCCGATACCGATCGTCGAATAAAATGGTGGAGAGTGTAGTTATTGTTGGATATAGTGCTCTCAAGGCAATTATTATGATTGCAAATAGGCGATTATGATAATTGAGGAAGGACCTATACAGGTAGAACAGTCTTGCTTGAAATTATAATATGCTATCTGATTTGTCTTCATCATTGATGAAGCCTGTAAGATTCTTTCTTGACTACTAACATTATGATGACGATCATATACGTGGAAGCTGGGTTGTCCATAAGCACATCCTTCAATGTCCATAGTCATGAGAGTATTGAGACAGGGTATCGATATTCCGGAGTAGACCAGTGTATACATTTCTAGACCCTGACGAGAAGCGGTTGCCGGTCTCACAAGCCATTGGTGCTGTGACCCCTAAGACAGTATACATATGCTCACTAAAAGTGAGTATACCAGATGGACTCGTCGATAACTTCTAGATAGTATTATATCTATCGTCAGATGGAAGTTCTCAGGTGGTATGAGTAATCTTTTGACCTGAGATCGTCATTTGTCTCGTGTGAGTTCCAACTGTACTTTGATTACTACCCAACTATGATTTAAAAGAGTCATACAAACAGGTTTTAGTTGGGTACAATCCCGAGCCACATGGAGGCAGTGATCGATTGTCAGGAATTCGTCTCTCATGGTATTAGGAGTTGATGTCACGCTGTGTTTGGTTGGCCATCACCCTAAATCCATGGCTACAGTGGATGAGATTCACATATAATTGTTCAGTAGTATCTCTGTTGGTGATGGGCTTGACCCCGACATGACTTATCGAGTTATTAGGGGTCTGACGTTATCCACCCTATAGACCCGGTATGGGATACTCTTAGATGAAGGGACCGGACTGTACGGAGATTGTCACATTCAGGCTTACTAGGGTAAGAACATACTTGATTGTCGACCACCTTTCACAAGTACCTGGCTAACCGTTATGTACAGGTAGTGTCGCTGACATGCTTATGGTTAAACCCACTGCCAGTATATTGTCGAGTCTTTAGAGTCTCACACAGAGAGTTTTCTCGGTTCAGGCGATAGATATAGAGATCGTACGTTGGTACGTGCAGGGGTCCAATTAAATATGTGTACGAGACACATGGACTTTAATCGGACGGTTGATAATAATAGACGGCTTAGAATTAAGCCGGATTATTAAATCAGATTTTGATTTAATAATATATATATATATATATATATTAATATTATTGTTCACTATTCATATTCTCTCTTTGGTGCTATCCGTATTTTTATACGGACACGCGTATATATAGCGATACGTATATCGGACAAAGTATACCGTATTTGTACGGGATTCCTCCTAGAAGAAGAACACCTCATAATTGATTTTCCATTTTGGAAATTCAAATAACGAGGTGTCGTGGTGAGGTGTATACAGAGCATTGTAAAGAGGCATGACTTTGATTTTATAATCATTAAATCATTTGGATTTTCTATTCATATATGGTTGTAAAAATAGCAAGCCATTCTTTTTACATTGTAAGATTGATTTTCATTCTCAACACTTAGCCATGGATGGCTAAATTTCCTATACCTCCTCTTCTTTCTTCTTCTCGTTCTCTTGAGCATGAAAATTGAGAAGAAAAGTTAGCGAAAAAATTCCTACATCTCCCACAATCCATTCCAAGCGGGTTTGGAGCGTCGGTCGGAGCCTGAATCGGTTTCTCTCGGGTGGATCATCTTCGGCAAGGACGGCTGCCTCTTAAGCACGTTCCCGACGTTTACGAGCTTAAAAGGGTCTTCCACAATTAGGTGGACACGGGTCGAAAGTTGTATTTTCTAATCCTTGTTGCTAAGTTTTCTAGTTTAGTTGTATGGTTTGAATTCTAAGGTATATGTGTTTTGTGCTTGCTTAAAATCATTATTATCGCTTCCGTCTTGGCCGCGGCTTCCGCGGCACGAGCACAAGACACTAACATGGTATCAGAGCCGGTCCATATGCTAAAACTAGCTCGCATGATCGTAGAATTCGGCGATTTCATCTCCTTACGAACTGTAGTTTTTGGACAGCCATGAAACCAGTGACTAATCTTGCTAAAATTGAATTTTTCGTACATGTATTCGATCCCTGGAGCACTTGTTTTGGAACAGGAACTCCGTAGTTTTTCGATGGTGACCTAGGAAGTCTCGGGGAGCCATTTTTCTAAAGTTATATCGAGTTTAGTCGTTATTTTTCGAAGGTTTAAAACTGTTTTTGGTGGATGTCCCAAAACTGTGCTTTTCTGTCCAAAACTCCATTGTTTTGCGATGTATCTGATCCTCAAGAGGTCTTGGTTCGAATCAAGACCCACGGTAAGGATCGGGAGTACCCCAGGGAGTTTCCGGGGGGCTTAGGGTGGGCAAAATGATGGATTAACGTCGGAGTGGACTTGATTTTCGTCGTTTGGAATTTTGAGTGTAAGCTTCGCTTGTGATGAATTCTATGGTCATGGTTTCCGTTCTAGTGATGTATATATGTTGTTAAACGTCATCTAATTGCTTTATATTCTTTTAGACGGGGTTGCACATATTATGGTGTTACTTGTTTCTATGGATATATATCTTGTTTATGATTTATATGGATTGTCGTGTCGGATAGCTCCTCGTACGATTGCTTGTACAGTTTTGATTTACATTGTTGTATTCATTTGTTCGGGACGAGCTCCAACATGTGGCCGCCGTTTCTGTATATGTATATTCTTTTATTGGGGCTCGACCAGAATGCGGTCAATGTCATAATTGTATATATATTTCATTTCTGTATTAGGATTAATCCAAGAGAAGCGCTCGAGTAGCCGTGTTTTAGAATGCAGTAGGTGGTTATCTCATGGAGTTGAGACCAGACCGCATCGCTCTAGAATTGGCGGGTTGCTCTCCGCACTTGTAGGGGTTATAGGATTGACCCACGGAAGGGTGCATAAGTTACCGGATTCTAGAAAGCGACGGGTGACCGACTCACTTCGTTGAGGGCGTGTTACCCAGTTTCTAGAATTGGCAGATAGCTTGCCGTATTCGTAGGGGTCTAGGATCGTACTTTGTATGGGCTATCCACACGATCGGGGAACGTCACATCTAATTTACGGCTCAAATGAAACGCGGGACTCCTACTTTATCCGTTATTCCATATTGTTTTTCGCATGCCTGTGATGATTATTATCTACTTGTGATGACTATTATCTGCCTACGATATTGATATATATATATATATTATATTAGTAGATGTTTCTATATGTTTTGTATCTATGCTAGCCCTTTCCCCGCCCTGCCGTAAGTTAAGTAAGCTTACGGTGAAGACCCAAGACCCCATGCCGAATGCGGATGGCATATAAAAGCATGCTATTTTAGTTGTTTCTTATGTGGCTTAGAAACTTAAGATAATAGGAATGCATTATCTGTATAATGCAAGGAAAACAAACCTATTTGATGTTGTCAGAACCGATTTTTAAAACTACTCGGTTTTCTTCAAAACAATTGGTCGTATTCTTTTGCTTTGCATAGAGATATTTGGTTAGAATATCCTGCACCTCATTTTATGAAGGAAGAGCCTTGATCCCTTCACGGGGAGTTCGCTCTAAAGCAAAAGCTTATGTTACTTGTTTTAAAAGAGGAGCCTAAACCACTCCATTTCAAAACCACTCAAGTTCCTTTGTCACGTCCTGCTTTCCAGTGTATGGGGAAGGAGACGTGGCGAGCCGCGACGTATTTACTCAGAAGTAAACACGTTAAGCGTAAATAAGCAATATAAATGAATAATACAAGAATAAAAGAGCTGTAATAAAACAACAACTTTTTATTGATAATCATTCTTTACATACAACTGAAAACTAAAGTACAATGATAGAAAGCGATGCCTAAACAATGGCAAATGAACTGAAAAGTAAATAGTACTAGTAAGGCCTAAAAGTCTGACTCGTCTGTAAACTGCTCCAAATCGTCCTGGCTGGGCTCGATCTCCTGAGCATTGGGTCCTCCTAACTGTTGGAGATAGTGCCCTCAGAGTCAATTATTAGGTCACAGGTACGTGATTGTAATGATTGAGGGAGGACCTATCCCGGTAGGACAGTCTTACTCGAGATGATAGTATGCTATCTGGTTTACCTTTATCATCGTGTACTGCTTTAGGTGACCTGACACGTCGCTATTACACGTTGATATAGCCCCTAGGATTCTTGCTTGACCACCAGCAGTATGAGGGCGATCATATAAGTGGGAGCTGGGGTCTATAAGCTTATCCTTAAAAGGTCCCTAGTCGTGGGAGTTTCGAGACTGGGCATCGATACTCCATTAGTAGACTAGTGTATACAGTCGAGACCCCGACGAGGGGCGGTGGCCGGTCTCACAAGCCACTGGTGTCAGTTGGATCACCTAAGATGTATACAGGTGCTCATTGGGTTATGAGTACACCGGACAGGACTCGCCGGGAACATGCTAGTTGGTCATATACCAGACGTCAGATGGCAGTTCCCTGGTGACATGTGTGCAGGTTAGTTCATCGACCTGGGGATCGTCATTTGTCTCGTGTGAGTTCCCACTGTACTTTGATTACTACCCTACCACGGCTCAAAGGAGTCGTGCAAACAGGTTTTAGTTGGGTACAGTCCCGAGCCACATGGAGGCAGTGAGCGTATCTTCAGGGGTTCGTCTCTCCCGGTATTGGGGGTGAGGTCGTGCTGTGTCTAGGAGAGCCATTACACAAAGTCCTTGGCCAAGGCAAGGAGATTTACTGGTAGGTATTCCAGTAGTATCTCAGGGTGTTCTGGGCTACACTCCGACACGACTTGTACCGCTTTTGGGGGTCTGACTTTTACCAACCCCCTAGGCCCGCCATGCGATACTCATAGACGAACGGACCGGACTGCACGGATATTGTCACTGACAGGCTCAGTTGGGTGTCGGGGTGAGCTTCCTCATCGACGTCCCTTTTGGTCAATAGCTGGTGGCCCATCACGTATTGGCATATACCTCTGACGTGCTAGTGGTTAAATCCACAGCCATAGTATTGACGAGTCTTTAGAGTCCACCACATTTACAGTTACTCAGCTTTCGGGCGAAAGGTTGTAGAGGCCGTATGGAGATATGGCAGGGTCCGATCAGATACGTGCGGTATTGCACGGATCAGGATCGGACAGTCTGTACTATAGGCCGTATGCATATATGGCAGGGTTCGATCAGATACGTGCGGTATTGCACGGATCAGGATCGAACGGAAATTACTAGCTGGCTTTGGTATAAGCCGGATCCTAGTATAGTACAGTGTAGATTTTGTCTCATTGCATTTGTATTTCGGTCGAAATACAGATGCGGGTGTGTATGCACAGTATCGGGGTTTTCCTGTAATTTATTACGGGAACAGTTTTTGGAGTTGCCAGTTTGTTTTCCGTTTCGGCCAATTTTCCATTGTTCCGTTCATTGGCCGAAGATTGGTGGAGGAGGGCTTATTTGCATTGTTGCAAATAAGTGTTTGTGGAGGGGTTCTTTGCTTATTGTTTTATCATGATAGCCTCTCATTGACCTTGACTTCTAGCTTCATGATTGCTTGACTTTTAGTGACCATCATGGTTGTTGATGATGAGTTTGGTGATGATGGTTGGATGAGTGTTGGTTTTGCTTGCAATCATTTCTTGATATCATGAGCTTTTCTCTCTCCCTTGCATTATGGTGGGTGATTGATTTTGGTGTGGCAATTTTTGGTTCTCTTCATTCTCCAAAAATCACACAAGAACCCTCTCCAAAAGTTCCTCTCTTTTCCTCCACAAAATGGCACAACTCCATAACCCCAAATGAGACACAATCCTCTACTACACATTCTACAACGAATCTTGGGCACGTCGAGTAGCCGGCTTCGTGCCCGAGTTGCCTCGGCATAGAGGTGGGAGCCCGTAAACGAAGAAGGCGATGTGGTGCACTTCCGGCGACGAGGAGGAGACGGGACTTTTCCGCAGGAGATCGGGACCATGACGAGAAGACCGGAGGACTAGGATCGTCGGTATATCTCTATTCCCATTCTTGTAGATAGCTTAGACTAGTTAATGGTAACGATCCGGGTTATAGTGCGCGGTGGTGCCGGTTTGCTAAGTCCGCAAAAATTTAAGTTATTCACCGCTTCCGCATTCCGGCGTCGGATTGACGGCCGGGGCGCCGCCGTGCACTTACAGTGGTATCAGAGCCTCGCCATTAACTTCGTCTAGCTTTCGTTTGATGTGTTTTGCGGTTCCGATCGACCAAAATTCCAAAAACTCATTTTACCTCACATCAGTTTTCTGTTGAGAATTTTTGGTGTCTAAAAATTTTTTAGGTGGTCTCAGAATGATGTGCAGGAGATTCTAAGAACTCTGGGAAAATTCGACACTCTGATCTCTCACACAGAGCGCGGATCCGCGGCCCCACCCTTCTATTGGGCCGCGGTTCCGCCGCAGTCTTGAGAGTTTAGTGGGCCATCTTTTTCCAGTGGGCTTCAGGGGTGTAATTAGGGGTTTTGGAATATTAAAATTGGGCCAATTATTTCTGTGAGTGCTGCAGTATTGGTTTGGGGCCCACTTGTTAATTTTTGGTCAATCGGAAAATTTTAAACACATTTTTCACAGTATTTACATTATATCTGCAATCGTGAATGTCACTCGATCGGTAAATCCGGTCTAACTGCTATAGCCCGGTTAGACGGATTTGCGAACGTGACTTTCACGTTGATGTTTTTGTTTTTGCTGTGATGTTGCGGATCGGTCGTGGGGATAGCCTGGATGCAATGCTAGTACAGTTTTGTTGTATTATGTACATTTGATATTGCGGGGCGAGCGTCCGACTTGTGGACTGCCGTCACTGCCGGATTGTATTATTATTTTGGGGCACGACCTGGTTGCGGTCGATGTACCCGGTGTATGTATATTTTACTTTCTGTACTAGGATTGCCCCGCGGAGGGGTACACGGATAGCCGGGTTCTGGAGGGCAACAAGCCCGCATCTCATGGCATTGAGACGGAGGGGGGCTTCACTCTAGGATTGGCGGGCTATTCGCTGCACTCGTAGGGGGTACAGGTTGACCCAGGAGGGGTGCCCAAGTTGCCGGATTCCGTGAAGTGCTGGGTGGTCCATTCACGGCGCTGAAGGGGGCTGCCTCGCTTCAGGTTTTGGCGGGTGACTTGCCGCGCCCGTAGGGGTCTAGGATTTCATTGCACAGGCTATCCACACGACCAGGGGAACGTCGGGTTTCAGCGGCTCTGTGAAACCCGGGGATCCCAGATATCTGTATTGTTTCTGTGATGCTGTTCATTTTCTGTGATGTTGCATTTTATTCACGCCTTGAGCGAAATATAATATATTGGTATATATATTAGTAGATGTTGTATATGTTTTGCATCCGCGCTAGTCCAGTCCCCGCTCTGTCGTTAGTAAGCTAACCTAACGGGTAATGACGGGACCCAGTGGCGAATGCGGATGGCATATACGTACATCAGTATATTTTCGTTCTTTTTGGTGTGATCAATTGATGGGACTGCATTGATTCGGATCAGTGCAAGTTAAAACAAACCTAATCTGATGTTGTTGGAACACTTTTCAAAAAGCTGTTATTGCAAGGACGTTTACTTTTGTTTTGCATCGTGGTATTCATTGGAATATCCTGCTCCTCAGTCGACGAGGCAAGGGCCGAGATCCCTTCACCGGGAGTGACCCCTTGGACAAAAAGTTTGCGTCAGGGCAATGACTTCACTATAGCCGATTGCTTTTGCTTTGCACTGTGGTATTCATTTGGAATATCCTGCACCCCATTCTACGGGGAAAGAGCCGAGATCCCTTCACCGGGAGTGACCTCTTTAGTAAAGGTTTTCGTCACTATATTTTCTAAAAAGCTATCCGTTCCTTCAACGATATCAAGTTCACTACGTTAAAGGTTTTCGCCAGAAACCATTCGTAGCCCTCCGTCGTTTCATATGGGTAGTCAATAGTATTCAAGCTGTGTTTGTTGGCCTTAGTCAAGGCACAGTGTTTGGTAGCTATTGGGTATTCATATGCTGCATAGATAGATGCGTTGGTTTGGGACAGTCGTATAGCCTTGTTGGCCTTAGTCAAGGGCTTGTACGGGTGGATTCAAATTAACCTGGACAATGACGGGTAGAACTTGACATGTGACTTATGATTTGTTGGCCTTAGTCAAGGTCATAAGAGCATGGGGCAGAAATCACATCGGGAGTTTCAAAAGTACTGAAACTTGCCAGATATGCGCATACCTTCTGGAGTGTGATGACGTGAGCGGATTCCGTCACGTTATCATGCGATGATAGTTGGATCCCGATTCCCACTGATGAGTTAGTTTACTCCTCGGGTAACCCCGACTAATTCTTCTTTCAGGTTTGGAGGAGAATTTGAGGTACAGTGGGAGGATTCCAGATTAGATAAATTGGTAACCATTCTGATCTAGGTTAGAGTGCACGCTGAGTGTTTCTTTTCTCTCTCTCTTTGGCAGCGACCATTGACCCGACCCTAAGACTTTGACTCAGTGACCAAGTTGACCGAACCTTCTTAAACACCGGCTTTTGGATTGTCAGAGTTGCAGACCTCATTGCCACTCCTACTTTTACCCTTTTTCTCCAGGACACCCCGTATTACTACGAACGTCCACTTCCATTGGACAAAACCATCGTATGGTTAGATACGAACTCGAAAGAATTTATTCGAGGATGGTTTCCGGTTCTGGAGAAAACGGATAGGATTATTCAGTTGTCTTTTCCTTTTACCCTCTCTCAGGTTACGAGTACTCCTTGGTTTAGGGGTAGTACACCTATTACGCAAATTGGATTGTCTTCTTCCAAACCTTAGGCTGGTGCCGACCGGTAGGGAATGAAGAAAACCAATTAGCATAACGATGGTGTGCAGAAGGTATTAAGTTCAGACAAAGAAAGGGATTAGTAAGAGGGCAAAGTAAATTGCAACAGATATTCACGACCAAACCAAATATTTCGTTACCACTCCCACATCACCTTTGTATTTCTCCAGGACACTCCGTATCACTACGAAGATCCACAGTTTATTTGGATACTCCATCGTATGGTTATATACGAACTCGAATGGAACTTGTTCCAGTTCGGGGATGGATTCTGGTTCAGGAGAAATAGGAATAAGGTTTATTCGGTTGTCTTTTATCTTCACCCTCTCTCATTGCGAGTGTTCCTAGGATTGGGACAGTATACCCATTATGCTTATTGGATAGTCTTCTTCCAAACCATAGGCTGGTGCCGAACGGTAGGGAAGGAAGAAAACCATTTGGCCTAAAGGGGTGTGCAGAAGGTAATGACTAAAGACATATGAAGGGATTTGGAGAGGTGGCAAAGAACTATACGGTTACAGTCGTGATTCTGGAAGAGGCATTACTAGGAATACCGGGATATCCCATCGAAGCATTTCAATATTTCAGTTTCACTGTGTACTGTTAAAGGAAAACTGATTTCCCAGTTAGACACTTACTCCAGGGTATGTATTTACCAGGTATGACTCTCACATCTGTATGGTTTTACAGATGATGAGTGGGAGTAAGTTATTGGGAATTGGGTGATTATCCTCATTATATCGGGATTCGTTGTAATCAGTGATATTTGAGGAAATCACCTGGGCTGTTTGCCGGTCGGCAAATATTTGGTTTTGAATATCCGCTGTTATGCACCAATATCAAAATGATATATCTGTACGTCTATTTTCATAGAGTGAGATATACCTTTCTGAAATTATGTCTACGACATTTACCTATATCAGTGGATGGTTAGGTAAGGAGCATTAAACAGCGGTGTAATTCTTCTTAACCATAAGTACAGTTTTCAACCTACGACACACAGTGAAAGAGTTATCAGACTCAAGGGACTTATACAGAGTATTGTATGTTGTCCAGTGTCCATTAGGACAAAGGGGTTGGTCCTCATACTATATTCTGTTTACTTTTAACTTCTCTAGTTCTTAGACATGTGTTTCGTTGAAACACAGGGTCTAAGTTTTGAGGAGTTATAGGTATTTGAATAGAGTAGAGAACCAGGTGTAGCAGGTATCGGGATTCTTCAAAGAGATCGAAGATGTAGATACTTGTGTATGGTATTCAGTTGATAGTAATGATAAAGAGATCTTGCTTCTCTTTCAGGTTACTCATAATTGGAAGTATTCCTAAGTTGAGTAACGCTGATCGGCCTCCTTCCATTTAGTTGACATGCGCTGGGGACAGCTGCATGATTTGAATCTGGTTCAATTAAATCAGTGCCTCTGTTTCTATATTGGATATAGAACAGTTCATATCTTAACGATGTTAAGGTACGGGGAGTTGTCCGGTTTATGATTAAAACCAGACACTGGACAACTCAAGGCACGTTTCTGTAATGGCTGTTTGTGGGTTGACCCAGGCTATGATGCGGGTTGACTTTCTACCATCTGGAAGATCAATAGCAATATTGTTCTTGACTCGCCACAGTTTTAATAAAAATGGATTTTTTCAGAAAACTGTAGTGGGAGTATGGTAGAACTGGAAGTGATTCCAGAACCACAAACGATTACTGAAGATTTGATGAGGAACCTAAAGATTCAATCTGGATTGACATTCCATTGGCCACTCCGCAGATAAGGTGGGTAACTTCAGGCACCCGAGAGGTACTACGGTAGCCTCAGGGACGGTGACAGGGAAGTTCTTGTTTACCCACAATTACCATTGCTGTTGTTCCAGGGTGCGAGACCCGGCGGGAGGATGAGTATAGCGTCGTTCTAAACTAGTTTTAGAAGTGTACGTGTATATGACTCTGCCAGAGGGTTGTCGTAGTCAGTGGGAGCAGCGGAAGCATTGGTGGACAGGTTGCTTATGTCTATTTATAGACTAGAGCAGATGTAGCGGAGAAAGATCATCTATTTCTGACGTGACAGTCATGGGTTTGACTTCATCAGAATAGGGGATGGATCTGTTGAGAAGGTAGTAGGGTGTGATATCCTGGTATATGGATGATATACACAGAGTAGGAAAGGAAACTCCTACACTACGATCGGTTATACTTTGGTCGTCACACAGTTGTTTCTCCACAAAGGAAATGGATTTTATATCAGACATACTGGTTACTAGATCTATGGTCTTAGATCTAGATTTGGGTGGTTTCCCAATCAGGGTACTTGACAGCGTTCTAAGAGTATTTAGGATGGACGACTCCTGGCACGGTAGTGTACCTGCAGGTAATGGAGTCACCCTCTCCAAAGGTGTCTTATAGACTAAAGTGGAGAGGGATGTGCATGATTGGCAGATCACTTGCTTAGGCAATTGAGTCAATCATGAGATGTCAAGTACCACACCAGATGTTGTTCTTGCACTAGATGCAATAAGTTGACATTAATCCAATCCTGGAGAAACAGTAGGAAGCAGTTTTAGAACATAAGTGGATGTTCTACGGATATGATAACGACAGCCTTATTCGGGAGACAGTTATCATTCCAGGCTTCCAAGGTGACATGGACGACAAGAAGGTTGTTAGAGTTATAGTTTTTCCTTCTGATGAGGGGCAGTATTTTGGGCAGGTGGTCCAAGGCAATACTGAGGGAGGCATGGCGCGCAGGATACTGATTAAGTTCAGTTGACGATACAGTCTAAGAAGTTTGGATTTGGAGTTCATTTATGAGCTATGTCCCATCAGACATCCAGACACATTCTAAGACAGGTATTGCTCTTTTCGGGAGATGGGTTTCTCCGCGAACTTGAGATATAGAGAGACATAGAAAGAAACAACTAAGCGGATCCACTTACTGAGGCTATTCCTCGAACGCAATAGTTCCGCAAACAAGCTTTGTGAGACTGACTAGTAGAGAAGTTGGATGTTCGGTATCACACGGGCTGTGAGTATGCGACATCGCAATAATTAGCCTTGAGTGCAAGTGGGAGATTGTTGGAGATAGTGCCCTCAGAGTCAATTATTAGGTCACAGGTACGTGATTGTAATGATTGAGGGAGGACCTATCCCGGTAGGACAGTCTTACTCGAGATGATAGTATGCTATCTGGTTTACCTTTATCATCGTGTACTGCTTTAGGTGACCTGACACGTCGCTATTACACGTTGATAGAGCCCTTAGGATTCTTGCTTGACCACCAGCAGTATGAGGGCGATCATATAAGTGGGAGCTGGGGTCTATAAGCTTATCCTTAAAAGGTCCCTAGTCGTGGGAGTTTCGAGACTGGGCATCGATACTCCATTAGTAGACTAGTGTATACAGTCGAGACCCCGACGAGGGGCGGTGGCCGGTCTCACAAGCCACTGGTGTCAGTTGGATCACCTAAGATGTATACAGGTGCTCATTGGGTTATGAGTACACCGGACAGGACTCGCCGGGAACATGCTAGTTGGTCATATACCAGACGTCAGATGGCAGTTCCCTGGTGACATGTGTGCAGGTTAGTTCATCGACCTGAGGATCGTCATTTGTCTCGTGTGAGTTCCCACTGTACTTTGATTACTACCCTACCACGGCTCAAAGGAGTCGTGCAAACAGGTTTTAGTTGGGTACAGTCCCGAGCCACATGGAGGCAGTGAGCGTATCTTCAGGAGTTCGTCTCTCCCGGTATTGGGGGTGAGGTCGTGCTGTGTCTAGGAGAGCCATTACACAAAGTCCTTGGCCAAGGCAAGGAGATTTACTGGTAGGTATTCCAGTAGTATCTCAGGGTGTTCTGGGCTACACTCCGACACGACTTGTACCGCTTTTGGGGGTCTGACTTTTACCAACCCCCTAGGCCCGCCATGCGATACTCATAGACGAACGGACCGGACTGCACGGATATTGTCACTGACAGGCTCAGTTGGGTGTCGGGGTGAGCTTCCTCATCGACGTCCCTTTTAGTCAATAGCTGGTGGCCCGTCACGTATTGGCATATACCTCTGACGTGCTAGTGGTTAAATCCACAGCCATAGTATTGACGAGTCTTTAGAGTCCACCACATTTACAGTTACTCAGCTTTCGGGCGAAAGGTTGTAGAGGCCGTATGGAGATATGGCAGGGTCCGATCAGATACGTGCGGTATTGCACGGATCAGGATCGGACAGTCTGTACTATAGGCCGTATGCATATATGGCAGGGTTCGATCAGATACGTGCGGTATTGCACGGATCAGGATCGAACGGAAATTACTAGCCGGCTTTGGTATAAGCCGGATCCTAGTATAGTACAGTGTAGATTTTGTCTCATTGCATTTGTATTTCGGTCGAAATACAGATGCGGGTGTGTATGCACAGTATCGGGGTTTTCCTGTAATTTATTACGGGAACAGTTTTTGGAGTTGCCAGTTTGTTTTCCGTTTCGGCCAATTTTCCATTGTTCCGTTCATTGGCCGAAGATTGGTGGAGGAGGGCTTATTTGCATTGTTGCAAATAAGTGTTTGTGGAGGGGTTCTTTGCTTATTGTTTTATCATGATAGCCTCTCATTGACCTTGACTTCTAGCTTCATGATTGCTTGACTTTTAGTGACCATCATGGTTGTTGATGATGAGTTTGGTGATGATGGTTGGATGAGTGTTGGTTTTGCTTGCAATCATTTCTTGATATCATGAGCTTTTCTCTCTCCCTTGCATTATGGTGGGTGATTGATTTTGGTGTGGCAATTTTTGGTTCTCTTCATTCTCCAAAAATCACACAAGAACCCTCTCCAAAAGTTCCTCTCTTTTCCTCCACAAAATGGCACAACTCCATAACCCCAAATGAGACACAATCCTCTACTACACATTCTACAACGAATCTTGGGCACGTCGAGTAGCCGGCTTCGTGCCCGAGTTGCCTCGGCATAGAGGTGGGAGCCCGTAAACGAAGAAGGCGATGTGGTGCACTTCCGGCGACGAGGAGGAGACGGGACTTTTCCGCAGGAGATCGGGACCATGACGAGAAGACCGGAGGACTAGGATCGTCGGTATATCTCTATTCCCATTCTTGTAGATAGCTTAGACTAGTTAATGGTAACGATCCGGGTTATAGTGCGCGGTGGTGCCGGTTTGCTAAGTCCGCAAAAATTTAAGTTATTCACCGCTTCCGCATTCCGGCGTCGGATTGACGGCCGGGGCGCCGCCGTGCACTTACAGTAACAACATTCCAAAGAAAGAAGAGACAGGAATGACGTCAGCAAACTAGCGCTCGGTAAGTCCCAAAAGATAGAATGTAATAGATAGGTTAAGAGAATATAATAGATAAAATATGTGTTTGTTACGCTAACATAGTTGTTTGTAGCTTAGTACAGAATGTGCCAGTGTATACGAGATGAGTCCAACTTGCTCCGTGGCCTAAGCTAACATGTAAGTACAAGGCCCAGTCAAAACCTACGGGACAATGGCACAGGATGTTCATGTAGGTGTCTTTTAGTGACCATCATCGTGCTACTTTTAACACATTCCGTACCAATCTACCCCATTAAAAACCCCGTAGTGTATATTGTATTGATTGTATTGATTTGCAGTTATCAGACTTGCCGAAACCATGGTATAAGTTGTTCATGTAAACTGATTCAGAATGTAAACGGTAGTCATGTAATCAAGTTCAAGATATAGCCATGCTTCGGTCAAGTCAAGTCATGTTGCATGTTTGATATTGTTCTCGTATTCATGTTCAAGTATTCATGTTTAGATTCATGTTGACTTGGATTCATATTTGGATTGTATTCAGATTAGACTGAGACTCAGATTGAGTCAGACACTTAAACAGATTTGGATCAGACCAATGGCTGCGGGAGTCCGTCCAGTGTACTTATACCCAGTGAGCACCTGTATACGATCTTAGGTGCATCAGACCAATGGCTGCGGGACCAACCATCCCCCGACGGGGCTAGAAACGTACACACCAGTCCACTCTGGAGTATCTGTGCCCAGTCTCGATACTCACGCGACTAGAGACCATTTAAGGATATGCTTATGGACTACCTTGCTCCCACAAGTATGATCGCCATCACAACACAGGTAGTCAAGCAATATCCTAGAGGCTTTATCAATATGTAACCGCAATATGTAATAATGAGTATGCCATATGCCATGTTAAGATAAATACAAACCATAATAGTATACTACCGTATCGAGTCTTTATCAATATGTGCAAACCAGATATAACAACAATACAAATAAATACACATATCCCGATAAAGACAAGTCAAACAATATACTATAAAACTGAGCAAGATTGTTCTGTACATATATACCCCTAGTATCCATATGTATACATATATAATATTGGCCTCTAGGGCATATACATCCAGCAATCTCCCACTTGCACTAAAAGCCAGTGATTGGCGTGCCGAATACCCAACGTCTGCTCTAAGGCCAGCTGCTGGCGTACCGCATACCCAACATCCCAAAAAGTCGCTCGAACTGTGCTTGAGGGGGGGCCTTTGTAAATGGATCCGCCGTGTTGTCTTTCGTATCCACTCTCCGCACCTTGATCTCCTGGGGATCTACGATCTCCCTGATCAGGTGATACTGCCTTAAGATATGCCTAGATTTCTGATGGGACCGTGGTTCCTTCGCTAAAGCTATAGTTCCATTATTATCACAATACACTGGTATCGGATCAACAATGGATGGAACCACCTGAAGTTCAGCTATGAACTTCTTTATCCAGACCGCCTCTTTTGCGGCATCGCTTGCAGCAATGTATTCATCCTCCATCACCGAGTCTGCGATGGTATCCTGTTTGGAACTCTTCCAACATACCGCCTCTCCATTGAGGGTAAACACAAAACCCGAGACAAACTTGCTGTCATCCTTGTCACTCTGGAAGCTTGAGTCAGTAAAGGACTCGACCCTGAGGTCTCCATTACCGTAAATCAGGAACATCTCCTTAGTCCTTCTCAGGTACTTGAGAATGTTCTTTACTGCTGTCCAGTGGTTCTCACCTGGGTCTGACTGATACCGGCTCACCACGCTTAGCGCGTAAGCTACATCTGGTCTTATACATAGCATCACATACATTATAGATCCTACCGCTGAAGCGTAGGGTATAGTGCTCATGCGAACCCTCTCCTCGTCAGTCTTGGAAGACATCTCCTTGGAGAGGGTGATTTCGTACAATGCGGGTATGTTACCGTGCTTGGAATCTTCCATACTAAATCTCTTTAGTACGGTTTCTATGTACCTGGACTGTGATAGTCTCAGTAATCTCTTGGATCTATCTCTGTAGATCTTGATCCCCAGAATGTACGAGGCATCACCTAGGTCTTTCATGGAGAACCTTTGTGATAAGAATAGCTTGACCGATTGTAGCATAGGAATATCATTTCCTATCAAAAGAATGTCGTTCATGTACAAGACTAGGAACACGATAGTTTGTCCTACAATCTTCTTATATATGCAAGGCTCATCTTTGTTCTTGATGAAGTCAAAGTCCTTGACTGTCTCATCAAAACAGATGTTCCAACTCCATGATGCTTGCTTCAATCCATAAATGGATTTGAGTAACTTGCACACTTTCCCGCTGCTCCCACTGTCTACAAAACCTTCTGGCTGATCCATATAAATGCACTCTTCTAAACTTCCGTTTAGAAAAGCCATTTTTATGTCCATCTGCCAGATCTCATAGTCATGGAAGGTAGCAATGGCAAGCAGGATCCTAATGGATTTGCGTATAGCCACTGGAGAAAAGGTTTTGTCATAGTCTACTCCTGGTCTTTGACGAAAACCTTTTGCAACGAGTCTAGCCTTATAGGTTTCCACCTGCCCATCTACACCAAGTTTCTTCTTGGAGCAACTTCTAGGGTCAACACTTTATTGGTGTATATAGACTCCATTTCAGATTGCATAGCATCCAGCCACTTATCAGAGTCCTTACTGATAATGGCCTGCCTGAAACTAGTAGGATCATTTTCTTCCAAGATGCAATCCTCTCGATCCCCATCTATGAGAAAACCGTAGTATCTCTTGGGCGGATGAGAAATCCTACTAGATCTGCGGAGTGGCTGAGGTTCGTCAGGTATAACTGAATCTAAGGGTTCTTCTAAATCTTCTGCTATAGTTTGTGATTCCTGAATTTCTTCTAGTTCTACCGTACTCTCACTAATTTCTTTTGCAAGAAATTCCCTTTCTAAGAAGGTAGCGTGGCGAGATATTAACACCTTCTATTCCTCAGTGTGGTAGAACAGATATCTCTTGGAATGCTTAGGGTATCCCACAAACTTGCATAATACAGACCTTGCCTCGAGTTTATCTGGATTTTTCTTTTTAACAAAAGCAGGACACCCTCATATCTTAATGTAATCAAGACATGGTCTCTTTCCAGTCCATACTTCATATGGAGTGGTAGGCACTGATTTGGATGGCGCTCTATTCAATATGAATGCTGCTGATTCAAGAGCAAACCCCCAGAAAGAAAGAGGTAACTCGGCATTACTCATCATGGAGCGAACTATATCCAATAGGGTACGGTTCCTCCGCTCCGACACGCTATTGTGCTATGGTGTATACGGAGGAGTAAGCTGAGGGAGAATGCCATTCTCTTTTAGAAAATCCCTGAACTCCGTACTTAAGTACTCTCCCCCTCTATCAGATTGGAGGTTCTTGATACTTTTTCCAATCTGGTTCTCTACTTCGCTTCTAAATTCTTTGAATTTCTCAAAAGCTTCAGATTTGTGTTTCATGAGATACATATATCCTAACCTAGAGAGATCGTCAGTGAATGTGATGAAGTACGAGAACCCACCCCGCGCATGTATAGACATTGGACCATACATATCACTGTGTATGAGTCTCAAGAGCTCTCCTGCTCTTTCTCCATGTCCGGTGAAGGGAGATTTGGTTATCTTTCCTTTGAGACAGGATTGACAAGTTTCATAAGATGAAAATTCGAACGTGTTCAAATATCCATCTTTATGTAACTTACTCAGTCTTTTCTCCCCGATACGACTAAGTCTACAATGCCACAAGTAAGATTTGTTCATCTCTGAACTCTTCCTCTTGCGTGTGTTTTGTATACTGAGAACTGTGTTTTGATTAAGAACATATATACCATTACACAGTGTACCTTCTGCAACCAATACCTGATTAAGGTAAATGTTCATGATATTTCTATCAAGAACAAAGTTATATCCATCTTTATCAAGTAAAGAAACTGATATTATGTTGCATAACATGGAAGGTATATAGTAGCAATTGTTTAAAATCATAGTATTGCCATTGGGCAACACTAGGTGATATTCACCGACGGCCGCAGCATTAATTTATGCTCCATACCCTACTCTGAGGGACATATCACCAGGTCCAACTATCCTACTTTTTCTTAGTCCCTGCAATAAATTACAGGTATGAGATCCTGATCCGGTATCTAGTACCCAGGAGGTAGGACTGACCGAAAAGCAGTTCTCAACTACAAGAACACCTGAAGAAGACGCAACAGTATGTTTCTTCTTCGATGGGGTCACTTCGGAATTCAAACAATCCTCTTTCCCATGCTCATACTCATGACCGTTGTTATAAGTTAGAGCCGAACCGACGCTCCCCAGCCCCGAATAAGAATTCGGATCGGTCAAGTGATACATTTTATTATCTTGATTAGGGCGGGAAATGGTTGCTACCTGGAGAGAGGGAAAACACTCAGCGTGTGCTCTTGCAAGATTAGATTGGTTTATTAATTTATCTAATCAGGATGGCTCCTACTGTTTTCTCAAATTCTTCTTCAAACCCTAAAAGAAGAACTAGTCAGGATTAATCGCACGTCATAATACTTGCTTAACCTTTCAGCCAGGCCGGTGTTGGTACTTCGAGGGAGGTTTTCCAACGCTTTCGTGAAGTTCCTTAATTACATAATCTCTTTTCCTTGGAGGCGTAGCCCCGCTAACACCTTTCTAGACACCTACTTGGTTTATAGCATTGATTGTTAAGTGTGATAATTGCAGGGTTCCTAGGCACTCTAGTGAGGTCTCCCATGCCATCAACCATGGCAATTTCAAAAATTATGGTGCCTACAAACCCTAAAGTACGGATCGTTTGCTAGATGTCTAGGCGAACAAAACTAGTTAACAAAATAACTAATGAGAATATGGAAATACAACCTTTGTAGATCCGGTGCTCCACCTCCAAAGCTCCGCAACGAAGTCGTCTCCGCTGTCCAAAACAAATCCGGGCTCTAGAGTCGGCTTCGTCGGAGAACGGGCAAGCTAGGTCGTCGATGTCCATGCCGAAGATGATCTACGTCGAGGCATCGATGAATCAAGCTCCACCTTCACCAAACCGTGAAAAGTTGTGAAGGAAACACACTCTACTACTTGGCAAGAGGTAGAGGATGAAGAAATAGGAAGTGGGTTAACTTTAGAATTGGATTTCTCACTCATATCCAACAATCACCATTGATGGACTTTGCTTTTCTTCACTTGAAGAATGAAGAAGAAGAAGAAAGATATTATGATAAGTTAATAGAAAAAGAAAAGAAAATGAATTCTTATCATAATTCTAACCATGGTCAAGTGTAGAGAATGAATCATGGTTAGTGTGAATGGTTAGGGTTAAGGATGAGATAAGTATGGTTGACTTTATCAAAGCTTCATGAAGCTTCAACTAAACTCCAAATCTAGCAACCATTCTTTTCTCTTTTCTTTTTATTTTCCAAAGTGAATAAACAAATAAATAAATGAATAAATAAGTAATGGAAAATAAAACCCTAACCATTCTTTTAACCATGGTTTATTCTTTGCACTTAACCAAGTAAACTTGTATCATCAAACATGATACAATCAAGTGCACAAAATCATATCGCATATGTAATGTGCACACCCGAGCGAGAAAATCCATCTTAAGTAAACCGATACTAGTTGATGCAAAGCAATATATCAAATATATAAATATGCATTAAATCATTAAATCAACACTTGATTCAATGATCCGGTCATGCGCACATAACCGACTGGTATCTAATATATCGGCTTATCGAATCAACGCTTGAATCGATAACTAGGTTATATCGCATACAACCATTCGATATATTTATCGCGAGAATAGAATACGGTATCACATACACGCATTATTCTCGGTCCCGCACATATCTCATATGCGCTCCTATTTCGTTTCGCTTGAGCCAGGAAACCTCTGTGTAGGACTCTAAAGACTCGTCAATACGCCGGCAGCGGATGATGATCATATCAAACATCCACAAGCCGCAAGCGGTCTGCTAAACGTAACGGCCACCCGGGTATTGAGCGATCTGAAGATCGACGAGCAAGCCCGCTCACACTCCAGTGAATCCGACCAGTAACACTACCGTACAGTCCGGTCTGATCGTCTGATATGTCGCATATCTCGCCTAGGGGTGGTAAACGTCAGACCCCAATAGCTCAATAAGTCGTGTCGATATGAGGTCTATAACTATTCGAGAAACTACTGGTAACACTTACCAGTAAATCTCAGCAACCCTGGCCAGGGATTTCCTGTTATAGCCAATCGAACACAGCGCAACATCAACTCCCTATACCGGGAGAGACGAATCCCCTCCTATCGCTCATTGCCTCCATGTGACTCGGGACTGTACCCAAAAACCACCGTTTTGCACGCCCTCTTGGACGTGGTAAGATGGAAATCAAAGCACAGTGGGAACCACACAAGACTCTATGACGATCTCGGGTCAACAGACTACTCTGTACCAGTGTCACCAGAGAACTGCCATCTGACGTGAGGTATAATACCATCTGGGAGTTCTCGGCGAGTCCGTCCAGTGTACCCAGTCTTCACTGAGCACCCGTATATCATCTCTGATGTCAAACACCGATGGATATGGGATCATCCATCGCCCATCTATATGGGTCGAGAAGGTACACGCTAGTCTACTCTGGTATATCGATGCCCCGTTTCGATACACCCACGACTAGGGACTTTGAAGGATGTACTTATGGACTACCATGTCCCCACTAGTATGATCCGCATCATAGTCCAGGTAGTCAAGTACAGATCCTAAGAGCTTTACCAACATGTAACAGAGAGACAATCAGCATACACGTTAAGGTGAAGGGTAACCAGATAGCATACTATCATGTCGAGCAAGAAAGTCCTCCCTATATACGTCCCAGCATCCACTACAATATACATCCTATGTACAGTAATGGCCTCTAGGGCATACATATAACTAACAATCTCCCACTTGCACTAGGGCCATCTGATAGCAGTGGTTGTAGTATCTTATACTCAACCATCCCATAAAAGTCTCTCTCTGGGAACAGGCCTTTGTGAGTGGATCCGCTGTGTTGTCCTCTGAGTCTACTCTCCAAACCTCGATCACCCTGGAGATCAACCATCTCCATGATCAAGTGATACTGCCTTAGAATATGTCTGGATCACTGATGGGACCTGCGTTCCCTGGCATAAGCCACAACTCCATTGTCACACAATGGGAGGAACATAGTTCATCTCATGAACCAATATACACCCAAACAGCCTCTTTGGTAGCCTCTTAAGTAGCGATGCATCGTGCCTTTATCGTCTAGTATGTCACGGTATCTAGCTTGGAACTCTTCCAACATACCGTCCCTTTACTGAGGGTAAAGACAATGCCTGTGACTGACACTCAGTCGTCATTATCACCCTGGAACCATTCCAGTGATTCTCCCCAGGGTCGATTGATACCATCTCACTACAACTAGTGAGAATCCTAACATCCATTTAGATCTATCTCATAGATCCAAAATCCAGGAGTTAGTAGGTATCATTATGATCCTATATGGAGAATCAATGTGATAAACGGAGATTGACCGAGCGTAGCATAGGAAACTCCTTCCCTATCAAGAGTATGTCATCCACGTACTCTACGAGGATCGTCACCATACTCCCTACCACCTTTTTGTTTATACAAGGTTCATCTACCATTTTGATGATGTCAACTTCTTTGACTAATCCATCAAAATAGATGTTCCAACTCCGCGATGCCTGCTTTATCCTATAAAGCATCTTGCACACGTTTCCGCTGCTCCCACTGTCTACGAAGCCCTCTGGCTGTGTACTTATAGACACATTCTTCTAAATCATCATTTAGAAAAGCAGTCAAGACACCCAACCGCCAGATATCGTAGTTATGGTATGTAGCTGTGGCAAGTAGGATCTGGATGGACTTAAGCATAGTCACTTGAAAAGGTTTCATCATGATCCACGCCTGGTCGATGACGAAAAGCTTTAACAAGTCTAGCTTTGAAAGTCTCAACTTTTCCATCTACACCAAGTAATCTTCTCAAGATATACTTGCTCCTGATGGGGATTTAACCCTTCAGATATAGCAACCAAAGTCCATACTTTGTTGGTGTATAAGGATTCCATCTCAGATCGATAAACATCCAGCCATTCTTACAGAGTCTCACTCCTGATGGCCAGCTCGAAGCTAGTTGGGTCATCATCTCATGATGCAATCCTCGCTCCCACTGTCATAGAGAATACAGAATTATCTCTCAGGTGGGTGAGGAACCCTACTAGATCGGCGGAGAGGCTGAGGTTCGTTGGTATCTACTGAATCCTTTGGTTCTATCAAATCATCAGCTGTAGTTTGTATAGCTGGAACATTTCCAGTTCTACATAACAGATCTTGCCTCGAGCTTGTCCGAATTTTGCTTTCAGACATAGGCCGGACAACCCCAAATCTTAACCAACTTAAGATATGGGCTCTTCCCTTTCCATATCAAATATAAAGTGGTAGGCAACTGATTTGATTCGAACCTTATTCAATAGTTATGCAACTTCTCAAGTGCATAACTCCCTAAAGGAAATAGGTAACTCAGTAATACTCATCATAGAGCACACCTTATCATATAGGGTGTATTTGCTCCGCCCCGATATACCATCGTGCTATGGTGTATGCGGAGGAGTAATGCTGAGAGAGAATCTCATTCTCCTTTAGAATAGTCCAAGAATTCCTTGCTCAAGTATTCTCCTCCTTGATCTCATCCTAGGACATAATACTTATACCCATATTGATTCTCTACTTCTAACTTATATTCTATGAATATCTCAAAAGATTCGGACTTGTGTTTCAACAGGAACATAGGTCTGAATCTAAAGAGATCATCAGAGAACATAATGAAGTATAAAGAACCAGTCTTGGCATGTGTAGACAGGGGACCTACATACATCAACATGTATCATCCCAGGAGTTCACTAACTCTTTCTCTGTTTCCAATAAACAGAGCTGTGGTCATCTTATCTTTGTGACATGACTGGCGAGTTTCACAAGATGTAAGTTCAAACTAATTTAAATATACATCTATATGTAACTATAGCCAGTCGGGTCGCATTGATCTGACCTAGTCTACAATACCTCAAGAAGAATTCGTTCATCTCTGAACTCTTCCTCTTGTGTGTGATCTGTATACTAAGAACTGTAGTTTGATTTAGAACATTAATGCTTTTAGATAACGTGCCTGAACCGATCAACTTTTGATATAGGAAATGTTCAAAACATTATCCAACAATACAAAATTATATCCTTTCTTTACTAACAAAGAGAGTGATATGATTTGGTATATCAGGTTCGGTATCTAATAACATTCGTTCAGAATCAATGTATTATAATACAGGGTGACAGTGACCAACAGACTTGGCTGCAACTCTTGCCCCGTTTTCTGCCTCATGAAACTTATCACCCGTTCTCAGTTCTCTACCTATCTGTAGCCCTATGTAACAGATTACATATCTGGGATCCTGATCTGGTATCACATACCCAGGACGTAAAGGATACTGAGAAACAGTTCTTGTAATGAACACACCCGAAGATGATGCATCAACATGCACTCTCTTCGTTTGGGCGGCACGAGAAATCTGGTATTCCCCAATTTCCTGCTCTGTCTTATAACAATTATAAGTTGGAGCGGGACCAACGTTCCCCAGCTCAGTATAACAAGCGGGTTCGGTCAATAATCCGTATTATTATCTTGATTAAGGCGTGATATGGTCGCTACCTGGAGAGAGAGAGAAGAAAACACTCAGCGTGCGCTCTGTCAAGAATAGATTGGTTTTTATTTTATCTAATCAGGATGGCTCCCACTGCTTTTTATCAAATCTTCCTTCAAACCCTAAAAGGAAAGACTAGCCGGGATTAATTACACACTACAAGTTCGCCAATCTTTCAGCCAGGCCAGTGTCGGTACTTTGAGGGAGGTCCCCCGTGCTTTCGCACGAACCTAATTAATGTAAACCTCGTTTTCCCAGAGGCGTAACCTCGTTAACACCTTTCTAGACACCTACTTGATCGGCTAATTGTAATGTATAAAACTCTCCCAGGAGTAACACTTACTCGCAGCGGGTATCGGGATCCAACTATCTCATAGAAGGTATGCAATCTCATTGCAAATCTCAACACTTGAAATTCCCGATAATATTTTGCCCCTAGCGTCCTATGACCTTGACGCAGGCCAACAAACCATAGTCCGCTAGTCAAGTTCAACCCGTCATTTCCTGATTGAATTAAACCCACCCGCACGACCCTTGACGCAGGCCAACAAAGTCGCACGACTATCCTAATCCAATCACATCATATGCTTATGCAGATAAGCACCAGTTAGCTACCGCACACTACGCCTTGACGCAGGCCAACAAACGTATCACGAATACTAACTACTACTTATCTGAAATGACGGAGGGCTACGACAGGTTTTTCTGAAAACCTATTGCGTAATGAACTTGATATCGTTGTAGGATCGAATGATTTTAAAATGGTGTGTTTTTTAGGCTTTTCTAGTTTTGCTAAAGGAGTCACTCCCGGTGAAGGGATCGTCGGTCCTTTCCTCGTCGAATGAGGTGCGAGATATATCACATATATCGCTGTGCAAAGCAAAAACTCTTAAAAGCAATCAAAAGACAAACCGAGGGTTGTAGCATCTGCCAGTTATTGCTAAAGGAGTCACTCCCGGTGAAGGGATCTCGGTCCTTTCCTCATCGAATAAGGTGCAGGATATATCGTATATACCGCTGTGCAAAGCAAGAACTGTAGCTACCTGTTTTATTTTGAAATTCGATTCTACAATATCTTAGGTTTCTTTTATTTCATTAATCACATTAATGAAGTCCCATCATTTAAGTACCTAAACATCACAGATAGATATGACGTACACTTATGCCATCCGCATTCGCCTCGATGTCCCCTCGTGCACCGTTAGGTTAGGTAACTAACGGCAGAGCAGGGCAGGGCTAGCGCGGGTGTAAAACATAAGTAACGTCTATATAATATATCATATATACTATATACTATATCCATCACAGAAAACTCACATGATCACATCACAGATATCGCAGCAGAAGAAACATATGAAATATTGGATATACTAGGACGTCCGTGTTTTCGATACGAGCCAGTATAAAACACGGATTCCACGGTCGTGATGAATAGCCAAACCCACACCCCTAGACCCCTACGAGAGCGGCAAGCAACCCTACCAATTCTGGAGTTAGGAGACCCGGACTCAACTCCTCGAGTTGGTCTCCCACTGGACTCCAGAACCCGGTTACTTGTGCCCTCCTCCTTGGGTCTATCCTAGTGCGGAAAAGTAAATAATATACAACAGGTGACAACTCCCGCAACCTGGAAGCGCCCCAATAAAAGAATATTACATACAAGTTTTTACATGAATGAAAATGAAAAACACTCATCTCACATAAAAACCCCCGGCTATTCAAACACGACGATCCAATATAACATATCCAGCAACACATAACATCACATGTCATCAACGTAAGTAAATATGCGCATCCCAATTGTCGTTGACATATAGCAACGAAACCGGCGATATCACATATTACACTTACGGTCACAGAAAAGAAAGTGTAAAACTACAACAGTTGGAATCCGCAATCTGCATAGACATCGCATGCCTAATCAAATGAATACCTTAGACATCACATGCCTAACAATTATAAACCCCGCATTTTAGTCTCAAAATCGAAAACTCTTTTCAATATCAAGTCGGGCAATTCAACAAGATTCCCGACAGTCTAATCGAATGCTCGTCGCAAACTTCAGTAGACGGCCGCACCCCCGATACCGTCGACGAAGTGCACCAAGGCGGAACACCGTTACCGGGAGCACCCGAACGGATGCTTTCGGCGACGGGGTTCTCCTACAGTCACTTGGTCGGGGCTATGGAGCGAGGCTGTCTATTAAGTTTACCCGGCGAGTATCCGCGTACGCTACGTGATTGCGACGGACTTTTGATCGCATCAAAATTCCGTGGCAACCGATCAAGTGAGACTAAAGTGCTATGTTTATAACATTCATTTAGTTATCTCATAACTATTGTGAATTCCAATTATTGTATCCCATTCCAGATAAACAGAAAATGTTAAACTTTTCGATCGAACAATCGAACACCCAAGTTTTCCCGAAACAGATCAACACATGAAACAAGTCTAACAACATTCCGTTCGTACCTCAGTACCAACGATCCAGCCGTAGAAGGGTCAAGCCAACGCCTCACATGTGGCACGCCGTACTACCCCAAACCCGAAGGTTCAAAGGGCAGTTCAAGACGGTCACATAATCGAGTTAAGGTTTGTGTCTTCTAGAGGGACCATCGCGTTACTTGCACTACTTAGAACGTCGTTAAACTACGGAAAAATCCAACACTTGGAAATTTCCCGACAGGGGAAAAATTGGGTATTTATATCCGGTCGAACTTTTTAACATATTCTAAAATTTATCCGGAAAGCCACACAGACAAAATTTGATATCCCGATCGAAACACCGAATCCCCAAATCAACTCAGAAAAATTCAACTCTGGAAAAAATATTAAAAATTCCCAGAAACACCAGCACAGCACAATAAGAATTACTGTAGAAAGTTGGATGCCAGAAACGACAAAATGGCCGCCCTTCCGCCGCACAAGCCTAGCTCGTGCCGCGGAAGCGCCACGCATTGAAGGAATTGGCTGCACGAGTTTTACAGTATTTCTTAGAATTGTCTGCTGATATTTTTGAATATTTTTAATGTTGAAAAATCCCAGATTTTAAAAATTGTACAGAGAGCATGTTTTGGGTTTCGGTTTTGTGTCGTTCGGACTTCAAATTCCGTCTGGACTTCGCCTAAGGCTCTAGCTAGGCTCTGATACCACTGCAGGGTTCCTAGGCACTCTAGTGAGGTCTCCCATGCCATCAACCATGGCAATTTCAAAAATTATGGTGCCTACAAACCCTAAAGTACGGATCGTTTGCTAGATGTCTAGGCGAACAAAACTAGTTAACAAAATAACTAATGAGAATATGGAAATACAACCTTTGTAGATCCGGTGCTCCACCTCCAAAGCTCCGCAACGAAGTCGTCTCTGCTGTCCAAAACAAATCCGGGCTCTAGAGTCGGCTTCGTTGGAGAACGGGCAAGCTAGGTCGTCGATGTCCATGCCGAAGATGATCTACGTCGAGGCATCGATGAATCAAGCTCCACCTTCACCAAACCGTGAAAAGTTGTGAAGGAAACACACTCTACTACTTGGCAAGAGGTAGAGGATGAAGAAATAGGAAGTGGGTTAACTTTAGAATTGGATTTCTCACTCATATCCAACAATCACCATTGATGGACTTTGCTTTTCTTCACTTGAAGAATGAAGAAGAAGAAGAAAGATATTATGATAAGTTAATAGAAAAAGAAAAGAAAATGAATTCTTATCATAATTCTAACCATGGTCAAGTGTAGAGAATGAATCATGGTTAGTGTGAATGGTTAGGGTTAAGGATGAGATAAGTATGGTTGACTTTATCAAAGCTTCATGAAGCTTCAACTAAACTCCAAATCTAGCAACCATTCTTTTCTCTTTTCTTTTTATTTTCCAAAGTGAATAAACAAATAAATAAATGAATAAATAAGTAATGGAAAATAAAACCCTAACCATTCTTTTAACCATGGTTTATTCTTTGCACTTAACCAAGTAAACTTGTATCATCAAACATGATACAATCAAGTGCACAAAATCATATCGCATATGTAATGTGCACACCCGAGCGAGAAAATCCATCTTAAGTAAACCGATACTAGTTGATGCAAAGCAATATATCAAATATATAAATATGCATTAAATCATTAAATCAACACTTGATTCAATGATCCGGTCATGCGCACATAACCGACTGGTATCTAATATATCGGCTTATCGAATCAACGCTTGAATCGATAACTAGGTTATATCGCATACAACCATTCGATATATTTATCGCGAGAATAGAATACGGTATCACATACACGCATTATTCTCGGTCCCGCACATATCTCATATGCGCTCCTATTTCGTTTCGCTTGAGCCAGGAAACCTCTGTGTAGGACTCTAAAGACTCGTCAATACGCCGGCAGCGGATGATGATCATATCAAACATCCACAAGCCGCAAGCGGTCTGCTAAACGTAACGGCCACCCGGGTATTGAGCGATCTGACGATCGACGAGCAAGCCCGCTCACACTCCAGTGAATCCGACCAGTAACACTACCGTACAGTCCGGTCTGATCGTCTGATATGTCGCATATCTCGCCTAGGGGTGGTAAACGTCAGACCCCAATAGCTCAATAAGTCGTGTCGATATGAGGTCTATAACTATTCGAGAAACTACTGGTAACACTTACCAGTAAATCTCAGCAACCCTGGCCAGGGATTTCCTGTTATAGCCAATCGAACACAGCGCAACATCAACTCCCTATACCGGAAGAGACGAATCCCCTCCTATCGCTCATTGCCTCCATGTGACTCGGGACTGTACCCAAAAACCACCGTTTTGCACGCCCTCTTGGACGTGGTAAGATGGAAATCAAAGCACAGTGGGAACCACACAAGACTCTATGACGATCTCGGGTCAACAGACTACTCTGTACCAGTGTCACCAGAGAACTGCCATCTGACGTGAGGTATAATACCATCTGGGAGTTCTCGGCGAGTCCGTCCAGTGTACCCAGTCTTCACTGAGCACCCGTATATCATCTCTGATGTCAAACACCGATGGATATGGGATCATCCATCGCCCATCTATATGGGTCGAGAAGGTACACGCTAGTCTACTCTGGTATATCGATGCCCCGTCTCGATACACCCACGACTAGGGACTTTGAAGGATGTACTTATGGACTACCATGTCCCCACTAGTATGATCCGCATCATAGTCCAGGTAGTCAAGTACAGATCCTAAGAGCTTTACCAACATGTAACAGAGAGACAATCAGCATACACGTTAAGGTGAAGGGTAACCAGATAGCATACTATCATGTCGAGCAAGAAAGTCCTCCCTATATACGTCCCAGCATCCACTACAATATACATCCTATGTACAGTAATGGCCTCTAGGGCATACATATAACTAACAATAATCTCCCGAGAGTAATCCTACTCATCAGTGGGATCGGGATCCAACTATGATTGTGTGATGCACTAGATGGAATCCACTCTAGTCACCACACTCCAGAAGGTATGCTAAATCTGCAAGTTTCCTGTATATTTGAAACTCCCGATGTGGTTTTTGCCCCAAGCGCTTATGGCCTTGACTTTGGCCAACAAATCATAACGCGCAAGTCAAGTTTTACCCGTCATTGTCCTGATTGATTTGGACCCACCCGCACACACCCTTGACTTTGGCCAACAAGATGGTACGACTGTCCTAAACCAATGTATTTTATCTATGCTATGGATAAGAAACATACAGCTACCATACACGATGCCTTGACTTTGGCCAACAAACACCGCATGAATACTATGTGTTTTTATCCGAAATGACGGCGGGCTATGGCTAGGTTTTTGGCGAAAAACCCGTTAACGTAATGAACTTGATATCATTGAAGGAGCCTGAGTAGTTTTTTAAAATATATAGTGGCGAAAACCTTTGCTAAAGAGGTCACTCCCTGTGAAGGGATCTCGGCTCTTTCCCCGTCGAATGAGGTGCAGGATATTCCAAACTGAATATAACGATGCAAAGCAAAAAATAATCGACTATATTGAAGTTATTACGTTGACGTAAACTTTTACTCAAGGGGTCACTCCCGGTGAAGGGATCCCGGCCCTTGCTGTTAGTTATATGTATGCCCTAGAGGCCATTACTATACATAGGATGTATATTGTAGTGGATGCTTGGACATATATAGGGATGACTTTCTTGCTCGATATGATAGTATGCTATCTGGTTACTCTTTACCTTAACGTGTACACTAATTGTCTCTCTGTTACATGTTGGTAAAGCCCTTAGGACGTGTACTTGACTACCTGGACTATGATGCGGATCATACTAGTGGGGACGTGGTAGTCCATAAGTACATCCTTCAAAGTCCCTAGTCGTGGGTGTATCGAGACGGGGCATCGATATACCAGAGTAGACTGGCGTATCCCTTCTCGACCCATAATGATGGGCGATGGATGATCCCATATCCATTGGTGTTTGACATCAGAGATGATATACGGGTGCTCAGTAGAGACTGGGTACACTGGACGGACTCGCCGAGAACTCCCAGATGGTATTATACCTTACGTCAGATGGCAGTTCTCTGGTGACACTGGTACAGCTTAGTCTGTAGACCCGAGATCGTCATAGAGTCTTGTGTGATTCCCACTGTGCTTTGATTTCCATTATACCACGTCCAAGAGGGCGTGCAAAAAGGTGGCTTTTGGGTACAGTCGCGAGTCACATGGAGGCAATGAGCGATAGGAGGGGTTTCGTCTCTCCCGGTATAGGGAGTTGATGTTGCACAGTGCTCGATTGGCTATAACAGGAAGTCCTTGGCCAAGGCTGCTTAGGGATTTACTGGTAAGTGTTACCAGTAGTTTCTTGATCCGTTATGAGCCTCATATCGACACGACTTATCGAGTTATAGGGGTCTGGCGTTTACCACCCCTAGACGAGATATGCGACATATCAGACGAACAGACCGGACTGTACGGTAGTGTTACTCTTTGGATTCACAGGAGTGTGAGCGGGCTTGCTCGTTGATCTTCTGATCGCTCAATACCCGGGTGGCCGTTACGTTTAGCAGACCGCTTGCGGCTTGTGGGTGTTTGATATGATCATCACCTACTGCTCGCGTATTGACGAGTCTTCAGAGTCCTACACAGGGGTTTCCTGGCTCAAGCGAAACGAAATAAGAGCGCATATGAGATATGTGCGGGACCGAGAATAATACCAGTATGCGATACTGTATTCTATTCTCGCGATTTGTATCATCGATCGGTTATATGAGATATAGCCGGGTTACCGAATCAAGTGTTGATTCGATACATTGATACACTTGATATTAGTCGGTTATATGCGATATGACCGGATCGTTAAATCAAGTGTTGATTTAATGATTTAATGTATAATTATATATTTGATATATTACTTTATATTAACAAGTATTGGTTCACTTAAGATTGATTTTCTCAATTGAATGTGCACATGTTTATATGTGATATATGCAAGTGTACATATTTGTATCATGCTTGATGATACAAACAAGTTGTGTGTATGAGACTTGAACCATATCAAGGTTAGATTAGGATTTACTATTTTCCTAAACAAATAACAAAAGAGTGTGACTTTGGTCAAAGTTATCAAGCTTCATGAAGCTTGATAAACATTGACAAAGTCAACTCTCTTTGTCATTTGTTCAAGATATTAGCTAACCCAACCCTTAACCTTATGCTATGGTTAATTCTCTACATGAGTTAAGCATGAGGGCTTAACTCAACCATGGTGCCATGATTAAAAGGATAAGCATTCATATTATTCTTTTAATGGAAATGATTCTTTCTTCTTCTTCATCTTCATCAAGCTTGAAAAAGCTAGCTAGCTCCAATGGCATCATGAGAAAAAGAGTGAGAAATCCAATTCTAAAGTGAACCCACTTCCTATTTCTTCATCCTCTACCACTTGCCATGTTGTATAGGGTGTTCTCTTCACAAAGTTTTCGACCGAGTGAAGGAATAACTTGAGTTTGAGTCTCCCCGACGTAGATCATCTTCGGCCTCGAAGTCAATGACCTAGCCCGATCATTTCTCCGACGAAACCATTTCTAGAGTCCGGGATCTGATGATCGCAGCGGAGGGACGTCAACACGGAGCTAAAGAAGTGGTGGACTGGATCTACAAAGGTTGTAATCCCTTTCACTTAGTAGCAAAGTCGTTTGCTTGCTTGCTTTTCGCCTTTACTTCTAGTTAACGATCCGTATTAGGATTTCTCGGCACCGTAAAATTTTTGTTTGGCATGGTTGATGCCTTATGGAACCTCTTGAGTGTGCCTAGTAACCCTACAGTGGTATCAGAGACTAGCTAGAGCCTTAGGCAAAGTATAGACGATGTTAGAAATCCGAACGAACCCCGAAACCCTAATCCGACCCCTTCTCTGTACATTTTTCAAAACTGTGCATTTTTCCAAATTAAAAATATGCAGAAAAATCAGCAGGCGTTTTTAGGAGTTACTGTGAAATACGAACCGCCACGGAACCGCGGCACGAGCATGGCTTGTGCGGCGGTTCCGCGGCCGTACGACAGCATCTTTCAATTATTTTTGCACAGTAATTCCTATATTTTAGTGCTGTATTTTCTGGGATATTTTAACTTCTGCTCAAGAGTTGAGTTTTCTGGGTTGTATTAAGAGTTCGTAGATTCGATCGGATTGTCTAATTTTGTCCGGGTAATTTTAGAATATGTTAAAAAGTTCGACCGGATATAAATACCTAATTTTTCCCCTGTTGGGAAATTTCCAAGTGTTGGATTTTTCCGTAGTTTAAGAACGTCCTAAGTAGTGCAAGTAACGCGATGGTCCCTCTAGAAGACAACAAACCTTAACTCGATTATGTGACCGTCTTGAACTGCCCTTTGAACCTTAGGGTTTGGGGCAGTACGGCGTGCCACATGTGAGGCGTTGGCTTGACCCTTCTACGGCTCGACCGTTGGTACTGATGCATGAACTGGATGTTTTAAACTTATTTCATGTGTTGAGCTGTTTCGGGAAAACTTGGGTGTTTGAATGTTCGATCGGAAAGTTTAACATTTTCTATTTATCTGGAATGGGATACAATATTTGGAATCCACAAGTAGTTATGAGATAACTGATTTGGATGTTATAAACATAGCACTTTAGTCTCACTTGATCGGTTGCCACGGAATTTTGATGTGATCAAAAGTCCGTCGCAATCACGTAGCGTACGCGGATACTCGCCGATAAACTTAATAGACAGCTACACCCCATAGCCCCGACCAAGTGATTGTAGGAGAACCCCGTCGTCGAAAGCATCCGTTCGGGTGCTCGCGGTAGCGGTGTTCCGCCTTAGTGCACTTGGTCGACGGCATCTGGGGGTGCGGCCGTCTACTAAAGTTTGCTACGGGCATTCGATCAAAATGCCGGGAATCTTGTTGAATTGCCCGACTTGATATTGAAAAGTGTTTTCGATATAGAGACTAAAATGCGGGGTTTATAATTGTTAGGCATGTGATGTCTAAGGAATCATTTGGTCAGGCATGCGATGTCTGAGGAGATTGCGGATTCCAACTGTTATAGTTTTACACTTTCTTTTCTGCGACCGTAAGTGTAATATGTGATATCGCCGGTTTCGTTGCTATATGTCAACGACAATTGGGATGCACACATTTACTTACGTTGATGACATGTGATGTTATGTGTTGCTGGATATGTTATATTGGATCGTCGCGTTTTGAATAACCGGGGGTTTTATGTGAGATGAGAGTTTTTATTTTCATTCATGTAAAATTTATTGTATGTAATATTCTTTTATTGGGGCACTTCCAGGTAGCGGAAGATGTCACCCATTGTATATTATTTACTTTTCCGCACTAGGATAGACCCAAGGAGGAGGGCACAAGTAACCGGGTTCTGGAGTCCAGTGGGAGACCAACTCGAGGAGTCGAGTCCAGGTCTCCTAACTCTAGAATTGGTAGGGTTGCTTGCCGCTCTCGTAGGGGTCTAGGGGTGTGGGTTTGGCTATTCATCGCGACCGTGGAATCCGTGTTTTATACTGGCTCGTATTGAAAACACGGACGTCCTAGTATATCCAATATTTCATATGATTCTTCTGCTGCGATATCTGTGATGTGATCATGTTCTGTGATAAATACTGTATATAGTATATATGATATATTATATAGATGTTACTTATGTTTTGCACTTGAGCTAGCCCTGCCCCGCTCTGTCGTTAGTTACCTAACCTAACGGTGCACGAGGGGACATCGAGGCGAATGCGGATGGCATAAGTGTACGTCGTATTTATCTGTGATGTTTAGGCGATTTAATTGATGGGACATTCATTAATGAGATTAATGAAAGAAAATAAACCTAAAAGATGTTGTGGAATCGAATTTTCAAAAACAGGTAGCTACAGTTCTTGCTTTGCATCGAGGTGTTCCTTGTAGAACATCCTGCACCTTATTCGATAAGGAAAGGACCGAGATCCCTTCACCGGGAGTGACTCCTTTAGCAATAACTGGCATATGCTACAACCCTCGGTTTTTTTTTTGATTGCTTCTATAGTTTTTGCTTTGCACAGCGATGTATATGATATATCCTGCACCTCATTCGACGAGGAAAGGGCCGACGATCCCTTCACCGGGAACGACCCCTTTAGCAAAACTAGAAAAGCCTAAAAAACACTCCATTTTAAAATCATTTGATTCTACAACGATATCAAGTTCATTACGCAATAGGTTTTCAGAAAAACCTGTCGTAGCCCTCTGTCATTTCAGTTATGTACTGGTTAGTATTCGTGCTGCGTTTGTTGACCTCTGTCAAGGCGTAGTGTGCGGTAGCTGATTAGTGCTTATCTGTATAAGCATATGATGTGATTGATTTAGGGTAGTCATGCGACCTTGTTGACCTCTGTCAAGGGTCGTGCGGGTGGGTTTACTTCAATCAGGAATTGACGGGTTGAACTTGACTAGCAGCCTATGGTTTGTTGACCTCTGTCAAGGTCATAGGACGCTAGGGGCAAAATATTATCGGGAATTTCAAGTGTTGAAATTTGCAATGAGATTGTATACCTTCTATATGATAGTTGGATCCCGATACCCACTGCGAGTAATTGTTACTCCTGGGAGAGTTTTACACATTGCAATTAGCCGATCAAGTAGTTGTCTAGAAAGGTGTTAACGGGGTTACGCCTCTGGGAAAACGAGGTTTACATTAATTAGGTTCGTGCGAAAGCACGGGGCACCTCCCTCAAAGTACCGACACTGGCCTGGCTGAAAGATTGGCGAACTTGTAGCGTGTAATTAATCCCGGCTAGTCTTTTCTTTTAGGGTTTGAAGGAAGATTTGATAAAAACAGTGGGAGCCATCCTGATTAGATAAAATAATAACCAATCTGATCTTGCAAGAGCGCACGCAGAGTGTTTTCTTCTCTCCCTCTCTAGGTAGCGACCATATCACGCCTTAATCAAGATAATAAAACGGATATATTAACTGAACCCACTTGTTATACTGAGCTGGGGAACGTTGGTCCCGCTCTAACTTATAATTGTTATAAGACAGAGCAGGAAATTGGGGAATACCAGATTTCCCGTGCCGCCCAAACGAAGAAAGTGCATGTTGATGCATCATCTTCGGGTGTGTTCGTTACACAGAACTGTTTCTCAGTATCCTTTACGTCCTGGGTATGTGATACCAGATCAGGATCCCACATATGTAATTTGTTACATGGGCTACAGAAAGGTAGAGAACTGAGAACGGGTGATAAGTTTCATGAGGCAGAAAACGGTGCAAGTGTTGCAGCCAAGTCTGTTGGTCACTGTCACCCTGTATTACCAGAATACATTGATTCTGAACAAATGTTAATAGATACCGAACCTGATATACGAAATCATATCAATTTCTTTATTAGTAAAGAAGGATATAATTTTGTATTGTTGGATAATGTTTTGAACATTTCCTATATCAAAGGTTGATCGGTTCAGGCACGTTATCTAAAAGCATTGAAGTTCTAAATCAAATTACAGTTCTTAGTATACAGAACACACACAAGAGAAAGAGTTCAGAAATGAACAAATCCTTCTTGAGGTATTGTAGACTAGGTCATATCAATGCGACCCGACTAGCAGAAGTTACATATAGATGCATATTTAAATTAGTTTGAATTTACATCTTGTGAAACTTGCCAGTCATGTCACAGAGATAAGATGACCACAGCTCTGTTTATTGGAAACAGAGAAAGAGTTGGTAAACTCTTGGGATTGATACATGTTGATGTATGTAAAGTCCCCTGTCTACATATGCCAAGACTGGTTCTTTGTACTTTATTATATTCACTGATGATCTCTCTAGATTTAGACATATGTTCCTGTTGAAACACAAGTCCGAACCTTTTGAGATATTCACAGAATATAAGTTAGAAGTAGAGAACCAAAATACGGGTAAAAGTATTATGTCCTTTGATGTGATCAAGGAGGAGAATACTTGAGCACGGAATTCCTGGATTATTCTAAAGGAGAATGAGATTCTCTCTCAGCATTACTCCTCCGAATACACCATAGCACGATGGTATATCGGGGTGGAGCAATCACACCCTATATGATAATGTGTGCTCTATGATGAGTACTACTGAGTTACCTATTTCCTTTTGGGAGTTATGCACTTGAGAAGCTGCATACCTATTGAATAGGGTTCAAATCAAATCAGTTGCCTATCACTTCATATGTGATATGGAAAGGGATGAGCCCTTCTCTTAAGTCAGTTAAGATTTGGGGTTGTCCGGCCTATGTCTAAAAGCAAAATCCGGACAAGCTTGAGGCAAGGTCTGTTGTGTAGAACTGGAAAGGTTCCAGCTATACAAACTACAGCAGGTGATTTGGTAGAACCAAAGGATTCAGTAGATTCCAACGAACCTCAGCCTCTCCGCCGATCTAGTAGGGTTCCTTACCCACCTGAGAGATACTTCGGTTTCTCAATGACAGTGGGAGCGAGGATTGCATCATGAGATGATGACCCAACTAGTTTCGGGCTGGTCATCAGGAGTAGGACTCTGAAAGAATGGCTGGACGCTTATCGATCTGAGATGGAATCCTTATACACCAACAAAGTATGGACTTTGGTTGCTTTATCTGAAGGGTTAAATCCCCATCAGGAGCAAGTATATCTTGAGAAGATTACTTGGTGTACATGGAAAAGTTGAGACTTTCAAAGCTAGACTTGTTGAAGGTTTGCATCATTGACCAGGTTTGGATTATGATGAAACATTTTTTCTAAGTAGCTATGCTTAAGTCTATCCAGATCCTACTTGCTACGGCTACATACCATGACTACGATATCTGGCGGTTGGGTGTCTTGACTGCTTTTCTGAATAATGATTTAGAAGACAGAGTCTATAAGTACACAGTCAGAGGGCTTCGTAGACAGTGGGAGCAGCGGAAACGTGTGCAAGATGTTTTATGTGATAAAGCTGGCATCGCGGAGTTGGAACATCTATTTTGATGAGGTAGTCAAAGAGTTTGACATCATCAAAATGGTAGATGAACCTTGTATATACAAAAAGGTAGTAGGGAGTATGGTGGTGATCCTCGTAGAGTACGTGAATGACATATTCTTGATAGGGAAGGAGTTTCCTATGCTACGCTCGGTCAATCTCCGCTTATCGCAAGGATTCTCCATATAGGATCAAAATGATACCTACTATATCCGGGGTTTTGGATCTATAAGATAGATCTAAATGGATGTTAGGATACTCACTAGTTGTAGTGAGATGGTATCAATTGATCCTGGGGAGAATCACTGGAAAGGTTCCATGGTGATAAGGACGACTGAATGTCAGTCGCAGGCATTGTCTTTACCCTCAGTAAAGGGACGGTATGTTGGAAGAGTTCCAAGCTAGATACCGTGGCATACTAGACGATAAAGGCTGGATACATCGCTACTTAAGATGCTACCAAAGAGGCAGTCTAGGTGTATATTAGTACATGAGATGAACTTCGTTCCTCCCATTGTATGACAATGGAGTTGTGGCTTATGCCTAGGAACGCCCGTCCCATCAGTGATCCAGACATATTCTTAGGTAGTATCACCTGATCGTGGAGATGGTTGATCTCCAGGGGATCAAGGTTAGGAGAGTAGACTCAGAGGACAACACGGCGGATCCACTCACAAAGGCCTTTTCCCAGAGAGAGACTTTTATGGGATGGTTGAGTATGAGATACTTCAACCACTGCTATCAGATGGCCCTAGTGCAAGTGGGAGATTGTTAGTTATATGTATGCCCTAGAGGCCATTACTATACATAGGATGTATATTGTAGTGGATGCTTGGACATATATAGGGATGACTTTCTTGCTCGATATGATAGTATGCTATCTGGTTACTCTTTACCTTAACGTGTACACTGATTGTCTCTCTGTTATATGTTGGTAAAGCCCTTAGGATGTGTACTTGACTACTTGGACTATGATGCAGATCATACTAGTGGGGACGTGGTAGTCCATAAGTACATCGTTCAAAGTCCCTAGTCGTGGGTGTATCGAGACGGGGCATCGATATACCAGAGTAGACTAGCGTATCCTTTCTCGACCCATAAAGATGGGCGATGGATGATCCCATATCCATTGGTGTTTGACATCAGAGATGATATACGGGTGCTCAGTAGAGACTGGGTACACTAGACGGACTCGCCGAGAACTCCCGGATGGTATTATACCTTACGTCAGATGGCAGTTCTCTGGTGATACTGGTACAACTTAGTCTGTAGACCCGAGATCGTCATAGAGTCTTGTGTGATTCCCACTGTGCTTTGATTTCCATCATACCATGTCCAAGAGGGCGTGCAAAAAGGTGGCTTTTGGGTACAGTCGCGAGTCATATGGAGGCAATGAGCGATAGGAGGGGTTTCGTCTCTCCCGGTATAGGGAGTTGATGTTGCACAGTGCTCGATTGGCTATAACAGGAAGTCCTTGGCCAAGGCTGCTTTAGGGATTTACTGGTAAGTGTTACCAGTAGTTTCTCGACCCGTTATGAGCCTCATATCGACATGACTTATCGAGTTATTGGGGTCTGACGTTTACCACCCCTAGACGAGATATGCGACATATCAGACGAACAGACCGGACTGTACGGTAGTGTTACTCGTTGGATTCACAGGAGTGTGAGCGGGCTTGCTCGTTGATTTTCTGATCGCTCAATACCCGGGTGGTCGTTACGTTTAGCAGACCGCTTGCGGCTTGTGGGTGTTTGATATGATCATCACCTACTGCCGGCGTATTGACGAGTCTTTAGAGTCCTACACAGGGGTTTCCTGGCTCAAGCGAAATGAAATAGGAGCGCATATGAGATATGTGCGGGACCGAGAATAATACCAGTATACGATACTGTATTCTATTCTCGCGATTTGTATCATCGATCGTTTATATGAGATATAGCCGGGTTACCGAATCAAGTGTTGATTCGATACATTGATACACTTGATATTAGTCGGTTATATGCGATATGACCGGATCGTTAAATCAAGTGTTGATTTAATGATTTAATGTATAATTATATATTTGATATATTACTTTACATTAACTAGTATTGGTTCACTTAAGATTGATTTTCTCACTTGAATGTGCACATTGTTTATATGCGATATATGCAAGTGTACATGTTTGTATCATGCTTGATGATACAAACAAGTTGTGTGTATGAGACTTGAACCATATCAAGGTTAGATTAGGGTTTACTATTTTCCTAAACAAATAACAAAAGAGTGTGACTTTGGTCAAAGTTATCAAGCTTCATGAAGCTTGATAAACATTGACAAAGTCAACTCTCTTTGTCATTTGTTCAAGATATTAGCTAACCCAACCCTTAACCTTATGCTATGGTTAATTCTCTACATGAGTTAAGAATGAGGGCTTAACTCAACCATGGTGCCATGATTAAAAGGATAAGTATTCATATTATTCTTTTAATGGAAATGATTCTTTCTTCTTCTTCATCTTCATCAAGCTCGAAAAAGCTTGCTAGCTCCAATGGCATCATGAGAAAAAGAGTGAGAAATCCAATTCTAAAGTGAACCCACTTCCTATTTCTTCATCCTCTACCACTTTCCATGTAGTATAGGGTGTTCTCTTCACAGAGTTTTCGACCGAGTGAAGGAATAGCTTGAGTTTGAGTCTCCCCGACGTAGATCATCTTCGGTCTCGAAGTCAATGACCTAGCCCGATCATTTCTTCGACGAAACCATTTCTAGAGTCCGGGATCCGATGATCGCAGCGGAGGGACATCAACACGGAGCTAAAGAAGTGGTGGACCGGATCTACAAAGGTTGTAATCCCTTTCACTTAGTAGCAAAGACGTTTGCTTGCTTGCTTTTCGCCTTTACTTCTAGTTAACGATCCGTATTAGGGTTTCTCGGCATCGTAAAATTTTTGTTTGGCATGGTTGATGCCTTGTGGAACCTCTTGAGTGTGCCTAGTAACCCTACACTTGCCTCGTCGAATGAGGTGCTGGATATTTCAAACTGAATACCACTGTGCAAAGCAAAAGAGAACGTCTGTAATGTCAGTTTTTAAAGCTTGGTTCCAACAACATCTTTTGGGTTTATTATCTTGCATTAATCAAAATTAATGCGGTCCCAACAATTTGTAACCTATCACACCAGAAAAGAACGAAAATATGATGTACGTATATGCCATCCGCATTCGTCACTGGGCCCCGTCATCACCCGTTAGGTTACTTAACTAACGACAGAGCGGGGGCTGGACTAGCGCAGGTGCAAAACATATACAATATCTATTAGTATATATAACATTCGTCCCAGGAATGATAATAGACAACATCACAAATAACAATATAGAATGGTGGATAAGTTTGGAGCCCCTGGTTTCATTTGAGCCGCAAATAAAACCCGACGTTCTCGGTCGTGTGGATAGCCTGTGCAGTGAAAACCTGTACCCCCTACGAGTGCGTCGAATAGCCCGCCAATTCTAGAATAAAGGCCCCTCCGTCTAGCGCCATGAGATGCGGGCTTGTTGCCTTCTAGAACCCGGCTATTCGTGCACTCCACCGTGGAGTAATCCTAATACAGAAAAAGAAAATAATATATACAAGCGGTGACATTGATTTCAGCCCGGTCGTGCCCCAAAATAATATACAACCCAGCAAAGACGGCAGTCCACATGTCGGACGCTCGACCCGCAATAACAAATGTACAAATGAATTATAAACTATATTTCTAATATTGCACCATATGCTATCCACCACGACAATCCAACCACAAACACAGCACAAGCACAGGACATCAACACGAATGTCACGTTCGCAAAACCCGTCTAAAGGAACATATAGCAATCAGACGAGTTTTACCGATCGAGTGACATTCCCGGTCGCAGATAAAAGTGAAAGTACTGTAAACTGTTAAACAATGTTAAATTTAACGACTTTGAAACACGCCAAATTGCCCCGTACAGAAAACCACAGAGAATCAAATTTTGGCAAAAAAACAAACAACACCAGAAACCCAAACTTTAAGTTTATGTTGATTTTAAAAAGGTTTCAAAATTTTTTTTTTAAACATGTGCAGAATGCTCCTTATACTGTGACATGAACATTAACCAAAAACGACACTTTTTGACCTCCACCTGGCCGGAGAACAAGCTCGATCCCGGAGGATCGATGGAGCCGGAATTGGAGATCAAGCAAGTTCAAGGCGGCTACAAGGAGCTAAGGATGAAAAACGAAGACCGAAGGACTTGATCCGTTTGGTATAACTTCCTTCATAGTAGATAGAACTCCTTTTAGCTAACTAGGTTTATGGTTAATGATCCGGTTAAGTTTTATTCTAGTACCAAGTTTTCGATCGTTTTAAAATTTTTGTTCCGCATTTGGCCATGGAAGTTGGCCGGGGCACTAGGGTAACCCTTCAGTAGGGACGCTCTTCCCTGCAGGCGCAAGCCCCTGCAGTTAATTACGCTACCGCATCACGGTAACAACTTTCTCCTTCTCCAAATGGTCACTTTGTGTCGTGTGTGTTTATTTTGTTTTTTGGTTGCCCGTGGATTGTATACGGAGACTAATTTATGTTGTCGCCCGTAGGGCGTGGATTAGTCCAAATCCGTATTTTCTTAGATTTGGGTTTTGGTTTGGGTTTAAGGATACATTAGTCTCATTTAAGAATAAGATCAACTTAAAGGTTTGTTAAGGATACGTTAGTCTAATTTTAGACTAAGATCAACTTAACAATTTGTTAAGGATACGTTAGTCTAATTTTAGACTAAGATCAACTTAACAGGATCATTTAGATCCAACAAAAGAGCATTTAAAGAAGTCATAGTCTATGAGTTTAAGGACCCCACAGTCCATGCTAGTTTAGAGACATCATAGTCTGTAAAGTTTAAGGACATCATAGTCTATGACTTTAAGGACCCCACAGTCCATGGCATGTCTGGTTATCGGGACCCGTCACCTCTTTGAAGACGTTGAAGGATTACAACGAAAAATATCAGAGGAGTGAAGAGATATACCCTTAAACCAATATTGTTTGGGAGATCTGTAGTCTAATTTGGGACTAAGATCAATGATTTGTGAGCATATGGGCTCAATTAATCTGAAAGAGGGATCTGTGGCCAACTTGGGCTCGGCCCACTCAGTTAAAATATTGAACATTTAGCAATGCTGAGCATTGGTTTGAGTTCTGACAAACTTTTTATCTTTTATTGAATGCTGAGCACTCATTATGGCTCTGGGCTTTATCATTTAAAGAACAGTTTATGTTCTCTCAGCGCACACATGAGGAGCACATGACGCGCTTGGCGCTGAGCGCTAGTCAATGAGCGCAGAGCGCTTCTATTTAGGTAGCGCACAAGTGAGGAGCACATGGCGCGCTTGGCGCTGAGCGCCAGTCAATGAGCGCAGAGCGCTTTTATTAAAGTTGCGCACACTTGAGGAGCACATGGCGCGCTTGGCGCTGAGCGCCAGATCATGAGCGCAGAGCGCTTCTGGTGAAGTAGCGCACACATGAGGAGCACGTGGCGCGCTTGGCGCTGTGCGCCAGTCAATGAACACAGAGTGCTTCTGGTGAAGTAGCGCACACATGAGGAGCACATGGCGTGCTTGGCGCTGTGCGCCAGTCAATGAGCACATAGCGTTTCTTTTAAATTTGGAGCGCTAAGGCTCTGCAGTGCCGTACGCTGGATTTGGAGCGCTGATGCGCTTCTTTAAACTTGGAGCGCTAAGGCTCTTCTTAGGTAGTTCTGCGCTCTGAGAATTAAATTTTCTCTTATAAGAGATTTTGTCTCATGGATCTAAGAACAAAGTTCTTATTTTATAAGAGATGTTTCAATCTCTTATGTTCTTGGTGAAAGGCTTTGCCTTTATGGATCTGTGATCCTACGAGAATTGAATTATTCTCCCTTCCTTTTTTTATAATGAGAAGTTATGATCTCTTTTATGAAAGACAATTTGTCTTAAAGATCTATGATCTGGCAGGAGAACTAAGTTCTTTTCTGATGAGATGTTTTTTTATCTCTCTGTTTTTTACCTTGAAGAAAAGTTCTTCTGCCAAGAGCTTGCTTTTCTCTATGAACTTTCTCAAAGTTTATGGGGGGGGGGGAGGGTTTCCACTCTATGAGACTTGAAGTCTTGGGGCCTTTATATAGTGAAGGCTGATTTGTTCAATCGGTTAAGGAGATCTTTTCTCTAATTTATTTGGGGATGTTTCCCCCGTTGGATTTTTGATCCTAGGGCTTCTGTTTTACAGAAGGCAATCTTCTTATTTTTAACAAGATTGGGAAATCTTTTACCATACATAATTTATTCTGTATATTGGTGATTTTTTAATCACCATTGGATCATTGATCCAACGGTGCTCTGATTTTCAGAGCACAATCTTTCCTGTTTGGAAAGATTATGAGGAATGTTTCCTTAACAGAATTTTATTCTGGTCAATTGATGATTTTTAATCAGGTTCGTTGGATATTTGATCCAAGGGCCGAGAACATTTTGTTCTATCTCTAGCGTTTACGTGCTTTGCATGTGGTGCGCTGCTTAGAGTGCAACGCTCTTAGCGCTAGCGCTCATGTGCTTTGCACGTGGTGCGCTGCTTAGAGTGCAGCGCTCTCAGCACTAGCGCTTACGTTTTGCACATGGTGCGCTGCCTCAGAGTCTTTGACTCTTTAGCACTGGCGTTCAGCGCTCTCGTGCTTTGCACGTGAGGCGCTGCCTCATTACTGAAGGTGTCTCTTCACCTTCCTTCTCCACTTTTCCTGAGTCAAGCTTCTATTTCCCAGAGCTTGGAAATAGTTCCACCATGCACAGCATTTTCTGTGCCTATACTTAAATGTCTCCCTTCATAATCTGAAGCAATGCTTCTTTTCTCTTTCATTTTCAGAAAATCATTTTAACATAGAAGAGTTATGGCTTGTAATCGCCCACATGCTCGCCGTCAACCATGGGAAGTGCCCATTGAGGAAATTGTTCATCGTTTTACTGCACGCTTGGTGAACCCTACTCTTACGGATGACCAATGCGGCACGGTGTTGCACAATCTCTTCACTCGTATAGGATCTCCTCTCCCCATCGGCTCCATTTGGCTCGGATGGTTTTCTTGTCTGTGATCAATTATATTCCCCCTCCTCTGGCGGAGATGACTTCGGCAATGCTCGATGCCGTGGAAGACAAGATCGAGTGCTTCCACGAGGCACTTTTGATCATCACAACTCTTAGGGATCGCTCTGTCCGGCTGCTAAGCCAGATACGGGCTCAGCAGGTCTTTATGTCTGCCTTTGCTGATGGGTGCGGTGCTGACCGATGGGTAGCTACTCCTCGTGAAGATCGCCGCTTTGTCATGGTGGAGAAGGCAGAGAGGGAGTTAGATAATTTTATCCATAGTTTTGTGAATCCCTATGCTTTCGATCCCATGTTTGGTTATCTATTTCCTGTAGAATAAAATGTTCAATTAAATGCTTTGTTTTTGTCGTTGAACATCTGTTCTTCTTCTGATGTGTGCATGTGCGTATATGAATGAGCCTGGTTTTACACATATCTGTAAACGAAACTTAAGCCTGCATAAACAGGAACTAATAGCTCTTGGCCGAAGATTTTGGCGGGAACAGTAGGGTAGTAATCATAGCACAGTGGGAACTCACACGAGACAAATAACGATCTCATGTCGACAGACTAACCTGTACTCATGTCACCTGGGAACTACTATCTCACAATAGGTATAATACCAACTAGTATGTTCCCGGCGAGTCTGTCTAGTGTACTCATAACCCAATGAGCACATGTATACTTTCTTAGGTGACTAACTGACTCCAATGGCTTGTGAGACTGGCCACCGCCCCTCGTCGGGGTCTCGATAAGTATATACTAGTCTACTCTGGAGTATCGATGCCCAGTCTCGATACTCCCTCGACTAAGGACATTTAAGGATGTGCTTATAGACCACCCAGCTCCCACGTATATGATCGCCATCATATGGCTGGTATTCAAGCAAGAATCCTATGGGCTCTATCAACATGTAATAGTGATCTGTAATACTACATAATGCATGTACATGATGATAAAGACAAACCGGATAGCATACTATCATTTTGAGTAAGACTGTTCTATCCGTATAGGTCCTCTCTCGATCATCATAATCGTGTGCCTGCGATTACAATAATTGACTTAAGGCCACTATAGCCAACAATCTCCCACTTGCACTTAAGGCTAATTATTGCGGTGTCGCATACTCACAGCCCGTGTGATACCGAACACCCAACTTCTTTACTAATCAGTCTCACAAAGCCCGTTTGTGAAACTATTGCGTTCAAGAAATAGCCTCAGTGAGTGGATCCACTCCAATGTTTCGTTCTTTATCTCTCTATATCTCAATTTCGCGGAGAAATACTATCTCCCGAAATGAGCGATACCTGTCTTAGAATTTGTCTGGATATCTGATGGGACCCAGTCACAATTGAACTCCAAATCCAACAAACTTCTTAGGCTGTATCTTCCACTGAATTTAATCAGCATCCTGTGCCATGCCTTTCTCAGTATCTGTTTGGACCACTTGTCTAACATACTGTCCTACAAAAAGAGGGAAAACTATAACTCTGATAGCCACTCTGTCATCCAGGTCACCTTGAAAGCCTTAAATGATAACCGCCTCCCAAAGGACGCTGCCATTACCATATACCAAGAACATCCACTTATGTTCATAACTTCTTCCCAACGTTTCTCTAAGATTGGATTAATATAAATGCTTATTGCATCTAGTTCAGTGCAAAAGTAATATCTGGTGTGGTACTTGACATTTCATGATTGACTCAATTACCTAAGAAAGAGATGTGTCAATCATGTAAATCCCTCTCCTCATCAGTCTAGAAGACACCTCTTTAGAGAGGGTGACTCCATCACCTGCGGGTACACCACCACGCTAGGAGTCGTCCATTCTAAAATACTTTAGAATAGTGTCAAAGTACCTAAATTGGGACACTTTCCAAATTTAGATCTAAAACCATAGATCTAGTACCCAGATTCCCTGATATTTTATCTAGATCCTTTGTGGAGAAACACCTCATGACAACCACAGTATAACCTATCGTAGTATATGAGGATCTCTTCCTATTAAGTGCATGTCATCCAAATACCAGTACATCACTCCCTACTATCTTCTTATTAGGCCCATTTGTTATTCTGATGAAGTCAAACTCTATAACTGTCACATCAAAAATAGATGATCTATCTCTGCTATAACTGCTTTAGTCTATAAATAGACATAAGCTACTTGCCCACTATGCTTCTGCTGCTCCCACTGACTATAATAACCCTCTGGCAGAGTCATATACATGTGGACTTCTAAAGATAATTAAGAACGACGTTATACTCATCCTCCTTCCAGATCTCATAGTCTAGAATAGCAGCAGTGGTAAGTTTGGATCATCAAAAACCTCCCTGTCACCGTCTTTGAGGAGACCGAAGTACCTTTCGGGTACCTGAGGTTATCCACCAAATCTGCAGAGTGGCTAATGGATCATCGAAACCAATTGAATCCTTAGGTTCTACTAAATTTTCAGTAATCATTTGTGGTCCTGTAATAACTTCCAGTTCTACCATACTCCCACTAATCTTTTATGAAAAGAATTCATTTTACTAAAACTGTGGCGAGTCAAGAACAATATAACTATTGATCTTCCAGATGGTAGAATGTTAACCCTCGTTAAAGCCCGGGATAATCCATATACTGTCATTACTGAAACGTGCCTAGATTTTTTCCGGATTCTGGTTTTAAGCATAAGCTGGACAACTCCATATAGCCTAACATCGTTAAGATGTGAATCCATTCTATATATCCAATATAGAAACAAAGGCACTAATTTAATTTGAACCAGATTTAAAAAAAACATGCAGCCGTTTCCAGTGCATATTAACTAGATGGAAGGAGGCCAAGCAGCATTACTCATCAAGGAGCGCACCCACGCATGAGTAACCTGAGAGAGAAGCAAGTTCTCAAAACTATTACATACAATGAAATACTAAACACAAGTATCTACATGTTCGATCACCTTGAAGAATCCTAATACTTACAATATATGGTTCTCTACTTTATTCCTATACCTATATCTTCTCAAAATCCGGATCTTGTATTTCAACGAAATACTTGTCTAAAACTAGAGAAGTCATGAGTAAACAGAATATAGTACGAGTACCAACCCCTTTGTTCTAACGGACACCGGACAACATACAATACTCTGTAAAAGTCCACTGAGTTTAATAACTCAAACTCTGTGCGTCGTAGGCTGAAAACTGTGCTATGGTTAAGAAGAATTACACCGCTGTTGAATGCTCCTTACTTAACCATCAACTGATATGGGTAAATGTCATAGACATAATTTCAAAAAGTTATATCTCACTTTATAAAATAAACGTACAGATATATCAGTTTGAAATTGGTGCATAACAACGGATATTCAAATCCAAATATTTGCCATCAGACAAAACCCATGTGATTTCCTCAAATATCACCAATTACAAAGAATTTCGATATACAGAGGATCCAATCACCAAATTCTCAATATCTTACTCCCACTCATCATCTATAACGCCATACAGATGTAAGAATTAAGTCTGGTAAATACATACCCTGAAATTAGAATCTAATTGGGAAAATAGTTTTCACTTAACACTGCACAGAAAAACTGAAACATGAAAATGTTTTGAAGGGGTGGCTGGCTATTTCTAGTAATGCCTCTTCCACTATCCAGATTTATGACAGTAACCATATACTTCCTTGCCCTCACTGCAATCCCTTCATATGTCTTTACTTATTATCTTCTGTACACCACAATTAGGCTAATTGGTTTTCTTCCTTCCCTACCTTTCGGCACCTGCCTATAGTTTGGAAGAAGACTGTCTAATAAGCGCAATAAATATATTCTCCTAATACTAAGAGCCCTCGCAACCTGAGAGAAGGTAAAGGGAAACGACAACCGAATAATCTTATTCAATTTCTCCAGAACCAGAATCCATCCTCGAACTGGAACAAGTTCCTTCGAGTTCGTATATAACTATACGATGGAATATCCAAGAAATATGGATCTTCGTAGTGATATGGAGTGTTCTGTAAAAATGCAAAGGGAAATTAGGAGTGGCAATGATATATGCGACTAAATGATAATCCAAAAGCCAAAGTGTTTTAAGAAGGTTCGGTTAACTTGGTTCATAAGTTTTAGTTTAGGGTCAGGTCATGGTCGCTGCCAAAGAGAGAGAGAAAAGAAACACTTAGCGTGCATTCTAACTTAAATTAGATTGGTTTATCAATTTATCTAATCAGGATGGCTTCCACTGTTTCCTCGAATTCTCCTTCAAATCCTAAAAGGAGAATTAGTCGGGATCATCTGCAAATCACCCGAGAAGTAACACCTACTCATCAGTAGGAATCGGGATCCAACTATCATCGCATGATAACTTGATGGAAGCCACTCAAATCACCACACTCCAGAAAGTATGCGCATGCCTGGCAAGTTTCCTGTATATTTGAAACTCCCGATGTGATTTTTGCCCCAAGCGCTTATGACCTTGATTTTGGCCAACAAATTATAACACGCAAGTTAAGTTCTACCCGTTATTATCCATATTGATTTAGACCCACCCGTACACACCCTTGACTTTGGCCAACAAAGTGGTACGACTGTCCTAAACCAATGCATTTATCTATGCTACGGATAAGAAACACACAGCTACCGTTCACGATGCCTTGACTTTGGCCAACAAACACCGCACGAATACTATGTTCTACTTATTCGAAACGACGGAGGGCTACAGCTAGTTTTTGGCGAAAAATATTTAACGTAATGAACTTGATATCGTTGAAAGAACTCAAGTCGTTTTATAAATATATAGTGGTGTAAACTTTTGCTAAAGAGGTCACTCCCTGTGAAGTGATATCGCTCTTTCCTCATCGAATGAGGTGCAGGATATTCCAAACTGAATACCATGATGCAAATCAAAAGAATCGACTATAATGAACTTATTACAATGACGTAAACTTTTTCCTAATAGGTCACTCCATATGAAGGGATCTCGGCTCTTGCCTCGTCGAATGAGGTGCTGGATATTCATAGCTGAATACCGCTGTGCAAAGCAAAAAGAAATGTGTGTAATAATAGTTTTCAAAAATTAGTTCCAACAACATCATTTAGGTTTATTTTTCCTTGCATTAATCAGAATTAATGCAGTCCTATCAATTAATTCATATCACACCAGAAAAAGGAATGAAAATATAATGTACGTATATGCTATTCGCATTCGCCACGGGGCCCCGTCATGCACCGTTAGGTTACTTAACTAACGGCAGAGCGGGGGCTGAACTAGCGCGGGTGCAAAACATATACAATATTTACTAGTACATATAAATATATATATAACATTCGTCTCAGGCATGATATAAGCAACATCATAGAATAACGGATAATCTAGGAGCCCCGGGTTTCCTTTGAGTCGCAAATGAAACCCGACGTTCCACGGTAGTATGGATAGCCTGTGCAATGAAAAACATGGACCCCTACAAGCGTGGCAAATTACCCGCCAATTCCAGAAGTGAGGCAACCCCAATCACCAAAATGAATGGTCCACGCGGCACTTCACGGGATCCGGTAACTTGAGCGCCTCCCCGTAGGTCATCCTATACCTCCTACAAGTACGGAGAATAGCCCGCCAATTCTAGGGTGAGGCCCCTTCCGTCTCAACGCCATAAGATGCGGGCCCGTTGCCCTTTAGAATCTGGCTGTTCGAGTACTCCACCGCGGGGTAATCCTGGTACAAAAAAGAAAAGTATATATACAATGGTGACATTGACCTCAACCCGGTCGTGCCCCAATAAATGAATATACAAACTGGCGGAAACGGCAGTCCACATGTCAGACACTCGCCCCGCAATAACGAATATACAAATGAATCTAAACTGTACAACTACCATTGCACAAGAGGCTATCCCACACGACAATCCGAACAAAACTATCACATATATCAACATCACGGCAGTATAAACAAGTATGTGCAACCCCGTCTAAACGACATATAGCAAATAAACGACGTTTGAAAAACACATACACCACATCACAGATATCAACGATGCAAAATTTCAAGTTTTGAAACATTCCAAGTTCCCCCCAAAGCAAAGACAACACTTACAAAATCTGGGGAAATCAAACAAGACCAAAAACACCAATTTACAAAACCCCAGACACTGGATGAAAATGAGGCCCTGAAGTGAATAGTAAATAGGTGAGGTCTGTTTTTCTTGTAATGAGGCCGGCCAAACTTACATCAAATTTGTTGGAGATAGTGCCCTCCGAGTCAATTATTAGATCACAGGCACGTGATTGCAATGATTGAGGGAGGACCTGTCCCAGTAGGACAGTCTTACTCGAGATGATAGTATGCTATCTGGTTTATCTTTATCATCGTGTACTGCTTTAGGTGACCTGACATGTCGCTATTACACATTGATAGAGCCCCTAGGATTCTTGCTTGACCACCAGCAGTATGAGGGCGATCATATAAGTGGGAGCTGGGGTCTATAAGCACATCCTTAAAAGGTCCCTAGTCGTGGGAGTTTTGAGACAGGGCATCGATTCTCCAGAGTAGACTAGTGTATACAGTCGAGACCCCGACGAGGGGCGGCGGCCGGTCTCACAAGCCACTGGTGTCAGTTGGATCACCTAAGATGTATACAGGTGCTCATTGGGTTATGAGTACACCGGACAGGACTCGCCGGGAACATGCTAGTTGGTCTTATACCTGACGTCAGATAGCAGTTCCCTGGTGACATGTGTACATGTTAGTTCGTCGACCTGGGATCGTCATTTGTCTCGTGTGAGTTCCCACTGTACTTTGATTACTACCCTACCACGCTCAAAGGAGACGTGCAAACAGGTTTTAGTTGGGTACAGTCCCGAGCCACATGGAGGCAGTGAGCGGATCTTCAGGGGTTCGTCTCTCCCGGTATTGGGGGTGAGGTCGCGCTGTGTCTAGGAGAGCCATTACACGAAGCCCTCGGCCGAGGCAGGAGATTTACTGGTAGGTATTCCAGTAGTATCTCAGGGTGTTCTGGGCTACACTCCGACACGACTTGTACCGCTTTTGGGGGTCTGACTTTTACCAACCCCCTAGGCCCGCCATGCGATGCTCATAGACGAACGGACCGGACTGTACGGATATTGTCACTGACAGGCTCAATAGGGTGTCAGGATGAGTTCGCTCATCGACGTCCCTTTTGGTCAATACGTGGTAGCCCGTTACGTATTGGCTTATACCTCTGACGTGCTAGTGGTTAAATCTACAACCAAGGTGTTGACGAGTCTTTAGAGTCCCCCACATTCAATTGCTCAAGTTTTCGGGCGAAACACTGTAGAGGCCGTATGGAGATATGGCAGGGTCCGATCAGATACGTGCGGTATTGCACGGATCAGGATCGGACGGTTAGTACTAGAGGCCGTATGGATATATGGCAGGGTTCGATCAGATACGTGCGGTATTGCACGGATCAGGATCGAACGGATATTACTAACCGGCTTTGGTCTAAGCCGGATCATAGTATAGTACAGTGTAGATTTTGTCTCACTGCATTTGTATTTCGGTCAGAGTACAAATGCGGGTGTGTATGCACAGTAGCGGGGTTTTTCCTGTAATTTATTACGGGATCAGTTTTCTGGAGTTGCCAGTTTGCTTTCCGTTTCGGCCATTTTCATTTGTATCTTTCATTGGCCGAAATTTGGTGGAGGAGGGCTTATTTGCAATTGTGCAAATAAGCATTTGTGGAGGGTGGTGATTGCATATTGTTGTATCATGATAGCTCTTCTTTGACCTTGACTTGTTCACTTCATCATTGCTTGACTTTTGGAGTCATCATGTTTGATGATGGTCGTGGTTGAGTGTGGATGTGTTTGTGATCATGTTCTTTCATGATTTCTTTTGATTCCCTCTTGCATTATTGTGTGGCCTCTCTCATTTTTGATACACACTCTCATTTTCTCTCCACTCCATCATGCATGGCCGGCCAAGCTCCTTGGTGGCTGTCCAAAATTCTAGAGGTGGGGTTTTTGTGCTTTTGCTTTGATAAAAATCCCACAAGATCAATCTCCATTAGCTTGTATCATCCCTCCACCAAAAGGCAACCTCCATGAACCCCAAAATGAGACACGAGTTCTACACAAATTCTACAGCATATCTTGGGCACGTCGGCTCGCCAACTTCGTGCCCGAGTTGCCTCGGTATAGAGGCAGAAGCCCGTAAAAGAAGCCGGCGACGTGGTGCCCTTCCGGCGAGGAGGTGGAGACCGGACATTCTGCGGGAGATCGGGACGACGACGAGAAGACCGGAGGACACGGATCACTCGGTATATCTCTCTTCCCATCTTGTAGTTAGCTAGGACTAGTTAATGGCCCGATCCGGGTTTTAGTGCGCGGTGGTGCCGGTTCAAGAAAAATTAAAGTTAACCATCGCTTCCGCATTTGGCCTTGGGATGGAGGCCTGGGCGCCGCCGTGCACTTACAGTGGTATCAGAGCCTCGCCATTAACATAGTCTAGCTTGGTCTAATGTGTTTTACATTTCCGATCGAACAAATTTTCCAAAAACCGTATTTTTCTTCACATCAGTTTCTGTCGAAATTTTTTCAAGTCCAAAAATTTTTCAGGTTGTTTCAGAATGATGTGTAGGACATTCTAAGAGTTCTGTGAAAATTTGGGCTCGTGAACAGTCCAAACCACCGCGGAACCGCGGCCAAACCCATGCTTGGGCCGCGGTTCCGCCGCGACTTGAACTGTTCAGTCCCCCAAAATTTTACAGAATGCTCTTGGGATGAAAATAGGGGTTTTGGAATATTAATTTTGGGCCCAGAATTTCTTAATGTGCTACAGTAGTACTTGGGGGCCCACTTGGTAAAATTTAATCGATCGGATATTTTAAACACATTAGTTCACAGTATTTACATTATATCTGCGACCGTGAATGTCACTTGATCGGTAAATCCTGTCTAACTGCTATCGCTCGGTTAGACGGATTTGCGAACGTGACTTTCACGTTGATGTTCTGTGATTTTGCTGTGATGTTGCGGATCGGTCGTGGGGATAGCCTGGTTGCAGTGGTAGTACAGTTTTGTTGTATTATGTACATTTGACATTGCGGAGCGAGCGTCCGACATGTGGACTGCCGTCACTGCCTGTTTGTATTATTATTTTGGGACACGACCAGGTTGCGGTCGATGTACCCGTTGTATGTATATTTTACTTTCTGTACTAGGATTGCCCCGCGGAGGGGTGCACGGATAGCCGGATTCTAGAGGGCAACGGGCCCGCATCTCATGGCATTGAGACGGAGGGGGCTTCACTCTAGAATTGGCGGGCTATTCGCTGCACTCGTAGGGGGTACAGGTTGACCCAGGAGGGGTGCCCAAGTTACCGGATTCCGTGAAGTGCTGGGTGGTCCATTCACGTTGCTGAAGGAGGCTGCTTCGCTTCGGGTTTTGGCGGGTAACTTGCCGCGCCCGTAGGGGTCTAGGATTTCATTGCACAGGGTATCCACACGACCAGGGGAACGTCGGGTTTCAGCGGCTCTATGAAACCCGGGGATCCCAGATATCTGTATTGTTTTGTGATGCTGTACATTTCTGTGATGTTGCATTTTATCACGCCTTGAGCGAAAATTATATATTTATATATATACTAATAGATGTTGTATATGTTTTGCATCCGCGCTAGTCCAGTCCCCGCTCTGTCGTTAGTTAGCTAACCTAACGGGTAATGACGGGACCCAGTGGCGAATGCGGATGGCATATACGTACATCAGTATATTTTCGTTCTTTGTGGTGTGATCAATTGATGGGACTGCGTTGATTCGGATCAATGCAAGTTAAAAACAAACCTAATCTGATGTTGTTGAAACACTTTTCAAAAGCTGTTATTGCAAGGACGTTCACTTTTGTTTTGCATCGTGGTATTTAGTTGGAATATCCTGCTCCTCAGTCGACGAGGCAAGGGCCGAGACCCCTTCACCGGGAGTGACCCCTTGAACAAAAGTTTGCGTCAGGGCAATAACTTCACTATAGCCGATTACTTTTGCTTTGCACCGTGGTATTCAGTTGGAATATCCTGCACCTCATTCTACGGGGAAAGAGCCGAGATCCTTTCACCGGGAGTGACCTCTTTAGCAACGGTTTTCGTCACTATATTTTTCTAAAAAGCTATCCGTTCCTTCAACGATATCAAGTTCATTACGTTAAAGGTTTTCGCCAGAAACCATTCGTAGCCCTCCGTCGTTTCATATGGATGGTCAATAGTATTCAAGCTGTGTTTGTTGGCCAAAGTCAAGGCACAGTGTTTGGTAGCTATTGGGGTATTCATATGCAGCATAGATAGATGCGTTGGTTTGGGGCAGTCGTACAGCCTTGTTGGCCAAAGTCAAGGGCTTGTGCGGGTGGGCTCAAATTAACCTGGAGAATGACGGGTAGAACTTGACATGTGACTTATGATTTGTTGGCCAAAGTCAAGGTCATAAGAGCATGGGGTAAAAATCACATCGGGAGTTTCAAAAGAACTGAAACTTGCCAGATATGCGCATACCTTCTGGAGTGTGATAGCATGAGCGGATTCCGTCACGTTATCATGCGATGATAGTTGGATCCCGATTCCCGCTGATGAGTTGGTTTACTCCTCGGGTGATCCCGACTAATTCTTCTTTTGGGTTTGGAGAAGAATTTGACGTTACAGTGGGAGGTTTCCAGATTAGATAAATTGGTAACCATTCTGATCTAGGTTAGAGTGCACGCTGAGTGTTTCTTTTCTCTCTCTCTTTGGCAGCGACCATTGACCCGACCCTAAGACTATGACTCAGTGACCAAGTTGACCGAACCTTCTTAAACACTGGCTTTTGGATTGTCAGAGTTGCAGACCTCATTGCCACTCCTACTTTTTACCCTTTTCTCCAGGACACCTCGTATTACTACGAACGTCCACTTCCATTGGGCAAAACCATCGTATGGTTATATACGAACTCGAAGGGATTTATTCGAGGATGGTTTCAGGTTCTGGAGAAAACAGATAGGATTATTCAGTTGTCTTTTCCTTTTACCTTCTCTCGAGTTGTGAGTACTCCTTGGTTTAGGAGATAGTACACCTATTACGCAAATTGGATAGTCTTATTTCAAACCATAGGCAGGTGCCGACCGGTAGGGAATGAAGAAAACCAATTAGCCTAACGATGGTGTACAGAAGGTATTAAGTTAAGACAAAGCAAGGGATTAGTAAGAGGGCAAAGTAAATTGCAACTGATATTCACGACCAAACCAGGTATTTCATTACCACTCTCACTTCACCTTTGAATTTCTCCAGGACACTCCGTATCACTACGAAGATCCATAGTTTATTGGATACTCCATCGTATTATTATACACGAACTCGAAAGGAACTTGTTCCAGTTCGGGGATGGATTCTGATTCAGGAGAAATAGGAATAAGGTTTATTCAGGTGTCTTTTATCTTCACCTTCTCTCGCATTGCGAGTGTTCCTAGGATTGGGACAGTACACCCATTTTGCTTATTGGATAGTCTTCTTCCAAACCATAGGCTGGTGCCGAACGGTAGAGAAGGAAGAAAACCATTTGGCCTAAAGGGGTGTGCAGAAGGTGATGACTAAAGACATATAAAGGGATTTGGAGAGGTGGCAAAGAATTATACGGTTACAGTCGTGAATCTGGAAGAGGCATTACTAGGAATACCGGGATACCCCATCGAAACATTTCAATGTTTCAGTTTCACCGTGTACTGTTAAAAGAAAACTGATTTCCCAATTAGACACTTGCTCCAGGGTATGTATTTACCAGGTGTGATTCTCACATCGTATGGTTTTACAGATGATGAGTGGGAGTAAGTTATTGGGAATTAGGTGATCATCCTCATTATATCGGAATTCGTTGTAATTGGTGATATTTGAGGAAATCACCTGGGCTGTTTGTCGGTCGGCAAATATTTGGTTTTGAATATCCGCTGTTATGCACCAATTTCAAATTGATATATCTGTACGTCTATTTTCATAGAGTGAGATATACCTTTCTGAAATTATGTCTATGACATTTACCTATATCAGTGGATGGTTAGGTAAGGAGCATTAAACAGCGGTGTAATTCTTCTTAACCATAAGTACAGTTTTCAACCTATGACACACAGTGAATGAGTTATCAGACTCAAGGGACTTATACAGAGTATTGTATGTTGTCCAGGGTCCATCAGGACAGAGGGATTGGTCCTCGTACTATATTCGGTTTACTTATGACTTCTCTAGTTTTTAGACAGGTGTTTCGTGGAAACACAGGGTCCGAATTTGGAGAAGTTATAGGTATTTGAATAGAGTAGAGAACCAGGTGTAGCAAGTATCGGGATTCTTCAAAGTGATCGAAGATGTAGATACTTGTATATGGTATTCAGTTGATAGTAATGATACAGAGAACTTGCTTCTCTTTCAGGTTACTCATAATTGGAAGCATTCCTAAGTTGAGTAACGCTGATCAGCCTCCTTCCATTTAGTTAACATGCACTGGAGATAGCTGCATGATTTGAATCTGGTTCAATTAAATCAGTGCCTCTAGTTCTATAATGGATATAGAACAGTTCATATCTTAACGATGTTAAGGTACGGGGAGTTGTCCGGCTTATGATTAAAACCAGACTCTGGACAACTCAAGGAACGTTTCTGTAATGGCTGTTTGTGGGTTGACCCAGGCTATGACGAGGGTTGACTTTCTACCATCTGAAAGATCAATAGCGATATTGTTCTAGACTTGCCACAGTTTTATTAAAAATGGATTTTTTCAGAAAACAGTAGTGGGAGTATGGTAGAACTGGAAGTGATTCCAGAACCGCAAACGATTACTGAAGATTTGATAGAAACCTAAAGATTCAATCTGGATTGACATTCCATTGGCAACTCCGCAGATAAGGTGGGTAACTTCAGGCACCCGAGAGGTACTCCGGTAGCCTCAAGGACGGTGACAGGGAAGTTCTTGTTTACCCAGACTTGCCATTGCTGTTGTTCCAGACCGTGAGACCCGGCAGGAGGATGAGTATAGCGTCGTTCTAAACTAGCTTTAGAAGTGTAGGTCTATATGACTCTGCCAGAGGGTAGTCGTAGTCAGTGGGAGCAGCGGAAGCATTGGTGGACAAATGGCTTATGTCTATTTATAGACTAAAGCAGATATAGCGGAGATAGATCATCAATTTCTGATGTGACAGTCATAGGTTTGACTTCATCAGAATAGGGGATGGATCTGTTGAGAAGGTAGTAGGGTGTGATGTCCTGATATTTGGATGACATACACAGAGTAGGAAGTGATATTCCTACACTACAATCGGTTACACTTTGGTCGTCACACAGTGGTTTCTCCACAAAGGAAATGGATTTTATATCTGACATACTGGTTACTAAATCTATGGCTTTAGATCTAGATTTGGGTGGTTTCCCAATCAGGGTACTCAGACAGCATTCTAAGAGTATTTAGAATGGACGACTCCTGGCACGGTAGTGTACCTGCAGGTGATGGAGTCACCCTCTCTAAAGGTGTCTTACAGACTAAAGGGGAGAGGGATGTGCATGATTGGCAGATCACTTGCTCAGGCAATTGAGTTAATCATGAGATGTCAAGTACCACACCAGATGTTGTTCTTGCACTAGATGCAATAAGTTGGCATTGATCCTATCCTAGAGAAACAGTCGGAAGCAGCTTTAGAACATAAGTGGATGTTCTAGGGATATGATAACGACAGCCTCATTCAGGAGACAGTTATCATTCCAGGCTTCCAAGGTGACCTGGACGACAAGGACGTTGTCAGAGTTTTATAGTTTTTCCTTCTGACGAGGGGCAGTATTTTGGACAGGTGGTCCAAGGCAATACTGAGGGAGGCATGGCGCTGGATACTGATTAAGTTCAGTTGACGATACAGTCTAAGAGGTTTGGATTTGGAGTTCATTTATGAGCTATGTCCCATCAGACATCCAGACACATTCTAAGACAGGTACTGCTCATTTCGGGAGATGGTTTTCTCCGCGAACATGAGATATAGAGAGACATAGAAAGAAACATCAAAGCGGATCCACTCACTGAGGCTATTCCTCGAACGCAATAGTTTCGCAAACAGGCTTTGTGAGACTGACTAGTAGAGGAGTTGGGTGTTCGGTATCACACGGGCTGTGAGTATGCGACATCGCAATAATTAGCCTTGAGTGCAAGTGGGAGATTGTTGGAGATAGTGCCCTCAGAGTCAATTATTGGATCACAGGCACGTGATTGCAATGATTGAGGGAGGACCTGTCCCAGTAGGACAGTCTTACTCGAGATGATAGTATGCTATCTGGTTTATCTTTATCATCGTGTACTTCTTTAGGTGGCCTGACATGTCGCTATTACACATTGATAGAGCCCCTAGGATTCTTGCTTGACCACCAGTAGTATGAGGGCGATCATATAAGTGGGAGCTGGGGTCTATAAGCACATCCTTAAAAGGTCCCTAGTCGTGGGAGTTTCGAGACAGGGCATCGATTCTCCAGAGTAGACTAGTGTATACAATCGAGACCCCGACGAGGGGCGGTGGCCGGTCTCACAAGCCACTGGTGTTAGTTGGATCACCTAAGATGTATACAGGTGCTCATTGGGTTATGAGTACACCGGACAGGACTCACCGGGAACATGCTAGTTGGTCTTATACCTGACGTCAGATAGCAGTTCCCTGGTGACATGTGTACATGTTAGTTCATCGACCTGGGATCGTCATTTGTCTCGTGTGAGTTCCCACTGTACTTTGATTACTACCCTACCACGCTCAAAGGAGACGTGCAAACAGGTTTTAGTTGGGTACAGTCCCGAGCCACATGGAGGCAGTGAGCAGATCTTCAGGGGTTCGTCTCTCCCGGTATTGGGGGTGAGGTCGCGCTGTGTCTAGGAGAGCCATTACACGAAGCCCTCGGCCGAGGCAGGAGATTTACTGGTAGGTATTCCAGTAGTATCTCAGGGTGTTCTGGGCTACACTCCGACACGACTTGTACCGCTTTTGGGGGTCTGACTTTTACCAACCCCCTAGGCCCGCCATGCGATGCTCATAGACGAACGGACCGGACTGTACGGATATTGTCACTGACAGGCTCAGTATGGTGTCAGGATGAGTTCGCTCATCGGCGTCCTTTTTGGTCAATACCTGGTAGCCCGTTACGTATTGGCTTATACCTCTGATGTGCTAGTGGTTAAATCCACAACCAAGGTGTTGACGAGTCTTTAGAGTCCCCCACATTCAATTGCTCAAGTTTTCGGGCGAAACGCTGTAGAGGCCGTATGGAGATATGGCAGGGTCCGATCAGATACGTGCGGTATTGCACGGATCAGGATCGGACGGTTAGTACTAGAGGCCGTATGGATATATGGCAGGGTTCGATCAGATACGTGCGGTATTGCACGGATCAGGATCGAACGGATATTACTAACCGGCTTTGGTCTAAGCCGGATCATAGTATAGTACAATGTAGATTTTGTCTCACTGCATTTGTATTTCGGTCAGGGTACAAATGCGGGTGTGTATGCACAGTAGCGGAGTTTTTCCTGTAATTTATTACGGGACCAGTTTTCTGGAGTTGCCAGTTTGCTTTCCGTTTTGGCCATTTTCATTTGTATCTTTCATTGGCCGAAGTTTGGTGGAGGAGGGCTTATTTGCAATTGTGCAAATAAGCATTTGTGGAGGGTGGTGATTGCATATTGTTGTATCATGATAGCTCTTCTTTGACCTTGACTTGTTCACTTCATCATTGCTTGACTTTTGGAGTCATCATGTTTGATGATGGTTGTGGTTGAGTGTGGATGTGTTTGTGATCATGTTCTTTCATGATTTCTTTTGATTCCCTCTTGCATTATTGTGTGGCCTCTCTCATTTTTGATACACACTCTCATTTTCTCTCCACTCCATCATGCATGGCCGGCCAAGCTCCTTGGTGGCTGTCCAAAATTCTAGAGGTGGGGTTTTTGTGCTTTTGCTTTGATAAAAATCCCACAAGATCAATCTCCATTAGCTTGTATCATCCCTCCACCAAAAGGCAACCTCCATGAACCCCAAAATGAGACACGAGTTCTACACAAATTCTACAGCATATCTTGGGCACGTCGGCTCGCCAACTTCGTGCCCGAGTTGCCTCGGTATAGAGGCGGGAGCCCGTAAAAGAAGCCGGCGACGTGGTGCCCTTCCGGCGAGGAGGTGGAGACCGGACATTCCGCGGGAGATCGGGACGACGACGAGAAGACCGGAGGACACGGATCACTCGGTATATCTCTCTTCCCATCTTGTAGTTAGCTAGGACTAGTTAATGGCCCGATCCGGGTTTTAGTGCGCGGTGGTGCCGGTTCAAGAAAAATTAAAGTTAACCATCGCTTCCGCATTTGGCCTCGGGATGGAGGCCGGGGCGCCGCCGTGCACTTACAAAATTTCCTCGTTTTCATTCTGTGTCATTCTCATGTCTAAATTAAGACTATGCACTTGTTTAAAATATTTTCAGAGATCACAAAATTTTCAGAACAGAGAGTGGGTATTGAAATCACCGTTTTTCGGTTTTGAAACTAATGCATCGTCTATTACTAGTTTCTAATGTTTGGGTGGCTCTGATACCATGTTGGGGTTCCTAAGGTCCTGGACATCTACCGTGGCTGATTGCGGAACAAAAATTTTGGCGTTTAAAGAACTTAGCGTTAGAAACAACTACGTAAAATCGAATCCAAACATGAAACTAGAAATCTAAAAGGAGTCTAACTACTGTGATAGAGTGTTATACCGAACGAACCATGTCCTTCAGCCTTCCACCATCTCCCATAGCTCCTTGAGGTCCTTTGGATCGAGCTTGGCTGCCGGTCTTCCTCCGTCGAAGATGATCCACCCGAGGGATGTAGCTCATGGCTCTAGCTCCACATAATGACACAAGTGAAGCAACTAGGGATTCTAGATGGCTAGTCTAGAATGCCTAGGATGTAGTGGAGTGTTCTAAGTGTATCTCTACCACACCTTCTCTCTTGATTCTCAACACATGAGAGGATAGAGAGGAGGTTGAAGATGAAGGTGGAGGAAGCTTAAGAAAACTTGAGAGGGGAGTGAAGCTAATGGTGAGAAGAAAAATCCATCCTCACAAAAAATGAGCCATCCAACATCTTTTTTCTTTCATCAAGTTTTCATTTAGAGAGAAAATATCATGAAGCATGCTTTTAACAAACTCATTTTTCCATTTAAAAATTCCCACCATGCTTGAATAGTTTGCACAAATGAATAAACAATTTATTTGTGCAACTATAGAAGCATGGTTCTCACCATACTCCCCTCTCTCCTTTTTTCACCTCATATCCCATTTAAAATAAATGGATAAAATCTAAATAAGGTGTCCACCTTCTAGAATATTATCTGTAAAAAATACGGATTACACTCTACTGTTTATACATACCTGTATTCGTACCGAAATAGAATACCTGAAAAGATGGAATAACAAAAAGAACATAATACTAGAATATACATATCGAAATACATATACGTATATTATTAAATCAATACTTAATTTAATAATCCGGCTCAATCCCGAGCCGGCTAGTATTATCAACTATCCGATCGAAAGTTCGGGTACATAGTACAATCGAACGATCGGAACCCTGCATGTATCCAATACGGCTACTACATCGTTTCGTTTGAACCAGAGAAACCCTCTGTGTGGGACTCTAAATACACGCCAATACGTTGGCAGTGGGTTTAACCACAAGCACGTCAGCGGCACTAGCTGTACGTAAAGGCTACCCAGGCATTGAGTGAAAGGAAGGCCGATGAGCAAACTCATCCGAACCCCTACTGAGCCTGTCCATGACAATCTCCATATAGTCCGGTCTTCTCGTCTAAGAGTATCGCATATCGGGTCTAGGGGGTGGATAAAGTCAGACCCCTAATAACGCGATATTTTGTGTCGGTATGAAGCCCATCACTACTGAGAAACTACTGATCTAAATCAGTAATTCTCTTCTACCTTGGCCAAGGATTTATGGTGATGGCCACCCGTGCACCACGCGACATCAACCCCCAATACCGGGAGAGACGAATCCCCGACGATTCGCTTACTGCCTTCATGTGGCTCGGGACTGTATCCAACTAAAATCTGTTTGCACAACTCCTTTGAGCCATGGTAGGGTAGTAATCAAAGCACAGTGGGAACTCACACGAGACAAATGACGATCTCAGGTCGACAGACTAACCTGTACTCATATCACCTAGGAACTGCTATCTAATAATAGGTATAATACCAACTAGCATGTTTCCGGCGAGTCCGTCCAGTGTACTCATAACCCAATGAGCACCTGTATATTATCTTAGGTGACTAACTGACACCAATGGCTTGTGAAACCGGCCACCGCCCGTCGTTGGGGTCTCGATAAGTATATACTAGTCTACTCCGGAGTATCGATGACCAGTCTTGATACTCCCTCGATTAGGGACATTTAAGGATGTGCTTATAGACCACCCAACTCCCACATATATGATCGCCATCATAATGCTGGCAGTCAAGCAAGAATCCTATGAGCTCTATCAACATGTAATAGTGATCTGTAATACTACATAATGCATGTACATGATGAGAAAGACAAACCAGATATCATACTATCATTTTGAGTAAGACTGTTCTATCCGTATAGGTCCCCCTCAATCATCATAATCGCGTGCCTGCGATTACAATAATTGACTTAAGAGCACTATAGCCAACATTCGTGCAGTGCATGGGTAGCCATCACCAGAAATCCTTGGCCAAGGTGAATGAGAATTACTAATTTGGAATAGTAGTTTCTCAATTGGTGATGGACTTCATACCGACACGAAATATCGCATTATTAGGGGTCTGACTTTATCCACCCCCTAGACTCGATATGCGATACTCTTAGACGAACAGAACGGACTGTACGAAGATTGTCACGGATAGGCTCAGTAGGGGTTCGGATGAGTTTACTCGTCAGCCTCCCTTTCGCTCAATACCTGGGTAGCCATTACGTACAGCTAGTGCTGCTGACGTACTTGTGGTTAAACCCACTGCCAGCGTATTGATGATTCTTTAGAGTCCCACACAGAGGGTATCCCTACTTCGGGTGAAACGATTTTGAGGCCGTATGGTATTACGGCAGGGTTCGATCATATACGTATACTAGCTAAACGTATCATGATTCGGACGGATAATACTAGTGGGCTTTGGTTTAAGCCGGATCCTAGTATTATATTATTGGATTATTTTTGTCTCTTTGTATTCGTATTTTTCGGAATATAGATACGGGTATGTATATACGGTGAGGGGTATTTATGAAATTTTGCAAGGATGTTTTTAGAAGAATACCTTATTTGTGTTTTAACCATTTTTGTTAAATGGTTAATGAGGTGGAGGTGTGATGTGTTCTTTGCATTTATTGAAGCATGGCTCACTTGGTGACTCATGGGGTGACTCATGCTTTGGTGACTATTGAAGCATACTTGATTCATGGTTTTGAATTAAGTGCATGCTTCATTTTTCACACTAGACTAAGGCATTCTTGATAGAATGCTATGCTCAACACTCTCATCTCCTCATGCTTGCTTCTTCTACCTTCGCTCTAAAAGTCTCATGTGTTGAGAAACCTAGGGAATTATGAGACATATTAATCCATCATTAGACTTTATATCCTCTAGCTATCTAGTTTAGCGAACTAGGCACCCTAATTAGCTCGGCTTTGAGGTTGGAGCTCAAACTACAAATCCTCAGGTGGATCATCTTCGATGGAGGGAGACCGACGATCAAGCTTGATCATGGAGACCACTAGAAGCTTAGGAAGCTGGTAAAAGACCGAAGGACACGGATCATTCGGTATAACCATTCTAACTCCTTTTTAGTTTGCTAGCTTATAGGTTTATGGTAGATCCGGGTTATTGGGTTGTTCTAACGCCATTTTATAAAATTTTTGTTCTGCAAACGATCATGGTAGATGGCCAGGGCGTTTGCATAACCCAACAAATTCCACTTGCACTAAGGCCATGTATTGGTATATCGTAGACCTATCATCTCGATCAGCCTCTCGAACTGCGTCTTAGGGATGGCCTTTGTGAGTGGATCTACAATGTTGTTCTCCGTCTTAACTCTCCGCACTTCGATCTCCCGGTGATCAACGATCTCTCTGATCAGGTGGTATCGCCTCAAGATGTATATGGACTTCTGATGGGACCTTGGTTCCTTCGCTAAAGCTAAAGTGCCGTTTTTGTCACAATACAGCGGTATTGGATCAACAATGGACAGAACCACCTGAAGTTCTGTCATGAACTTCTTGATCCAGACTGCTTCTTTCGCGATGTCACATGCAGCGATATACTCCGCTTCCATAGTCGAGTCAGCAACGGTGTCCTGCTTGGAGCTCTTCCAATAGACCACCCCTCTATTGAGGGTAAAGACATAACTCGACATAAACTTGGAGTCATCCTTGTCACTCTCGAAGCTAGAGTCAGCGAAGGCCTCGACTTGGAGGTCTTCTCTGCCATACACCAAGAACAACTCCTCAGTCCTTCTCAGATACTTGAGAATGTTCTTTACTGCTGTTCAGTGCTTCTCTCCTGGGTTTGACTGATACCTGCTTACAACGCTCAGTGCATAAGCTACATCTGGTCTGGTACACAGCATCACATATATTATAGAGCCTACCGCTGAAGCATAGGGTAAAGTAGACATGCGATCCCTTTCCAAATCAGTCTTGGGAGACATCTCTTTCGAGAGGGTGATTCCGTGACAAGTCGGTAGATTACCGCGCTTTAAATCTTCCATACTGAATCTTTTTAGTATGGTGTTGATGTGTCTTGACTGTGAAAGTCCCAACATTCTCTTAGATCTATCACGACAGATCTGGATACCCAGAATGTAGGAGGCATCACCCAGGTCCTTCATGGAGAACCTTTGTGACAAGAATTCCTTGACTGATTGTAGCATAGGAATGCCATTTCCTATTAAGAGAATGTAATCCACGTACAAGACGAGGAATACCACACTTCTCGCTACAATCTTACTATAGATGCATGGTTCATCTATATTTTTGATAAAGTCAAATTCCTTGACCGTCTCATCAAAACAGATTTTTCAACTCCGTGATGCCTGCTTTAATCCATAAATGGATTTAAGCAACTTGCACACTCTTCCTCTGCTCCCACTCTCTATGAAACCCTCCGGCTAATCCATATAGACACACTTTTCCAAATTTCCATTCAGAAAAGCGGTCATTACGTTTATCTGCCAAATTTCATAATCATGGAAGGCAGCAATGGTAAGAAGGATCTGAATGGATTTGAGCATAGCCACTGGAGAAAAGGTTGCATCATAGTCCAAACCAGGTCTTTGATGAAAACCTTTTGCAATAAGTCTAGCCTTATAGGTTTCAACCTATCCATCTACACCAATCTTCTTTCTGAAGATCCATTTGCAGCCTACGGGTTTTACTCCTTCTGGAGCAATGTCTAAAGTCCATACTTTGTTGGTATACATGGACTCCATTTCAGTCCGCATTGCATCCATCCATTTTACCAAGTCTCTACTCTGAATGGCTTGCTGGAAGTTAGTTGGCTCATCATCGTCAATGATGCAATTCTCTCTATCCCCGTCTATGAGAAAACCATAGTATCTCTCGGGTTGATGAGACTGCCTACTAGTCCTGCGGAGTGGCGCGGGGATGTCCAGTTCTTTCGAAACTTCTGGTTCCACCATGCTTTCAGTAATAGGTTGTGGTTCTTGAATTTCTTCCAGTTCTATTGTGCTCCCACTTATCTCTTTTTCTAAAAATTGAGTTTCCAAAAAGTGGGCATGACGAGAAACAAAAACCTTCTGTTCCTCTGCGTAATAGAAAAGATACCATCTAGAGTTCTTTGGGTATCCCACAAACTTACACAGTACTGAGCGTGCCTCGTGCTTGTCCGCATGCTACATTTTTAGAAAAGCTGGATATCCTCATATCTTAAGATACTAAAGATAGGGTTTCTTCACACTCCACATCTGATATGGTATGGTAGGCACAGTCTTGGTAGGAACCTTGTTCAAAAGATTTGCAGCTGATTTTAGTGCATAACCCTAGAAGGATCGCGGTAACTCAGCGTTACGCATCATAGAACGTACCATATCCAATAGTGTTCTGTTCCGCCTTTCTGATACACCGTTGTGTTAAGGTGTGTATAGAGGAGTAAGCTGAGAGAGAATTACATTCTCTTTTAAGTAATCCAGGAACTCGGCACTTAAGTATTCACCACCTCGATCAGATCTAAGTGTCTTGATACTTTTGCCGGTTTGTTTTTCCACTTCATTCTTATTTTCCCGGAATTTTTTAAAGGCCTCGGATTTATATTTCATCAAGAATAGATGTCCATGCCTTGAGAAATCGTCCGTAAAAGTAATGAAATAGGAATAACCACTTCTTGCATGTGTAGACATTGGACCACACACGCCGCTGTGTATGAGTCCCAAGAGCTCGCTTGCTCTTACTCCGTGTCCAGTGAACAAAGTTTTTGTCATTTTCCTTTTAGACATGACTGACAAATTGCATAGGACTGATATTCGAATGGATCCAAATATCCCTCTTTATGTAACCTCGTCAATCGGGTTTCATTGATGTGACCCAGTCTACAATACCATAAGAAAGCCTGATTTAATTCTGGAGACTTTCTTTTGAGTGTATTCTAGACGTTGAATACCTGAGCTTTATTTAATACGTATATACCGTTATCTAGTTTACCTGACCCAATCAAAACTTGATTTAGGTGGATGTTGACAACATCGCTTACAAATATAAAATCATAACCTTCTTTAGAAAGTAAAGATACAGAGATGATATTACAAGTCAGACTAGGTACACACAAACAGTTACGCAAAATCAAAATCTGCCCACTTGTCAATCCTAGGTGATATTCCCCTACGGATACCGCGTTCATGCTCATTCCGTTAGCAACACTGAGAGTCATATCACCTACCTTGATCACTCTACAATTTCTCAAAACCAGTAATGAATTACATATATGAGATCCTGATCCGGTATCTAGTACCCAGGAAGTAGCGTTAATTGATAGACATTTTTCAATCATAAACAAACCCGAAGCCGAAGCCACAACGTGCTTCGAATCCTGTTTCTGGCTTTCCAAGCCCTGCAGTCCTTCTGCCAATGCCCTTTCCCATGACAATAGAAACATTCTTCCTTCCCTATTGTTAGCCCTGAAACTTTTGCCCTGCCCTTTCCCTCTACTTTACTGACACCGCCTAGCGGTTAGGTAGAGGCTTTCATCTTCTCTCCCTTGGCTTTCTCCTTAGTTCTAGAAGAGGAAGATTCAATAATGAGCAGAGCGGGTATTGTTGGCTATAGTGCCCTCAAGGAAATTATCGTAGTCACAGGCAGGTGATTATGATGATTGAGAGAGGACCTATACCGGTAGAACAATCTTACTCGAGATGATAGTATGCTATTTGGTTTGTCTTTATCATCACTATTACATGTTGATAGAGCCCATATGATTCTTGCTTGACTGCCAGTATTATGATGGCGATCATATACGTAGGAGCTGGGAGTCTATAAGCAAATCCTTAAATGTCCCTAATCATAGGAGTATCGAGATTGGGCATCGATACTCCAGTGTAGACTAGTGTATACTGATCTAGACCCCGACGAGGGGCGGTGGCCAGGTCTCACAAGTCATTGGTGTTAGTTAGTTCTCCTAAGATAGTATACAGGTGCTCATTGGGTTATGAGTACACTAGACGGACTCGCCGGAAACCTGCTAGTTGGTATTATACCTATTGTCAGATAGCAGTTCCCAGGTGACATGCGTATAGGTTAGTCTGTCGACCTGAGATCGTCATTTGTCTCGTGTAAGTTCCCACTGTGCTTTGATTACTACCCTTCCACGGCTCAAAGGAGTCGTGCAAATAGATTTTAGTTGGGTACAGCCCCGAGCCACATGGAGGTAGTGAGCGAATCGTTGGGGATCCGTCTCTCCCGGTATTAGGGGTTGATGTCGCGCGGTGCATAGGTGGCTATCACCAGAAATCCTTGGCCAAGGTAGATGAGAATTATCGATCCAGGATCGATAGTTTCTCAGGTGGTGATGGGTTTCATACCGACACTAAATGTCGCGTTGTTAGGAGTCTGACTTTATCCACCCCCTAGACTCGATATGCGAGACGAACAGACCAGATTGTATGGATATTTTCACTGTCAGGCTCAGTAGAGGTTTCAGGATGAGTTTGCTTGTCGGCGTCGCTTTCGCTCAATACCTGGGTAGCCGTTACGTACAGCTAGTGCTGCTGACGTGCTTGTGGTTAAATCCACTGCCAACGTATCGACGAGTCTTTAGAGTCCCACACAGAGGGTTTTCACGGTTCAGGCGATATGGTGTAGATGACGTATGTTGGTACATACATGTGTCCGATTAAATATGTGTACAGGCTGCACAGACTTTAATCGGACGGTTATAATACTGGCGGCTTAAGATTAAACCGAATTATTAAATTAGGTTTTGATTTAATAATTTATATATGTGTATCTATATTTATGTATTCTAGTATTATTGTTCACTATTCATTTTCTCTCTTGGCTATTCATATTTTTGTACGAATACGCGTAAATGTATTTCGATACCGGGAAATATTCCGTATTTATACGAAATACCTTCTAGAAGATGGCCACCTCATTATTGATTTTCTTTTTTGAAAAACAATAATGGAAATGAGGTGGAGGGTGAGTTGGCATGAGCATGGGTCATGGCATGTTGAGAGGTATGGTATGTAATTGTTTATTGGAAAATGATGGAGATATTTTTCATTTTGCATGAGAGAGGGGGGGGGGGGGGCAGCCACTAGTTTTTGAGAGGCTTGCTCATTTTCTTTTCTTCACTTGGTTTTTCTACATTTGCTTCATCACTCTCATTCTCACTCACTTGGAGAAAATACTTAGCACATTTCTTTAGTTGCTCATGCCACATGTTTCCACACCTCTTTCATCTTCTTGAGTTGCTCTTTTGAGTATTGTGATGAGAAGAAAATTATAGTGACACATTTCTACACCTCCACCATCTATTGCTAGCAACCTTGGAGTGTTGGTTATCTCGCTTGGCGAGATTGAAGCTTGTGCCGTTTCCCTCAGGTGGATCATCGTAGATGGAGGAAGACCGGTAACCAAACTCGATCCAGATGACAACTAGGAGCTTGGGAAGATGGTTGAAGACCGAAGGACAAGGATCAACTCGTTATAACCATTCCTATCTCTTTTATATGCTTACTAGTATAGGGTTTAGGGTAGATCCGGGCATCGAGTAATGGTAGCGCTAGTTTAGTAAATTTTTGTTCCGCATTTGGCCACGGTTTGAAGGTCGGGGCGTTGCCGTAACCCAACATGGTATCAGAGACAACCTTTAAACCCTTAGCTAGCTAGTTTAGACAATGTTAAAGTATCGAAACCGAAACAACCCCAAAACAGTGCATTGAATATTCCAGTTGCTGTCAATTTTTCTGAGTCTTCAAAAAAAATTTTAAGCAACTGCAGAAGACTACTTTGATGACCACTAGAACACACTACAAATACGAGCCCAAACCGCCGGTTTTGACCTGGCGAGATTTGATAAAAAACGGGTGAGGCCGGTCCAATTTTAGATTTTGGGCTTGAAACTTTTGGTGTGGTCTAGTCTCTGGAATATTGGTTTAGTGGTATTACTTGTTTTTTTATAGTTTGGATATATTGTTATCTATTGTTCAGAGGCAATTCGGGATGTTTCGAAGTCGATAATTTAGCACTGTTTAAATGTTTACAGTACTTACATTACTATCTACGACCGTGAGTGTCATTCGAACGGTATAACTCGTCTAATTACTATATGTTCTTTTAGACGAGTTTGCGAACATGACATTCACGTTGATGTTCTGTGTTGTGATGTGTTATGGTTGGATCGTCGTGGTGGATAGCTTGGGTGCAATGTTAGTAATGTATAGTTTCATTTGTACATTTGATATTGCGGGACGAGTGCCCGACATGTGGACTGCTGTCACTGCCAGTTTGTGTATTATTTGTTTGGGGCACGACTGGGTTGAAGTCGATGTTACCCTTGTATATATTCTTTTCTTTCTGTACTAGGATTACCCTGTGGTGGAGTGCACGAATAGCCGGGTTCTGGAGGGTAATGGGTCTGCATATCATGGCGTTGAGACAGAGGGGACCTTACTCTAGAATTGGCGGGCTATTCGCCGCACACGTAGGGGGTATAGGTATGACCCATGGAGGGAAGCTCAAGTTACCGGATTCCGTGAAGTGCCGGGTGGCCCATTCACTTTGATGAAGGGGTTGCCTCACTTCTGGTTTTGACGGGTAACTTTCCGCGCTCGTAGGGGTCTAGGTTTTCATTGCACAGGCTATCCACATGACAGGGGAACGTCGGGTCTCATTTGCGGCTCAAATGAAACCCGGGGCTCCAAGATTATCCACCATTCTGTGTTGCTTCTGTGATGCTTCTGTGATGTTGCTTTATATCATGCCTGGGACGATTGTTATATATATTTATATATATACTAGTAGATATTGTATATGTTTTGCACCCGCGCTAGTCCAGTCTCCACTCTGTCGTTAGTTAAGTAACCTAACGGGTGATGACGGGACCCAGTGGCGAATACAGATAGCATATACGTACATCATATTTTCGTTCTTTTCTGGTGTGATTAATTGATGGGACTGCGTTGATTTTGATCAATGCAAGGATAAAACAAACCTATATATGATGTTGTTGGAACCAAGATTTTTTAAAATGGACATTACAGACGTACTCTTTTGCTTTGCACAGTGGTATTCGGTTATGAATATCTAGCACCTCAATCGACGAGGCAAGGGCCGAGATCCCTTCATCGGGAGTGGCCCCTTGGGCAGAAGTTTGCGTCAGCGTAATAACTTCACTATAGTCGATTCTTTTGCTTTGCATCGTAGTATTCAGTTTGGAATATCCTGTACCTCATTCGACGAGGAAAGAGTCGAGATCCCTTCACAGGAAGTGACCTCTTTAGCGAAAGTTTTTCACCACTATATATTTATAAAACCACTTGGTTCTTTCAACGATATCAAGTTCATTACGTTAAAGGTTTTTTGCCAAAAACCAGCCGTAGCCCTCCGTCATTTCCTATGAGTAGTACTTAGTATTCGTGCTGTGTTTGTTGACTCCGTCAAGGCGTAGTGTGTGGTAGTTGAGTGGTGCTTGTTTGTAGCATGGATATGCGATTGGTTAGGACAGTCGTACGACCCTTTTGACTCCGTCAAGGGCTCGTGCGGGTGGGTTTAATGCAATCAAGATAATGATAGGTTGAACTTGACTAAGACTCTTTGATTTGTTGACTTCGTCAATATCACTTGGATCCTAGGGGTAAAAATCACATTGGGAGTTTCAAACATACAGGAAACTTGCCAGGTATGCGCATACCTTCTAGAGTGTGGTGACTTGAGTGGCTTCCATCAAGTTATCATGTGATGATAGTTGGATCCCGATTCCCACTGATAAGTAGGATTACTCCTCAGGTGATTTTATATGATCCCGACTAATTCTCCTTTTGGGTTTGGAGGAAAATTCAAGAAAACAGTAGGAGGCATCCTGATTAGATAAAGTGATTAACCATTCTATTCTAGGTTAGAGTGCACGCTGAGTGTTTCTTTTCTCTCTCTTTTTGGCAGCGACCATGGCCTGACCCTTAACTAAAACTCATGAACCAAGTTAACCAAACCTTCTTAAAACACTTTGGATTTTTGGAATGTCACGGTGTCGCATATATCATTGCCATTTCTATATCACCTTTGCATTTCTCCAGAACACCACGTATCACTACGAACATCCACTCCTATTGGATAAATCCATCGTATAGTTATATACGAACTCGAAGGAACTTGTTCCAGTTTCAAGAATGGATTCTGGTTCTGGAGAGATTGAATAAGATTATTCGGTTGTCTTTTCTCTTTACCTTCTCTCAGGTTGTGAGGGCTCTTAGGATTAGGACATGGTACACCTATTGAGCTTATTGGATAGTCTTCCTCCAGACCATAGGCAAGTGCCGAAAGGTAGGGAAGGAAGAAAACAAATTAGCCTAAAGGTGGTGTACAGAAGGTAACAAATAAAGGGATCAGAATAACGACAAAGAAAATTTCGACTGCTATCATTCATGACAAAACCGTGTATACCCCTGCCACTCCCACATCCACTTTGGATTTCTCCAGAACACTCCGTATCACTATGGATATCCACTCCTATTGGATATGCCATCGTATATTTAAATACGAACTCGAAGGAACTTGTTCCAGATTCGAGAATGGTTTCCGGTTCAGGAGAAATAGAATAGGATTATTCAGATATATTTTCCCTTTACCTTCTCTCAGGTTGCTAGGGCTCCTAGGATTAGGAGAGTTCACCTATTACGTATATTGGATAGTATTCTTCCAAACCTTAGGCTGGTGCCGAAGGGTAGGGAAGGAAGAAAACCAGTTAGCCTAAAATTGGTGTATAGAAGGTAATAAGGAAAGACATAATAAAGGGATTGCAGTGAGGGCAGGTAAGTATATGGTTACTGTCATGAATCAGGATAGTGGAAAAGGCGTTACTAGGAATACCAGGTTACCCCTTCAAAACATTTTCATGTTTCAGTTTCACTGTGAGATATTAAATGGAAACTGTTTTCCCAATTGGAATCTAACTCCAGGGTATGTACTTACCAGATCAGTTTCTTACATCTGTATAATGTTACAGATGGTGAGTGGGAGTAACATATTGGGAATTAGGCGATTATATCCTCATTATATCGGAATTCGTTGTAATTGGTGATATTTGAGGAAATCATCTGGTTTTTGCTGGAAGACAAATATTTGGTTTTGAATATCCGTTGTTATGCACCAATTTCATACTGATATATCTGTACGTTTATTTTATAAACTGAGATATAAAATTTTGAAATTATGTCTATGACATTTACCTATATCAGTTGGTGATTAGGTAAGGTGCATTCAACATCGGTGTAATTTTTCTTAACCATAGTACAGTTTTCAACCTACGACGCACAGGGTTTGAGTTATTGAACTCAGGGGACTTGTACAAAGTATTGTATATTGTTCAGTTTCCATTAGGACAATGGGGTTGGTACTCATACTATATTTTGTTTACTCATGACTTCTCCAGTTCTAGACGAGTATTTCGTTGAAATGTAAGGTCCAGATTTTGAGAAGTTATAGTTATAAGAATAAAGTAGAGAACCATTTGTTGGAAATATCAGTTTTCTTCGAGGTAGTTAAAGATGTAGATACTTGTGTTTGGTATTCCGTTGATAGTAATGGTTTTTGAGAACTTGCTTCTTTTTAAGGTTACCAATATATGGATGCACTCCTTGATGAGTAATGCCGATATGCCTCATTCCATTTAATTCATATGCACTGGAGACAGCTGTATGATTTTGAATCTGGTTCCAATTAAATTAGTGATTTTGTTTCTATATTGGATATATATAGAATCAATTTATATCTTAACGATGTTAAGATATAGGGAGTTTTCCGGCTGATACTTAAAACCAGAATCCGGATAAACTCAAGGCACATTTCAGTAATGGCTGTTTATGGGTTATCCCGGGCTTTGACGAAGGTTAACTTTCTACCATCAGGAAGGTCAATAGTGATATTGTTCTTGACTCGCCATAGTTTTAGTAAAATATTTTTTTGCCAGAAAATAAAGTGGGAGTATGGTAGAACTGGAAGTGATTCCAGAATCGCAAACCATCACTGAAGATTTAATAGAACCTGAGGATTTAATTGGATTTGATATTCCATTAGCCAATCCGCAGATTTGGTGGGCAACCTCAGGCATCCGAGAGGTACTTCGGTCTTCTCAGAGACGGTGACAGGTAGGTTCTTGTTTACCCAGACTTGCCATTGCTGCTATTCTAGACTATGAGAGCCGGCAGGAGGATGAGTATAGCGTCGTTCTAAACTAGCTTTAAAAGTGCACGTCTATATGACTCAGCCAGATGGTTGTTATAGTCAGTGGGAGCAGCGGAACCATAGTGGGAAAGTAGCTTATGTCTATTTATAGACTAAAGCAGGTATGGCGGAAATAGATCATCTATTTTTGATGTGATAGTCATAGGATTTGACTTCATCAGAATAGAAGATCGATCTGGTAAGAAGGTAGTAGGGTGTGATGTCCTGGTATTTAGGATGACATGCACTTCATAGGAAGTGAAATTCCTATACTACGATCGGTTATATTTTGGTTGTCATACAGTGGTTTCTCCATATAGGATATGGATATTATATCAGGCATTCTGGTTACTAGATCTATGGTTTTGGATCTAGATTTGGGTAGTTTCCCAATCTGGGTACTTTAACACTATTTTAAAGGTGTTTTAGAATGGGCGACTCCTGGCATGGTAGTGTACCAGCAGGTGGAGTCACCCTCTCTAAAGGTGTCTTACAGACTAAAGAGGAGAGGGATGTGCATGATTGGCATATCACTTGCTTAGGTAATTGAGTCAATCATGAGATGTCAAGTACCACACCAGATGTTGTTTTTGCACTAGCTGCAATAAGTTTATATTTTAATCCAATCCTGGAGAAATGTTCGGAAGCAGTTTATGAACATAAGTGGATGTTCTTGGGATATGGTAATGGCAGCCTCCTTCAGGAGACGGTAATCATTTCAGGCTTCCAAGGTGACCTAGATGACAGAGTGACTGTCAGAGTTTTATTTTTCCCTCTTTTGAGCGACAGTATGTTGGACAGGTGGTCCAAGCGGATATTGAGGAAGGCATGGCGCAGTATACTGATTAAGTTCAGTGGACGATACAGTCTAAGAAGTTTTCTGGATTTGGAGTTCATTTGTGAACTGGGTCCCAACAGATATCCAAACATATTCTAAGAAAGGTATTGCTCATTTCGGGAGATAGACTTTCTCCGCGAAGTTGAGATATAGAGAGATAAAGATAGAAACACTATAGCGGATCCACTCACTGAGGCTATTTCTCGAACACAATAGTTTTATAAACAGGATTTGTGAGACTGATTAGTAGAGAAGTTAGGTGTTCGATATCACACGGGCTGTGAGTATGCGACACCGCAATAATTGGCCTTAAGTGCAAGTGGGAGATTGTTGTCTATAGTGCCCTCAAGGCAATTATCGTAGTCGCAGACAGGTGATTATGATGATTGAGAGAGGACCTATACCGGTAGAATAGTTTTACTCGAGATGATATTATACTATCTGGTTTGTCTTTATCATCACTATTACATGTTGATAGAGCCCATAGGATTCTTACTTGACTGCCAGCATTATGATGGCGATCATATACGTGGGAGCTGGGGGTCTATAAGAAAATCCTTAAATGTCCCTAGTCGTGGGAGTATCGAGATTGGGCATCGATACTCCAGTGTAGACTAGTGTATACTAATCGAGACCCGACGAGGGGCGGTGGCCAGGTCTCACAAGCCATTGGTGTTAGTTAGTTCACCTAAGATAGTATACAGGTGCTCATTGGGTTATGAGTACACTGGACGGACTCGCCGGGAACCTGCTAGTTGGTATTATACATATTGTCAGATAGCAGTTTCCAGGTGACATGTGTACAGGTTAGTCTGTCGACCTGAGATCGTCATTTGTCTCGTGTGAGTTCCTACTGTGCTTTGATTACTACTTTACCACGGCTCAAAGAAGTCATGCAAACGGTTTTTAGTTGGGTACAGCCCCGAGCCATATGGAGTCAGTGATCGGATCGTCGGGGATTCGTCTCTCCCGGTATTGGGGGTTGATGTCGCGCGGTGCATGGGTGGCCATCACCATAAATCCTTGGCTAAGGTAGACGAGAATTACTGATCCAGGATCGACAGTTTTTCAGGTGGTGATGGGTTTCATACCGACACTAAATGTCGCGTTGTTAGGGGTCTGACTTTATCCACCCCCTAGACTTGATATGCGATACTCTTAGACGAACAGACCGGACTGTATGGATATTGTCACTGTCAGGCTCAGTAGAAGTTTCAGGATGAGTTTGCTCGTCGGCCTCCCTTTCGCTCAATACCTGGGTAGCCGTTACGTACAGCTAGTGCCGCTGACGTGCTTGTGGTTAAACCCATTGCCAGCGTATTGACGAGTCTTTAGAGTCCTACACAGAGGGTTTTCACGGTTCAGGTGATATGGTGTAGATGACGTATGTTGGTACATACAGGTGTCCGATTAAATATGTGTACAGGTTGCACAGAATTTAATCGGACGGTTGATAATACTGGCGGCTTAGGATTAAGCCAAATTATTAAATCAGGTTTTGATTTAATAATTTATATATATGTATTTATATATATGTATTATAGTATTATTGTTCACTATTCATTTTCTCCCTTGGCTATTCGTATTTTTGTACGAATATGCGTATATGTATTTTGATACGTGTACCGGGAAGTATTCCGTATTTATACGGAATATATTCTAGAAGATGGCCACCTCATTATTGATTTTCTTTTTAGAAAAACAATTATGGAAATGAGGTGGAGGGTGGGTTGGCATGAGCATGGGTCATGGCATGTTGAGAGGTATGGCATGAAATTTTTTATTGGAAAACGATGGAGATATTTTTCATTTTGCATGAGAGAGAGAGGGGGGCAGCCACTGGTTTTTAAGAGGCTTGCTCATTTTCTTTTCTTCACTTGGTTTTTCTATATTTGCTTCATCACTCTCATTCTCACTCACTTGGAGAAAATACTTAGCACATTTCTTTAGTTGCTCATGCCACATGTTTCCTCACCTCCTTCATCTTCTTGAGTTGCTTTTTTGAGTATTGTGATGAGAGGAAAATTATAGTGACACATTCCTACACCTCCACTCTCCATTGCTAGCAACCTTGGAGCGTCAGTTACCTCGCATGGCGAGGTTGAAGTTTGCGCTGTTTCCCTCAGGTGGATCATCGTAGATGGAGGAAGACCGGCAACCAAACTTGATCCAGACGATCACTAGGAGCTTGGGAAGATGGTTGAAGACCGAAAGACATGGATCAACTCGGTATAACCATTCTTATCTCTTTTCTATGCTTGCTAGTATAGGGTTTAGGGTAGATCCGGGCATCGGGTAATGGTAGCGCCAGTTTAGTAAATTTTTGTTCCGCATTTGGCCACGGTTTGATGGTCAGGACGCTGCCGTAATCCAACAGGTGTCTCCTTGGATTCCTGCAGGGTGCCCTCAGTGCTCCTCAATATGTTGAGGAGTTCTGAAAGTGAAACTTTCTTCCCTTGAATCTTGAAATTCAAGATAAACCGGGCGTAGGTGGAGGGGAGCGACTGTAAAATCAAGTTAGTATATAACTCGTTCTCCAATGTTGTCCCATGGTGTGTGATCTTTTTAATATAGCTAATCATTGTAAGGACATGGTCCCCTACAGATGACCTGACAGCCAACCTCACCTGAAACAATATCTTCGAGGTCTCATATCTTGCGATACGAGATTGATCTCCATATAAAACTTTGGTATGGAGGAAGATGGAAGCTAAGTCCATCTTCTCGTGCTGCCTCTGGTGTTCATGATCCATTGAGACTAACATGAGACACTTGGCTCTCACACAATCCTTTTCCCATGTCTTAAGGATATCAATATCCACGACGGTGGAATCTGGACCTGGGACGGCGGGGGCTTTGGTAGTAAGGAGGTAGTCCAGCTTATCATAGGTAAGTGCCATCTGGACATTCATTATCCAATCATTATAGTTTGGCCCAGTCAATTTATTATTATCTAGTAACCCAAGTCCGGTCATAGTGGTCGTTGCAATTAGGAGAGAGAGAAGAAACACTCTTGCAAATTTAGATTGTTTATTAGTTTATCTAAACAGGATGGCTCCCACTGTTTCTCGAATCCTTTCTCAAACCATTAAAGAAGAATTAGTCAGGATTAATCTCACTCTTACAATTCTTGCTTAACCTTTCGGCCAGGCTAGTGTCGGTACTTCGAGGAAGGTTTTCCAATGCTTTCGTGAAATTCCTTAATTACATAACCTCTTTTCCCTGGAGGCGTAGCCCCGCTAACACCGTTCTAGACACCTACTTGATTTATAGCATTGATTGTTTAGTGAAAAAATCTCCCGAGGAGTAGCGGATACTCACAGTAGGATCGGGATCCAAATATCATCGTGCGATAACCTTGAAGGAATCCTTCCAAAATCATCACACTCCAAATGGTATGCAATACTAGCAAGTTTCAATTTCCTTAGAAACTCCCGATATGGATTTTTGCCCAAAGCTCTTATGACCTTGACGAAGGCCAATATATCATAAGTCGCAAGTCAAGTTTTACCCGTCATTGTCCAGGTTAATTTGAATCCACCCATACATACTCTTGACGATGGCCAACATAGTAGTACGACTGTCCCAAACCAAAGTATCTATTATGCCTTGGCGAAGGTCAAAATACATAGCTTGAATACTACTGAATACCATCTGAAATGACGGAGGGCTACGAATGGTTTTGGCAAAACCGTGAACGTAATGAACTTGATATAGTCGAAGGAACCATGATAGCTTTTTAAAAGGAGTTGTTTAGGCTCCGCATTTAAAAGTTGCTTTTTGAAGAAAACCGAGTGGTTTTGAAACTGTTCCAATGATTAAGCTTTGGTTTATTTTGCTTGCATTAATCAATGTTAATTCGGTCCCATCATTTAATCCTATCATTGTAGAAAAGAAACGAAAATACAATGTACGCTTATGCCATCCGCATTCGCCATGGGGCCCCATCATGCATCGTTAGGTTACTTAACTACCGGTAGAGCGGAGGCTGGACTAGCGCGGGTGCAAAACATAATCACCGCCTACTATACATTATATATATATATATATCCATTCGTCTCACGCAATAATAGGCATTCCAGATCACAGAGGAATATATTGGATATACTAGGAATTTCGCATTTCGTTTAAGCCTATAATGAAAGACATATTCCACGGTCGTGATGAATAGCCAAACCTCACCTTAGACTCCTACGAGTGCGGCAAACTATCCGCAAAATTCCCGAAGTGAAGCAACCTCCCTCAATAAAATGAGTAGGACACTCGACACTTTAAGAACCCGGTAGTTTGTGCACCCCACCTTGGGTCTATCTTAGGAACAAAAAATAGTTAATGAAATAATACAACGGTGGCTACAAGCTCAACCCGGATGTGCCCCGCAAAATAATATTACATCACATTACCAATTACATGAATGAAAGAAAAGAAAACAATCTTCTCACATCCCCCGGCTATTCATCCACAATGATCCAATACTTTATATACACAAACCACAATAGCATCACAGATATGTGCAACCCCCACTAATCGACATATAGCAATTAGCGGACGTTTCGAAACGTATATATAAACTAAAACATGTAAACGACGTTAAAACTGCGACTTCGAAACACTTCAAAATTGCCCCAACAGAAAGATAACCAAATATGCAACCTAGGCAAAATCAAACATAACCTGAAACCCTAAATCCAAGCTACAAGAACACCAAACAAATTACGAGACTAAACTCAATAGTAAAACCGTCCACGCCGGTTTTTATAAGGTTTTGGCCGGCCAAAAAGAAGTTGTTTCGTCTCGTATTTTAGTAGTGTTCTAGTTACAACAAGAAGAGCATTCTGCAGTTGTTTAAAAAAAATTTAGAGGCTCTACAAAATTTAACAGAAACTTGGATTCATGTTTCGTAGTTTTGGAGTTATTTTGGTTTCGTAGTTTTACACATCGTCTAATCTGTTAGTTAAGGTTTATTAGGCTCTGATACCACTGTAAGTCGATATCGTGCACCTCGCGGGTCCGCGGGGAGGCGTAATTTTCAAAAATCGATTTTCATAAAGCTTGCAACACCGACTAAACTCTAGGATCTATTCGAAAACCTTAACTAACAATTAACTAGGAGGTTCTAACTACTTGGTAGAAAGTTATACCTCTAAGAACCAGTCCTACAGGTCTTCTTTGCCTCCTCTCCTTGAGCTCCTCGAATAGCGGATGAAGGTTGCAACGTCGGCCTCCTCACGTCAAAGATGATCCACCCGAGAGTATATGCTTCAAGCTTCAACAGAAAGTCGACCCTAGCACCGACAAGGGGTTCCAAGTGGCATGGAGCATGCCAAAATCAAAATTTTCTAGGTGCTAATCTAGACTATACAAGATCATCAATAGAATTTTAGGGTTTTTAGCTATGTGATGTGAACAACTTAAGAAAGTTTAAAGAGTTATACCCTATAGGATCAAGTCCTTCTCTTCTTAAGCTCCTTGTAGTAGTCATCTTTCCTCTAGACTCCACTTTGAGTTGAACAAATCTCCTCGTAGATCTTCACGTTGAAGATAATCCACCCGAAGCTCACTAGGTCAAGCTCTTTCTTCACTAAACACTTTGGTGAAGGAAACACTCTACACTTGATAGCTAGTCAAGTGTAGAATGATGAAGTAGGGGATTGGATTTGCTCACTTATGTATTCAAAAATCCATCATTCACATCACATGTGAGGGTTTGGATTTTTGAAGTAATATGAGGAAGAAGAAGATGAGAGCTAGAGATCTCAAGAAGAAGCAAGCATGGAAAAATGGCTAAGTGTTGAAATGAAGTAAGAATGAATAGCAACACTTGACCCCTACTCATTCAATCATGGAATTTTGCAATATAAAATTGAAACCGTGCTTGAATAGTGAGTCAAGATGAATAAACAAAGAATAAAACCCATGCTTGCAACCATGCTTCCATTTTCAACCTCATTTTCTATTTTTCATAAAAATAGAAAATACCATGCTTCATATATATATATATCATATATATTAATATATATATATATATATATTATGAACAATAATTAGTGAGCCAATGATATTACTTAAGATATAATTATATCACATATAATGTATATCACATTATTAAATCAACACTTGATTTAATAATCCGGTTATATCACATATAATCGACGAATATCATTTATCTGTATATCACATTATCGAATCAACACTTGATTCGATAATCTAGTTATATCACATATAACCTAACTCGATAACAGATAACTTCCAGATTACAATACGGCATCACATACACGTATTTAATCAGGCCCACACACATATCATATATATATGTCCTACTTCGTTTCGCTTGAACCAGGGAACTTCTGTGTGGGGCTCTAAAGACTCGTCAATACGCCAGCAGTAGGTGATGATCACATCAATCACCTACAAGTCGTCAACGGTACCAGCTAGACGTAACGGCTACCCGGGTATTGAGCGATTAGAAGATCAACAAGCAAGCTTGTCCATACTCTCCTAAAGCCTATTGGTAACACTACCGTACAGTTCGGTCTCTTCATCTGAAATGTCGCATATCATGTCTAGGGGTGGTAAACGTCAATCCCCTGTAACGTGATAAGTCATGCCGATATCTAGCCTATAACGGTTTAAGAAACTACTGATAACTCTTATCAGTAAATCTCAGCAGCAGCCCTGGCCAGAGACTTCCAGTTATAGCCAATCGAGCATAGCGCAACATCAACCCCCAATACCGGGGGAGACGAAACCCCTCCTATCGCTCATTGCCTCCATGTGACTCGGGACTGTACCCAAAATCCACCTGTTTGCACTACCCTTTTGAGCCGTGGTAGGGAGGATATCAAAATACAGTGGGAGCCACACAAGACTCGATGACGATCTCGGGTCTACAGACTAACCTGTACCAGTGGCACCAGAGGACTGCTATCAGACGATAGGTATACTATCACATAGGAGTCCTCGGTGAGTCCTGTTCGGTGTACCTATTCTCCAATGAGCACCTGTGCAATCAACCATCACCCTCTAAGGGACAAGAAACGTACACACTATTCTACTCTGGAATATCGATGCATCCCCTATAATATACATCACATGTACAATAATGGTTTCTAGGGCATACATATTCGTAACAATCTCCCACTTGCACTAAGGTCATGTGTTGTAGTATCTCATAACTAACATCCTAAAAAATCTCTCAAACTGTATCTGGGGGAGGGTCTTCGTGAGTGGATCCGCTACGTTGTCCTTCGTGTCAACTCTCCTGATCTCGATCTCCCGGCGATCTATTATCTCCCTGATCAGGTGATACCGCCTCCGAATATATCTGGATCTCTGATGTGACCTGGGTTCCTTGGCCAAAGCCACAGCTCCATTGTTATCACAATACACAGGTATTGGATGCTCAATGGATGGAACCATACCAAGCTCAGCAATGAACTTCTTCATCTAGATAGCTTCTTTGGCAGCATCATTGGCAGCGACGTATTCAGCCTCTATCGTCGAGTCTGCTACGGTTTCTTGCTTGGAACTCTTCCAACACACCGCCCCTCCGTTGAGGGTAAAGACAAAACCCGAGACCGAATTACTGTCGTCCTTATCACTCTGGAAGCTCGAATCGGTAAATGACTCCACCTGGAGTTCTCTGTTACCATACACCAAGAACATTTCTTTAGTCCTTCTCAAGTACTTAAGAATGTTCTTCACAGCCGTCTAGTGGTTTTCCCCATGATCTGATTGATATTAAGCTACATCCGGTCTGGTACATAACATCGCATACATGATAGAGCCTACTGCCGAAGCATAGGGTATCCCTTGAATGCGAGCCCTTTCCAAATCAGTCTTGGGAGACATCTCTTTGGAGAGAGTGATTCCTGAATAAGCGGGTACATTATCTCGCTTGGAATCTTCCATACTAAACCTATTTAGTATGGTGTCTATGTACCTGGATTGGGACAATCCCAACATCCGTTTAGATCTATCTCTATAGATCTTTATCTCTAGAATGTAGGAGGCATCACCTAGATCTTTCATGGAGAACTTGAGTGATAAGAAGAGCTTGACCGAGTGTAGCATAGGAACATCGTTTCCTATCAAGTGTATGTCATCAACATACAATACGAGGAAGACCACCTTACTCTCTACTACTTTCTTATATATACAATGTTCATCTATATTTTTGATGAAGTCAAACACTTTGATAGCTTCATTAAAACAGATGTTCCAACTCCGCGACGCTCGCTTTAATCCGTAGATGGATTTAAGCAGCTTGCACACCTTTTCGCTGCTCCCACTGTCTACGAAGCCCTCTGGCTGTGTCATGTACACGCTCTCTTCTAAATCACCATTTAGAAAAGAGGTCTTGACGTTCATCTGCCAGATTTCATAGTCATGGTATGCAGCAATAGCAAGTAGGATCCCGATGGACTTAATCACAGCGGCAAGAGAAAAGGTTTCATCATAGTCGACACCAGGTTATTGACGAAAACCTTTTGCTACAAGTCTAGCTTTTAAAGTCTCAACGTTTCCATCTACACCTATCTTCTTTTTGAAGATTCACTTGCTCCCAATGGGTTTTACCCTTTCAAGAGCAACTTCCAAAGTCCATACTTGGTTGGTGTACATGGATTCCATCTCGGATCTCATAGTATCCAGCCATTTCATAGAGTCTCCACTTGTGATGGCCTGCTCGAAACTAGTAGGGTCATTATCTTCCATGATGCAATCCTCACTCCAACCGTCTATGAGAAAACTATAGTATCTCTCAGGTGGATGAGGAAACCTACTAGATCTGCGGAGCGGCTGGAGTTCGTTGGGTACTATTGGATCCTCCGATTCCATCAAATCGTCAGCTGTAGTCTGTGCTGCTGGAACTTCTTCCAGTTATACCTGATTGCCACTAATTTCTTTCATAAGAATACCCTTTTCTAAAAAGGTGGCATGTCAAGAAACAAACACCTTTTGTTCCTCGGAGCGGTAGAAGATATACCCTCGCGAATGTTTGGGATATCCTATAAATTTGCACAGAACTGACCTTGTCTCGAGCTTGTCTGGATTTTGTGTCTTCACATAGGTTGGACATGTTGGATATATATGCCCTAGAGGCCTACATTGTATAGGATGCTTGGGATATGTATGTACATGACGGTCTTGCTTGATATGATAGTACGCTATTTGGTTTGACTTTGTCTTAACGTATAATATATTTTACTTGGTATTTATATATATATGTTGATAAAGCCCATAGGGTGTTTGTCTGACTACCGGCGTTGTGATGGCAGTCATACTAGTGGGAGCTGGATAGTCAATAGGCACACCCTTAGATGTCCCTGGTCGCAGGAGTATCGAGATTGGGCATCGATACTCCGGAGTAGACTAGTGTATACATATCTAGACCCTGACGAGGGGCAATGGATTGGTCCCGCATCCATTGGTGGTGTTCACCTAAGATTGTATACAGATGCTCACTGGGTGTGAGTACACCGGACAGGACTCGCCGAGAACTGACTGGATGGTATTATACCTAACGTCAGATAGCAGTTCTCAGGTGACATGTGTGCAGATAGTCCGTTGACTTAAGGTCATCATTTGTCTCGTGTGAGTTCCCACTGTGCTTTGATTATTACCCTACCACGGCTCAAAGGAGTCGTGCAAACAGGTTTCAGTTGGGCACAGTCCCGAGCCACATGGAGGCAGTGAGTGACTGTTAGGGATTCGTCTCTCCCGGTATAGGGAGTTGATATCGCACGGTGATCGGTTGGTCATTACCATAAGTCCCTGGCCAGGGCTGATTGAGAATTACTGATAGGTTGATCAGTAGATTCTCGGATGGTGATAGAGCCATACCGACACAACTTGTACGGTTATTAGGGGTCTGACGTCCACCACCTCCCTAGACCATACATGCGATACTCTTAGACGAACAGACCGGACTGCGCGGATATTGTCACAGACAGGCTCAGTAGGATTTCAGATGGGTTACCTCATCAGCTTTCTTATCGACAACTACCTGGGGACCGTTACGTACAGCTAGTGCCGCTTGCGGTCTGTGGTTAAACCCACTGCCAGCGTAGTAGTCGAGTCTTTAGAGTCCCACACAGAGATTTCCCAAACCCAGGCGAAAAGATATAGAGGTCGTATGGTTTTACGACAAAGGTTCGGACGCATACGTGTTTGATCGCACGTGCGACATTCGGACAGTTTTTACTAGCCGGCTTTGGTTTAAGCCAGATTCTAGTATCAGGTTATTGGATTTATACAGTCTAAAGTTTTTCCGTATTTTCACGGATGAGAGGGGCGTTCTCGTAATTTTCCGAGAAGCTTCTAGAAGGATGTGACATAAAGAGAGAGGTGGCATTTTCATTTAATGAATTAGTGACTCATTGTGAATGATTCATCATATCATTAATGCATTATTAAATGCTTAATGACTCATGTAATGAATCACCCACTTGCATTAATGAAACATGATGAATAATCTCTTATTATTCTTTACTTTTCAATTCATTATGTTTCATATATATCAAGTGAGAAGCTTTATTCATTATAATAATATCATTATCTTCTTCTCACTCTCTCTCTTCAAGTTCTCTCTCCTTCACCAAACCCTAATCCTACCCTCATGAGTTGAGAACAAGGATTAGGAAAGACTAATTACTCCATAACCTATCTCTACATCACCTTAGCTACTCTATTTAGCAACTAGAGAAACTAAGTAACCTCAAGTTTAGAGGTTATAGCTTGGATTAGGGTTCTCGGGTGGATCGTCTATCACGGGAGAAAGCCGAAGAGGACGTGGAGATCCAAAGAGGCCGTAGACAACATCAAGACGAAGGACTAGAACCGTTTGGTATAATCTCTTCGCATAGTAGTTTAAAACTCTATAGCTTTTGTTAAAACTTGATTAGCAAACGATTCATACGGTTAATCGATGTTTGATCATAGAACTTGATTGTTATTCATATTTCCGCCTCCCCACAAGTATTGGGGTGTTGAACATCGACTTACAGTGGTATCAGAGCCTAGCTAAACAAGATTTAACTTAATTGCAAATTTGTACGAATTTCGAACGGAAAAACGAAGCCGGAAAACCCTAAAAATTTCAAGTTTCTGTCGAAATTTAAATGAAGTCCAAAAATTTTTCAGGCATGTTCAGAAAGCTTGTAATGACACCAGAAGAACACCCAAGAAAATTGGGGTCATGATTCGACCAAACGGCCGCGGATCCGCGGCGGCTCCCATAGGATCCGCCGCGGTTCCGCCGCCGATTTGGCGAATCATGAACCCAAATTTCTTGGGTGGGTTCTCTGTAATATTTGGGATTTTCTGGAATATTTAATATTTGCTCAGGTTTCAGTTTTACAGAGCAGTTTTTGGAGCAATATTAAAGATGTTTAATCGATCGAAATTGTACAGTATTTGCATATTGGATTATATCTGTGATTGTATAATGTGTTCGTAAACCTCCCCTAACTGCTAGTATGTCGGTTGGCAGGGGGTTGCACATTTCTGTAATGGATTTTAACTGTTTGTGCATATAAACTGTATTGGACTGTTGTGGTGATTAGCCGGGTTTTGTGATGGGTTATTGTTTTAATTCATTTGATGTAAATGTAACAAGTTGTAATATTTTTTTTGCGGGGCACATCCAGGTTGCGGTTGTAGCCACCGTTGTATTATTTCTTTTTACTGTTTTTGCTCCTAGGACAGATCCAAGGTGGGGTACACAAACTGCCGGGCGGATAGTTTGCCGTACCCGTAGGGATCATGGGTGGGGTAACGGCTATTCATCACAACTGTGTAATCTGTTTTTTCTTGCAGGCTCAAAAGAAATACAGATTGCTTGCAAATCCAATATTGTTTATCTGTGTTCTGGAATGTATATCATTGCGTCAGACGAATGTAAAATATCTATATATATGATAGCTATTTAGACGTCACTTATGTTTTTCACCCGCGCTAGCCCAGCCCCCGCTCTGTCGTTAGTTAAGTAACCTAACGGGTGATGACGGGACCCCGTGGCGAATGCGGATGGCATAAGAGGACGTCATATTTTCGTTGTTATCTGTAATGATAGGTTAAAGATGGGACGCATTATCATTAATGCAAAGAAAATAAAACCTAAACTGAATCGTTGGAACAATTTCTAAAAACCACTCGGTTTTCTTGAAAAAGCAAATTTTAAATGCGGAGCTTAAACCACTCCTTTTAATAAAAGCTATCTTAGTTCCTTCGATCAAATCAAGTTCATTACGTTAACGGTTTTTTGCCAAAAACCAGCCGTAACCCTCCGTCGTTTCAGATAGACAGCACATCGTATTCATGCTATGCTTGTTGGCCTACGTCAAGGCATAGTGTATGGTAGCAGTGTGTGTGCCCATTTGTTGCATAGATAGATGCATTAGTTTAATACAGACGTACACCTTGTTGGCCTACGTCAAGGGCTTGTACGATGTATTTAAATTGATCAGGACAACGACGGGTAGAACTTGACTTGCGTCTTATGACTTGTTGGCCTACGTCAAGGTCTATAAGAGCTTGGGGTAAAAATCACATCGGGATTTTCAAACATAAAGGAAACTTGCAGATTTAGCTTACCTTCTGGAGTGTGGTGACTAGAGTGGCTTCTATCTAGGGCATCATGCAATGATAGTTGGATCCCGATCCCACTGATGAGTAGGATTACTCTCGGGAATTTCTCTCACTTAACAATCAATGCTATAAACCAAGTAGGTGCCTAGAAAGGTGTTAGAGGGGCTACGCCTCCAGGGAAAAGAGGTTCTTTAATTAAGGAACTTCGCGAAAGCGTTGGAAAACCTCCCTCGAAGTACCAACACCAGCCTGGCTGAAAGGTTAAGCAAGTATTGTGACGTGTGATTAAATCCTGACTAGTTCTTCTTTTAGGTTTTGAAGAAGGATTTGAGGAAACAGTGGGAGCCATCCTGTTTAGATAAATTAATAAACCAATCTAAACTTGCAAGAGCATATGCTGAGTGTTTTCTTTTCTCTCTCTCTGGCAGCTACCATGACTGGATTAAAACTATTACTCGAAAAGAATATACTAACCGGGCAGAACTATAAAGACTGGCTAAGAAACGTCAATATTGCGCTGACTTATGACAAAGTTGCATATGTTACCACCGCTGTTCCTCTCCTTATCCCAGGACCAGATTCCTCAGTTGCGGACAAGGAAGTTCGTAAAACCTGGGATCTAGACTGTGAGCGAGCTAAGTGTATCGTGCTGGCGTCCATGAATAATGAACTCCAGAAACAGCACGAGAGTATGGATATTGCATCCATATTCCTCCATTGCAAGGAATTGTATGGTGAACACTCCCGTATCGCGAGGTACGAAACCTCAAGGAAACTCTTCCAGATGAGGTTAGCTCCAGGATCGCCTGTTGGAGAGCACGTCCTCAAAATGATCATCCTCATAGAGGAACTCGCAAACCTGGGATGCGTGCTAGAGAACGATTTGTATATCGACTTAATTTTGCAGTCCCTTCCCCACACCTTCTCTCAGTTCGTGCTGAACTTCAACATGCACGAAATGGAAGCGGATCTTCCAAAGCTCCTCAATATGTTGAGGGTAGCAGAGACCTCCTTGAAAAAGGAGAAGACCCCCGTTCTGTATGTTGGGCAATCATCCTCTTCTAAAACTAAAGCGAAAGCTAAAGGGAAGAAGAAGATGAAAGCCACCAAACCGAAGGGTGGGGTCAAGAAGGTGCAGGGAACGAACAAGGCAGGAAGGGTGAAAGCAGAAAAGAACGAATGCTTCTATTGTCACAAGCAGGGGCACTGGAAGAAGGATTGTCAGGCCTTCAAAGCCAAGGACATGAAGCAAGCAGTTGCTTCTACTTCAGGTGTGTTCGTAATCGAAAATTGTCTTTCAGTAAACTCTACTTCATGGGTACTTGATACCGGTTCTGGTTCTCACATCTGTAATTCTTTGCAGGATCTGAGAAATAGTAGAGTACTGGGGGCAGGTGATATGACTCTCCGGATGGGCAATGGAATGCATGTAGATGCAGTTGCAATAGGGGAATATCACCTAGGGTTGAATAGTGGAAACATTTTGGTATTGTATAACTGTTTTTGTATTCCCAGTATGTTGTGTAATATTATATCAGTGTCTTTATTGTCTAATAAAGGATATAATTTTGTGCTTGAAAGAAATGTCATGAACATTCTCCTAAATCAAGAACTGATTGGGTTTGGCACACTGGAAAACGGCATATACATACTTAATCAACCACAAATTTTCAATATTCAAAACACGCGTAAAAGAAAGGCTCCAGATTCGAATCAAGCCTTCCTATGGCATTGTAGACTTGGTCATATAAATGAAACAAGGTTGACTAAGTTACATAAAGATGGATATCTAGATTCGTTTGAATATTCATCATATGCAACTTGTCAATCATGTATCAAAGGAAAAATGACCAAATCTCCGTTCACGGGACACGGAGAAAGAGCCACCGAACTCTTGGGACTAGTACACAGTGATGTATGTGGTCCGATGTCTATACATGCACGAAGTGGTCACTCCTACTTCATCACTTTTACTGATGACTTCTCTAGGTATGGACATGTGTTTTTAATAAAGCATAAATCCGAGGCTTTTGAGAAGTTTAAGGAGTATAAAAATGAAGTAGAGAAACAAACTGGTAAAAGCATTAAGACACTTCGATCTGATCGAGGTGGAGAATACTTAAGTACCAGTTTCCTTGAATACTTGAAAGCAAATAGAATACTCTCTCAGCTTACTCCACCTTATACACCTCAGCATAATGGTGTATCAGAAAGAAGAAATCGCACGCTATTAGATATGGTGCGATCAATGATGAGTAGTGCTGAGTTGCCACTTTCCTTCTGGGGATTTGCTCTAGAATCAGCCGCATATCTATTAAATAGAGTTCCAACTAAGTCTGTACCTACCACTCCATATGAAATGTGGTGTGGGAAGAGACCATATCTCAAGTATATAAAGATATGGGGGTGTCCGGTATATGTTAAAAAGCATAATCCGGACAAGCTCGAGGCACGATCGGTTTTGTGCAAGTTTGTAGGATACCCCAAGCATTCAAGGGGGTACATGGTCTACCACACTGAAGAACAAAAGGTGTTTGTCGCTCGTCACATTGTCTTCTTAGAAAGCGAATTTCTTGCAAAAGAAATTAGTGGGAGCGCGGTAGAACTGGAAGAAATTCCAGAACCTCAAGCTGTAACCGAGGACTTAGAAGAATCTCATATTTCAATAGAACATGACGAACCAACGCCACTCCGCAGATCTAGTAGGCTTTCTCATCCTCCTGAAAGATACTATGGTTTTCTTCTTGATGGGGATCGAGAGGATTGCATCATCGATGATGATGAGCCTACTAGTTTCCAGCAGGCTATCACAAGTAGCGACTCAGTAAAGTGGCTGGATGCAATGAGATCCGAAATGGAATCCATGTATACCAATAAAGTATGGACTTTAGAAGTTGCTCCTCCTGGGGTAAAACCAGTTGGGTGCAAATGGATCTTCAAAAAGAAGATTGGTACATTTGGACAAGTGGAAACGTACAAAGCTAGACTAGTAGCAAAAGGTTTTCGTCAAAGACCAGGATTGGACTATGATGAAACTTTTTCGCCAGTAGCTATGATTAAATCCATTCGGATCATGCTTGCCATTGCTGCCTTCCATGACTATGAAATCTGGCAAATGGATGTAAAAACAGCTTTTCTAAATGGACATCTAGAAGAGGGTGTTTACATGGATCAACCAGAAGGTTTCTTAGACAGTGAGCAGCGGAAGAGTGTGCAAATTGCTTAAATCCATTTATGGGTTAAAGCAAGCATCGCGGAGTTGGAACATCTGTTTTGATGAAACAGTCAAGGAATTTGACTTTATCAAAAAATATAGATGAACCATGTGTTTATAGGAAGATTGTAGAAGGAGCAGTAGTCTTCCTCGTTTTATACGTCGACGACATACTACTGATAGGGAATGATATCCCTATACTACAATCAGTAAAGCTCTTCTTGTCACAGAAATTCTCTATGAAAGACTTGGGAGATGCATCATACATTCTGGGCATTAAGATCTATCGAGATAGATCTAATAGAATATTGGGACTTTCACAGTCCAGGTATATAGACACTATACTAAAGAGATTTAGTATGGAAGATTCCAAACGCGGCAATATGCCCGCTTGTCACGGAATCACCCTCTCCAAAGAGATGTCTCCAAAGACTGATGAAGAGAGGGCTCGCATGGGCATTATACCCTACGCTTCGGCAGTAGGATCAATAATGTATGCGATGTTATGTACCAGACCAGATGTAGCTTACGCACTTAGTGTAGTAAGCAGGTATCAATCGGACCCAGGTGAGAAACATTGGATAGCGGTGAAGAACATTCTCAAGTACCTGAGAAGGACTAAGGAGATGTTCTTGATTTACGGCAATAAGGACCTCCAGGTAGAGGCTTTTACCGACTCCGGCTTCCAAAGTGACAAGGATGATTCTAAATCTATTTCGGGTTTTGTGTTTACCCTCAATGGAGGGGCGGTAAGTTGGAAGAGTTCCAAACAAGATACCATCGCAGACTCAACTATGGAGGCTGAGTATATTGCTGCTAGTGAAGCCGCAAAAGAGGCTGTCTGGATAAGGAAGTTCATTTCTGAACTTCAGGTGGTTCCGTCCATTGCCAATCCAATACCTTTGTATTGCGATAACAATGGCGCTGTAGCTTTAGTGAAGGAACCAAGGTCCCATCAGAAATCCAGACATATCTTAAGGCGGTTTCACCTGATCAGGGAGATCGTGGATCGTCGGGAGATCGAAATACGGAGAGTAGACACAAAAGACAACACGGCAGATCCATTCACCAAGGCCATTCCTCAAGTACAGTTCGAGAGGCTTTTTGAGATGTTGGGCATGCGGTACGCAAGCAACTGGATCTGGTAGAGACAGTGGATACTCATTGCGCCAATTATAGGCCTTAGTGCAAGTGGGAGATTGTTGGATATATATGCCCTAGAGGCCTACATTGTATAGGATGCTTGGGATATGTATGTACATGACGGTCTTGCTTGATATGATAGTACGCTATTTGGTTTGACTTTGTCTTAACGTATAATATATTTTACTTGGTATATATATATATATGTTGATAAAGCCCATAGGGTGTTTGTCTGACTACCGGCGTTGTGATGGCAGTCATACTAGTGGGAGCTGGATAGTCAATAGGCACACCCTTAGATGTCCCTGGTCGTAGGAGTATCGAGATTGGGCATCGATACTCCGGAGTAGACTAGTGTATACATATCTAGACCCTGACGAGGGGCAATGGATTGGTCCCGCATCCATTGGTGGTGTTCACCTAAGATTGTATACAGATGCTCACTGGGTGTGAGTACACCGGACAGGACTCGCCGAGAACTGACTGGATGGTATTATACCTAACGTCAGATAGCAGTTCTCAGGTGACATGTGTGCAGATAGTCCGTTGACTTAAGGTCATCATTTGTCTCGTGTGAGTTCCCACTGTGCTTTGATTATTACCCTACCACGGCTCAAAGGAGTCGTGCAAACAGGTTTCAGTTGGGCACAGTCCCGAGCCACGTGGAGGCAGTGAGTGACTGTTAGGGATTCGTCTCTCCCGGTATAGGGAGTTGATATCGCACGGTGATCGGTTGGTCATTACCATAAGTCCCTGGCCAGGGCTGATTGAGAATTACTGATAGGTTGATCAGTAGATTCTCGGATGGTGATAGAGCCATACCGACACGACTTGTACGGTTATTAGGGGTCTGACGTCCACCACCTCCCTAGACCATACATGCGATACTCTTAGACGAACAGACCGGACTGTGCGGATATTGTCACAGACAGGCTCAGTAGGATTTCAGATGGGTTACCTCATCAGCTTTCTTATCGACAACTACCTGGGGACCGTTACGTACAGCTAGTGCCGCTTGCGGTCTGTGGTTAAACCCACTGCCAGCGTAGTAGTCGAGTCTTTAGAGTCCCACACAGAGATTTCCCAAACCCAGGTGAAAAGATATAGAGGTCGTATGGTTTTACGACAAAGGTTCGGACGCATACGTGTTTGATCGCACGTGCGACATTCGGACAGTTTTTACTAGCCGGCTTTGGTTTAAGCCAGATTCTAGTATCAGGTTATTGGATTTATACAGTCTAAAGTTTTTCCGTATTTTCACGGATGAGAGGGGCGTTCTCGTAATTTTCCGAGAAGCTTCTAGAAGGATGTGACATAAAGAGAGAGGTGGCATTTTCATTTAATGAATTAGTGACTCATTGTGAATGATTCATCATATCATTAATGCATTATTAAATGCTTAATGACTCATGTAATGAATCACCCACTTGCATTAATGAAACATGATGAATAATCTCTTATTATTCTTTTCTTTTCAATTCATTATGTTTCATATATATCAAGTGAGAAGCTTTATTCATTATAATAATATCATTATCTTCTTCTCACTCTCTCTCTTCAAGTTCTCTCTCCTTCACCAAACCCTAATCCTACCCTCATGAGTTGAGAACAAGGATTAGAAAAGACTAATTACTCCATAACCTATCTCTACATCACCTTAGCTACTCTATTTAGCAACTAGAGAAACTAAGTAACCTCAAGTTTAGAGGTTATAGCTTGGATTAGGGTTCTCGGGTGGATCGTCTATCATGGGAGAAAGCCGAAGAGGACGTGGAGATCCAAAGAGGCCGTAGACAACATCAAGACGAAGGACTAGAACCGTTTGGTATAATCCCTTCGCATAGTAGTTTAAAACTCTATAGCTTTTGTTAAAACTTGATTAGCAAACGATTCATACGGTTAATCGATGTTTGATCATAGAACTTGATTGTTATTCATATTTCCGCCTCCCCACAAGTATTGGGGTGTTGAACATCGACTTACAGGACAACCCCATATCTGAATAAAATTAAGATATGGCCTATTCCCATTCCATATCTCATATGGAGTAGTAGGCACTGATTTGGTCGGAACTCTATTCAATAGATATGCAGCTGTCTTAAGCGCATAACCCCAAAAAGAAATAGGCAACTCAGTGGTACTCATCATAGAGTGCACGATATCTAATAGGGTGCGTTTCTTCCGCTCCGATACACCGTTGTGCTGTGGTGTATACGGAGGAGTAAGCTGAGAGAGAATCCCATTCTCTTTTAGATAATCACGGAATTCCCCGCTCAAGTATTCTCCTCCCTGATTAGATTGTAGGATTTTAATACTTTTGCCCGTCTGGTTTTCTACTTCGCATATATATTCCTTGAATTTCTCAAAATATTCAGACTTTTGTTTCAACAAGAACACATGTCCGAACCTTGAGAGATCATCGGTGAATGTAATAAAGTACGAAAAACCATTCCTGGCATGTGTAGACATAGGACTGCATACATCACTATGTATCAGTTCCAAGAGTTTAGTAGCTCTTTCTCTATGTCAAGTAAACGGAGTTTTGGTCATCTTGCCTTTGAGACATGACTGGCAAGTTTCATAAGATGAAAATTCGATCGAATTCAAATATCCATGTTTATGCAACTTAGCCAGTCTTGTCGCATTGATATGACCTAGTCTACAGTGCCACAAGAAGGCTTCGTTCATTTCTGAACTTTTTCTCTTGTTTGTGTTCTGTACGTTAAGAACTGTAGTTTGATTAAGAATGTATATACCGTTACATTACGTACCAGATCCAATCAACATTTGATTCTGGAAAATGTTTATAACATTATCCTCTAATGTGAGATTATATCCTTCTTTAGTTAGCAAAGAAACCGATATAATGTTGCACATCATCTTTGGTACGTAGTAACAGTCGTTCAGAATCAATATATTACCAGTTGGTAATACAAGGTGATAATCGCCAACTGCCTTGGCTGCAACAATTGCACCATTCCCTACTGTTAGGGATTTATCACCCTTTCCCAGTTCTCTACCTTTCTTTAGCCCATGTAACAAATTACATAAGTGGGATTCTGATCCGGTATCCAATACCCAGGACGTAGAACAAACTGAGAAACAGTTCTCGGTAATGAACACACCCGAAGAAGATGCATCAACATGCCGTTTCTTCGTACGGGTGGCGCGGGAATCCTGATATTCCCCTATCCCTTCCTCAGACTTATGACACTCATAAGATGGAGCGGGACCAACGTTCCCTAGCCCTGTATAAAAGGAGGGTTTGGTCAATACATCCATATTATTATCTTGATTAAGACGTGACATTGGTTGCTGCCTAGAGAAAGAGAGAAGGAAACGCGTTAGCGTGCGCTCTTTGCAACATTAGATTGGTTATTATCTTATCTAATCAGGATGGCTCCCTGTTTTTATCAAATCTTCCTTCAAACCCCAAAAGGTAAGATTAACCGGGATTAATTACACCCTACAAGTTCGCAAATTGTTCGGCTAGGCCAGTGTCGGTACTTTGAGGGAGGTTTCCCGTGCTTTCGCACGGACCTAATTAAAATAAACCTCGTTTCCCTAGAGGCTTAACCCCGTTGACAGCTTTCTAGACACCTACTTGATCGGCTAATTGTAAAGTGCAAAACTCTCCCAGGAGTAACTCTTACTCGCAGTGGGTATCGGGATCCAACTATCACATAGAAGGTATGCAATCTCATTGCAAATTTCAACACTTGAAATTCCCGATAATAGTTTTTACCCCTAGCGTCCTATGACCTTGACGGAGGCCAAACTATCTATAGGGTGCTAGTCAAGTTCAACCCGTTCATTTCTTGATTGAATTATACCCACCCGCACGACCCTTGACGGAGGCCAAACGACGCCGTACAAATACCCTAATCCAATTGCATCTCATGCTACAGATAAGTACTAATCAGCTACCGTACACTACGCCTTGACGAAGGCCAAACTACCGTAGCACGAATACTAAAATAGCACATATCTGAAATGACGGAGGGCTACGCAGTTTTTTAAGAAAACCATGAGCGTAATGAACTTGATATCATTGTAGAATCTAATGTTTTTGAAAAGGAGTGTTTTTGAGGCTTTTGCTAGTTTTGCTAAAGAGGTCACTACCGGTGAAGGGATCTCGGCTTTTTCCTCATCGAATGAGGTGCAGGATATTCAGGAATACTACTATGCAAATCAAGAACTATAGAAGCAATCAAAAACAAAACTGAGTGAGTTGTAGCATTTGATAGTTTCGCTAAAGAGGTCACTCCCGGTGAAGAGATCTCGGCTCTTACCTTATCGAATGAGGTGCTGGATATTCATAAACGAATACCACTGTGCAAAGCAAAACTAGAGCTAGCCTTTTTGAAAATTTGATTCTATAATATTTTTTGGTTTCTTTCTTTTCATTAATCTTATTAATGAAGTCCTATCAATTAATGTTTCCTAAACATTACAGAAAAATGAAACGAAAATATAACGTACGCTCATGCCATCCGCATTCACCACGGGGCCCCGACATGCAACGTTAGGTTACTTAACTTCCGGTAGAGCGGGGCCTGGACTAGAGCGGATGCAAAACATAAGCAACACTTATTATATATCATATATATAATATTACGTTCGTCTTACGCAGTTATATGATCAACATCACAGAAATAAGCAGCGGAAGCAACATATGAAACATTAGATATACTAGGATGTCCGTGTTTTAAATTTAGCTAATAATGTAAAACACGGATTCCATGGTCGTGATGAATAGCCAAACCCACTTCCCTAGACAGGTAAGAGCGTCAAGTAACCCTGCCAATTCTAGAGTTAAGAGACCCGGTCTCAACTCCTTGAGATGGTCTCCCACTGGACTCTAGAACCCGGTTAGTTGTGCTCCCCGCCTTGGGTCTATCCTAATGTGAAAAAGTAAATAATATACAACAGTGGTGACATCACCTCAACCCGGAAGTTCCCCAATAAAAGAATATTACATACAGATTTTACATGAATGAAAATAAAAACCCTCATCTCACATAAACCCCCCGGCTATTCTTTCACGACGATCCAATAAATCATATCAACAGCAACACATGATATCATATATCATCAACGTAAGTAAATATGTGTATCTCTAAAACTCGTTGACATATAGCAACGAGATTGGGATGCTCCACATATTACACTTACGGTCGCAGAAAAAGAAACAGAAAACTACAATAATTAGAATCCGCAATATCTTTAGACATCATAAACCCGGAATATCTCATATTCCGGATTTCATGCCTAACATGTAAAACTTGCATTTTAGTCTTAAATTGAAAACTCTTTTTAATTGGTTGTCGGATAATTCAACAAGATTCCCGACTTAATGATCGCGTACAATACGTAATTGCGACGGAGTTTTGATCCGAATCAAAACTTCGTTGCAATCGATCAATTGAGACTAAACGGCTAGGTTTACAATTATACTAACTAGTTTTCACAAAACTAATTAATCTGGATTCTAATAATTGTATCACACATCACCAATCTTGTAAAATAACCGCGATATTAGAATTCCGCAGGCAATTAGCACACTAGACCAATTTTTCCAAGACTCGAAAAATCCAGTGAGCTAAAGTTCCAAAACCGATCGTTTTGAGCCAATCCGGGAGTCGAAACGAACTTGAAACCCGCCCGAATCTTTGCGAAGGTGAAGACCCCAAAATTAACTGTCGAATAGGGGGCCTCGGGGGGGGGGGTACCCACCTCTGGGGGCCACGTCGAGGTGGCCCCCAGAAGTTGGCAGACCCGAGAGCACCATTTAGGGTGCTCTCGGGTCACCCACCCCCAAGGCCACCAAGTGGTGGTCTTGGGGTGTGGGTCCACCCTATGGTCCCCCCAGAGGTGTCCCCGAGATGCACACGCTCCACCCCGCAGCTTCTCAGTTCAAACCGTGACCACGTGGGGTGTGCAAACATCTCAAAACATTATTTTCGAAACCGTTTTTATCGGCAGTTTTCGCGCGACAAAAACGGCGGATTTCTAACGTCACTACAAGTTACCCTAATGTTCTAGCTTGGCTCTGATACCATGAAAGTCGACCCTAGCACCGATAAGGGGTTTTAAGTGGCATGGAGCATGCCAAAATCAAATTTCTCTAGGTGCTAAGCTAGACTAAACAAGATCATTGCTAGAATTTTAGGGTTTTTAGCTATGTGATGTGAACAACTTAAGAAAGTTTAAGGAGTTATACCCTATAGGATCAAGTCCTTCTCTTCTTAATCTCCTTGTAGTTGTCCTCTTGACTCCTCTAGACTCTACTTCGAGTTGAACGAACCTCCTCGTAGATCTTCGCGTCGAAGATGATCCACCCGAAGCTTACAAGGTCAAGCTCTTTCTTCACTAAACACTTTGGTGAAAGAAACACTTTACACTTGATAGCTAGTCAAGTGTAGAATGATGAATTAAGGGATTAGATTTGCTCATGTATTCAGAAATTCATGATTCACATCACATGTAAGGGTTTGGAATTTTGAAGTAATATGAGGAAGAAGAAGATGAGAGTTAGAGAGCTCAAGAAGGAGCAAACATGGAAAAATGGCTAAGTGTTGGAATGAAGTAAGAATGAATGGCAACACTTGACCCCCACTCATTCAAGCATAGAATTTTGCAATATAAAATTGCAACCATGCTTGAATAGTGAGTCGAGATGAATAAACAAAGAATTAAACCCATGCTTGCAACCATGCTTCCATTTTCAACATCATTTTCTATTTTTCATAAAATTTGAAAATACCATGCTTCATATATATATATATAATATATTAATATATATATATAAATATATCATATATATATATATATATATTATGAACAATAATTAGTGAGCTAATAATGTTAGTTAAGATATAATTATATCACATATAATGTATATCACATTATTAAATCAACACTTGATTTAATAATTCGGTTATATCATATATAACTGACTAATATCATTTATCTGTATATCACATTATCGAATCAACACTTGATTCGATAATCTGGTTATATCACATATAACCTAACACGATAACAGATAAGTGCCAGATTACAATAAGGCTTCACATACACGTATTGAATCAGGCCCACACACATATCACATATATGTGTCCAACTTCGTTTCGCTTGAACCAGGAAACTTCTGTGTGGGACTCAAAAGACTCGTCAATACGCCAGCAGTAAGTGATGATCACATCAATCACCTACAAGCCGTCAGCGGTACTAGCTGGACGTAACGGCTATCCGGGTATTGAGCGATTAGAAGATCAACAAGCAAGCTTGTCCATACTCTCTTGAAGCCTATCAGTAACACTTCCGTACAGTCCGGTCTCTTCGTCTGATATGTCGCATATCATGTATAGGGGTGGTAAACATTAGTCCCCAGTAACGTGATAAGTCATGCCGATGTCTGGCCTATAACGGTTTGTGAAACTACTGATAACTCTTATCAGTAAATCTCAGCAGCAACTCTTGCCAGGGACTTCCAGTTATAGCCAATCGAGCATAGCGCAACATCAACCCCTAATACCGGGAGACGAAACCCCTCCTATAGCTCATTGCCTCCATGTGACTCGGGACTGTACTCAAAATCCACCTATTTGCACGACTCCTTTGAGTCGTGGCAGGGAGAAAATCAAAGTACAGTGGGAGCCACACAAGACTTTATGACGATCTCGGGTCTACAGACTAACCTGTACAAGTGTCACCAGAGGACTGCTATCTGACGATAGGTATACTAACACATAGGAGTCCTCGGCGAGTCCTGTTCGGTGTGCCCATTCTCCAATGAGCACCTGTGTACAATATTTGATGTCACACACCAATGGTTGTCGGATCAACCATCGCCCTCTAAGGGACAAGAAACGTACACACTAGTCTACTTTGGAATATCGATGCCCTGGTCTCGATATTCCCACGACTAGGAACTGATTAAAGGATGTACTTATGGACCACCCTGGCTCCACTAGTATGATCTCATCATAATCCTGGTAGTCAAGTGCATATCCTCAGGGCTTTATCAACATGTGAGAGCAAGACAGTAATGAATACCAGTCAACATGTTAAGATAAAGAGTAACCGGATAGCATACTATCATATCGAGCAAGAAAGTCCTCTAAATATATATGTCCAAGCATCCACTATAATATACATCACATGTACAATAATGGCCTCTAGGGCATATATATAACTAACATCAACTTCAAAACCGAAGTAACTAGGGTACTTAGTTCGCTAATCTAAGTAGCCTAGATGATGTATAGTAGCTAATAGATTGTTTTATCTTATTAGATCCTTTGTTTCACAACACATGTGAGTATAAAGATCACTTGAGGAAGAAGGAGAGAAAATGAAGAGAGAGAATGAAAACTTGTAAATGAGCCAGTGATGTCTTGTGCGGAGAATGGTTCATTTCTTTCAATAACGAAGCATGTATTATTTTCACATAGAAAATAACTCACCATGCTTCAATAGTGTAGCCAAACAAATAAACAAATGATGAACCATGCTTCACATCCATACCATAAATATCTCTCAAATTCCACCTCATTAATCCATTTACAAAAATAGATAAATCGATAATGAGGTGTCCCCTTCTAGAAGCATATCTTGCCAAATTACAAGAATGCCCTCACCGTATATACATACCCGTTTTCATATTCCGAAAAATACGAATACAATGAGATGATAACAATTCAATAATACAATACTATGATCCGGCTTAAACTAAAGACCACTAGTATTATCCGCCTGAACAGCATCCGTGTAGCCAGTACACGTATATGATCGGAACCCTGCCGTAAAACCATACAGCCTCTACATCGTTTGCTCGAAGTAGGGAAACCCTATGTGTGGGACTTTAATGACTCGACAGTACGCTAGCAGTGGGTTTAACCACAAGTACATCAGCGGTACTAGCTGCACGTAACGGCTCCCAGGTGTCTATCGATAAGAAGGCCGATGAGCAAACTCATTCGAACTCCTACTGAGCCTATCTGTGACAATCTCCGTACAGTTCGGTCTGTTCATCTGAGATACTCACATATTGTGCCTAGAGGGATGGTAAACGTCAGACCCCTAATAGCGCAATAAGTCGTGCCGGGCCAGAGTCCCAAACATCCTGAGAAACTACTGGAGTACCTACCAGTAAATCTCGCTTGCCCTGGCCAGGGACTTTGTGTAATGGCTTTCCGAACACAGCGCGATATCAACCCCTAATACCGGGATAGACGAATCCTATCTAACCGCTATTGCCTCCAAGTGCTTCTGGGATGCACCCAACTACTACCTGTTTGCATGACTCCTTTGAGCCGTGGTAGGGTAGTAATCAAAGAACAGTGGGAACATACTTGAGGCGAAATGCGATGTCAAGTCAACGGACTAAGCCGTACTCATGTCATCTGGGAACTGCTACCTGATGATAGATATAATACCAACCAGTAGTTCCCAACGAGTCATGTCCAGTGTAACTCATAACCTAATGAGCACCTATATAGTATCTCCATTACGACATACTAATAGCCGTTCGATAGACCATCTCCCTTACTAGGATGAGAAGCGTATACACTAGTCTACTCTGGAGTATCGATGCCCCGTCTCGATAATCCTATGATTAGGGACCTGTATAAGGATGTGATTATAGACTATCCATCCCCCACTAGTGTGACTTCCATCACAACGCTGGTAGTCAAGTAAAGATCTTAAGGGATCTACCAATATGTATAAGCGATATGCTAAAAGAAACACATGCACATATTGAGGTAGAATCAAACGAAGTAGCATACTACTATTTCGAGCAAGACTGTTATTATAACTGTGAATATCCCAAGCTTCTAATATGTAATATGCAATCCAGTATGATATAATAATGGCCTCCAGGGCATATCTCACTAACAGTCTCCAGGACAATCCGTAAATTCTCGGCATGTTCTTTTCGATTCTTTGAATACACCAAGATGTCGTCGATGAAAATAACAACAAACCTGTCTAGCTACTCTAGGAAAACCTGGTTCATCAGATTCATAAATATGGCTGGTGCATTGGTCACTCCAAATGGCATCACGAGAAATTCAAAATGACCATAGCGAGTCCTGAATGCTGTCTTGGGAATATCAGACTCTTTGACGTTCACCTGATGATAACTCGAACGAAGATCTTGTTTTGAGAAAACACAAGACCCACATAGCTGATCGAACATATCGTCGATGCGCGGTAGTGGAAACTTTTCTTTATCATGACTTCGTTCAGAACTCGGTAGTCTATGCACATTCTGTATGAACCTTCCTTCTTCTTCACAAGCAAAACTGGAGATCCCCAACTTGAAGTACTTGGACGAATCCATCCTTTCTTCAAAAGTTCCAACTGAGTACGAATCTCCTCCAATCTTTCAGGACTTAAGCGATATGGGGATTTGATCACCGGTTGTGCACCAGGTACTAAGTCAATACTGAATTCAAGAGCTCGATCGGAAGGAAAACCTGATATATCTTCAGGGAATAAATCCTCAAACTCTCGAACTACTTCTTGCTTGTCATCTTCCGCTTGTATTGTTGCAATCGCAGCCTTCCTTGGTTTAGCCTTATAGGTGCTAGGCTCCAGAGTACGGTCTCCACTCTTGAAATAAAAGACCGAATGATCTGGAATCTTGAATAATACCCTCCTTTGACGACAGTCGATGGTAGCGAAGAAAGTTCCTAGCCAGTCCATTCCCAAGACTACATCGAAGTTCGGTATGTCTAACATCTTGAAGTCCGCATAAAATTCTCTGCTGCAGAAGTCCATTGGACACAGATCGTATCCCAGAGTTACCTTTAGAACGCTGTTCCCTGAACTAACATTCCAGCTGGATATGAGCGGTTTAACTAGAATCGCATGAGTTCGGACGAACCGTTGCGACATAAAGCAATGTGATGCTCCAGTATCGAAGAGTGCTAAGGCAGGTATGGAAGCTAACAAGATTGTACATAAGTTGTGTGGGATATGTTTAGCTATAGGAAAAGAAACATTGATGTGTAAAGATTGAAAAGGTTTGAAAGATTGGAATTTACTAGTGATGACTTGGCCAGTGGCTTCAGCTTCTTCCATAGTCGTTGTGAAAGCCTATCGCCTAGGTACATTCCTCCTTGCTGGAGGCACATTCCTACGTCCGTTCCTCTGTCCTTGCGGAATATTCCTTTGTGCATGATGGAACTGACGAGGAGGCTGTGCAGGAGGTCCATAAGGAAGTGGAGCTGGGAGAGTAAGACGAGGTGCAGGAGCCTGGATAGCTGGCCACTGTGGATAGGTGATCCCTGGTCGAGGTGCGGGAGCTGGGGTCAGAAGATGTGGGCAATCTCCAATAGCGTTAGTGGATGCGCCACAAACTAAGCAAATGTGGTTAGCACGCCTGCAGTCCTTCACTAGGTGTCCATTGCTCTTGCAATAGAAGCAAAAGTCTGGACTGGGCTGATTAAAAGTTACTCCTGGTCTCCTGGGTACAAATGGTGGCCTGGAAGAGGCTCCTCCCGCTATCTGAGTAGCTGGGTGCTTCATACCGGCAGACTGAGGTATGCTTTTCTTCTTTAAAACTACCTCATATCTTCGGGCAGGCTTCATAGAGATCGTGGGTTAGGAAATCCCCTGTAGCTAATGCAGCTTGGATCTCCGGGTCCAACCCTTACTGAAATCTTCGAGCTCTGATCTCAGCAGTCGGTATGAGATGTGCAACGAACCTGGTACGACCTTGTGTTAGCAGAGTAATATGTGATATTAGAAAATTGAATATTGAGACATATCTTACTTGCTAAGCAAGGTGAGCTCAACATCTTACCTGCAGAGTAATATGTGATATTAGGAAATTGAACCATGTTGCGGGTGGATGAATTGCTGCTCCATATCAAAACGGGCAGTGTCGAGAAAATATTTCGCGTAGAACATGTCGCGAAAAGTCATCCATTCAATCGGCTAGGCAAGACGGCTTTCTTCAGCCTTTCACTATATTCTGGCGTTGTCTGTAAGTTGCAGCTTCGCAACTCTCATCCAAGCCATCTTTGGCACTTGTGCTCCTGTCAGGTAATCTTCAATAGACAGAGCCCATTCCTCTGCCTCCAGGGGGCTCTTTTCCCCAAAAAAGTTCTTCGGATTCAGTGCCCGGAATTGCTTCACTCCGGGTGCCTCAGATTCTAGGCGGTGCAATAGGATAGCAGTCTACTGCTGCTGTCCTTCCAAGAGGCTCTTGATTGCCTCAAGAAATACCGTCTACTCATTGATAGTGTTAGTTATATGTATGCCCTAGAGGCCATTACTGTACATACGATGTATATTGTATTGGATGCTTGGACATATATAGGGAGGACTTTCTTGCTCGACATGATAGTATGCTATCTGGTTGTACTTTATCTTAACATGTACTCTGATTGTCTCTATGTTACATGTTGATAAAGCCCTTATATCGACACGACTTATAAAGCTACTGGGGTCTGACGTTTACCACCCCTAGGCGAGATATGCGACATATCAGACGACGAGACCGGACTGTACGGGAGTGTTACTGATTGGATTCATGGGAGAGAGTACAGGCTTGCTTGTTGATCTTCTGAGCGCTCAATACCTGGGTAGCTGTTACGTTTAGCTGACCGCTTGCAGCTTGTGGGTGTTTGATATGATCATCACCTACTGCCGGTGTATTGACGATTCTTTAGAGTCCTACACAGAGGTTTCTTGACTCAGGAAAAACGGAATAGGAGCACATATATGATATGTGCGGGACCGAAGATAATGCGATATGTGATACCGTATTGGATTCTTGCGATATGAGATATCGGCCGGGTATATGTGATATAGCCGGGTCATCGTATTAGTCGGTTATATGCGATATGGCCGGATTGTCGGATCAAGTGTTGATTCGATAATTTAATGTATAATAATATATATGATATATTAAATTACATTAACTAATATTAGCTCACTAAAAGATTCATTTTCTCACGGGATAATACATTGATATATATGCGATATATGTTAATTGTATTATTTTCTATTGTTACAAAATATATTGTATATGTGATATATAATATTGTAACATGTTAGGGTTACAAATTTAACAATGGTTTAGGGTTTAAACTTGGTTAGGGTTTGGTTAGGGTTAGCTTTTGCATGAAGCTTCCATGAAGCTTCATGAAGCTTTGACTTTGTGTTTTGCTTGATATTTTGTGAAGATATTATGTTAACCAAATCCAAACCATTAACTCTAGTTAATTCTCTACAAGGGTTAACTCCTTCATGCTTAACCCTTGGTTAGATTTGTAACCACTACATTAATTCATTATTCATCACAAAAGGATTCTATCATCTTCTTCCTTGAGTTCCTTCTTGGAAAAAGCTTTCTAGCTTTTTGCTAAGTGATGAAAGTGAGTGAGAATATGAAAACAAATGTAAATCCCCGTTTCCATATTATTAAAAGTTTTTCCTATTTTTCTAAATCCCAGAAATTTACTTTTTCCTCGTATATTGTTGGAGGAAGGTGGTTGCTTGAATCCCAATGTTTATATTTCTCCTTTACCCTAAAAGTCAAAACCCAAGATTTTAAAACTAATTTGGAAAACCAAACACAAACCAAAATTTAAAAGCAAATAAAATATTTTACCAAACCCAAACTTTAATCATTCCCTCAGCCCACAAATTTAAAACAAGTTTTTAAATCCCCAGCCCGTTTCCTCTTCAGCCCATGGGTTAATGTTTAGAAAATTTAAATCTGATTTTACAGCCCCGGACCGTTTCTCACACTCAGCCCACTTCGTGTTTTTTTTTAAAAGGAAATTTTTTAATCGGGCCCGGCCCAGCTCAGAAGCCCGCCTCCTCATCGAACCCGACCTGACCCGACCGTTACTTCTTCTTCCCCACTTCTTTTTCCCGCTCACTCTTCCTTTTCTCGCGACCCACGTCCCCGAGCTCCCCACGTCGCCCTCGCCGTCGCCCACGACCCCGGCCACGACTCCCTCAAACTCTCACTCTCCAACTCCTCATCTCCCTCTCACTTTCCAACTCCTCAAAACTCTCCCACCCGGTCGAAAAGTTCCCACGAACCCACCAACAACCCACTGCAACCTCCACCTCCGACGACGACAACTCCTCAGCGATCCCTCACTCCTCTTCCTTCACTCTCTTCTCTCAAGTAACTCACCCCAAGAGCCCCAGTATCTTCCATCGACCCGAGCACCCCCTACCAAGCTTTCCCAGCACTTCCAAACCCACTCACACCCAACCACGGTCACTGCTGCAACCGACGCCGACGAGCCCCCCCTCTGACCTGAACCACCTCTGCGACCCTCTACATCCTCAGCACCATCCTCATCACTCCAAACCCGACTCCCACTGCTCCCCCTCTCTCTCCAAAACCGCACAAAACCCATTCTTTTTTTCCAAGCATTTCACTGTGCACATCGCCGGAGCGACCATCGCCGACATCGTCGACCCCAGCAAGTCCCAGGCCAACCACAGAGCACCACCTCCGCTTCCAGCAAGCACTTGGCGGCTCCGGGCAACTCCGACGCAAAATCCGCATCGCGAGCCAAACTCGCGCAATTCGTTTTACGGCGAACATCGCGCGTTCGTGACACAGTTGTTGCCGTGCGACCCCGAGACATTTTTCCAGGCAAGTGTTTACTTGTTTCATGCTAAAATAATAGTGGTACAAACCTAAATAATCTAGTTTATGAATTTACCGATTCCCGATACGTATTGGGACCTAAGTGTTCGATGCTAGTCTCCAATGATTATAATAGTTTATTTTGACAGAAACTGATATTTTCTGTTGTCCCATTTGATGATAGATATCGTGTATGAATCTCGCTGGAAAATACGATTGTTAGTGACAAAAATTGATACCCCCAAATATGCAGTTAAAACTAATATTTTTCTCGTATCTGAAAATGAATAAAATCACCGTAAATTACATACATACTGGAATGATGCGTTCAAGGTCTTAAATCGAAGCCGACTCGACGAACTTTAACTCTATGTAAAATTTCAATGATTTCTGTTCTGTAACCGTGATGATAATTAGATCGGAATGCGACTCTGGACTGCAGTCCAGAGCGTTTCTGATTATTGTGTACTGTCCCAATACCTGTGTCACTGTGTTTCCTGAAGTTGTATCTTACGGAACTCTACAGTAGATTAAAGATAACTCTGTTAGCTAAACAAAACAGGTGGTTCCATTTCGTTTCATAGCCATTTGCTATTTTAAACTGTATTTAAAAGGGCAGAACATGTAACTGTCCAGAACAGATTCAGAAATAACGTACTGAGGTTAAACTGTGTATAACTTTCAACGTACAGATGCGATCGAGGATCCATCTATTGCGTTGAATACTCTATTGAAAACCCTAGATTTCATTCAACTGTAATATCGCTAAATTCTGTGCCCAACTCGGTGCAATTCGTGTCGCGAAACCGACGTTCAGTTCTGAAACTGAATTTCCAGCCGTGAGCACTTAAAATGAAACAGCTATATCTTGAAAACCGGAATCCCGATTGAACTGAAACAAATTTTGATGAATTGCTGACTTAGTGTTCTATTTATCTTAATTGTATCATTTTGCTGAATTCTTAATATATTAATTTATACAATTTATTTTAGTCAATGACATGCATGTTGATTCATAACATACATAGCTTATTGGTAGCATACATACATATATCATACCCTTGCCATATACTCAGTGTTCGTGCGTGTGGACATTGCATTATCGTGCGTGATAGATGTTGGTTTAGGAGTGACGAGTACACCAATGGAAAGTAAATATTCGTGACAGTGATTAATACAGTGAACAGTGATAAAACAGTGCCATTGGTATACTCGTACACGACTAAATCAAGATCATAACTAGTGAGAACCTGGGGAAAAAGGGGAAATCAAAGTGGAAAGAGTATCGTATTTAGCGGGACCGTGTTTAGAGGATGATCATTCGAACCGTGATACTGATACATGTAGGGTAGGATCTAGCGATCCGGCTGACAGGGTTATGTCCCGGGCATGTGGGCCGTTGTCTCGGGTATGTACGAGACTCCTGTTAAACATGATCCTCCTTCCACTATACGATTTCAAACATGACCTAGAGACCGATAGGGACACATAACATATTCTGCATCATATAGTGACATAGTGATTACTTGCATTGTTCTTACACCAGTATTACCTCATATATCTGTTTCATCTTATTATAATAATATTGTTATTGTGTCGCTCTTACGACCTGAGTATGCATGCTCAGATCCCGCGGGAGGACCAGCACAGGAGACGGATCTACCCTTCGAGTTCACAGAGATATAGTCTGGTGTACTTCCTATCTTTACTGCTTTCCATAAAAGTGATCGTGAGATTGACTTTGGTTAGTATTTGTTCTTGTTATCTGTAATGTGTGAACAATGGAATATTAATGTAATAAATTAGTGATGTGATTCCCTTACCACTGCGCTTTATTTACTGATTACCATGTAATGCTAGAAGCCGAAGTGTGACTACGGCGGGATGATTCCTTGACCGTAGGAGCATGGCTAGCCTAGTCATCCCTCGTTTCCCGTATTTTAGGAAGCGGGGCGTGACATGGTTTAGTTGGTATCAGAGCCTGTGTTTAGTATCAAGGGATAACATTAACTAAACTGTATTACGTTATTCCTGTTTCACTACTCTTGTTTTTCATCCTTGAATCTGATCCTATCCTTTTGAATCTTCCAGTGATATGACGTCCCCGAACGACCCCTCCTCGGAATCCAGCTCTCAGGACCGCACGGAAATAATACTTAGTGCACTGAACACTCTCGCGGAAGCTCAGGAGAGGAAGACATATTTGCTCACTGAGGGACTCAGGGCGATTACCGCCGCAGGAGGACCCTCCGCACTTATTACCGCCCCCGAGGGCGTTGTTCCACCAGCTTATCATGCTAGGACTGGTACAGTATCAGACTTCCGACGGTTACACCCAGCTGCATTCACAGGGCTAGCTGAACCCCTTGAGGCTGAGCAATGGCTGGTGAACATGGAGAATTTATTGACTGCCGCCAGGGTTCCAGAGGAAGATAGGGTGGACGTGATAAAGAATCAATTAGAAGACGAAGCCCGTACATGGTGGTCGGTGGAAGAAAGCAGACTTGACGGGCCGATCGAAAGGAGCAAGTTTAAGGAGTGCTTCCTAGATCATTATTTTCCTTCCACAGCCAAGGCAGAAATGGAGGAGAGGTTTATTCTTTTGAAGCAGAATGGACGCCCAGTGGACGTTTATGCGGCAGAGTTCAACCGCTTGAGTCGTTTTGCTCCATACATGGTCGCCTCAGAGGTCACCAGGGCCAGACGTTTCCTTTAGGGGTTAGATTTCGAGTTGCAGCAGTTGATTGCATCGTTGGATTTACAGACTTTCGCACAGGTACTCAACGCAGCGAGAGTTCAGGAGCAATTGATTAACAAGTTCAGGAGACCCCCAGTCGTTCCAGCACGTACCCACACGCCATCTCGAGGAGCCATACCGGTTCACAGGCCAGGAACGACACAAATGAAGCGCCCGTTCGTACCACAGCATCGCCTCCAGAGACAGGGCGTAGTTTGCGGCTATTGCGATAGAGGTGGACATACCCAGAAGGACTGTCGCCGTGCCAAGGGACAGTGCTTGATTTGCGGTTCCAGTCAGCACAAGATTGGCAGTTTCCCTGAGCGAGCAGAGATACAGGGAGGTTCTGGACCGCCACAGCAGAGGCCGCAGGAGCAGAGATAACCCTTTACAGGTCGCGGTCAGGGACGGGCTTTCACCTTGACCGCCGAGCAGGCAGAGGCGTCAGGAGACGTGGTTACAGGTACTCTGCTCGTACATTCCTTGCCAGCTAGAGTTCTTTTTGATTCTGGAGCATCGCATTGTTTCTTGTCTGAGCATTTCACTGATACACACTCAATACCACATGAACCACTAACAAAGGGATGGGAAATTCATACGGGTAATGGCATTATAATATCTAGTCGAGAATGTATATTATGCCCGGTTGTAGTGTGTGGCAGGGAATTCTATGCGAATTTCCTTCTGATTGGGACAGGCAGTTACGACGCAATTCTTGGGATGGATTGGATGAGCACTTTTCATGCTGTTATCGATTGTCGTGCAAGGAATGTGATCTTCCGCATTCCCAATCACCTGGAGTTCATTTTCGAGGGCGGAAGCGAATCTTTGGAGCCAGCTAAATACAGAGCAAAGCCTAAGGAGATGACAGCTATGGAGATTGATAAGAGCCCAGTTCCAGAAATTGTTCGGGACTTTTTGGACGTATTTCCTGAAGATCTACCAGGTCTACCACCTCCTCGAATTTTGGAGTTCTCAATCGACTTGACTCCAGGTACAGCCCCAGTATCTAAAGTCCCATATAGAATGGCACCAGTTGAGTTGGCGGAATTGAAGAAGCAGGTTGAAGAACTATTGGAGAAGGGATTTATTCGGCCAAGCGCTTCACCGTGGGGTGCACCAGTTCTGTTAGTAAAGAAGAAGGATGGATTGCTGCGAATGTGTATAGATTATCGGGAGCTGAACAAGGTCACGATAAAGAACAAGTACCCAATCCCGCGCATTGACGACCTATTCGATCAGCTAAGTGGAGCCAAGGTATTCTCGAAGTTGGACCTCCGTTCTGGATATCATCAAATCAGAGTAGCAGCCGGGGATGTGTGCAAGACGGCTTTCAGGACCCGATACGAACATTACGAGTTCCTTGTGATGCCGTTCGGTGTTACCAATGCCCCAGCAATATTCATGGACTTGATGAACAGGGTGTTCGCAAAATACTTGGACACGTTTGTCGTTGTGTTTATCGACGACATACTTGTCTACTCGAAGACCCAGGAAGAGCACGCTGAACATTTGCGCACGGTCCTACAAATTCTTCGGGAAGAGAAGCTGTATGCGAAGCTAAGCAAGTGTGAATTCTGGCTCGACAAGGTACAGTTTTTGGGACATATTGTTTCGGGCGAAGGCATCTCGGTGGACCCGGCAAAGATAGAATCTGTCAGAGATTGGCCGACGCCGAAGTCAGTGGTTGAGATCAGGAGTTTTCTGGGATTGGCAGGTTATTATCGGAGATTCGTCCAAGATTTCTCAAGAATCGCGGAACCATTGACGAGGCTGACACGGAAGGACGTGCCGTTTACATGGAAAGAGGAGTGCACTCAGACATTCGACACACTAAAGCAGAAATTAACCACGGCGCCTATTCTTACTGTACCAGATGATTCAGGTGGTTTGGTGATACACAGTGATGCCTCAGGGAAGGGTTTAGGCTGTGTTTTGATGCAGCACGGCCGAGTGGTTGCTTACGCCTCTCGACAACTGAGAAATCACGAGAAGAACTACCCCACACATGACTTGGAGTTAGCTGCGGTAGTCTTTGCATTGAAGATTTGGAGGCACTATCTATTGGGTGAGAAAGTAGAGGTGTACACAGATCACAAAAGTTTGAAGTATGTTTTCACCCAGAAGGAACTAAATATGAGGCAGCGCCGATGGCTAGAGCTGATGGCAGATTACGACTTGGACCTTCAGTATCACCCGGGGAAGGTGAATGTTGTACCAGATGCGCTCAGTCGCAAGCCAGCGGTCATGATGTTGACCGATCAGAGGAGCATTATTGAGGACTTTCAGAGACTTGAACTTGAAGTCGTTACGCCGAACGCCCTCAGTCAACTTTGGCAGCTACAGGTGCAATCTTCTCTGGTGGATCGCATCAAGACTGCACAAGCGGATGATCCCCGATTGCAAAAGTTCAGAGAGGAAATGGAAGCTGGACTGAGAACGGATTTGATTATACATGAAGATGGCTCTCTGAGATTCGGTAGCAGACTCTGCGTACCTAAGGGAGGTGTTCGAGAAGAAGTGTTGGCTGAAGCCCACAGTTCAGCTTATTCTGTGCATCCGGGAAGTACAAAAATGTATCAGGACCTAAAGCAGCACTTTTGGTGGAACGGAATGAAGCGGGAAATTGCGAGGTTCGTATCCAGGTGCTTGGTATGTCAGCAGGTGAAGGCGGAACATCAGAGGACAGCAGGACTGTTACAACCCCTGCCGATACCGGAATGGAAGTGGGAGCACATTACTATGGATTTCGTGACGGCCTTACCACGGAGCCCTAGGGGCAATAATGCCATTTGGGTTATCGTCGATCGCTTCACAAAAGCTGCACACTTCCTACCTTTCCGAGTGGGACAATCGACAGAATCATTGGCAGAAAGATATATGCAGGAGATTGTACGACTTCACGGTGTTCCAGTCAGCATTGTGTCAGACCGGGACACGAGATTCTTGTCACACTTTTGGAAGAGCTTACAGGAGAGCTTGGGTACCCGCCTTAATTTCAGCACAGCTTACCACCCACAGACGGATGGACAATCCGAGCATACGATTCAAACGCTCGAGGACATGTTGAGAGCCTGTATGTTGGACTTTCAGGGTTCCTGGGAGGACCATCTGCATCTAGTCGAGTTCTCTTATAACAATAGTTATCAGGCTAGTATTCAGATGGCTCCTTTTGAAGCACTATACGGGCGGAAGTGTCGATCCCCAGTTTGTTGGGATGATGTGGGAGAACGAAGACTACTGGGCCCCGAACTCATTGTTTAGGAAGTCGATAAAGTCCAAATGATCAGACAGCGTATCAAGGCGGCTCAGGATCGACAGAAGAGTTGGGCAGATACCAGCAGAAGAGCACTTGAGTTCGAAGTCGGAGATCATGTATTCTTGAAGATTTCCCCTACTCATGGAGTTATCAGGTTCGGAGGTCGGGGAAAGCTTAGTCCCCGTTTATCGGACCTTTTGAGGTGCTAGAGCGAGTAGGAGAGGTGGCCTATCGACTCGCCTTGCCTCCATCGCTAGCTGGTGTGCACAATACCTTCCACGTGTCATAGTTGCGGCGTTATGTTCGGGATGAGAGCCATGTCCTGGACCATTCGGAGCTAGTTTTGGGTACCGATTTATCGTACAAGGAGCAGCCTACTACCATTCTCGACCGCAGAGAGAAAGTGCTGAAGAATAAGGTCATTCCGTTAATCCGAGTGTCTTGGGGCGGTCGTTCCCCAGGAGAATCCACCTGGGAGCGGGAGGAAGACATCCGTGATCGTTATCCACATCTTTTTGTTTAGTACATTGTATTCTTGCATCCTTGTCAAATTCGAGGACGAAATTTTTTTTAAGGGGGGTATGATGTAAATCCCCGTTTCCATATTATTAAAAGTTTTTCCTATTTTTCTAAATCCCTGAAATTTACTTTTTCCTCGTATATTGTTGGAGGAAGGTGGTTGCTTGAATCCCAATGTTTATATTTCTCCTTTACCCTAAAAGTCAAAACCTAAGATTTTAAAACTAATTTGGAAAATCAAACACAAACCAAAATTTAAAAGCAAATAAAATATTTTACCAAACCCAAACTTTATTCAGTCCCTTAGCCCACAAATTTAAAACAAGTTTTTAAATCCCCAGCCCGTTTTTTTTTCAGCCCATGGGTTAATGTTAAGAAAATTTAAATCTGATTTTACAGCCCCGGCCCGTTTCTCACACTCAGCCCACTTCGTGTTTTTTTTTGAAAAGGAAAATTTTTAATCGGGCCCGGCCCAGCTCAGAAGCCCGCCTCCTCATCGAACCCGACCCGACCCGACCGTTACTTCTTCTTCCCCACTTCTTTTTCCCGCTCACTCTTCCTTTTCTCACGACCCACGTCCCCGAGCTCCCCACGTCACCCTCACCGTCGCCCACGACCCCGGCCACGACTCCCTCAAACTCTCACTCTCCAACTCCTCATCTCCCTCTCACTTTCCAACTCCTCAAAACTCACCCACCCGGTCGAAAAGTTCCCACGAACCCACCAACAACCCACTGCAACCTCCACCTCCGACGACGACAACTCCTCAGCGATCCCTCACTCCTCCTCCTTCACTCTCTTCTCTCAAGTAACTCACCCCAAGAGCCCCAGTATCCTCCATCGACCCGAGCACCCCCTACCAAGCTTTCCCAGCACTTCCAAACCCACTCACACCCAACCACGGTCACTGCTGCAACCGACGCCGACGAGCCCCCCCTCTGACCTGAACCACCTCTGCGACCCTCTACATCCTCAGCACCATCCTCATCACTCCAAACCCGACCCCCACTGCTCCCCCCCTCTCTCCAAAACCGCACAAAACCCATTCTTTTGTTCCAAGCATTTCACTGTGCACATCGCCGGAGCGACCATCGCCGACATCGTCGACCCCAGCAAGTCCCAGGCCAACCACAGAGCACCACCTTCGCTTCCAGCAAGCACTTGGCGGCTCTGGGCAACTCCGACGCAAAATCCGCATCGCGAGCCAAACTCGCGCAATTCGTTTTACGGCGTACATCGCGCGTTCGTGATACCGTTGCTGCCGTGCGACCCCGAGACATTTTCCAGGCAAGTGTTTACTTGCTTCATGCTAAAATAATAGTGGTACAAACCTAAATAATCTAGTGTATGAATTTACCGATTCCCGATATGTATTGGGACCTAAGTGTTCGATGCTAGTCTCCAATGATTATAATAGTTTATTTTGACGGAAACTGATATTTTCTGTTGGCCCATTTGATGATAAATATCGTGTATGAATCTCGCTGGAAAATACGATTGTTAGTGACAAAAATTGATACCCCCAAATATGCCGTTAAAACTAATATTTTTCTCGTATCTGAAAATGAATAAAATCATCGTAAATTACATACATACTGGAATGATGCGTTCGAGGGCTTAAATCGAAGCCGACTCGACGAACTTTAACCATATGTAAAATTTCAATGATTTCTGTTCTGTAACCGTGATGATAATTAGATCGGAATGCGACTCTGGACTGCAGTCCAGAGCGTTTCTGATTATTGTGTACTGTCCCAATACCTGTGTCACTGTGTTTCCTGAAGTCGTATGTTACGGAACTCTACAGTAGATTAAAGATAATTCTGTTAGATAAACAAAACAGGTGGATCCATTTCGTTTCATCGCCATTTGCTATTTTAAACTGTATTTAAAAGGGCAGAACATGTAACTGTCCAGAACAGATTCAGAAATGACGTACTGAGGTTAAACTGTGTATAACTTTCAACGTACAGATGCGATCGAGGATCCATCTATTGCGTTGAATACTCTATTGAAAACCCTAAATTTCATTCAACTGTAACATCGCTAAATTCTGAGCCCAACTTGGTGCAATTCGTGTCGCGAAACGGACGTTCAGTTCTGAAACTGAATTTCCAGCCGCGAGCACTTAAAATGAAACAGCTATATCTTGAAAACCGGAATCCCGATTGAACTGAAACAAATTTTGATGAATTGCTGACTGAGTGTTCTATTTATCTTACCTGTATCATTTTGCTGAATTCTTAACATATTAATTTATGCAATTTATTTTAGTCAATGACATGCATGTTGATTCATAACATACATAGCTTATTGGTAGCATACATACATATATCATACCCTTGCCATATACTCAGTGTTCGTGCGTGTGGACATTGCATTATCGTGCGTGATAGATGTTGGTTTAGGAGTGACGAGTACACCAATGGAAAGTGAATATTCATGACAGTGATTAATACAGTGAACAGTGATAAAATCGTGCCATTGGTATACTCGTACACGACTAAATCAAGATCATAACTAGTGAGAACCTGGGGAAAAAGGGGAAATCAAAGTGGAAAGAGTATCGTATTTAGCGGGACCGTGTTTAGAGGATGATCATTCGAACCGTGATACTGATACATGTAGGGTAGGATCTAGCGATCCGGCTGACAGGGTTATGTCCCGGGCATGTGGGCCGTTGTCTCGGGTATGTACGAGACTCCTGTTAAACATGATCCTCCTTCTACTTTACGATTTCAAACATGACCTAGAGACCGATAGGGACACATAACATATTCTGCATCATATAGTGACATAGTGATTACTTGCATTGTTCTTACACCAGTATTACCTCATATATCTGTTTCATCTTATTATAATAATATTGTTATTGTGTCGCTCTGACGACCTGAGTATGCATGCTCAGATCCCGCGGGAGGACCAGCACAGGAGACGGATCTACCCTTCGAGTTCATAGAGATATAGTCTGGTGTACTTCCTATCTTTACTGCTTTCCATAAAAGTGATCGTGAGATTGACTTTGGTTAGTATTTGTTCTTGTTATCTGTAATGTGTGAACAATGGAATATTAATGTAATAAATTAGTGATGTGATTCCCTTACCACTGCGCTTTATTTACTGATTACCATGTAATGCTAGAAGCCGAAGTGTGACTACGGCGGGATGATTCCTTGACCGTAGGAGCATGGCTGGCCTAGTCATCCCTCGTTTCCCGTATTTTGGGAAGCGGGGCGTGACAACAAATGAGAGCAAAAATCCTACTTCATTATCCTCATCTACCCTTGCCCTTTAGATGAGAGTGTTCACTTCATTTAGTGAGTGTTAGCTTGTGTTAATGAAACTTCAAGGTAGATCATCTTTGTTATCGAAGATCGGAAGCAAGCTTGCACCTTTCTCTTCGTGGAGCCTCTCGAGAGTCCGGGACACGATGATCGCAGCGAAGGGACCTCAATACGGAGCTTAAGAAGTGAAGGATCGGATCTACAAAGGTTGTAATCCCTCTTACTTAGTGTTAAAGTGTTTAACATGTTAGTTTTCGCATAATCTCTTGTTTAAAGATCCGGCTTTGGGTTGTTCGGCACGGCTAAATTTTAAATCGGGCATGGTTGATGCCTCGTAGACCCTTGTGCGTGTGCCTAGCAGCCCTACAGTGGTAGCAGAGCCAAGCTAGAGCTTTAGGCGAAGTCTAGACGAACTTTAAACTCCGATCGAACCTCGAAACCCTAATTTGAACCCTTCTCTGGACATTTTCTGAAAATGTGATTTTTTATGAATTAAAAATGCTCAGAAAATAGAGCAGGAAAAACTAAGAATAACTGTGAAGTACGGGCCACTAATGCTTTTATATGACCGCGGAACCGCTGCCAAACCAAGGATTTGGCAGCGGTTTCGCGGCCAAAATTATGACTTAGTCCCTCATATTTTATATATTTATTTTTAGGCCCTTTCTTGTCATTTTTTTCTGGGAATTTTTAATAACACTCAAGTGTTGAGTATTTTAGGGTTGTATTGGGGACTCGTTGATTCGATCAGATAATTTAACTTTGTTTAGTTTGTCCGGGTAATTTTTAGAATCTGTTAAAAAGTTCGAACGGATATCAATAACTCACTTTTTCCCCTGTCGGAAAATTTTCAAAAGTTGGATTTTTCCTTGTGTTTGAAACTTTTGTAAAGTCATGCAAGTAACGCGGTGGACCCTCTAGAAGACAACAAACCTTAACTCGATTATGTGACCGTCTTGAACTGCCTATAAACCTTAGGGTTTGGGGCAGTACGGCGTGCCACATGTGAGGCGTTAGCTTGACCCTTCTACGGCTAGACCATCGGTACTGTAGCATGTGATGGATGTTTTTAAACTGATTTCAAGTGTTGAGATATATTGGGGAAAACTTGGGTGTTTGATTATTCGATCGCAATGTTTAACACTGTCTATTTATCTGGAATGTGATACAATATTTGGAATCCATATGTAGTTATGAGATAACTAATTTGAATGTTATAAATCTAGCAGTTTAGTCTCAGATGATCGGTTGCCACGGAATTTTGATGTGATCAAAAGTCCGTCGCAATCACGTAGCGTACACGGATACTCGCCGAGTAAACTTAACAGACAGCTACGCTCCATAGCCCCGACCAAGTGACTGTAGGAGAACCCCGTCGCCAAAAGCATCCGTTCAGGTGCTCGCGGCAGCGGTGTTCCGCCTTAGTGCACTTCGTTGATGGCATCGGGGGGTGCGGCCGTCTACTAAAGTTTGCGACGAGTATTCGATCAGGACGTCGGAAATCTTGTTGAATTACCCGACTTGATATTGAAAAGAGTTTTCGATAATGAGACTAAAATGCGGGGTTTATAATTGTTAGGCATGTGATATCTAAAGAATTCGTTTGGTGAGGCATGCGATGTCTAAGGAAGTTGCGGATTCCAACTGTTGTAGTTTTACACTTTCTTTTCTGTGACCGTAAGCGTAATATGTGGTGTATCGCCGGTTTCGTTGCTATAAATCAACGAAAATCGGGATACGCATACTTGCTTACGTTGATGATATGAGATATTATGTGTTGCTGTGATATGTTATATTGGATCGTCGCGTTCTGAATAGCCGGGGGTTTTATGTGAGATGAGAGTTTTTCTTTTTCATTCATGTAAAATTCATTTGTATGTAATATTTTTTTTTATTGGGGCACTTCCGGGCTGAGGATGATGTCACCATTGTATATTATTTACTTTTCCGCATTAGGTAGACCCAAGGCGGGGAGCACAAGTAACCGGGTTCTGGGGTCCAGTGGGAGACCATCTCGAGGAGTCGAGACAGGGTCTCCTAACCCTAGAATTGGCAGTGTTGCTTGCCGCTCTCGTAGGGGTCTAGGGATGTGGGTTTAGCTATTCATCGCGACCGTGGAATCTGTGTTTTATACAGGCTCGTATTAAAAACACGGACGTCCTAGTATATCCAATATTTCATATATGTTCTTCTGCTGCAATGTTCTGTGATGAGATCATATTACTGCTAATGTTTATATTATATATATGAGATATATGTTATATTGCAGATTTCGTTTCAAAAGAGATGCTTATGAAGCATAACAAAATGGGACTTCATTAATGAGATTAATGAAATAAAAGAAACCTAAGATTTTGTAGAAACTTGTTTAAAAACTGGTAGCTCTAGTTCTTGCTTTGCTTATCGGTGTTCCTTGTAGAACATCCAACACCTTATTCGATAAGGAAAGAGCCGAGATCCCTTCACCGGGAGTGACCTCTTTAGTGAAACTAGCAGATGGTACAAACTCGGTTTGTCTTTTGATTGCTTCAATAGTTCTTGCTTTTTATAGTGGTATATATGATATACCCTGCACCTTATTCGATGAGGAAAGGACCGACGATCCCTTCACCGGGAGTGACCCCTTTAGCAAAACTACAAAAGCCTCAAAAACACTCCATTTAAAATCACTCGATTCTATAACGATATCAAGTTCATTACGTAAAAGGTTTTCTTAAAAACCCGTCGTAGCCCTCCGTCATTTCAGATAAGTACTTCATACTATTCGTGCTGCGTTTGTTGACCTTGTCAAGGCGTAGTGTGCGGTAGCTATTTATGCTTATCTGCATAAGCATATGATGCGATTGGATTAGGGTAGTCGTGCGACTTTGTTGACCTTGTCAAGGGTCGTGCGGGTGGCTTTAATTCAGATCAGGAAATGACGGGTTGAACTTGACTTGCGGTCTATGGTTTGTTGACCTTGTCAAGGTCATAGATCGCTCGGGGCAAAATTATTTGGAATTTCAAGTGTTGAAATTTGCAATGAGATTGCATACCTTCTATGAGATAGTTGGATCCCGATACCCGTTGCGAGTAAGAGTTACTCCTGGGAGAGTTTTACACATTACAATTAGCCGATCAAGTAGGTATCTAGAAAGGTGTCAACGGGGTTACGCCCCTGGGAAAATGAGGTTTATTTTAATTAGGTCCGTGCAAAAGCACGGGGAACCTCCCTCAAAGTACCGGCACTGGCCTGGCTGAAAGATTGGCGAACTTGTAGCGTGTAATTAATCCCGGCTAGTCTTTATTTTTAGGGTTTGAAGGAAGATTTGACTAAAACAGTGGGAGACATCCTGATTAGATATATTAGATAACCAATCTAATCTTGCAAGAGCATACGCTGAGTGTTTTCTTCTCTCTCTCTCCAGGTAGCGACCATATCATGCCTTAATCAAGATAATAATACGGATATATTGACCGAACCCGCTTGTTATACTGAGCTGGGGAACGTTGGTCCCGCTCCAACTTATAATTGTTATAAGACAGAGCAGGAAATTGGGGAATACCAGATTTCCCGTACCGCCCAAATGAAGAAAGTGCATGCTGATGCATCTTCTTCGGGTGTGTTCATTACAGAGAACTGTTTCTCAGTATTCTTTACGTCCTGGGTATTTGATACCGGATCAGGATCTCACATATGTAATTTATTACATGGGCTACAGATAGGTAGAGAACTGAGAACGGGTGATAAGTTTCATGAGACAGAAAACGGTGCAAGTGTTGCAGCCAAGTCTGTTGGCCACTGTCACCCTGTATTACCAGAATACATTGATTCTGAACCAATGTTATTAGATACCGAACCTGATATACAACATCATATCACTCTCTTTATTAGTAAAGAAAGGATATAATTTTGTATTGTTGGATAATGTTTTGAACATTTCCTATATCAAGAGTTGATCGGTTCAGGTACGTTATCTAAAAGCATAGATATTCTAAATCAAACTACAGTTCTTAGTATACAGAACACACACAAGAGGAATAGTTCAGAAATGAACGAATTCTTCTTGAGGTATTGTAGACTAGGTCATATCAATGCGACCCGACTAGCTGAAGTTACATTGAGATGCATATTTAAATTTGTTTGAATTTACATCTTGTGAAACTTGCCGGTCATGTCACAGAGATAAGATGACCACAGCTCTGTTTATTGGAAACAGAGAAAGAGTTAGTGAACTCTTGGGATTGATACATGATGATGTATGAAATTCCCCTGTCTACACATGCCAGACCGGTTCTTTGTACTTCATTACATTCACTGATTATCTCTCAAGATTCGGACAGATGTTCCTGTTGAAACACAAGTCTGGAACTTTTGAGAAATTCAATGAATATAAGTTAGAAGTAGAGAACCAAAAACGGGTATAAGTATTATGTCTTTTGATGAGATCAAGGAGGAGAATACTTGAGCATGGAATTCCTGGACTATTCTAAAGGAGAATGAGATTCTCTCTCAGCATTACTCCTCCGTATACACCACAGCACGTCAGTGTATCGGGGCGGAGCAATTAGCACCCTATGTGATATGGTGTTCTCTATGATGAGTACTACTGAGTTTCCTATTTCCTTTTGAGAGTTTTGCACTTGAGAAGTTGCATACCTATTGAATAGGGTTCAAATCAAATCAGTTGCCTACCACTTCATATGTGATATGGAAAGGGAAGAGCCCATATCTTAAGTTTGTTAAGATTTGGGGTTGTCCGGCTTATGTCTAAAAAGAAAAATCCGGACAAGCTCGAGGCAAAGTCAGATCTGTGAAAGTTTGTTGGATATCCCAAGCATACGCAAGGGAATATCTTCTACCTAACCGAGGAACAAAAGATGTTTTGTTTCTCAATATGCCACCTTTGTGAAAGGGAATTTCTTGTGAAAAAATTAGTGGTCATGAGGTAGAACTGGAAGGAGTTCCGGCTATACAAACTACCACAGATGATTTGATAGAACTAAATGATTCAATAGTTTCCAACGAACCTCGGCCTCTCCGCCGATCTAGTAGGGTTCCTCACCCACCTGAGAGATACTTCGGTTTCTCTATGACAGTGGGAGCGAGGATTACATCATGAGATGATGACCCAACTAGTTTCGAGCAGGCCATCAGGAGTGGGACTCTGTAAGAATGGCTGGATGCTTAGCGATCTGAGATGGAATCCTTATACACCAACAAAATATGGACTTTGGTTGCTTTATCTGAAGGATTAAATCCCCATCAGGAGCAAGTATATCTTGAGAAGATTACTTGGTGTACATGAAAAAGTTGAGACTTTCAAAGATATGCTTAAGTCCATCCAGATCCTACTTGCCACGGCTACATACCATGACTACGATATCTGGCGGTTGGGTGTCATGACTGCTTTTCTAAATGATGATTTGGAAGAGAGCGTCTATAAGTACACAGCCAGAGGGCTTCGTAAACAGTGGGAGCAGTAGAAACGTGTGCAAGATGCTTTATAGGATAAAGCAGGCATCGCGGAGTTGGAACATCTATTTTGATGTGGTAGTCAAAGAGTTTGACTTCATCAAAATGGTAGATGAACCTTGTATATACAAAAAGGTAGTAGAGAGTATGGTAGTGATCCTCGTAGAGTACGTGGATGACATACTCTTGATAGGGAAGGAGTTTCCTATGCTACGCTCGGTCAATCTCCGCTTATCACAAGGATTCTCTATATAGGATCAAAGTGATACCTCCTAAATCCTGGGTTTTGGATCTATGAGATAGATCTAATTGGATGTTATGATACTTACTAGTTGTAGTGAGATGGTATCAATCGATCCTGGGGAGAATCACTGGAAAGGTTCCAGGGTGATAAGGAAGACTGAATGTCAGTCGCAGGCATTGTCTTTACCCTCAGTGCAGGGACGGTATGTTGGAAGAGTTCCAATGTAGATACCGTGACTTACTAGACGATTAAAGGCAAGATACATCGTTACCAAGGATGCTACCAAAGAGGCAGTCTGGATACATATAAGTTCATGAGATGAACTTCGTTCCTACCAATGTGTAACAATGGAGTTGTGGTTTTAGCCAAGGAACTACCGTCCCATCAGAAATCCAGATATAATTCTTAGGCAGTATCACCTGATCATGGAGATGGTTGATCTCCAGGGAGATAGAGCTTAGGAGAGTAGACACAGAGGACAACAGTGCGGATCCACTCACAAAGCCCTTTTTTCCCAGTAGAGACTTTTATGGGATGGTTGAGTATGAGATACTTCAACCACAGCTAATTGTTGGGTATGTGATACCACAACAGATGGCCCTAGTGCAAGTAGGAGATTGTTAGTTATATGTATGCCCTAGAGGCCATTACTGTACATACGATGTATATTGTAATGGATGCTAGGACATATATAGGGAGGACTTTCTTGCTCGACATGATAATATGCTATCTGGTTGTACTTTATCTTAACATGTACTCTGATTGTCTCTATGTTACATGTTGATAAAGCCCTTAGGATATGTACTCGACTACTGGGACTATGATGAGATCATATTAGTGGGGCCACGGTAGTCGACGAGTACATCCTATGACTGTTCCTAGTCGAGGGTGTATCGAGACAGGGCATCGATGCACCAGAGTAGACTAGCGTATACGCATCTTGACCCATATGATGGGCGATGGATGATCCCATATCCATCGGTGTTTGACATCAAGGATGGTGTACGGGTGCTCAGTGGAGACTGGGTACACTGGACGGACTCGCCGAGAACTCCCAGATGGTATTATACCTCACGTCGGATGGCAGTTCTCCGGTGACACTGGTACAGAGTAGTCTGTTGACCCGAGATCGTCATAGAGTCTTGTGTGATTCCCACTGTGCTTTGATTTCCATCATACCACGTCCAAGAGGGCGTGCAAAAAGGTGGCCTTTGGGTACAGTCCCGAATCACATGGAGGCAATGAGCGATAGGAGGGGATTCGTCTCTCCCACTATAGGGAGTTGATGTTGTGCTGTGTTCGATTGGCTATAACTGGAAATCCCTGGCCAGGGTTGCTGAGATTTACTGTAAGTGTTATCAGTAGTTTTTCGAACTGTTATAGACCTCATATCGACACGACTTATCAAGCTACTGGGGTCTGACGTTTACCACCCCTAGGCGAGATATGCGACATATCAGACGACGAGACCGGACTGTACGGGAGTGTTACTGATTGGATTCACGGGAGAGAGTACAGGCTTGCTTGTTGATCTTCTGAGTGCTCAATACTTGGGTAGCTGTTACGTTTAGCTGACCGCTTGCAGCTTGTGGGTGTTTGATATGATCATCACCTACTGCCGGCGTATTGACGATTCTTTAGAGTCCTACACAGAGGTTTCTTGACTCAAGCAAAACGGAATAGGAGCACATATATGATATGTGCGGGACCGAGGATAATGCGATATGTGATACCGTATTGGATTCTCGCGATATGAGATATCGGCCGGGTATATGTGATATAGCCGGGTCATCGTATTAGTCGGTTATATGCGATATGGCCGGATTGTCGGATCAAGTGTTGATTCGATAATTTAATGTATAATAATATATATGATATATTAAATTACATTAACTAATATTAGCTCACTAAAAGATTCATTTTCTCATGGGATAAGACATTGATATATATGCGATATATGTTAATTGTATTATTTTCTATTGTTACAAAATATATTGTATATGTGATATATAATATTGTAACATATAAGGGTTACAAATTTAACATTGGTTTAGGGTTTAAACTTGGTTAGGGTTTGGATTAGGGTTAGCTTTTGCATGAAGCTTCCATGAAGCTTCATGAAGCTTTGACTTTTTGTTTTGCTTGATATTTTGTGAAGATATTATGTTAACCCAATCCAAACCATTAACTCTAGTTAATTCTCTACAAGGGTTAACTCCTTCATGTTTAACCCTTGGTTAGATTTGTAACCTCTACATTAATTTATTATTCATCACAAAAGGATTCTATCATCTTCTTCCTTGAGTTCCTTTTTGGAAAAAGCTTTCTAGCTTTTTGCTAAGTGATGAAAGTGAGTGAGAATATGAAAACAAATGAGAGCAAAAATCCTACTTCATCATCCTCATCTACCCTTGCCCTTTAGATGAGAGTGTTCACTTCATTTAGTGAGTGTTAGCTTGTGTTAATGAAACTTCAAGGTAGATCATTTTTGTTATCGAAGATCGGAAGCAAGCTTGTACCTTTCTCTTGGTGGAGCCTCTCGAGAGTCCGGGACACGATGATCGCAGCGAGGGGAACTCAAGACGGAGCTTAAGAAGTGAAGGACCGGATCTACAAAGGTTGTAATCCCTCTCACTTAGTGTTAAAATGTTTAACAGTTAGTTTTCGCATAATCTCAAGTTTAAAGATCCGGTTTTGGGTTGTTCGGCACGGCTAAATTTTAAATCGGGCATGGTTGATGCCTCGTAGACCCTTGTGCGTGTTTCTAGCAACCCTACAGATAGGAGCTGCTACGATAGGTGGTGGTGGTAGAGGAGGTGGAGTGTTTCCATTCACGTTGGTGCTCGTGTTGTTCGGGGAATCCATAATCTTGAAAGAAGAAGAAGGGTTAGGATAGATTCAAGGAATTGAAATGTAAAGAATGTATAGTTGCTGATTCTTATTATTCTTATGATATATTGCTTAGGTTTCCATGCAGAACTGACCTGCATGGGCAGCCAACAAAACCTGTCACGCCCCGCTTCTCGGTGTACGGGAAAGGAGACATGGCGGGCCGTGACGTATTTACTCAAAAGTAAACACGTTAAGCGTAAATATGCAATATAAATGAATAACACAAGAATAACAAAAGATGTAATAAAACAACAACTTTTTATTGATAACCATTCTTTACAAACAACTAAAAAGTAAAGTACAATGATAGAAAGTGATGCTTAAACAATGGCATATGAACTGAAAAGTAAATACTAGAAGTAAGGCCTAAAAGTCTGCCTCCTCTGTAAACTTCTCCAAATCGTCCTGGCTGGGGTCGATCTCCTGAGGGTCAGGTCCTCCTAAAAATATTCCAAAGAAAGAAGAGACAGGAATGTCGTCAGCGAACTAGCGCTCAGTAAGTCCCAAAAGATAGAATGTAATAGATAGGTAAAAAGAAAAGAATAGGTAAAATATGTGTTTGTTATACTAACGTAGTTGTTTGTAGTTTGGTACAGAATGTGTCAGTGTATACGAGAGGATTCCAACTTGCTTCATGGACTAAGGTAACATGTAAGTACAAGGCCCCTCCAAAACCCACGGGACAACGGCAAAGGATGTTCATGTAGGAGTCTTTTAGTGACCATCATCGTGCTACTTTTAACACATTTCATACCAATCTACCCCGTTAAAAACCCCGTAGTGTATATTGTATTGATTTGCAGTTATCAGACTTGGCGAGACCATGGTATAAGTTGTTCATGTAAACTTATTTAGGATGTAAACGATAGTCATGTAGTCAAGTTCAAGATATAGCTATGGTTCGGTCAAGTCAAATCATGTTGCATGTTTGATATTGTTCTGGTATTCATGTTCAAGTATTTATGTTTAGATTCATCTTGACTTAGATTCATGTTTGGATTGTATTAAGATTAGACTGAGACACAGATTGAGTCAGACACTTAAATAGATTTGGATCCTGAATTAGATTTTGGTGTTATCGGTAACTACTGCACATGGACAGCAGGATTTGTGTCTTTTTCCAGGACAATTACCATTGATAACCCCGTTTTAGTTTTCTACCTTAAATAGGCAAGCACCCACTTTCTTCAGCTCCCTGACGCTCAAGAGAATTAGTCCCGCTTAAACCTATATTTACTAGGGTCCTTATTGTAATTTAATATAACTTGAGGGTTTTTATAAAAATATTTTTAGTATACTTTCAAAATAAACCTCAAGTATTTATTTATGTTATTTAGGGTTTTCATGGATGTAAATTTTTAAAGGATGAAGTATATTAGTGAAACTTGAATAGTTTAAGATAATTTAGTGTAAAGTTTGGCTTGTATTGATTCTTGATGGTATTTCATGAAACTTGTAATTCTTTTATTTGTTTAGAAAATATGGAATTTAATAATATCTTAAAAATATGTGATTTGATAATATTTATATAATTATTAAAAAATAAATTTTTATTATTAAATAGAAATCCTCATTTTTCTAAAAAATTGTATTAAAATTCTATCGAGATCGTATGTTCCATCAGGAGGTCTGCATCTCGCTCTACTAGTCCCGAGGATGTGCGATAATCTGCACCATCCAAACTGAGTTCCCCAAAATGGGTGTAGAGGCATAATTGTAAGGAATTAAGTAATAAAATTTAAAGAAATCCGGGCTTATAATAGTTTAAGGTATTTTGATGAAAATTCGTATCTTGCCACAAAAATATTGTTCATGAGAATTATGCTATGTCAAGATATGTGTATGTGAGAGGTAGGTCATTACCTCGTGAGGGTTTCTAAAGGTATGCTAAGCAAAAATAATTAAAAGATATCATATGTAAAGTTTGTGGTATTTAAACGAGAAACGCAATTTAAAGTTACATAACATGATATTTTAAAATGAAAATTGTTCTAATTATTTGTTCCATGATTAATAAGCAAGGTATGGTGATATGGATGAGAGATTTCTAATTGTAATTTTAAAGATTATAGAATTGAATGTCGGTATAACTCCACTTACCGACAAGTTTTGAAAAGAAGAATTTTTATGGTAGAAGGAGAAGAGGGAAGATGGGACTTACAAGTTAAAAGGCGAGAGGGGAGGTAGAAGATGAGGTAGTAGCCTTCATGGAGTCGCAGTGTCACCGGAAACGTCTCGAATCTTCGCCGGAATTTGACCTAGGGCTAACTCCACTTGTACACTTCTTAGACTTAGAAATTTTTGAGAATTTTGGCAATGGATTTCAGAATGAGGAGGGCTAAGGTATGGTATTATATTTATAGGATGGAATTATAGTTTTGGAATTGAAGAGAGAATTAAAAATGCATTAAATTGGATTTAAAGCTAATTTTAATTCTTTGGATAATTGCAAGGAAAATAAACAGAACACGGGTAGTGGGGTAGGCAAAAGGTTTTAGTGTGCAGAGAATGGGGTCATTCCCTACGGTGGGGCCCGACGGTGCCGGCCAAAAAGGAAATCTCGCCAGTCGAGTTGAAGGGATGGGGGCTTGGATTGGTGCCACGTGTTCTCGGCCGTTCATACAACATTGCGCACATGTTTATTTTTCTGTCTTTTCATTTCTTACTTGAATTGTACGTGTAAACTTTTGGGCTTCCAAAATGTTTAAAATAAAAATTTAAAAAAAATATATGTGGCTGATGGGTTTCGAACACAGGGGCTATGTCACAGCAGTGCAAGGCTTTACCAGTGAGCTACAAGTACTTTCTTGCTGTTCATAAACAAATTTAATTTATAACTTATACTTAGGTTAGCAAACGTCATTGTGTACATTAACTTTAAAAAAAAATTGTACAGTAAAATTAGATTCGTTACATCCTTCAACGATATCATGTTCATTACGTTAATAGTCTTTCGCTAAAAAACAGTCGTAGCCCTCCGTCATTCAGATGGGTAGCGCCTAGTATTCATGCTATGTTTGTTGGCCTTCGTCAAGGCATGCTGTATGGTAGCTATATGTTATTTTTCTGCAGCATAGAGATGCATTAATTTAGGACAGTCGTACAGCCTTGTTGGCATTCGTCAAGAGCGAGTACGGGTTGGTTTAGATTAATCAGGACAATGACGGGTAGAACTTGACTTGCAACTTATGATTTGTTGGTACTCGTCAAGATCATAAGACACTTGGGGAAAAAACTATACCAGGAGTTTCAAATATATGGGAAATTTGCCAAGTTTGCACATATCTTCTGAAGTGTGGTAATTTTGGTCGGCTTCTGTCAAAGTTATCACACAATGATAGTTGGATCCCGATTCCCACTGATGAGTATGTATTACTCCTCGGGAGATTTTCACTTCGCAATTAGCTAACCTATCAGGTGTCTAAAAAGTGTTAACGAGATTACACCTATGCGGAAACAGGGTTATTAATTGGGTCCGTGCGAAAGCACGGGGTACCTCCCTCGGAGCACCAACACCGATCTAGCTGAACGGTTAGTGAACTTGTAAGGACTAGTTCATATTTTAGGGTTTGAAGGAGAATTCGAGAAAATAATGGGAGTCATCCTGATTAGATAAAGTGATTAACCAATCTAATCTTGATAGAGTGCACGCTGAGTATTTCTTTTCTCTCTCTAGTTGCAGCGACCTATGAATTACCTTACCTAAAACTCATTAACCAAGTTAACTGAACCTTCTTACACACTTTGGCTTTTGGAATGTCATGGTTCATGACAAAGTCGCATATATCCCTGCCACTCCTAGTTTTCCTCTGTTTTTCTCCAAAACACTCCGTATCACTACGGAGAACTATATTGTTTGGAAAGGCCATCTCGTATAGTTACATACGAACTCGAAGAAATTTTTTTCAGTTCGAGAATGGCCACGGGTTCTGGAGAAATTGAATAGGATTATTCAGTTGTCTCTTCCCTTTTCTTTCTCTCAGCTTGCGAATGCTCCTTGTATTAGGAAAGTAGATCTATGACGCTTATTGGATAGTCATCTTTCAAACCATAAGCTGGTGCCGAAAGGTAGGGGAGAAAGAAAACCATTTAGCCTAAGTGCGGTGTACAGAAGGTAAATATAGAGATATATAAAGGGATTGAAGAGAGGGCAAGGGAAATTACGACTACTATTATGAATCTGGATAATGGAAGAGGCATTACTAGGAATATCCGGCCACCCAATTGAAACATTTATATTTCAGAATTTCCGTATACTTGTAAATGTGAACTGTTTTCCCAATTAATTCTGACTCCAGGGTATGTATTTACCGGATTTGGATCTCTCGTCTGTACAATGTTACAGATGCTGAGTAGGAGTAGAATATTGGGAAATGGGCGATTTGATCCTTAATATCGGAATTCGTTGCAATTGGTGATATTAGATTAAATTACCAGGTTTTGCCTAACGGCAAATATTTGGTTTTTAATAACCGTTGTTATGCACCAATTTTTAAAATTGAATATCTGTATCTTTATTTTATAAAGTGAGATATAAATTTTGAAAATTGTGTTATAAACATTTACCGTTATCAGTTGAGGATAAGATAAGGTGTATTGAATAACGGTGTAAGACATTCTTAACTAAGATACAGTTTTCAACTTACAATACATGGAATTTGAGTGAGTATACTCTTAGGACTTATACATGAAAATGTTGTTGTCCAGTATTCTTTAGGACAAGGGGTTGGTACTCTTACTTCATTCAGGTTTACCTATAAGTTCTCTACTTTTAGACGCGCATTTTTTGTAATGCAAGGTTCAAAATTTTTGAGAAGTTTATAGGTATAAGAATAAAGTAGAAAACCATACGTTGGAAATATCAGGATTTTTCAAAGTAATCGAAAATATAGATACTTATGCTAGATATTCCATCGTAGTAATATTGATAACTGTATTCTCTCACAGGTTACTTATCCGTGGGTACTCTCCTTGATGAGTAATGTTGTATTAGCCTTTTCTATTTAGGTGATATGTACTGGAAGAAACTGCATGACTTTTGAATCTGGTTCCATCTAAATTAGTGCCTATGATTCTATATGGACATGGATTGGTTGTATATCTTAAGGTTGTCAAGATATGTAGTTATCCGATTTCTGTTTAAGAGCAAAATCCGGAAAAACTCAAGGCATGCTTCGGCAATGGCATTTTGTGGATTATCCCAAGCATTTGCTAGGATTTTGTTTCTACCATTTTCAAGATCAATAGTTACATTGTTCTTAGCTCGCCGCCATTTTCATAAAAGGGATCTTTTTGCAAAAAAAATAGTGGAAGTATGGTAGAACTGGAAGTGATTCCAGAACCACAAATAGTTACCAAAAATTTAGTAGAACCTAAGAATTCAATTGGACTTGACAAACCATTAGCCACTCTACAGATTTTAGTAGGTGACCTCAGACACCCGAGAGATACTTCGGTTTTCTCGTAGACGGTGATAGGGGGTCGGCATTATGGTTATGATGGCCCTACTAGTTATCTTAAGGTTATAGGAAGTAGTTACTTCCAGCTGACCAGATACTTTATATCTAAGTTAGACTCCACGCACTTCAACAAATTGTGGATATTGTTGGATGCTCCTGAAGGGGCAAACCAATTAGTAGTAAGTACATCTTTCGAGACTTGTGCAGGTGGAAAGGTATAAACCTAATATGGCTAGACTTGTTGTGAAGATTCCCATCAAATACCCGTTGCGGATTGTGATGAGATTTTTACTTCAGTGTCTACGATGAATTCCATATGGATATGACTTAACACTGCTGCTGTTCTTGACTATGATATCTGGCAGATGGATGACTATAATTTCATTCCAAATAGGAATTTGGAAGTGAATGTGTATATGACTCTGCCAGAGGGTTATCGTAGTCAGTAGGAGCAGCGGAAGGTGTGAAAGTTGTTTATGTCTATTAGTAGACTAAAACATGGATAGCGGAGCTGGATCATCTATTTTGATGTGACAGTCAAGGTGATTGACTTCATCAAAATAGATGAACCTAGTAAGTAGAGTATAGCGAGTTATGTCTGTAAGTATATATTGTACACTCTATTGTGTTTGTAGAGAGGCAGAATTTTCAAAAAACAATTTTTGAAGCATGCAACATAAACTGTAACCCAAGATCTACCATAAGCCCTAAATAGCAAAAACAATATAGGTGTTTATTCTACTATGATAGAATGTTATACCTATAGGATTCATATCCTTCGGGTCTTTGTTCCTCTTCTTAGGCTCCTTTCAAATACTAGATCAAGCTTGGTCTCTGGCTTTCTCGATCCTAGACGATCCACCTAAAGGTTCTTGATTCAAGCTTCTAGCTCTAAATGAAGCAAATTAGTTTGCTAGTCTAGTTTGCTTAAAAGATGTGAAGATATTTAGTCGTGTATTTTTCTATCTCAAGACCCTTGTCTCTCAACACATGAGAATGGTAGGGTTTTCGAAGAGAAAGAGAAGAAAGGAGATAATGGCAATCATGGAAAAAATGAGAATATAAAGAATGGTTCATTCAAAAATATCAAGCATTTTTCTTTTTCTTAAAAAACTAGCCATACTTCAATAGTGTTTTCAATAAATGCCCAAGCCATGCTTCATCCTATGCCATCTTTACACCTCATTCTTCCATTTATCAATAAATATAAATACATATTATGAGGTGTCCCCTTCTAGAAGGTATTTTGTATAAATATAAAATACTTTCTACCATACATACATACCCATATTCGTATCAAAATATGAATACCCAAGAGATAAAATAATACCACTAAAATAATACTAGTATTAAATCAATATCTGATTTAATAAACCGGCTTAATCCTAAGCCCGCCAGTATTAAAATCCGTCTGATTAAATTCCGTGTAACCTGTGCACAAAATCAATCTGAACCCTGCACGTATAAACATACGGCCTCCAGATCGTTTCACCTGAACCAGAGACACTTTCTGTGTGGGACTCTAAAGACTCGACGGTACGCTGGCAGTAGGTTTAACCACAAGCGTGTCAGCGGTACTAGCTGTACGTAACGGCTACCCAGGCACCTGCCGAAGAGAAGGCCGACGAGCAAACTCGTTTGAATCCCCACCGAGCCTAACCGTGACAATATCCACGGGGTCCGGTCTGTTTGTCTAAAAGTAACGCATACCGGGTCTAGGGACGGTTAATGTCAGACCCCTACTAACCTGATAAGTCATGCTGGTATGGCTCAAGACCATCCTACAAATCACTGATCTAACCATTAGTAATTCTCAACTGCCCTGGCCAGGGGTTTATGGTGTTGACCAACCAAACACAGTGCGACATTGACTCCCTATACCAGGAGAGACGAATCCCTAACAATCACTCACTGCCTCCATGTGGCTCGGGACTGTACCCAACTAAAATCTGTTTGCACAACTCATTTGAGCTGTGGTAGGGTAACAATCAAAGCACAGTGGAAACTCATACGAGACTAATGATGATCTTAGGTCTACAGACTACCTGTACACAAGCCACATGAGAACTGCCATCTGACGCTAGATATAATACCATCCAGCAGTTCTCGGCGTGTCTGTCCAGTGTACCCACCCATAGTGAGCACCTGTATACAATCTTAGGTGAAAACACACCATTGGCTATGAAACTAACCATCGCCCCTCGTCGGGGTCTAGAAACATATACACTAGTCTGCACTGGAATATCGATGCCCTGTCTCGATATTCCTACAACTAGGGACAGTTTAAGGATATGTTTATAGACTGCCCAGCCCTCACAAGTATGACCACCAACACAACGCTGGTAGTCAAGCAATTATCCTATGAGCTTTATCAACAAGTATAAGTAGTACGTAATAACAGATAAAATATACGCACATATTAAGATAAAGGCAAACCAGATAGCATACTATCATTTCGAGCAAGATTATCCTGTGCATATATACATATCCATAGTATCCATTAGAAATAATAGCCTCTAGGGCATATATATCATACAATCTCCCACTTGCACTAAGACCAGTTATTTGCATAACGCAACCCCAACATCTTGAACAATCGCTTGAACTGTGCTTAAGGTAAGGCATTTGTGAATGGATCTGCAGTGTTGTCTTTTGTGTCAAATCTCCGAACCATGGTCTCCTAACGATCCATGATCTCCCTGATTCGGTGATACCGTCTCAAGATATGTCCGGATTTATGATGGGACCTTGGTTCCTTTTTTAAAGCTACATCCCCATTGTTATCGCAATACAACGGTATTGGATTGGCAGTGGATGGAACTGTAAGTGCACGGCGGCGCCCCGGCCGTCAATCCGACAGCCAAATGCGGAAGCGGTGATAAACTTTAATTTTTCTTGAACTGGCAAACCGCCGCGCACTAATACCCGGATCGAACCACTAACTAGTCCTAGCTATCTACAAGAAAGGGAATAGAGATATACCGACGATCCAAGTCCTCCGGTCTTCTCGTCATCGTCCCGATCTCCTGCGGAATCTCCGGTCGTCGCCACCTTGCCGGAAGGGCACCACATCGTCTCCATGTTTTACGGGCTCCCACCTCAATGCCGAGGCAACTCGGGCACGAAGCCGGCTACTCGACGTGCCCAAGATTTGCTGTAGAATATAATGTGGATTACATGTCTCATTTGGGATTATGGAGTTGCCTTTTGTGGAGGAATTGAAGGATGTTTTTGGATGAACAAGAGAGCATTTTTCTTGGCACCATGAGAGCTAAAATTGCCACACCCACAATGAAATGAATCCCATCTTGCCTCTAGGAATGGCCGGCCCCCCCCCTTTGGTGTGATTGGAGAGAGAGTGCAAAGACAAGGGGGTGGGTGGAAAGTGAGTGATGATGAAAGAAAAACAAATGATCATAAGGAAATCCACACTCCATCAACAACATCAACTCAACAAAGTCAAGCCATCATGATAGCTAGAAGTCAAGGTCAATGAGAGACTATCATGATACAACAATAAGCAAATACCCCCTCCACAAATACTTATTTGCAACAATGCAAATAAGCCCTCCTCCACCAATCTTCGGCCAATGAACGATACAAAGGAAATTGGCCGAAACGGAAAGCAAACTGGCAACTCCAGAAAACTGGTCCCGTAATAAATTACAGGAAAACCCCGATACTGTGCATACACACCCGCATCTGTATTTCGACCGAAATACAAATGCAATGAGACAAAGTCTACACTGTACTATACTAGGATCCGGCTTATACCAAAGCCGGCTAGTAATATCTGTTCGATCCTGATCCGTGCAATGCCGCACGTATCTGATCGAACCCTGCCATATAACCATACGGCCTATAGTACAAACTGTCCGATCCTGATCCGTGCAATACCGCACGTATCTGATCGGACCTTGCCATATCTCCATACGGCCTCTACAACCTTTCGCCCGAAAGCTGAGTAACTGAATGTGGGGGACTCTAAAGACTCATCAACACCTTGGTTGTGGATTTAACCACTAGCACGTTAGAGGTATAAGCCAATACATAACGGGCTACCAGGTATTGACCAAAAGGGACGTCTGTGAGCGAACTCAGCCTGACAACCCTACTGAGCCTGTCAGTGACAATATCCGTACAGTCCGGTCCGTTCGTCTATGAGCATCGCATGGCGGGCCTAGGGGGTTGGTAAAAGTCAGACCCCCAAAAGCGGTACAAGTCGTGTCGGAGTGTAGCCCAGAACACCCTGAGATACTACTGGAATACCTACCAGCAAATCTCCTTGCCTCGGCCGAGGGCTTTGTGTAATGGCTCTCCTAGACACAGCACGACCTCACCCCCAATACCGGGAGAGACGAACCCCTGAAGATACGCTCACTGCCTCCATGTGGCTCGGGACTGTACCTAACTAAAACCTGTTTGCACGACTCCTTTGAGCCGTGGTAGGGTAGTAATCAAAGTACAGTGGGAACTCACACGAGACAAATGACGATCCCCAGGTCGATGAACTAACCTGCACACATGTCACCAGGGAACTGCCATCTGACGTCTGGTATATGACCAACTAGCATGTTCCCGGCGAGTCCTGTCCGGTGTACTCATAACCCAATGAGCACCTGTATACATCTTAGGTGATCCAACTGACACCAGTGGCTTGTGAGACCGGCCACCGCCCCTCGTCGGGGTCTCGACTGTATACACTAGTCTACTCTGGAGTATCGATGCCCTGTCTCGAAACTCACACGACTAGGGACCATTTAAGGATATGCTTATAGACCCCAGCTCCCACTTATATGATCACCCTCATACTGCTGGTGGTCAAGCTAGAATCCTAGGGGCTCTACCAACGTGTAATAGCGACTTGTCAGGTCACCTAAAACAGTACACGATGATAAAGGTAAACCAGATAGCATACTATCATCTCGAGTAAGACTGTCCTACCGGGATAGGTCCTCCATCAATCATTGCAATCACGTACCTGTGACCTAATAATTGACTCTGAGGGCACTATCTCCAACAATCTCCCACTTGCACTCAAGGCTAATTATTGCGATGTCGCATACTCACAGCCCGTGTGATACCGAACACCCAACTCCTCTACTAGTCAGTCTCACAAAGCTCGTTTGCGAAACTATTGCGTTCGAGGAACAACCTTAGTGAGTGGATCCGCTTAGTTGTCTCTTTCCATGTCTCTCTATATCTCAAGTTCGCGGAGAAACCCATCTCCCGAAATGAGCAATACCTGTCTTAGAATGTGTCTGGATGTCTGATGGGACCTAGCTCATAAATGAACTCCAAATCCAAACTTCTTAGACTGTATCGTCAACTGAACTTAATCAGTATCCTGCGCCATGCCACCCTCAGTATTGCCTTGGACCACCTGTCCAAAATACTGCCCCTCATCAGAAGGAAAACCATAACTCTGACAACCTCCTTGTCGTCCAGGTCACCTTGGAAGCCTGGAATGATAACTGTCTCCCGCATGAGGCTATCGTTATCATATCCCTAGAACATCCACTTATGTTCTATAACTGCTTCCGACTGTTTCTCCAGGATTGGATTAATGTCAACTTATTGCATCTAGCGCAAGAACAACATCTGGTGTGGTACTTGACATCTCATGATTGACTCAATTGCCCGAGCAAGTGATCTGCCAACCATGCACATCCCTCTCCAATTTAGTCTGTAAGACCCTTTTAGAGAGGGTGACTCCATTACCTGCAGGTACACTACCGTGCCAGGAGTCGTCCATCCTAAATACTCTTAGAATGCTGTCAAGTACCCTGATTGGGAAACCACACAAATTTAGATCTAAAACCATAGATCTAGTAACCAGTATGTCTGATATAATATCCAAGTCCCATGTGGAGAAACCACTGTGTGACGACCAAAGTATAACCGATCGTAGTATAGGAGTTTCCTTTCCTATTCTGTGTATGTCATCCAAATATCAGGACATCACACCCTACTACCTTCTCAACAGATCCATCCCCTATTCTGATGAAGTCAAACCTATGACTGTCACATCAGAAATTGATGATCTATCTCCGCTATATCTGCTTTAGTCTATAAATAGACATAAGCTATCTGTCTACCAATGCTTCCGCTGCTCCCACTGACTACGACAACCCTCTGGCAGAGTCATATAGACGTCCACTTCTAAAACTAGTTTAGAACGACGCTATACTCATCCTCCCGCCGGGTCTCGCAGCTTGGAACAACAGCAATGGTAATTGTGGGTAAACAAGAACTTCCCTGTCACCGTCCTTGAGGCTACCGTAGTACCTCTCGGGTGCCTGAAGTTACCCACCTTATCTGCGGAGTGGCCAATGGAATGTCAATCCAGATTGAATCTTTAGGTTCCTTATCAAATCTTCAGTAATCGTTTGTGGTTCTGGAATCACTTCCAGTTCTACCATACTCCCACTACTGTTTTCTGAAAAAATCCATTTTTTAATAAAACTGTGGCGAGTCTAGAACAATATTGCTATTGTTCATCCAGATGGTAGAAAGTCAACCCTCGTCATAGCCTGGGTCAACCCACAAACAACCATTACAGAAACGTGTCTTGAGTTGTCCAGTGTCTGGTTTTAATCATAAGCCGGACAACTCCCCGTACCTTAACAACGTTAAGATACGAACTGTTCTATATCCCATATAGGACCAGAGGCACTGATTTAACTGAACCAGATCCAAATCATGCAACTATCTCCAGTGCATGTCAACTAAATGGAAGGAGGCGGATCAGCGTTACTCAACTTAGGAATGCTTCCAATTATGAGTAACCTGAAAGAGAAGCAAGATCTCTTAATCATTACTGTCAACTGAATACCATAGACAAGTATCTACATCTTCGATCTCTTTGAAGAATCCCGATACTTGCTACACCTGGTTCTCTACTCTATTCAAATACCTATAACTTCTCAAAATTCGGACTCTGTGTTTTTACGAAACACTTGTCTAAAAACTAGAGAAGTCATAAGTAAACCGAATATAGTACGAGGACCAACCCCTCTGTCCTGATGGACCCTGGACAACATACAATACTCTGTATAAGTCCCTTGAGTCTGATAACTCATTCACTGTGTGTCGTAGGTTGAAAAACTATACTTATGGTTAAGAAGAATTACACCGCTGTTTAATGCTCCTTACCTAACCATCCACTGATATAGGTAAATGTCATCGACATAATATCAAAAAGGTATATCTCACTCTATAAAATTAGACGTACAGATATATCAATTTGAAATTGGTGCATAACTGCGGATATTCAAAACCAAATATTTGCCGACTTGCAAACAGCCCAGGTGATTTCCTCAAATATCACCGATTACAACGAATCCCGATATAATGAGGATAATCACCCAATTCCCAATAACTTACTCCCACTCATCATCTGTAAAGCCATACTGATGTGAGAATCGTACCTGGTAAATACATACCCTGGAGTAAGGACTAATTGGGAAATCAGTTTTCCTTTAACAGTACACAGTGAGACTGAAACATCGAAATGTTTCGATGGGGTATCTTGGTATTCCTAGTAATGCCTCTTCCAGATTCACGACTGTAACCGTATAATTCTTTGCCACCTCTCCAAATCCCTTCATATGTCTTTAGTATTTACCTTCTGCACACCCCTTTAGGCCAAATGGTTTTCTTCCTTCCCTACCGTTCGGCACCAGCCTATGGTTTGGAAGAAGACTATCCAATAAGCATAATGGGTGTACTGTCCCAATCCTAGGAACACTCGCAATGAGAGAGGGTGAAGATAAAAGACAACCGAATAAACCTTATTCCTATTTCTCCTGGACCAGAATCCATCCCCGAACTGGAATAAATTCCTTTCGAGTTCGTATATAACCATACGATGGAGTATCCAATAAACTGTGGATCTTCGTAGTGATACGGAGTGTCCTGGAGAAATACAAAGGTGATTTTAGGATTGGCGAAGGAATATTTGGTTTGATCGTGAAAATCTGTTGCAATTTACTTTGCCCTCTTACTAATCCCTTGCTTTGTCTTAACCTAATACCTTCTGCACACCATCGTTATGCTAATTGGTTTTCTTCATTCCCTACCGGTCGGCACCTGCCTATGGTTTGGAAGAAGACTATCCAATTTGCGTAATAGGTGTACTATCTCCTAAACCAAGGAGTACTCGCAACTTGAGAGAAGGTAAAATGGAAAAGACAACTGAATAGTCCTATCCGTTTTCTCCAGAACCTGAAACCATCCTCGAATAAATATTTTCGAGTTCGTATCTAACCATACGATGGTTTTGTCCAATGGAAGTGGACGTTCGTAGTAATACGGGGTGTCCTGGAGAAAAGGGTAAAAGTAGGAGTGGCAATGAGGTTTGCAACTCTGACAATCCAAAAGCCAGTGTTTAAGAAGGTTCGGTCAACTTGGTCACTGAGTCATAGTCTTAGGGTCGGGTCAATGGTCGCTACCAAAGAGAGAGAGAAAAGAAACACTCAGCGTGCACTCTATCCTAGATCAGAATGGTTACCAATTAATCTAATCTGGAAACCTCCCACTGTACCTCAAATTCTCCTCCAAACCTGAAAGAAGAATTAGTCGGGGTCACCCGAGGAGTAAACTAACTCATCAGTGGGAATCGGGATCCAACTCTCATCGTATGATAACGTGACGGAATCCGCTCACGGTATCACACTCCAGAAGGTATGCGCATATCTGGCAAGTTTCAGTTCTTTTGAAACTCCCGATGAGATTTCTGCCCCATGCTCTTATGACCTTGGCGTGAGGTCAAAATATCATAAGTCACATGTCAAGTTCTGCCCGTCATTATCCAGGTTAATCTGAACCCACCCGTACATACCCTTGACGTAGGCCAAAATAGTAGTACGACTGTCCCAAACCAACGCATCTATCTATACAACAGATAAATACCCGGCAGCTACCAATCACTATGCCTTGGCGTGAGGTCAAAATACATAGCTTGAATACTACCGAATATTTAACTGAAACGACGGAGGGCTACGAATGGTTTCTGGCGAAAACCTTTAACGTAATGAACTTGATATCGTCGAAGGAACAGATAGCTTTTTAGAAATATAGTGACGACAACTTCCGCTAAAGAGGTCACTCCCGGTGAAGGGATCTCGGCTCTTTCCCCGTAGAATGGGGTGCAGGATATTCCAACTGAATACCACGGTGCAAAGCAAAAGTAATCGGCTATAGTGAAGTTAATGCCCTGACGCAAACTTTTGTCCAAGGGGTCACTCCCGGTGAAGGGATCTCGGCCCTTGCCTCGTAGACTGAGGAGCAGGATATTCCAAATGAATACCGCGATGCAAAACAAAAGTGAACGTCCTTGCAATAACAGCTTTTTGAAAAGTGTTCCAACAACATCAGATTAGGTTTGATTTTAACTTGCATTGATCCGAATCAACGCAGTCCCATCAATTGATCACACCAAAAAGAACGAAAATATACTGATGTGAGTATATGCCATCCGCATTCGCCACTAGGTCCCGTCATTACCCGTTAGGTTAGCTAACTAACGACAGAGTGGGGACTGGACTAGCGCGGATGCAAAACATATACTACATCTACTAATATATATACCAATATATATTATATTCGCTCAAGGCGTGATAAGAAATGCAACATCACAGAAATGTACAGCATCTCAGAACAATACAGATATCTGGGATCCCCGGGTTTCACAGAGCCGCTGAAACCCGACGTTCCCCTGGTCGTGTGGATAGCCTGTGCAATGAAATCCTAGACCCCTACGGGCGCGGCAAGTTACCCGCCAAAACCTGAAGCGAGGCAGCCCCCTTCAGCGACGTGAATGGACCACCCGGCACTTCACGGAATCCGGCAACTTGGGCACCCCTCCTGGGTCAACCTGTACCCCCTACGAGTGCGGCGAATAGCCCGCCAATCCTAGAGTGAAGCCCCCTCCGTCCCAATGCCATGAGATGCGGGCTTGTTGCCCTCTAGAACCCGGCTATCCGTGCACCCCTCCGCGGGGCAATCCTAGTACAGAAAGTAAAATATACATACAACGGGTACATCGACCGCAACCTGGCCGTGCCCCAAAATAATAATACAAACAGGCAGTGACGGCAGTCCACATGTCGGGCGCTCGCCCCGCAATCAAATGTACATAATACAACCACAACTGTACTAGCATTGCATCCAGGCTATCCCCCACGACCGATCCGCAACATCACAGCAAAAACAGAACATCAACGTGAAAGTCACGTTCGCAAATCCGTCTAACCGGGCTATAGCAGTTAGACCGGATTTACCGATCAAGTGACATTCACGGTCGCAGATATAATGTAAATACTGTAAAATAATGTGTTTAAAATATCCGATCGATCAAATTTTAACAAGTGGGCCCCAAAGCATTACTGTAGCAGATCAGGAAATTCTGGGCCCAATATTAATATTCCAAAACCCATATTTTCAGCCCAGAAAGATACTGTAGAAATTTGGTGCAGTCAACTCATCATTGTGCGGCGGAATCGCGGCCCAAAGGGGGGTTTGGCCGTGGTTCCGCGCTCCCGTAGACGAATCACTGTACCGAATTTTTACAGCACCCTTAGATATTCCAGTACATCACTATTTTACAACCCGAAAAATTTTTGGACACCAAAAAATTTCAACAGAAACTGATGCGAACTAAAATGCAGTTTTGGAACATTCGATCGATCGAAACAGAAAAACACATTACACCAAGCTAGACTATGTTAATGGCGAGGCTCTGATACCACTGTAAGTGCACGGCGGCGCCCCGGCCGTCAATCCGACGGCCAAATGCGGAAGCGGTGATAAACTTTAATTTTTCTTGAACTGGCAAACCGCCGCGCACTAATACCCGGATCGAACCACTAACTAGTCCTAGCTATCTATAAGAAAGGGAATAGAGATATACCGACGATCCAAGTCCTCCGGTCTTCTCGTCATCGTCCCGATCTCCTGCGGAATCTCCGGTCGTCGCCACCTTGCCGGAAGGGCACCACATCGTCTCCATGTTTTACGGGCTCCCACCTCAATGCCGAGGCAACTCGGGCACGAAGCCGGCTACTCGACGTGCCCAAGATTTGCTGTAGAATATAATGTGGATTACATGTCTCATTTGGGATTATGGAGTTGCCTTTTGTGGAGGAATTGAAGGATGTTTTTGGATGAACAAGAGAGCATTTTTCTTGGCACCATGAGAGCTAAAATTGCCACACCCACAATGAAATTAATCCCATCTTGCCTCTAGGAATGGCCGCCCCCCCCCCTTTGGTGTGATTGGAGAGAGAGTGCAAAGACAAGGGGGTGGGTGGAAAGTGAGTGATGATGAAAGAAAAACAAATGATCACAAGGAAATCCACACTCCATCAACAACATCAACTCAACAAAGTCAAGCCATCATGATAGCTAGAAGTCAAGGTCAATGAGAGACTATCATGATACAACAATAAGCAAATACCCCCTCCACAAATACTTATTTGCAACAATGCAAATAAGCCCTCCTCCACCAATCTTCGGCCAATGAACGATACAAAGGAAATTGGCTGAAACGGAAAGCAAACTGGCAACTCCAGAAAACTGGTCCCGTAATAAATTACAGGAAAACCCCGATACTGTGCATACACACCCGCATCTGTATTTCGACCGAAATACAAATGCAATGAGACAAAGTCTACACTGTACTATACTAGGATCCGGCTTATACCAAAGCCGGCTAGTAATATCTGTTCGATCCTGATCCGTGCAATGCCGCACGTATCTGATCGAACCCTGCCATATAACCATACGGCCTATAGTACAAACTGTCTGATCCTGATCCGTGCAATACCGCACGTATCTGATCGGACCTTGCCATATCTCCATACAGCCTCTACAACCTTTCGCCCGAAAGCTGAGTAACTGAATGTGGGGGACTCTAAAGACTCATCAACACCTTGGTTGTGGATTTAACCACTAGCACGTTAGAGGTATAAGCCAATACATAACGGGCTACCAGGTATTGACCAAAAGGGACGTCTGTGAGCGAACTCAGCCTGATAACCCTACTGAGCCTGTCAGTGACAATATCCGTACAGTCCGGTCCGTTCGTCTATGAGCATCGCATGGCGGGCCTAGGGGGTTGGTAAAAGTCAGACCCCCAAAAGCGGTACAAGTCGTGTCGGAGTGTAGCCCAGAACACCCTGAGATACTACTGGAATACCTACCAGCAAATCTCCTTGCCTCGGCCGAGGGCTTTGTGTAATGGCTCTCTTAGACACAGCACGACCTCACCCCCAATACCGGGAGAGACGAACCCCTGAAGATACGCTCACTGCCTCCATGTGGCTCGGGACTGTACCCAACTAAAACCTGTTTGCACGACTCCTTTGAGCCGTGGTAGGGTAGTAATCAAAGTACAGTGGGAACCCACACGAGACAAATGACGATCCCCAGGTCGATGAACTAACCTGCACACATGTCACCAGGGAACTGCCATCTGACGTCTGGTATATGACCAACTAGCATATTCCCGGCGAGTCCTGTTCGGTGTACTCATAACCCAATGAGCACCTGTATACATCTTAGGTGATCCAACTGACACCAGTGGCTTGTGAGACCGGCCACCGCCCCTCGTCGGGGTCTCGACTGTATACACTAGTCTACTCTGGAGTATCGATGCCCTGTCTCGAAACTCACACGACTAGGGACCATTTAAGGATATGCTTATAGACCCCAGCTACCACTTATATGATCGCCCTCATACTGCTGGTGGTCAAGCAAGAATCCTAGGGGCTCTACCAACGTGTAATAGCGACTTGTCAGTTCACCTAAAACAGTACACGATGATAAAGGTAAACCAGATAGCATACTATCATCTCGAGTAAGACTGTCCTACCGGGATAGGTCCTCCATCAATCATTGCAATCACGTACCTGTGACCTAATAATTGACTCTGAGGGCACTATCTCCAACAGGAACCACCTGAAGTTCAGAGATGAACTTCCTCATCCAGAATTCCTCTTTTGCGGCATCGTTAGCAGCTATATACTCAGATTTCATCGTTTAGTCTGCGACGATGTCCTGTTTGGAATTTTTCCAGCACATCGCCCCTCCATTGAGGATAAACACATAATCCGAGATGGATTTAGAGTCATCCTTGCCACTTTGGAAGCTTGAGTCAGTAAAAGCCTTGATCTGGAGGTCCTCATTACCGTACACCAAGAACATCTCCTTAGTTCTTCTCAGGCACTTGAGGATGTTCTTTACTGCTATACAATACTTCTCACCAAGGTTTGACTGATATCTACTTACCACACTAACTGCATAAGCTACATCTGGTCTGGTATATAATATCGCATATATTATAGATCCTACCACTGATTCGTAGGGTATAATGCTCATGCGAGCGCTCACTTCATCAGTTTTTGGAGACATCTCTTTGAAGATGGTGATCCTGTGACAAGCGAGTGAATTATCTCGCTTGGAATCTTCCATACTGAATCTCTTTAGTATGGTGTCAATGTACCTAGACTGTGAAAGTTCCAACATTTTTTACACCCATCACGATAGATCTTAATCCCCAGAATGTAAGAGGCATCATCCAAGTCTTTCATGGAGAATTTCTGTGATAAGAAGAGCTTGACTGATTGTGGCATAGGGATGTCATTCCCTATCAGGAGTATGTCATCCATGTATAATACGAGGAAGACTACTGCACCTCCTACAATCTTTCAATAAATATATGGTTCATCTACATTTTTGATAAAGTTAAATTCTTTGATCATCTTATCAAAGTAGATGTTCCAACTCCACGATACTTGCTTTAATCCATAAATGGATTTAAGCAACTTGTACACCTTTCTGTTGCTCCCACTGTCTAAGAAACCCTCTGATTGATCCATGTAAACACTCTCTTCTAAATTTCCATTTAGAAAATCTGTTTTCACGTCCATCTTCCATATGTCATATTCATGGAAGGCAACAAAGGAAAGTAGGATCCGAATGGATTTAAGATAGCCACTGGAGAAAAGGTTTCATCATAGTCCAATCCTGGTCTTTGATGAAAACCTTTTGCATCAAGTTTAACTTTATAGGTTTCCACTTGTCCATCTACACCAATCTTCTTTTTGAAAATCCATTTGCATCCAACGGGTTTTACCCTAAGAGGAGCAACTTCCAAAGTCTATACTTTGTTGGTGTACATGGATTCCATCTCGGATCTCATAGCATCTAGCCATTTCACCGAGTCTTTACTCATGATAGCCTGCTGAAAACTAGTATGCTCATCATCATTGATGACGTAATCCTCTCGATCCCCATCTACGAGAAACCCAAAGTATTTTTCAGGCGGATGAGAACTCCTACTAGATCTGCGGAGTGGCGTCGGTTCCTCGGGCTTTATTGAAACCTAAGGTTCTACTAAGTCTTAAGCAGTAGTTTGTGGTTCTGGAATTTCTTCCAGTTCTACCGCGCTCCCACTAATTTCATTTGCAAGAAATTCGTTCTTTAAAAAGACTATGTGGCGAGTGACAAACACCTTTTGTTCTTCAATGTGGTAGACAAGCTATCCCCTTGAATTCTTGGGGTATCTCATAAACTTGCATAAAACCGATCGTGCCTTGAGCTTGTCTGGATTCTGCTTTTTGACAAAAACTTGACACCTCCGTATCTTAAGATACTTGAGACATAGTCTTCTTCCACTCCACATCTTATATGGAGTGGTAGGCATAGACTTAGTTGGAACCCTATTCAATAGGTATGCAGGTGATTCCAGTGCAAACCCTAAGAAGGAAAGCGACAACTTATCACTACTCATCATGGAACGCATCATATCGAGCAGCGTGCGATTCCTTCTGTCTGATACACTATTATGTTATGGTGTATATGAGGAGTAAGCTTAGAGAGAATTCTATTCTCCTTCAAGTATTCAAGAAAACTGGTACTTAAGTATTCTCCACCCCGATCAAATCGAAGTATCTTAATACTCTTAACTGTTTGTTTCTCTACTTCATTCTTATACTCCTTGAATTTCTTAAAGGTCTCGGATTTATATTTCATTAAGAATACATGTCCATATCTTGAGAAATCATCAGTAAAAGTGATGAAGTAGGAGTAACCACTTCATGCATGTGTAGACATCAAACCACATACATCGCTGTGTATGAGTCACAAGAGCTCAGTGGCTCTTTCTCCGTGTCCTGTGAATGGAGATTTGGTCATATTTCCTTTGATAAATGATTGACAAGTTGCATATGATATATATTCGAACAAATCCAAATATCTATCTTTATATAACTTAGTCGACCTTGTTTCAGTAATATGACTAAGTCTATAATGCCATAAGAAGGCTTGGTTTGAATCTGGAGCCTTTCTTTTGAGTGTGTTTTGGACGCTGAAAACTTGATGTTGATTGAGTACGTATATGCCATTATCCAGTGTGCCAGACGCAATCAATTCTTGATTTAGCTGAATGTTCATGACATTTCTTTCAAGTGCAAAATTATATCCTTCATTAGATAATAAAGATACTGATATAATATTATATAGCATACTGGGTACACAAAAACAGCTATACAACACCAAAATGTGTCCACTCTTCAACCCAGGTGATAATCTCCTACTGCAACAGCATCTACGTTTGCTCCTTTGTCAACTCTGAGGGTCATATCATCTATCTTCCGCACTCTATAGTTTCGCAATGTTTGCAAAGAATTACAGATGTGAGAACCAGAACCGGTATCTAGTATCCATGATGTAAAGTTTACTGAAAAATATTTTTTAATCATGAACACACCTGAAGCCGAAGTATTAGCTTGCTTTGTGTCCTTGCCCTTGGTTTTAAAAGCCTTGCAATTCTTCTTCCAGTGACCCTTCTTGTGACAGTTGTAGCACTCATCCTTTCCCATTTTTACTCTTCCCAAATTGTTCGTTCCTTACAACTTTTTGACACCTCATTTCGGCTTGGTGGGGTTCTTCTTCTTCTTCCCTTTGCTTTCGCTTTGGATTTAGAAGAGGAAGATTCCCCAACAGTAAGAACAAGTGTTTTCTCCTTTTTCAAGGAGCTCTCCGCTACTTTCAATATGTTGAGGAGCTTTGGAAGATCAACTTCCATGCCGTGCATGTTATAGTTCAGCACGAACTGAGAGGGTGTGAGGAAAGAACTATAGAATCAAGTCAATGTATAACTCGTTTTCTAAAACGCATCCCAGTTTTGCGAGTTCCTCAATGAGACTAATCATCTTTAGGACGTGTTCTCCAACAGGTGATCCAACAGCTAACCTCATATGGAATAATTTTCTTGAGGTCTCGTACCTTGCGATACGAGAGTGCTCTCCATACAAATCCTTACAGTGGAGAAAAATGGATTGTTTGTCCATATTCTCGTGCTGTTTCTGGAGTTCGTTATTCATAGAAGCCAGCACTATGCACCTAGCTTTCTTGCAATCCAGGTCCCACGTTTTGCGGACCTCAATGTTCGCAACCGAGGAGTCTGGTCCTGGGACAGAGGGAGCAGTATTGGTGAGGACATATACCACTTTGTCATAAGTGAGTGCAATATTGATGTTCCTCAGCCAATCTTTATAGTTTGGCCCAGTCGGTGTATTTTTTACGAATAGTAGTTTATCTCCCGTCATGGTTGCTGGCAGAGAGAGAGAAAATACAAACTATACGCTCTTGCAAGATTAGATTGGTTTATTATCTTATCTAACCAGGATGGCTCCCACTGTTTTCTCGAATTCTCCATCAAATCTTAAAAGGAGAATTAGTCGGGATCATTTACACTTTACAAGTTCGTTAACCGTTCAGCCAGGTGGGTGGTGGTACTCCGAGGGAGGTTCTCTGTGCTCTTGCACGAACCTAATTAAAATAAACCTCATTTCCGTAGAGGTGTAGCTCCGTTAACACTTTCTAGACACCTGATAGGTTAGCTAATTGTGAATTGAAAAGTATTTTCTGAGAGTAATCCTACTCATCAGTGGGATCAGGATCCAACCATCATTGCATGATGATCTAGCCGGAAGCCACTCTAGTCACCCCACTCCAGAAGGTACGCTAAATCTGCAAGTTTTCTTTGTGTTTGAAACTCCCGATATGGTTTTTTCCCCATGCTCTTATGACCTTGACGAAGGCCAACAAATCATAAGAAGTATGTTAAGTTCTTCCCGTCGTTGTCCTGATTAATTTAGACCTACCCGTACTCACCCTTGACGAAGGCCAACAAGGTTCTACGACTGTCCTAAACTAATGCATCTATCTATGCTACAAACAAGCAACACACCGCTTCTATTCACTATGCCTTGACGAAGGCCAACAAATATAGCATGAATACGATGTGCTACTCATTTGAAACGTTGGAGGGCTATGACTGGTTTTTTGTGAAAACCTTGAACGTAATGAACTTGATATGGTTGAAGGAATGGTAGCTTTGAAAAGGAGTGGTTTAAGCTCTTCCTTTTAAACGAGTGTTTTGAAAAAAACTAAGTTGTTTTTCAAAATGTTCCAACAACATCTTTTTAGGTTTCTTATCTTTCATTAATGAGGATTAATGCGGTCCAATCAATTAATTCCTATCACACAAGAAAAGAATGAAAAATAAAATCTATGTAACTACCATCCACATTCTCCATGGGGCCCTATCATGCACCGTTAGGTTACTTAACTAACGACAGAGCGGGGGCAGGACCACCGTGGACACAAAACATATAAAATATCTACTAGTATATATATAGATAAAGGCATTCGTCCTAGGCATGATATACGCAGCATCACAGAAAACTAATAAGCAAAATGGAATATCTGATAATCTAGGAGCCCCGAGTTTCATTTGAGCCATAAATGAAACTCGACGTTCCTGGTCATGTGGATAGCCTGTGTAATGAAGAACTTAGACCCCTACGAGTTTGGCAAGTTACCCGCCAATCCCGGAAGCGAAGCAACCCCAATCAACAAAGTAAATGGGCCACCCAGCACTTCACGGAATCTGGTAACTTGAGCACCCCACCATGGGTCATCCTATACCCCCTATGAGTGCGGCGAGTAACCCGCCAATTCTTGAGTATGGCACCCCAGTCTCAACGCCATGAGATGGGGCTCCGTTTCCCTCTAGAACCCGGCTACTTAAGCAGTCCTCCGTGGGGTAATATTAGTACAGAAAAGAAAATATATATATAATGGTGACATCGATCTCAACCCGGCCGTTCCCCAATAAAAGAATATATAAACTGACAGAAATGATAGTCCACATGTCGGACGCTCGCCCCACAATAATGAATATACAAATGAATTTAAACGTACAACTACCATTGCACTAGGGGCTATCCAACACGATAATCTGAATAAACCATCACAGATATAAACATCACAGCAACAAAAGTAAGTATGTGCAACCCCATCTAAATGACATATAGCAAATAGATGATGTTTGAAAAACACATACACAACATTATAGAGATAAACAATGCAAAAGTTTCAAGTTCTAGACTTTCCAAGTTTCCCCAAAACAAAGATAACACTAAGTGAAATCTGGGGAAAAACAAACAATACCAAAAATCCTAATTTTTAAAACCCAAAACACAGAATGAAAACGAGGAACAGAAGATGCCCAAAAACCACCGATGGCGGGGATAATAGGAATTCTGGCGGTTTTTGTACGGCCAAATGTCCTCGTTTTCATTATGTGTTACTAACTATACAAGAGTAAGTCTCTACACTTGTTTAAAAATTTAGCAGACACCATAAAAATTCGAACAGAAAGTTGGTTTCCAAGATCGTGAATTTACGGTTTTGAAACTAAAGTATCGTAAACAACTAGTTAAGGCTTATGGAGTGGCTCTGATACCAATTTAAGTCTATATTATACATTCTACGGTGTTTGTAGAGAGGCAGAATTTTCAAAAAATAATTTTTGAAGCATGCAACATAGACTGTAACCCAAGATCTACCATAAGCCCTAAATAGCAAAAACAACATAGGTTTTTATTCTACTATGATAGAATGTTATACCTATAGGATTCGTGTCCTTCGGGTCTTTATTCCTCTTTTTGAGGCTCCTTTCTGATCCTAGATCAAGCTTGGTCTCCGGCCTTCTCGATCCTAGATGATCCACCTGAAGGTTTTTGATTCAAGCTCCTAACTCTAAAAGAATAAAACTAAGCAAACTAGTTTGCTAGCCTCGTTTGCTTAGAAAATGTGAAGATGTTTAGTGGTGTATTTTTCTATCATAAGACCCTTGTCTCTCAACACATGAGAATGATAGGGTTTTGGAAGAGGAAGAGAAGAGAGGTGAGAATGGCAACCATGGAAAGAATGAGAATATGAAGAATGGCTCATTCAAAAATATCAAGCATTTTTTTCCATAAAAAACTAACTATACTTCAATAGATGTTTTCAATAAATGCCCAAGGCATGCTTCATCCCATGCCATCTTTACACCTTATTTTTCCATTTATCAATAAATATAAATACATATTATGAGGTGTCCCTTTCTAGAAGATATTTTGTATAAATACAAAATACTTTCTAGAGTTCATACATACCAGTATTCGTATCAAAATACGAATACCCAAGAAATAGAATAATACTGCTATAATAATACTAGCATTAAATCAATATCTGATTTAATAAACTGGCTTAATCCTAAACCCGCCAGTATTTAAATCCATCTGATTAAATTTCGCGTAACCAGTATACGTAATCAATCGGAACCCTGCACGTATAAACATACGGCCTCCACATCGTTTCTCCTGAAGTAGAGAAACCCTCTGTGTGGGACTCTAAAGACTCGAAAGTACGCTGGCAGTGGGTTTAACCATAAGCACGTCAACGATACTAGCTGTACGTAACGGCTACCCAGGCACTTGTCGAAGAGAAGGCCGATGAGAAAACTCGTCTGAACCCCTACTGAGCCTAACCGTGAGAATATCCGCACAGTCCGGTCTCCTCATCTGAGAGTATCATATACCAGGTTAGGCGAAGTTAATGTCAGACCCCTACTAACCAGATAAGTCATGCCGGTGTGGCTCAAGACCTTCCGAGAAATTACTGATCTAACTATCAATAATTCTCAACTGCCCTGACCAGTGGCTTATGGTGTTGACCAACCAAATATAGTGTGACATCGACTCCTTATACTGGGAAAGACGAATCCCTAACAATTACTCACTGCCTCCATGTAGCTCGGGATTGTACTCAACTAAAAGCTGTTTGCACGACTCCGTTGAGCCGTGGTAGGGTAGTAATCAAAGCACAATAGGAACTCACACGAGACTAATGATGATCTTAGGTCTACAGACTACCTATACACATGACATATGAGAACAGCCATCTGACGCTAGGTATAATACTATCCAGCAGTTCTCGGCGAGTCCGTCCAATGTACCCACTCATAATGAGCACATGTATACAATCTTAGGTGAAAACACACTAATGGCTATGAAACTAACTATTTCCCCTCATCGGGGGTCTAGAAACGTATACACTATTCTACTCTGGAATATCGATGCCCTGTCTCAATATTCCTACGACTAGAAACAGTTTAAGGATATGCTTATAGACTGCCCAGCCCTCACAAGTATGACCGCCATCACAACGCTGGTAGTCAAGCAATTATCCTACGGGCTTTATCAACATGTATAAGTAGTACGTAATAATAGATAAAACATACGCACATGTTAAGATAAAGCTAAACCAGATAGCATACTATCATTTCGAGCAAAATTGTCCTGTACATATATACATATCCATAATATCCATTACAAATAATGGCCTCTAGGGCATATATATATATATATATATATATATATATATATATATATATGTATATATATATATATATCCTACAATGTCTTGGGATTTGGATGACATACTCTGGATAGGAAGTGGTGTTCCTATACTAGAATCGGTCAAACTTCGGTTGTCACGAGGTGACCTGGACGACAGAGATATTGTCAGAGTTTTGAGTTTTCCCTCTTCTAAGGAGCAGTATATTGGATATGGTTCTAATAGGGATACTGAAGTAGACAGGGTGTATGTTACTGGTTATGACTTATTAGAGGATACAGCCTAAGAAGTTTGTTGGATAAAATTGTTCATTTATGAATTTGGTCCTATCAAGTATCCAGACAAATTCTTGAGGCGGGGTATAGCTTAGTTCAGAAGATTATTGATCTCTGCGAAGTTGAGATATAGATAGATGAAGTTGGAACATTATAGCGGATCCACTCAATAGGGCTATTTCTCGAACACATTAGTTTCCCAAACATGATTTGCGAAACTGATTAGTAGAGAAATTGGGTACTCGGTAGCACACAAGTTGTGGGTATGTGATACCACGATAATTAGCCTTATGTGCAAGTGGGAGATTGTTGGATATAGTGCCCTCAAGGCAATTATTAAGATTGCAAGTAGGCAATTATGATAATTGGGGGAGGACCTATACAAGTAGAACAGTCTTGCTCGAAATGATAGTATACTATCTGGTTTTTCTTCATCATTGATGAAGCTCGTAAGATTCTTGCTTGACTACCAGCACTATGATGGCGATCATATACATGGGAGCTGGGTTGTCCATAAGCACATCCTTAAATGTCCCTAGTCGTGGGAATATCGAGACAGGGCATCGATATTCTGGAGTAGACTAATGTATACGTTTTTAGACCCCCGATGAGGGACGGTGGTTGGTTTCACAAACCATTGGTGTTGTGTCACCTAAGATAGTATACAGGTGCTCACTAAAGGTGAGTACACCGGACAGACTCGCCAAAAACTTCTAGATGGTATAATATCTATCGTCAGATGGAAGTTCTTAGGTGACATGAGTGCATGTTAGTATTTTACCTGAGATCGTCATTTTTCTCCTGTGAGTTCCTACTATACTTTGATCACTACCCTACCACGGCTCAAAAGAGTCGTGCAAACAGGTTTTAGTTGGGTACAGTCCCGAGCCATATGAAGGCAGTGATTGATCATCAGGAATTCGTCTCTCATGGTATTAGGAGTTGATGTCGCGCTGTGTTCGGTTGGCCATCACCCTAAATCCGTGGCCACGGTGGATGCGATTTACTGATTTTTGTTCAGTAGTATCTCTATTGGTGATGAGCTTGACTCCGACACGACTTATCGAGTTATTAGGGGTCTGACATCATCCACCCCCTAGATCCAGTATACGATACTCTTAGACGAAGAGACCGGACTGTACTCACATTCAGGCTCAGTAGGGTAAGGACGTACTTGATTATCGATCCCTTTTCAACAAGTATCTGGGTAGCCATTACGTACAAATAGTGCCGCCGACGTGCTTGTGGTTAAACCCACTGCCAACGTATTGTCAAGTCTTTAGAGTCCCACACAGAGAGTTTTTCCAGTTCAGGTGATAGATGTAAAGGCCGTACGTTTGTACGTGCAGGGGTCCGATTAAATACGTGTAAGGAATACATGGATTTTAATCGGGCGGTTGATAATACTAGCCGGCTTAGAATTAAGCCGGATTATTAAATCAAGTTTTGATTTAATAATTTATATATTGATATATATTTTAGTATTATTGTTCACTATTCATATTTTCTCTTTGGTGCTATCCGTATTTTTATACGGATATGTGTATATGTAGCGATACATATACTAGGTGAAGTATTCCGTATTTGTACGGGAATGCTTCTAGAAGGACACCTCATAATTGATTTTCCTTTTTGGAAATTCAAATAATGAGGTGGCTTGGTGAGGTGTAAAGGGAGCATTGTAGAGTAGCAAGGCTTTGATTTTATATTCATAAAATCATTTGGATTTTCTATTCATGTATGGTTGTAAAAATAGCAAGCCATTCTTTCTACTTTGTAAGATTGATTTTCATTCTCAACACTTAGCCATGGATGGCTATGTTTCCAAACCTCCTCTTCCTTCTTCTTCTTGCTCTCTTGAGCATGAAAATTGAGAAAGAAAGTTAGTGAAAAATTCCTACATCACCTACAATCCATTCTAAGCGAGTTTGGAGCATCGGTCGGAGCCTGAATCGGTTTCTCTCGGGTGGATCATCTTCGGCATGGGCGGTTGCCTCTCAAGTGCGTTCCTGATGTTTATGAGCTTGGAGGGGTCTTCCACAATTAGGTGGATATACGTCGAAGGTTGTATTTTCTAATCCTTGTTGCTAAGTATGCTAGTTTAGTTGTATGGTTTGAATACTAGGGTATATGTATTTTGTGCTTGCTTAAAATCATTGTTTTCACTTCCGTCTTCGCCGTGGCTTACGGCGTGAGCACAAGACACTAATAGTTATTTGCCGCCACCTAACGAAAAAACCTCATAGGACCACTTCTCTCCATTACTCTCTCTCTCTCTCTCTCTCTATATATATATATATATATATATATATATAGAGAGAGAGAGAGAGAGAGAGAGAAGAGGCCCTATAAATATTTTTCGTTAGGCGGCGGCGAAAAAATATACTTTCCAATATTTTATTGAATGATCAGCACCCATCATCATCATCTTTATCATCCAAGATGTGGATACACCAATTTTCATGTGATTGTACCACTTTTTCACCGTTGGATTAGCAATGTAAAAGTTTTATTGTCGGCAAACTGTTAATTTCGCACCCACTAAATCAATGATGAAAAAGTGGTTGAATCAAATGAAATTTGGTATATCCACATCTTAGATGATAAAGATGAAGATGATGAATGCCGATTGTCGAAAAAAATGGTGGAGGGTGTACTTTTTCGATGCCATAGGAGAAAATTCCCTGCTATGCTACCTTTTCTCCACTATCATTACCATGACACCTTTACTTCATTATCCTTATATATATATATATATATGAGAATAATGGAGGAAAGATTCCATAGGAGGGAATTTCCTCCTATGGCGTCGAAAAAATATAATCTCCATCGTGTTTTCTGACGATCGGCACCCATCATCTTCATCGTTATCATCTAAGATATTGGTACACTAAATTTCATGTGATTCTACAACTTTTTCACTATTGAATTAGTGGGTTCAAAATTAACGGTTTACCGACAATAGAACATTTTACATTGCTAAATCATCGGTGAAAAAGTTGTAGAATCACATGAAATTTGGCGCACCCACATCTTAGATGATAACGAAGATGATGGATTCCGATCGTCGGAAAATACGATGGAGGGTGTATTTTTTCGACGCCATAGGAGGGAATTTCCTCCTATGGCCTCTTTCCTCCATTATTCTCTCTCTCTCTCTCTATATATATATATATATTCGACGATCGACGCCTATCATCATCTTCTTTATCATGTAAAATGTGAACACACCAAATTACATATAAGGTATATTTTTCGACGCCAAAAGAGAAATTTCCCTCCTACATCACCTTTCTTCCATTGTGTGTGTGTGTAGAGAGAGAGAGAGAAAGAGAGGCCATATGAGGCTTTTTCGTTAGGTGGCGTCAAAAATTTATATTCTTCATGATTTTTTTCGACAATTGGCACCCAATTATCATCATCTTTATCATGTAAGATGTGGATACACCAAATTTCATATGATTCCCCCAAATTTTCATTGTTGAATTAGCAATGTAAAAAGTTCTATTGTCGGTAAATCGTTAATTTTGCACACATTAAATCAACGGTGAAAAACTAATGGAATCACATGAAATTTGGTGTGTCCACATCTTACATGATAAAGGAGATGATGGGTGCCGATCGTCGAAAAAAATCATTAAAGGTGTATTTTATCGACGTCATCGGAGTAAATTCTCTCATGTGGCACCTTTCCTCTTATATATAAGAGAATAATGGAGAAAAGGTGCCATATAAGGGAATTTCCTTGCAATAATTAAATACACCCTCCATGATTTTATCCGACGATCAGCATCCATTATCTTCATCGTTATCACATAAGATGTGGATACACCAAATTTTATATGATTTTACCACTTTTCACCGTTGAATTAACAGTGTAAAAAATTATATCATCGGTAAACTGGTAATTTTTCACCCACGAAATCAACGGTGAAAAACGGTAGAATCATGATTGGTGCATTCACTACTATAGGGCAAGGATTTGTTCATGGTTTAAACTGTGAACATAAGTCATTTTGTTCACGGTTTAAACCGTGAGAGAACCGTGACCCAAACCCGCGTAAGCAAATATTAGGTCACGGTTCTCACCGTGAACTAAGTAAGAAACATTCACGGTTGTAACCGTGAACGGTTCTTAGCGTTAAAAGTAATAAAATCAGTTAGTTGGTGGTCCCCAGGTTTTTTTTCACGGCTGCAACCGTGAAAATAACCTGTTATGGGTCACGGTTACAACCGTGAACAAAACTTGTAATCGTGATGCATAACACAGACCTGAACCAGATATCAATATCTGGAGCAGCCTTTTGTTCACAGTTTGAATCGTGACCAACTGTCGTTAGTCACAGGTACAACCGTGACCAAACTATTTTTTTTATAACAAATTAATTTTCCGCACCCCAGGCGCGTTAATTTCAATCACAACCAGCAATATATAATTTCCATTCACAATTATCAATATATAATTATCATTCACACAATATATTCAAATCTCGCGTAATATACGATAATCAAAGTAATAAGCTCCGAATCGCAGGCAAACATGAATAAAAAATATACATACAATCAATATGATCAATACTTCAGTAATCAACAAATCAAAAAATGTATGTGCCAAAAATTCATCCAATATAATCAATACTCCACTAAAGCTATGTGTCAACAAATCAAAAAATAGAACTAACGTCGTTGGGATGATTATCCACCTCCATCGTCTCATGACCTAAAGAATGCGCTCAATTCATTCCGTATGGCTTGCTGGACGGAATCGGCGTACGACTTCCACATGTCTCGGATCTTCGCCCTAAGCTCCTACAGCTCGTGCCACGTATCCTGAACCTCCTTCCGTGTCTCCTGCTGCGTGTGATGCTGCTGATCCACTTGTTCGTAGAGCCAATGGATCTCCTCTTGCGACGCAGCTTCCGCATACGCCCGTGTCTAGGTCACGACGTACTCATGCGCGATCGAACTTCTATCAAAAAATCGATGGGCCCCGGGACCAACCCCATGCTCATACCCACCATAATGCTCATTGGATATTGAATCCATGACAGGAACAAAGGCGGTAATCGAGTCGCCGGGGCCAAATTCCAAGACATTTGTCTGCTCCTAGAACTGGGTCTGTATAGAATATATGTATATATATATATATATATATATATATATATATATGTATGTATGTATGTATGTATGTATGTATACACAGGTGCTAACTTAAAATACATAATCAACTTGATTATATGAAACATTCCATGTACGTGTCCGCGCCCTTGTGTAACGCGGCCCACCCTTGATTTTATTGTAGTTGGAGAGGTCTTTTTTTCTCTGCGATGAAATTTGGATTTAATTTAATAATTAATTAACGATAAAAAAAATGGAATTAAGCGTCGAAACACTCACCAAGTGCCATCGAGCATTGGCCTGCAAGCGCATTCCGTGGATCGGGAGAGCGCGTTCTTGCATGCCGTTATTTCGGTTCTACTTATTTCGAACCGACATCGTCTTGCAAAAATAAAGATTATAATATATTTTAGAATATGATTTCATATTATATTGTTAAAATCTTAAAAATTAAATTGATAGCTGCACATCATCGCGCTCAAAATAGATGATAAGAAGCGACCAATTTTTTCTCGGGATCTCCAGCGGTATGACCTCCATCAAGTACATCTGCTGATCCTCGGTTGCCGCGGCCCAGGGAAGATAAAGTCCACTCTTCACTTCCCATTGGTGAAGTCGCTTGATCACTTAACACTGGCCTAGGAAGTGAGCTAAGGCACGATCTTAATCGAATGGCTTGTACACGCCATCCTCGCCGGGCTCGCCAACAAATCTGTAATTCTTCCTGGTCTGAAATTGAAATATATTAAACAAATAATTATATGTATGTGTATATTTATATAATGAAGATTGAAATTTAAATGTGTGAAAGGGTATCTCATACCTCCTCTGCCCCAAAAATCACATAGCACGCTCGGTCTGGGCCTTGTTCCACTGAATATGGAGCAGGTGCTTGTAATAAATACGGACCTCCTACCCAACATAATCCCCCCACTAGGTCACGTACTCTCCAACAGGCACACCTGTCTCATCAAATATTATATCACATGGCCCAGCATCCGCCCGCGACCTGCGGTTGTCAGGCCAAGGAGGACCCCTCGTCCTAACACTACTCGAGCCTGCGAAAAATAGATATAAATACACAATATTATTATATTTAGAATATGAATATAGAATTTAACAAATTTAAATTACAATCATTATTTAAAAGTTTTAAGAAATAACGATTATACCCGTTGTCCTCGGCCAGAACCGGCGCCAGACGCCATCTCGCGAGTAGAATACAGATCTGTAAACAATAAATTGTTAGATGATTCAATAGCCACTTATATTGTAATGATGTGTCAAATTTTAAATGATTAAACTACGCACCATGCACAGAAGTGACAAGGGTATGAGGACCCGCTGACGCACTAGTAGGGGTAGGGAGAGGCTGCGATACTATAGGTGATCTAACGGTGGTATGGAGAGCGCTAGTAAGGATAAGGGGACAGTCGGGGACGATACAGTTAGTGATATATGCCCTAGAGGCCATTATTGTATAGTATTGGATTGTATATTACATTTTGGAAGCTTGGGATATTCACAGATATAATAACAATCTTGCTCAAAATGGTAGTATACTACTTGGTTTGATTCTACCTCAATATGTGTATATGTTTCTTTTAGCATATCGCTAATACATATTGGTAGAGCCCTTAGGATCTTTGCTTGACTACCAACGTTGTGATGGAAATCACACTAGTGGGGGCTGGGTAGTCTATAAGCACATCCTTATAAAGGTTCCTAGTCGTACGATTATCAAGACGGGGTATCGTTGCTCCAGAATAGACTAGTGTATACGTTTCTCATCCCAGCAGGGGAGATGGTCTGTCCCACAGTCATTGGTATATCGTACCGGAGATAGTATACAAGTGCTCATTGGGTTATGAGTTACACTGAACAGACTCGTAGGGAACTGCTGGTTGGTATTATACTTATCGTCAGGTAGCAGTTCCCGGATGGCATGAGTACAGATTAGTCCATTGACTTGACATCACTATTCGTCTTGAGTGTTCCCACTATACTTAGATTACTATCCTACCACGGCTCAAAGGAGTCGTGCAAACAGGTAGTAGTTGGGTGCAGTCCCGAAGCACTTGGAAGAAGTAGCGGTTAGATAGGATTCGTCTCTCCCGGTATTGGGGGTTGATATCGCGTTGTGTTCGGAAAGCCATTACACAAAGTCCCTGGCCAAGGCAAGCGAGATTTGCTGGTAGGTACTCCAGTAATTTCTCAAGGTGTATTGGGCTCTACCCCAGCACGACTTATTGTGCTATTAGGGGTCTGACGGTTACCATCCCCTAGGCTCAATATACGAGTATCTTAGACGAACAGACCGATTATACGAAGATTGTCACAGATAGGCTCAGTAAGAGTTCGGATGAGTTTGCTCATCGGCCTTATTATCGACAGATACCTTGGTAGCCGTTACGTGCAGCTAGTACCGCTGACGGACTTATGGTTAAACCCACTACCAACGTACTGTCGAGACTTTAGAGTCCTACACAGAGGGTTTCCCTACTTTAGTCGAAACGATGTAGAGGTTGTATGGTTTTACGGCAGGGTTCTGATTATATACATGTACAGGCTACACGGATGTTGTTCGAACGGATAATACCAGTGGGCTTTGGTTTAAAACGGATTCTAGTATCATTTTATTGGATTATTATTATCTCATTGTATTTGTATTTTTTGGAATACGAATACGGGTATGTATATATGGTAAGGGTATTCTTGTAATTTCACAAGAGATGCTTCTAGAAGGGGAAACCTCATTATTTGGTTTATCTATTTTTGGAAATAGATTAATGAGGTGGAAAATGGAGATATTTGTGGCATGGTGATTGATCTGTTTTAAAGAGAAGTTTTGTAAATAAAGTAACCACAATCAGGATAGTGTCGCTAGTAGCTAGCCACGATGAGTATGGGTCGTCCGCAGGAAAACGTAAACCTTTTTTTGCTCTAGATGAGTTGATAGAATAAGGGTGATTTGTTGTTTGTAGATCTATTTTAATACGGATGTAGAATTTATGAAGAAGAGGCTTATAGGGTTCATAGACTTAGTAGTAATGGATGACTAATTAAAAATGAATCCTATTATCTTTTAATAGTTTAAAACTAGATCGATAGTGATGAATGTGGATTAGGGTTATTTTGAAAGAAACCAGGGTATCCCCACTCTTAACCCTTTTCCTTGCATTGATCTCTATTCATGTCTAGCCCCTAACAAAACAAGTGTTAATCTAATTCCAAATCGTGGTCGAGGCTATCAATAAATTGGTAGCGCGCCTGGTAAGGATGCTAACATTTATTTTGCTAAAATTTATAAACTTTAAGATGTATAAAAGAAGTTAAATTATTTTATCATCCATTGATCTACTCTAGCCTACGAACCCTAGCAAGCTAGGAATTACTCATGCATGATTGGAGAATAAAGGATGAAGAAGGAGATCATAATGTAACATGAATAAATTAAGTGCAGAAATTAAATACAAAAAGTAAAATGCAAAGAGAATTAAAGCTAAAAATCTACCTTTATTAATCAACTATATCATATACAAATCCTTTTAAAGTAGAGTACAAGAACCCTAGTTTTTGCTCTCGATATTTATCTTGTTGGAAATAGATGAACAGCTTATGATCAATTCATATGCGTGGATCGTCTTGGACCTCTTGATCTTTTCGGTTGATGATTTTTCATGGGAAACTTTCGGTCTTTTAAATAGTCACAGAAATTATAAACCCTAGATCATATGTGTGATAATTTGCTGTTGTGATCACACTTAAAAAATTCTAAATCCTACGGCCACAAGGAGGCCGCGGATCCGCCACATATCATGGGGTTTGGCCGCGGTTGGGCGGCTATTTGGTGAGATCAGGGCTTCAAAATTCTTGTTCTATTTGATGTTAACACTTGGAGATCATTGTGATATCTGGATTCTTCAAATCTTCCTCTGAATCTCTGCCGTTTATGATTTTATGATTTGATTCAACTTTATCGGCAGATTTTATTCCCGACATCTCGGATCACTCGATCTCCAGAGCTGAGCTAATATCTGCACAATATCTCACTTTATAGTATTAGTAATATTTGTTATATTTGAGATATTATCCTAACCATTTTATATGATATTAAATCTTTAAGAATATTGATTAGAGATATTTGATATGGTATGTATATTTCAATTACCAAAATATCGTATAAATATTATATGCATATATTTTCCTTCAAAATATTAATTATAATGTAGAAATATATGATAATAAATATTTTACATATAAACCCACATATGTTCTATATTTACAATAAACACTTTTAAGCACTTAACAAAAGTAGGGAAAATGTTCAATCAAATGTGCAATATTTTCGATTAAATAAATACCCCCAAACTTAACTTTGATTGTCCCGAGCAAACTAGTTATTAAAGAAAGAAAGAAGAAAAGAAGAAAAACCTAGCTCACTTTCGTAGGCAACACGATTGCACTTAGCACATTCAACAAGCCTTTAAATCTCTAGGTGTCCCTAGCAGGAGAAGTGTTGTCTCCTAAGAATTTTCAGTGGTTTACACCCACAAAATCCCATAATAAAATAAAGGCGAAGAAAAATACATATAAAGATAAAGAACATATAAAAGAAAGAACTAGAAAATAAGAGTTTCAAACTACCCTAACTTTTTAGTAGTCATGAGCCATATCTTAATAGTCATGAAAAGATGTCAGAAATCACATTATCCCTCAATAAAACTTCGCCTTTAGTCTTCCTCCCTACCTTTCTTCCAAATATCTATCATATACCCCTACGTGTGTAAAAAACATCTCTACACTTAGAGAATTCAATTCAAGCTATCATACTCTTGTCCATCTTCTTTAGTTCTTTTTAATCGGTGAATATTTCAGATAGAATTGCTCACACATTTTTCATACGACCGTTAATACTTCTTGAGGTACTAACCAGCCGAATGTGCTCACTTATTAAGGCGTAATTAGCAATATTCTCGTCTTGCAACACCTAAGGCTTAGCAGTGGCTCCCAAACCAGTTGTTCTAAGGCACTAGGTGATAAAGCACCCTCGCTATATTTTTTTTATGCTGTCTTAAGTAATTACAAAACCAGTGTTCATTTTTCTTCACCATTTTTTTATTTATATTTTTGTTTATGTATTTATTTTCCTTCATACTAAGGCTTTTAGACAAGAGCATTTCAAGGCATTCTCTACTATTCCAAGTTTCAAGATTTGTGCAAGTACGTATAGTAGGGCATCAACGTTCAGATATTTGGACTCAAGAATAGAGACTATTTTTCAAACTCAATTCTATCCTTAGATTAGTGATTCTCTTCATCTTACTAACTCTTAGGACAACAGCTCATGACTACTTATTACTAGTTTCGTTTTAAAAATATCTAATTTTCTTGCTTTTCTTAAATCTCTTCCTATCTTTCGTTTGTATTTTAACTTTCTAACTTTCATTATCAATTTTTTTTATGCTATTATATAGTATAATGCAACAAAAATGATGCGTGAATAAGCACAAATCTCCCCCAATCTATTTGCAGCAGTGTCTTCACTGCTGTCATCTGTCAAGCTTAAAACCTATAGACTTGGTAGGAAAAGTTAGTAATGGGAGCAAGAATTAATGACAGTGAAAATCTCCCCCAAACTTATTTTTGGCTCACAATTTTGTAAAAAATTATTTTCTTTCAAGAGCCAAAATATCCCATCTCCCAAAACTTGAGTAAAACAGTATTAAGCATTTAAAATTATGAAGGGAGGGGTAAAATTATTGGTCTATGCAAATCTTTACAAAGGCCAAAAGTCAACACCAACCATTCGAATATTTTATCAGTGTAACACAATGGTTGGTGAAAGATTATAGATGTGAAGAAGTGGGGAGATAGGAAGCGGAATCGATCGGGTTTACGTATTAGTTGGCAGAGACGAAATGGTGATGGTGCATTACTCGCATTCTTGTTCTTGATAAGAATAAGGGTTGACGTTTCGGCTTCTTTAGATAGGGGTTGATTCATCACAACTCCCATATCTTTTAGGAATGCGAGTTCTTCAACAAAAATATCTACAAAACTTTCATCAAGATTCCGAATGATGATCTCATCAGAAAGGAAGTTATGAGACTCGGATAGCTCGACTAAATCATTCGACAAGTCAAAGGGTTCGGACTTAGGTGTGGACTTGTCAATAGAAGGGTCTTCATTTGTATAATAAACAGTAGGATCAAACAACAATGCACTAGTGGCGTCGAGATCAGTATCGTGAAGTTCTTCAAATTCACAACTGTCGGAAGCTATCTTTTCGACAGAACAAACATGAGCATAGGGTTCTGATGGTTGACTTCCTAGCTTGTAGATGTTAAGCTCAATTTTCATCTTCCCAAAGGATAGGTTCATTGAACCGTTACAACAATTGATTATCGCGTTTGAAGTTGCTAGGAAAGGCCGTCCTAGAATCACCAGAATTTGGTTCCGTGGGTTCACTACAGGCTGTGTATCTATTACTATAAAGTCCACAGGGAATATAAATTCCCTGACTTTGATTAACATATCCTCTAACTCACCCCGAGATTGGGTGATAGATCGATCGGTCAACTGGAGAGTGAAATGCATAGGTTTCAACTCTCCTATTCCTAATTGCTCATAAACAGAACATAGAAGCAAGTTAACACTAGCCCCTAAATCGAGTAGAGCACGATTGATATTTTTACCCCCAATATTTATAGATATTGTAGGACAACTAGGGTCCTTACGTTTTGTGGGCACAAATAGGGTAAGAGAATTGCTCATATTACTCGCTAAGAAAACCTTTTTAGGTACTTGAGTTTTTCTCTTTCTAGTGCACAAGTCCTTCAAAAATTTTTCATAGGACAGAACTTTTTTGATAGCATCTAGGAGAGGGATATTTATGTTAACTTGCTTAAAAATGTCCACAATCTTCTCCATTTAGGGACTTGGTTTGTTGGCCCTCAACCTATGTGGAAAAGGAGCTTTATTAATATGAGTTGGGTCCAAATTAGGAGAAGTTTATGGGGATGGAATGGATCCCAAAATTGGATTTAGGATGGTTGTAGATGGTAATTCCTTCAAGGAAGTGGGATGAGGGTTCGAGCCTAGTGGGAAACGGAGAATAGGCTCGGAAGAAGATGTTGGATTAGACGAAATAAGATTAGAAGTAGTAGTCGGGGTTTCATCTGATTCATCCACAACAACTTGTTTACCAACATTGTTATTCAGCACTCTTCCCGATCTCAACGTAGTTACGGCACTCACATTATGATTTTGAAGGATGATATTCACGCTTTGTGAGTGGCCGGGATTTGGTAGAGGTTGAAATGGAAATCTCCCTTTCTCCCTCCCGCTCATCGCGGCATTTAACTGAGCAAGTTGTGCCTCTATCAATTTTATGCTTTCAATGTGGGGAGTAGTGTGTTGCACTAATATGTGGATAGAAGATGTTAAATTAGCCGTCGTTTGCGTGGATTGTTTAATGAACGTTTCTAAGTTACGTTCGAGCGTAGAGATTTTATCGGTACTGGCCGTTGAAATATTATTATAAGGATCAAAGTTGTTGGCCGGGTTTTGAAAAGGTTGCGGTTGAAAGGGGTGCTGATTTTGTTGTGTTGGCTGCTGTTGCTGTGGGGGAGGCCTTTGATAGTTGCTTGGGAACTGGTTTTGATTTTGAGTTTGGTTTTGGTTCCAAGAAAAATTAGGATGATTTCTCCATCCCTGATTGTATGTGGAAGAATAAGGATCGTTTCTAGATTGTTGCTGAAAAGCAGTATTAGTTATTTCTTGACCTTGAAACGAAGGATTTAAAGGACATTCTTCCATTAGATGTGATGGCTCAGAACAGCAACCACACACGGTTTTAGGATGCGTAACTTGGTTTCGGGAAGCAGACGAGAATTTGTTTTCGATAGCGTCAAGTTTCTTTTGCATCACGGCCATTTCGGCTTTTACTGCGATGGATACATCGAGCTAATGAATACCTACCCTAGATGAAGATGAAGTTGGTCTAACACTTTCCCACTGTAAGGTTTATTCAGCGAGATCTTCCAGGAATCGCCAAGCTTCGCCATCGTCTTTAGACATGAAATGGCATTGACAAATGGTTTCAAGTATCTGTTTCGTGGCAGAATTAACACCCTCATATATAATTCGGCAAAGTTGCCATCTATCAATTCCATGATGGGGGCATTGTAGAAGAAAATCCTTAAACCGCTCAAAACATTTCTAGAATGGTTCGTTGGGAAGTTGGGTAAACTGGTTAATCTCGCTTCGAACACGGGCGGTTTTATGATTGGGATAAAATTTCTTAAGGAATACTATAATGAATTCATCCCATTTGGCGATAGAATGTGTGGCAGTGCTATCAAGCTATTTTTCTGCTAGGTCGCATAAGGTAAAAAGGAGAAGACGTAATCTCATAGCATCCATAGAAAGTTGTATAGTGCCCATCATTGCACATACGTTTTTGAATTTGGTTATAAAAATGTATGCATTTTCGGATTCAAGCCCGTGAAATTTGGGCAACAGGTTGATGAAGTGGGGTTTAATTTCAAAATTATCTTCATTGGCCAGTGGAAGAGAAAAACATGTTGGAAAGGGTCCTCGCACGAAGTAGCATCTTTCTTGGAGAGAGATGCGCGGTGGATTCTGCACATTTACGGTTGTGGCAGGGTGGTATCATGAAATCCCGATGGAGATCCATCCATTTCGGGAGATGTGGTAGGTGGAGGGGAAATAGAAGATGAAGAAGTACCGACTTCGGAGTCGATAGAAGAAACGCGGAATCCCATGTCTAGCTGATCATGCACTAAGCGGATTTAGTACAAGTGGCAGCGTGTGTAAGAACGAATTTAAAAAGGTTTGTTTTGAAAAAGTCGGACATGAGGCTTGACTCAACAAATCACATTATGCACAATCAACCCTAGAACTATGGTCACCTAGGTCAAGCACTACCGCTCCTAAACTTCCAAAGGACAAGCCGCATGATCAATTCTCTACCACCTCTTTATCATTCTTGTGGCTAGGTAAGTGGGTGGTATCCGCTATATGAATCACCAAAAATAACGGGCCAAATTAAGAATCCACTTTCCTTAGTCACACTTTCCTAGACACAACAAGAGAGATGCGGATAAGCGATAGATTACCCATGACCCTTCTCTGTCCTAATTGAGCGTGACGGTCTTTAGAGGCTTGGTCTAGATATTTTTTTAATTAATGGAGGGTAAGAGTATGCTCGTTTTGTGATTTGTGGGGCCTAAGAAGGGTGATGAAATCCCCACCTAATTTGGATTTGGGTTATTGCCCCTTAATATACGGTTAAAATATGCACAAACAAACCAATATCAAAACACACAAAAAGATTTTTGAGCAGCGATATTTGCAAAGAATCTTGCAGTTAAATTCAGATTATTGGATCTTAGAGGAGATAGAAAGATCAGAGAAAGATACCAGAGAATTTTGGGGAAGCAACTCCTCAAACTTGGCGCGGTTCCACCGCAAAATACTTATTCCGCCGCGGTTCCACCGCACTCTGACGTGTTCTTTTGTTAAATTTTTTTTGTGTGCACCTCTATGCTCCTCTATTCTTTGATGATAGCCTCTGAATCTCTATTTCCTCGCTCCAATTACTCCAGATTCCCTTGCAAAACTTTCACAATAATTGTTAAATACACAAGATGCGGTTTTGATTATTTTATGATATGGATTAATAAGAATTCAATCTGAATAGCAAGAAAAAAATTACAGCCATTTCCCCGGCAATGTCACCATTTGATTGATCTGTTTTAAAGAGATATTTTGTAAATAAAGTAACCGCAATCAGGACAGTGTCGCTAGTAGCTAGCCGCGATGAGTAAGGGTCGTCCGCAGGGAAACGTGAACTTTTTTCTTACTTTAGACGAGTTGATAGAAGAAGGGTGATTGGTTGTTTGTAGATCTATTTTAATACGGTTGTAGAATTTATGAAGAAGAGACTTGTAGGGTTCATAGGACTCAGTAGAAATGGATGACTAATTAAAAATGACTCACTTTATCTTTTAATAGTTAAAACTAGATCGATAGTGATGAATGTGGATTATGGTTCTTTTGGAAGAAACAAGGATTTCCCCACTCCTAACCCTTGTCCTTGCATTGATCTCTATTCATGTCTAGCCCCTAACAATACAAGTGTTAATCTAATTTTAAATCGTGGTCGAGACTATCAATAAATTGGTAGCGCGCCCGATAAGGATGTTAACATTTATTTTGGTAAAGTTTATAAACTTTAAAATGTATAAAAGAATTTAAATTATTTTATCATCTATTGATCTACTCTAGCCTCCGAACCTTAGCAAGTTAGAAATTACTCACGCATGGTTGGAGAAGAAAAGATGAAGAAGGAGATCACAATGTAAGATGCAGAAATTAAATGCAGAAAGTAAAATGCAATGAGAATTAAAGATAAAAATCTACCTTTATTAATCAACTATATCATGTGCAAATCATTTTAAAGTAGAGCACATGAACCCTAGTTTCTGCTCTCGATCTCTATCTTGTTGGAAGTAGATGAACAGCTGTTGATCAACTCGGATACGTGGATCTTCTTGGACCTATTGATCTTTTCGGTTGATGATTTTTCATGTGAAGCTCTCGGTCCTTTAAATAGTCACAGAAATTAGAAACCCTAGATCCAATGTGTGATAATTTGCTGTTGTGATCAAACCTAAAAAATCCTAAATCCTACGGCCATAAGGAAGCCGCGGATCCGCCGCATATCATGGGGTTTGGCCATGGTTGGGCGGCAATTTGGTGAGATCAGGGCATCAAAATTCTTTTTCTATTTGGTATTGACACTTGGAGATCATTGTGATGTCTAGATTTTTCAAATCTTCTTCTGAGTCTCTGCCGTTTATGATTTTATGATTTGATTCAACTTTATCGGCATATTTTATTCCCAACATCTCGGATCTCTCGATCTCCAGACCTGAGCTAATATCTGCACAATATCTCACTTTATAGTATTAGTAATATTTTTTATATTTGAGATATTATCCTAACCATTTTATATGATATTAAATCTTTAATTGATTAGAGATATTTGATATGATATGCATATTTCAATTACCAAAATATCATATAAATATTATATGCATATATTTTCTTTCATAATGTTAATTATAATGTAGAAACATATGATAATAAATATTTTACAGATAAACCCATATATGTTTTATATTTACAATAAACACCTTTAAGCACTTAACAAAAGTAAGGAAAATGTTCAATCAAATGTACAATATTTTCGACTAAATACATGGCGTGAAGCATGGCTCATAGTTTATTTTATTGGTTTGGACTCTCTATTCAAGCATGGTTGATATTTTCAATTAGAAAATATTGCATGCTTAAGTGAGATGAGTGTAGGAGCCATTCTTCACTTGCCATAATCTTAGCTCATTTGCATTTTCACTTTCTCTCTCCATTTTTCTCTCCTTCCTCAAGACCTAAAACCTTTACATGTGTTATGGGTCATTAGGTCTCTTGAGATAAAATACTCCATTAGATACTCTACATCTTTTAAGCTACCTAGCTTAGAAAACTAGGTACCTTAGTTACCTTGGTTTAGAGGTTAGAGCTTGAAATATAGACTCTCGGGTGGATCATCTTCGACATGGGGAGGCCGACGATCAATCGCGATCCAGATCTTTGAGGAGCTCAAGGAGAGAAGGAGAAGAAGACCCGAAGAACTAGAATCAAGGAGGTATAATACTATCATAGTAGTTAGAACCTCCCAGTAGTATAGCCAGTTAAGGTTTCTGTTAAAATCCTGGAGTTAAAGTCGGTGTTGCATAGTATGAAAAAATCTTTTTTTGTAAATTCCGCCTCCCCATAAGTGTGTGAGGTGTATGACATCGACTTACAGATGCGGTGTGAGTAGGGGGATCATGGGGGATGATGTGGCAGTAATAGGAGGAGCGCTAATGAGGATAGGGGATAGTTAGGGGCAATGCAGTGTGAGTAGGGGGCCATAGGGGGTGATGTGGAGGTAATAGGGGAGCGCTCCAAGGGATAGACACTGCTGTTGCGGCTTCCGTTCCTGCTGAGGGTCCTGAGAAAGTCTCATAGCGTTTAGTGCCTTTGCCTGCTCTCATGATCAAATCCTACATACATACATACATACATACATACATATATACATATATATATAAACGTTATTTCATTACATATAATCATTATACAATTTAGAACATTCAATTTAACTTCATTATCTAATACGTTTATGTGGTACATTATCTAAAGATTCGTTTGGTGGATTCTCAAAATCTTGATCCATGACAATCAATTGGTTGATATCACTTCTTACAAACGTATGGATGGGCGACACAGAATAGTTTGGATCCCCAGTACATTCAATAGATGAACTGAGACGTGTTAATGCGAGATCTTCATCGTCGCTCTCATCTTCAGAGCCATTCAACGTCGGCATTTTATAATAATCTCTTAGTTTCCAATGACAAACAACATCCCAGTCAACCTTCTGCAAGTCCCGAGAATAATATATTTGTGTTGCCATTGTGGAAAAAAAGCTGTCATATTTTGGTAACATCCGTTTGGTGTTTACCAAAGTCAGACCGTATTGATCGGCCTTCATACCCCGGTTAGTCTTGGTATCGTACCATCTGCATTAGAATCTATGAAATGGGATAGTCGTATGCTGGTATGAGAACACTATAACTTCCTCAAGAACACCGTAGCCGACAAGGACGGCCATAATTAGCGGATGGGGCTTTTCTTATCGTACTATTGAATGAAACTCAAACTGCGACCACCCCGACAGCATGCCGTAGGCAGGAAAATTATTAATCGTCCACAGCAAAGTAGCACGCATCTGAAAAAATTATTTACCATCTACGTCATAGGTCCTCACACCAGGTTCCCACAGCAACTTTAACTCATTGATCAAGGTTTGAAGGCACACGTCGATATTTTTTCCAGGAGACGAGGGACCGTCGATTAAAAGTGCGAATGTAGAATAAGGCTGCATTATAGCCCTCCATGGCGGCAAGTTGTATATAGTCACCACAACGGGCCTAGTACTGTGAGTACGCATGCCGCGAATCATCCCAAATGGACTGAAACCGTTGCTCGCAATCCCCAGCCTCACATTATGAGGGTCTGTGCTAAACGAATAATGTTTTTTTTATCTAAAACTTTCCACGATATCAAATCTGTAGGATGACTCATTTTTCTCTCTTCACGAGACGATTTATGGTGCCACTGTATTTCGGACGCCGTCTCCTCACACGTAAATACCCGTTCCAGTCTCGGTATTAACGGAAAATGACAAAATCTTCACGGGCACATCGCTCCAATGGGAGTCTTTCTTAGGCTTGGATCGGCTTTTCCTGCACACTGGGCAGCTTTTGAGTGCGACGTGTTCTTTCTGGAACAAAACGTAGTCATTCTAGCATGCATGTATCTTCTCACACTTTAGGCCAATATTTGTGATTAACTTTTTTGCCTCGTACCAGCTCAGTGGCACTTCATTTTCGTCGGGAAAAACTTCCTTCAACAATGCTAGTATATCGGTGAAAGACTGATCACTCCATCTATTCTTACACTTAATCTTGAAGAGACGTACGAAAAAGGATAGTATCGAAAACCCTTTGCAATTTAGATATAGAAGAATTCTCGAGGAAGCCTTGTACTTCTCCAATAACGCTGGTCCAGTAATTTCCGTATCATAAGGAAGTCCAGCGGCATTTATAAGCCCATCCATGTCATCGACCGGCGCAAGCACAGCATCAACGGCTTCGTCCTCTTCAAACTGCCATTCCTCCTCCTCTTCTACTATCCCTTGCCACTCTTCGGTTTCTGCTTCAATGAATTTTTTTCCATCTCTTGCACTGGCCCTCCATCATCCTTTTCTTTGTGAATATCCCGCTTAGTGTAATCTCCAACGAAACCAATTTTCATGATGTGTAACTCAATATCCGACTTCTTCTGCAATCACGTGTTCATACACTTATAGCAAGGATAATAGATTTCATGCTCTTTCGATATCCCAAGACGTGCGTAGGCAAAATCGGTGAAAAAGTAAACATCGTTAAAGAAAAAATCAGTAGCTCTCGAGAAAACGTCGACGTACATCCAACTCTTTTCATGAAGGTACGGGAATGCCATATTAGAAGAAAATGGAATGTAACAAAGTTCGTATAGATAAGAGTCATGGAATTAAGATTTCGTGACAAATACGGGATAAACAGATAATAAGAAGCGTTAGTGTTGGGTTTAATTGACGACTTCGTTAAGTTTGGTTTCAATTGTTTTTGGATTGGGCTCTCCTCAAACTTCTATTGAGAAATTTCTCCTTCTAATTTCAAAGCTTGAGAATTGGATTCTTCTTTCAAGAAAGACGATGATAATATTAAATGTTCTTTATTGGATGTTGAGGGTAACGGCTGTAGGGGTAAGGCACTTATCCTATTAAGAATGTATAAAGCATACACCTATTCACTTGTACTTTTATCCGTTTCGAGAAAATTTTGGCAGCACCTCCTCGCTGTTCTCTGAGCACACTGTAATAGAACAGATAATTGTTTCAATACTATGAAATACCATTGAAATGAATATCTAATCTATCGTTTTACATAAAGAATAAGCGGAATGGTACCAACGAATTATCCCGAAACGAATAAAAAACACAAGTGAGTGCAGGTGTCTGCTTTATACATTCTTAAATTGTCCACACAGGACAAATCTATTGGTTATCATGCGATCGAATATTAATTCTTGTCATATAGACTACACGACGGTTGTTAGAAACCGAATGATAACGTCCGGCATTTAACAACCTTCTTATGATTAATTATCGATGAGAATATGAAAATTTCATATTATCATCGAAAATCATACACTTAGTTTAGGATTTTATTTCAATTAGTTTTACGTTTATGTTTCAAACACAAGGTTTTGAAGTTATAAGTTCATGGTAATTTTTATTAAAGATGTGGGTTTTCTTAATCGAGTTTAATATTTTTGATTTAGGGTTGGTGGGATTTGAAAAGAGATCAATGTAGAGAAGAATGATGATGAATCATTGTTTGTGTATATTTGTATTTGTGTGTGTGTGTGTGCGCGCGTGCATGTATACTTGTGTGCATGTCTATGTCTGTGTGTATGTGTATGTGTGTGTGTATGCTTGTGTGTGTGAGTGTGTGCATGCACATACACAAACATATAAACACACATACAGAATATGTATTTGGTAATGGTTATAACCCTAATCCTAATTAAACCTAACCCTAACCATTAACCCAAACCCTAATCATAACCCTAACCCTGATTATCCTTAACCCCCAAAACAATTCATCTTCTTAAATTAACTAAATTATTATAAATTTCACTAAAATACTCTTAGCTATTAATGATTTTCCACTAAACTGCCTTAAAATTTTATTAAAAACCCTATTTTTTTCAATTTTATCTTTTTTACACTAAAATACCCTTAACTATTGTTGCAATTTCACTAAAATACCTTTAACTACTACTGTTGCAATTTTACTCTAAAATACCCTAACCCCTAATCCTAACCCTAAACCCTAACCCTAGCTGTAACACTAACCTCTCTCGGCTCTAACCCTCAACCCAAACCCTAACTCTTCCAGCCCCATAGCTACAACAACACCACCAACATCACCACCAACATCAACAACTACAGCAGCAACACCAACAACATCAAAACCAACACTAAGGAAGAACACTGAAAACAGAAGCAGCAGCAACAATTCAACAACAGGAATTTTAATTTAATTTTGTGAAAAGTATAATTAAACCAAAAAAATAAATTCATACTTACCTCTTTACAATCGGTGGTGAGGTCTTCGATGAGGGCTCGACGACAGAGGCAACGACCTTCAGCGACGACGGCGACCTCACTCCAGCGAACTCCAGCGATGACGAAGATGACGACGGAGGCTTCGATTGTGGCTTATGTCTTCGATCCAAGGTCGGGCTTCACGATGAATGAGAGGAATAAAGGGCTTCGAAGGGGACGGCCACGGTGGCAAGGGCAGGCAGGTCCGGCGACGGCGAGCGATCGAGGAGAGGAGCGACACGAGATGTTTTTTAGGGAGGGAAAAATTAGGGATCGGGGAAAAAAGAGGGAAGATTTTGGATTTATCACTAGTGGGGAGTGGGCCTGGACACTCATAGGATTGTGTCACGGTTATAACCGTGACGATAGGAAAAAAACCGTGACTAAACATAGATCATGATTTAAACCGTGACCAATTCCTCGTTACTTTAGCCCCTTTTTGTAGAGTGATTTTAATGCATATTTTATATCTATACTTAGCTTTATTTTTTCACAATTAATCCAGCATAAAAGTATTTTATGATATTTGCAGGTGACATGTGCTTAATTACAAAAAGAGAAGAAAAGAAACCAACACGTTCAGTTCATGTTGATAAAATGATTAAAAGAGAGAGCAAAAGCGCATATAAATGATTTGCAGTGATCTAAGTAGCCAAAAATAATCAATTCAGAGTAAGGAAGCCGGAGACCAAAGTAGGGCTCGCTTGGACGAAATTAGCCGGTTTTAGACTTACCCACCCTATGTTTAGCCGACCCCTTTAGGCAATTAAATCAAATTTTGTTATGGAGATTCTTATTTTCATTGTAATCCTATAAGTACCCTGTATTCGATGAAAATGCTATAAAATGGCATCGAATACAAAGGCTAAAATCATCTTCTCTTGTATTCTAGGAGGCTAAGGTTTTAAAGCAATATCAATTTAGGTTGTAATATATTTTTACTTTTTATTTAATTATTTTGCAGTCTTCTTCTTCTTCTTTTATTGTTTTGCTTTCTTTTCTATGCATAGCTAATTCTTCTATCTAGGGTTAGATGATACTTGATTTATGATTGATGTATATTCTTAATGTTCTTGTTTTTTGTTTCTAATGACTACTTCTTAAATCATAGAAATAAACATTTGTAAAACATCACCGATAAACTAAATGGATCTCATGATTGACAACCATGAGATATAATCAAGGGAAAGGATGCCAAAGAGGGATTTATATGGTTTGGAGTTGATCTAATTAATCTTTGGTTAACATTGACTAGCTGATAAAACTTGGAAGATCTATGATTGATAACCATTAGATCTACCTAGCTAGTGGAAGATTTAGATCAATTTAATTCTAAGTGAATTAGTATTTAATCCTTAAAATAATTACATTACTCATTGTTAATTGATAGGGTATGCAAGATTCGTATAGATTATGCTTGCTACTTGTTTGATAGTTTATTATAATAGACATATGCTTTATACTTTTAATAACTGATAGGCAATTGGTTTAAGGATAGAAATCAAGAGAAGAAAAACAATTCAATTTAAAACACTATGAATAGATTAAGTGGATTCAAAACCGAAGATATCTTCATTTATTCAAGTCTTTTCGTTACTTCAAGCAGGTTTTTCGGGTATTTATCGAAAGGAACAAATGAAGATGAAATTCGTTCGAATTTGCTATCAATCTTGCATTTATTTATTTAAATTTTCTTTAATTTAATTAGTTAATATAATTTCCAACACTAAAAGATTTTCTTGATTGGACTCAATTTAACTAGGATTACCTCTTCCCTGTGTATTGACCCACAAGTGCTATAATTGCAAACCGTACACTTGCGGTATAATTAGAACTTTAAAATAACAAAAACAAGTTTTTATCGCCGGGGAATACGGTTTCAATTTTTGTTAAATTTTTCTTATTTTTAGTGCTATTTTACTCTGTTTTATTTGACTTTTATTTCAGGAAATCTAAAGATGCGGAGAGTTATTTGGAGAGAGCCAGAGAAGACAGCAGAAGACGGGAGCCAGAAGTTAAAGTTTGACCATGAATTTGCCGGGCCCACCAGCAGATACGCGGTCACATCATATCCTTTTTTGTTGCTTTTTCTTGGATTTCGTCAGGTTTAGATTTCTCTGTTTATTTTTGGATTTCTAGATTTTATTTACAATTATATTTTTCTTTTAGATTTATTTTCCGTCTTTTATTTCTTTCATTCTAGTTTATTTTTTTACTTAAAAAAAGATATGGATGACGAACATGCAAAACCATGCTTACATGATTTATATTATCCATTTAATCTATTACCTGACTCTTGTATTAGAAAAAATAAATATAGGAGCAGTTTTAACTCACTTGACACATCCATAGCCGTCAATGATACTGGGTTAGATGCTATGTTAGATATTACTATGCAAAGGATAGAGCCTTTAGAAGTTAACAACTGGGTTCTTAGTAATCCACCTTTTCAATCTTTTTGCACTAACAGTCAAGATCCCTGTTATGCTTATGAAGAGTGTCCATTTATTAATCGGAGAAACCAACAAAATTATTATTGGAATCAAGGCATATTGTGAAATTTCTAATTATGATTTAAACAAACAATTCCAATCAAACGCTTACTATGATGTTGATCTTCCATCCAATCCAATCCAAACAAACTCAACATTTATTCCTCCAAATTTCATATAGCAACAATTCTCATCATGCCTATATTATGATATTGACCCTCCTTACAACCATATCTAATCTTACCCAACTTTCACACCTTCTTTATACGTGTTGGATATAGTGCGCTTAAGTCAATTATTGTAATAGCAGGCACGCAATTGTGATGATTGAGGGAGGACCTATACGGGTAGAACAATCTTACTCAAAATGATAGTATGCTATCTGGTTTGTTTTTATCATCATGTACATGTATTATGTGGTATTGCAGATCACTATCACATGTTGATAGAGCCCATAGGATTCTTGTTTGACTACCAGCATTATGATGGCGATCATATACGTGAGAGCTGGATGGTCTATAAGCACATCCTTAAATATCCCTAGTCGTAGGAGTATCGAGTCTGGGCATTGATATTCCAGAGTAGACTAGTGCATACGCTTCTAGACCCCGACAAGGGGCGGTGGCCGGTCTCATAAGCCATTGGTGTTGTGTCACCTAAGATAGTATACAGGTGCTCACTGGAGGTGAGTACACTGGACGGACTCGCCGAGAACTTCTAGATGGTATTATACCTATCGTCAGATGGAAGTTCTCAGGTGGCATGAGTACAGATTAGTCCTTTGACCTAAAGTAGTCATTTGTCTCGTGTGAGTTCCCACTGTACTTTGATTACGACCCTACCACAACTCAAAGGAGTCGTGCAAATAGGTTTTAGTTGGGTACAGTCCCGAGCCATATGGAGACAGTGGTTGACTGTCTGGGATTCGTCTCTCCTGGTATTAAGAGTCGATGTCGCGCTATGTTCAGTTTGCTATCACCAGAAATCCATGGCCACGGTAGGGGGATTTACTGATAGTTGATCAGTAGTATCTTAGCTGGTGATGAGCTAGACTCAGACACGAGTTATCGGATTAGTAAGGGTCTGACGTTATGCACCTCCAAGATCTGATATGCAATACTGTTTGACGAAGAGACCGGACTGTACGGAGATTGTCACTTTCAGGCTAAGTAGAGTAAGGACGCACTTGATTGTCGACCCCTCTTTCGACAAGTACCTGGGTAGCCGTTACGTACAGCTAGTGCCGCTGACGTGCTTGTGATTAAACCCACTGCCAGAATATTGTCGGGTCTTTAGAGTCCCACACAGATGATTTTCCCGGTTCAGGCGACTGATGTAGGAGCCGTACGGTGGTACGTGCAAGGGTCCGATTAAATACCTAAACGCGATACAGACTTTAATTGGACAGTTGATAATACTAGCCGGCTTAAGATTAAGCCGAATTATTAAATCCGGTTTTGATTTAATAATTTATATATGTATTTTTATACATATATTTTAGTATTATTGTTCACTATTCATTTTCTCTCTTTGGTGCTATCCGTATGTTTATACGGATATGCGTATGTGTAGCGATACATATACCAGGTGAAGTATTCCGTATTTATACAGGAATGCTTCTAGAAGAAGGACACCTCATATTTGATTTTCCTTTTAGGAAAATTAAATTGAAAATGAGGTGGCATGTGGACTTATGAACCATTGTGTGAACAATGTAGAGAGGCATGGCTTTGATTTTAAAAATGATTATTTCTTTTGGATGCTCTATTGCATCATGGTTGATTCTTTAGTAGTCATTCTTTTCTACTTCATGACTTGATGAGTTTTTTCCTCATCTCCTCCATGGCTCATGCTTCATCTTCTCCATCTCTTTCTTCTTCTTGCTTCCATTTTAGAGCTAGATTCTAGAGAGAGAAATATAGAGAAGTATTCCTACATCACTGGCCATCCAAACCAAGCAACATTAGACCGTCGGTTTGAGCCTCCTCCGCGTTTCCTCAGGTGGATCGTCTTCGGCAATGGTGATCGATGCTCAAGCGCGTTCCCGGCGGCTATGAGCTTGGAGGGGTCTTCCACAATTGGGTGGACACGCGACAAAAGTTGTATTTCTCAACCTTGCATGTTTTAGCATACTAGTTTAGGGTATTTGGTTCGAATCCTCGAGTGTGAGCGTCTGGTGCCCGCAAAAAGTTTTTGTTTTCGCTTCCGCCTCGCCCGCGATCTCCGCTGTGTGGGGCCGGATCCCAACATGGTATCAGAGACACCCAAACACCATAAACTAGTGTTTGACGATGATTAAGTTTCAAAACCAAAAACACCGATTTCGAAATCCCGGTTTCTGTCGAAAATTTTATGGTCTCTAAATTTTTTTCAAACAAGTGCAGAAGCTTCATCTAGACTAGATTAAGAAACACAATGAAAACGAGAAGATTCCATCATGATTAGCCCGGCGAGATTGGGTTTTTGGCCGGCGACGTCAGTTCACTATTCACCAATGGAGCTTGTTTTCATTCTGTGTCTTGGGTTTTGTAAAATGGTATTTTTGGTGTTGTTTGATTTGTTCCGGATTTCACTTTGTGTCATCTTAGCTTTGGGACAACTCGGGAGTTTTAAAAACTCAAAAATTTTGCATCATCGGTATCTGTGATGTGTATATGTGTTGATGAAAGTCGTCTAATTACTATATGTTCATTTAGACGGGGTTGCATACATTCTGGTGTTGCTTGCTTCTGCGGTTATATATATATATATATATATATATATATATATATATATATATATATATATGGTTTATGTGGATTGTCGTGATGGATACCCTTGTGTGCAATGTTCGATGTACAGTTAAGATTCATTTGTATATTTATTTTTTCGGGGCGAGCGTCCGACATATGGACTGCCGTCACTGCCAGTTTGTATATTCTTTGATTGGGGCACGACCGAGTTGAGGTCGATGTAGCCGTTGTATATATATATTTTTTCTGTACTAGGATTACTTCGCGGAGGAGTGCTCAAATAGCCAGATTCTAGAAGGCGACGGGCCCACATCTCATAGAGTTGAGACCGGGAGGGCCTTAATCTAGAATTAGCGGGCTATTCGCCGTACTCATAGGGGGTATAGGTTGACCCACAGAGGGGTGGTCAAGTTACCGGATTCCGTGAAGTGCAGGTTGTCCCACTCACTTTGTTGATTGAGGTTGCCTCACATCGGGGATTGGCGAGTAACTTGCCGCACTCGTAGGGTTCTAGGATCTTCATTGCAATGGCTATCCATACGATTGGGGAACATCGCGTATCATTTATGGCTTAAATGAAACGCGGGGCTCCTAGATTATACGGATACTATATTGTTGTTCGCATGCTTGTGATGATTTTATCTACTGTGATGACTATTATCTGCCTGCGATGTTGATATATATATATTATATATATTTAGCAGATTCTTCTATATGTTTTGCATCCACGCAAGTCCAGCCCCCGCTCTGCTGTTAGTTAAGTAACCTAACGGTGCATGATGGGACTCCGTGGCGAATGCGGATGGCATATAAAAAGCATGTTATTTTAGTTGTTTCTTTTATAGCTTGGAAACATAAATTGACGGGAACGCATTATCGAAATAATGCAAGGAAAAATAAACCTAAATGATGTTGTCAGAACCAATTTTAAAACTACTCTGTTTTCTTCAAAACCCATAGTCGTATTCTCTTGCTTTCCATATAGGTATTCGGTTAGGAATATCCTGCACCTCATTCTATGAGGGAAGAGCCTTGATCTCTTCATTGGGAGTTCGCTCTTAAGCAAAAGTTTATGTTACTAGTTTTAAAATGCGGAGCTTAAACCACTCCATTTCAAAGCCATTCGAGTTCCTTCAACGATATCAAGTTCATTATATTAAAGGTTTTTCACCAAAAACTAGCCGTAGCCCTCCGTCATTTCCGATTAACATTACCTAGTATTCGTGTTGCGTTTGTTGGCTTTTGTCAAGGCGTAGTATTCGGTAGCTATGTACTGTTTTTCTGTTGCATAATAATGCGATTATCTAGGACAGTCGTATAGCCTTGTTGGCCTTTGTCAAGGGATTATGTGGGTTTAGAGTAATGCAGGATAATGACGGGTTGAACTTGACTAAAGATTTATGGTTTGTTGGTCTTTGTCAAGGTCATAAACCGCTAGGGGCAAAAACCATATCGGGGGTTTCAAACATACGGGAAACTTGCCAGGCATGCACATACCTTCTGGAGTGTGGTGACTTGAGTGGATTCCGTCAGGTTATCACATGATGATAGTTGGGTCCCGATTCCTACTGATGAGTACGTATTACTCCTCGGGAGATTTTTCACTTAAATGATCCCGACTAGTTCTCCTTTTAGGGTTTGAAGGAGAATTCGAGAAAATAGTGGGAGCCATCCTGATCAGATAAAGTGATAACCAATCTGATTTTGATAGAGTGTACGCTGAGTGTTTCTGTTCTCTCTCTCTCTCTCTGGTACAACGACCCATGACTTACCTTAAAAACTCATGAACCAATTGGACCGAACCTTCTTACACCCTTTGGTTTTGGTTTGACTTGATTCACGACAATGTTGTATATATCCCTGCCACTCCTACTCAACCCTTTGCATTGATTTAGAATATGTCGTATCACTGTGATGATCCATATTGCTTGAAACTGCCATCGTATAGTTACAAACGAACTCGAAGAAGTTACTTCAGTTGAGAATGGCCACAGGTTCTGAAGAAATTGAATAGGATTATTCGGTTGTCTCTTCCTTTTACCTTCTTTCTGGTTGCGAGAGCTCCTTGATTAGGAGAGTACACCTGTTACGCTTATTGGACAATCTTCTTACAAACCTTAGGCCGGTGCCGAAAGGTAAGGAAGGAAGAAAACCAGTTAGCGCAGGGATGGTGTGCAGAAGGTAAAATGTAGAGACATATAAAGAGATTGAAATGAGGGCAAAGGAAATTGCGACTACTGTCATGAATCTGGATAATGGAAAAGGCATTACTAGGAATACATGATCATCCCCAATGAAACATTTTCATGTTTCAGTATTCCTGTGTATATGTAAAAGAGGACTGTTTTCCCAATTAATTCTGACTTCTGGGTATGTATTTACCAGTTTTGGATGTCACATCTGTACAGTGTTATAGATGATGAGTAGGAGCAGAATATTGGGAAATGTGCAATTTGATCCTTAATATTGGAATTTGTTGTAATTAGTGACATTGGATTAAATCGCCTGGTTTTTTCCTGACGGCAAATATTTGGTTTTGAATAACCGTTGTTGCGCGCCAGATTTTAAAATGAAATATCTGTACCTTTATTTTTATAAAGTGATATATACATTTTGAAAATTGTGTTTTAAACATTTATCTTTATCAGTTGAGGATAAAGTAAGGTGCATTGAATAACGGTGTAAAACATTCTTAACCAAGATAAAATTTTCAACTTACAAAACACAGAATTTGAGTTGGTATACTCTTGGGACTTATACATGGATGTGTATGTTGTCTAGTGTCTTCGGGACAAAGGGGTTGGTACTCTTATTTCATTCTGGATTACCTATGAGTTCTCTGGTTTTAGACATGTGATTGTTAAAGGAATTCTTGTTTGTGTAAATCGAATAAAGCGAATAAGTTTCTTTGTGTCGGTAATTAGAGAATTGAATAGAATTCACAATCAAAGAATTATTTGACCGCAATCAACTACGGTGTCGGATGTAGATTGTTAGTGAGTGCAGATCGTCCACAGGGAAAGTGTAACGTTCGTCTTTTGAATTAGATGAATTGAAATTTTAAAGGAAAGAAAACAAAACAATTCAAGATTTGTATTTGAAGTTCAAGAATTAGAAAATCTAGATCTAATAACAAGAAAAAGATAGAATCAAGAATTGAGAGTTTGTTGATTTTTCCAAACCAAATATCAAGAATCGAAATGAGGCTCGTAGGAATCGATCGGATCTATAGATGTGATGTAATCTTACAATTACGTATTCTTATCCTTCGATAAATTGATACTAGATCGATGATGACCGATCAAGAATTAGGGATTTCTTATGAAACTAGGGTTTCATCTTATCCCTTGTTCTTTTGTCGATATCATTCACATTCTAGCCTCTAGTAAATTCAAGAAACGATCGTAGATCCCTAATTTCGAGCGATCACAATCAAGAAAGCATCGCAATGAAACTAGGTCATCGATTCTTGAACTTGCTAGGGTTTACAAAGCTCGTAGGACTCAAGAATCGTTTTAGGATTTGTTACATCATCATTCTATTGGTCGTATCGACTCCTTTACGAGCGGAGTTTTACTCAAACATCATAACAAGAACTACAATTACAAATTGAGATCGAATCATGATGCAAGAAATTAAAGAAAGCAAGATAAAAGAATTTCACCTTTTATTTATATCAACAATTTCATTACATTCGCTCAAGAACTACAAGAGGAAAAACTCGATCGTCGATTTGGCTTCGCTCGGCTTCGTGAGTCGCGGATCGGCTTGGATCACTTGCCCGATTGAAGATCGGCTCGGCTCATAAAAGGTTGAAGGCTTCTCGCTTGATTGGTACTCAAGATCTTGAATTTGGATTGGAATTAGGGTTAGGGTTTCGCACAAGCCTTGTCACTAGACTTGTGGAAGAAGATGGAGAATTGAGCTAGAATTAATGAAGAACTAGCTAACTAAGAGATTAACAACTAATGATGAATCCCCTAAAGATTGATTACCTTTTAACCCTAGGTCTAGGCTTCTATTTATAGATATCCAAACCCTAGATCTAGGATTTCAAATTCTAAGTTTCCCTCCAAAAGTTTGTTGAGGAGATTTTGAATTTCCATCCAAAAGTTAGTTAGAGGAGAAGTTTCTAGAAGAGGTTAGTTAGGAGCTTAATTAGGATTAGCTTTGCTGAATGATCTTTGCTGATCTGGCAGAGGCCTTTGGAGAATTCTGGAATTTGACGTGTCAAAATGAGGTGTACCCACTGAGAGAAGGATATTGCCCTGAAAATGGCATGATGATGTGGCAGAACCGCCGCGGAACCGCGGCGCAAGCTGGCTCCAGCCGCGGTTCCGCGGCGCTTTGGAGGCTTCAGAGCTTGGGACTTCTGGTGCTTGTTGGGCTTAAGTTGTGGGCCTTTCTTTGATATGTTGAATTGTATTTCTCCCTTTGGATTGCTACCAGATCTGAAAACATGGAGTTGGTGTATTTTTTTATCATCTTCTTTTGACTTTGCTCCTGCAATTTCCAGCACAAATCTCGAGACAAGTGTTGCGCAAATACAGAGATGATGCGATGCCATAAAATGCAGTCAATTTCCTTTAAAGTGTCGGTTTAAAAGTCTAACACATGAAATCTGATATTTAACGACTGATTTGCTAATATGTGAAATATGAATACCGAACACTTCTAAATGAGTGCAAATGATAGGGAAATTGCCGTGTTAAAAATACATTATTTTCGACTGATCAAATTCCCCCAAACTTAATTTCGATCGTCTCGAGCGAACTGTTTTATTAAAAAGAGAAGGAGAAAATAAAGAAAGAGAAAAACTAACTAGCACACTTTCGTAGGCAACACGATTGCACTGAGCACGTGCAACAAGCCTTTAAACCTCTAGGTGTCCCTAGTAGGAGGAGTGTTGTCTCCTGAGGGTTTTCAGCGGATTGCACCCACAAAATCCAATAATAAAAGGAAGATCATGAATATTACATTTAAAGACAAGAATTGTAGAAGAAAAGCCTTGAAAATTAGGGTTTCCAACTAAGCTAGCTTTTCGGTTGTCATGAGCCCTATCTTAATGGTCATGAAAAGATATCAGAAATCACGTCCTCCCTCAATAAAACATCGTCTTATTCTTCATTCCTATCTTTCTTTCAAAACATCGATCATATCACCCTGCGTGTGTGTAAAGGACATCCCTACACCCGGAGAATTCAATTCAAGCTATCATACTCTTGCCCATCAGCCTCAGTACTTTTTGATCAATGAATATTTAGATGAGATTGCTCACACACTTTCATGCGACCGTTAATACTTCTTGAGGTACTAACCGACCGATTACTCATGTGTTTGCTTATTTGGTGTATTTTCCTCGTCTTGCACCACCTTAGGCATAGCAATGACTCCCAGACCAGTTGGCCTTAGGGCACTAGGTGAAGAAGCACCCTCGCTATACATTTTTATTGCCCTCGGTGATAACAAAACCAGTGTTCATTTTTCTAACCACTTTAAATTTTCTTCATTTTTTTATTTTTTTATTTCCTTCATACTTTTGGGTTTAAGACAAGAGCATTTCAAGGTATCCTCTACTATCCCAGGCTTTAAGAGTAAGTGCGAATAGCAAGGTATCAACGTTCAAAATGTTTGGCTTCCAGAATAGAAATTATTTTTCAGACTTATTTTTATCCTCAGATTAGTGACGTCCTTCATCTTACTAACCCATGGGACAATGGCTCATAACTACTTATTACTAGTTCGTATAAGAAAACTTCTAATTTTCTTAGTTTTCTTAAATTTTTCTAATCTCATGGATGTAATTTTTCACTATCTAAACTTTTATTATCTTATTTATGTAAAAAAATATTTTTATCTTTTTAGAAAATTTTTAAATTTTTATAGGTTTTTGAAAAATGTTTTGTGCTTATGCAAATGATGCGAAAATAAGCACAAACCTCCCCCAAACTTGTTTTCAACAGTGTCCTCACTGTTGCCTTCTGCTAAATCTCGAAAAACCTGTAAGCTTGGGAGGAATTTATTAGTGGGGCAAAATATATAAGTGAAGAACCTCCCCCAAACTTATTTTTGGCTCAAAATTTTGTAAAATTTTCTTTTCAAGAGCCAGATTATACCCCCCCAAACTTGAGTTAAGCAATGTTATTCTTTGAAAATCATATGAAGGGGTCAAGAATCAGTGGTCGATGCCAAGCTTTGCAAAGACCGAATATCAACACCAACCATTCGAAAATTTTATCAATACAGTGCTCTGGTTGGTGGAAGAAGAAGTGTGGAAAGGGAAAGGGGTGGAAAAGAATGTGTGCGTCTCATTTTGGAGAGACGATGCAGTGAATGTGATGGATTACTCGCATTCTTTTTACAATTCAGAAGAAGGGGTGGAGGTTCAACTTCATTGAGTGGGACATGATTCATCTCAACACCCGTGTCATTTAAAAATGCGAGTTCATCAGCGAAGATCTCCTCAAAAGTTCCATCAATACCCCGATGAATAATGTCATCACAAAGTGCGGGGTGATCTTCAGACTCCAAAAGCAGTTCATAATCAGTGTTAGATGTTGACCCGGACATCTCAGTTGAAGAGTCCGTATGTGTATGATACATAGTTGGGTCAAACAATAACGTATAGAAAAAGTCAAGATCAGTATCAGGAGGATCATCAAATTCACTGCTGTCGACATCCATTAAGTCGACAGAACAGACCTGAGCAGTAGGTTCGGAGGGTACACTTCCCAACTTGTAAATGTTCAGCTCTATTGACCTATTCCCGAAAGATAGGGTCATAGAACCATTACGACAGTTGATTATAGCATTGGAAGTGGCCAAAAAGGGGCGACCTAAAATCACCGGAATTTGATTCCGTGAGTTCGCTACAGGCTGTGTATCAATTACAATAAAGTCCACCGGGAATATAAATTCTCCGATTTTTATTAACACATCCTCCAGTTCATCCCTAGGTTTGGTGATAGATCGGTCAGCCATCTGGAGAGTGCAATGGGTTGGCTTCAACTCTCCGATACCTAGTTGCTCATAGACTGAAAATGGAAGCAAGTTAACACTAGCGCCAAGATCTAGTAGAGCACGATTGATGTGTTTTTCCCCGATAGAAATGGAAATAGTAGGATATCCAGGATCCTTACGTTTCCTCGGTAATTGTTGGGGGAAAGCCGTGTCTATTGTTTTTTCCATGAAAATCTTCTTGGGCATTTGAGTCTTCCTCTTCCTAGTGCACAAGTTCTTAAGAGTTTTCGCATAGGACGGAACTTGTTGGATGGCATCTAGGAGAGGGATGTTGGTATTAACTTGCTTAAAAATGTTCATAATCTTCTCCATATGTGGACTTGGTGTGTTAGCCCTTAACCGATTAGGATAAGGTGCTTTAGCAATAAGTGCTGGGTCCATCATAGGAGAAGGAAGTGGGGGTAGACATGATCCCGAAAGAGGAGTGGGGATCGTCTGTGGAGAACTAGAAGAGATGGGCTGAGGTGGAGAGCCTTGTGGGAAGCGAAGAATAGGCTCGCAAGAAGGTGGTGGGGTAGAAGAACTAGGGTCAGAATTAGAAGTGTGTGTGTGAGGAAAGGTCTCAGCCGGGGTTTTATTGATTGATTTATCAGTATCATCAAAATCTTCCCCAACGTGAGTGTCAAGCACTCTTCCAGATCTCAACGTGATTGCATCCACATGATGTGAATAGCCAGGATTTGGTAAGGGTTGAGCTGGAAGTTTCCCTTTCTCTCTTGCACTCATTTCGGCTTTTAATCGTGCAATTTCTGCTTCCATCGATTTAATACTCTCGCTTTGGGACGCAGAGTTTTTCTTTATATCATCGACGGAAGTCTTTATTTCAGCCGATACTTGCATGAGATTTGTCAGAAGCAAGTTTATGAATGAAGAGGATTCATCAGTCCCGGTCAACTGCAAAGGACTAGACGGTGTGGGTGTGTTGACCGGATTTTGAAAGTTATGTGCTTGGAAGGGGTGCTGACTCAATTGAAGTGGTGGCTGCTGTTGTGGTAGAGGGACCCTTTGAAAATTATGTTGGGTTGGAACCGTGTTTTGAGATTGTGATTGGTTCCAAGCAAAATTAGGGTGATTCCTCTAACCCTGATCATATGTGGAGGAAAATGGATCGTTTCTAGGTCTTTGAAATGCGGCATTGGTATGCTCATGACCTTGAAACGGACATTCTTCCGTCAAGTGAGACGGATCAGAACAGCAGCCACATACAGTTTTGGAGAGTGATATTTGACTTAGGGCGGCGGCTAAAAATTTGTTTTCCATAGTCTCGAGTTTCTTATTGATAGCTGCAATGTCAGCTCTAACTCCTATGGAAATATCATTGCCATCCTTAAACGATTGACTCACACCCTCCCACTGTAAGGATTTTTCAGCGAAATTTTCTAGGAATTCCTAGGCTTCCCCATCATCTTTGGTCATAAAATTGCCTTGACACATGGATTCAATGGTCTGTCTTGTGTAAGGAGTAATGCCCTCATAAATGATTCGGCACAATTCCCATCTTGGGATGCCGTGATGTGGACATTGGACTAACAGATCCTTGAAACGTTCAAGACATTTTGAAAATGTTTCATTCGGAAGCTGGGTGAATTGATAGATTTCGCTACAGACTCGAGCTGTCTTTTGATGTGGGTAGAATTTCTTAAGGAATGCTTTGACGAATTCGTCCCAATTTGAAATGGAATGTGCGGTAGTGTTATATAGCCACTTCTCGGCTAAATCGCACAAGGTAAATGGGAGAAGACGAAGACGCAAAGCATCCACTGAAAGCTGTGACGTACCTATCATTGCGCATACGTTTTCAAATTTCGTGATAAACACGTATGCGTCTTCAGTCTCGAGACCGTGAAATTTTGGTAGAAGGTTGATGTATTGGGGTTTTATTTGAAAATTTTCCCCATTGGCTGGTGGAATGGAAAGACAGGTGGAAAGTAGACCTCGTATAGGATAGCACCTCTCTTGGAGAGAGATGCGAGGTGGATTCTGCACACCAACGAACGGCGGCAGGGTAGTGGAAAAGAAGTTCGATGGAGTCGGATCCAACGATGTGGGTGTGGTGGTGGGTAAAGAAATGGTAAGTGTAGAAATACCGACTTTTGGGTCGATCGGGGGACGCGGACTAAACAGGCACTAGAATCCTGTTGTCCAGCCTATCTTGTACTAAAAAGGGTTAGTACAAGTGGCAGCGTGACTTTATAATTAGGGGAATGATGAATAAATGCGGTGTTTGCTTTGAAAAAGGGGCGGATTTTTGAAAAAATGATGCGACACAACAAATGCAACAAGCAAAAACCCTAGAATCTAGTGGTCACCTAGGTCTGGCTCTAGACCGCTCCTAACTGCCAAAAGACAAGTCGCAGGATAGAATCCTCCACTGCCTCCTTGTCCCCCTGTGGCCAGGTAAGTGCCAGGTAAGTGGGAAGGTACTCCACTACGTAAGTAGTGGGCCTAATTAATAACCACTAGCCTTCGACACACTTGCCTAGGCACCACAAGAAAACGCGGATAAGCAATGAATTACCCACGGCCTTCTTCTGTCCTAAGTGAGCGCGACGGTCTTTAGAGTCATCTCTAGATATTTTTTAATTAATGAGGGTAATGCGGATGCAAGTTTGTGATTTTTGGGGCTTAGGAAGGGTAATGAACTCCCCACCTAATCTGGATTTGGTCGTGCCCCTTAATTTTCCGTATTAATTATGCAAACAACCAAGAATCAAAACACGCACAAATTTTTATTTTGCTTTTGCGGCGCTGCGATTATTTGCAAAGAAACCTGCAGGAAATTGTTAATTGGAGCAGATGAGGGAGAAGATAAGGAAGTGAGAAGCTTACAGAGAAATTTTGGTACACTGAAGCAGCTAGGCCGCCGCGGAACCGCCGCAATAGGAGGCTCCCACCGCGGAACCGCGGTCTTCTGTGCGGATCTCTGTGCAAAATTTTAACAGTGAACTTCTGTTCACTCCTTCAGCTCTCTGGAATATTCACAAAAATTTTATCCAAGCTCCAGTGATTCTAGATTTCCTCGCAATCAAATCACAACACACGTATTAGTGTTTGCACGAATTTTTGATCACAAAATTTAGATGGAATAAAATTTTCAACTCAAATTTCAAAATACGAACAATTAGCGCACTATCCCCGGCAACGACGCCATTTGATTGTTAAAGGAATTCTTGTTTGTGTAAATCGAATAAAGCGAATAAGTTTCTTTGTATCGGTAATTAGAGAATTGAGTAGAATTCACAATCAAAGAATTATTTGACCGCAATCAACTACGGTGTCGGATGTAGATTGTTAGTGAGTGCGGATCGTCCACAGGGAAAGTGTAATCGTTCGTCTTTTGAATTAGATGAATTGAAATTTTAAAGGAAAGAAAACAAAACAATTCAAGATTTGTATTTGAAGTTCAAGAATTAGAAAATCTAGATCTAATAACAAGAAAAAGATAGAATCAAGAATTGAGAGTTTGTTGATTTTTCCAAACCAAATATCAAGAATCGAAATGAGGCTCGTAGGAATCGATCAGATCTATAGATGTGATGTAATCTTACAATTACGTATTCTTATCCTTCGATGAATTGATACTAGATCGATGATGACCGATCGAGAATTAGGGATTTCTTATGAAACTAGGGTTTCATCTTATCCATTGTTCTTTTGTCGATATCATTCACATTCTAGCCTCTAGTAAATTCAAGAAATGATCGTAGATCCCTAATTTCGAGCGATCACAATCAAAAAAGTATCGCAACGAAACTAGGTCATCGATTCTTGAACTTGCTAGGGTTTACAAAGCTCGTAGGACTCAAGAATCGTATTAGGATTTGTTACATCATCATTCTATTGGTCGTATCGACTCCTTTACGAGCGGAGTTTTACTCAAACATCATAACAAGAACTACAATTACAAATTGAGATCGAATCATGATGCAAGAAATTAAAGAAAGCAAGATAAAAGAATTTCACCTTTTATTTATATCAACAATTTCATTACATTCGCTCAAGAACTACAAGAGGAAGAACTCGATCGTTGATTTGGTTTCGCTCGGCTCCGTGAGTCGCGGATCGGCTTGGATCACTTGCCCGATTGAAGATCGGCTCGGCTCATAAAAGGTTGAAGGCTTCTCGCTTGATTGGTACTCAAGATCTTGAATTTGAATTGGAATTAGGGTTAGGGTTTCGCACAAGCCTTGTCACTAGACTTGTGGAAGAAGATGGAGAATTGAGCTAGAATTAATGAAGAACTAGCTAACTAAGAGATTAACAACTAATGATGAATCCCCTAAAGATTGATTACCTTTTAACCCTAGGTCTAGGCTTCTATTTATAGATATCCAAACCCTAGATCTAGGATTTCAAATTCTAAGTTTCCCTCCAAAAGTTTGTTGAGGAGATTTTGAATTTCCCTCCAAAAGTTAGTTAAAGGAGAAGCTTCTAGAAGAGGTTAGTTAGGAGCTTAATTAGGATTAGCTTTGCTGAATGATCTTTGCTGATCAGGCAGAGGCCTCTGGAGAATTCTGGAATTTGACGTGTCAAAATGAGGTGTACCCACTGAGAGAAGGATATTGCCCTGAAAATGGCATGATGATGTGGCAGAACCGCCGCGGAACCGCGGCGCAAGCTGGCTCCCGCCGCGGTTCCGCGGCGCTTTGGAGGCTTCAGAGCTTGGGACTTCTGGTGCTTGTTGGGCTTAAGTTGTGGGCCTTTCTTTGATATGTTGAATTGTATTTCTCCCTTTAGATTGCTACCAGATCTGAAAATATGGAGTTGGTGTATTTTTTTATCAGCTTCTTTTGACTTTGCTCCTGCAATTTCCTGCACAAATCTCGAGACAAGTGTTGCGCAAATACAGAGATGATGCGATGCCATAAAATGCAGTCAATTTCCTTTAAAGTGTCGGTTTAAAAGTCTAACACATGAAATCTGATATTTAACGACTGATTTGCTAATATGTGAAATATGAATACCGAACACTTCTAAATGAGTGCAAATGATAGGGAAATTGCCGTGTTAAAAATACATTATTTTCGACTGATCAACATGCATTTGTAGTGATGCAAGGTCAAAGATTTTGAGAAGTTTATAGGTATAAGAATAAAGTAAAGAACCGCACGTTGGAAGTATCGGGATTCTTCGAGATGATTGAAGATGTAGATACTTATGCTAAGTATTCCATTATAGTAATATCGAGAACTTGATTCTCTTACAGGTTAGACATCAGTGGACGTGTTATATGATAAGTAATGTTGTATTAGCCTTTTCCCATTAGGTGATATGCACTGGAAACAGCTGCATGACTTTTGAATCTGATTCTATTTAAATTAGTGCCTTGATTCTATATGGATATAGAATGGTTACATATCTTCAGGATGTTAAGATGTGGAGTTATCTGGTTTCTGTTTAAAAGCAGAATTCGGACAAACTCGAGGCATGCTTCGGTAATGGCAGTTTGTGGATTATCCCAAGCATTCTCTAGGATATTGTTTCTACCATTTTCAAGATCAATAGTTATATTGTTCTTGACTCGCCACATTTTTTATAAAAGGATCTTTTTGCTAAACAATCTAGTGGGAGTATGGTAGAATTAGAAGTGATAACGGCTACTGAAAATTTAGTAGAACCCAAGGATTCAATTCGACTTGACAAACCGTTAGCCACTCCGCAGATTTTAATAGGTGACCTTAGACACCCGAGAGATGCTTTAGTTTTCTCGTAGACAGTGACGGTGACAATGATGTCAACATCATGGAGATGATGGTCCTACTAGTTATAAGTAGGTCATAGGAAGTGGAAACTTCCAGGTGACCAGATACTTCATATCCAAGATGGACTCCACGAACTTCTGCAAATTATGGATTTTGGACTTTGCTGGGTGCTTCTTAAGGGGTAAAATCCATTAGGAGCAAGTAGATCTTTCAAGATTTGTGCAGGTAGAAAGGTACTATGCTGAAGTCCATATGGGTATGACTTGACACTGCTATTCCCCTACTTGTTATCAGCAGGTCATAGGAAGTGGTAACTTCTAAGTGACCAGGTATTTCATACCCAAGATGGACTCCACGTACTTCAGCATATCATGGATTTTAGATTTTGCTAGGTGCTCCTGAAGGTGTAAAACCCATTAGGAGTAAGTAGATCTTTCGAGATCTGTGTAGGTGGAAAGGTGCTTACCTAATAAGGCTATACATGTTGTAAAGAGTTTTCATCAAATACCCGTTATGGATTGTGATGTGACTTTTACTTCAGTGTCTATGTTGAAGTCCATATGGATATGTTTTGGCACTGATGCAGTTCATGGCTATGATATCTGGCAGGTGGGTGACTATAACGTCTTTCCAAATGGGATTTTGGAAGTGCACGTCTATATGACTCTTCCAGAAGGTTATTGTAGTCAGTGGGAGCAGCGGAAGGTGTGCAAGATGATTATGTCAATTCATAGACAAAAGCAAGGATAGCGGAGACGGATCATCTATTTTGATATGACAGTCAAGGTGATTGACTTCATCAAAACAAAAGATGAACCTAGTAAGAAGGATGTAGGGAGTAGTGTCCTGCATTTGGATGACATACTCCAGATAGGAAGTGATGTTCCTGTACTAAAATCCGTCAGACTTTGGTTGTCACACAGTGTTTTCTCCATGTTGGATATGGATAGTATATCAGGAGTTCTGGTGACTAGATCTATAGTTTTAGATCTAGATTTGGGAAGTTTCCTAAATTGGGTACTTAGATAGCATTCTAAAAGTATTTTAGAATGGACGACTCTTGGTATGGTGGTGTTCCCACAGGTGATGGAGTCACCCTCTATGAAGAGATGTCTTTAAGACTGATGAAGAAAGGGACTGGCATGAATGACACATCATTTGCTTAGGCAATTGAGTCAATCATGCAAAGTCTTGTACAATACCAGATATTGCTTTTGCACTAGTTGCAACAAGCATATATTAATCCAATCCTCAAGAAACAAAGGGAAGCAGTAAAGAACATAAGAGGATGTTCTTGGTATTTGGTAACGGTAGCCTCCTCCGGGAGGCGGTTATCGGTTATGGGTTCCAAGGTGACATGGATGACATAGATGCTATCAAGTTTTGAGTTTAGCCTCTTCCGAGGATTGGTATATTGGATAGTGTTCCAATAGGGATACTGAGGTAGGTATGGTTCAGGATGCTGGTTATAACTCAATAGAGAATGCAGCCTAAGAAGTTTGTTGGATAGGAGTTGTTGATTGATGAACTTGGTCCTATCAGATATCCAGATAAATTCTCAGGGCAGGGTATCACTCAGTTTGGGAGATTGTTCATCTCTGCAATGTTGAGATATAGAGAGAAAAAGTTGAAACATTATAGCGGATCCACTCACTAAAGATTTTTCTCAAACACGGATGTTCCTCAAACGAGATTTGAGAAACTGATTAGTAGAGAAGTTGGGTATTCAGTAGCATACGAGCTGTGGGTATGCGATACCGCAATAATTAGCCTTAAGTGCAAGTGGGAGATTGTTGGATATAGTGCCCTCAAGTCAATTATTGTAATCATAGGTACGCGATTGCGATAATTGAGGGAGGACCTATACGGGTAGAGCAATCTTACTCGAAATGATAGTATGGTATTTGGTTTGTCTTTATCATCATATAGATGCATTATGTAGTATTGCAGATCACTGTTACATGTTGATAGAGCCCATAGGATTCTTGCTTGACTACCAACATTATGATGCCGATCATATACGTGAGAGCTGGGTGGTCTATAAGCATATCCTTAAATGTCCCAAGTCGTGGGAGTATCGAGACTGGGCATCGATATTCCAGAGTAGACTAGTGTATACGCTTCGAGACGCCAATGAGGAGCGGCGGCCGGTCTCACAAGCCCTTGGTGTTGTGTCACCTAAGATAGTATACAGGTGCTCACAGGAGGTGAGTACACTGGACGGACTCATAGAGAACTTCTACATGGTATTATACCTATCGTTAGATGGAAATTCTCAAGTGGCATGAGTATAGGTTAGTCCTTTGATCTGAAGTCGTCATTTGTCTCGTGTGAGTTCCAACTGTACTTTTATTACTACCCTACCACAGCTCAAAGGAGTCGTGCAAAAAGGTTTTAGTTAGGTACAGTCTCGAGCCACATGGAGGAAGTGGTCGACTGTCAGGGATTCGTCTCTCCTAGTATTAGGAGTCGATGTCGCGCTGTGTTCCGTTAGCTATCACCAGGAATCCATGGCCACGGTGGGGAAGATTTACGTATAGTTGATCAGTAGTATCTCAGTTGGTGATGAGCTAGACTCAGACACGACTTATCGGGTTAGTAGGGATCTGATGTTATCTACCCCCATGATCCGATATGCGATACTCTTTGACGAAGAGACCGGACTGTACAGAGTTTGTCACTTTCAGGCTCAGTAGGATAAGGACGTACTTGATTGTCAACTCCCTTTCGACAAGTACCTGGGTAGCCGTTACGTACAGCTAGTGGCGCTGACGAGCTTATGGTTAAACCCACATCCAGTGTATTGTCGAGTCTTTAGAGTCCCACACAGAGGGTTTTCTCGGTTCAGGGGACTGATGTAGGAGCCGTACAGTTGTACATGCAGGGGTCCGATTAAATACGTGTACGCAATATACGAAATTTAATCAGACAGTTGATAATACTAGCCGGCTTAAGATTAAGCCGGATTATTAAATCAGGTTTTGATTTAATAATTTATATATGTATTTTGATACATATATTTTAGTATTATTGTTCACTATTCATTTTCTCTCTTCGGTGCTATCCGTATTTTTATACGGATACGTGTATGTGTAGCGATACATATACCAGGTGAAGTAACCCGTATTTATATGGGAATGTTTCTAGAAGAAGAACACCTCATATTTGATTTTCCTTTTTGAAAAATTAAATGGGAAATGAGGTGGCATGTGGACTTACGAAGCATGGTGTGAACAATCTAGATAGGCATGGCTTTGATTTTAAAAATGATTATTTCTTTTGGATGCACTATTGCATCATGGTTGATTCTTTAGTAGCCATTCTTTTCTACTTCATGACTTGATAAATTTTTACCTCATCTCCTCCATGGTTCATGCTTCATCTTCTTCTTGCTTACATTTTAGAGCATGATTCTAGAAAGAAAAATATAGTGAAGTATTCCTACATCACCGGCCATCCAAACGTAGCAACTTTGGACCGTCGGTTTGAGCCTCCTCCACGTTCCCTCAGGTGGATCGTTTTCGGCAAGGGAGATCGATGCTCAAGCGCGCTCCCGGCAGCTACGAGCTTGGATGGGTTTTCCACAATTGGGTGGACATGCGACAAAAGTTGTATTTCTCAACCTTACATGTTTTCGCTGAGTAGTTTAGGGTGTTTGGTTCGAATCCTCGAGTGTGAGTGTCCGGTGCCCGCAAAAAGTTTTTGTTTTCGTTTCCGCCTCGCCCACGGCCTCCACGGTGTGGGTGTCGAATCCTTACAATACGTTGATAATAATTATGAAATAAGGAGTTCAACATTGCAAACCGAATTTGAATCTTCATTTGAAACTCTTTTACAAACCACGTCTGACTTAGAAAAAGAGTTGGCAGAATTTACATCCACCATGGCTGCATAATACAAATGTCTGAACATACAATGAAAATGATTGATGTAAAAATTGCTGCCTTGAATAATGAGGAAAGATAGAACAAGATTCCTTAGAGTCAGGTTGACACCTATCCTCAGAAATTTACAATTTCAATTTGGCTTTCAACGATGAATATATATATATATATATATATGAGAATGATTTAATTGATAAAATGTTCAAGGTCAAGACGTTTGACTGACTGACAGTTGTGAGAAATTTTTTGAGGAGGATACTTGTGATTTTAATAGGTAGGGCTTGAATAAAATATTTGAGGAAGATGTTGATGAAGAACACGCAGTGGCGGATAAAATTTTTGAGAAGGTTTTAGATATAGAAGCCGCATCTGTGGAGGAAACGAGCCAACCCACAAATCAATTTGAGGAAGAGGAAATAAAATTACGAGATGAGGGATGTGACGAAATCTTTGAAAAAGAGTCCATGATCTTAATAGAAGAAGTGTGCGAGGATGAGATGGTTAACTTTGGTGAATGTTATTTTGATCAAAGTTTTGAAGAAATCTTTAAGTATGAACTCAACCTTATGAATGAGTTAGACAAATCAAATCATCAAATAAATTGAGAATATCCTTTTGAGCCATTAACAGATGAACTTAACCCTCAAATACTTTCGATCATCACCGAAGACAATCTTATCGAAGAGCAAGAAGGAGTTGTACTATAGACTCATATAATTGGATATTTGATTTATATCCTGCATGTTCATCTTGAAGACTTCGATCCTATTAGCCAATACATTGATAAGTTAGTGCGGTTGCATAATTCTTTTAAACTTCAATCATTTATTATTGCACTAGTTAATTCGGCGAAGCTAGAATCACGATTTTGTTCACCCAGACATTGTAACGATTCTGAAAACCCCTATAGAAAATTAACTTGCTTAATGTATAGAACGAGTATTTCAGCCTGATTAAGAGTTATAAGTTAAATTTGTTTAATAAAAGCAAGAAGCAACTTGTAGCTCACTGGTAAAACCTCTACACTGCTGTGACATAGCCTGTGTGTTCAAATCCCATCAATCCCAATTATTTTTAATATTTTTTCTTTTTAAATCTTCGGAAGCCCAAGAGTCGCACGTTCAATACACGTAGAATCGAAAAGTTTCAAGAAAATCAAACAGGATAAATGAGGAGTCAATACAGAATAACACACCTAGCACGAATCTCGATACGCATAGCAAAAATTCAACCGCCCAAACCCTCTTTTCAGCCGCCACTGATGGTCCAGGTAGCCCCATTTGTCTCCGTGCTTCGCCCGTACACCCCTTCAGCTTTCCACCACTCCTCTGTAGTGTTTGATTGCTATGCAATTTAACAGAGACCATTCAAATCCCCTATTAATATCATTTTAGTTCTTTTTAAATCACTTTTTTAATTTATATACACTCAATTTCATCTATAAATACTATCCCATCCCCTTGCTCTCTCCCATTCTGAAAATTCCTATCAAAATTTCTCAAAATTCTCTAAGTGCAAAGTGGAGTTAAGCAAGCCAAGAGGACTAGCGATCAAATATCGACGATCGGAGCTTTCCTGACGATACCACGATCTCCGAAGGCTTCCCCTCCCTCTTTTCCTATCTTGTTAACACTCTAGAATAGTAAGTCCCTTCTCTGTCTTTCTTTTCATCTCGAATAAATTTCTAAAAAAATATCGACAAGTGGAGTTAATATTAAAAATCTATTCTTTTAAATGTTTTTATCACTCTTGATAGGTCAATATGTCATACAATTACCATAATATCACTTCAAATTAATATTCACATTATTTTCCTTTTTGTGTAACCAAAATTCCATGAGAAATAATCCTATAGCGAAATTTTTTCATAAAAATACCATGAAATTTAATCTAACCCTTATTTCGAAAACTAGCATATCACTACTACAATAAGGGGTTGCCCCTACGGGTTTATCCGTAGGAGCAAAGCACTTCCCCTATGGATATATCCGTAGGGGTAAAAAATACCCCATAGATGCAAAGGCCGCAGGTGCAAGTCTTCGTCCTGAATATACCCCTACGGAGTAATAATTACTCCTACGGCTTAATCCGTAGGGTCACTTATCCCTACAGAGTAATCCATAGGGCCTAATAAATATTTTAATTTATTGATTTAAAAAATAAAATAATTTCCCCTACGGATGTATTCATAGGGCCTGATTGGTGCCCCTACGGATACATCCGTAGGTCCAGATAAATGCCCCTACGGATAAATTCGTAGGAGCAATCTTTACTAAGTCCATAGGGACAAAATATCAGGTATCCTGATATTTTGTCCCTACGGCTAACTATGTAGGGGAAAACATTAGACCTACGGATTAATTTTTTTCGTAGGTGCAACAGATGGCCCTACGGATTAATCCGTAGGGACAAAATATCAGGGATTTTTTTTATAAGAAAGGGCTTCCTGTTTTTTTCCCGCCCTGTGCACAATAATATATACATCATATAACCAAATACAGAAATATTCATAATCAACATCTCACGCATAATATATAAAAGAAATAAACAAACAGAATATGGTATCAAACTAAATCATCGTGAACAAGCAAACCACCAATATCGTCCAAAATTTATACAATATGTATCAAATAATTATATACATCCTCAAAAATATAAATAAACCTACCCTAATCGGTTCAGCTCCTCCACCTCTGATAATCACCATAATCTGGTATATCTGCTCCTCGGTGCAGCCCTGAGTCGTTAAAAACTCGACTAATGAAGGAGCGGACTGTGTGGGAGTCTAAGCGGGCTATAGAACTACAGGAGTGGTCTGCGCAACCGTAGCCAAGGTAGTGGCTTGCGGAGCCACAGCCGAAGGAGATGCATGTGGAGCCGCAGGAGAAGTAACCTGTCGCACCTGTTAAATTTTGTGTGTAATAAACGAGTAAGAATGGTGTATTAGATTTTAGTCGAGTTCGTATCATTATCAGGTTATTGCGAAACCCCAATCTAAGAATACTTAGGGACTTAGGTCTCGTTTGGGTATCTAGTTTGGAAAGCCGTAATTTATTTTAATTAGATAGTTTTAGGTAAGTATGATTAATCAAAGCTATGTCTACAACCAAATAAGTTCAGGCTACTAATATTGCATATGTTACTATCTATAATGTGGTATAATATTTTACTATTAAATAGTATACGTACCATCTCCTTCAACTCCTCAACGGTGGTCTTCAAAACGGCAACATCATGCTCTAGATGTCGCTCACGGGGGGTAGGGGAAGTAACCGCCGGAGTGGAGTCCAACCTCATATGGGCCCTGCTAGGACCCAATCCCCGGCCTCTCTCCCAACCTCCATGGTGCCCTCCGTGTGTGGCATTTAGGACTGGGGTCAGCAGCATCAGATCGGTCTGTACAGTAAAATCGATCTCCGATGCCTCCGCCTGCTCCACCACCCGCTCCTACACCTATATTAACCATTAAAATATAAATATATCATTTAAATTTGAACTTTTCAAAACAAAAATTTCAAACTTGTTGGAATAAATAATAACACTTACGCAGTACTCCTGGGTAGAGGTGTCGGGGAATCGAAGCTCGTCCATGGCGGGATCTGTCGAGGTGCCGTGGACAGCAAAATACACGGTCAGCACGCTCAGTGAACCACTCTACATCAGGGACTGAGCTCTCTGCAATTCGCAAAAAATTTACATATATTATAAAATAACTCTTAATATTACATTATATCAAAATAGATCTATTGTAATTTACAGATGCCTTCATAGCATTAGTAATGTTCCTCGAGCCACCTGTATAAGTGGGGCGACCCCTTTTCGACGACTTCCTATTCTCTTTAATTTGATCGGCATGTTTCTGCACAACATTTTCAGATTTAGTTTTCTAATTAAGCAACACAAAAAAATAAATTATATACTAAACAATGAATTACATTTAAATTACAAACCTGTTTGTACTGAGAGTCGAAATATTGGCACAAGAGAGGCCATGTATCTACGTCGACTCTCGCAAAGACTGGAGTATGTAGGAGAGTCGCTCTCTCTGCCTCGGGGGTCGCCATCCACAGGGAATAGCAGTCGATCTTTAGCTCGTTCCTATTGTATCGGACCTTTGATTGCATATTCTTCATCAGGCCATTGTACAGAACATGAAGATCGAGCACTCTCTTAGGCTGATCAGGGTCGGGTACAGGCTGAAAGTCGTAATCCAACTGCAAATACAAAAAAAATGTTTTTAAATTGCAAGTGTTAAATAATAAAAAATATATTGGATAAGTCAAATGAAAATATATATTAATACCCGAGCCTGATCTCAGAAGAGGGCAAATGAGCGCCGGTGCTGATTGCCCCACTCAACGTGAAGTGGATATTTCTTCACGAGGCGGCTCTCATCCCCTATATGCTGGTCGAACCTCTCAGCATAATCGCCGATATAGCGATAATCAGGGGTAAAGAAGAGGGAGAATGCTGCCTCCCCCTAGCTCTGTCGGACCTCAGCCTGTGGGACTGATTCGGCCCTCGAGTCCCCCTTTCGTGATGGGGCTGCCATGCATCTACAAGAAATATTAAGACAATCAATATTAAGACAAAGTGGTATTAAGAAATCTAAGATTTAATGAAAATTGAAGTGCGATATATACCTCCGGCGACAGCGGCACGAGCCTGGGCCCGGGTAGCAGCACGAGCAGGACGATAGTTCCTCCGGTGAGGAACAGCCGGTGACCCGGACGTGGACGCATCCCTTCCAACTAGAAGATAAACATCGACGATAAAATTACATGAAGTTCGTGTTTATTCTTAGAGGATATGTTAAATGAATAAATATTTTATATTTATTCATACTAACCTACAGACTGAGCGGAGGGTACAGAAGTGACGGGAGTGGCCCCTGCGCCAGATGTGGGCGGACCACCTATAATTTGACAATTAAAAATAGATTATATAAGTAATTGCAAAAAGAATGTGTATGTTAATAATATAACATTCTAAATCATCCAAGCACGATAGGATATATAAACAAACCCGTAGGTGCAGTGGTGGCCTCTGCCCGAGATGTGGAGGCACCACCAACTGCTAGACAATAAAAAATGATTATCTAAGTAACAGCAAAAAGAATGTGTGTATATTTATGATATAACATTCTAAATCAATATGCATGAACTATAGGATATATAAACATACCTGAAGGTGCGGGAGTGGCCTCTGCCTCTGATGTGGACGCACCACCAACAGCTAGACAATCAAACATTGACTATGTAAGCACTTTTGAAAAAAATATGCATGTATATCTATAATATTACATTCAAAATGAATATGCGTGCAACATACCTGGAGGTGTGGCAAAGTCCACACGGAAGGAGTCATCCGAAGGGGTCTCCGATCGGGGTGAAAGACTGGCCCTCTTAAGCTCCCTATGCAGCTCTCCGGGCGGCAGAACCGCTCTGTCTCTGCCTTTGCCGCGGCTGGTGCTCCTACTGCCCCTCGCTTTTTCGGTCATCGTCATCAAATCTAGACAAGAGTACAATCATTACATATGCATGCTATATATATAGATCGTAAAAATGTGAAGTAATAATATAACATTACCGATAACCTTTTTCTTTTCGTGGATGCATTAGACATATCTACTTGGATTTCATCATCGATATCATTTCTAACCCGCGTAACTTCACGATCAGCCGAAGAGAACCTGTCTTTTGAAACTGACGGTCGGAGCACTCTAATTCTTCTCTCTTCTTCGTCCTCATCATTGTCCTCCATACGATCCTCGAATTCTGGGACATCGTAAACATCCCTGGGTTTCCAATGGCATACGACACTCTATCCCGGATGCTTCAAGCACTGTGAGTAGTATACTTGGAACGCTTGGTCCAGAAAGATAAATGGATCGTCCTGACCGTAAAATCGAAATGTGTATACACTAGTCAACCCATATTCATCTTTCCAAATCCCGAGATTGGTTCTCCACTTATCTGTATCGGTTCATGTATCGTACCAAGTATATTGAAATATATAAAACGGTTCTGATCGTCCGGGATATTGGATGCCAACTATGCAATTTAAGTATCCATAATAAATCACACCATCCAATCCTACTGTCGCAATCCCACTATTCTGAGTGGTTCGAGATGTTTCTATGTCCTTAACTTCAAATTTGTATCCAATGACACCAATCCTTTATAATATGCAACCTCAATACTAGGAAACTGAGCTAAACATCTTGAATCACTCTTTAATGATGCAGACAAGTTCGGATCGTGGTCCTTGAAAGATTGTGATTGTGATTGGCGATTGGGCAATTCCTATAGCTTATGAAAAGCCGGTCGGATTGTTTGATTGCATCGTTTTTTGAGTACATGACTCAATAAGGACAACATATATTCTAACAACACAACAGACTGTAGTCATTCTCAGAATTGCTCTCTCACATTGTCGATATGCATGTTATGTGGCTTGGTATGAAGATCGATGAATCAACACTCCAAGATATGCATGTTATGTGGCTTGTTGTGAAGATCGATGAATCAACACTCCAAGCGCATGTGGCCTCTCTTTCAGGGCTCCGGTGGGGCGGGGGATGTGATGAAGGTTGAAGTTTCAAACAGGAACTCTGATTTTTTAAAACAATAGAATGTTGGATAAAAGAGACACAACATTAAAGAGAGAATATACGGTGTAGTCTAGAATGAAAGAAAGTCGTCAAGTTTGAATCAAATAAACAAAACAACGTGGCCTTCGCATGGCATCTTTCTCCAAACTGTCCGATCAAATGCATGTCCCACATAACTTGATCCCAATTTTCTCTGCCTCGAAATCTACATCATGGCGACAAGTTTAGATCGTTTGTCGCAGGAATCGCCTGGCAAAACACCAGGAATGTTGTTTCACTACATATATAGGTGCGCTAGTGTTAGGATTGATGATTTGATTTAATTGACAGAAGTAGATGTTCTTGAACAACCTTGTCCATTTCGGTTAAAATGAAACCGTTATGTCAAACTAGCTATCAATGATCGATGACTTTCAATGACTCTCTCCAATCCTTTAATTACGGGATATGGTTTTAATTTGGGAATAGACGTTGTTTTGTTCCTTTGTCATCGTATCATATATATTTATCCTTTTGACTGCCTTTTTGTATTTCAAATTTCTTTTCCCTTTAACGAAATTTAAAAGAATTCTTGTGAATCTACACTAATAATTAACATGATTAATTTAGATGTATGCTACCAGAAATAGCCTAAAATTGTTTGAAACAAGAAACATTTTGTCCAGTTGTATATCTCAATATGAGAATAACATAGAAATATTAAATTTATACTGAAGTTAAATATTGAAAGTAATTTGAAACGGAAAGGGTGGCTTAATGAGCTCATTGTGTATGTGTGTGTGTGCGCGCGCGCGCGCGCAATGTACTGAAGAAGATCCTAGCTAGGGGCTCTAATAGAACTGAGCTAGCTCCCAATTCAACTCGCTAATAGCTCGTTAAGTTAACAAACCGATCCGAACTTTGAGCCGGTCCTGTCTAGATCGTTTATAGCTCGGGTTCAGCTAGATTATGTATTATATTACATTTTATATATTATGAAATAATAGTCAATTTTCCATATAGATATCAATCCAAAATAGTCAAACATTTGGTTACATCATACAAACACACATGTGATTTTTTTCTTCATATTGATGATATTTAAATAGTATTGGCTAATAAGATATAATCATACCAAACTTATAACAAACAAGCTAGAATCAAGCCTCTTTGCTCATTTACGGGCTCCCGGTTCATTTTGTAATTAGGCCATTAAATGAGCTAGCCAGGCTCAGGTTGAAACTAACCCAAACCAAGACAACGACAAAAGAGCTGAACACAAGTACTTGGCTCATGTACACCCCAACCCTAGCCGAACCAGGAAAGTTCTATAGAGAGATGGATCCAGTCATCCAGCAGAGTGACATCCACCACTCTTGGACATTTTAGACATATAAAAAGCTCACACTTCTGGAAGAAGCAAAGCGCCTACAGGTTGGTGATTTGTTTCAATCCTAACCCTAACCATAACCCTACATAATTCACCTGAACCCTAACCCTAACCCTACCTAATTAATCCTAACTCTAACCCTAATTAACCACTAATTAATACTGAAATATCTATAACCCTCACCCTAAAATCAAGATTAACACCAAAAAGCATAATTATAAGGGGGAAATGGAAATTAACTCACCATTTAGTAGTTTTGCCAGCGGGAGACTGTAGTGCGACCAATGACAACGAGACACAGTCGACGACGAGCTCAAGGGAGAATTACAGAGCTCGACGAGACACGGTCGATGACGAGTGTGGTGCGGCCAACGACGATGACAAAGTCGACGATGGGTGTACCGGCAATGAGGTGTGGTGGCGAGGAGGCGCGAGCAGGAATCGATCGCGAGAGAGAGGGAAATTTTGAGGATGACGACAGTGGGGAATTACTGAGCTTTATTTTTTTTATAAGTAACCCATCGTTGTCCTCACGGATTACTCCGTAGGGATTTATTTTGCGGCTCCGTAGGGCAAAATAAAAGATTATATTTTAATAATTTTTAATTAATACGTAAGGCACCATAGGGGCAACCCTATGGACCTACGGATTAATCCGTAAAGACAGTAAAAAGTTGCCCCTACGGGTTACTATAGTCGTAGGGGCAGCCCTTATTGTAATAGTATATATACCTTTAGGAAATTCATGGGATAACGACCTACCCCACACATACACATTGGATTTATAGCATGGTGTTTAATTAGAATTTTTTTATCTAAATGAAATAATTTACACTAAAATATTATCGCTTTTACAAAATACTTTTTTATCGATATTTTTATCTCCTTTTGCTATTACGACTCTACAATTCTCTTTAGGGGACCCGCTTGTGGATGATGCAGATTATCGCACATCCTTAGGATAATAAAGCAAGATGCAGTGCTCCTCACGGAGAATTCAATCTCGAAAAGAATGAAAATTCAATTTAAAAGAAATACGACTTGTAGAATCAAATTAACATTCGAAAATTATATATAATTGTGAATCCGTATTTTCAATAAAAATAAATGCTGGAAATTATTTTTTAAATGAAAAATTAAAGTTACACAAAAATACCACCAAGTTTCCAAAAGTATAGTTTTCATACAAATACTATAAATTTTTAAAATCTATGTTTTATCACTAAAATACCACTAAAAATTAGAATACATGTTCATAAAAAATCTTAACATTCTAAATCACCCTCGAGATTTATTTTTAAACGATATTAAAATATGTTTCATAAAACCCCCTCGAGGAAAGCAAACGATATAAATATAATGTAAACAACAATAATAAATCTCTAAGGACTCTAGATTAATATAGATTTAAGCGGTATTATTTCTCTTGAGCCCCAAGGAGCCGGAAAAAGTGAGTGCTTGCCTATTCAGGTTAGACAAATTAACGGAGTTATCAAATGGCAATTGTCTTGGAAAAAGACACAAATCCTGCCGTCCATGTGCAGCAGTTGTCCGATTACTCCCGAACTTATGAATTTCAATAGTTAAATCCATTTACAAGAAATGTCTATAACTTGAATACAAACTCGAATCCGAACTTGAATTTAAACTCAACTCGAATCCAAACTCGAACCTAAACTTGAACTCAAACTCGAACTCAATCTACTCGACTAACTTGACTCGACCAAAAATTGCAATTGACATGACTCGCATTCTACTCGACTTCATTCTACAACTTTTTCAATCTATGGTTTTGATCAAGACATGTTATAATCAACCAATCAAATTAACTAAGGATATCTAAGGTTTTGAGAAGATGGCTAGAAATCATGGCGGACTTCGATATCAACTTACGGTATCATCCTGGAAAGGTGAAAATAGTTTCTAACGCACTTAGTCGCCAATCTTTAGCAATGAATCTCACCGCTCAGTGGAGACTTCAACAAGAACTGCACTGATTGGAGATTGAAGTATTTATGCCAGGTAACGCTTCATCATTGATGAACATACAACTCCAATCCGCTCTTGTCAATCAGATCTAGGCAGCTCAAGCAAATGATGCCAAGCTACAAAAGATCCGAGAATAAGTAGAAAGTGGTCTTTGAAGCGACTTCATCATCCATGAAGATGGATCCTTACGGTATATGAGTCGTTTATGTGTGCCCGTCAACCATTTTCGAGAGTAGTTGATGAAAGAAACTCACAACTCTCCTTATTCGGTACACCCCAGCGGCACGAAGATGTATAAGGATCTACGGCAACACTATTGGTGGAATGGAATGAAGCGAGAAGTATCAAGGAATGTAGTGAAGTGTTTATTGTGTCAGCAAATGAAGGCTGAACATCACAGAACTGCTGGTCTACTTCAGCCATTACCAAACCCAGAATAGAAATGGCAGCACATTATCATGGACTTCATGACTTCTCTCCTTCATAGCACGAAGGGTAACAACGCAATCTGGGTTATTGTGGATCGACTCTCCAAGTTGGCTCACTTTATTCCATTTAAAGTTGGCCGGTCAACCGAGACATTGGTAAGAAAGTACATGGAGGTGAGTAGAAATCTAAAGTAATATTTAAACCTTCAAGATGTACCATACTTGTATTGATACCCATAAACTCATGCAGAAGATCGTGAGATTACATGGGGTGCCTGTCTGCATCGTCTCTGATCATAATACTAGATTCCGATCACAGTTTTGGCAGAGTCTACAAACTAGCCTGAGAACGAGTCTGAATTTCAGCACGGCATATCATCCCCAAACATTCGGACAATCCGAGCGAACAATTCAAATCCTTGAAGATATGCTAAGAGCCGTATATTAGACTTCAGAGGTTCGTGGGTAGATCACCTACACCTTGTGGAGTTTTCATATAACAACAGCTACCAGGCAAGCATTAGAATGACACCATTCGCAGCACTCTACGGATGGAAGTGTCGTTCCCCGCTGAGTTAGGATGACGTTGGAGATAGTGAACTCCTTAGACGAGAAATGATCATGGCAACTGTGGATATAGTTCGCACGATCAGTGAAAAGATGCACATAGCCCAGGACTGACAGAAGCATATAGCCCAGGACCGACAGAAGCATTGGGCTGATACAAAGTATCGACACCTGGAGTTCCAACCCGGAGAGCATGTGTTCCTGAAGATCTTTCCGACCAGAGGAGTGATACGTTTTGGCAAGAGGGGTGATACATTTTGGCAAGAGGGGTAAACTCAGTCTAAGATACATCAGACCATTCGACATACTCGAAAGAGTTGGAGAAGTAGCATACCGTTTGGCACTACCACCCTCATTAGAAAGAGTGCACAATGTGTTCCACATATCCCAGCTACGAAGATATGTGAGAGACCCCAGCTACATACTGGATCACTCAGAGCTCACTGTACAGACTGATCTGACTTGCGAGCAGTAGCCAGTCGAGGTCTTGGATCAAAAGGTGAAGACCTTACGGAACAAGGAGGTGAACTTAGTCTGAGTGATGTCGATAAAGGACTCGCCAGGAGAATCGACTTAGGACAGAGAAGACGATATGCGTGCACATACCCTCATCTATTCGAAAACTAGTCCTTTGTATAAATTTTGAGGATGAAATTATTATAAGGAGGGTAGAATGTAACGACCCGAAAAACCCTGTACAAAATTAACTTGCTTAATGTATAGAACGGCTATTTTGGCCTGATTAGGAGTTATAAGTTAACTTTATTTAATAAATGGAAGAAGTAACTTGTAGCTCCCTGGTAAAACCTCTGCACTGCTGTGACATAGCCTGTGTGTTCGAATCCTATCAGTCCCAACCATTTTTAATATTTTTTCTTTTTAACTTTTCGGAAGCCCAAGAGTTGCATGTGCAATACACGTAGAATCGAAAAGTTTCAAAAAAATCAAACGAAATAAATGAGGAGTTAACACAGAATAACAGACCTGGATGAATCTCGAGACGCGTGGAAAAAATCCAACCGCCCAAACCCTCCTTTCAGCCGCCACCGATGGTCCAAGTTGCCCCATTTGCCTCCGTGCTTCACCGGTGCACCCTTTCAGCTCCCCACTACTCCCCTGTAGTGTTTGCTTACTCTGAAATTTAACAGAGACCATTCAAATCCCCCATTAACATCATTTTAATTCTTTTTAATTCACTTTTTAAATTTCCATACACTCAATTTCACCTATAAATACCACTCCATCCCCTATCTCTCTCCCATTCTGAAAATCCCTATCAAAAATTCTCAAAATTCTCTTAATCCAAAGTGGAGTTAAGCAAGCCAAGAGGAGTAGCGATCAAATCTCGACGACCGGAGCTTTCCCGATGATACCACGATCCCTAAAGGCTTCCCCTCCCTCTTTTCCTCTCTTGTTAATGTCCTATAAGAGTAAGTCCCTTCTCTTTCTCTTTCTTTTCTTCTCAAAACAATTTCTAAAAAGATATCGACAAGTGGAGTTAACATTAAAAATCTTTTCTTTTAAATGTTTTTATCACTCTTGATAGGTCAATATGTCACACAATTACCCTAATATCACTTCAAATTAATATTCATATCATTTGCCTTTTTGTGTAACCAAAATTCTAGAAATAATCCTATAACGGAAATTTTTCATAAAAATACCATGAACTATAATCTAACCCTTATTTCGATAACTAGCATATATACCTCTAAGAAATTCATAGGGTAATGACCTACCCCCACAGTCACACTTTGGATTCATAGCACAGTGTTTAATTAGAATATTTTTTATCTAAATGAAACAATTTACACTAAAATACCATCGCTTTTACAAAATACGTTTTTATCGATATTTTTATCTCCTTTTACAATTACGACTCTACAACCCTCTTTAGAGGACTCGCTTATGGATGGTGCAGATTATCGCACGTTCATAGGATAGTGGAGCGAGATGTAGAACTTCTCACGGAGAATTCGGTCTCGAAAGGAATGAAAATACGATTTAAAAGAAATACAACTTTTTGAAACAAATTAACTTTGGAAAATTATATATAATTATGAATCCGTATTTTCAATAAAATTAAATGACGAAAATTATTTTTTAAAATGAAAAATTAAAGTTACACAAAAATACCACCAAGTTTCCAAAAGTATGGTTTTCATACAAATACCATAAACTTTTAAATTCTAGGTTTTATCACTAAAATACCACTAAAAATTAAAATAAATGTTCATAAAAACTCTTAACATTCTAAATCACCCTCGAGCTTTATTTTTAAACGATATTAAATATTTTTCATAAAACCCCTCGAGGAATGCAAACAATATAAATACAATGTAAACAATAATATTAAATCTCTAAAGACTCTAAATTAATATAGGTTTAAGAGGTATCATTTCACTTATGCCCCAGAGAGCTGGAGAAAGTGATTGCTTGCCTATTCAGGTTAGACAAATTAACGGAGTTATAAAATGGCAATTGTCTTGGAAAAAAACATAAATCCTTCCGACCATGTGCAGCAGTTGTTCGATTACTCCCGTACTTAAGAATTTCAACAGTTAAATCCATTTACAAGAAATGTCTATAACTCGAATCCGAACTAGAATTTAAACTCAACTCGAATCCAAACTCGAATCTAAACATGAACTCGAACTCGAACTCAATCTACTCGACTAACTTGACTCGACCCAAAATTGCAATTGACATGACTTGCATTCTACTCGACTTCATTCTATAACTTTTGCAATCTATGGTTTCGATCAAGACATGTTATAATCAACCAATCAAATTAACTAAGGATATCTTACCGTTATAATATATATTATACTTAGGGTGTTTGGGATAGTTTCTTGTGTGAATCCAACTGAGCTTCAGGAGTCCCGTATTAACCTATTTTTTTCATTTACTCGAATCTATGTCGGGTCGACTCTTCCACGGCTTAGAGTCCCGATACTAACACATGAAATGAGCCTGTGTTTCCTTGCTCCTGGGGCCCCACTCTTATGCTCGTGAATACTTCTGCAGTTGCGTTGACATTCACACTTGGAACTTAGCGTTAACATATTGACCATATAGAGACATATGGTATATATAACCTTGTTCATTTTAAATATATTTTTACTCGTCACAAATATTATTTCATGGTTATTATGTACTTGTCACTTTTCACTCTTACTCTATGTTTGGGACTTACTAAGTTCTAGTTCGCTGACGGGCATTCCACCCACCTTTTGTTTTCTTGGAATGTTCGCCAAATACGGTCGAGACGGAGGAAGTGGACACTATAGAGGAGGATTACGACCAGATAGCTACTCAGAATTAGTTTAACTTCCTTTTTCTTTCAGCTTATGTATGCCATCTGTTTAGGCATTTTCTTTTATTGTATTTACTTTTTTAGTTGAACTCATGTATCTGAAAAAAATTTAAGTTTGAATGTAAATAAAGACATTTGTTGAAAATTGTACAGTCTCCATTTATTCTTGCATTATGTATTATTGTTTCAATACGCTCAGTATATTTATTTAGGGAATGTTCTTCTCTGAATAAATATGTCGCGGGCTTGCCACATCATCATTTTCGTCTATTGGGAAGCAGGTTGTGATAGATATAATCACCACATTAATTCTATGCATATCGAGTTTAGGGTGTTAATTGATGCTTATTGTTACAATTTATTTTACTACTCTTGCATGATCATAGACAAAAATTTTGAGTGGTTAATATTAACGTTTGGATTAGTAAAATTGTTATGTAAATGTAATTTCTTTTTCTTTTTCTTTCTTTTTCTTTTATTTATTTCTTTTTTATGGTTTTAGTTTTTTTAAATAAAAAATAAAACATAAATCATCTTACCTATGCTCGCTTATTTAAACACTTTTATTTGACTTCAAAACCTAACATAAAAACAAGAAATAAGTTGTAAGGAATGCAGTACAATGCAGAGAGTAGAATTCCATTATGAGATTGCATATTAGTGGCAGGCCACCGCCATTTAGCAGCCCGATGCGGGCAGAATCTCCCAAATTCTTGGGCTCTGTAAGTCTGTTCTTGGTTAATCTTGCTTATCAAGTTTAATAGGTTAATCTCTGTCTGAATTAATTTCACTATGTTATTTTATAGTTGTGTTAGCATTAAACATTGTATTGATTGTTCTTTACTGAATTGTGGGTAGCATTAGAGAGAAGAGTGATGGGTCAACATTAAGGACATTGTCGAAATTAATTGTGGGAGGGTGGTTTCCAATTTTTTATTTTTTAGGTTATCTTTTTCATTTTTCTTTATAGGTTCTTCTTATTTTCTTTAAAAAAAAGTTTTTGAATAAAGCTAGTGAATATATTGACTTGAATTTGAAATCCGAAAGTAAAGTGAGATAAAATAAAATTATTAAATTTGAGGATAATACGAAATCTGAAAAATAACCCCTTCTTGAAATTAAATGTAGTAAATATACACCTTATTATTCACATGATCATGTATCTTTAATCTTGAGATGTAAAGAAGGATTAGAAATATCGTTGTTGAAATATCTTCATGATTATATAAAAAAGTGTAAAATATACACATAATAGGTAGTCTAAACTACTGAAGGGTGTCAATAAAAAAAGAGAGTATAAAATATAATAAGTTTAGTTTTTTTTGATGTCTAGGACAACTAAATCTTCAGTTTTATTGGGTGTTTTCTCACCTAGTGCCTTAAGACCAACTGGTTTAGGAGCTACTTCTGGAGGTCTTAAGTAGCTTAACGAAACTAGAAAAAATATAATAAAAATATTTACAAAAAAAAGAAAGAATGTTAAGAATACGGAGATATGAAATAATGATACTATAGTTTGAATTGAAATCTCAAGACCAAAAGATGCATTACACATACATGTAGCGACATAGGATCTATATTTGAAGGAAAGAGGGGCGTGAAGAATAGGATCTAGTTCTATTGAGAGAGAATAGAAATTCTGAATTTGAAACGATATTTAAGGATGATTGTTCTTAAAAACTGAAAAACTAGCAAGATTCTACCTTTTCTTGTTTTCCCTTTTCTTTGTTTTTAGTTTTCACTTTTCTTTTTCTTTAATTTTCCTTTTCTTATATTATTTTCTTTTTATTTTTATTGTTTGGATTTTGTGGGTAGTTTCAGCTGAAAACCCTCACAAGAAAACACTAGTCCACTTTGGTAACTTTAGGGTTTAACGGCTTATTGCACATGCTAAGTACAATCGCAACACCAGCGATAAAAAGCTAGTTAGTTTTTATTTTTCTTAGGATTTTTAGTTTTTTTAGACACTAGATTTTTCTCGAGTACCAGCAAAAGATAAATGCAGGGTATTTGATTGGTGCATTTTAATGCATATTTTATATCCATACTTAGTTTTATTTTGTCATAATTAATGTTGCGTTAAAGTATTTTATGATATTTGCAGGTGACAGGGGCTTAATTGCAAAAAGTGAAGAAAAGAAACCAACATGTGTGGTTTACGTCGATGAAATGAGTTAAAAAGAGAATAGAAGCGCATGGAAAAGATTTGCAGTGCTCTAAATAGCCAAAAACAATCAATTCAGAGCAAGGAAGCTAGAGACCAAAGTGGGGCCCACCTGGAAGAAATTAGCGGGCTTTTATCTGGACCCACGCCGCGTTTAGCCGACCCCTATTGGCAATTGAATCAAATTTTGTTCTGGAGATTCGTATTTTCAATGTAGTCCTATTATTACCTTGTATTCGATGAAAATGCTATAAAAAGGCATCGAATACAGAGAGCTAAAATCATCTTCTCTTGTATTCTAGAAGGCTGGGTGATTAGTCAAAAATATTGTATATTTGTATGAACATTTTTCCTACTATTATTAACTAATAAAAGGTGTTAAATGTAAATAAAGAACATATGTGGGTTTATTTATAAAAATAATATTATCATATGTTTCTTCATTAATAATAAATATAATTAGGGAAAATATATGCAGATAATATTTAAATGAAATATTAGTAATTAAAATATGCATATCATATCAGATATTCCTAATCAATATTCTTAAGATATTATATCATATAAATGGTTGGAATAATATCTCAAAAATAATAAATGCTACTAACAATTTGATTTAAGATATTGTGCAGGTATTAACTCAGGACTGAAATCTAAGTAGGAGATCCAAGTCAAATCGGAGTATCAAGCAATGGCAGAGACTAAGGGCAGTATTTTCAGAATCTATATATCAAGAGGATCTCCAAATATCAAGATAAAAAGCCAGAAAAAATCCCAAGTCCCAACCCCACTAGGATGCGGCGGATTCGCGGTTAAACAGGGCCAAGGGCGGCGGAACCGCGGTCTAATGTGGGCCGTTGGATTTGGGATTTTGGGGGCATGATCATTACTACATCTACTCCCATATGGCATCTAGGGTTTCTAATTTTAAAGACTATATAAAAGACCGAGAGCTGTGCATTTGAAAATCAATCTTATACAATCTAATCATCTACCTCCATAAAGAGAGAGATCTAGAGCGAAACTACGGTTCTTGTACTCTACTTTTGAAAGAGAAAAATTGTAATGCAATAATTGATTAATAAAGGAGTTTTTTTTTTTTTTTTTTTTGCATTTACTTTTCCGCATTTACTTTACACATTACTTTTCCGCATTAATTTTACACATTACTTTTCTACACTTTTAATTATGGTTTCATTCATCTCCAACCTCTCTTTTAAAGCGCTACTAACCATGAGCGAGTAATTTCTTACTTGCTAGGATTTGTAGGATAGGGTAGAATAATGAATGAAATATCGCGCAACTTCTTTTGACATTTTAATGTTTATAAACTTTAGCAAAATAAATTTTAACCCTTTTATTGGGCGCACTATCAATTAATGATAGTCACGACCACGATTTGAAATTCATTAATACTTGTTTTGTTAAGAGCTTGAGATAAATAGAGATCAATGGAAGGACAAGGGATAGCAGTGGGAAACCCTTGTTCCCTCCAAGAACCCTAATCTACAGTCATCGCTATCTCTTTAAGTTTTAAACTATTAAAAGATAAAAAAAGTTATTTCTAAACCTTCATCCATTAACTACTAAGTCCTAAAAACCCTACAATCTTTTCTATTATAAATTTTTTATCCGTCTTAAAATAAAACTACAACAATCACTTTTCTCTTTTATCAACTCGTCTAAACTAAGAAAAGAATTCACGTTTCCCTGCGGACGACCCGTACTCATCGCGGCTGGCTATTTACGTCACCGTCTTGATTGCGGTTATTTACAACATACACTAACACCTTTTCCCTACCAATCAAATGCCACGTTTCCGTACTCATCGCGGATAACTATTTGCTACACCCTCTTGATTGCGACACCGTTTTGATTGTCGTAATTAATTTTCTTATTATTCGGGTCGATTTCGTGTAAAAACCAGAAATATAAAATAAAAGAGAACCAAAACCGCATCTTGTGTTTTTAAAGATTATTGTGCGAGTTTTGCAAGGACATCTGGAGCAATTGGAACAAACCAACAGAGATTCAGAGACTTTAAACTTGGACCAAAGGAGTAGTGGTGTGCCCTGAAGAAATTTGATCAGAAGATCCTGCCAAGAGGCGGCGGAACCGCGGCTAGGCATTGGGCGGCGGAACCGTGGCCCTATTGAAGAATTGGGCCCCCAATTTTCTCTGGTATTATCCTATTTCCTACCTCTTTCCTCTAAAACTCCAATAATCTGATTTTACCTGCAGGATTCTTTGCGAACAGCACCGCTAAAAAAATCTTTTTGCATGTTTTGATTTTGGTTTGTTTTGCATATCTAAATTAGAATTTAAGGGGCAATAAACCCAAATTCATATTAGGTGGGGATTTCATCACCCTTCGGCCCCACAAATCACAAATGAGCATATTATCACCCTATATTAATAAAAAATATCTAGACCAAGTCTCTAAGGACTGTCGCGCTCAATTAGGACAGAGGAAGGTCATGGGTAATCTATTGCTTATCCGCATTTCTCTTGTGTTGTCTAGGCAAGTGTGACTAAGGAAAGTGGTAACTTAATTAAGCCCACTATTTTGGTGATTCGTATAGCGGATACCTCCCACTTACCAGGCCGTAAGATTTATAAGGAGGTGGTAGAGAATTGATCCTACGTCTTGTCCTTTGGAAGTCTAGGAGTGGTCTAGTGACTTGACCTAGGTGACCCTAGCCCTAGAGATTGATTGTGCATTTTTGTGATTGGATGAGTCAAGCCTCACGTCCAACATTTTTTCCCCTTCAAAACAAGCCTTCTTAAAATCGTTCTCAAAAATATCACATACTGTCACGTGCACTAAACCCGCTTAGTGCATGATCGGCTGGACATGGGATTCTAGTACCCGTCTAGTCCGCGTTTTTGCTGTTGACTCCGAAGTTGGCACTTCTTCATCTTATATTTCTCCTCCACCTACCACATCTCCCGAGATGAACAGATCTCCATCGGGTTTTAACAACACCACCCGTATGTGCGCAAAATCCACCACGCATCACTCTGCAAGACAGATGATACCCCGTACGCGGACCCCTTCCCACGTGTCTGTGTCTTCCACCAACCAATGGGGATAATTTCAAAATTAAATCCCACTTTATCAACTCCTAAAATTTACGGGCTTGAATCTGATGATTCATACGTTTTTATAACCAAATTCAAAAATGTATGTGCAATGATGAGCACCACCCAACTTTCAGGGGTTGCTATGCGAATACGTCTTCTCCCTTTTACCTTGTGCGATCTCACAGAAAAGTGGTTTTATAGCACCGCCGCACATTCTATCGCTAAATGGGATGAATTCGTTAAAACATTCCTTAAGAAATTTTATCCTCATCACAAGACTGCCCGTATTCGGAGCGAGATTAACTAGTTTGCACAACTTCCCAATGAACCCTTTTGGAAATGCTTTGAACGGTTTAAAAATCTCCTTGTCCAATGCCCTCATCACGAAATCGACAGATGGAAACTTTGCCAATTTATGTATGAGGGTATCAATCCAGTTATGAAACAAATTTAGAAACCATTTGTCAATGTTATTTCATGTTAAAAGACGACGGCGAAGCATGGCAATATCTAGAAGATCTTACCGAATAGACATTACAGTGGGAGAGCACTAAACTAACCACATCATCTTCATCTAAGGCAGGTATCCATCAGCTCGATGTTTCCATCGCAGTGAAAGCCGAAATGGCTGCGATACGAAAGAAACCCAAAGCTATGGAAACCAAATTCTCTTCAGCCTCCCTAAACCAAGTTATACTCCCTAAAACCATGTGTGGTTGCTGTTTTGACTCATAACATTTAACGGAAGAATGTCCTTTGAATCCTCCGTCTCAAAGTCAAGAACAAACTAATGCTGCTTTTCAGTAACGATCTAGAAACGATCCTTATTCCTCCACATATAATCAGAGATGGAGGAATCATCCTAATTTTGCTTGGAACCAAAACCAAACTCAAAATCAGTTCACAAGCAAAAATAACTATCAAAGGCTTCCCCACAGCAACTACAACCACCACAACAAATTCAGTAGCCCTTTCAACTGCAATCTTTCTAAAATCTGGCCAACAATTTTGCCCCTTATAATAATCCTTTCCAACCACAAACTAGTATTCCAACGGTTGGTACCGATAAAATTTCTGCACTTGAAAGAAACTTAGAAATGTTTATTAAACACTCTGCACAAACGTCAGCCAATTTAACGTCTTTTATCCAAACACTAGTGCAACACACTGCTTCCCAGGGTGAAAGCATAAAATCGATCGAAGCAAAAATTGCACAGTTAAATGCCGCAATGAGTGAAAGAGAGAAAGGGAAATTTCTTTCTTAACCTCTACCAAATCCCGGCCACTCACAAAGCGCAAATATCATTCTTAACCAACAAAATCATAACGTGAGTACCGTAACTACGTTGAGATCGGGAATAGTGCTGAACAACCATATTGGTGAACAAGTTGATAATTTAGATGATACCCTGGCTGCTACTTCTACTCCTACTTCCTCTAATCAAACATCTTCTTCCGAGCCTATTCTCCGTTCTTCACTTTGCTCGAACCCTCAGCCCACTTTCTTGATTGAATTACCATCTCAGACAACCCGAAACCCAATTTTGGGATCCATTCCATTCCTACAAACTTCTCCACAAGTGTTGGACCCTACCCTTATTAATAATGCTCCTTTTCCAAATCGGTTGAGGCCCAACAGACCAATCCACAAATAGAGAAAATTGTGGAAATTTTTAAGCAAATAAACTTAAATATTCCTCTCTTAGATGCTATTCAACAAGTTCCATCCTATGCTAAAATTCTAAAGGACTTGTGCACTAGGAAAAGGAAAAATCAAGTGCCTAAAAGGGTTTTCTTAGTGAGTAATATGAGCAATACTCTTACCCAGCATGTGCCCAAGAAACAGAAGGACCCCGGTTGTCCTACAATATCTATTACTATTGGGGGTTAAAATATCAATCGCGCTCTACTCGATTTAGCTGCTAGTGTTAACTTGCTTCCGTATATTGTTTATGAGCAATTAGGCATAGGAGAGTTGAAATCTGCGCACTGCACTCTCAAGATGGTCGATCGATCTATCACCCACCCTAGAGGTAAGCTAGAGGACGTGTTGATAAAAGTAGGGGAATTTACATTCCCTGTGGACTTTATAGTTTAGATACACAGTCTGTGGCGAACCCACGGAACCAAATTCCGATGATTCTTGGTCGACCTTTTCTAGCAACTTCAAATGCGATAATCAATTGTCGTAACGGTTCCATGAACTTGTCCTTTGGGAATATGACAATTGAGCTTAACATTTACAGGATAGGAAGTCAACCCTCCGAACCTTCTGCTCATATAATTGATTTATGTTTTGTCGATAAGATAACTCCCGACGGTTGTGAATTTGAGGAGTTCTTGCTTTCCAATAATGATCTCGACGCCACTAGTGCGTTATTGTTTGATCCAGCTATTAATTATGCGATTGAGGACCCTTCTGACGACAAGTCCACCGCCGAGTTCGAATCCTTTGACTTGTCGAATGAGTTAGTTGACCTATCCGAGTCAGCTTCTTACACTAGATATGAACCTCTTATGGAGTCCGAGTATCATACCTTTCTTTCCGATGAGATTATCATTCGGAATATCGATGAAAGTTTCGAAAACATTTTCACTGAAGAACCCGCGTTCTTTAAGGACATGGATGTTGTGATGAATCAACCTCCACCCGAAGAAGTTGAACCGCCACCCCTTCTTCTAGTCACATATGAGAATACGAATATTTCACCTATTCCTTATCTTTCATATTCTCGTTTTCATCCACCATCACTGTTTCGTCTCTACCAAGCGAGACGTAAAACATTTCAATTATACCTCTTATCTCCTCCACACTTCTTCACATCTATCTGGAACATGATCTTCTACCAACCATGGTATTACATTGATAAAATATTCGAATGGTTAGTTTTAACTTTTGGTGTTTGTAAAGTTTTGTGCGGACCGATAATATTTACCCCCTCCCTCTTATAATTTTAAATGCTTAGTAATGAAAACATTGTTTTACTCAAATTTGGGGGGGGGAGAAGAAAAATAACGGGCTCTTGAAAGAAAGGAAATTTTTTCACGATTGTAAGCCAAAAACAAGTTTGGGGGAGGATTTTACTGTCATTCACTCTTGACCCCTTCTTTATACCATCTTATTGAATCGTTCCTCCTCGTCTTCGGGTTTTGAGCTTACAGGACAACATCAGTGAGGACACTGCTGCTAACAAGTTTTGGGAGACGATTTGTATGGATGGTTTGTATATATCTACGCATCATATGTAAATATCGCATTGCATAAATTTTAAAAATAAAGTTAGAAAGTGAAAAATACATATGAAAGAAAGGAACCGATTTAAGAAATGCAAGAAAATTAGATGTTTTAAAACGAAACTAGTAATACGTAGTCATGTGCTGTTGTCCCAAGGGTTAGTATGATGAAAGGAATCACTAATCTGCGGATAGAAATAAGTCTGAAAAATAGTCCCTATTCTTGAGTCCAAAATTCTGAATGTTGATACCCTACTATACGCACTTGTACACATCTTGAAACTTGGGATAGTAGAGGATACCTTGAAATACTCTTGTCTAGAAACCTTAGTATGAAGGAAAAATATATAAACAAAAAAATATAAAATATAAACGGTGCAGAAAAATGAACATTGGTTTTGTAATTACTTAAGACAGCATAAAAATATAGTAAGGATGTCTTATCACCTAGTGTCTTAGACCAACTGGTTTGAGAGTCACTACTAAGTCTTAAGTGTTGCAAGACTAGGATATTGCTAATTACGCCTTAAGAAGTGAGCACATTTGGTAATCGGTTGGTTAGTACTTCAAGAAACATTAACGACCGCATGAAGAATATGTGAGCAAATCCATCTAAAATATCATCGACTAAAAAGTACTAAGGTATATGGATAAAGGGTATGATTGCTTCAATTGAATTCTCTAAGTGTAGGGATGTTTTTTACACACACATAGGGGTATATGATCGATGTTAGGAGGAAAGGTAGGGAGGAAGACTAAAGACGATCTTTTATTGAGGGATGATCTGATTTCTGACATCTTTTCATGACATTAAGATAGAGCTCATGACAACTAAAAAGCTAGTGTAGTTTGAAACTCTTCTTTTCAAGTTCTTTCTTTTATATGTTCCTTATCTTTGCATGTAATTTTTATCTTCTTTATTTTATTTTAGGATTTTGTGGTGAAATCCGCTGAAAACCCTCAGAAGACAACACTCCTCCTACTATGGGCACCTAGAGGTTTAAAGGCTTGTAGCACAAGCTAAGTGCAATCGTGTTACCTACGAAAGTGTGCTAGGTTTCTTTTTCTTTTTAATAAATAGTTTGTTCGGGACGATCAAAGATAAGTTTAGGGGGTATTTGATTAGTCAAAAATATTGCACATTTGTATGAACATTTTCCCTATTATTATTAACTAATAAAAGGTATTAAATGTACATAAGAACATATATGGGTTTATTTGTAAATAGATTATTATCATATGTTTCTTCATTTATAGTTAATATAATTAGGGAAAATATATGCATATAATATTTAAATGAAATATTAGTAATTAAAATATGCATATCATATCGAATATTCCTAATCAATATTCTTAAGATATTATATCATATAAATAGTTAGAATAATATCTCAAAAATAACAAATGCTACTAACAATTTGATTTGAGATATTGTGCAGATATTAGCTCAGGTCTGAAATCTAAGTAGGAGATCCAAGTCAAATCGGAATATTAAACCGAATCTGTAAAATATTATAAGCAAATCGGGGTATCTAGCAACGATAGAGACTAAGGGAAATATTTTCAGAATCTATATATCTAGAGGATCTCCAAATATCGAGACAAAAAGCCAGAAAAAATTCTCAGTTCCAAAACCTCTAGAAGGCAGCGGATCTGCGATTAAACAGGGGCAAGGGCGGTGGAACCGCGGTCTAATGTGGGCCGTTGGATCTAAGATTTTGGGGGCATGATCATAACTACATCTACTCCCATATGGCATCTAGGATTTCTATTTTTAGAGACTATATAAAGGACCGAGAGCTGTGCATTTGCAAATCAATCTTATACCTTCTAATCATCTATTCATCTACCTCCATAAAAAGAGAGACCTAGAGCGAAACTAGGGTTCTTGTACTCTACATTTGAAGGAGAAATTTTTTAATGCAATAGTTGATTAATAAAGGAGTTTTTATTTTTATTCATTTTGCATTTACTTTTCCGCATTAATTTTACGCATAACTTTTCTGCACTTTTAATTATGGTTTCATTCATTTTCATCCTCTCTTTTAAATCACTACTAACCATGAGCGAGTAATTTCTTGCTTGCTAGGGTTTGTAGGATAGGGTAGAATAATGGATGAAATATCATGCAACTTCTTTTGACATTTTAATGTTTACAAACTTTAGCAAAATAAATTTTAACCCTCTTATCGGGCGCGTTATCAATTAATGATAGTCACGACCACGATTTGAGATTTGTTAATACTTGTTTTGTTAAGGGTTTGAGATAAATAGAGATCAATGGAAGGATAAGGGACAGCAGTGGGAAACCTTAGTTCTCTCCAAGAACCCTAATCCACAGTCATCGCTATCTCTCTAAGTTTTAAACTATTAAAAGATAAAAAGAATCATTTATAAAGCTTCATTCATTAACTAATAAGTCCTATAAACCCTACAAGCCTTTCTATTATAAATTATATCCGTCTTAAAATAAAACGACAACAATCACTCCTCTCTTTTATCAACTCGTCTAAAGAAAGAAAAGAATCCATGTTTCCCTGTGGACGACCCGTACACATCACGACTAGCTATTTGGGATATCGTCTTGATTGCGGTTATTTACACCATACACAAACACCTTTTCCCTACCAATCACTAAGGTTTGAGAACAAGATCAATTTAGGTTGTAAGATATTTTTACTTTTTACTTAAGTATTTTGCAATGTTCTTCTTCTTTTATTGTTTTGCTTTCTTTTCTATGCATAGCTAATTCTTAATGTTCTTGTTTTTCTTTTTCGTTCCTAATGATTACTTCTTAAATCATAGAAATCAATCTTTGTAAAACATCACCGATAAACTAGATGAATCTCATGATTGACAACCATGTGATCTCATCAAGAGAAGCGATGCCAAAGTGGGATTTCAATGGTATGGAGTCGATCTAATTAATATAGGGTTAACATTGACTAACTGATAAAGCATGAAAGATCTATGATTGACAACCAATAGATCTACCTAATGGAAGGTTTAGATCAATTTAATTCTAAGTTAATTAGTATTTAATTCTTAAAACAACTACGCTTCTCATTATTAATTGATAGGGTATGCGAGGTTCATATAAATTATGCTTGCTACTTGTTTGATAGTTTATTGACGTATGCTTTATATTTTTAATAATTGATAGGTAATTGGTTTAAGGGTATAAATCAAGAGAAGGAAAAAAATCAATTTAAAACACCATGAATAGATTAAATGGATTCAAAACCCTAGATATTTTTCTTTATTCAAATCTTTATCAATTTAGTATTTATTTATTTAAATTTTCTTTAATTTAATTAGTTAATATAATTTCTAACACTAAAAGATTTTCTAGATTCGACTTAATTTAATTAGGATCGCCCTCTTCCCTATAAATCGATCCACAAGTGCTACAATTGCAAGTCGTGCACTTGCGGTATAATTAGAACTTTAAAATAAACTAACAATTCGTATGAAATTTGGTGTATCCACATCTTAGATGATAAGGATGAAGATGATGGGTGTCGATCGTCGGAAAAAATGGTGGATGGTCTATTTTTTTTATTCCATAGAAGGAAATTCCCTCATAGGGCCTCTTATATATATATATATATATATATATATATATATATATATATATATATATATATATATAATCCATTGCAAATCGGTCCGCGTTTTTTTAAAAAACGGAAACTCCTAATCTATGGCGTATTTTAACTATCCGGTCCATTCAAGTTGATCGCCATACCGTCAAATGTATGTGGATGAAAAATCAAGAGATTTAAAGACTTTTAACTTATGTATCAATGGGTGTGAAAATGAACGTTTTTCGATTATGCAATATAAACTTCATCCGATGCATAGGTTAAAAATCTTTAAATCCTTTGATTTTTCATGCATATGCATTTGAGCGTATGGCGATCAACCTGAGCAGATCGGATTGTTAAAATATGTCTTCGATCGAGAGTTCCCATTTTAAAAAAATGCGGACTAGTTTGAAATAGATCACTCATATATATATATATATATTTATATATATATATATATATATATATATATATACGACAAAAGAGAAAAGATTTAGATACTTTATTATATGACCAATGGTCTTTTATAGGGATTACAATTACTTGATGCCCAAGTATCATGGTACGGTGTACTTTTATAACAGCATATTCTAAATTATTCCAACACTCCCCCTTTTGCTGGAGCAAAGATACCAGTGATGCATAGCTTTGACAATGAGAAGACCATAGCATGAGAGCATAGAAAAGACTCTCTGAACTAATGCAGGTCTTGGAAGAGATTTCGTCAAAATATCTACAATCTATGCATGAGTAGAAACATGATCGAGATTGACTTTCTTTTCAACAACTTTCTCCCGCATAAAGTGGCAACCCACTTCAATATGTTTTGTGCGTTAGTGAAATACTGGATTCTCTGAAATATGAATTGCAGATTTATTCTCACAGAACAAGGAAACTGGTGCTGTAGAACTAACACCGAGATCTAGAAGCAATGTGGAGTGCCACGTCAATTCTGAGACGACATGGGCCATTTCCATATATTCAGCCTCGGCTGTTAAGCGTACAACAACATATTGCTTCTTACTGTGACAAGTAACTAGTTTCCACACAAAGAAAACACAAAATCCACTCATGGAGAGACGGACATCCATAGATCTAGCAAAATCGGCATTAGCATAGGTTATAAAAGATAGATTAGAACAGGGTTTATAGAGAAAAACTTGCCCAGGTGCATGCTTCAAATAGCGGAGATGCACTCAACGGCCCGAAAATAGGAAACTAAGGACGCCTGCATAAATTGGCTCACTATGCTGAGTGCAAAGGATATGTTTGGGTGAGAAACCGTGAGATATATCAGCTTCCTAACTAACCGTCGATACCGACCTGGATCGGAAAGTCGCTAGTCATCAGGTGAGCTAATGCGAGAGATCTTTATTATTGTATCCATGGGAGTATCAACAGGGCGACAGCCAAGAAATTCTGTTTCTTTAAGAAGATCAAGAGGATACTTCCACTGTGATAGAAATAATGATGTCTTATTTCGAGATATCTCTATACCAAGAAAGTACCATAGAGAACCAAGATCTTTAGTGTAACAATATGAGGCCAAATGAGTTTTGACCTTAGATATACCCTCGGAATCATATCCAGCGATGATTATGTCATCAAAATAAACAAGGAGAATAATCATTCTATCTTTTCGTCTATGTATAAAAAGATATGGATCTTCCAAGCTACTTACCTTTTTTAGGACCATACTAAATTTATTGAACCATACCTGAAGAGATTGGTTTAGGCCCTAGATAGATCTTTTAAGATGGTATACAAGAGACCCCCTTACGCACAAAGCCTAGAGGCTTCTGCATATAAACCGTCTCGGAAAGGTTGCCATTGAGAAAGGCATTCTTGACATCTAACTGATGTAAAGGCCAATCGTTGGTAATCGCAAGAGAAATCAAGACATGAACAGTAATGAGTTTGGCCACTGGAGAAAAGTCTCAGCATAGTCGACATCATATTGCTAAGTATAGCCTTTAGCAACAAGGTGGGCCTTCAAAAGAGATATACTGCCATCAGAATTATGTTTGACAGCAAAGACCCACCGCCAACCAACAACATTTTTCTGTGAAGGGAGGCTAACCAGATCCTAAATGTGTTTATACCTCAGTGCCTACAACTCTTCCATCATAGCTCTATACCAACCTGGATGACTCATAGCTTCCTGAATAGAGTTAGGAAGGGAAATATCAGACAGACAAACTGAAATAGAGCTGGAGTAAGACAATGATATAAAATAAATGAAGTAAGAGGATGAGAAGTTGTGCATGTTCATTTATCTTTGTGAAGAGCAATCGGCAAATCGTGTGACAAACCATCAGAAGGAGGGAGAGGTGAAGGCTCGTCAGCTTTTAGCTGTATACATGGATGAGGAGGTTCAGTATTTGTTTTTGAATCTATCACTACTCTCGGTCGACATCTATAGACCTGAGTAACCGGAAGAGGATGAGAAACTTCGATAGTAGTACATTCAGTTTGAATTGGTTGGTCATCTGAAAGTATAGAAAATGGCGGTGGCGGTGATAGGACGTGAGAAGGAATTTCCGTTGGAGGGTAAAAGGGCTGATCCTCAAGAAAGGTGATATCATGAGAGACTATGACAGTGGATATAGAAGAAAGCATGCAGACGTAACCTTTTTGAGTTCTAGAATAACCAACAAATATATGTTTGACAGCAGTAGGATCCAATTTTTCATGAGTTAATCAATGATTATGAACATAGCAAACACACTCAAACACTTTGGGAGGAAGGGGAAAAGGGTCTTGGTCGGAAAATAAAATAGAGAATGGCGTTTAGTTTTGAAGAATCGTGAAAGATATGCGATTAATCAAAAAAATATACAGTAAATAAGGCAAAATTCCAAAGGCGTTTTGGGACATGAATGTTAAGCATAATAAAACGAGCAATGTTATGCAATTGGCGGTTTTTTCTTTCAGCAATATGATTAGTGCATTTTAATGTATATTTTATATCCATATTTATCTTTTTTTTTCCTATTTAAGGCTACTCCTGCTATGTTTTATTAAATAATGCAGTTTATAGGGGCTAAAGGAAAAAGTACACAAAAGGCATATTATGTGCGTTGGATGTAGACAAGTTAATGCAAAAACTGGAGCAAAGGGTGAGAGATATCGATTAAGAAAGATTGCCATAAAAATCACAAGATTTAAACAAGTCAGCTCCTGAAATTTGGGAGCTGAATCTTACCAAAAGTAGGAAATTGCGAATTTTTTGACCCAAATTTCCGATTTTCTAAAGTCGTTTGTTTGGAAATTTCGAGGGTGGCTTTTTGATATGAAAATATTTTCTTTCCATTCCTTGTAATTGGCCAAAGGGTTATAAATACTGTTGTATAACCTCTCTAGGGTTTCATCTCCCTATGAGTTAATTGTTTTAGTTTTTGGGAGAGATCAACTTATTTTATAAGTTATTTTTGATATGAAGTTATCTAATTTTATTATGTTTTCTTATATCATGAATTGCTTATTTAATTGCTAGGGTTTTTGAATTATACTTTCTATGATTAGTGTTTGAATTCTTCTTTCTATTCTTTTCTATTTGGTTTTCATGATGAATCTCTTTGATAAATGTTAATTCTTTTTTATGTTATGCTGATAAACTAAATAAATCAATGATTGATTGACGCCCATAAGATTTGTTTAGGGAAAAGTAGTATCACTGATAAACTAATTAGTTTAATAATAGCTTGATGACCTAGAAAACTAATTAGGGAAAGTAAGATAGAATTTTTATTATAGTAGATTCAACCTAATTAATATAGGGTAATTTAGATTATTTCGACAAAGCAAGATAATTCATAAATTGACAGCTTATGTTTTATTTTGTAGAAGGGTAAAATCTAATTATTGTTAGGTAATTAGAATTGAATATTTAAATTTATTTCTATATGATTTTATAAATTGATAGGGTATTGCCATGATAATATAATTTATGCTTTCTTGATTGATTGATATTTTATCACGATAAACATATTCTCTATGCTTTCTTGCAATTGATAGGCAATGAATTTAAATATGGGAATTATAAAAAAAATAGATATCTTATAAAATACCATGATCAGTAAAGGTAATTCAAAATCCTAGGACTTTCTTTATTATTTGAAATTTATTCTTTTAAAATTTGTAATTTAATTTCTTTCCTTTATTTTCCTTTAATTAGTTTAGTTAAATAAACCAAATCATTTTATTTAATTCATTTTAAGTTAATTAGAATTCATGCGCTTCCCTGTGGATCGATCCGTAAGTACTATAATGAATTAACTGTGCACTTGGGGTTAAATTTGAGAGAACAATTAAATCTTCATCATGTTTTAGGCACCGTTGCTGGGGAGGACGGTTGCAATTTTAATTAATTTGATTTCGAGTTAAATTTATTTATTTTATTCTGCAAAAAAAAAAATCATGTTTCAAGAAAGCAGTTGCAAAATTGGAAGATTTGGAGCAAGTAGAAGGACCCTGAGAAAAATCAGCCCCAGAGCCGCCGAAAAACCGGAAATTTCCAGCCAAAAATCTATAATTTCTGGTTTTTGAAGCTTTCTGTTGGTGGATTTTCACACAGACGCTCATCTTCATCCCCTCTGTTCATTTCCAGATTTAGTTCCTAATGAAGTGCCACGAGTGCATGCCAAACGAAGCGAACCCACTGCACTTTAACCTTCTAGTTTGCAGCGAATCGTGCTTCTAAAGGCTTTGATCTAGGATTTTGGCTATGGTTCGCCCATAGATGAATCTTAGATCTAGGTTGTTAGTTGTAAGATTTTAGTTTCCGATTTTAGTTTTTCTTTCCTAGTTTTAGTTTTAATTTCCATGTTTCCTTTTCTGCATTTCATTTTAAAAAAAAATTTAATATGGATGATGAACATGCGAAACCAACTTTATATGAATTATGTTATCTAGGTAAACCAACACTTGCATCTTGCATTAGATCTAATAGACATAGGTGCGATTTTACTTCACTTGACACATTCATAACCGACAATGAGAATTGGTTAAGTGCTGAGTTAGATGATATTAAGAAAATGGTAGAGGCATTAATAGTTAACTACCAGGTTCCTAGTACTCCACATTTTCAATCTTTTTACACTAATTATCATGATCTCTCGCATGATTATATAGAGTGTCCATTTACTGTTGGATTTGGTGATTGGAGAAACCAACAAAATTATTGTTGGAATCAAGGCATGTATTTTGAAGTTCCTAACTACAATTTAGACCAACAATTCCAACCAAAACATTACTATGATGTAGGACTTCCATCTAATCCAATTTCAACCGACACAACATTCACTTCTCCCGATTTTATAGACCAACAACAATTCCCATCATGCCCATATTATAATATTGGCCCTCCTTACGACCATATCCAATCAAATCCTTATCAACCGTAACAAACTTTCGCACCTTCATTAGACGTTGATAATGATGAGAATACGAGACTTAATAATCTAGAAAAGTAGTTTGCCACTTTTATGCAAAAATATGATCAAGACCCAACTGCTGATAAACAAGCAATTGCAAATATTGAAATTCATATGGGCCAGATAATTACTGCCTTAGAAAGTGAGGAAAGAGAGCACGAGTTTATGTCGAGTCAGTCTGAAACCGACCCTCAGAATTTTGAAATTCCAATTTGGCCTCCAACAACAAATTTAAATGAGAATGATTTAATTGATGATATTTTCAAGGTACAGATGTTTGATTTAACTGGTTTTAGCAAGAAAATTTTTTGAGAAAGATATTCATGACGAATCAACAGTAGCGGAAATTTTTTTTGAGAAGGTTTTAGATATAAAAGCCGCATATGTAAAGGAGACTTGTGATTTTGATGGCATTGGTTTAGATATAATATTTGATAAAACTATTGATAGGGAATCCACACTTTTAGATGGAACGAACAACGAAATTTTTGAGGACATTCTAGAGTGTGAACCCATATTTTTGGATAACAAAAGTCAACCCATGAGTCAATTTAAGAAGGAGGAAAAAGAATTGCTAAACGAAAGATATGATGAAATTTTTTATGATTCCGCTATCATAATAAAGGTGCATGATGAGAAGGTGGTTAATTTTGAAGAAGGTTATTTTGAAAATGATGGTTTTATGGACATTTTTAAAGAGGAACTCATGATCTTGGACGAAAATGAAAAAATTGTTGATGGCATTTGTTATTTAGAGCCAAGTTTTGAAAAACTTTTTAAAGATAAACTTATGATTTTAGAAGAACCTTTAATAGTTGAACCTAATCTTCAAATACTTTCATTCATCATTGAAACAAATCCTATTGAAATGCAAGAAGAAGTTGTTCCTTTAACTCATATAATTGGATCTTTTATTTATACCCCGCGTGTTCATATTGAAGATTTTAATCCATTTAGCCAATATATTGACAAGATAGCGCAGTTGCATAATTCTTTTAGAATAAAATCATTTATTACTGCACCAGTTTATACGGCAAAATGTGGATCACAATTTTGTTCACCCACATATAAACACCATATTAATATTATGCATATCAAGTTTAGGGTGTTTATTGATATTTACTGCTATAATTTGTTTCACTACTCTTACATGATTAAAGAAAAAAAAATTGAGTGGTTAATATTAACTTTTGAATTAGCCAAAACGTTTTGTAAATTTAAATTCTTTTCTTTTCCTTTTTCTTATATATATATTTAGGTTTGTTTTAAATTAAAAAAAAACAATCATCTTATTCCTTTCCACTTATTTAAACATTTTTGTTTGACTCCAAAAATCTAACATAAAAACAAGAAATAAGTTGTAGGGCATTTGGTTTAAAGCAGAAAGTAAAAATCTAATATCATATCGCATATCAGCGGTCGGCCACCGCCAGTTAGCGGCTTAATGAGAGAAGAACCTTATAAAATTTTTGGGCTCTGTAAGTTTGTTCTTGTTTAATTTTTTTTACCAATCTTAATGGTTTATCACTTTCTAAATTAATTTCACTACGTTATTTTAATTGTTTGTTTAGCAATGGAACATTGTAGTGACGGTTCTTCATTAAATTAAAAATAGGACTAGAAAGATGAGTGAGGGTTCGATATTGAGGACAATGTCAGAAATAAGTGTGGGGGTGGTTTCACGGTATTGTTTTTTTTTCATTTTTAGGTTTAGTTTTAGTTTTCTTTTCTTTTCTAAGAAAAAAATGTTGTTATAGTAATAGGTAATCTTGAGTTTGAAATCTAAAAAATTGAGTGATATAAAGAAAAATTATAGAATATAAGGATAGAACTAAAATCTGAATAATAATTCTTTATCTGAACTCAAATTTAGAGAATATATACAATACAAATCACACAAACACGAATGTTGAAACTTGAGATAGTAGAGAATATCTAGAAATATCTTTGCCTAAATATCTAAGTAAAAAAAAATTCACTAAGTAGCTGGGACTTCGTTCCTTAGAAAGCATTGGATGCTCACGTCAAAAAGTGATTGATAAGTAAAAAAAAAGTATAAATATTAGAAGTTTGGTTTTGTGATTGCGTAAGATAAATAAATTTCAGTTTCTGGGGTGCTTTATCACCTAGTGTGTTAGACCAACTGGTTTGGGAGTCACTGTTGAAGGTCTTAGGTAGTTGCAAGGTTAGGCATAATTAAACTCACATTGAGTAATCGGTTGGTTGGTGCCTTATGAAGTATTAATGGTCGCATTGAAAAGTGTGTGAGCATATCTATCTCTATATTTATATAAATAAAGTACGAGGGTATAAGACATTGATACTATGGTTTGAACTGAATTCTCAACTCTAGGGATGATTTACACATATGTAGAGGTATATGATAGATATTTGAAGGAAAGATAGAAGTAAAGAATATGATTAAGTTCTATTGAGAGAGTATAGAATTTCTGGAGTTGAAACGATGCTATTAGGATGGAAATTCTTGAAAGCTGAAAAACTAGTAAGATTCAAAAAAAAAATCTTTTCTTTTCCTTTCTTTGAATATAGTTTTTTACTTTCTTTATTTTTATTTTTCTTTCATTTTAATTTTATTGTCCTTTTTGAGATTTTGTTGGTAGTATCCGCTGAAAACCCTCAAAAGACAACACTCCTCCTGAGTAACCTTGAGATTTAACGGCTTATTGCACGTGCTGAGTGTAATCGCAACACCTGCGAAAAAGAGCACAATAGTTAGATAGTAGTTAGATTTAGGTAGTTTTTATTTTTCTTAGTTTATAGTTTTTGTTTTGCTCGAGGACTAGCAAAAAATAAGTTTGGGGGTATTTGATAGATATATTTTAATGCATATTTTATATCCATATTTATCTTTATTTTGCCTATTTAATACTCCTCTTGGTATGTTTTGTTGAATAATGTAGATTATATGGGCTAAAGGGAAAAAGTGCACAAAGGCGTATTACGTGCTTTGGATGTGGACAAGTGATTGATCTGTGTTTTAAAAAAGTGTTTGTCTAAAAGTAACCGCAATCAATACGGTGTCGCTAGTAGCTAGCCGCGATGAGTACGGGTCGTCTATAGGGAAACGTGAATCTTTTTTTCTTGCTTTAGATAAGTTGATTGAAAGATGGGTTGATTGGTTGTAAATCTATTTTAATACGAATGTAGATTTTATAAAGAAGAGGCTTGTAGGGTTCATAGGACTTAGTAGTAATGGATGACTAATTAAAAATGCCCCATTTTATCTTTTAATGGTTTAAAACTAGATCGATAGTGATGAATGTGGATTAGGGTTCTTTTGGAAGAAACTAGGATTTCCCCACTCCTAACCCTTGTCCTTGCATTAATCTCTATTCATGTCTAGCCTCTAACAAAACAAGTGTTAAACAGATCTCAAATTGTGGTCGTGACTAGAAATAAATTGGTAGCGCGCCCGATAAGGATGTTAACATTATTTTGCTAAATTTTATAAACTTTAAAATGTATAAAAGGAGTTAAATGATTTTATCATTCATTGATCCAATCTAGCCTATGAACCCTAGCAAGGTAGGAATTACTCACGCATAGTTGGAGAAGAAAGGATGAAGAATGAAATCATAACGTAAGATACAGAAATTAAGTGCAGAAATTAAATACAGAAAGTAAAATGAAAAGAGAATTAAAGCTAAAAATCTAACTTTATTAATCAACTATATCATGTACAAATCATTTTAAAGTAGAGTACAAGAACCTTAGTTTTTGCTCTCGATCTTTATCTTGTTGGAAGTAGATGAACAGCTGATGATCAACTCAGATGCGTGGATCGTCTTGGACCTCGTGATCTCTTCGGTTTGATTATTTTTCATGTGAAGCTTTCGTTCCTTTAAATAGTCATAGAAACTCTAAACCCTAGATTCCATCTGTGATGATTTGCTGTTGCGATCAAACTGAAAAAATCCCAAATCCAACGGCCACAAATGGGCCACGGATCCGCCGCAAATATATGCATTTGGCCGCGGTTGGGCGGTATAATAGTGGGATCAGGATTTCAAAATTCTTGTGATGTTTTGTGTTGACACGTGGAGATCATTGTGATGTCTGGATTCGTCAAATCTTCCTCTGAGTCTCTGCCGTTTATGATTTTATGATTTGATTCAACTTTATCGGCAGATTTTATTCCCGACATATTAGATCTCTCGATCTCCAGGCCTGAGCTGATATCTGCACAATATCTTAAGTCATAGTGTTAGTAATATTTGTTATTATTTTGAGATATTATCCTAACCATTTGTATGATACAATATTTTAAGAATATTGATTAGAAATATTTGATATGATATGCATATTTTAATTACAAAGATTTCATATAAATATTATATGCATATATTTTCTCTCATTATGTTAATTATAATGTAGAAACATATGATAATAAACTTTTTACAAATAAACCCATATATGTTCTATATTTACAATAAACACCTTTAAGCAGTTAACAATAATAGGAAAAATAATCATTCAAATGTGCAATATTTTCATCTAATCAACAAGTTAATGTAAAAACTGGAGCAAGGGGTGAGAGATATCGATCAAGCAAGAATGCCACAAGAATCACAAGATTTAAACAAGCCAGCACCTAAAATTTGGGAGAAAAATCTTACCAAAAGTAGGAAATTGCGGATTTTTTGACCGAAATTTTCGATTTTCTGAACCCGTTTGTTCAGGAATTTCGAGGGTGACTTTTTGATGTGAAAATATTTTCTTTCCATCCTTTGTAATTGGCCAAAGGCCTATAAATACTAATGTATAGCCCCTCTAGGATTTCAGCACTTCATGATTTAATTGTTTTAGTTTTTGGGAAAGATCAAGGTATTTTATAAGTTATTTCTGATATGAAGTTATCTAATTTTATTATGTTTTCTTCTATTATGAGTAGCTAATTTAATTGCTACGGTTTTTGAATTATATTTGCTATGATTGGTGTTTGAATTCTTCTCTCTATTCTTTTTATTTGGTTTTCATGATGAATCTCTTTTCATAAACGTTAATTCTTTTTTATGCTTTGCTAATAAACTAATAAATCAATGATTGATTGACTCACATAAGATTTGATTAGGGAAATATAGTATCATTGATAAACTAATTAGTCTAATGATAGCTTAACGACCTAGAAAACTAATTAGGGAAGGTAAGATGAAATTTTTATTATAGTACATTCAACCTAATTAATCTAGGGTAATTTAGATTATTCCGACAAAGAAAGATAATTCGTAAATTGACAACTTATGTGTTATTTTGTAGAAAGTTAAGATCTAATTATTGTTAGGTTAATTAGAATTGAATATTTAAATTTATTGCTATATGATTTTATAGAATGATAGGATATTGCCATGATCATATAATTTATGCTTGCTTGCTTGCTTGATTGATTGATATTTTATCATGATGATCGTATTCTCTATACTTTTTTGCAATTGATAGGAATGAATTTAAATATGGGAATTAGAAAAGAATAGATATCTTATAAAACAACATGATTAGTAAAGGTAATTCAAAACCCTACAACTTTTTTTATTATTTGAAATCTTTTCTTTTAAAATTTGCAATTTAATTTCTTTCCTTTATTTGCCTTTAAATAGTTTAGTTAAATAAAACAAATATTTTTATTTAATTCGTTTTAAGTTAATTTGAATTCACATGTCTCCTTGTGGATCGATCCGTAAGTACTATAATGAATTAACTGTGCACTTGCGGTTAAATTTGAGAGAACAATTAAATCTCCATCACAATGCCATTTTGTTGTGGTGTGTATAAGAAGATAGTTTGATGAATAATCCCATGGGATTGGTAAAGAGTTTGAAAAATACGACTCATGTAGGGTTGTTGCATAAAATGTACTTCTAAGTAATTGTCTATTATCAGTTCTTAGAGTATTAATAGACGTATCAAACAGATTAACCATTTCATTAATAAACATTTTAAACACATGTAGTAATTCAGATCGATCACGTAAAAGAAACATCCTTGTCATTCTGAATTGATCATCAATAAAAGTGACAAAATATCTGTAGCCAAATATGCTAATATGCTTTTAAGGACCCTAAATGTCAGATTGTACTAACTGAAATATCGAAGAACTACGTTTATTAACTGAAGGAAAAGAGGAACGAAAATGTTTCCCTAAAATACATGACTCGTATGAAAAATCAGATAAAAAGAGATTAGGTAACATGGTACGTAGTATAGGAAGAGGTGGATGTCCAAGACGTTGATGCCAGCAAATGGTAGAAACAGCAGCAAATGCGGAAAGTAGCATATCCAAGTAGTACATGCCATTAATTTCTTTACCCCTACCAATCTACTCCTTCGTTTGGTTATCCTGGATCACAAATTAATTAGAAGAGAAATCTATTGAACAGTTAAAATCATTGGTAAGGCAATAAACAGATAAATGGTTTGTACGAAGTGAAGGAACAACTAGAACATTTTTAAGCGATAAGAAATATATCACATCAATATTAGTACAATCACGAACACAAAGGACATCCTCATTGGCAATAGAAATGAATTTATGCGAAGTGGAAAACACAGAGTCAGAAGCAGTATGAGTCATGCGGTTGGAAGCACCGGAGCCAAGGACCCAAGGGTTTGACTGAGATAGTAGAAATATACCTGATTTGGTTAAGTTGGTAGTAGAAATATGAGAGAAAATAAGTTGCAGGTGCTATAAATTTTTAGAAGAGATCTGCGAGAATGATGATGCTGGAGGTTAGGTCGCTGTGGATGGAGGAGCCGTACTCTGTCGGCAGTAAGAGTCTGATCCGGATAGCAATGTTTCATCCAGTAGAATTGATCAGTATGGTTGGTATGACCGCAATAAGAGTAAGAAAGGGAACCACGAGTACGTCCATGACCTTGTCCCCCATGAACCTGAGTACCGATAGGAGCACGGCCATGTCCATGAGGAAATCTTCGGCCATGGCCTAGAGCAACAAGGGTAGAAGATAGAGCGTCCATAGAAGAAGCGCCTAGTGAAGAGACATGATAAGTAGCAGTGAGAATACTATTTAGGGTAGGCATACCATCTTGAGAGAGAAGAAAGGAGCAAACTCTATCCAAGTGAGGCTTCATCTTAGCCAAATAAAGAGTCCTAATAAGAGCCTCACGCCGACTCTTCGTAATGGCTGGATCATACAAGATGGGTTGATACATGTTACATTCTTCTAGAAACCCTCGGAACCGGGCCCCAAAGGCATGTGGATCATCATCTGGAGTAGCGGTAGTGAGTTCATGGTGTTGGATATAAGTGCTTTCAAGGAAATTATTTTAATTGAATGAGGACTTATACAGAGAACAATCTTACTCGAGATGATAGTGTGCTATCTTATTTGTCTTTATCTGTCATGTGTATACATTTTACTAGTTATCACATATCACTAATACATGAGGTGGAGCCCTTAAGATTTTGCTTGACTACCAGGATTAATGATAGGGACCATACTAGTAGGACCTGGGGTATTTTATAAGCACATCCTTAAATGTCCCTAGTTATAGGAGTATCGAGACTGGGCATCGGTACTCCAGTTTAGACTAGTGTATACATTTCCTGACCCAGTTGGAGGGCGATAGCTAATCCCATGGCTATTGGTATTTGACACCGAGGGTTGTATTCAGGTGCTCATAAGAGTATGAGTTTCACTGGACGCACTCACCGAGAACTCCTAGACGGTTTTATACCAATGTCAGGTAGCAGATCTTTACGATAGTACAGGGTAGTCTCTTGATCTGAGATTGTCACAGTGTCTTGTGTGTGTTCCCACTATACTTTGATTACTACCCTACCACGGCTCAAAAGAGTCGTGCAAACAGGTTTTAGTTGGGTATAGTCCCAAAGTACGTGGAGGCAGTGAGCGGTCATGGGGATTCGTCTCTCCTGGTATAGGGAGTCGATATCGTGCAGTGCAGGAAATAATTATAACCATAAGTTTGTGGCCATAGCAAGTGAGATAAACTGATAAGTGCTATCAGTTGTATCTATGTTAGTTATGAGTTTGATGTCAGCACGACTTATTGGGTTATTGGGGGTTTGATTGTTCTACCCCCCAGACCCGGTATGCAATACTCTTTGATGAAGAGACCAGACTGTATGGTATTCGTCGCTTATAGACTTTGTAGGGTCCAGATGAGTTTGCTCATCGACCTACTTTTATCTTGCTTATACATAGGTAGTCATTACGTACAGTTAGTTCCGCTGACGAGCTGGTAGGTTAGCCCGTGAGGGTTTGAAAGTGTTTCGGATTCAATCGGATATAATCCTATATAACCTACTGCCAGCATTTTGACAGGTCTTTAGAGTCCCGCAATGAAAGTGCCTACCCGGGCAAAATGTTGATGTGCCGTGCATATTGGATACATACGGGAGTTCTATTAAGTGTATGATTTAATCGAATGTCCGAAAAATACTAGCCGGTTTAAATGCCGGAATATTAAGTTAAGTGTTGACTTAATAGCTGTATTTTGATATAGTTTCTAGTATTGTGTATTGTATAAACACTCTCTTTATTTTTCTATATCGGTATACGATACCGATATATTATTGCGTATATGATACGTAAAATGAAAATGTATTTGATACATATTTTCTTCTCTTTATAATTGTGTGTGTGTGTGTGTGTGATGTAAAGTGGAATGATATGTTAATATTAAACATAAAATGAAAAGAAAAGATTAGACATGAAAAAGAAAAGAAAAGAAAAGAAGTAATTACTTCTTCTCTCTTCTCTTCTTTGTTTCTATTCATTCTTCTCTTCTCTTCTTCCTTTTTATTTTAATATTAATTCTTTGAACATTTTTTCCATGAAAGCTTCTTCTTCATCTTCTTCTTCCTCTCTTCAAAAATGGTGGAGCATAGACATGAGGGCAGAATTCAAAAGGAGAGGGTTTTTCTTGATCACATTGCCTCATACATTAACTTGGCAAGTTAATTGTGTGAGTTTCTCCACTTGAATATGGAGATGGAGTTGCGGGTGGCCACTCTTCACCATGGATCATCTACGGCGAGGCGGTTGGCTAGTAGACTCTCCGGAGATCACAGGCCTAGCGAGGATCTTCTGATTAGCGACCGGACACTCTACAAAGGTTGTAGCCACCCCAAAAACCCCTTTAGATTATTTACTTGCTCTCTTTAGTTACTAGTTCATGTGTTTGGACGATTGCTTGGTGTTTGCGGGTGTTTGTGCTTGTAGGATTTTTTGTTATCCGTGATTTTCTGCTTCTGCTGCGCCTATTAGTGATCACGAACATCCTATACATGGAAGATATCATAGAGTCGCTGAAGGTTATCTTATAAGGAGTAAAAAGATTTGAGATGGAACCACATCTCCTTCGCAGTAGGGAGATACATAATAGCCTGATAACAGCTGGGCTCTATAGAGTTTGTAGGCTAAGTGCAGATTTTGTTGTCATTTTGAAACCAAGATGGATACTGCGCATCGGAGGTTGGTGGAACTTCCTGAAAGAGATGGTGATGAAGGCCCCTGCTTTTGAGGGCTCGTTCAATGGCGTGCGCCCATTCCAAAAAATTATTATAGCCAGAGAAAGCCAAGGTAGTTAGACGAAGTGCCGTTTTGTAATTGAAAACATGAGGATCAATCTTGTTGTATGTCATATTGAACGTTGCACGCAAAGAAAGTAAGCAATAGAAAGTGCAGATCATATCTCAAGATCAAATCATCATGGGATTTTGATATCCAGTAAAACGAGAGGCGTTGAGGGCTGGAGGCATCGAGTGCGAGGCGATCTGGGTGCGATCGGGATGCGAGGCGATCTGGGTGCGATCTGGGTGCGGGGAAGCGATCTGGGGGCATCGAGGCGAGGGCGAGGCGAGGGAGATCGAGGCGGCGGCAAGTTTTTTTAGGATTAGGGTTAGGGTTTAGGAGACCCGCTCTGATACCATGTTGAAAAATAAAAGAGAAAATATTTAGATACTTTATTATGTGACAAATGGTCTCTTTATATAGAGATTACAATTACTTAATACCCAAATATCATAGTACGGTGTACCCCTAATAACAATATATTCTAAACTATTCTAACACACACACATTGTTGATTTTTGATGGAAATTTCCAAGTCCTAAATCAAGTCTTAGTCAGTTTAGAATTTGATTCCAAGTTTAGAAAGATTTGTAATAGAAAATTTGGTTTGGATTTGGAAAGTATTTTAGAAGGATTTTTTATTGCTTAATTAGGGCTCTTAGACCAAGTCTTGCTAGGTCTTTCATGTAGGCTATAAATATAAAACCAACTAGTCTTAGGATTTTAGAAGAGGGTTTCCAATATTTCTCCACAATTAAATTGGAGCAGCCATATAACCAAGAGAGAGAAATGATAGGTTTTGTGAGGATTGGGAGAATATTTGTATTGGGCGGTGGTCGTAGAGGGCAGTTCTCGTGTAATTATTTCTTGATAGTGGAAGCTTCATCATCGGATTGCAGGATTAGTTGCAGTTGCGCCGAACCTGGGTAAAATCTTGTGTTTGTGTTTTGGTAGATTGTTCTTGCATTGTTTTGGTATATTGTTCGGTTAGTCTTTTTCAGATAGTTTCGATTCGCTCGATTCTGATAGATTTTCCGCTGCAACTCTTGGTGTGGTTTGTGATTCTTTCAAGGATCACAGATATAGAAATTTCAACAAGTGGTATCAAAGCATCAGATTCGGTGGTTGCAGATTATTTGGGGAGATGGCATCTAAAAATTACAAGGTGGACAAGTTTGATGGGCGGAACAACTTTGGCCTTTGGAGGTTGAAAATGATGGCTATTCTCAAGCAGCACAGGGTTCACAAAATTGTCTTTGCAAAAGAAAGTATTCCAAAAATGATCATGGAGGATAAGAAAGAAGAGATGGAGGAAGAGACCTTTAGTTCGATACAGCTTCACTTGGCTGACGAAGTTCATTATGAGGTTGAGCAAAAGACTACGTCAGTAGAGTTATGGAGCAAGTTGGAGTCCCTATACATGAAGAAATCGCTCATAAATCGTCTCTACCTCAAGCAATGGTTGCACACGTTAAAGATGAAGAAGGGGACATACATCAAAAATCACCTAGACAAACTCAACCAGATCGTGATAGACTTGCGGAATGTAGAGCTGAAGGTAGAGGATGAGGATCAGACGATGATTCTACTATATTCGTTAAACTTAGAATACGGGCAGTTCGTCAAGTCAATGGTGTATGACCGGGATAAGTTTTCCTTAGAGAGTGTCAAAGCAAGTGTTGAGAAAATTTTAATACCGTAAACGCACGGTTTATTATAGTATGTGTTTACGGGTGTCAATTCCATATGGAAAACATTAACAGCTTAAGTTTCTTATTCAATCAAGTTACGAAAAAGATCCAGATTAAATACCTAAATTAAAAATCTAATTTTTTTAAGAAAAGAGAAACTTCGAGTAAGAGAAATATATCTAGGCCGAATCCTCTAAATCTACTATATGTTTATAACATATGTTGGATATATGTATATCCTAGAGGCCATTATTTGTATAGCGGATGCTTGGACATGTATATATAGAGAGGACTTTCTTGCTCGACATGATAGTATGCTATCAGGTTGCTATTTATCTTAACATGTTCAATTGATTATATTTATTGTTCATTTGATACGTGTTGATAAAGCCCTGAGGATATCAGCTTGACTGATATGATTATGATGCAGATCATACTGGTGGGGCATGTGTAGTCCATATGCGTGTCCTTAGCTGTTCCTAGTCGAGAGAGTATTGAGATAGGGCATCGATATTCCAGAGTAGACTAGTGTATATGTTTCTTGACCCAGTATAGAGGCAATGGATGATCCCATATCCATTAGTGTTTGACATCAAAGATTGTATACAGATGCTTATTGGAGACTGAGTACACCGAACATACTCGCCGAGAACTCCTATATGGTATTATACCTATCGTCGAATAGCAGTTCTCTGGTGACACTTGTACGGGTTAGTCTGTAGACCCGAGATCGTCATGGAGTCTTGTGTGTTTCCCACTGTGCTTTGATTTCCACCCTACTACGGCTCTATTGAGACGTGCAAATAGATGGATTTTGGGTACAGTCCCGAGACACATGGAGGCGTGAGCGATAGGAGGGGTTTCGTCTCTCCCGTTATTGGGAGTTGATGTTGTACTATGCGCGATTGGCTATAACCGCAAGTCCCTGGCCAGGGCTGATGAGATTTACTAATAAGTGTTATCAGTAGTTTCTCAACTTGTTATAGGCCACACATCGGCATGACTTTTTAAGTTATTAGGGCTTGACGATTCCATCCCTAGACTTAATATGCAACATATCAGATGAAAAGACCGGACTGTACGGTAAGTGTTGCTTGTTGGCTTTATGGGAGTTTGAACAAGTTCGCTTGTTGTTCTTCTGTTCGTACAATACCTGGGTAGCTATTACGTCCAGCTTGTACCGCTGACGGCTTGTGAGTAACTGATATGATCATTACCTACTGCTAGCGTATTGACAAGTCTTAAGAGTCCCACATAGGGGTTTCCAAGCTCAAGCGAAATGAAGTGGGGCACATATGGAGATATGTCTGGGTGCTTGATTAAATACGAGTATTTGATACCGTACTTTAATCTAGCAGGTTTTATTAGTCGGATTGTATGTGATATGACTGGATTATTAAATCAATTATTGATTTAATAAAATGACTAATTGCTTATTTATAATTCCTTTCTTTAAGTGTGCATATATATATATATATGTGTGTGTGTGTGTGTGTGTGTGTGTGTGTGTGTGTGTATCTTTGTGTGGGTGTGGGTGTGTGGGTGTGTGTGGGTGTGTGTCATGGTGGATGATACATGGGACATGGCTATGCTAGAATCACATGGAAATATTTTAGATATTTAAATGTTTTTGAGAAAATGGAAATTGAAGTAACGTGTCATGGTTTCTGCACTCTTCTAAAAATATCTCAACCATGGCTCATTATTTTAATCTCCACTCACATCTTAATTATCTAAGATATTTTCCAAAGGGTCATTATCTTTCTTAAGCTAAGCCATTAGTTCATCTTCTTCCTCTAAGCTCTCTAACTTTTCCTAAAAAGAAAATGAGAAAGAAAAAGAAAGGTCATTTAGTGAGAAAAATCCTACTTCATCAATCTATATTAGTTTAGCGAACTTGTATAGGTTGTTTACTTCACTTCTACTTAGTTTAAGTGAAGCAAGAGTTTGAGTGTAAGATTCTCCATGGTGGATCATCGTAGACATCGAAGATGTCAAGCGGAGTTGTTCAAAACTTCAAGTGGAGCCAAAAAGAGCTAAGGGACTTCTACTCGGAGCCATTGAAGAGAAGGATTGGTCTACAAAGGTTGTAGTTCTCTTTCTCTTAGGTTTTTACACTCTTAGTTTTTCATAGTAACCCGAATCTCTAGTTCGATTCGTGAGCAAGTATTTTTTAGCTCTCTAATTTTTAAAATTCATCACATATTATTGTTTAAACTAAAGTAGAGGTGCTAAGACACACTTACATACTATTAGAGCCAAGCTAGAACATTACGACAGTTTAGACGACGTTAAAAGTGTTCGATCGAAATCAAAAACATGGTTTTTTCAAAGTTTTTGTACATTTTTCCAAAAGTTGGTATTTTGCAGATTAAAAATATTCAAAAAATTGTGCAGATAAATCTAAGGAACCCCAAGAAATACGAACACCTAACTCAATTAAATGGCCGCAGAACCGCGGCAGAACCTTGGGTTTAGCCGCGGTTCCACCGCGTATTTAGTGAGTTAGGGTGTCTTGTTTCTTGTGCTGCTATATTGAAACATTTGTGACTTTCTAGATATTTTTGTTGAGGCTCAAGGTGTTGATATCTCTGTGGTTCGAAGAAATTTGTGAAGTCGATCGAAATGTTTAATATTGTCTAGACAGTTACTATATGTGATATAATACTTGGAATCTACACTAATTAGTTTTGTTAAAATTAATTGTTAGTTTGTAATTCTAACATTTCAGTCTCATTAATGTAATCGGGAATCTTGTTGAATTACCCGACTTCATTTTTAAAAATTTGTTTTCAATTCGAGATTTAAATGTAAGATTTACTGGGTTAGGCATGAAATCCGGAATATGAGATAATCCGGGTTTGCAATGTCTAAGGATAGTGATCCGGGTTTAAATGTAAGATTTACCCGCTTATCATTGGCTTAATCTAAAATACAGACCTCCTAGTATATCCTATACATTCATATATCTGCTTCCGCTGCTGTTACTCTGTGATGTGATCATATTAACTGCATGAGACGATGCTATTTATATATATGATATATAATATACGTTGCTTATATTTTGCACCCGTGCTAGTCCTGCCCCCCGCTCTGCCGTTAGTTAAGTAACATAACGGTGCATGAAGAGACCCCGTGGCGAATGCGGATGGCATAAGAGTACGTTCTATTTTCGTTTGTTCTGTGATATTTAGGAAACTTAAATGATGGGACTACATTAATGAGATTAATGTAAAGAAAAGAAACCTAAAGATGTTGTAGAATCAAATTTGAAACCTACTCGGCCTTTTTACGAAAAAGCAAATTTCAAAATACGGAGCTTAAGCCACTCATTTTCAAATTATTCGATTCTACAATGATATCAGGTTCTAAACGTTAAAGGTTTTCATCAAAACCATTCGTAACCCTCCGTCATTTTAGGAAGTAGAGTACTTAGTATTCGTGCTAAGTTTGTTGATTATAGTCAAGGCGTAGTGTACAGTAGCTAAGTGATGTCTTCCTATAGTACATATGATGAGATTAATTAGGACATTCATATGAGTTTGTTGACCATAGTTAAGGGTCATATGAATGGGTCTAATTAATCACAAAATGACGGGTAGAATTTGACTAGTTCTTATAATTTGTTGGCCATAGTTAAAGTCATAAGACGCTAGGGGTAAAAACTATATTGGGAATTTCAAGAGTTGAAATTTGCAATGAGATTGCATACCTTCTATATTGATAATTGGATCCTGATCCCACTGAGAGTAAAGTTACTCCCGGGAGAATTTTACACTTTACAATTAGTTAATCCAGTAGGTGTCTAGAAAGGTGTCAACGGGGTTATGCCTCCACGAAAACGAGATTTATTTTAATTAGGTTCGTGCGACAATACGGGAAACCTTCCTTAGAGTACCGACACTGGCGTAGCTGACCGGTTAGCGAACTTGTTGAATATAATTAATACTGGCTAATTTTCTTTTTAAAAGTTTGAACGAAAATTTGATAAAAGCAGTGGGAGACATCGATTAGATAAGATAAATAACTAATCTAATCTTGCAATAGATTTCGCTAAGTGTTTTCTTTTCTCTCTCCTAATGGCAGATACCAATGCCAGGACTTAAGCTTTTATTAAAGAAAAATAAACTGACAGGACCTAATTATAAAAACTGGCTGAGGAACATGAACATTGCTCTTACATACGATAAGGTTGCATACGTCCTCACTACTCCAGCCCCTCCCCTTCCAGGCCCTGATTCCTCTATTGCGAATAAGGAGATCCGCAAGACATGGGATATTGATTGTGCCACAGCCAAATGCCTCACGTTAGCTTCGATGGACAATGAACATCAAACGAAATATGAGAAGATAGATGTACAATCCATCATTTTCCATACAAAGGAGTTGTATGGGGAGAAATCTCATGCTCTTCGTTACGAGGCATCAAGAAAGTTGTTTCAGATGAAAATGGCTGCTGGTACATCGGTAGGAGATCATGTCTTGAAGATGATAGAACTTATTGAAGAACTTGAGGAACTGGGATGGACTATGGAGAACGAACAATATATTGATATAGTTCTACAGTCTCTCCCCCCTGCCTATGCTCAATTTATAGTGGACTTCAATATGCACAATATGGAGAAGTCACTTCCTGAACTTCTCAATATGTTGAGAAGTGCAGAGAGCACGCTCAAGTTAGCGAAAACTCCCAATCTGCTTAATGGGCATATTTCCTATTCCATCCTAAAAGCCAAGGCTAAGGGAAAGAAGAAGAAGAAACCCACTAAACTGAGAGGTGGAGTTAAAAAGGCAGAAGGGAAAGACAAATCAGGGGTCGCAGTATCAGGGACCGCAGTATTGGGAAAGGGAGAATGTTTCTACTGCTACAAGTCGGGACACTGGAAGCGAAATTGTACTGAGTACCTCGCTGATCTCAAGAAGAAGAAGCATGACGATACTTCAGCTTCAGGTGTGTTCGTCAATGAAAACTATTTTTCTATAAACTCTGCATCCTGGGTATTAGATACCGGTTCGGGTTCTCACATCTGCAATTGTGTGCAGGGACTGAGAAATTGCAAAGTTTTGAAGATAGGTGATCATACTCTCCGTGTTGGAAATGGTTCTAATGTACATGCTGTATCAGTGGGAGAGTATCACCTAAGGTTGCCTTCGGGATGTATATTGGTTTTGAACCCATGTTATTTTATACCAAGCATGATATGTAATATAATATCTGTTTCTTCGTTAGACAATAAAGCATATCATTTTGTGTTGCAAAGTAATGTTATGAACATTAACCTAAATCAACAGTTGATTGGGTATGGTACACTAAATAGCGATATTTACGTCCTAAATCAACACACACTTTTCAACGTAAAGCACACAAACAAAAGGAAAATTTCAGTGATAAATGAAGCTTTTGTATGACATTGTAGACTTGGTCATATTAACGAAAGAAAACTAACCAAGATACATAAAAATTGATATTTAAATCCTTTTGAATATAAATCTTATGCAACTTGTCAGTCTTGCATCAAGGGTAAAATGACCAAAACTCCGTTTACTGGACACGGAGAGAGAGCTACTGAACTCTTAAGCCTCATACATAGTGATGTATGTGGACCAATGTCTACACATGCTAGAAACGGTTATTCATATTTCATAACTTTTACTGATGATTTCTCGAGGTTCGGACACGTATTCTTATTGAAACATAAGTCTGAAGCTTTCGAAAAATTCAAGGAGTATAAAATTGAAGTAGAAAAACAAACCGATTTAAGTATCAAGAAACTTCGATCAGATCGAGGAGGAGAGTATTTAAGTACAGAGCTTCTAGATTTCCTAAAAGAGAATGGGATTCTCTCTCAGCTCACTCCTCCTTGCACACCACAACACAACAGCGTGTCAGAACGGAGGAATCGTACCTTATTAGATATAGTACGTTCAATGACGGGTGATGCTGAGTTACCACTTTCCTTTTGGGGACATGCATTGGAGACTGCAGTGTATCTATTGAACAGGGTTTCGACCAAAAGTGTACTTACCACTCCATATGAGATATGGTAGGGGAAGAGATCATCTCTTAAACGAGTTAGGATATGAGGTTATCCTACTTTTGTTAAAAAGAAGAATCCAGACAAACTCGAGACACGATCGGTGCTATGTACTTTTGTGGGATATCCAAAACACTCATATGGATATCTTTTCTACCACAAGGAGGAACAAAGAGTGTTTGTTTCTCAGTATGCCACATTTTTGGAAAATGAATTTCTTACAAATAATACTGATGGCAATGCGGTAGAACTAGAAAAAATTCTAGAGCTACAAATAAGTACTGACGATTTGGTTGAACCTGAAATTGCAATAGAATCCCATGAGCCTCAGTCACTCCGTAGATCTAGTAGGACTTATCGCCAACCAGAGAGATACTATGGTTTCCTCATTGATGGTGATAGAGAAGATTGCATCATAGATGATTATGACCCTACTAGTTTTCAGCAAGCTATCACGAGTAGTTACTCAGTGAAATGGCTGGATGCCATGAGATCCGAAATGAAGTCCATGCACACCAACAAACTATGGACTTTGGAAGTTGCACCTTCTGGAGTGAAACCCGTAGGGTGCAAATGGATCTTTAAGAAAAATATTGGTATGGATGGATAGGTAAAGACCTATAAAGCAAGACTTGTAGTGAAAGGATTTCGTCAAAGACCAGGATTGGACTATGATGAGACTTTCTCTCCGGTCATAATGCTTAAAACCATTCGGATCCTCTTGCTATTGCTGCTCACTACGACTATGAAATCTGGCAGATGTATGTTAAAACTGCATTTCTAAATGGTGATTTGGAAGAATACGTTTTTATGGATCAGTCGGAAAGCTTCATTGACAGTGGGAGCAGCGAAAAAGCATGCAGGTTGCTTAAATCCATCAATGGATTAAAGTAGGCATCACGGATTTGGAACATCTGCTTTGATGATACAATCAAAGAGTTTGATTTTATCAAAAATGTAGATGAACCTTGCATTTATAAGAAAATTGTAGAGAGTACCGTCACATTCCTCATATTGTACGTAGCTGACATTCTCTTGATAGGAAATGATGTTCGTATGCTACAATCGGTCAAACTATTCTTATCATAAAGGTTCTCCATGAAAGTCTTGGGTGATTCCTCATACATTTTGGGCATTAAGATCTATAGAAATAGATCTAAGAGATTGTTGGGATTGTCCCAATCTAAGTACATTAACACCATCCTAAAGAGATTTAGTATAGAAGATTCCAAGTGAGGTACTTTACCCACTTGTCATGGAATTACCCTTTCCAAAGACTTTTGTCCAAAGTCTGATGAAGAGAGGGTTCACATGAGTGTTATACCCTACGCTTCCGCTGTAGGATCTATCATGTATGCGATGTTATGTACTCACCCTGATGTTACTTATGCACTTAGTATAGTAAACAGGTATCAATCCAATCCAGGGGAGAAACACTAGACAGCTATGAAAAACATTCTTAAGTACTTGCGAAGGACTAAAGAAATGTTCTTGGTGTATGGTAATGAAAATCTCCAAATGGAGGCATTTACCGATTCCAGCATCTAAAGTGATAAGGATGACAGCAAATCTATCTCAGGTTTTGTATTTACCCTCAATGGAGGGGCGCTTTGTTGGAAAAGTTCTAAACAGGACACCGTTGCAGACTCAACGATGGATGCTAAGTATATTGCTGCAAATGATGCTGCCAAGGAAGCCATCTGGATGCGGAAGTTCATCTCATAACTTGGAGTAGTTCCCACCATTATTGATCCAATACCATTGTATTATGATAATAATGGGGCTATGGCATTGGCCAAAGAGCCCAGGTCTCATCAACGTTCCAGACATATCCTTAGGCGATATCATTTGATCCGGGAGATAGTTGATCGCCGCAGGATCGAGATTCGGAGAGTAGACACAAAGAATAATACTGCGGATCCACTCACCAAGACCCTTCCACAGGCGCAACATGAGTGACTTTTTGAAATGTTGGGTATAAGATATGCCAATAATTGGCCTTAGTGCAAGTGGGAGATTGTTGGATATATGTATGCCCTATAAGCCATTATTTGTAAAGTAGATGCTTGGACATGTATATATAGAGAGGACTTTCTTGCTCGATATGATAGTATGCTATCTGGTTGCTCTTTATCTTAATATGCTCACTTGATTATATTTACTATTCATTTGATACGTGTTGATAAAGCCCTTAGGATATTAGCTTGACTACCATGATTATGATGCAGATCATACTAGTGGGGCATGTGTAGTCCATAAGCGTATCCTTAACTCTTCCTAATCGAGAGAGTATCGAGACGGGGTATGGATATTCCAGAGTAGACTAGTGTATACGTTTCTTGACCCAGTATAGGGGCAATGGATGATCTCATATCCATTGGTGTTTAACATCAAAGATTGTATACATGTGCTCATTAGAGACTGGGTACACTGAATGGACTCGCCAAGAACTCCTATATGGTATTATACCTATCATCGAATAGCAGTTCTCTGGTGACACTTATACAGGTTAGTCTATAAACCCGAGATCGTCATGGAGTCTTGTGTGTTTCCCACTGTTCTTTGATTTCCACCCTACCACGGCTCTAATGAGTCATGCAAACAGGTGGATCTTGGGTACAGTCCCGAGAAACATGGAGGCAGTGGCGATAGGAGGAGTTTCGTCTCTCCCGGTATTGGAGTTGATGTTGTACTATACACGATTGGCTATAACCGCAAGTCCCAGGCCAGGGCTGATGAGATTTACTAATAAGTGTTATCAGTAGTTTCTCGACTTGTTATAGGCCATACATCGGCATGACTTATTGAATTATTAGGACTTGACGATTCCATCCCCAGACTCAATATGCAACATATCAGACGAAGAGACCAGACTATACGGTAACTGTTGCTTGTTGGCTCTACGGGAGTTTTAAAAAGTTCGCTTGTTGTTCTTCTGATCGTACAATACCTGGGTAGCCGTTACCTCCAGCTAGTACCGCTGACGACTTGTGGGTATCTGATATGATCATTACCTACTGCTAGCATATTTACGAGTCTTAAAAGTCCCATATAGGGGTTTCCAAGCTCAAGCGTAACGAAGTGGGGCACATATGGAGATATGTGCGGGTGCTTGATTAAATACGAGTATTTGATACCGTACTTTAATCTAGCAGGTTTTATTAGCCGGATTATATGTGATATGACCGGATTATTAAATAAAGAGTTGATTTAATAAAATAACTAATTGCTCATTTATAATTCCTTTCTTTAAGTGTGCATATATGTGTGTATGTGTGTGTGTGTGTGTGTGTGTGTCATGGTGGATGATACATGGGACATGGCTATGCTAGAATCACATGGAAATATTTAAGATATTTAAATGTTTTTGAGAAAATGGAAATTGAAGTAATGAGTCATGGTTTCTACACTCTTCTAAAAATATCTCAACCATGGCTCATTATTTTAATCTCCACTCACTTTTTAAATATCTAAGATATTTTCCAAGGGATCATTATCTTTCTTAAGCTAAACCATTAGTTCATCTTCTTCCTCTAAGCTCTCTAGCTTTTCCTAAAAAGAAAAAGAGAAAGAAAAAGAAAGGTCTTTTAGTGAGAAAGTCCTATGTTCAGTCGAAAATATTGTGCATTTGATATGACATTTTCCTTACTATTTTTAAATAATAAAAGGTGTTTATTATAAATATGACACATATGAGGGTTTATCTGTAAAATCACTATTTTCATATGTTTATATATCATAATTAACATTATGAAGGAAAATGTAAGCATATAATATCTATATAATATTTAGTTCATTTAAATATGCTTACCTTATTATATATCCTTAACCAATTTTCTTAAACTATAATATCATATCAAATGGTTAGGAAAATATCTCAATAAAAACAAATTCTACTAACATTATTTATTGAGATATTGTGCAGAAATTATATCAAGAATGGAATCAGGGAAATCCGAGCTAGCAAGATCAAATCTGCCGAAATATTCAAGTGAATCGAAGAAGTCAATTCTGGCAGTGACAGAGAAAAGATTTCCAAACTCCAGATATTCAAAAGATCACCACATGACAACTGAATGAATATCCAGAAATTTAAGCCAAAGATCCCACCAAAGCGCGGCTAAACCACGGCTAAAATGAGCATATTGCGGCGGTTCCGCCACAATATTGAGTAGTTGGGATTTTGGATATTTCCTGTAGGATCCTAACAACTAGTTACCCTATTAAGAAACTAGAGATTCTAGCTTTGAGACCATTTAAAGGACCGAGAGCCCCACTTGCAAATTTATCAAACCGATGAGATGACGAAGTTCAAGACAGCTCAAGAATCCAGATTGATCATCAGCTGTTCATCTACCTCCTTAAGAAGATATCGAGAAGCAAACTGGGGTTTTGTAATCACTTTCTAAAGGAACAAAGTGTAATTGGTCAAGTTGATTAATAAATGTAGTTGTTTTATTCTTATTGCATTTTATTTTCCTTATTTACATCATGATCTCTATCCGTTCTTTTATCTCTATCTTTCGCGAGTTATTCTCCACTTGATAGGGTTCGTAGGATTAGGGTAGATCAATAGATGATTAAAAATCCTTGAACTCTTTTTACGTCCTATAAAGTTTATAAACTTTATCAAAAGAATAGTTAACATCCTAATCGGGTGCGCTATCAATTCATTGATATTCACGACCACGATTAGAGATTAGATTAACAATTGTTTTGGTAAAGGCTAGACATGAGTGGAGATCCATGTCAAGATAGGGGTTAAGAGTGGGAACCCTTTTCCCTCCAAAAACCCTAATCTACGTGTATCACTGTCAATCTAGTTTTAAATCTATTAAAGGATAAAATGAGTAATCTTTAATTAATCATCCATGACTACTAAATCTTAACGAACCCTACAAGCCCCCTTCTAATATAAAACCTACATCTGTGGTTAATCTAGATCTATATCATACATCCGTGATTGACGTAGATCTAGAATCTGCAACCATTCTCCACTATTCATTATCCTTCTTCCTTTCCTAATCAACACGCATAAAGTAAGATTAAAAGATTCAACGTTTCCCTGAGGACGACCCGTACTCATCTCGGTCTAGCTACACGCGACACCGTTATTGATTGCGGTTATTCTACAAACACTTTTTCAAGATCAATCAAATGGCGCCATTGCCGGGGATACGTGCGTAATATTTTTTTTCTTACTATTCGTGTTGAATTCTTATTCGATCCATATCATAAATAAACAAAACAGCAAATTGTGTATTTAACGATTATTGTGTGAATTTTGCAAGGGGGTCTGGAGTTATAGATTTGAGGAAACAGAGATTCAGAGACATTCATCAAGATCCAGAGGACCATAGGAGGCGACGTAGAAAAATCCTTCACGAGATCCCTCCTTTTGGCGGCGAAACCGCGGCGAAATTAGGGATTCAGGCTTCCAAATTTCTCTGGTATATTTCTCAACTCCTTCTCTCTCCTCTGAAATCCAATAAAATATCTTTTTTGCCGGATTCTTTGCAAAATTTCGTCGCTAAAAAATCTTTTTGCGAGTTTTGTTTTACGGTTTGTTTTTTGCATATTTTAATACGGACATTAAGGGGCAAAGACCAAATTCAGATTAGGTGGGGATTTTATCACCCTTCCTAGGCCCCACAAATCACAAAACGAGCATCCGCATCAACCCTACATTAATTAAAATATATCTAGACAAGACTCTAAGGACCGCCGTGCTCAAATAAGACAGAGGAAGGTCGTGGGTAATTTTTCACTTATCCGCATTATTTTTGTGGTGTCTAGGAAAGTGTTTCTAAGGCAAGTGGTTATTTAATTAGGCCCGCTATTTTCGGTGATTCATATAGCGGATACCTCCCACTTACCTGGCACTTATCTGGCCACAAGAGTAGTAAAGAGGTGGTAGATGATTAATTCTGCGGCTTGTCCTTTGGAAGTCTAGGAGCGGTCTAGTGACTTGACCTAGGTAACTTTAGTTCTAGGGTTGTTTGTGCATTTTTGTGTGATTTGTTTCAAGTCCCACTTTTTCAAAAACAAACCAATTTTAAATCACACACACGCTGCCACTTGCGCTAAACCCGCTTAGTGCATGGTTGACTGGAGACGGGATTCTAGTGCCCATCTTGTCCGCGTTTTGGCTATCGACTCCGAAGTCGGTGCTTCTTCATCTTCTTTTCTCCCACCACCCACCACATCGACCAAGATGGATGGTTCTCCATCATATTATAACACCACCCTGCCACCACCCGTCAGTGCACAGAATCCACCGCGCAATGCTCTCTAAGAGAGATGCTATCCTATACGCAGTCCCCTTCCTACCTATTTATCTATTCCACCAACCAATGGGGATAATTTTGAAATTAAAACCCACTTCATCAACCTGTTGCCCAAATTTCATGGGCTTGAGTCTGAAGACGCATATGTTTTCATCACTAAATTCGAAAACGTATGCGCAATGATGGGTACATCGCAACTTTCAGTAGATGCTATATGCTTGCGTCTTCTCCCTTTCACTTTGTGCGATTTAGCAGAAAAATGGCTTTATAACACAGCAGCACACTCTATTACCAATTGGGATGAATTCGTGATAGCATTCCTTAAGAAATTTTACCCCAATCATAAGACCGCCCGTGTTCGAAGCGAAATCAATCAGTTTACCCAGCTTCCCAATAAACCATTTTAGAAGTGCTTTGAATGGTTTATGGATCTGCTTGTCCAATGTCCTCATCATAGAATACATAGATGGGATCTGTGCCGAATTATATATGAAGGCATTAATCCAAAGACAAAGCAAATGCTTGAAACCATGTGTCAATGCAATTTCATGTCCAAAGACGATGGTGAAGCCTGGAAATATCTGGAAGATCTCGCTGAAAACACTTTGCAGTGGGAAAGCGTTAGACCACCTTCATCTAAGGGAGGCATCCATCAGCTCGATGTTTCCATCGCAGTAAAAGCCGAAATGGCAGCGATGCAAAAGAAACTCGACGCTATATAGAACAAATTCTCATCAGTCTCCCTAAACCAGGTAACGCTCCCCAAGACCATGTGTGGTTGCTGTTCTGATCCATCTCATTTGACGGAAGAATGTCCTTTAAATTCTTTGTTTCAAGATCACGAGCAAACTAATGCTACTTTTCAGCAGCGACCTAGAAATGATCCTTATTCTTCCACATACAATCAGGGGTGGAGGAATCATCCTGACTTTGCTTGGAACCAAAACCAAAACCAAAATCAAAACCAGTTCCAAAGCAATTATCAAAGACCTCCTCCACAGCAACAACAACCGCCGCCACAGAGTCAGCACCCCTTTCCATCGCAAACTTTTCAGAATCCAGCCAATAACTCTTTCCAAACGGCCGGTACCGAAAACTCATCTGCGCTTGAACGAAGTGTGGATATGTTTATTAAACATTCCATGCAGTCGACGGATGAAATCAAGTCTTCTATCCGAACTTTAACACAGACCACCAACTCTCACGGTGAAAGTATAAAATCGATAGAAGCACAACTTGCAAAAATAAATACCGCGATGAGTGCGAGAGAAAAAGGAAAACTTCCATCTCAACCCCTACCGAATCCTGGCCACTCACAAAATCATAATGTGAGTGTTGTTACCATGTTGAGATCTGAAATAGTACTGGATAACCAAGTGGGTGAACATATTGATGAACACGATGGGGATATTAATGATACCCCGGCTTCTACTTCTTCCCCTAATTCGTCTAGTCTCCTACCTTCTTCCGAGCCTATTCTCTGTTTCCCACTAGGCTCGAACCCTCCGCCCACTTCATCGAATCTATCTAAAACGATCCCCACTCCAATTCTGGGATCGATTCCATTCCCACAAACTTCTCCAAATATGTTAGACCCAACACTTATTAATAAAACTTCTTTTCCAAACAGATTGAGGGCCAACAAATCTAATGCACAAATGGAGAAGATTGTGGAAATGTTTAAGCAAGTTAACATAAATATCCCTCTTCTAGATGCAATTCAACAAGTTCCGTCTTATGCGAAAATCCTTAAGGACTTGTGCACAAGGAAGAGAAAAACTCAAGTGCCGAAAAAGGTATTCATGACAAGTAACGTGAGCACAGCTTTTACCCAAAATTGCCTAAGAAACGTAAGGACCCCGGTTGTCCTACAATATCTATAACTATTGGGGGAAAAAGTATCAATCGTGCTCTGCTTGACCTTGGTGCTAGTGTTAACTTGCTTCCATATTCCGTCTATGAGCAGCTAAGTATAGGAGAGTTGAAACCTGCCCACTGCACTCTCCAGATGGCAGACCGATATATTGCCCAACCTAGGGGTGAACTAGAAGATGTGTTAATCAAAGTCGGGGAATTCATATTCCCTGTGGACTTTATTGTTTTAGATACACAGCCTGTGGCGAACCCACACAACCAAATCCCGGTGCTACTCGGTCGACCTTTCCTAGCAACTTCCAACGCTCATTAATTGTTGTAACGGTTCTATGAACTTATCCTTTGGGAAGAAGACAATTGAGCTTAATATTTACAAGTTAGGAAGTCAACCATCTGAACCTTCTGCTCATTTAATCGATGTATGTTCCATCAACGAGATAGCTTCCGACAGCTGCGAAGCTGAAGTACGTTGCTATAATGATCTCGAAAACACTAGTGTGGCATTGTTTGATCTGGAAAATCATTATAGGGATGAGGATACTTTTGATGAGTCCACCCCCGAGTTCGAATCTTTTGACGCTTCGCAAAAGTCAGTAGCGCTTTCCGAGTCAATATCCTATGCAAGTTATAAACCTCTTGGCGAGTTCGAATATCATTTCCTTACCCCTCCTTCTATCGTCTCTCCGCCAACTCTAGATCTCAAACAGCTACCTTCTCATCTTAAATATGCATATTTAGGTAAGAATGAGTCTTTACCCGTGATAATATCCGCTTCTCTAGTTTTAAAGCAAGAGAACGCTCTTTTGACGGTATTGAGATCGAACCGGCAAGCATTTGATTGGACAATGACTGATATCAAAGGGATTAGTCCCTTAATTGTTGAACATCATATACATTTGATGGATGAATCCAAACCAACCCGAGACCCACAAAGACGGTTAAACCCCGTTATGAAAGAGACGGTAAAGAAAGAAATCGTCAAGTGCTTAGATAGTGGTATAATTTACCCAATATCTGATAGCCAATGGGTAAGTCCTATTCATGTAGTCCCTAAAAAGTTTGGCATCACGGTCATAACCAATGAGGCTAATGAGTTAATCCAAACACGCACCTAAACGGGATGGCGTGTATGTATTGATTATAGGAAACTCAATGCCGCAACGAGAAAAGATCACTTCCCTCTACCTTTCATTGACCAGATGTTGGAACGATTAGCTGGACACGAATACTATTGTTTCTTGGACGAATACTCTAGCTATAACCAGGTCCCCATCGCCGAAAAGGATCAAGATAAAACAACATTTACTTGTCCTTTCGGTACTTTTTCTTATAGACGCATGCCCTTTGGGTTATGCAACGCTCCCGCTATATTTCAGCGGTGTATGATGGGAATATTCTCAAACATGGTCGAGAATTTTCTGGAGATATTTATGGACAATTTCTTCATATTTGGGGACTCCTTTGAGGATTACCTTCGTCATCTTGACGCGGATCTTATCCGCTGTAAGGATAAGAATTTAATTTTGAATTGGAAAAAATGTCATTTTATGGTCTAAGAAGGTATTGTCCTTGGACATATCATTTCACGAAAAGGCATTGAGGTTGACAGAGCTAAAATTAATGTCATCCATAACCTTCTCCTCCCAAACACGTCAAAGATATACGATCTTTCCATGGTCATGCAGGATTTTATAGGAGATTCATTAAGGACTTTAGCAAAATTGCTAGACCCTTAACTCTTCTCTTGGCCAAGGACAATACATTTCACTTCGATTCAGATTGTGAGGCTGTTTTTGAATCACTCAAAAGATCTCTCACTACAGCCCCCGTTCTATCATCTCCGGATTAGAATCACCCGTTCAAGCTTATGTGTGATGCATCAGATTTTGCTATTTTGCTATTGTTGCAGTCTTAGGACAGCATATTGATAAGATGCCACATGTAATTTACTATTCAAGTAGGACCTTGAACGATGCACAAATAAATTACATAACTACCGAGAAGAACTCTTGATAGTTGTATTTGCATTAGAAAAATTCAGGCCCTACTTGATTGGCTCGCCAATAGTGGTTTACAATGATCACTCCGCCCTACGACACCTTTTATCGAAGAAGGATGCTAAGGTCAGGCTAATACGTTGGATCCTATTGTTATAAGAATTTGATCTTGTCATACGAGACAAGAGTAGATGTGAAAACGTTGTAGCCGACCATCTTTCACGCATCAATTCTTCACCAATGTTGACCGTGCCAATAAACGATTCCTTCCCTGACGAACAGCTCTTGACCGTATCCTGTGAACCTTGGTTCGGGGATATTGTGAATTATCTAGCAACGGGACTTATGCCTAGCAATTGGTCGAAACAAAACAACCTTCGATTTCTATCCCAAGTAAAACACTTTTACTGGGATGAACCTTATTTGTTTAAGTATTGTTCCGATCAAATAATTCGCAGATGTGTGCCTAACGATGAATTCAAGAGTGTGTTGTCATTTTGTCATGATCAGGCATGTGGCGGTCACTTTGGTCCTCGAAAAACGGCAGAGAAATTTTTGCAATGTGATTTTTATCGGCCAACATTATTTAAAGACGCATATGATCATTGCAAAACTTATCCACGGTGTCAACACACGGGTCAAATTTCATGAACAAATAAGATGCCGCTCCAACCTATCTTGGTTGTGGAGATATTCGATGTTTGGGGTATTGATTTTATGGGCCCTTTTCACAATTCGTTTGGGAACTTATATATCTTGTTAGCAGTTGATTACGTCTCAAAATGGGTGGAAGCAATACCGTGTGGCACTAATGACAACAAAGTTGTCATTAAATTTCTTAAAGAAAATATCTTTTCGCGATTCGGACACCCTCGCGCTATAATTAGCGACAACGGGACGCATTTCTGTAATCGGGCTTTCGAGGCTTTGATGCGGAAATATTCAATCAACCACAAACTTTCTACGCCCTATCATCTCCAAACGAGCGGGCAAGCTGAGATTTCTAATAAGCAGATCAAACAAATTTTGGAGAAGACGGTTTCTCAAAACCGTAAAGATTGGTCAATCAAATTGACGGATGCACTTTGGGCATTTCGCACCGCTTATAAGACCGATCTTAGTATGTCTCCTTACTATCTTGTGTTTGGGAAGGCATGCCACCTTCCCGTCGAGATCAAACATAAAGCAATGTGGGCTATTAAAGAGCTTAACTTCGATTTTGATCAAGTCTGCAGCTATCGGAAGCTGCAATTAAATGAGCTAAGCGAACATCGCGAAGAAGCTTACAATAATGCGGTTATAGTAAAGATCCGGACTAAAATATTCCACGATAAAAACCTTTTTAGAAAAACCTTCACACCGGAACAAAAAGTCCTTCTTTACGATTCCCGTCTCCATCTTCATCCGGGTAAGCTTAAATCACATTTGAAAGGACCTTTTGTGGTGCGGTATGTATACCCGCACGGGGCAGTAGAAGTTGAAAATATTAAAAACGGTTCAATTTTCAAAGTAAATGGGCATAGATTGAAACCGTATTTTTCCGCTGACCCTGTGGAAGAGCTACTGTTTTTATAGGAGCCACTTTATCATAACTAAAACCCCTCCGCCTCACCTCCATGTCTCGGTAACATTGTCTCATCTTAATAATGGAGGTGAGTGAACAAGGATTTAATTGAATATCCGTGCGTTCCAAAGCATAAGTTTATGGGTAATTTTCATCTAACTATTATTTTACCCCTATCATTTTCTCTCCCCAAGTCTACAGGTCTATGCATTCAAAGAAGAACATCAGTGAGGACACTGCTGAAAACAGGTTTAGGGGGAGGTTTGTATTAACTGAACTATATTTTAGCATTAGGCGCTATAAAAAAAATTTAATAATAAAAGATTAGAAAGTAAAAAATTACATATAAAAGATAGGAATAGTTTAAGAAAAGCAAGAAAGTTAGATGTTTTCCTTGACGAAACTAGTAATAAGTAGTTATGACCCGTTGTCCCAAGAGTTAGTAAGATAAAGGAAGTCACTAATCTGAGGATAAAAATAAGTCTGAAAAATAGTCCATATTCTTAAGGCCAAACATTTGAACGTTGATACCCTAATATACGCGCTTACACACATCTTGAAAGTTGGGATAGTAGAGGATACCTTGAAATACTCTTGTCTAAAAGACTTAGTAATATATATATATATATATATATAAGTGGTGAAGAAAAAAATGAACGCTGGTTTTGTAATTGTTTAAAGCAGCATAAAAAAAATATAGCGAGATTGCTTTATCACCTAGTGCCTTAGACCAACTGGTTTGGGAGCCACTGCTAAGCTTTAGGTGTTGCAAAATGAGAAATTACGCCTAAATGTGCGAGAACATTTTGTAATCGGTAGGTTAGTACCTCAAGAAGTATTAACGGTCGCATGAAGAATGCGTGGGTTATTTTATCGAAAATATTCACCAACTATAAAGTACTTTGGAAGATGGACAAGAGTATGATAGCTTGAATTGACTTCTCTAAGTATAGGGATGTCTTTTACACACACGTAGGGGTATGTGATCAATGTTTGGAAGAAAGATAGGAAGGAAGACTACAGGCGATATTTTATTGAGGGATGATGTGATTTCTAACATTTTTTCACAACCATTAAGATAGGGCTCATAGCAACTGAAAAGCCGGTATGGTTGGAAACGCTTATTTTCAAGTTCTTTCTTTGATAAGTTCTTATCTTTATATGTAACTTTCACCATCTTTATTTTATTATAGGATTTTGTGGGTGTAATCCGCTGAAAACCCTCAGGAGACAACACTCCTCCTACTAGGGACACCTAGAGGTTTTAACGGCTTGTTGCACGTGCTCAGTGCAATCGTGTTGCCTACGAAAGTGTGCTGCTTAGGTTTTTATTTTTCTTTTTCTCCTTCTCTTGAATAACTAGTTTGCTCGGGATGATCAAAATTATGTTTGGGGGTATTTGTTCAGTCGAAAATATCGTGCATTTGATATGACATTTTCCTTACTATTTTTAAATAATAAAAGGTGTTTATTATAAATATGACACATATGAGGTTTTATCTGTAAAAATACTATTTTCATATGTTTATATATCATAATTAACATTATGAAGGAAAATGTAAGCATGTAATATCTATATAATATTTAGTCCATTTAAATATGCTTACCTTATCAAATATCCTTAACCAATTTTCTTAAACTATAATATCATATCAAATGGTTAGGATAATATCTTAATAAAAACAAATTCTACTAATATTATTTATTGAGATATTATGCAGAAATTATATTAGGACTGGAATCAGGGAAATCCGAGCTAGGAAGATCAAATCTGTCGAAATATTCAAGTGAATCGAAGAAGTCAATTCTGGCAGTGACTTATAGAAGATTTCCAAACTCCAGATATTCAAAAGATCACCATATGACAACTGAATGAATCTTTAGAAATTTAAGCCAAAGATCCCACCAAAGCGCGGCTAAACCGTGGCTAAAATGAGCATATTGCGGCGGTTCCGCCGCAATATTGAGGAGTTGGGATTTGGGATTTTTCCTGTAGGATCCTAACAACTAGTTACCCTATTAGGAAACTAGAAATTCTGTCTTTGAGACCATTTAAAGGACCGAGAGCCCCTCTTGAAAATTCATCAAACCGACGAGATCACGAAGTCCAAGACGGCTCAAGAATCCAGGTTGATCATCAGCTGTTCATCTACCTCCTTAAGAAGAGATCGAGAAGCAAACTAGGGTTTTGTAATCACTTTCTAAAGGAACAAAGTGTAATTGATCAAGTTGATTAATAAAGGTAGTTGTTTTATTCTTATTACGTTTTATTTTCTTTATTTACATCATGATCTCTATCCGTTCTTTTATCTCCATCATGCGTGAGTAATTCTCCACTTGATAGGGTTCATAGGATTAGGGTAAATCAATAGATGACTAAAAATCCTTTAACTCTTTTTATGTCCTATAAGTTTATAAACTTTATCAAAAGAATAGTTAACATCCTAATCGGGCGCGCTATCAATTCATTGATATTCACGACCACGATTAGATATTAGATTAACAATTGTTTTGGTAAAGGCTAGACATGAACGGAGATCCATGTCAAGATAGGGGTTAAGAGTGGGAACCTTTTTCCCTCCAGAAACCCTAATCTACGTGCATCACTGTCGATCTAGTTTTAAATCTATTAAAGGATAAAAGGAGTAATTTTTAATTAATTCTCTATGACTACTAAATCTTAACGAATCCTACAAGCCCCCTTCTAATATAAAACCTACATCCGTAGTTAATCTAGATCTATATCCTATATCCGTGATTGACGTAGATCTAGAATCTACAACCATTCTACACAATTCATTATTCTTCCTCCTTTCTTAATCAACACGCATAAAGTAAGATTAAAACATTCAACGTTTCCCTGAGGACGATACATACTCATCTCAGTCTAGCTACACGCGACACCGTTATTGATTGCGGTTATTCTATAAACACCTTTTCAAGATCAATCATCTTACTTCATCAATCTATATTAGTTTAGAGGACTTGTATAGGTTGTTTGCTTCACTTCTATTTAGTTTAAATGAAGTAAAAGTTTGAGTGTAAGATTCTCCGTGGTGGATCATCGTAGATATTGAAGACTTCAAGCAGAGTTGTTCCAAACTTCAAGTAGAGCCAAAAGGAGATAAGGGATTTTTACACGGAGCCATTAAAGAGAAGGAGTGATCTAAAAAGGTTGTAGTTCTCTTTCTCTTAGGTTTTTACACTCTTAGTTTTTTATAGTAACCCTAATCTCTAGTTCAATTCGTAGGCAAGTATGTTTTAGCTCTCTAATTTTTAAAATTCATCACATATTGTTGTTTAAACTAAAGTAGAGGTATTAAGACACACTTACAACATATTGGTTCTATCTCTTTTTAATTAACTAATGAATAATTATAAAAGATTAAGATTAAGCATAGATCAAATTGAATAACAAAATTAACCTATCAAAGTCCATCTTTTTATAATCATTTAAAGTTGTATTTTTACTATACTATATCTTAAACTATTGATCCTAATCTTATATTCCCTAAAAATATATTATAAGCTCGTTAATTTTATACTCTATTAAAGTTAATGTAAGAGTTAAGAAAAACAATTGTAAAACCTAGATTCAATTAAGCACATCAAGAGATGGTTAAAACTAACACATTACTAAACATGTACTAGACATAGATTCATCGCTTAGATATAAATTGATTTAGCTATACATGATAGAAAGATAAGAGATGCATAAAAATGAAAGACATAATTAAAAGTGCAGAAATTAAAAGAACATAAAAATAAAAACTTTATTAAAGACTTACTAATTACATGGTCTTCCTTCTTAATCTCAATGAAAAGCAAAATAAAAAGAAAGTAAAATTTTGAAGCTAAAAGAAAGACGGCCTAAACAGAGAGCCTCGGTTTATATTTATAGCATACAATAGAATAAACAGAAACCCTAACCCTAATAAATCCAAGCCATAAAAATTGAGATCCAATGGCCACAGAAAGTTGGCGGAAACTGAGAAAATCCCCAGAATTAGCCGAACTTTCAAGGCCGATCGCGACGTTGTTTTTTGTGTGATCTCTAATATTTTATTCTGATTCTCTGATATCCAATTTCTTCTAATTAGTTGACCCGATCACGAGTTGACGTCGGTTAGGTTGCTACTTTTCTAATTTGGCTTGGCTTTTTGGTTAGCTTGATCTGCACATCTTCTTAATACAGGTAAACGCTTGTACTCGCGCCGCAAACTAGCGACTATGTGGAATACAAAACGAAATTTTTTGAAACTTGAGCACAAACTACTACAACTTAGAATCGAATCCAAACACTAAACTAGAAGGAGTTAACTACTAGTTTTGTGATTACATCTTTGTAGTCATGTCCTTCATCTTCTTTCCATTTCCTAAGCTCCTCAGGTCATTAGGAACGAGTTTGGGAGTCATTCTTACTTGCCGAAGTTGATCCAACACGAAAGAAAGCTAACTTAGGCTCTAACTTCACAACAAAAATATAGTGTCGTGCCACGCTTCCCAGAGTGCGCTAAGATCGGCACGTGACAGAGCCAACCATGCTACCTGTAGATAGGAAATATCCCTCCACAGTCACATTACGGCTGTAGAGATATCAAGAACAGTAATAAACTATCTAATACATGTCCATAAACCAGAATAAACGAGTCATAGAATAAAATAATGCGGAAGCAAAATATCCATGTACAATAATAATCTGGAATGTATGTCCCATAATGCGGGCTCACATCAGGAATAAAATGCTGAAAGAAAAACTAAACTAAACTAATAACAGGTTCTCACTGCTCGTCCTGTTGATCCAAATATTCCTGGACAGCCTGCGATAAGGATAAGGGATATGGGTCATGCAAAACCCAGACGTCAGTGCGTCATAATATCAATAATTTTAAGCAAGCAGGATGTAATGAAATATGCAGGCATGAAGTATAAGCAGTAACAAGTCATCAGGAAATAAATAGTAACATGAATAAAGATCAGTGAACAGGATATATTATAGGTGAGGTGCAGTGAGTAGTCTAAACTGTGCTATAGGGTTATCTACTCTAAAGTTATTCGAAATCAATTAATATAATCCTCATCGTAACTCATCGGTCTATGCCCCGTTCATTCCCCACGGGACCACGGTAACAAGATATGATAGACTGTGAGTCTATGTCCCGTTCATACCCCACGGGACCACGGTAACATGATGTAATAGCCGTTTGAGTTACGTTCAGCTACATTCTTGATTTCCCCATACTCCCAAGGTTATGTGTTCAAGTCAGGTATTGATAAATCTGGAGCTAATGCCAACACAGGATCAAGCAGGAATAGGTTTGTCTATACAGACAACAGGATATGTCCATCAGAACAACATGTCAGGATTGTCGACATTAGAAACAGGATCAAGTAACACGTCAAGTAGTGATATATCAGGTCATGTCAAGTAGTGTACAAGTATAAAGTCATGTCAAGTAGTGGTGTATCAGGTCATGTCAAGTAGTGCATAAGTATCAACGGGTGCTCATAATCAAACTATAGCAAGTATTGAATCAGGGTGAAAGTACGGATGTACAAACATCTATCAGGGGTTACATCATGACTCTGTAGATGCACATTATCAAGCATGGTACACTAATACAACAGTAACATGAAATAATATGGTCTCGGCGTGCAACTAGATATGTAATAAACCGTATGGATACAGACGGATACTATAAAACTGTAAATCTGTAAAATTTGTTGAATATTAAAACACAAGCACTATTATTTATTAAATAGATATTGATATAATAATATTAACATGGATAACATATTCAAACCGATTAATAACTATAAAAGTGGTATTGATTAACCATGCACAAGAAAGTTCCGTTCAGAAATTCAGCGTCACGCTGATTTGTAAAATAGCTTAAAAATAACAAACGTTCTCCAAAAGGGACGTGTGTTATACCAAAACAAAGACAATTCAATAAGGTTTTCATTTTTATAAGTAGAAGTATCTCAGATTGTTCATACAAAAAGTTATGAATATTCGAAGTCGAAAGTTTGCTGCTGGAATTTTCCTGGACAGCAGTTTAGAGATATTTTCATTTGCATTTTATGTTATATAAACAATTTATTTTGCAAGTAAATATTTTATAGATTCATAGTATTCTGAGTTATCTTCGTAACGAACTAAAGAACGTATACTAATAATTTTTCTATGATTTATAATGAATTTTATAAGGTAAGGTGTACAGTAAATTTCAGATTTGTCGTATCCGCTTTGCAACGACGTTTCATGTGTAAACTATAATATTTTCAAACTATATTTTGTATAACATTATAAAATGCAGATTATAAACTAATTAAAAATAATAATAAGAAATATTACGACGATATATATTTTAAATGATATGGATGCAAACGGGTATCCGAAAACGATAAAACTTTAATATGGATGTACAGTGCAATCAACATGTGATATTTTTATTCATATGGATGCAAAATAAGATACATAGCATGTAGCAAGATGAATTAGCATGCGACTAGATAAGTAAATACTGATATGGATACATACGGATGTCCGAAGACAATAAAACTGTAAAATGGTAATGTGGGATGCATAACTAAATATTATGTGATGTTATTATTCAAATGGGTGCAATATATTGTAGTCTAGCATGTAACAAGATAAATTTGCATGCACTAGATACGAAATAAATTATACGGATGCAAACGGACGTCGTAAAACAGTAAAATGATAACAGGGGATGTACAATACACTAAACATGAAATATTATTATTAATATGGATGTAGTATATATCATAACATGTAGCAAGATAAACTTGCCTCGATCGAATCACGCGACGGATACGCACGGCACGTCCGACGTCGGTAAATCGTCGCAACGCACACGCGGCACATGGTACGGGTCCAGGCAAGGCCAGAGGGTGATAACACAGGCAAGGTACATTCACTGGATCGCTCGGATCGTCAGCAACGAGCACGGCTCCGGCGGTGATCACCGGAATCAAGAAACAAGATCAAGAAAAAGAAAAAAGAAAGAAGAAGAAGAAGTAAGAAGAAGAGGCTGTGTACTAAATAAGGAAGAAAAAAATAAATAAATAAAATATATATTAATATATATATGGAGAGGAGAGAGAGAAAAAAGGGTTGTTAGTTTGTTAGGAAATTGGTTTAGATTTAAATTTAAAAAAATATTTTATTAGTTAACTAAATTTTAATTTTTATTAGTTTATAATATTAATATTATCTAAATAAAATTTGATATTCTGGTAAATACAAATATAGTCCAAAACATGCCCGGGTCGGGTCTAAAATTCAGTTTTAAAATACGAAAAATATACATGTCGACCAAAATTAAAGTTGGATATCTGGGTAACGAAAAAATGCATACCCCCAAGAACGGATGCACGCACGTGCACGTAGCCATCCAAACAAGTCCGTTTCATTGAACGGGACGAGAACAAGATGTGCGGATGCTACCACGGGGTTAGGGTTATCATGCAGGCCATGCAATGTATTTTTAAAATATTTTACGTGACTTAAAATGTTATATGGTAAAAGATGCAATACCAGATAAAATGCCAGTATGCAGTATTTATGAAAGTGCACATATCTATGTAAAAAGTCAAGATAATTCATGAATATGAATCAAGCAAGTTTTAAGCAAGCGGGTTGGGTCGAATACTAATATAGATGTCAGATGTAATATTTACACCCAAAATACAGTAAATCAGGAAAATACCATAATAAGCAAATACGAGAACTGGAATTGGTATAAATGAAGTAGGGTGTAACATTATACCCAACTACAAAAAGAATTTCGACCTCGAAATTCCAAGAACAAGCAAAGATAAACAATCAAGAAACTATAAGAATAAATATGGAAACTTCTGTCGAATTTCATCTTCTCATTCCCAAGTCGATTCTCCATGCGAGCGATTTTCCCAAGAAACAAGTACGAGAGGGATAACCTTGTTCTTAAAGACCTTTTCTCTTCAATCAACAATCGACATCGGTCGTTTCTCAAACGTCAAATCCTCTCTTATAGTCAGCTCCGAATGATCCAGCACGTGTGTTTCATCTCGAACATACTTACGGAGTTGAGATACATGAAACACATCATGAACATTCGCCAAAGATTATGATAATGCCTATCGATACGCCACTTCTCCAACATGCTCCAAAATCTCGAAAAGCCCCACGAATCGAGGACTAAGCTTGCCTCGACTCCCAAAACGAATCACTCCTCTAGTCGGTGATATCTTCAAGAATTCCAAATCACCAACAGCGAACTCTAGAGCTCTTCTCGATGTGTCATCCTAACTCTTCTGCCAATCTTGTGCTGCCTTCATGTGATTCCGGATAGTATTAACTTTCTCTACTGTTTGCATGATCAAATCAGGTCCTATCAATCTTCGTTCTCCAACATCGTCCCAACAAACAGGTGAACGACACTTGCGACCATACAATGCTTCGAATGGAACCATCTGAATAGTCGTATGAAATCTGTTGTTGTAAGAAAACTCCACCAAGTGTAGATGATCCTCCCATGAACCCTTGAAGTCTAACATGCAAGCTCTTAACATGTCTTCAAGAGTTTGGATCGTTCTTTCCGACTGGCCATCTGTCTGAGGATGATAAGCTGTGCTAAACTTCAATCGATTCCCTAAACTTTCCTGTAAACTCCTCCAGAAGTGTGATAAGAAACGGGTGTCACGGTCGGACACGATGCTCACAAGTACTCCATGCAATCTCACAATCTCCAGCATGTACCGTTCCGCTAACGCTTCCGTTGATTGACCAACTCGAAATGGTATGAAATGAGCCGCCTTGGTCAATCGATCAACAATCACCCAAACTGCATTGTTGCCCTTTGGACTCCGCAGTAAAGCTGTCACGAAATCCATGGTTATATGTTCCCACTTCCATTGAGGAATCGGAAGTGGTTGCAATAAACCAGCAACCCTTTGATATTCAGCCTTAACTTGCTGACACACCAAGCACTTCGCTACAAAGCGAGCAATCTCCCTTTTCATGCCTTCCCATCAGAAATGTTGTCTTAGATCACGGTACATCTTCGTGCCTCCTGGATGTACGGAATATGCGGAACTGTGCGCCTCCTTCATAACTTCTTCGCGAATGTCTCCTTTTGGCACACACAAACGGCTACCATATCGCAAAAAACCATCTTCATGAATTAACAAGTCCATTCGAAGTCCAGCTTCAACCTGTTCTCGAAACTTCTGCAATCTTAGGTCCTGCGACTGCGCTGCTTTAATATTATCGATCAACGATGACTGTACTTGCAACTGCATCAACTATCCCGAAGAATGCAGTAGCATGATCTCCAACTCGAATCTCTGAAAGTCTTCGATAAGCTCCTTCTGTGCAGTCAACATCCGAATCGCTGGCAACCGACTAAGCGCATCCGACACAACATTAACTTTCCCCGAATGGTACTTAAGATCAAGATCGTAATCAGCCATCAGCTCTAACCATCTACGCTGTCTCATGTTAAGCTCTTTCTGTATGAACACGTACTTCAGGCTTTTGTGATCGGTGAATACTTCGACTCTTTCGCCCAATAAGTAGTGTCTCCTAATTTTAAAAGCGAAAATCACTGCTGTAAGCTCCAAATCATGAGTTGGGTAATTCCTCTCATGGGTCTTCAACTGTCTCGATGCGTAAGATATAACCTTCCCATACTGCATCAAAACACATCCCAAACCTTTCCCAGATGTGTCGCTGTGAATCACCAATCCTCCGGAACTGTCTGGTACGGTCAAAATAGGAGCGGTTATCAATCTCTGCTTCAATGCCTCAAAAGCTGACGCACACTTATCCGTCCATACGAATGGTACTTTCTTATGCGGAAGCTTGGTCAAAGGCTCAGCTAAACGAGCAAAATTCTCCACGAACCTTCTGTAATATCGGGCAAGTCCAAGAAAACTTCTGATTTCTGCTACGTTCTTCGGAATCGGCCAATCTGGAACTGCTGCAATCTTCTCAGGGTCAACGGCGATTCCATCTCCGGATACGACATGCCCCAAAAACTTCACTTCTTCAAACCTAAACTCACACTTGCTCATCTTTACATATAATCTTTCTTGCCTCAATGTCTGCAGTGCGATCTTCAAGTGTTCTGCATGCTCTTCTATGCTCCTCGAGTAGACCAGAATATCATCAATGAACACCACTATAAACTGGTCCAAGAACAGTGAAAAGATTCGATTCATCAAGTCCATAAACATCTCCGGTGCATTCGTGACTCCGAATAGCATCACTAAATACTCGTAATGTCCATACCAAGTTCAGAACGCAGTCTTGCAAATATCCTCTGATTTAACTCGGACCTGATGATATCTGGATCGCAAATCCAGCTTCGAGAATACCCTCGCGCCATTAAGTTGCTCGAATAATTCGCCAATGCGAAGGATCGGGTACCTGTTCTTAATAGTCACCCGGTTTAATTCTCGATAATCGATGCACACCCTCCGTGTGCCATCTTTCTTCTTTACTAGAAGAACTGGAGCTCCCCACGGTGAATTACTGCTGCTGCGAAACCAACCCTTCTCTAGCAATTCGGTAACCAGCTTCTTTACTTCTTCCAACTTTACTGGTGCCATTAGATAGTACGCTTTTGAGACCGGCGCTGCACCAGAAACAAGATCGATCGCGAACTCCATATTTCGTTTTGGTGGTAAACCCGAGATGTCCTCGAACACGTCCATGAACTCTCGAACTACAGCTGGCGCTTCCTCCTTATCAACTTCCATCGTCGAAAGAACGTTGCTTGTCGGCCTAGCCCTAAACTTGACTGGCCCGACAGAACTGCTACCTCGAGCAAAAACAAACTCCGGATATCCGGGAATCTAGAAAATCACTTTCTTTGCCCTACAATCAATGTGAGCATGGAAAGTGATGAGAAAGTCCATTCCCAAGATAACATCATAACTGCCGGTATCGATCACCAAGAAATCTGCAAAATATGAACTGGTAAGCAATGAAACTGAGAGAACCAAGGAAATTTCATGACCATGAATCAAGGAAATGAATCAAGACCAGGACTCCAAGTTACTTAAATAGAGTACCGCATTGTAACCATGCCGCGGTATATAGTTACAATCACATAACTCCACTCAAGTCGCCCAAATCCTAGTATCAGAATCAAAGGAATATGACAGAAGAAACAATAAGGAACCAAAAGGATTCAAGCCGAGATGCAAAGTGGTTTGCATATCGTCAAGGAAAAGGATCAAGAGAAAGATATGATTCAAGAATCACGATAACAATATGGCAGGACATGTTCCTAATCACGAGTATTATGATTCGTGTATTGGGTCCAATACCCAACTACAAAAGAATCAAACCCGATTAACCTAGATCATATGTCTCTGATACAAAACAAACCCTGTCACACCCTCCTTCCCAAAGTGCGCTAAGATCGGCACGTGATAGAGCCAACCATGCTACCTGTGGATAGGAAATATCCCTCCATAGTCACATTACGGCTGTAGAGATATCAAGAACAGTAATAAACTATCTAATACATGTCCATAAACCAGAATAAACGAGTCATGGAATAAAATAATGCGGAAGCAAAAGATCCAAGTACAATAATAATCTGGAATGTACGTCCCATAATGCGGGCTCACATCAGGAATAAAATGCTGAAAGGAAAACTAAACTAAACTAATAACAGGTTCTCACTGCTCGCCCTGTTGATCCAAATATTCCTGGACAGCCTGCGATAAGGATAAGGGATATGGGTCATGCAAAACCCAGACGTCAGTGCGTCATAATATCAATAATTTTAAGCAAGCAGGATGTAATGAAATATGCAGGCATGAAGTATAAGCAGTAACAAGTCATCAGGAAATAAATAGTAACATGAATAAAGATCAGTGAACAGGATATATTATAGGTGAGGTGCAGTGAGTAGTCTGAACTGTGCTATAGGGTTATCTACTCTAAAATTATTCGAAATCAATTAATGTAATTCTCATCGTAACTCATCGGTCTATGCCCCGCTCATTCCCCACGGGACCACGGTAACAAGATATGATAGACTGTGAGTCTATGTCCCGTTCATACCCCATGGGACCACGGTAAAATGATGTAATAGCCCTTTGAGTTACGTTCGGCTACATTCTTGATTTCCCAATACCGCCAAGGTTATGTGTTCAAGTCAGGTATTGATAAATCTGGAGCTAATGTCAACACAGGATCAAGCAGGAACAGGTTTGTCTATACAGACAACAGGATATGTCCATCGGGACAACATGTCAGGATTGTCGACATTAGAAACAGGATCAGGTAACACGTCAAGTAGTGATATATCAGGTCATGTCAAGTAGTGTACATGTATAAAGTCATGTCAAGTAGTGGTGTATCAGGTCATGTCAAGTAGTGCACAAGTATTAACGGGTGCTCATAATCAAACTATAGCAAATATTGAATCAGGGTGAAAGTACGGATGTACAAAAATCTGTCAAGGGTTACATCATGAATATGTAGGATGCATATTATCAAGCATGGTACACTAATACAACAGTAACATGAAATAATATGGTCTCGGCGTGCAACTAGATATGTAATAAACCGTATGGATACAGACGGATACTATATAACTGTAAATCTATAAAATTTGCTGAATATTAAAACACAAGCACTATTATTTATTAAATAGATATTGATATAATAATATTAATATGGATAACATATTCAAACCGATTAATAACTATAAAAGTGGTATTGATTAACCATGCACAAGAAAGTTCCGTTCAGAAATTCAGCGTCACCCTGATTTGTAAAATAGCTTAAAAATAAAAAACGTTCTTCAAAAGGGACGTGTCTTATACCAAAACAAATATAATTCAATAAGGTTTTCATTTTTATAAGTATAAGTATCTCAGGTTGTTCCTACAAAAATCTATGAACATTCGAAGTCGAAAGTTTGCTGCTGGAATTTCCCTGGACAGCAGTTTAGAGATATTTTCATTTGCATTTTACGTTATATAAACAATTTATTTTGCAAGTAAATATTTCATAAAGTCATAGTATTCTGAGTTAGTTTCGTAACGAACTAAAGAACGTATACTAATAATTTTTCTATGATTTATAATGAATTTTATAAAGTAAGGTGTATAGTAAATTTCAGATTTGTCGTATCCGCTTTGCAACGATGTTTCATGTGTAAACTATAATATTTTCAAACTATATTTTGTATAACATTATAAAATACAGATTATAAACTAATTAAAGATAATAATAAGAAATATTACGACGATATATATTTTAAATGATATGGATGCAAACGGGTATCCGAAAACGGTAAAACTTTAATATGGATGTACAGTGCAATCAACATGTGATATTTTTATTCATATGAATGCAAAATAAGATATATAGCATGTAGCAAGATGAATTAGCATGCGACTAGATATGTAAATAGTGATATGGATGCATACGGATGTCCGAAGACAGTAAAACTGTAAATGGTAATGTGGGATGCATAACTAAATATTATGTGATGTTATTATTCAAATGGGTGCAATATATTGTAGTCTAGCATGTAACAAGATAAATTTGCATGCACTAGATACGAAATAAATTATACGGATGCAAACGGACGTCGTAAAACAGTAAAATGATAACAGGGGATGTGCAATACACTAAACATGAAATATTATTATCAATATGAATGTAGTATATATCATAGCATGTAGCAAAATAAACATGCCTCGATCGAATCACGCGACGGATACGCACGGCACGTCCGACGTTGGTAAATCGTCGCAACGCATACGCGGCACGTGGTACGGGTCCAGGCAAGGCAAGAGGGTGATCACACAAGTAAGGTACGTTCACTGGATCACTCGGATCGTCAGCAACGAGCACGGCTCCGGCGGTGATCACCGGAATCAAGAACAAGATCAAGAAAAAGAAAGAAGAAAGAAGTAAGAAGAAGAGGCTGTGTATTAAATAAGGAAGAAAAAATAAATAAATAAAATATATATAAATATATATATGCAGAGGAGAGAGAGAGAGGTTGTTAGTTTGTTAGGAAATTGGTTTAGATTTAAATTTAAAAAAAATCTTTTATTAGTTAACTAAATTTTAATTTTTATCAGTTTATAAAATTAATATTATATAAATAAAATTTGATATTCTGGTAAATACAAACATAGTCCAAAACATGCCCGAGTCGGGTCTAAAATTCAGTTTTAAAATACGAAAAATATACATGTCGACCAAAATTAAAGTTGGATATCCGGGTAACGAAAAAATGCATACTCCCAAGAACGGATGCACGCACGTGCACGTATCCATCCAAACAAGTCTGTTTCACTGAACGGGACGAGTACAAGATGCGTGGATACTACCACGGGGTTAGGGGTATCATGCAGGGCATGCAATGTATTTTTAAAATATTTTACGTGACTTAAAATGTTATATGGTAAAAGATACAATGCCAGATAAAATACCAGTATGCAGTATTTATGAAAGTGCATATGTCTATGTAACAAGTCAAGATAATTCATGAATATGAATCAAACAAGTTTTAAGCAAGCGGATTGGGTCGAATACTAATATAGATGTCAGATGTAATATTTGCACCCAAAATACAGTAAATCAGGAAAATACCATAATAAGCAAATACGAGAACTGGAATTGGTATAAATGAACTAGGGTGTTATATCTAGTGAAACAACTAGTGATCAAAACTTGTTAGAAATTGATCACTAGGATTTTGTAGTAGCTAATCTTTAGTGTTCTCTCATAATCTTTTTCCATTCTCCATTTAGAAAAATCAAGAGAGGAGAAAAGGAAACTTGAGTGAAGTTTTACAAGCATGGCAACTCAAGAAAAACTCTCATCATCATCATCATCTCTCTCTCTCTCTCTCTCTCTCTCTCCTTTTTCTTTCTTATATGAATATAAGTGGATTGTGACTCACCATGGTAAGTCACAATTTCCACCATATTCTACAAGAAGTAGAAAAAAAAGAAGTGTAGAGAATGCAACCTCATTGTACACATATACATATGTATATGTACATATATAAATATGTATACAAATACACTAATACTAGTATATGCTACAAATACATGCACCCGTATTCGTATCAAAATTCGAATACTATATTCGTATTGATACAAATACCCGTATTTGTATCAATACACAAATACATGTATTTATACAAATACTCGTATTCGTATATATACTATATTTTATCAAAACACGAATACCGAAAAGAGAGATATTAAAAAAGAGATAGATAATACTAGCTCACATTTAATCCAAAATGTAATAATCTGGCTATCTTTCAAATCGGCTAGTATTAACAAAATGTCCGATTAAAAGCACATGTACAAAAACACGTGTTTTAATCGAACTTGAGTACATATCAAAAAACATACACTACATCGTTTAGCCCGAGCTAGCGGTAGGAAACCCTCTGTATGGGACTCTAAAGACTCGACAATAGGCTGGTAGTGGATTTAACCACAAGCACATCAGCGGTACTAGTTGTACGTAATGGCTAACCAGGTATTGAACGAAAGGAAGACCGACAAGCAAACTTGTCTGTATCCCTACCGAGCCTGAAAGTGGTAGTCTCCGTACAATCTGGTATATTCATCTAAGAGTATCACATTGGGTCTAGGGGGTGGATAAAGTCATACCCCCAATAACGTAATAAATCGTGTCGGTGTAAATCCCATCACCCACTGAGAAACTAATGATTCAAATCAGTAATTCTCATTCACCTTGGCCAAGCATTTCTGGTGATGGCCAACCGTGCACAGCGCGACATCTACCCTCAATACTGGGATAGATGAATCCCCAACGATCAGCTCACTGCTCGGGACTGTACCCAACTAAAAGCTGTTTGTACGACTCAGTAGAGTCATGGTAGGGTAGTAATCAAAGCACAGTGGGAACTTATATGAGACAAATGACGATCTCAGGTTGACAGACTAAGATGTACTTATGTCATCAGAGAACTGCTATCTGACAATAGGTATAATACCATCTAGCATATTCCCGGCGAGTCCATCCAGTGTAACTCATAACCTAATGAGCACCTATATACTATCTTTAGTGACTAACTACCACCAATGGCTGTGAGACCGGCCATCGTCCCTCGTCGGGGTCAAGAAACGTATACACTAGTCTACTCTGGAATATCGATACCCACTTTTGATATTCCCGCGACTAGAGACATTTAAGGATATGCTTATAAACTACCTAGTTCTCAAAAGTGTGATCGCCATAATAGTTGACTTGAGCAAGAAAACGGGTATGCTACCGCCCTGGTAGTCAAGCAAGAATCATAAGGGCTCTATTAGCATGTAATAGTGATTCGTAATACCATATAATACGCATGTACATGATGATAGAGATGAACCAGATAGCATACTATCATCTCGACTAAGATTGTTCTACCCATATAGGTCCTCCTTCAATCATCATAATCGTCTGCTTGTGATTACAATAATTGCCTTGAGGGCACTATAGCTAACAATCTCCCACTTGCACTTAAGGCTAATTATTGTAGTGTCGCATACTCATAACCCGTGTAATACTAAACACCCAACTTCTCTACTAATTAGTTTTGCAGATCATGTTTGTAAGACATTCGTGTTCGAGAAATAGCCTCGGTGAGTAGGTCGCTCTAATGCTTCTATCTTTATCTCTCTATATCTCAAGTTCATGGAGAACGACTTTCTCCCAAAATGAGCGAGACTTGTCTTAGAACTTGTCTGAATATATGATAGGACCAAGTCCATAAATGAACTCTAAATCCAACAAACTTCTTAAACTGTATCTTCCAGTGAATTTAATCAGTATCTTGCACCATGCCTACCTTAGTATCCGCTTGGACCATTGTCCAACATACTACCTCTTAGAAGAGGGTAAACTTTAACTCTGATGACCACTCTGTCATCCAAGTTAGCTTGGAAGCCTTAAATGATAACTTCCTCCTGAAGGAGGCTGCCATTATTATATACCAAGAACATTCTCTCATGTTCATAACCGCTTCCTAATATTTCTCTAGGATTGGATTCATATCTACTTATTGCAGCTAGTGCAAAAACAATATCTGATATGGTACTTGATATCTCATAATTGACTCAATTGCCTAAGCTGGTGATATGTCAATAATGCAAATCCCCTTCCTTATTGGTCCATAAGATATCTCTTTAGAGAGGGTGACTCCATCACCTGCGGTACACCACTATACCAGGAGTCATCCATTCTAAAACACTTTATAATAGTGTCTAAGTACCCGAATTAGGACACTTCCTAAATCTAGATCTAAAACTATAGATCTATTCATCAGAATATTTAATATTTTATCGAGTTTCTTTGTGAAGAAACATTTATGACTACTACAGTCTAACCGATCGTAGTATAGGAATAACACTTTCTATCAGGAGTATGTCATCCAAAAACCAGGACAATACTCCCTACTCGAACTTCATACCTGGTCTATCTGTCATTCTTGATGAAGTCAAACACTATTACTGTAACATCAAGAATAGATGACCCATCTCCACTATACTTTTTTTAGTCTATAAATAGACATAAGCTATTAGCCCACCACGCTTCCGCTACTCCCACTGACTACGACAACCCTCTGACAGAATCATATACACATGCATTTCTAAATTCAATTTAGAATGACATTATAATCATCCACCTGTCAGATCCCATAGTCTTAGGACAACAGTAGTGATAAACTTGGGTCATCAAAACCTCCCTGCCATCATCTTTGAGGAAACTGAAGTATCTCTCGGGTGGCTGAGGTAACACACTGAATCTGTGGAGTGGCTAATGTATTGTCGAATCCAATTGAACCTTTAGGTTCTATTAAATATTCAGTAACCGTTTATGGTTCTGGAATCACTTCCAGTTCTACCATACTCTCACCGATGTTTTCTTAAAATAATTCATTTTATTAAAATGTGGCAAGTCAAGAACAATATAACTATTGATCCTGCAGATGGTAGAATGTTAACCTTCGTCTAAGCCCGGGAAAACCAACAAACTACCATTACTGAAAACGTGCCTTGAATTTATTCGGATTCTGGTTTTAAGCATAAGCACGACAACTCCATATACCTTAACATCGTTACGACATGAATCCATTCTATATCCAATATAGAAAAAAATGCACTCATTTAATTAGAACCGGATTCAAAATATTATGCAGCTGTTTCGAGTGCACAATCAAATAGGAAAAGGCCATACAACATTACTCATCAGGGAGCGCACCTACGGATGAGTAATGATTGATACGAAAAAGTGTGTGTTTGTAGTTAACCGCAATCAGAACGGTGTCGCGCGTAGCTAGACCGAAATGAGTACGGGTCGTCCTCTGGGAAACGTGGAACCTTTTACTTTTACTTTAGATGTGTTGTAAAAGAGAAAGAAATAAGAATTTTGTTGAATGGTTTCTAGATCTACGTTAAATAAGAATGTAAAATATAGATCTAGATTATTTTTAAGATGTAGTTAATATAATAAGGGGGCTTGTAGAATTCGTTAGGATTTAGTAGTTATGGACGATTAATTAAAAGTTACCCTTTTTATCCATTAATAGATTTAGAACTAGAACGACGGTGATGCGTGTAGATTAGGGTTTCTGGAGGGAAAAGGAATCCCACTCTTAACCCTTATCTCGACACGGAACACCGTTCATATCTAGCCTTTACCAAAACAATCATTAATCTAATCTCTAATCGCGGTCGGAACTAGCAAAGAATTGCTAGCGCGCCCGATTAGGAAGTTAATGATTCTTTTGATAAAGTTCCTAAACTTTATAGGACTTAAAAAGGGTTTAATTATTTTCATCGTCCATTAGCCTACCCTAATCCTACGAACCCTAACAAGCGGAGAATTATTCGCGCATGTTGGGAGAAGAAGATGAAAAGACAAAGAGAGAAAACATAATGTAAAATGCAAAAACAATTAAATAAAATAACTACCTTTATTAATCGACTTGAACAAACTACACTTTAATCCGTAGAAAATGATTACAAACTAGTTGCTTCTCGATCTTTCCTAAGGAGGTAGTCGAACAGTCGATGATCAACCTGGATGCGTGAGCCGTCTTGGACTTCGTGATCTCGTCGGCTTGATGAATTTTCCAAGAGGCTCTCAGTGTCTTTTTATAGTCTAAAACCATAATCTTTTGCTTGAAAACTTGGTAAAATATAGCAGAGATTCATCGCCTAAAATTTAGGCAAGTGATCCCTCTATATTGCCGCGGATCCGCGGCCCAAGGGGGGTACGGCCGCGGATCCGCGGCCGTTTAATCACATCCCTTCATCAAATTTTAGGGCATCTATCTTTGTGACATTTGGACTCCTCTGGAACCTTTGTATCTTTGAAATCTTCTCGTAGTCGCTACCAGACTTGGTCTCCAAGTTTTGATTTTTAATTAAGCAAGTCTTCTTCAACAACTTGATTTGCTTGATTCTAGTCTTTGAAAAATTCTGCACACTTGGAAATCTTTTGCACAATAACTCAAATAATATTTAGTAGACTTTGTTCTACTAGGATTTGGTCAATGAATTTATTTGCATACATTTTCTTACCAAATGCTAATTATAATATATCAACACATGGAAAATAGTATTTTTACACATAAACCCAATATGTATGATATATTATAATAAAGTCCTTTTTAATATGAAAATGGTAGGAAAAATGTAATAACAAATGTGCAGTTTTATCAACTGAACAAATACCCCCAAACTTATCTTTGATCGTCCCGAGCAAACTAGTTTATTCAAGAGGAGAAAAAGAAAGGAGAAAACTAAGCACACTTTCGTAGGCAGACACGATTGCACTGAGCACGTGCAACAAGCCGTTAAACCTCTAGGTGTCCCTGGTAGGAGGAGTGTTGTCTCCTGAGGGTTTTCAGCGGATTACACCCACAAAATCCTATAATAAAAGAGAGATGGTGAAATTTACATATAAAGATAAGAACCATAAAAGAAAGACTTTGAAAATAAGAGTTTCCAACTACACTAGCTTTTCAGTTGTCATGAGCCCTATTTTAATGGTCATGAAAAGATGTTAGAAATCACATCATCTCTCAATAAAACATCGTCTTTATTCTTCATTCCTACCTTTCATCCAAATATTGATCATATACCCCTACGTGTGTGTATAGAATATCCCTACACTCGGAGAATTCAATTCAAGCTATCATACTCTTGTCCATCTACCTTAGTACTTTTTAATTTTGATGAATACTTAGATTTTCTCACACCTTTTCATGCGACCGTTAATACTTCTTGAGGTACTAACCGACCGATTACTCATGTGCTTGCTGATTCGGTGATAATATTTTTCTCGTCTTGCACCACCTAAGGCTTAGCAGTGACTCCCAGACCAGTTGGCCTTAGGGCACTAAGTGAAGAGGCACCCTCGCTATATTTTTTTATTGCTGCCTTGGCGATAACAAAACCAGTGTTCATTTTTTTTTCTTTTCACCATTTTTATATTTTCGTCAATTTTTCATTTCCTTCATACTTTGGCTTTTAGACAAGAGCATTTCAAGATATCCTCTACTATCTCGAGTTTCAAGACGTGTGTAAGTGCATATAGTAGGGTATCAACATTCAAATATTTGGCTTCCAGAATGGAAACTATTTTTCAGACTTATTTTTATTCTCAGATTAGTGACTTCCTTCATCTTACTAACCCTTGGGACAACGGCTCATAACTTCTTATTACTAGTTCGTTTAAGAAAACTTCTAATTTTCTTGGTTTCCTTAAACTATTCCTATCTTTTGGATGTAATTTTTCACTTTCTACTCTTTTGTTATAAAAGAAATTTTTTTTTTAAAATTTTTGAAAATATTGTGCTTATGCAAAATATGATGCAAATTGATGTGTAAATAAGCACAAACCTCCCCCAAACTTGTTTACAGCAGTGTCCTCACTGATGTCATCCGTTAAGCTCAAAAACCTGTAGACTTGGGAGGAAATTATTAATGGGGACAAGAATATATGAAAGTGAGAATCCTCCCCCAAACTTATTATAGGCTCACAATGTTGTAAAAATCATTTTCTTTCAAGAGCCAAAATATACCACCCTCCAAACTTAAGTTAAACAATTTTAATCTTTTAAAATCACACGAGGGGGTCAAGGTTATTGGTCAATGCCAAGCTTTGCAAAGACCGAAGGTCAACACCAACCATTCAAAAAATTTATCGATGAAGCACCAAGGTTGGTGGAAGAACATGTCACCTATTGACGTGAAGAAGTGGAGAGGTGACAAGAGGTGTAATGGAAAAGGATTGCGTCTCAATTTGGAGAGACGACACAGTGATAGTAATGATGGATTACTCGCATTATCATGATTGTCCAAAAGAAGGGGTGGAGGTCCAATTTCTTTGTCTTGGAGTTGATTCATCTCAACACCCGTGACTTGTAAAAATGCGAGTTCATCAGCGAAAATTTCCTCAAAGCTTTCGTCGATACCCCGAAGAATAATGTCATCAGAAAAAATGGGGTGATCGTCAGACTCTATAAAAAGTTCCTCATCAGTGTTAGATGCTGACCCGGACAACTCGGTGGAAGAGTACATGGTTGGGTCAAACAACAACATATAAAAAGAGTCAGTATTATGAGGTTGATCAAATTCGCTGCTGTCGACATCCATTAATTCGACAGAACACACATGAGCATAGGGTTCGAAGGATTCACTTCCCAACTTGTAAATGTTAAGCTCAATTGACTTCTTTCCAAAGGATAGAGTCATAGAGCCGTTTCTACAATTGATTACTGCGTTGGAAGTGGCCAAAAAGGGTCAACCGAGTATCACCGGGATTTGATTGCGTGGGTTTGCTACAGGTTGTATATCTATAACGATAAAGTCCACAGGGAATATGAATTCCCCGACTTTGATTAACACATCCTCTAGCTCACCCTTAGGTTGGGTGATAGATCAATCGGCCATCTGAAGAGTGCAATGCGCAGGTTTTAACTTTCCGATCCCTAATTGCTCATAAACAGAATACGGAAGCAAGTTAACACTAGCACCTAGATCGAGTAGAGCACGATTAATATTTTTACCCCCAATGGAAATAGAAATTGTAGGACTTCCGGGGTCCTTTCGTTTCTTGGATAGTTGTTGTGTAAAAGCAGTGCTCACATTACTCGCAAGGAAAACTTTTTTAGGTACTTGAACTTTTCTCTTCCTAGTGCACAAGTCCTTTAGGATTTTCGCATATGACGGAACTTGTTGAATAGCATCTAGGAGAGGAATGTTTATGTTAACTTGCTTAAAAATTTTCACAATCTTCTCCATTTATGGACTTGGTCTGTTGCCCCTTAATCTGTTTGGATAAGGTGCTTTATCAATAAGGGTTTGGTCCAACATTGAAGAGGATTGTGGGGATGGATTCGATCCTAAAACTGGAGTAGGAATCGACTTAGATAGATCTGGCGAAATGGGTGAAGGGTTCGAGCCTTGGGGAAAACAGAGAATAGGCTCGGGTGAAGGTGGGAGACTAGACGAATTAGGGGAAGAAGAAGAAGCTGGGGTATCATTGGTGTCACTATCATCACATTGCTCACCCACTCGGTTATTCAGCACTTTTCCCGATCTCAACGTGGTAACAGCACTCACATTATAACTTTGTGAGTGGCCAGGATTAGGTATGGGTTGAGATGGGAGTTTCCCTTTCTCTCTCGCACTCCTTGCGGCGTTTAACTGTGCGATTTGGTTTTCTAATGATTTAATACTCTCACCATGGGAGGCGGAGTTTTTCGTTATGGTATCAATAGAAGACCTCATCTTAGCCGAAATTTGCATGGATTGTTTCATGAACATATCCAGAGTTTGTGCAAGTGAGTTATCAGTACCGGCCACTTGTGGTGTAGAAATGTTGGCCGGATTTTGGAAATTCTGTGACTGAAAGGGGAGCTGATTCTGTGGTTGTAGTTGCTGTGGAGGAGGTCTTTGATAATTGCTTTGTTGGTTTTGATTCCAAGCAAAATTAGGATGATTCCTCCATCCTTGATTGTACGTGGAAGAATAAGGGTCGTTTCTAGGCCGCTGCTGAAGAGCAGCATTAGCTTGAAACGAAGCATTCATAGGACATTCTTCCGTTAAGTGTGAAGGATCCGAACAGCAACCACAGACGGTCTTAGGAAGCGTGACCTGATTTAGGGAGAATGATGAAAATTTGTTCTCAATAGCGTCGAGTTTCTTCTGTATCGCTGCCATTTCGGCTTTTACTGCGATAGAAATATCGAGCTGGTGAATACCTCCCTTAGTTGAAGGTGGTCTTACGCTTTCCCACTGCAACGTGTGTTCAGCAAGGTCTTCCAGATATTTCCACGCTTCACCGTCATTTTTAGACATGAAATTGCATTGACACATTGTTTCAAGCATCTGCTTTGTCGCTGGATTAATGCCCTCATATATAATCCGACATAAATCCCATGTTTGTATTCTGTGATGGGGGCATTGGACAAGCAGATCTTTGAAACGTTCAAAGCACTTCCAAAATGGTTCATTGGGAAGCTGGATGAACTGGTTGATCTCGCTCCTAATGTGGGCAGTCTTATGATTTGGGTAAAACTTCTTAAGAAATGCTATGACGAATTTGTCCCAATTAGTGATAGAGTGTGCGGCAGTATTATAAAGCCATTTTTCTGCCAAGTCGCACAGTGTGAATGGGAGAAGACGTAAGCGCATAGCATCTAAAGTCAATTGGGATGTACCCATCATTGCGCATACGTTTTCGAATTTGGTGATGAAAACGTACGCGTCTTCCGACTCAAGCCCATGAAATTTGGGCAGCAGATTGATGTAGTGGGGTTTAATTTCGAAATTATCCCCGTTAGGTGGTGGAAGAGATAGACAAGTGGGAAGAGGACCACGGATAGGATAGCATCTCTCTTGAAGAGAGATGCGCGGTGGATTCTGCGCACCTACGGGCGGTGGCAGCGTGGTGTTATACTCTGATGGAGTGTCGTCCATCTCGGTCGTTGTGCTGTGTGGTGGGGGAAAAGAAGATGAAGAAGTACCGACTTCGGTGTCGATAGCAGGAACGCGGACAAGACGGGCACTAGGATCCCGTGTCCAGCCGAGCATGCACTAAGCGGGTTTAGTGCAAGTGGCAGCGTGTGTGTGACTTAAAATTTGGTTTGTTTTGAAAATGTGGGACTCAAGACAAATCACCCTAAGATGCACAAGCAACCCTAGAACTAAGGTCACCTAGGTCCAGTCTCTAGACCTCTCCTAGACTTCCAAAGGACAAGCCGCAGGATCAATCCTCTACCGCCTCCGTACTACCCTTGTAGCCAGGTAAGTGCCAGGTAAGTTGGAAGGAACTACAGTAGTGGGCCTAATTAAAAACCACTAGCCTTTGACACACTTGCCTAGGCACTACAAAAGTAATGCGGATAAACGATAGATTACCCACGACCTTCCTCTGTCCTTATTGAGCGCGACAGTCCTTAGAGTCTGGTCTATATATTTTTTAAATTAATGAAGGGTTGATCTAGATGCTCGGTTTGTGATTTGTGGGGCTTAGGAAGGGTGATGAAATCCCCACCTAATCTTGATTTGGTCTTTTCCTCTTAAAGTCCGTATTAAATATGCAAAACAAAACTAATCACAAAACTTTTGCAAAAAGAATTTTTTAGCGGCGCAATTTTGCAAAGAATCCTGCAGAAAATAGATTTTATTGGATTTGAGGGGAGAGAGAAGGGGTTGAGAAAAATACCAGAGAAGATTGAAGCCCTAACTCCTCTATCCTGCCGCGATTCCGCCGCAGAAAGGGTGCTTTTTCCGCGGTTCCGCCGCGTGGCAGAGAGATCACTTGATGAAATTTTTTGTATAGCCTCCTGTACTCCTCTGGATCTCTAAAAATGTCTCTGTTTCCTGTTCCCCTTAATTCTGTGACTCCAGATTTCCTCGCAAAATTCACGCACAAATCGTTAAATATGCAATTTGCAGTTTTGTGTTAATAATGATATGAATCGTCTAAGAATTCAACACAAATAGTAAAAATAAAAAATTACGCACGTATCCCCGGCAACGGCGCCATTTGATTTGTACTTGATGAGTGTATGTTTGTATTTAACCGCAATCAGAACGGTGTCGCGCGTAGCTAGACCGAAATGAGTACGGGTCGTCCTCTGGGAAACGTGGAACCTTTTACTTTTACTTTAGATGTGTTGTAAAAGAGAAAGAAATAAGAATTTTGTTGAATGGTTTCTAGATCTACGTTAAACAAGAATGTAAAATATAGATCTAGATTATTTTAAAGATGTAGTTAATATAATAAAGGGGCTTGTAGGGTTCGTTAGGATTTAGTAGTTATGGACGATTAATTAAAAGTTACCCTTTTTATCCATTAATAGATTTAGAACTAGAACGACGGTGATGCGTGTAGATTAGGGTTTCTGGAGGGAAAAGGAATCCCACTCTTAACCCTTATCTCAACACCTAACTCCGTTCATATCTAGCCTTTACCAAAACAATCATTAATCTAATCTCTAATCGTGGTCGGAACTAGTAAAGAATTGCTAGCGCGCCCGATTAGGAAGTTAATGATTCTTTTGATAAAGTTCCTAAACTTTATAGGACTTAAAAAGGGTTTAGTTATTTTCATCGTCCATTAGCCTACCCTAATCCTACGAACCCTAACAAGCGGAGAATTATTCGCGCATGTTGGGAGAAGAAGATGAAAAGACAAAGAGGGAAAACATAATGTAAAATGCAAAAACAATTAAATAAAATAACTACCTTTATTAATCGACTTGAACAAACTACACTTTAATCCGTAGAAAATGATTACAAACTAGTTGCTTCTCGATCTTTCCTAAGGAGGTAGTCGAACAGTCGATGATCAGCCTGGATGCATGAGCCGTCTTGGACTTCGTGATCTCGTCGGCTTGATGAATTTTCCAAGAGGCTCTCGGTGTCTTTTTATAGTCCAAAACCATAATCTTTTGCTTGAAAACATGGTAAAATATAGCAGAGATTCATCGCCCAAAATTTAGGCAAGTGATCCCTCTATATTGCCGCGGATCCGCGGCCCAAGGGGGTACGGCCGCGGATCCGCGGCCGTTTAATCACATCCCTTCATCAAATTTTAGGGCATCTATCTTTGTGACATTTGGACTCCTCTGGAACCTTTGTATCTTTGAAATCTTCTCGTAGTCGCTGCCAGACTTGGTCTCCAAGTTTTGATTCTTAATTAGGCAAGTCTTTTTCAACAACTTGATTTGCTTGATTCTAGTCTTTGAAAAATTCTGCACACTTGGAAATCTTTTGCACAACAACTCAAATAATATTTAGTAGACTTTGTTCTACTAGGATTTGGTCAATGAATTTATTTGCATACATTTTCTTACCAAATGCTAATTATAATATATCAACACATGGAAAATAGTATTTTTACACATAAACCCTCATATGTATGATATATTATAATAAAGTCCTTTTTAATATGAAAATGGTAGGAAAAATGTAATAACAAATGTGCAGTTTTATCAACTGAACAAGTAACCTGAGAGAGAAACAAGTTCTCAAGTATATTACTTACGACGGAATACCTAACATAAATATCTACATTTTTTATCACCTCGAAAAATCCTGATACTTCCAACGTGTGATTCTCTACTTTATTCTTATACCAATAACTTCTCAAAATTTGGACCTTGTATTTCAACGAAATACATGTCTAAAACTATAGAAATCATCAGAAAATGGAATATAGTATGAGTACTAACCCTTTTTCCTAATGGACATCCGACAACATACAATACCTTCTATAAGTTCTTCGAGTTTAATAACTTAAACCATGCGTATTGTAGGTTGAAAACTGTATTATGTTTAAGAAGAATTACACCGTTATTGAATGCACCTAACCTAATCATCAACTGATAAAGATAAATATTATAAACATAACTCAAAATGTTATATCTCACTTTATAAAATAAACGTACAGATATATTAGTTTGAAATTGGTGCATAACAATGGATATTCAAAACCAAATATTTTCCATTAGGTAAAACCCTGATGATTTCCTCAAATATCACCAATTTCAACGAATTCTAATTTGTGTGGATCTAATCATCCAATTCCCAATATTCTACTCCCACACAGCATCTGTAATGCTATACAGATGTGAGAATCAGTCCGGTAAATACATACCCTGAAGTAAGAATCTAATTGGGAAAGTAGTTTTTAATTAACACCGTACAGTATAACTGAAACATGAAAATGTTTCGAGTGGGTGGCCGGGTATTCCTAGTAATGCCTCTTCCAATATCCAACTCATGACATTAGTTATAATTTCCATTGCCCTTCCTCCATGCCCTTTATATGTCTTTACTTCTTACCTTCTGTATACCATACTTTAGGCTGATTGGTTATCTTCTTTCGCTATCTTTCAAAAACTATCTAAGGTTTAGAAGAAGACTATCCAATAAGCGTAATAGGTGTACCCTACTAATACTAAGAGCGCTCGCAACCTGAGAGAAGGTAAATAGAAAAGACAACTGAATAATCCTATTCAATTTCTCCAGAACCAGAAACCATCCTCAAACTGAAATAAATTTCTATGAGTTCATATGTAACTATACGATATGGTTTTATCCATTCTATGTGGATCTTCATAGTGATTCAGAATGTTCTGGAGAAAGTAAAGGGTAAAGCAGGAGTGGCATGGACATATGTGACTTTGTCGTGAATCATGACAATCCAAAACCAGTTTTGTAAAAAGGTTCGGTCAACTTGGTTTACGAGTTTTAATTTAAGGTCATGTCATGATCACTGCCAAAGAGAGAGAGAGAGAAAAGAAACACTCAGCATGCACTCTATCAAGATTAGATTGGTTAATCACTTTATCTAATCAGGATGGCTCCCAATATTTTCTCCAATTCTCCTTCAAACCCTAAAAAGAGAACTAGTCAGGGTCATTTATACTTTACAAGTTCATTAACCGTTCAGCCAGGACAGTGTTGGTACTCCGAGGGGGCTCACCATGCTTTCGAACGGACCTAATTAAATAACCTCATTTCCGTAGAGGCATATCCTCGTTAACACTTTCTAGACACCTAATATGTTACCTAATTATGAAGTGAAAAAATCTCCCTAGGAGTAATACCTACTCACAGTGAGAATCGGGACCCAACTATCATCACGCAATAACTTGATGGAAGCCACTATAGTCACCACACTCCTGAAGGTATGCGCATGCCTGGCAAGTTTCCTTTATATTTGAAACTCCCGATGTGGATTTTTACCCCAAGCGTCTTATGACTTTAACGAAGGCCAAAATATCATAAGTCACAAGTCAAGTTCAACCCATCATTATCTTGATTAACCTAGACCCACCCGTACTAACCCTTGACGAAGGCCAAAATAGCTGTACGACTGTCCTAGATTAATGCATCTCTATGCGACAGAAAAGTAACACATAGCTACCATTCACTATGCTTTGACGAAGGCCAAAATACATAGCATGAATACTAAGCGTTGTCCGTCTGAAATGACAGAGGGCTACGACTGATTTTTGGCAAAAAACCTTTAACGTAATGAACTTGATATCATTGAAAGAACTCACGTAATGAACTTGATATCATTGAAGGAACTCGAGTGGCTTTGAAAAAGGAGTGGTTTAGGCTCCGCTTTTTAAACTAGTAACATAAACTTTTGCTTAAGAGTGAACTTTCCGTGAAGAGATCAAGGCTCTTTCCTCATAGAATGAGGTGTTGGATAATCCTAACCGAATGCCTCTATGCAAAACAAAAGAATATAACTTTGGTTTTGAAAAACACGAGTAGTTTTAAAAATTGGTTCGGACAACATCAATTAGGTTTGTTTTACTTGCATAAATCTATAATGCGATCCCATCAATTAATAATATCACACCAAAAGAAACGAAAATAGGCATGCACATATATGCCATCCGCATTCGCCACAGGGTCTCAGGTCTTCACCGTAAGGTTACTTAAGTTACGGCAGGGCGGGGATAGGACTAGCGTGAATGTAAAACATATATAACGTCTACGATACACACACACACAACACCATTCGTCTCAGGCATTATAATATATTGCAAACACGGAATCACAGCAGAAGCAAACACTATGAAATAGAGGGTATACAAGGAATTTCGTGTTTCATTTAAGCCATGGATGAAACACGGATTCCACGGTCGTGTGAATGGCTAAACCGTAGTCCCTAGACCCCTACGAGTGCGGCAAGTAGTCCTGCCAATTCTAGAATGGGATGACCCGTTCTCAACTCTATGAGATGGCCATCCATTGCTTCCTAGAACCCAGCTGCTTGAGCACTCCTCCTGGGTGTATCCTAGGTACAAAAGATGAATCAAATATAATACATTAGCGACAAAATCTCAACTCGAAAGTGCCCCTCAAAAGAATATATATCAAGCAGTGATGGCAGTCCACAAATCGGACACTCGCCCTACAATATGAATATAAAAATGTAAATATAAAATCCTCATCTCACAAAAAACCCCGGTTATTCACGACGACGACCATAACTTTTCCAATCCAAAGAAGCATCACAGAACTAACAAGCATTTGCAATCCCGTCTAATCGACCTATAACAATTAGACGACGTTCACAAACACAAATACGAAACACAAGATATAAACAATGTATTCCGTGTTGCCCGAATACAAAGATAACACCAAGTGAAATTTGGACAAAATCAAACATAACCAAAAATCAAGTTTTCATGAGAGTAAGCCACTGGAAAAAACTGGGGACTAGATGCCACTAGAAAACCGCCAATGTCGGGAAAATGAGCATTTCTGGCTGTTTTTCTTAGGAATTGGGTCCTCGTTTTTCTACCCAAGTTTTTATATCTCACTTGTTTAAAAAAAATTTAGAGATCAAAACAAAATTGACAGAAACTTGATTTTAAGTTATCGGAAAAACAGAAATTTTTAGTTTCGAAATGTATACATCGTCTAAATCTAGTTCTAATGTTTGGGTGGCTTTGATACCATGTAAGTAGATGGTCGTGCTCACACCGCAAACTAGAAACTATGCGGAATACAAAACGAAAATTTTTGAAACTTGAACACGAATTATTACAACCTAGAATCAAATCCAAACACTAAACTAGAAACTATATTAGAAGGAGTTAACTAATAGGTTTGTGATTACAACCTTTGTAGTCATGTTATTCATCTTCTTTCCACTTCCTAAGCTCCTTAGATCATCGGGAACAAGCTTGGGCGTCGGTCTTCGTTTCCGAAAATGATCCACCTTGAAGGAAACCTAACCTAGGCTCTAGCTTCATAACAAAAATCTAGTGAAACAACTAGTGATCAAAACTTGCTAGAAATTGATCATTAGGATGTAGTAGTAGCTAATCTCTAGTGTTCTCTCATAATCTTTTTCCATTCTTCATTTAGAAAAATCAAGAAAGGAGAATAGGAAACTTGGGTGAAGTTTTACATGCATGGAAACTAAAGAAAAACTCTCATCATCATCTCTCACTTTTTTCTTTTTCTTTCTTATATGAATATAAGTGGATTGACTCACCATGGTGAGTCACAAGTTTAACCATATTCTACAAGAAAGTAGAAAGAAAAGAGAAGTGTAGAGAATGCCACCTCATTGTACACATATACATATGTATATATACATATATAAGTATGTATATAAATACACTAATATAAGTATATGCTACAAATACATACACCTGTATTCGTATAAAATATGAATACTTGTATTTGTACTAAGACACAAATACCCATATTTGTATCAAGACACAAATACATGTATTTATACAAATACTCGTATTCGTATAAATACTGATTCTGTTAAAATACAAATACCGAAAAGAGAGATACTAAAAGAGATATATAATACTAGCTCATATTTAATCCAAAATGTGATAACCTGGCTATCTTTCAAACCGGCTAGTATTAACAAAATGTCCGATTAAAAGCACGTGTAAAAAAACACGTTTTTTAATCGAGCTTAAGTACGTATCAAATACATACACTAAATCGTTTCTCCCAAGCTGGGAAACCCTCTATTTGGGACTCTAAAGACTCGACAATATGCTGGCAGTGGGTTTAACCATAAGCACGTCGGCGGCACTAGCTGTACATAACGGCTACCCTGGTATTGAACGAAAGAAAGGCCGACAAGCAAACTTGTTCGTATCCCTACTGAGCCTGAAAGTGACAGTCTCCATACTGTCTGGTATGTTCGTCTAAGAGTATCGCAAATTGGGTGTAGGGGGTGGATAAATTCAGACCCCTAATAATACGATAAATCATGTCGGTGTGAAGCCTATCACCCACTGAGAAACTACTGATCCAAATCAGTAATTCTCATTCACCTTGGCCAAGAATTTCTAATGATGGATTACCCTGCATAACGCGACATCTACCCCCAATACCAGGAGAAACGAATCCCCGGCAATTCGCTTACTGTCTCCATGTGGCTCGGGACTGTACCCAACTAAAACCTGCTTACACGATTCAGTACAGCCGTGGTATGGTAGTAATCAAAGCAAAGTGGGAACTCACATAAGACAAATGATGATCTCAGGTCGACGAACTAAGTTGTACTCATGTCACCAGAGAGCTGCTATCTGACAATAGGTATAATACCATCTAGTATGTTCTCGACGAGTCCGTCCAGTGTAACTCATAACCCAATGAGCACATGTATAGAATCTTTGGTGACTAACTAACACCAATGGCTGTGAGACCGGCCATCGCCCCTCGTTGGGTCAAGAAACGTATACACCAGTCTACTCTGGAATATCGATGTCCAAACTCAATATTCCCACGACTAGAGACATTTAAGGATATGCTTATAGACTATCCAGTTCTCACAAGTGTGATCGCCACAATAACCTTAGTAATCAAGCAGGAATCTTAAGGGCTCTATCAACTTGTAATAATGATCCGTAATACCACATAATACATATACATGATGATAGAGATGGACCAGATAGCATACTATCATCTCGAGTAAGATCGTTCTACTCGTATAGGTCCTCTTTCAATCATCATAATCGTCTGCCTGTAATTATAATAATTGTCTTGAGAGCACTATAGCCAACACTTAATGCGAGTTGGACTCCTAATTTGGCCCAATTAAGCTTATTTTTTGCACAAAACCCACGTAGTCTCAACACACATGTTAAATAACACTTTTATTTAAATTAGTTGGCAAAAGATACTTAAATAATAGTGAAATAAATGCACAAAAATATGTTCATCAAATACCCTCACACATATCTTTTACTAGTACTCGAGCAAAACTAAGAAAAGAAAACCTGGTTAATTCCTAACTCATTTTCACAGTTATCGCGGTTGCACTTAGCACGTGCAACAAGCCGTTAAACCCCTAGATGGCCCTAATGGAGGAGTGTTGTGTCCTGGGGTTTTCAGAGAATTACAGCCACAAAATTCATGAAAAGAAGAAAAGAAAATAAATAAATAAGAAAATGATAAATAAGAAAAAGTGTTACAAAAGTATCTTGCCATTTTATAAAGGCCTAAGTTTTCTTGAGTTTTCATCCTAAAGTTTAGTCTCGTATCCAAAATTTCTATTATCTAAACTAACAACTTAATCCTATTTTTCAATCCGCCTTATTTATGATTTTCGATCCTACACACCTTCGTGATTGTGCAATAATCTTTTGATCTTGGAATTTCAATTCAAATTTTCTTATCTCCGCTAACTTTTCATCTCCTGAAAATGTACTAAAAAGAAAGAAAAATTTATTATTATTATTATTATTATTATTATTATTATTATTTTATTTCTTGTTTTGCACCTTTCAACGTGACATTTAATGATTTTTGAGGCACCAACAACCAGTTACTCGGTGTTTTACTCCAATATATTGTTTTATTAAGCTCTAAGTTGCCCATTATCGAGCTTTGGGTCAATGACTCAGAAACTAGATAGCTTTATGGCATTAGGTGTAGAAACACCCCTAAGATTTAATTACTCAAGTAAGCAAGGCCACAAAACAACACTTATTAATATTTTTCATTTTGACCCCTTTTCAAAATGAACATTTATGCTTCGTGAGGCACAAATGACCAGTCTACTTAACGGTTTTTTTATTTTTATAAAAAGACCGCACATTTTAAGATAGAAAAATCAACGGAAACTCACTTCACTCTTTTATCGTTCACTTCGATATTTCATATAATCCTATTCATTCCAAAATTAAAGACGTGTTTGTAGATTAAAATATGAACTCACTACAATCAAGCTCAAGATGGGTTTATTATTTGGACTTGGTCATTACTCATGATTTCAATACTTCCCCTTTAAATTGACTTTAACTTATTGGGTTTGGACTCAAAATCACTTATTTCTAAACAAACTAGCTCGATGTTAAGAAAAACTTCTTCCTTTATCTTTTTTCTTCTTTATCTCCATTTCTCTTTTCTTTTTGTAGTAAAACAATGAAAAGAACATTTAAAAAGAAAGAAAACCAAATAATATACAAACCCACCCCCACACTTAAGCTAGACACTGCCCCAAGTGTCTTCTTGTCCTAACCATTTTTTCGTTTTTTCCAATTCAATATCAAATAATTTTCATTATTTAATATAAGAACACAACTAAGGAAGGATAAACATAAATTATTAAAAATGAGAAACTTACTCCAAAAATTTCTCAAGAACCTCTCCTTTCTTGAATTCATCGATACTTTAAGCGCCAACCTGAATTGCTTCTCAATGTATAAAAGTAATTGATTTTGTGTAATGAAATGTGCAACATGATGTTTGATTTGAATGTGTGAAATTTGAGAACTGTGGTGATCTATTATATCCAAAAACATAAATAAATCATAATCGAATCGGACTTGCTCAAACGTCAGAATCAATAATTCAAAAATTACATCATTATAAAAATTTAACTAGTCATATTTATCAATATTTGTTATGAGTATTAACCATTCAAAAAATTTATTTAATTGTATGTAAGAATGGTTATATCCCAAACTAATGTGATAAACAGAAATTGAAAGTTGTGGATGATATGGTGCATAAACATGAAGATGAAGATTTTCCTTTTCATCTTTTTTCCGCACTAAAGCATCTCGATGTCATCTTATAGGATCAAATTCCGATGAATTCCATAGAAAATAAGGAATAGGGATATAAGAAGATTCAATCAGATTTTGGAATTATGAGGAGTTGTCGAAAAGAGAAGAAGAATCGTGTAGTGACTCATTAGAAGGTGTATTAATAAATGGTGGAATCACATAATCTTTTTTTAATAATGAGTTCAAGATGAGGTTCTGATTATGAAGCCAGAAAGGTTGCATAATCTAATTCATTTAAGAGAATGGATTCCTCTTTAAAAAGTTTCTCTAAATTATAACCCACAAACTCGTTTTTTTTAAAATTGGAGAAATGCGCTGATATAATTCTTCCAAAATTGTAGAATTTTCTTTGAAAAATTCACCCAAATCAAAGTCAAATGTTTTATCCTCCAACTCTTCTAGAAGCACAAAATTTTCATTATAAATTTCTTCAAACGATTCATCAAAGGGAAATGTTTCTTATATAGACTCTTCATCAATTTAATTGACTTGTATGATCAAGGGTTCAAAATTAGGCTCTCATGGAGTATTTGAAAGTTGAGAATCAAAGTCGTCTAACTCATTTATAAATCTAGGTTCCTTTATAGAATACTCATCAAAATCAAACATTTCTTCCTTCGACTTATCATTAAAAGCATTGATGTTAGGAATATGACCAAAAGAGTCATTACACTGGCTTCATAATTTGGCAATATTGAGATCAAGAATTGTAGGCTCTAACCTTGGTGGTTACTGAATACTATACTCCCCAAGATTAACTTTTTCCTCCTTAGACACTTCTTCAAAAAAAAATTGATAATTTCTTTCACTCCAATTATCTCGGAAGAATGTGTTTTGTGAATGTGGCTCGATCGAATCGTTAGGTCTGTCAATGTGGTATCAATTTCTAAACCGAATCTTAAACTTGTTAGGGAATTAGCAAATTAATTAGGTCCTTTTGAAACTTATTGTTTGACTCGAACTAACCCATTGATCCATAGGGTTTTAACTAGGTTGATTAGGAAAATTCCCCTCTTCCTTTTCACTAATTTGTGCAATTAACTGATCCATTTGATTTTCTAACCTAGCGAAAGTTTGAGTATTTTGTGCACAAGTTTGAATAAAAAATTCCAAATTTTTCTCTAAATGCCCTCATCTACATTAGTTGTGTTGGGATCAACTTGAATGGAGGACCGAACAAAAATTTCTAACCTATCTTTTGAAGTGAAAAACTGCTTATCATTCTTATCACAAAAATCGGGTATGGTGAAAGTAGGGTTCAATTGATTAATTGATCAGCTGGTTGTATGAAATTGGTTAGGTTTAAAGTATTTTTTTGGTTACCCTAACAAACTCTTCCAATGCTAGTTCTAAACTGGAAAACTGCGTATTACTCTTATCAGAAAAATCTAGTTGGTTGCACATTGGATTTGGTTGATTAAGGTGAGAATATAGACCTACTGCATGGTTTGGTATGGTTGAGATTGATTGTTATAGCTAAAGTTAGGAACATATTGGTTCGGTTGAAAATGATAGTTCAAGCTGAAGTTATGATTGTTTTGGTTCCAAGAAAAAATGGGATAATCTGGATCGTAAGCTGGAGCATATTTATCATTTCCAGGCCAATAATAAGTTGCATTTTCTTGATCATAACCTGAGGAACCAGTGAAATCGGATGTTATATTCATGTAATTAGGATTGATCTCATAATAATTGCCATTAGTAGATGAGAAGTTTATATTGGAAGGAGAGTTGTCCCAAGAAAAAATCAACTTTTTAATCCTAACTAAACATACTAAGCAATCAAATCCTAATAAAATAATCATAAACAATTGTATCCACCACGGGGCAACGTCATACACTGTTAGATTAGTTAACCAACGACAGAGCAGTCACAGTGCTTTTACGTTTATTATGCAAAAATAAATTTTATTATTATTTTTATTTGGCAGAAATAAAACTAAATAATTATATGAATATAACTATTAGACTTGGCTGTATGTAAAGAAATCCTGTAGAAAAACAGTGGAATTATTGGACATCCGAGAAGGATATAAAGCATAAGGCTTACAAAAAAAAATCTGGGAGCCAGATACCTCAAAATTTCAGCGGAAACCGTGATCAGACCCCAGAAATCGTTGGCCTTTCATCTCTGTTCTGCTCCAAACTTCTCTACCAGCTTCCTCCATGGTTGATTACCTATTTTCTACGATCTAAAACTCAACTAAAAAATTAACTTTTTCTAAAAAAAAAATAGCTCGAAGAATAAAAAAAACTAACTATTATCCGTTTTCCCCGGCAACGACGCCAAAAATTTGTTGAGAAAATTTTAATATCGCAAGCGCACGGTTTGTTGTTGAATGTGTTTACGGGTGTCGAATCCACAGGGAAAACGTTAACAGTTTAAATTCCTTATTCAATTAAGTTATGAAAAAGATCTAGATTAAAAACCTAAATTAAAAATCTAATTTTTTTAGAAAGAGAAACTTCGAGTAAGAGAAATATATCTAGATCGAATCTCCTAAATCTACTATATTTATAACATATTGGCTCTATTTCTTTTTAATTAACTAATGAATAATTATAAAAGATTAAGATTAAGCATGGATCAAATTGAATAACAATATTAACCTATCAAAGTCCATCATTTTATAATCATTAAAATTTGTATTTTTATTATACTAGATTTTAAACTATTTATCCTAATCTTGCATTCCCAAAGAATAGATTATAAGTTAGTTAATTTTATACTCTATCAAAATTACTACAAGAATTAAGAAAAACAATTGTAAAATCTAGATTCAATTAAGCACATCAAGAGATAAAATTAACACATTATTAAACATGTACAAGACCTTGGTTCATCGCCAAGATATAAATTGATTTAGCTATACATGATAGAAAGATAAGCAATGAATAAAAATAAAATACATAATTAAAAGTGCAGAAATTAAAAGAACATAAAAATAAAAATTTTATTAAATACTTACTAATTACATGGTCTTCCTCCTTAATCCCAATGAAAAGAAAACTAAAAAGACAATAAAATTTTGAGACTAAGAGAAGAGACGGCCTAAACAGAAAGCCTCAGTATATATTGATAGCATACGATATAATAAACAGAAACCCTAACCCTAATAAATCCAGGCCGCAAAAATTGAGATCCAACGGCCATAGAAAATCAGCTGAAACTAGGAAAATCCCCAGAATCAGTAGAACTTTCAAGGCCGATCGCGATGCGGTTTTTTGTGCGATCTCCAATATTTTATTCTGATTGTCTGATATCTAATTTGTTCTGATTAGTTTACCCGACCGCGAGTTGACGTGGGTTAGGTTGCTACTTTCCTAATTTGGCTCGGTATTTTGGTTTGCTTGATCTGCACATCTTCTTAATGCGAGTTGGACTCCTAATTTGGCCTGATTAAGTTTATTTTCGCATAAAACCCTGTATCTTTCAAGTAGTCTCAACACACACATGTTAAATAGCACTTTTATTTAAAATAGTTAGCAAAAGATATTGAAATAATGGTGAAATAAATACACAAAAATATGTTCATCAGCAGGTCTGCACAGTGAAGTGTTGAGAAAGAAAGTGATAGATGATAAGAGTAGTTAGAATGACGTATTGTCTGTTAGATACCATTTAGATGGAGGCTCCAAGAAAAATCGAGAAATCGCGAGAATGACAAGTCCTTTATTTGCAAAAAGAGCGGGCATTGGAAAAGGGATTGTCCGTAACGTAAGGAGAAAGGTAAGCAAATGTCTTCTGGTGCTACAGTTGCGATAGAGGGTTCGGATATGAGCAGTGATTGTTCGATTCTATCGGTATGTATGACTTCAGAAGCACATGGATTATGGATGTTGGATTCGGGGTGTTCGTTCTATGTGACTCTGAATCGGAGTTGGTTTGATGCGTACCATTCAGTTGATAGAGGCATGATCTTTATGGGGAACATTGAATTGAGTTGAGTTGTTGGGATTGGTACAATTCGGATCCGCATGTATGATGGGAGAGTTTGGACGTTGACTGATGTCAGGCATGTTTCAGATCTAAGGAGGAGCTTGATTTCTTTAGGCACTTTAGGTAGGATTAGTTGCAAGTGTGTGATCAATAGAGATTCCATGATGATTTCCAGGGATGCTCGTATTTTCATAAAGGTGAAAATGGTGAGAAACATGTATTTTCTTCAGGGATGGACAGTCGTAGGAGATATTGTTAGAGCTTCTACTTGTTCAGGTGATTCAGACTCTCTCAAGGTGTGGCGACTATGGTTGGGTCATATTGAAGAGGTGAGTTTGAAGAGACCTTAAAAGAGGTAGTTACTAGGAAGTATAGAGATCGGCATGAGAGATATTCAGGAAGACTGTGTTCAAGCGAAGAAAACATAGATGGTTCCAGCACCGCTTTGTTCCCGAGGTAGAGTTGACATCAGGATTCGTTTGTTGAAGACTTCTCGAGAAAGTTGTGGGTGTACGTTCTTAAGCTGAAGATCGACAACTTTGATATTTTCAGGAAAGATGTTATGGAGAAGCAATTCTGAAAGCACGTGAAGGTTCTTTGTTCCGATCATGGTGGAGGGTTTTGCAAGTCAGGGAGGATCGTGTATTAGTACACCACTTTTGATTCTAGGTATATTGGCGAAGCAGAGGAGATGGTTCGGACGTTGTTTGGAAAGAACATGTATTCACGGCTTACGGCTAAATTCCGAGGGAGTTTTGGGCGGAAGTTTTATCTACTGCCGAGTACCTCATCGATCGGTCATCATTGTCGGCGTTAGACATGATAATTTCTGAGGTATGGACTGGAGAAGCTGGGAATTACTCGGGGCTTCGTAGTTTTAGATGTGGAGCAAAAATGTACAGGTCGTGGTGTCCTGGTACTAAGGGTGGAGCAACCAGCCGACATTTGATTGTTGTTGAGTCTACGATGTCTTGGAGAAAAAAGACTCAAGCAGATGGTGAGCAGAGAATAAGGCTACCGAGCCATGTAGTGTTCGAGATTTCAATCCAGATTACAGGTACAAACGAGATGGTCGATACTTCGATTTAGGCGGAGACTCCGGTACAACCAGTTGTGCAAAGGCCTATAGGATTTAGGGGCATGGGAGAAGCTAAGGATGAGTCTCTGAGGATATGTGATCGGGAGTTCGACTGAAAGTATACATGGAAGATTCATGGCATGGATATTGTCATGGATGGGGAGTGGCGCACTTCGGATTGGCGTCATCATTAGGAACAACCAGCGAAAGGAACAAGAGGAGGTCGAGGACGGGTTACAGGGGTACGAATGCATTGCCAGGAAAACCAACGCTTCAAATTGTTATAGCGGCATCAACAAGGGAGGCAGGGTTGTTAACCGTCTTAGAGGAGGTTAAGAAGACTATGTATTTGCAGAGGTTGTTGTTTTTAGTGTTCCACAGGAGGTGAGAGAGTTCTTCTTAGAGGATGGGAAGACAGCTGTGGCCTTTATGAATGTTGGTACCCATGGGAATCAAATGGTTGCATTTACGTAGATAGTTCCGAATATCGAGTTCAAGCAGTGCTTGGACTTGCTCTGCCTAGTTGATTGATAAAGGCATGACGACGACGAAAGCAGGAGTCCAAGGTTTTCAAGAAAATGTCAAGATATGGGGAATTTGCATAAAGATGGAGATTGTTGATTTTTGATGGAAATTCCCAAAACCTAAATCAAGTCCTAGCCGGTTTAGAAATTGATTCCACATTTAGAAAGATTTGGAAAGACAAATTTGGTTTGGATTTGGCAAGTATTTTGGAAAGATTTTTTGCTGCCTAATTAGGGCTCTTAAACCAAGTCTTTCTAGGTCTTTCATGTAGGATATAAATATAAAGCTAAATAGCCTAGGATTTTTAGAAGTGGGTTGCCAATGTTTCTCTACAATTAAAAGAGGGCAGTCGTAAAACCAGGAGAGAGAAAGGAGAGGTTTTATTAGGATTAGAAGAATACTTGTATTGGGCGATGATTGTGGAGGGCAGTCCTCGTATAATTGTTTCTTGATAGTGGAAGTTTTATCGTCGGATTGCAAGATTAGGTGCAGTTTCACCGAACCTGGATAAAATCTTGAGTTTGTGTTGTTTGGTGTGTGCTTCTGATAACTTGCGTTGTTTTGGTTGATTATTCGGTTAGTCTTTTAGATAGTTTCGATTCACACGATCCTGATGGATTTTCCGCTACTATTCTTGGTGCGGTTTATGATTCATTCGAGGATCATAGATATAGAAATTACAAAACACACACACACAAACATATATATAAAAGCTCACTAAACCCTCAATTCGTTTGGCCATATCCTAGAAATCTCCTAAAAAGTTTGATTGGCACAGAAAATCCCCTAAGATAACGGTGACCGGTTAACGTTGTTAAGTAGATGGTAAAATAACGATTTTACCTTTTTAATAAACATATTTAATTAAATTACTAATTAATTATATTAATTTTATATTAAATTATTAATTAATATCTAAATATTTTGTCAGGTAGGTTTTGGAGAAGGAGTGTGGTCGGAGGAAGGTGACGAGGGAACGAGGATGGTCGGAGGAAGAGGAAATGATGGGCCATTGGGAGATGGAGGAAGAAGGAGGAGCAGAAGGTGATGATGATGATGATGATGGAGTTGGTAGAAAGTGATAGGTTGTGGAGCCGCTGGGGGGACAAGGAGGATAGTTGAGGTCAAAGAGGCGAGAGACGGCCGTAAGGATATGGAAGGTTAGGGAGGCGGTGGGAAGAAAGAGGGGGGAGGAGGGAGGTTAGGGTTAGGGCTAGAGGAGGAGGAAAAGAGGGAGGTGGCAGCGGTAGGAATGAGAGCCGCGGCGGCGCCGTCTGAAGTGGCGGTGCTGGAGGTGGCTAAGGCGCCAAACACAGCCTAGAGTTTAAGGGTTTTTTCCCCTCAAATTAGTTAGAGTTGGATGTGAAAGAGGAGGAAGATGGTATTTTGGGAAATTATGTATTTTTTTTGCTGATTTGGCAGTTGGTTGACATGATGTTGATGTTCCGTGATGATATGTCGCCGATATCTTTCGGAGTTTTCAGGGATACGGCCAAACAAATTGGGGGTTTATTGAATTTTAGCCATTTATATAGCTGAAAAATGATATCATCGATCGTGTGTGATAGAGCTGTAGGAATCTTATGAAAATTGATACGTAGAATATGCGTGACATGCAGATCACGGTGTACAGTCTGGATCAGTGAAATACACGGGGGGTAGGGTGTTATAGAGTATGTCTTATTTATCTCACATAAGAAAGTGTCTCAGAGGATCATTACCCTTTCTCTCTCTCTCTCTCTATATATATATATAAACTTGGCCCATTTTGCTGTAGGGTAAGCACGTTTTATTAATACGAGAAACATCAAGTGGGACAAGGGATTCTTATCGAATAGTTAAGTTGTTTAATTACAATAACTTCAACGGATATTCTTGTCGTTCTATATTAGCTTTTCGGCACATACAACGCACATATTAAATTCATAAAGGATTTCAGAAAATTTTTAAAAATTGTTAATTTTCTTTTGTGCTTTATATATAACCACGTGCTTTATTGCTTTAATTTGATGTTAATTTATTAGTCTAAAATTTTTTGAGGGATTTGAAAGTTTTGATATATATGGTTTTTATAAATATTTTTTCTCAAAATTACGAGAATTTTTCTTACCAGATGTCAACATGATAATCAAATTGGCCATTTCACTTTGAAGACGCTTTGCATTTGGCATTAAAATAATAATGATGTATAGTATAATTTGTGAAGTGAAATTAGAGGATTGATTTCTTATGAAATCCTTGCCTCTCTCCTTTCTGCATTAAAATAGGAAAAATTTAGGCTTTAAAATAGTAGAAAAGAGATAATAGAGATAGAAATCTTTCAATTCAGTTTTATTATTTAATTCTTTTATCTTTTAAAATGTCTCCTATTAATATATGAGACATTGTTATACCTAATTGAGACACTGGATTTCTCTACACCATAGGATTAGGGGATTTTGTAACTGTTAAAGATTTCAAAAGTAAACTATTTTATTTGAATTTAAATGGTAGAGATTTGAATCACACTGGATGATGTGGCATTTTAGCAAAACATGTTAGCCAAGTTAGAAATTCTAATTATAACCATCTCAAGAAGTGTGGTTATAAAAGTAGAGATAGAAGAGAAGTAGAAATATTATTATGTTTAGTTATGCTTTAATAGGTGAGTTTATGAGAGTTGAGAGAGCTTATTGGAATTGTTTATTGTTGATTAAGTTATAAATCGAAATAACTGGTATCATGATAGCATGATTTGGGCTCGGGTTGGTTCATAGTTGTTTATCGCTTCGTGCTTAAGCCTATATATATGAGGCTATGTTTAGGTCTTGAAGCAATTATGAGTGATTAGGGCCCGTGGGTTCCTTATTCTCTCGGCTATCTGAATGACGGCAAAGATCCGGCCAAGAAATATAGAAGATTAACCATTTGGTAAATCATTTGTAAGTCATTTATTAATGCTTGTAGGCGTTCTAGTTTCTGCTGCCTATATTTGATTTGAAGTTAGACTCGTATTTAGCATCAGATCCATTTGTTTATTTAAGTTTCTTATCACGGGTGATGATGAGGGGAATCTAACTTTAGCTTTTTCTATACAACAAAGCTTTTTTTATACAAAAATGCTTGGCATTAAATTCTTTAACTGATTTACTCATAAACCCATATAGTTTCTGTTATGATGATATATGATGTAATGGACGGCAATGATATATTCGAAGAATATTTATAATAAATTATGATACCTATATAAAATGGTGATGAGTTAGGATTTACCTACCATCACAATTCTCCTCTCTAACATGGTATCAGAGCCTAACCCTATCACCTATCCATCACCCCCTCTTCACCATCAACCACCCCTCACCTCTGATCACTTCCTATCTCCATCACCATGCTGCCTCCTCACGTCTTCGACAACGCCCTTTGATACATCCTTTGTCTCCTCCTGTCATCGCTCCTCACTCAGCTGCCCCCACGACCCTCGCCTCCTGATCCGTGTCCATGCGCTGGCCCTCGTCCTCGCCCTCGAAGCTCTCATCCTCGCCCATGAAGCCGCAGCCCTCTTCCTTGACGTCCTCCTCGTGTTGACCGCAGTCCTCATCCAAGCCTTCGATCTATGTTGAAGATCAATCAGTGTTGGTGATCGCTTGATTGATGCTGCCATGTGTTGGTGATCGCTTGATTGATGATGCCCTCCTCTTCCTCATTCTCAATTGACAACTGATGCAGCCCTTCTCTCCTTCCTTCTTCTCGATCTCGAGATCAATCCAAGAGAACTTTGATCTCGAGGTCGCTCAGGTGAACCGAGCTCAAATCTGATTGTTTTTTTTTTAAAAAAGGAAGAAAAGGAGGAAAAGAAAGAGTAGAACCCAGTAATTGTCTTCTATTTTTGACGAGATTCAAAATGATGTTGGTGCATTGATTGAGATGGTGTCGTTGTTTCACGTTGTTTCATTGGCAGTGTTGATCATTTTAGATGTCGTATTGGTTGATATTACCCGTTTGCTTCGGGTGGTGTGTTAATTTGTTTGCTATCACCTTTCAATGTGTTTGTGGTTGTTGTTGCTGTTACCATTCAAGATGTTTGTTTTTTGTGGTAGCTTATGTTGTTTGAAGAGGGGTTGTACACTGTTTTGTCGTTGCTAGTGATTGTTGTGATTTAATGGCCGATTTCGATAACTCATCAAAGGAAAGGAAGTTTACAACCCTATCATGGCTCCAACACACACTTCTAAGATGGTTGCATCTGATTCATCCTCTTCAGGTTTTACAGAAGAGGAGATATATTAAAGCTCAGGAATCTTCTCTCTTGAGCTTTTGCTTTCTCTTTGAGGTCATATTCTTCCATCATAGTTACGGCCAAAGGTGAAGGCAATAATAGTCTTCTTTCATCAGCTTCTCCTACCACGTCTTGGATTATAGATTCAAATGCATCAGATCATATGACTAGGAAATCAGATGTATTCACTTAATTGTCTTTTATTTCATGTAGTAGTCCTATTACTGTGGCAAATGGTTCCACCTCTAAGTTTTAAAGTGTTGGTTCTACCCTTCTCACTCCATCTTTATCTATAACTTCAGTACTATATGTGCCGAAATTTCCTTTTAGCTTACTATCTGTTAGCAAACTTGTGCATTCATTAAATTGTTCGGTAACATTTTCTCCATCTGGTTGTGTAATGCAGAATTTGGAGACGAAAGAGATAATTTGTTCAGGGTATGAACGTGGAGGCTTGTACTATCTGGATAGACATATACCTACAGTTTGTTCTACCACTGCAGCTCTACTTGAGGTTCATTGTAGATTAGGTCATCCATATTTAGAAAATTTTAAAAAACTTGTTTCTTCCCTTAGTCATTTGTCTACTCTTAAGTGTGAGTCTTGTGAAATGGGAAATTATCACTGTGCTTCTTCTCCTTCTAGACTTAATAATAGGGTGACCAATTTATTTGAGATTGTACATTCTGATATATGGGGTTCATGTTTTATTGTATCCAACCGTGGATACCGTTATTTTATGACTTTTATCAATGATTTCTCTAGAGTGACGTGGTTGTATCTTTTGAAATCGAGATCTGAAGTGTTCACTATTTTTAAATCCTTTTGCACTGAAATTAAAAATCAATTTGGTAACTCTATTAAAATTTTACGAACTGATAATGCCAAAGAATACTTTGGCTCAGATTTTCGGCAATTCTTAGATTCCTTCGGTATTGTTCATCAATTCTCATGTCCTTACACACCTCAACAAAATAGGATATCCGAGAGAGAAAAAATAGGCACTTGTTAGAGGTCACATGCACTCTATTGATTCATATGCAAGTCCCAAAACCTTTTTGGGACGATGTTGTGCTTACTGCATCTTATTTAATTAATCGCATGCCGAGTTCTATTTTGAATGGACAGATACCCTATTCTGTTCTATTTTCCTCTAGGCCATCATTTCCTTTACCTCTAAGAGTGTTTGTGTGCACCGGCTTTGTTCATGACCATCGTCCCAGCGTATCCGAACTTGATCCAAATTCTCTTCAATATGCTTTTCTCCGATATTCTCGAGATAAAAAGGGTTACAGGTGCTATAGTAAAGAGTTAGATAGAGTGTTCATATCGGCGGATGTCACTTTTCATGAGAACACTTCATATTTTTTCTCTACCTATTCTTCTCCATCTGTCCATGAGGATTTTCCTATCGATGAGTTTGATGTTTTAGCTACCCATCCACTCCTGTTGCAATCGAACCTTCGGTGGACCAAACCAAGGAATTAATGCAAGAACAGGTTACTCAGCTGTATACCAAACGGGTATAACAGCCTCCAGCTCTAGCCAAGTTGCCACCGGTCATCTCTTCAACTTTATATCTGGATCCCTCTGAGATAGATATTCCCACTCCAGCCAAGTTGCCACCGGTTACCCCTCCAACTCCAGATCCAGATCCCATTGAGTTAGATGTTCCTTTCGCTTTTAGGAAAGGTACTCATACCATTACTCCTAGATATCCCACCAGTGAGTATGTCACATATGCACAATTGTCTCATTTATATCGTGCATTCATTTCATTCATAAATTCTCACTCTCTTTCCTGTTCAGTATCTGATATACTGGATAATTCTGGTTGAAAGAGAACAATGGAGGAGGAAATGCTAGCATTACATCTTAATGACACATGGGATCTTACTCATCTTCATGTTGGAAAGAAGGCAGTTGGTTACCGGTGGGTATATACTATGAAGTTGAAACCTGATGACTCTCTTGCTCGACTGAAAACTCGTTTGGTGGCGAAAAGATACTCGCAGACTTATAGGGTCTATTATGATGAGACTTTCTCTCCCGTGGCCAAGATAACCTCCGTTCGCATCTTTTTTATCGCTGGCTGCCACGTATCATTGGCCTTTACATTAGCTTGATGTGGAGAATGCATTTCTACATGATACCTTGCAGGAAGAAATATATATGGAGTAAACGTCTGGCTTTGTTGCCAAGGAAAGTCTAGGCATGTTTGCAAGCTCAAGAGGTCGTTGTATGGACCCAAACAGTCTCCGCGTGCATGGTTTAGGAGACTGCCAGATATTGTTAGGATTTTGGTTTATGAAGATCCAATAATGATCATTCGGTTTTCTATCGGCATTGCTGTGGAAAGAGGATCCTTATGGTTTTCTGTATGGATGATATTGTTATTACAAAAGATAATGAGAGAGGGATTTCTGACTTGAAGGCTCATCTTCAGAAGCAATTTTGCACCAAAGACCTAAGAGAGTTGAAATGCTTTCTAGGCATTGAGGTGTCGGCGTTACCAAAGGAAGGGACTTTCTCCACTCAATGAAAATATATGCTTGAATACTCTCAGAGGCCGGTATGTCTATTTGTAGGCCAATCGACTCTCTTATGGACCCAAATGTGAAGCTTTTTGTGGGTCAGAGGGAGCCTGTTTCTTAGCAAACTTAACTACCTGGCCATCACTCGTCCAGAAATATAGCCTTTCCGGTCAGTGTAATGAGCCAGTTTATGTCTGATCCTCGCGAAGCTCACCTTGATGCAGCCCTCCATATTTTGAGGTACATAATGAGTGCACCAGGGAAACGCTATAGGAACTCTAAGGTCACATGTTTCATGGATGTAGGTTGGACAGGGTCTTCTAACGATAGGAGGTCGACTACTGGTTTCTATGTGTTTGTTGGAGGGGACTTGGTTTCTTGGAAAAACAAGAAACAAAGCGTAGTCTCTCGATCCAGCACAGAGCTATAGATAACACCACGAGTGAGTTGGTGTGGATTGTTTTCTATTTACATAGCTTGGATACGGTTCTGTTGCACCTATGAATCTCTACTGTGACAATAAGGCTACGATCTATATTGCAAACAACTCTTTTTTCCATATACGGATGAAGCACATTGAACTTGATTGTCACTTCCTTCGTGAAAGGTCGAGAAAGGAGCCATTGATATGATCCATGTGAAATCGGAGAACCAACTTACTGATTTGTTCACTAAGCCTCTTGGGAAAACTCGTGTATATTTTATTTGTAACAAATTGAGCATGTGTGATGTATATTTTCCAACCTGAGGGGTGGTGGTGTTATGATGCTATATGATATAATGGACGGTCATGATATATTCAGAAAATATTTATAATAAATTATGATACTTATATAAAGTGGTGATCGGTTAGGATTCCCTACCATCACAATTCTCACTTCTACAATAAGGGGTTGCCCCTACGGATTAATCCATAGGGCCATCGGTTTGTCCCTACAGTGTCCTACGGATTAATTAAGAAATATTAAAATGTAATCATTAATTTGACCCTACGGAGCCGCAAAAGAAGGTCCTACGGATTAATCCGTAGGGACATCAAAGGCTTATTTATAAAAAAAAAATTGCAGAAATTTCCTCTTCGTTTCCAAAATTTCCCAACTCCCTTCTGCGCGCGTCTCCTCACCACCACACCCGCGTGCGCCTCCTCATCGCATGTACACCATCGTCGACTTTCTCGTCGACACCATATCCCGCGAGCTCCGGCAGTGGAATCTCCGATAGTGGAATCATCGTCGACTTCCACGTCTCGTCGACAGTGGAACCTTCGGCCTCCTCCACCTCGTCGACAGTAAAATCGCTGGCAAAACTACTATTAGGTGAGTTAATTTTAATTTTTAACTTATAATTATACTTTTATTTGTGTTATTGTTGATTTTAGGGTTACTATTAGGGCTTAGAATTAGTGTTCGGTATAGGGTTAGGGTTAGGGTTAGGGTTAGGGTTAATTAAGTAGAGTTAGGGTTGGGGTTAGGTTAGTTTGGGTTAATTAGGTAGGGTTAGGTTTAGGGTTGGTTTGGGTTAATTAGGTAAAATAGGGTTGGTGATGATTAGGGCTAGGGTTTGGGTTAACTAGATTAATTAGGGTTAATTTTGGTTAGTGCTAGAGTTAATTCGTGTTGGGGTTTGGGTGATGATTAGGGCTAGGTTAATTTGGGTTAGGGTTTGATCTAGGGTTAATTTGGGTTAATTAGGTAAAATAGATTGTATTTATGTTAGGGTGTTGATTAGGGTTAATTTAGGTTAATTGGGTTAATTAGTGATAATTTGAAGGGCTAGGGTGTTTATTAGGGTTAATTTGGGTTAATTGGGTTAATTAGGGATAATTTGAGTTAGGGTAATGATTAGGGTTAATTAGGTTAATTTGGGTTAATTGGGGTTAGGGTTTACGATGCACTAGTTCCTTCAGTAGGATACTCGATGATAACGTAAACGTACAACTTTACCGTAAACATAAAAAAAAACTTATCCTAAACTAAAAACTTTGAACCCTAAGTAACAAAACGTAAACGTAAAACCTATTCATGTTAAATGTTCAAGTTAAAACCAATATATGATAATCGATGATAATATAAAATTTTCATATTATCATCGATACTCGTATGTGAAAATCAAAGCGCGACTTAGTCCCCGTCTATCGGTTAACATACGTTCGATATTCGTCATGACATAGAACTATACGAAGGTTGTTAAATATCGGACGATATACTTCGGTACTAACAACCGTCGTGTAGTCTATGTGACGAGAAGATTCGATCGTATGATAACCGATAGATTTGTCTAGTGTGGACAAGTTATGAATGTATAAAGCAAACACTTGCATTCACTTGTATTTTCATTCGTTTCGAGTTATTTCGTCGGTACTTTTCCACTGGTTCTCCGTGTACAAAGATAGATTAGATGTTCATTTCAACGTTGTTTCACAGTATTGAAATGATTATCTTTTCTATTACAGTATACTCGAAGAACAGCGGGGAGATACTGCCAAAATTTACTCAAAACGGATGAAAGCACAAGTGAATGGGTGTCTGCTCTATACATTCTTAATAGGATAGAAACCTTACCCCCGATAGCCGAAACACATACATACAACACAAATACATAACAAACGCACACACAAAGCACATACACACTAACAACCCTATACTTAAGCGAAATTATAAATTGAAACACACATACACATAATACAACTCATACTTGGGTATCTTCAAATCTAACTTTGTTTATCGATAATTTATTTCTTTCAACGACAAAGTTGCATCTACGGATTTTTTTCTTTGTCAATAATCATCCCGTTCTTAGATTTCTCAATATAGTCATCATAACCTACAATTTATATATTATACAGTCTAACATGGCCCATGAGTATATCAGAGTTAAAGACTGGATGTATGTGAATTGGAAACAACGTATGCAACCTAAGTTTGTCGCAGGAATTGCTGCTTTCATTGAATTTACACGCTCACATAATAAGATCGTGTTAGAGAAGATTCTTTGCCCATACGATAGATGTGGGATTAAGTATTGGCAGATGGTAGAATTCGTAGAGCTTCATATTATTAAACATGGTTTTACTATATTTTATACAACTTGGTTATATCACGGGGAAGGAGAAGAAGAAGACCATAATGTGGCAGAAGACAGTAATGCAGAAGAAGAAGAAGACGGTAACTTCTTTCCAGGAGAAGAAATGGAGGATATGGTAGAGTGTCACGCCCCGCTTCCCAGAGTGCGCTAAGATCGGCACATGACAGAGCCAACCATGTTACCCGTGGCTAGGAAACATCCCTCCACAATCACATTACGGCTGTCTATAAGATATCAAGAACAGTAGAAATAAAATAAACTATCTAGTACATGTCCATATGCCAGAATAAACGAGTCAAGAAATAATATGCGGAAGCAATAAATCCAATAAACAATAACAATCTGGAATGTACGTCGCAAATACGGGCTCACATCAGGAAATGAAAGTACGGAAATAAACTAAACTAAACTAGATACTAACAGGATCCTCACTGCTCGGCCTGTTGGCTGAAATACTCCTGAACGGCCTGCGACAGAGATAGAGGGTCTGGGCCATGCAAAAACCCAGACGTCAGTGCGTCATAATATCAAACAATAAAATATAATCAGGAGGTAACAAGATATGCAGGCATGAGCATGAACAGTGATGAGTGTATAACAGTAACATGAATATGGAACAGTGAAGTGTATCAGTGTATGCGACGTGCGGTGAATAACTATGCTACTGGATTAGTTACTCTCAAGTCTTTGAAATCAATTTAATAAATCGTCGATGTAACTCAATAGTATCCCGTGCATGCCCGGGACCACGGTCAAGACTCTCGGGCTGAATCAGAGACGTGCCGCTAGGCAGTAAACAAGTAACATGTACAGATGAATGATGTCGGCAGCATCATCCCAGGGCTGGCCTAGCCCGTAAAACTGATCAGTATAAGCATCGAACTGTCGAGTTACAAGTCAGGTTTCATCATTGATTTCCCCATACCCCCAAGTTATGTGTTCAAGTCAGGTATTGATAAATCTGGAGCTAATACCAACACAGGATCAAGCAGGTATAGGTTTTTCTATACAGACAACAGGATATGTCCATCGGGACAACATATCAGGATTGTCGGCATTAAAAACATAATCAGGTAACATGTCTAGTAGTGATATATCAGGTCATGTCAGGTAGTGTACATATGTATCAAGTGGGTGCCCAACAGTAAAACATAGCAAGTATCGAATCATGGTAAAGGTACAGATGTACGGTGAAAGTATGGATGCACAAATATCTATCAGGGGTTATGATTTGGAGAGATTTTTATAGATCAAAAATATAATTACCGCAATCAAGAACGGCGTCGCTTTGCAGCTAGCCGGTGAGTACGGGTCGGTCCACAGAGATGTTGTGAATTTCCTAATCGCTCAAACAAGTTAATTCCTATGGGTGTTTGGATTGATTTATTAAATATAAAAACTAAATCTATCTATACTAAGATTATCTAGATCTAAATCTTGCTAGGGTTAGGTTTAGGGTAGGTTTGGAAATTTAAATAAATCTCAACGCTTTCTATACCCAAATTAGGATTTAAGAGGAGTTATGGTAATTATCAATAAAAGGGATTAGATCCGTTCGGGAAGATGTTTCTTCCTCTAGGTTCTTGTCCCTCCTTTATTGATCCTTACTCTAACCTCCATGGAAAACACGCTCAACCAGGACTTTATACTACGGTATCACCGCTACCTCATGGGATAGGGTGCCGTAGGGAGCGGTGTGTGCATGTATGCATGGAGTTCTATGAAAAAGTATGATGGGCAAGAAAGGGATGAGAGATCTCATCTCTCAAAAGCCTTCCCCAAAACTAACCCTAACAAGCGAGGAGACTACTCGCTCATTAGGGAATTGAAGAACATTTATCTAAGGCAAGGAATTAAATCTAAACTAGAGCAATTAAATAAAACTACTTACAGATGGCTCTCTCCAAACATTTACACAGGGTTGTCAGATCTGAATAGATGATATGAAAAGAGGCACCGATGCTCTCCAAAAGAAATCTGAATTTTATTAATGAAAGGAGGCATACCCTAATACAAGAAATTGGGCTTCTATTTATAGGACATAGAAAACCCTAGGTTTACAATTGCCGCATGTCTGCATTTACCAAAACATCCCTAGGTTCACTAGTCAGAGCCGCATTCCATTTTGGTAAAAAAATTCTTCAACTGTGGGCTCTGGATAGCCGCGGAACCGCGGCCGCAGCAAGGGTTGGGCCGCGGTTCCGCGGCCCAATGGTGCGCTTGGCTTCTGAAATTTTGTGTTCTGGTTCTGGGCCTTTTGGGCTTCTTACTTCTTTGGTTATTTCTTTAAAATAGTTTCTGGTTCTCTTCCAGATTTTCCAGTGAATAATTGTGGTGGACTTTAACCGTGGCTTCGCGATCTTGGACCTTGCATTGCCTTGTACTTTGTAAACTGATCTTCTGTGTAGGCTTGATCAAGATCCTTCTATTTGTTGATTGTAGTCCCACTTTTGCATCATCTTTTATCTTTTTCACTGTTTTAGATCCAAGAACCTGTAACCTGTACTATGTAGCAGACATGGGTCAAAAACACCTGTTTATTTGTAAAAAAAATAAGAATGGGGAATATAATAATGCAATATTATGGTATGAACAAATACCCCCAAACTTATCTTTTGCTCGTCCTCGAGCAAACCTAGTTTTATTCTCAACAAAATACCTAACCTCACTTTCACATGGAAACGCGATTGCACTGAGCTCGTGCAACAAGCCGTTAAACCTCTAGGTGTCCCTAGTAGGAGGAGTGTTGTCTTCTGAGGGTTTTCAGCGGATACTACCCACAAAATCCTATCAATTTGGCCCATTAACTCTTATTCTCCAATTAGGTTTTCTAACAATGAATTCTATTATTTTCGACTCGTAAATTATTCACCCATATTCTTCACACTTCCTCATCATTTAACTTAAGATTATATATGTTCTGCAGACCTACTTAGCTTTCGGCATCTCTTAAGTTTTCCTTCTAGGGTTCCATCTCCACTTAGGAATTTTTATCAACTCTATTAAAGATACAAGTTCTATTCTTCACTCCTTTCTCTCATCTAAACTCCAATCACATATCCCTACGTGTGTGTATAGATCACCCCTACACTTGGAAATTCAAATCAAGCAATCATACTCTTGTCCGTTGTCCAAAGTACTTATTAATTGGTGAATTTTTGAATGAATTTTGCTTACACATCTTTCATACGACCGTTAATACTTCTTGAGGTACCAACGACCGATTACAAAATGCGTTTGCACTTTAAAGCGTACTTCCTAGTCTTATAACACCCAAGGCTTTTTAGCAGTGACTCCCAAACCAGTTGGTCTAAGGCACTAGGTGATGAAGCATCCTCGCTAAATATTTTTTCTATTTTTTTAGCCTTAAGTAATTACAAAAACCAGTGTTTATTTTTTTTCTTTATTCACACTTGTATTTTATTTTATTTTGTTCGTACAAAGGACTTTAGACAAGAGCATTTCAAGGTCTCTTCTACTATTCCAAGTTTCAAGGTGTGTGATTGTGCAAATTGTAGGGTATACATTTTCAGAATGTTTACTTAAGCTAGGAATTATTTTTCAAACTTATACTCTAATAAAAATATCAATACTTTTCCTTTATTTTGACTTAGCCCAAGAAGTGAACTCAAAATTTGCCTATTTCTAAATAAACTACAAAGACATATACTTTCTACTGTTAAATTTTAAGAAAGATTATTTTTAGGGTTTTTAATTTACTAAGTCTAAGATCTAGTTTTTCCTAGCTAGTTAACCTATTTGTCAAACTCAAATCAAATAAGGCCAAAATTGAATAAATTAATTTTTATAATTTTTTAAAATTTTTCAATTTTTATGGGTTTTAAAATAAGTATGCAAATGCAGAAATATACATATGAATGCGAAGGAAGAAAGCTTACCAAGCATACCCCCAAACTTAAACTTGACAGTGTCTTCACTGTCATGCCACACCAAGAGGGTCAAAATGTCGGCACTCCCCTGTTTATTTATTTATAGGATTTTTTTATTTTTATTTTTTATTGTTAAAAATAAAAACAAAATATATATACAACAAGGTTCCCCCCAAACTTAAGTGAGACAGCGTTAAAGTTCAGAATTAGGGAAAAGAAAAATCAAACTATACAAGGCCTTACACAGACCAAAAGTTAGCACCAACCATTCAAAAATCTTATCGTGATAAAGGTAGAGTTGGTGAAAGAATGGAGTGTAAAGAAAAGAAATGAGAAGCACTCGAGACCGTGTGGAGGTAGAAACGGTATATGGTCTCGGTGGAGGAGAATAATGACGGAAGGGAAAAAGAAATGGTAGTGGTTCTACTTCTTCGAGTGGAGGTTGATTAATCACAAAATCCGTATCGTTTAAGAATGCGAGTTCGTCGGCGAAAATATCTTCGAAACTTTCATCGAAGGTCCAATCGAAAATCATCGAACTCAAAATATCGGATTGTGATTTATCAACACTCGGTATCATTAAAGGAAGATTGGAAGAACCAAAGAAAGTGGGAATACGAACTTGAGGGTGGGGATGGAGCGTATAAATTAGCACAAGTTGTAATGACTGATGTGTAGAAAGCGATTGTGCTAATCTATCAACCCGCAGAAAAATGAGATTAACTCCCTCAAGATTCGTGAGCAAACATGGGTACGTCGAACTTGGTATTGGAGATGAAATCGTAACGGTCTCTTGCATAGTCGGAACGATAGGAAGGACGAAAGGGAGTGAATTAGGGATAGTCTCATTCTCACCGTAGTAAACTGTCTCGAATTTGAAAGATTCCATCAATGGTTCGAAACGACTGTGAGCAACCGAGTCTGATGATGCAACTAACTCATCTGAAAATTCAAAGGACTCAAACTCGGGCGGTGAGTCTTCAACATCGTCCGAAAAAGTGAAACACTCGTAAGTGTTATCGGCTGTGAGAACTGTGTCAGATTTAAAGGAAAATTTTTCAAGCTCACAGTGTTCAAGCGTGATCTTTTGTGTGGTCGAAACGATGGAAAGGAGGGAGGGTGATATAACAGTTAAAGGTTCAGGAGGATGAATTGGAAAATCCGACATATAAAAAAAAAATGGTCCAACCTCAATATTATCCTCACTACTCTCCTTAATACTATCCTCATAATTCTCCTCAATATTTAGCCTATCCATGCCATTATCATCAAAATCAAGACACGTATGAAGTTCGGGAGAAACATTTAATGACTCGGGATGATGAATTGGACATAAAATTTCAATCAAATCGACGGGTTCATCATCCGAAATATTCCTGGCGTCTAAATCCTCAATCAAGTGAAAATCAGTTTTTTCTGACACCTCATCAAAAGCATGGATATTTATCAATTTAGGTTCTAGAGTGGAGGTGTAAAGTTCAAAAGGATTAGGTGTGGTTTCACTCGAAAGGGATTCTTCACAATCTGGCAAATCAAGCACTACAAAGTCACACAACTCTTTAGATGTTTTATTTTCAACTTGTGAATCATTTGGGACAATCGATAGAAAACCGGAGTTATGGGCCTCAATTGGGTATGGGTAGGTTTGATTTGAAAGAGTGTAGAACTCACTCGCTCCTCTCAAATTCTCACTCTGTCCAACCGCCTCCTCATACATTGGAAAATTTGGAGTTAGTTGGAAACTAGCTGCCGGTTCACTAGGTTGCATAAGGGCGGCAATAGACGCATCCACATTCCTAATCATTTTGTTTGTTGCTGAAATATAAGCTTCCAACGACTGTTCCAAACTAGACATGGGTTGTGAAGGTTTTCGGTAAAAGATTCGAATTTGTTTGGATACGTGAAACTCCCAACTGGCTGTGTAGAAGCAATGTTTAGTGAAGGAGGGAAAGTCGGGTAGGACTGGTAGGAATTGGATGGTTGGACAGGAGTAGGATCAACATTTGGATAAAAAGGTGAATGGACTTGTTGATCCCTATAATTGGATGTGTGGAGAAGAGTGAAAGATCGGCTATGCGATTGTGCAATATGCTCAGCAATAGACATCGGTTTAGGAGTTACAATAGGACTTGAAAAAGTGGTATCAACAGAAGAAGGTGGTGAAGGTTGACATGGTTGACACAAAGTGGGTTGCAACGTCGAACTGTTTCTCCTAGACGCTTCTATTTGATCTTTCAGAGAAATTTTGGGCATGGATGGATCTTCCTTAAATCGACCAAAACAATTGACGTACGAGGCAAAGTTAGGTTCGGGATACCAAAGTTCGGCAAGAGATTTGCGTTGTGGGGTACCCATGATATAAGAATGAGAAGAGAAAGAAGATTGGGGTGCACGGATTTCTTAGCGACAAAAGTTGCAAGTCTTTTATAAAAATATTTTCCTTTTTTCTTTTTCTCTTTATTAGGAATTTTTTTTTTGCAAAAAAAAGATTAAAGGTATGCAAAACAGAAAAGATTTCTTGCAATCAATTTTTATTTTAAGCGCGGCGCAGAGAATCCTGCACAAGATTTATTATTTGGAAGGGGGAAGATTTTTAAAGCGCACAGAATCCTGCAGGAACTTTTAGAAAAGATATATCGAGATTTCCAGAGCAAGAACAGAGGAGCTTACAGTGCAATTTTCTCCAGATGATGTCACCTCGGCGCCGCCAATCCGCGGCCAAAGGCTGGTTCCCACCGCGGTTCCGCGGCGGGGGAGTCGACACGAGTCCGAAGAAAATTTTGCACGTGCTGAATCAACAAGGCGGCGGCGGTTCCGCGATCCGAAGTGGGTTTGCGCAGCGGAAGGGCGGCGTTAAGTGCGGTTCAGTGCTCCAAATTTTTTCTGCTCATTGACTGTTGTAATCTTCTGTTGTTAGGATCGTCTATTTGCTGTTTTTAGCTATGTAGATTTCCAGATCCGAATTTGTTCGTAGATCCTGCAAAATTCTCACAAAAATACTCTTCACAAAATACAAAGATGATAAATTTTTATATTTTTTATGATTTTTCAGTTTTTATGATTTTTTAATTTTATATTAACCCGAAATTGCAAATGGGAAATAACACGCCATCCCCAGCAACGGCGCCATTTGATTTGGAGAGATTTTTATAGATCAAAAATATAATTACCGCAATCAAGAACGGCGTCGCTTTGCAGCTAGCCGGTGAGTACGGGTCGGTCCACAGGGATGTTGTGAATTTCCTAATCGCTCAAACGAGTTAATTCCTATGGGTGTTCGGATTGATTTATTAAATCTAAAAACTAAATCTATCTATACTAAGATTATCTAGATCAAAATCTTGCTAGGGTTAGGTTTAGGGTAGGTTTGGAAATGTAAATAAATCTCAACGCTTTCTATACCCAAATTAGGATCTAAGAGGAGTTATGGTAATTATCAATAAAGGGGATTAGATCCGTTCGGGAAGATGTTTCTTCCTCTAAGTTCTTGTCCTTCCTTTATCGATCCTTACCCTAACCTCCATGGAAAACACGCTCAACCGGGCCTTTATACTACGGTATCACCGCTACCTCGTGGGATAGGGTGCCGTAGGGAGCGGTGTGTGCATGTATACATGGAGTCCTATGAAAAATTACGATGGGCAAGAAAGGGATGCGAGATCTCATCTCTCAAAAGCCTTCCCCAAAGCTAACCCTAACAAGCGAGGAGACTACTCGCTCATTAGGGAATTGAAGAACATTTAACTAAGGCAAGGAATTAAATCTAAACTAGAGCAATTAAATAAAACTACTTACAGATGGCTCTCTCCAAACATTTACACAGGGTTGTCAGATCTGAATAGATGATATGAAAAGAGGCACCGATGCTCTCCAAAAGAAATCTGAATTTTATTAATGAAGGAAGGCATACCCTAATACAAGAAATTGGGCTTCTATTTATAGGACATAGAAAACGCTAGGTTTACAATTGCCGCATGTCTGCATTTACCAAAACACCCCTAGGTTAACTAGTCAGAGCCGCATTGCATTTTGGTAAAAAAATCTTCAACTGTGGGCTCTGGATAGCCGCGGAACAGCGGCCGCAGCAGGAGTTGGGCCGCGGCTCCGCGGCCCAATGATGCGCTTGGCTTCTGAAATTTTGTGTTCTGGTTCTGGGCCTTTTGGGCTTCTTACTTCTTTGGTTGTTTCTTTAAAATAGCTTCTGGTTCTCTTCCAGATTTTCCAGTGAATAATTATGGTGGACTTTAACCGTGGCTTCACGATCTTGGACCTTGCATTGCCTTGTACTTTTTGAACTGATCTTCTGTGTAGGCTTGATCAAGATCCTTCTATTTGTTGGTTGTAGTCCCACTTTTGCATCATCTTTTATCTTTTTCACTGTTTTAGATCCAAGAACCTGTAACCTGTACTATGTAGCAGATATGGGTCAAAAACACCTGTTTATTTGTAAAAAGAATAAGAATTGGGAATATAATAATGCAATATTATGGTATGAACAGGTTACATCATGACTATGTAGGGTGCACATTATCAAGTATGATGTGTTAATGTAACAATAATATGAATTAATATAATATGGCATGCAACTGGATATGCAGAATTAATGGTATGGATACACAATAAAACATGGATGCTCAAATATCTATCAGGGGTTACAATTATAGCTTCATGACTATGTAGGATGCACATTATCAAATATGGGGTGTTAATATAACAGTAATATGAATTAATGTGATCTGTAGATGCAGCTACATATATATTAAATGATATGGATGCATACGGGTATCCGAAAATAGTAAAACATTAGTATGGATGTATAATGCAATCAACATGTGATATTTTTATTCATATGGATGCAACATAAGTATTATAGCATGTAGCAAGATAAACTTGCATGCGACTAGATATGTAAATAACGGTATGGATGCATATGGGTATCGAAAAACTGAAAAATTGTAATATGGATGCACAATGAAATAAACATGTAATATTTTATTAATTTAAATAAAAATATATAAACATAGCATGTAGCAAGGTAAACTTGCCTGAATAGATCTCACGACGGGTGCGTATGTCACGTCCGGCGTCGGGTAATCGTCGCAACGCACACACGGCACGCGGGATGGGTCCAGACAAGGCAAGAGGGTAACCACGTAGGTAGGGGACGTTCATTGGATCTCCTGGGTCGTCGGCGTCAAGCACGGCCCCGACGATCACCGGAAATGAGAATTCAAGAAATCAAGAAAGAAGAGAAAAGAGAAGAAGAAGGAGAAGAAGAAGAGAGGCAGTGGTTAGAGGGGTGTTGGAGAGAGGAGTAGGAGGAGATGGAGACGGTGACGATGGTGTAAGGTCGTCGGGTTAACGGAGCTCCGGCGAGGGGTGTGCAGGTGAGGCGAGTGGGGATCGGTTTGGACTGAGGGTGATGGCTGTGGTGATGGTTGTGGTGATGGTTGGAGGCGGAGGAAGAGAAGGTGGAGACGAGAGTTAGGGTTGAGATTTGTGGAGGCGGCAGAGTTAGGGTTAGGGTTGCGTGGGTTCTTATCGCGGGGGTTTTAAACAAGAAGATACGAAGAAATAGAAGAAGGTAGGTGATCATAGCATGGAAGGAGGTGACGGGATCACGATGCGAACAGCGATCGCGAGAGGAGAGATAAAGGGGGAGAGAGAAAGAAAGAGAGAGAGAGAGAGAGAGATAAAGAATGTCACGGGGGAAAAGAGAGAGAGATAGAGAGAGACAGAGAGAAAGAGTTTGTTAAATTAAATTTTAAAATTTTTTTCAGTTATAAAATTTTAAATATAATATTATTTGAAGAATTTGATATTTGGCTAATACAAAAATAGTCCAAAACACGCGCAGGTCGGGTCTAAAATTACGGTTTGAAAATACGGATAATATACGTAGTGACCAAAACCAAAATAGGATATCCGGGTAACGAAAAAGTATACCCCTAAGAACGGATCCACGCACGTGCATGTAGCCATCCAAATGAGTCTGTTTCACTGAATGGGACGAGAACAAGATGCGCGGATGCTACGATAGGGTTAGGGGTATCATGCAGGCCATGCAATATATTTTTAAAATATTTTATTTGACTTTAAATGTTTTATTAAAAAATACAGATGCCAGATAAAATGCCAGTATGCAGTACATAAAAATGAAAGTGCACGGATCCACATAACAAGCCGGGATAAATCATAAACAGGAATCAAGACGGGTTTCCAGCAAGCGGGTCGGGTCGGATGCAATACAGATGTCAAATGCACTATTCGCACCCAAAACACAGTAAATCGGGAAAATACCGCAAATAAAGAAATACTCGAAATAGAATTGGTATAAATGAACTAGGGTGTTACATTATACCCAACTACAAAAAGAATTTCGTCCTCAAAATTCCCAAGACAAGAAAAGATAAACAAACATGAATTTACAAGAATAGGTATGGAAACTTCTGTTGAATCTCGTCTTCTCGTTCCCAAGTCGATTCTCCATGCGAGCGATTCCCCCAAGAAACAAGTACAAGAGAGATAACCTTATTCTTAAGGATCTTTTCTCTTCGATCAACAATCGACATCGGTCGTTCCTCAAAAGTCAAATCCTCCCTTACAGTCAGCTCAAAAGAATGATCTAGCATACGTGTTTCATCTCGAACATACTTACGGAGTTGAGATACATGAAACACGTCATGAACATTCGCCAAAGATTGTGGTAACGCTAATCGGTAAGCCACTTCTCCAACACGCTCCATAATCTCGAAAGGCCCCACAAATCGAGGACTAAGCTTGCCTCGACTCCCAAAACGAATCACTCCTCTAGTCGGTGATATCTTCAAGAATACCAGATCACCGACAGCGAACTCTAGAGGTCTTCTCGATGTATCGGCCCAACTCTTTTGCCGATCTTGTGCTGCCTTCATGTGATTCCGGATAATATTAACTTTCTCTACGGTTTGCACGATCAAATCTGGTCCTAACAATCTTCGTTCTCCAACATCGTCCCAACAAACGGGTGATCGACACTTGCAACCATACAATACTTCGAATGGAGCCATCTGAATAGTCACCTGAAAGCTGTTATTGTACGAAAACTCCACCAAGTGTAGATGATCCTCCCATGAACCCTTGAAGTCTAACATGCAAGCTCTCAACATATCTTCAAGAGTTTGGATCGTTCTCTCCAACTGGCCATCTGTCTGAGGATGATAAACGGTGCTAAACTTCAATCGCGTCCCTAAACTTTCCTGTAAACTCCTTCAGAAGTGCGATAAGAATCGGGTATCACGATCGGAAACGATGCTCACAGGTACTCCATGCAATCTCATAATCTCCTGCATGTATCGCTCTGCCAACGCTTCCGTCGACTGACCAACTTGAAACGGTATGAAATGAGCTGCCTTGGTCAATCGATCAACAATCACCCAAACTGCATTGTTACCTTTTGGACTCCGCGGTAAAGCTGTCACGAAATCCATGGCTATATGTTCCTATTTCTATTGAGAAATCGGAAGTGGCTGCAATAAACCAGCCACCCTTTGATGTTCAGCCTTAACTTGCTGACACACCAAGCACTTTGCTACAAAGCGGGCAATCTCCCTTTTCATGCCTACCCACCAGAAATGCCGTCGTAGATCACGGTATATCTTCGTGCCTCCTGAATGTACGGAATATGCTGAACTGTGTGCCTCCTTCATAACTTCTTTGCAAATGTCTCCTTTCGGCACACACAAACGGCTACCATATCGCAATGAACCATCTTCATGAATCAACAAGTCCGTTCGAAGTCCCGCTTCAACCTGTTCTCGAAACTTCTGCAATCTTGGGTCCTGTGACTGTGCTGCTTTAATACTCTCGATCAACGATGACTATACTTGCAACTGCATCAACTATCCTGAAGAATACGGTAGCACAATCTCCAACTCGAATCTCCGAAAATCCTCGATAAGCTCCTTCTATGCAGTCAACATCCGGATTGCTGGTAACCGACTAAGCGCATCCGGCACTACATTAACTTTCCCCGGATGATACTTGAGATTAAGATCATAATCAGCCATCAGCTCCAACCATCTATGCTACCTCATGTTAAGCTTTTTCTGCATGAACACATACTTTAGGCTTTTGTGATCGGTGAATACTTCGACCCTTTCACCCAGTAAGTAGTGTCTCCAAATCTTCAAGACGAAAATCACTGCTGCAAGCTCCAAATCATGAGTTGGGTAATTCTTCTTATGGGTCTTCAACTGTCTCGAGACGTAGACTATAACCTTCCCATGCTGCATCAAAACACATCCCAAATCTTTCCCAGATGCGTCGCTGTGAATCACCAATCCTCCGGAACCGTCTGGTACGGTCAAAATAGAAGCAGTTATCAACCTTTGCTTCAATGCCTCAAAAGCTGACGCACAACTATCCATCCATACGAATGATACCTCCTTTCGCGTAAGCTTGGTCAAAGGCTCAGCTAAGCGAGCAAAATTCTCCACGAATCTTCTATAGTATCCTGCAAGTCAAAGGAAACTTCTGATCTCTACTACGTTCTTCGGAATCGTCCAATCTTGAACTGCTACAATCTTCTCGGGATCAACGGCGATTCCATCTCCGAATACGACGTGCTCTAAAAACTTCACTTCTTCAAGACAAAACTCACACTTGCTCATCTTTGCATATAATCTTTCTTACCTCAATGTCTGCAGTGCGATCTTCAAGTGTTCTGCATGCTCTTCCAAGCTCCTCGAGTAGACCAGAATATCATCGATGAACACCACTATAAACTGGTCCAAGAACGGTGAAAAGACTCGGTTCATCAAGTCCATAAATATCGCCGGTGCATTCGTGACTCCAAATGGCATCACTAAATACTCGTAATGTCCATATCGAGTTTGGAACGCAGTCTTGCAAATATCTTCTGATTTAACTCAGACCTGATGATATCCGAATCGTAAATCCAGCTTCGAGAATACCCTCGCGCCACTAAGTTGCTCGAACAATTCGCCAATGCGAGGGATCGGGTACTTGTTCTTAATAGTCACCCGGTTCAATTCTCGATAGTCGATGCACATCCTCCTTGTGCCATCTTTCTTCTTGACTAGAAGAACTGGAGCTCCCCAAGGTGAATTGCTGCTGCGAATCCAACCCTTCTCTAGCAATTCAGTAACCTGCTTTTTTACTTCTTCCAACTCCACTGGTGCTATCGGATAGTACGCCTTTGAGATTGGCGCTGCACCAGGAACAAGATCGATCGCGAACTCTACATCTCGTTTTGGTGGTAAACCCGAGATGTTCTCGAACACATCCATGAACTCTCAAACTACAGTTGTCGCTTCCTCCTTATCAACTTCCATCGACGAAAGAACACTGTTTGTTGGCCTAGCCCTAAACTCGACTGGCTCGACAGAACTGCTACCTCCAGCAAAAACAAACTCCGGATGTCCGGGAATCTGGAAAATCACTTTCTTTGCCCTACAATCAATATGAGCATGGAAAGTGTCGAGAAAGTCCATTCCCAAGACAACCTCATAACTGCCGGTATCGATCTCCATGAAATCTGCAAATAACTCTCGTCCGTAAATAAAAACATAACAATCCTTGCACTCACTACTAGATATGATCTTCCCGTTCCCCGTGTGTATGACCCAACAACTAGACAGGGTCGTGCAAGAAAATGAGTGTGCAACAATAAACTTGGACGATATAAAACAATGGGATGCACCAGAATCAAATAATGGTAATGCGGGAAAATCATGAACAAGTAGGATACCAGAAACAACTTCATCTGAAGCCTTGGCCTCTTTAGCCGTTAGAGTAAAGGCTCGAGCTTGATTAGATCCCTGAGTTATCTGCTTCTGCCCCTGAATCTGCCTCTGCAATGGCCTATGAACATCATCCTTCAAACGAAGTTTCGACGGACAAGCATTGATAGTATGATCAGCTGATCCGCAAACCAAACAAAGTCCCAGCATCCTTCGATACTCTCTCTGCACGTGTCCCGGTAGATAGCAAAAGTCACAAATCACGCTCGTTCTCTGATCAGCTAAGACGGGCTTCTTCATCGGCACCACTCTACGTCGGTTCTCTGGAATACCTCTGCGTAAAGGAGATCGGTTTGGCGTAAACGCCGGCTTCCGCACTACAACTACCTGCTGCTGCGTACCCCCTGTCTTCATTGATAAGCTCTGTTGCTCCCTGGCTGCTTTAAGAACTTGCGCGAAAGTGGTCAATCCCAGAAATATAATGTGCCTCTGGATTTCCACGTCCAAACTGCGCATAAACCTTCGTGCCCTATCAGCTTCTTTGGCCACCAAAGGTCCAGCGAATCGACTGAGCCATGTCCACTCAGCCGCATGCGTATCCACGGATCCGCCATTCTGCTTCAAACAGATAAACTTTTCTTCCATTTCTTCCCGTGCAGTCTGCGGAAAGAACTTCTCCAAGAAACTCTGCGAGAAAGTTTCCCAACTGATCGGCTTGGGCAAACGGGTCTCTTCGACCAGCCACCACTCACGGGCATAGTCCACCAATTGGATGCGTACGATATCCACTCTCCGGTCCTCCGGAATCTGTGCTGCAACGAGCAGATTCTCCGTATCGACTAGCCACTGTTCCGCTGGCAACGGCTCCTCTAAACCAGTGAAAGTGGATGGACCAAGTCTTCTGAAATCTGCCACGGTACCCACACGCTGTACTGGTTTAGCCGCAACATTGTTTACGGACTGCTGGACGGTCCGCAAACCTTCCTGAAAAGCTTCGGCTTGCCGCTGGTTCAGCTCAGTTTGTCGCTTCTGGTTCTCCAGCATCCCACGAATTATTCCAAGCAATGCGGCGTCATTAACACGCCTCTGGTACGATCGCAGATTTCTGTCTGCCATGATCCTGCAACCAAGACACCGAAGAGAATTAGTATGATAAACAAGATTCAAAACTTGCGATGAACATAAATTGGTAAGCAATGAAACCGAGAGAAGTAAGGTAAAATAATGACCATAAATCAAGGATATGAATCAAGACTAGGACTCGAAATTACTTAAATAGAGTACCGCATTGTAACGATGCTGCAGTTTATAATTACAATCACATAACTCTGTTCAAGTCGCCCAAATCCTAGAGAGAAATAATAGGGAACCAAAAGTTTCAAGTCGAGATGCAAAGTTGTTTGCATAACGTCATGTCACGTCCCGAAAGTACGGAATATGACCGGCACTTAAACTACGAACGTCTCAAGGCGTACGTAATCTAAGTAAGCCAAAAACCCAGAAATCCAAACCAAGAAAAGTAGTAGAGTGTAGGAAGAACCATATCAAAACAACCAGTATGCAATATAATATACAACGCCTAAAGGCGAGGATCACAACAGAAAAAGGAATTCAACAGCATGAATCCACAGAAATATAATGCGCGACTCTAAGGTCGAAAGAATAAACATCACTGGTCTCTATCTCAATAAGTACATGTTTGGTTGATGGAACTTCTAGATACAACTGAAATAATAATATACAATGTATAATGATGGGTACGATACAACAAACCCACCTACTAGCAAGTCACCCGGAAAGAAACAGTGCCCGCAAAGCCGTAATGAATCCTGTACGGAAAACCTGCAGGAAACTGGGGCACAACGGGGGTGAGTTTCCAACTCGTGAATAGAAAAAGATCTACGAACAGAAAATCGCATGTATGACGCAATCCTAGGTCATACGATCATAATATATAATCCTCAAATATATAACCAGCAACCTATAACAATGGCTAGGGTAAATATCTAACCCAAGTATAATCCCATATGCCCGTGTCAGTGCTTCAGGTAGCAATATATCATATGGATAATGTATGAATGCATGAAACAGAATGCATGTACTGAAGAAAACTGCTTTCATAATTTGTGAGATTTCTGTATTTTAAAATGAGGTATCATAATGAAATCAGCATAAAACAGTGCCTAGCATCGGCACAAAACATAAATCTCAATATCTCGATATCTCTGTATCACAATCTCTGTACCTCAATATCTCAGAATCTCAATGTCTCAATCATAATATTTAGGGCGCCGTCAGTCCAGACCGTCCCCTACCATCCATCTCAAGACCACGATGGTATCCTCCGGATATCCGACGCGTCGGGTAATATCACCGGTCGGTCGTGCTCCCCTGCACAGGCTCAACGCCATCTTCTGCGATCTTCTTGCCCCGGGGTACCGCACCGGGCCCACCATGTACCCGAAACAGTTCATCCGCCTCCTCGAATCGGGTCTCGAATCCATCAGTAAAACTCATGGTCGACGACTCATACATCATGGGAAAACCGCATTTTTATTTAAAAAGAGAGAAAGCAGTTTATATATGTTTTGCGGTTTTCCTCCAAATCCAGAAAATCTCATGGAAACCCGAATCCAAATCATCAATAGCATGTAAAATCATGAATATAAGCATGAGAATCCATGAATGCGGCATATAATGAACAACAGTATGCATGAGGTGACAAGTAATAACTACAATGTCAAGCTGGCATGTAAGGCAAGTACACCAATATCATGTCACTACTAGCTAACAAGCTAAATCAAACAATAATATTCTCTAAGTGTACGTGACATGGCAATTACCGATGAAGATTTGTGTGCGCCGGCAAATAAGTGTGTGTGGTACATACGCATCATCGATAATGGTGCTGGTGTCCTAACAGCATGATCTCAATAATGGAATATGAATCACAGTAAGTATGCGATGCAGAGCAACGACAATAATGTACGGGAGCTGAATACTAAACACAGTGATAGCTAAACTGCATCTAATGTCATAAGAGTCATATAGCTATGCCAACTATAAGGTTGAACTAATAAGCTAACTGCAGGTAAGGGAAACCGCCTAACCTCTGAGTCGATACACACACATACACACACACACACACACATATATATATATATAGTCGGTGCTCCCGCCTCGATAATATCACATCCGATATCATATCTCTATAATCGGTTATTCCCAAGTCAAGAGGGCGGATCAAACATCAAAATATAGCTCGTACGTAATCCGTCGTACGGCATCCCCAAATCTGGGTACAGGTCACTATCACATTCGTCATATCATTCATCTGGTATTCTCTTGATCAAATATCATAATCTGGGTACTGACCTATGTCTAGTACAATGCTAACATCATTACTATAATGATGATCTGACTACTGATCGACAGTCTCGTATACATCGATATCATCATCATATATCGTCAATATAATCATAATCCAACTTCCTATCGACAGCCTCTAGCAAATCGATACCATCAGCACATCTCAACATAAAGAGGTATACATCGCCCAAGCGGCCTATCGTAAACATCTTATCATATCATGTTATATCATATTTCGTAACATAATCACATGTCGATCATTATATATATATGTCACTATTCATATGGCATCATCATCCAAAATCCGCTAAAGCATCAAGACGTATCTGAAATACGAATTTTACCATATCACCGATATCATAATCTCGGATCAAATATCATCGACTCATCTCGATCCCATGTATCATCCTTAAGTCTGTATGTGAAAACATAGTCCCATACCCATGTGAACACATATCTATATAGAATCCCATAAACACATATGAAGTAAGGATGTATGCAAGTATGTATGTGTGGGAGTGTGTATGTGTAGTGCACCCACTACTCTAGGTTTTCGCGACAATAAATCATCCAAGCCCACCAATTATCCATCCTAAATATCAATAATTTCCCAAACAACATATAATAATTGTAGGTGTGTATACGCATCCGTATATATCACCACGGACTGCGGGGTGCTATACGCCATCCACCCGACTTCTCCCCGTAGATATAAATCTACTCACCTTGTTTTATGCGTGCCGGTGCCTATGTCGCCATTTGCATCTCCAACGCCTCGACGCCACGTGGGGTACCTGCAAGGATATCACACGCTAAAACACATGAAAATCACATCGAAAACCAAAATGGTGCACGCTACGCCTATAGGTAAAAACCTGTGGCCTCGCGTGCAAACACATCCAATATCCCTCTGCCGTTGGCGTTCAAATGCCACTCGACAGAAATGAATCATCGAATACCAAAATCCATATGAAAACAGGTCGTAAATCATGCGCCAACTCAAGAAAATCAACCCAGATTCTACCCTGGTTGGAACCAGACAAAATTAGACATACCCAGGGTCAAGTTTACAGGTAAAAGAGCCGTGCATGCAAAACGAGGTAGTTCCTTCCTACTCTGGCCGCAAATTGCAGCCAGAGGGATTAAATCTACGGCCGGAGTAAGGTGGTTGGGACTAGGGTTTTGGGTATTGGTTTCTATCTGTCTGCATACCTCACTGCCAAGTCAATTTTATTTTAGGAGGTCTGGGTTGATAGCAGTTTCCAGAAAAGCCACAAAGTCGACAAAATCGATAAAATACGCCAAGTTGAAACTTCCAGGTAACCAACTGGAAAACTGGGGTAATCTTGGTTAAACTGGTCTCAAATACACCTAATAGGGCTATACCAACCATCACAACCTTCCCTTGGCCAAATCTCACTCAAATTTACCTAAACTAGCACTAAACCACATAATAATACTAAATTTCAGCTAACTACCCATAACTTAACAAGATAGGAGTCAGGTTAAGGGGTTATACCTCTAGAGATCCAAGATGAAGGAGAAGGGAAGAAGGAGGAGTGGGTTGGTGCTGCTGAAGTGCTACAGCTGCTGCTTGTGGCTGGGTTATCTCTGGTGGCTGATGGTGTTGCTGCTCAGGCTGCTGTTGCTGCTGATGAATGTTTTTGGGTGTGTTGTTGTTGTTGCCTTGGCTGCTGCTGCTGCTTGGAATTTGTTTTGTTGCTAAAGTTGCAGCAGCAGGAGTTTTTGTGGCTGTGGGAGGGTGTGGTGTTGTGTGGGGTTATGATATTGGAGCTGATGTTCAGGATGGGGTTGGGCTGCTGATGTTTTTCATCAGCTGCTGTTGCAGCAGATGATGATGATGATGATGCTTTTAATGTTGTGTGATGTGTGAGAGGGAGAGGGAGAGATGTGAGAGATGAGAGCCAAAAGAGTTGATATGAGAGGGAGTGATATGAGTGAGAGGGGGGAGTGAAAGAACACAAGGGACTAAGAAATGAAGTGGATCATGGCACACCCTAGCCACCTCCCTCTCTCTCCAAATTAATGCACAACCATCATGGCTCTCTCTCTCTCCTACACAAGGTCAACCCTAACCCTAATCACCTTTAACAAAACTAACCCTTAAGTAACCCCACTAACCTAACCAATTGGTTTAAACCATCAAGCTCATATAGACATGGTAACCCTAGACTTACCCAAGCTATCATGCACAAGTGTGTGCAGTCCAGATAAAATTCCAATAAAATATTCATTAAACCAGATAAATCCTCAGAAACCGATTTTGGTAAACCTTTTTACCGAAAACCCTACATTAAACACAATTACCATTAAATAACATATTTTAGAATTTCCAAATTTTTTTTGTCCAGAATTTTCCCAAAAATAATATTTTATTATTTTTTTTTTGAAATGTTACACGTCCAGACAGGGGTCAAGAGAAAGATATGATTCAAGAATCACGATAACCAAGAGGCAAGACATGTTCCTAATTACGGGCATTCCGATTCCTGTATTGGGTCCAATACCCAACTACAAAAGAATCAAACCCGATTACCTAAATCCTATAGCTCTGATACCAAACAAACCCTGTCACGTCCCGCATCCCAGAGTGCGCTAAGATCGGTATGTGACAGAGCAAACCATGTTACCTGTGGCTAGGAAACATCCCTCCATAGTCACATTATGGCTATCTATAAGATATCATGAACAGTAGAAATAAAATAAACTATCTAGTACATGTCCATATGCCAGAATAAACGAGTCAAGAAATAATATGCGGAAGCAATAAATCCAAAAAACAATAACAATCTGGAATGTACGTCCCAAATACGGGTTCACATCAGGAAATGAAAGTATGGAAATAAACTAAACTAAACTGGATACTAACAGGATCCTCACTACTTGGCCTGTTGGCTGAAATACTCCTGAACAGCCTGCGACAGAGATAGAGGATCTGGGCCATGCAAAATCCAGACGTCAGTGCATCATAATATCAAACAATAAAATATAATCAGGAGGAGGTAACAAGATATGCAGGCATGAGCATGAACAGTGATGAGTGTATAACAGTAACATGAATATGGAACAGTGAAGTGTATCAGTGTATGTGACGTGCGGTGAATAATCTATGCTACTGGGTTAGTTACTCTCAAGTCTTTGAAATCAATTTAATGAATCGTCGATATAACTCAATAGTATCCCGTGCATGCCCGGGACCACGGTCAAGACTCTCGGGCTGAATCAAAGACGTGCCGCTAGGCAGTAAACAGATAATATGTACAGACGAATGATGTCAGCAGCATCATCCCGGGGCTGGCCTAGCCCGTAAAACTGATCGGTATAAGTATCAAACTGTCGAGTTACAAGTCAGGTTTCATCATTGATTTCCCCATACCCCCAAGTTATGTGTTCAAGTCAGATATTGGTAAATCTGGAGCTAATGCCAACACAGGATCAAGCAGGTACAGGTTTGTCTATGCAGACAACATGATATGTCCATCAAGACAACATATCAGGATTGTCGGCATTAGAAACAAAATCAGGTAACATGTCTAGTAGTAATATATCAGGTCATGTCAGGTAGTTTACATGTCAAGTGGGTGCCCAACAGTAAAACGTAGCAAGTATCGAATCATGGTAAAGGTACAGATGTACGGTGAAAGTATGGATGCACAAATATCTATCAGGGGTTACATCATGACTATGTAGGGACATTATCAAGCATGGGGTGTTAATGTAACAATAATATGAATTAATATAATATGGCATGCAACTGGATATGCATAATTAATGGTATGGATACACAATAAAACATGGATGCTCAAATATCTATCAGGGGTTACAATTACAGCTTCATAACTATGTAGGATGCACATTATCAAACATGGGGTGTTAATATAACAGTAATATGAATTAATATGATCTGTAGATGCAGCTACATATATATTAAATGATATGGATGCATACGGGTATCCGAAAATAGTAAAACATTAGTATGGATGTATAATGCAATCAACATGTGATATTTTTATTCATATGGATGCAAGATAAGTATTATAGCATGTAGCAAGATAAACTTGCATGCGACTAGATATGTAAATAACGGTATGGATGTATACGGGTATCGAAAAACTGAAAAATTGTAATATGGATGCACAATGAAATAAACATGTAATATTTTTATTAATTTAAATAAAAATATATAAACATAGCATGTAGCAAGATAAAATTTCCTGAACGGATCTCACGACTGGTGCGTATGGCACATCCGACGTCGGGTAATCGTCGCAACGCACACACGGCACGCGAGACGGGTCCAGGTAAAGCAAGAGGGTAACCACGCAGGTAGAGGACGTTCACTGGATCTCCCGAGTCGTCGGGGTCGAGCACGGCTCCGGCGATCACCGGAAACGAGAATTCAAGAAATCAAGAAAGAAGATAAAAGAGAAGAAGAAGAAGGAGAAGAAGAGAGGCTGTGGTTAGAGGGGTGTAGGAGAGAGGTGTAGGAGGAGATGGAGACGGTGACGATGGTGTGAGGTCGTCGGGTTAATCGAGCTCCGGCGAGGGGTGTGCAGGTGAGGCAAGTGGGGTTCGGTTTGGACTGAGGGTGATGGTGGTGATGGCTGTGGTGATGGTTGTGGTGATGGTTGGAGGCGGAGGAAGAGAAAGGTGGAGACGAGAGTTAGGGTTGAGGTTTGTGGAGACGGCAGAGTTAGGGTTAGGGTTGTGTGGGTTCTTGTCGTGGGGGTTTTAAAGAAGAAGAAACGAAGAAATAGAAGAAGGGGGTGATCATAGCACTGAGGGAGGTGACGGGATCATGACGCGAACAGTGATCGCGAGAGGAGAGATAAAGGGGGGAGAGAGAGAGAGAGAAAGAGAGAGAGAGAGAAAGAGTTTGTTAAATTAAATTTTAAAAATCTTTTCAGTTATAAAATTTTAAATATAATATTAGTTAAAGAATTTGATATTTGGCTAATACAAAAATAGTCCAAAACACGCCCGGGTCGGGTATAAAATTACGGTTTGAAAATACGGATAATATACGTAGTGACCAAAACCAAAATAGGATATCCGGGTAACGAAAAAGCATACCCCCAAGAACGGATGCACGCACGTGCACGTAGCCATCCAAACGAGTCTGTTTCACTGAACGGGACGAGAATAAGATGCACGGATGCTACGACAGGGTTAGGGGTATCATGCAGGCCATGCAATATATTTTTAAAATATTTTATTTGATTTTAAATGTTATATTAAAAAATGCAGATGCCAGATAAAATGCCAGTATGCAGTACATAAAAATGAAAGTGCACGGATCCACATACCAAGCCCGGATAAATCATAAATAGGAATCAAGACGGGTTTCCAGTAAGCGGGTCGGGTCGGATGCATTACAGATGTCAAATGCACTATTCGCACCCAAAACACAGTAAATCAGGAAAATGCCGTAAATAAAGAAATACTCGAAATAGAATTGGTATAAATGAACTAGGGTGTTACATAGAGTCTGTCCTAGGTGATAGTATTCGGACCGAAGATGACATTCCTTCCAGTCAAGGACCGCGTGCGGATAAGTATGAAAAGTTCATGAATGATGCTAGAAGACCAACATATGAAAATGCAAAGTATTCCATTCTCTCATGGTTCGTCCAATTTTTCCAGATTAAGTGCCTAAATGGATGGAGCAAAAAGTCATTCACGATACTTCTGAAGTTCTTGAAAGATTATATGCCCTCAGAAAATAACATGCCCGACAGCTGGTACGGAGCCCAGAAGATGATGTCTGATTTGGGTCTGAAGTGTGAGAAGATTCAAGCTTGTCCCAAAAATTGCGTGTTGTACCGGAAAGAGAATTCAGATTTGAAAGAGTGTCCAACATGCAGAGAGGTCGGGTATAAGCCGAAAGAATCCGATAAGAAGCCCGATATACCTGTCAAGATAGCACGATATTTTTTCATAATACAGAGGTTGCAGAGGCTATTCAGGTGCAAGAAAACAGTCGAGGCAATGATTTGGCATCACCGTACTCCTCCAAGTGAAGATGGAAAAATGAGTCATCCAAGAGATTCAACGGTATGGAAGGATTTTGATAGGAGTCACAAAATATTCAGTAGTGATCCTCATAATATCAGGCTCGGACTCGCTAGTGATGGCTTCTGCCCATTCAACTATATGGCTGGAAGCCACAACACATGGCCCGTTGTAATGATAGTTTATAATCTGTTGCCTTGGTTAGCTATGGATCAATTCTATTTTATGATGCCTCTTCTTATCGACGGACCAAACTCACCGGGAAACAATATCGACGTCTATCTCCGACCTCTGAACGATGAGTTAAAATCTTTATTCATTGATGGTGTACAGACTTACGATGCAAACACAGATACAACCTTCACATTGCGTGCGACTTTAATGTGGACAATTAATGATTTTTCTGCGTATGGAATGCTATCAGGTTGGTCCGTACATGGTCACAAAGCATGCCCTTATTTCCATCAATATACAACAACAAAATTCTTTAATTTTAGCAGGAAGGTTTGTTATTGCGGTCATCGGCGTTTCCTGCCACTAGACCATCCCTACTGGTTAGACGCTGCTCACTTTGATGGTCATCAGGAGCTTTTTGGGCCTCCAGCCTCATTGTCCGGAGAGGACATGACTGCTCAGTGGGATGGGTAAAATAATATGACCTTTGGGATAGATCCGGCAAAACAGGTCAAACCACCATACTGGAACAAGTTAACATTTTCTACGAGCTTCCATACTGGTGAACAAATTTAGTGCATTATTGTTTGGACATCATGCACATAGAGAAGGGAATATCCAAGCACGTACTCAACTTGCTTCTTTGTAAAGACGGAAAATCGAAAGACAACCTCCGTGCTCGGATGGATCTTCAAGACTGGGAAATTAGAAGTGAATTGTACCCTAAACCAAAAGCGGGTAAACCAGGCATGTTTGTACTTCCCAATGCCACGTATCATATGTCACAACCGGAGAAGAAAAGGTTCCTGCAGGTGTTGCATGATTTAAAAGTTCATACAGGTTTTTCAGGATCATTTAGCAAGAAGATAAAAATTGTGAAAGACAAGATCGATGGGCTGAAAAGTCATGATCACCATGTTATTATGGAGAACCTTCTCCCATTAACCCTCAGGACTTCCCTTCCCGAATCGGTTAGTCTAGTAATCAACAACCTTTATTGTTTTTTAGAGAATTGTGCGCTAAAACCCTAGATGTTGTGATGCTAGAGAATCTAGAAAATTCTATTTCATTGATATTTTGCAAGTTTGAGCGTATTTTCCCACCGTCATTCTTCGATATCATAATACACCTAACGGTTCATCTTGCAACTGAAGCTAAGTTAGCCAGACCGGTACAATATCGATGGATGTATCCCATCGAAAGGTACATGGAATTTTTCGTTTCATGCAATTTATAAAATTATTGTTGTCCTATATGCCCGTATTTATTTATTTAACATATTTTTTTACGTACCTCTACACTTTAAAAAAGTATATACGCAATAGAAATCGATCAGAGGGTTCTATCATGCAAGATTATCTTCTAGATGAAACAACCATATTTTGTTCCCGCTATCTGGACAAGAACATTGAGACGAAGCTTAACCGGCTTCGGAGAATTCAAGACGGGCCATATGGTAAAGCTTATTATAAAAGAGTAGACACTGTGTTTATCAACAAGATATATCGGTTTATCCTCCTCAATAGCGTATGTCTTGAAGAAATTAGAGAGTAAGTTTTTTGGATTAATTGTTAAATTTTTGTTTGTGTGTGTATGAAATGATATAATATTAATATTAAAATTTATTGTTGAGAACAGAAATCGTTTTAATGAGGTACGTGAGGGGCATCCTGATTGGAATGTTGAACGACTGGAAAAATATCATCAGGATAATTTTTGCGATTGGGTTGTAGATCATGTAAGTTGTTCGAATAACATGTTATTGCTACCAGCCTTAATCTAAACTTATATCGTTATGTATTTGTCATAAAATTTATTTGTCAGATCCACGATCCGAACTTGTCTGCATCATTAGAGAGTGATTCAAGATGTTTAGCTTAGTTTCCTAGTATGGATGTAACAACCCCAAACTTTCTGTACAACTTTTTGTACAATTTGTTTTCAAAATTACAAAAAGGGGTATTTTTGCCTGAGCACAAGATATAAGTTTGTTTTTCTTTTTAATAGCAAGCAAGAGCTTGTAGCTCATTGGTAAGACTTTGCACTGCTGAACCAAGCCACCAGAGTTCAAATCCCATACCCCACATTATTTTTAATATTGTTTTATTTTGACTTTTAGAATACCAAGGGTTTACACGTGAATATCTCACAAAAACCCCACTACACATGATAAACTAACTGTACCAGGGGACTAATGAAGCGACATGGAGCACTCCGGCCACCTAACTCGGCCGGACTCGGCCGAATCTGCCGGCGGACCGGCCGACTCGGGCGGCCTCCGCCGACCGGACTCGGCCGAACCGCCGAGTCACCAACATGAAACTTTTGGCTTTTGGTCTTGCCTGCACATCTGTATACTTTAAATTCTTGGACCAGTACCCGAGCCTCTTTAAAACCTTAATTACCCCATTTTAATACATTTTAATACAATTTATCACATTTTTTTATTTAACCTTTCACCTAACCTAACCCTATAAATACAACCCCTAAACACTACCCCCTCACTCTAAAATTCTAAACAAAACTCTCAAGAAATTTCCTAGAATCCTAGTGTAGTTTGGAAGAAGCGAAAGGCGAAGCTCCGGCGATTTTTCCGGGGACAACCCTAGGAGTTTCCGGGGACGAAACGACGCACCGACACCTCCTCCCATTTCCTTTTCCTTATCCCTAACTTCTTAGCCAGTAAGTCCCCCTCCCTCTTCTCTAATCTTGTTCTAAAAATACGAAATTCCAAAACCTGACGGAATCGGAATTAAACCGATTTCCGATTCGGTTCTTTCTAAAAATCCAACATTTTCTTAAATACAATCACACAAAACCCTTACATGTCGACTATTAATCATTAACAAATATGTTGAACAAGTTTCATGACAATCTATATCATTTTGTAACTTTTATCGCTCTTTTTCAGTAAAATACCATGTAGTTTCATTTTGACATTAAATCATCACAATATTTCTATACCTTTAAGTTAGATCACGAGATAATGATCTACCTCCTCACAACACTCATATGAAACATAGCACAATACTTTTTGGGAATACAGAATACGGAAAACGAACCTTTACATATAAATACCCTTTACTAATAAAACCATTTTTACAAAATTTAGTATTTTTAAATAAATCTTTGCAAAGCACTGGTACAACCCATTTTGGGGAACCCGACTGAGATGGTGCGGATTATTGCACGTCCCTGGGCTTAGTAGTGCGATATGCAGTCCTCCGCAAGAAGCATTTGGTCTCGAAAGATTTAAAATACGAAAATCTTAAGAAAATGAGTTTTCTAGAATTATAATATATATTAAAATTTATTTATATATATATATATATGTAATATCAAAATATCTATTTTTTCCAACTTTTCCAAATCAAAGATTCACTTGACATTAAAATACCATGATTTCCATACAAGTTCAATATTACAATTAAATATCCTATATTATGAAATATAGGTTTATTCACTAGAAATTTCAGAAATATGAAATACACACCTATGAAAACTCTAAAGACGATAATTAAATACTTGAGGTGTATTTGTAAATTATACAAAATTATTTTTACATAAAACCCCCTCAAGTTTTATAAATTACAATAAGGACCCTAGTAAATATAGGTTTAAGCGGGACCAATCTCTTGAGCCCCGGGAAGCCGGAGAAGTGGGTGCTTGCCTATTTAAGGTAGACAACTTAACAACGGTGTTATCAATACGGTAATCATTTTTGAAAAAGACACAAATCCTGCCGCCTATGTGCAGCGGTTACCGATAACATCAAAACAATTAAGACTTCAATTTATTTTATAATTGTTCTGACTCAGACTGGGTCTCATTAATAATCTGACTTGAATATGATTCAAGTACAATCTACAATCTACAATTCAATATGAATCCTGGAATACATATATTCAATCTATTCAATCTGTATTGACTGAACCGAACCATGGATATACTTCCATTTACATGATTCTCCAATTACATCCATGATTCTCCAGTTACATCCATTTACTGATATCATGGTTTCGGTAAGTAATCCAATTATACAATCTATATTACAAGACAACACAATACAAACAAGATATCGCGGGGTTTAAGGGATAGATTGGTACGGAAGGTATTAGAAATGGCATGAGACAGCAACCATAAGACACCTATCCTGTATTCTGTTACTGTTGTACCGTGGCATAAACGGTTCCTTGAGTTCCTGATACCTTAGTCTCTGGGGCAAGTGAGACTCCTCTCGTATATACTTGCATCTTTCTGTACCAAGCTACAAACAATAGCATTAACACCAAATACTCAGATATTACAACTTTAAAAGTTACTTTCTCTTTCTGTCTATTCTATTTCACCCTCATCTTTGGGACTTACCGAGCGATTTGTTCGCTGACAACATTCTCTTTCTTTTTTCTTTGAATGTCGTCAGGTGATCTGGACACTCCGAAGGTCGAGCCCACTAGTGAAGACATGGACCACTTCATTGAAGACCCAGAGCTTTAGTTCATTGTACACTTTTATTTCAGTACTTTTCCTTTTCTGTTATTCTATTGTTTAGGCATTGCTTTCATTCAGTTGTATTTACTTTTCCATGTATTGTACAGAAAGAATGTGAATAAATAAAGTTGATATTTTATTATATCTTGTCTCTTGTGTATTTACTCTTATATTGCTTAGATACGCTTAGCGTATTTACTTCACAGTAAATACGTAGCGGACTCGTCGCGTCCTCTGCCCGTACACTGGGAAACGGGGCGTGACAGGTTTTGTTGGTGGCCCATACAGGTCAGAGTTGTATGGAACACTGCCATGCAATTCTGTTCTGTGTGAACAACCTAAGCAATATAATATAAGGACCAGAAACTAAAAACATTCTTTACAATTCAAATTCCTTGAATCTTCCAATTTCATCTGTCCTAAACCAAAATTCTCTCACCTCTTTTACAATCTTACCTAAACATTCGCATTCTTTTGTTCTCTCACATAGTTTTCATACACAATCCATAGTCCTATCTCCAAACTTTTCTTGAATCTATTACACTTTCCTTTTTCAAATTTCGAGGCCGAAATTTTTATAAGAAGGGTAGAATGTAACAACCCCAAACTTTCTGTACGACTTTTTTTCAAAATTACAGAAAGGGGTATTTTTGCCTGAACACAAGATATAAGTTTGTTTTGCTTTTTAATAGCAAGCAAGAGCTTGTAGCTCATTGGTAAGATTTTGCACTGCTGAACCAAGACACCAGAGTTCAAATCCAATATCCCACATTATTTTTAATATTGTTTTATTTTGAACTTTTAGAATACCAAGGGTTTACACGTGCATATCTCACAAAAACCCCACCACGCATGATAAACTAACTGTACCAGGGGACTAATGAAGCGACATGGAGCACTCCGGCCACCTGACTCGGCCGAATCGGCCGGCGGACCGGCCGACTCGGGCCGCCTCCACCGGCCGGACCTCCGAGTCACCAACATGAAACTTTTGGCTTTTGGTCTTCCCCGCACATCTGTATACTTTAAATTCTTGGAGCAGTACCCGAGCCTCTTTAAAACCCTAATTACAACATTTTAATACAATTTATCACATTTTTTTATTTAACCTTTCACCTATCCTAACCCTAGCCTAACCCTATAAATACAACCCCTAAACACTACCCCCTCACTCCAAAATTCTGAACAAAACTCTCAAGAAATTTCCTAGAACCCTAGTGTAGTTTGGAAGAAGCGAAAGGCAAACCTCCGGCGATTTTTCCGGCGACAACCCTAGGGGTCCCCGGCGACGAAACGACACACCGGAGCCCTCCCATTTCCTTTTCCTCATCCCTAACTTCTAAGCCAGTAAGTCCCCCTCCCTCTTCTCTAATCTTGTTCTAAAAATACAAAATTCCAAAACCCGACAGAATCGGAATTAAACCAATTTCCGATTCAGTTCTTTCTAAAAATCCAACATTTTCTTAAATGCAATCATACAAAACTATTACATGTTGACTATTAATCATTAACAAACATGTTGAATAAGTTTCATGACAATCTATATCATTTTGTAACTTTTATCGCTCTTTTTCAGTAAAATACCATGTAGTTTCATTTTGACATTAAATCATCACAATATTGCTATACCTTTAAGTTAGATCACGAGCTAATGACCTACCTGCTCACAACACTCATATGAAACATAGCACAATACTTTTTGGGAACATAGAATACGGGAAACGAACCTTTACATATAAATACCCTTTACTAATAAAACCATTTTTACAAGATTTAGTATTTTTAAACAAATCTTTGCAAAGCGCCGCTACAGCCCATTTTGAGGAACCCGACTGGGATGGTGCGGATTATCGCACATCCCTGAGCTTAGTAGTGCGAGATGCAGAGCTCCGCAAGGAGCATTCGGTCTCGAAAGATTTAAAATACGAAAATCTTAAGAAAATGAGATTTCTAGAATTATAATATATATTAAATTTTATTTTTATAAATATATATAAATATATGTAATATCAAAATATCTATTTTTTCCAACTTTTCCAAATCAAAGAATCACTTGACATTAAAATACCATGAATTCCATACAAGTTCAATATTACAATAAATACCCTATATTATAAAAAATAGGTTTATTCACTAGAAATATCACAAATATGAAATCCACAACTATAAAAACTCTAAAGACGATAATTAAATACTTGAGGTGTATTTTGTAAATTATACAAAATTATTTTTACATAAAACCCCCTCAAGTTTTATAAATTATAATAAGGACCCTAGTAAATATAAGTTTAAGCGGGACCAATCTCTTGAGCTCCAGGAAGCCGGAGAAGTGGGTGCTTGCCTATTTAAGATAGACAACTTAACAACGGTGTTATTAACACGGTAATCGTATTTTAAAAAGACACAAATTCTGCCGCCCATATGCAGCGGTTACCGATAATATCAAAACAATCAGGACTTCAATTTATTTTATAATTGTTCTGACTCGGACTGAGTCTCATTAATAATCTGACTTGAATATAATTCAAGTATAATCTACAATCTATAATTCAACATGAATCCTGGAATACATATATTCAATCTATTCAATCTGTATTGACTGAACCGAACCATGGATATACTTCCATTTACATGATTCTCTAGTTACATCCATAATTCTCCAGTTACATCCATTTACTGATATCATGGTTTCGGCTAGTCATCCAATTATACAATCTACATTACAAGACAACACAATACAAACAATACAAACAAGATATCGCGGGGTTTAAGGGGTAGATTGGTACGGAAGGTGTTAGAAATGACATGAGACTGCAACCATAAGACACCTAACCTGTATTATGTTGCTGTTGTACCATGGAATAAACGGTTCTTTGAGTTCCTGATACCTTAGTCTCCGGGACAAGTGAGACTCCTCTCGTATACACTAGCATCCTTCTGTACCAAGCTATAAACAACAGCGTTAACACCAAATACTCAGATATTACAACTTTAAAAGCTACTTTCTTTTTCTGTCTATCCTATTTCTCCCTCATCTTTGGGACTTATCGAGCGATTTGTTCGCTGATGACATTCTCTTTCTTTCTTCTTTGAATGTCGTCAGGTGATCTGGACACTCCGGGTGTCGAGCCCACTAGTGAAGACTTGGACCGCTTCATTGATGACCCAGAGCTTTAGTTCATCGTACACTTTTATTACAGTACTTTTCCTTTTCTGTTATGCCATTGTTTAGGCATTGCTTTCATTCAGTTGTATTTACTTTTTCATGCATTGTACAGAAAGAATGTGAATAAATAAAGTTGCTGTTTTATTATATCTTGTCTCTTATGTATTTACCCTTATATTGCTTAGATACGCTTAGCTTATTTATTTCACAGTAAATACGTAGCGGCCTCGTCGCGTCCTCTGCCCGTACACTGGGAAGCGGGGCGTGACAATGGAGGTTGCATATTATAAAAGATTCGGTGTTCTTGGAAATAAATTTGAATTTAAGGACATAGAAATATTTCGAACCACTCAGAATAGTGGGATTGCGACGGTAGGATCGGATGGTGTGATTTATTATGGATACTTAAATTGCATACTTGGCATCCAATATCCCGGATGATCAGAACCATTTTATATTTCAATGTATTTGGTACGATACACGAACTGATATGGATAAATGGAGAAACAATTTCGGGACTTGGAAAGATGAATATGGATTGATTAATATGAACACATTTCGATTTTACGACCAGGACGATCCATTTATCTTTCTGAACCAAGCGTTCTAAGTATACTACTCACAGTGCTTGAAGAATCCGGGATGGAGTGTCGTGTGCCGTTGGAAACCCAAGGATGTTTAGGATATCCCAGAATTCGAAGATTGTATGGAGGACGGCGATGAGGACGAAGAAGATAGAAGACTTAGAGTGCTCCGACCGTATGTTTCAAAAGATGGGTTGTCTTCGGCTAATCGTGAAGTTACGTGGGTTAGAAATGATATCGATGATGAAATCCAAGTAGATATGTCTAATGCGTCCACGAAACGAAAAAGGTTTTAATGTTATATTATTATTTCACATTTTTACGATCTATACATATATAGCATGCATATGTAATGATTGTACTCTTGTCAAGATTTAATGACGATGACCGGAACAGCAAGGGGCGGCAGGAGCACCAGCCGCGACACCGGCAGAGGCAGAAGCAGAGCGGTTCTGCCGTCTAGAGAGCTGCGTAGGGAGCTTCAGAGGGTCGGTCTTGCACCCCGATCGGAGACCCCTTTGGATGATTCCTTCCGTGTGGAATTTACCACACCTCCGGGTATATTGCACGAATATTAATTTTGAATGTAATATTATAGAGATACACGCATATTTATTTCAAAATTACTTATATAGTCAATATTTGATTGTCTAGCTGTTGGTGGTGTGTCCACATCAGAGACAAAGGCCGCTCCCGCACCTCCATGTATGTTTATATATCATATAGTGCATGCATATTGATTTAGAATGTTATATCATAAATATACACACATTCTTTTTTCTCTTACTTAGATAATCATTTTTTTACTGTCTAGCTGTAGGTGGTGCCTCAACTGTACCTGCGAGTATATTTATATATCTTATAATGTATGCATATTGATTTAGAATGTTATATTATTGATATACACATTCTTTTTGCAATTACTTATATAATCTATTTTTAATTGTCTAATTATAGGTGGTGCATCCTCATCTGGCGCAGGGGCCACTCCCACCACTTCCGTACCCTCCGCTCAGTCTGCAGGTTAGTATGAATAAATATAAAATATTTATTCATTTTACATATCCTTTAAGAATAAACATGAACTTCATGTAATTTTATCGTCATTGTTTATTTTCTAGTTGGAGGGGATGTGTCCACGTCCGGGTCACCGGCTGTTCCTCACCAGAGGAACTATCGTCCCGCTCGTGCTGCTGTCCGGACCCAGGCTCGTGCTGCTGTCGCGGGAGGTATATATCGCACTTCAATTTTCGTTAAACCTTAATTTTTTAATACCACTTTGTCTTAATATTGATTGTCTTAATATTTCTTGTAGATGCAGGGCAGCCCCATCCCGGGAGGGGGACTCAAGGGCCGAATCAGTCCCACAGGCTGAGGCCCGACAGAGCTAGGGCGAGGCAGCATCCCTCTCTTCTTTACCCCTAATTATCGCTATACCGGCGATTATGCCGAGAGGTTCGGCCGTTATATGGGGGATGAGAGCCGCCTCGTGAAGAAGTATCCACTTCACGTTGAGTGGGGCGATCAACACCGGCGCTCGTTCGTCTTTTTCTGGGATCAGGCTCGGGTATCAATATATATTTTCATTTGACTTATCAAATATTTTTATTATTATTTAACACTTGCAATTTAAATACATCGCTTTTTTGTATTTGCAGTTGGATTACAACTTTCAGCCTATACCGGACTCTGATCACCCTGAGAGAGTACTCGATCTTCATACTCTGTACCATGGCCAGATGAAGAACATGCAATTAAAGGACCGATACAATAGGAACGAGCTGAAGGTCGACTGCTATTCCCTGTAGATGGCGACCCCTGAGACAGAGAGAGTGGCTCTCCTATATACTCCGATCTTTGCGAGAGTCGACGTAGATACATGACCTCTCTTGTGCCAATATTTCGACTCTCAACACAAACAGGTTTGTAATTTAAATATAATTCAGTGTTTATTATATAATTTATTTTTTTGTGTTGCTTAATTAGAAAACTAAATTTGAATATGTTGTGCAGAAACAGGCCGATCAAAATAAATAGAATAAGAAGTCGGCGAAGAGGGGTCGCCCCACTTATACAGGTGGCTCGAGGAACATTACTCGTGCCATGCACTAATACAAATAAGGGTTGCCCCTACGAATTTATCCGTAGGAGCAAACCACTGCCCCTACGGATATATCCGTAGGGACAAGAAAATACCCTGTAGGTACAAACGTCGTAGGTGCAAGTCAAAACCTTGAACTTGCCCCTACGGACTAAAAATTGCCCCTACGGAGTTATGTGTAGGTCCAGTTTTCCCTACGGATTAGGCCGTAGGGACAAAAAATTTATTTTATTTACGGTTTTATAAAATAGATTATGTGTCCCTACGGACTTATCCGTAGGGCCAAGTAGTGGCCTCTACGGATAAGTGCGTAGGTATATATCCGTAGGGGCAAAATATCAGGATACCTGATATTTTGCCTCTACGGATACCTGTGTAGGGGCATTTGTTTGCCCCTACAGATATATCCGTAGGGGCAAGCTTAACCCCTAATACTGAGATCATAGGGGCAAAATATCAGATATCCTGATATTTTGCCCCTACGGATAAATCTGTAGGTACATAGTTAGGCCCTACGGATTAATCCGTAGGGGCAATGGTGGGCCCTACGGTTAAATCCGTAGGTACATATTATCAGGTTTTTTTTAAAAAAAAGGGCTGCCTATTTTTTTCTCGCCCTGTGCACAATAATATATACATCGATGAATATGATATCAATATACAAAAGAAACCAACAAGCAGAATATGATATTAATATAAACACGCAAACACCACCAATATCAATATCGTCCAAAATGTAGTACAATATGTATCATATAAATAAATACATGTTTAAAATATAAGAATCAAAACGCTACCCTAGCTCGGTCCAGCTCCACCTCTGATAAACGCCAGAATCTGGCGCGCCTGCTCCTCGGTCAATAAATCATGCAATGCGGAGCGTGCGGGAGTCTGAGCAGGCTGTGGAGCTGGCGATGTGGTCTGCGCAGCCGCCGTTGAGGTAGTGGCTTGCGGAGCCGCGGCTGCGGGAGTCTGAGCGGGCGGTGGAGCTATAGGAGCTGTCTGCGGAACCGCAGCCGATGTAGTGGTTTGCGGAGCCGCAACCGAAGGAGATGCATGTGGAGGCTCGGCCGATGTACCCTGTCGCGTCTAGACCTACGTGTGTAATAAGCGAGTAAGAACTGTGTATTATTCGAATTTGTATCATTATCAAGTTATTTCGAAACCCCAATCTATGTATACTTAGGGACTTAGGTCTCGTTTGGATATCTAGTTTGGAAAACCGTAGTTTATTTTAATTAGATATGTATGTATGATTAATCAAAGCTAAGTCTACAACCAAATAAGCTCAGGCTACGTACTAATATTGGATATGTTGCTATCTATAATATGACATAATATTTTACTATTAAGTAGTATACATACCAGCACCTCCTTCAACTCCTGAACGGTGGCCTTCAAGCTCTCCAGTTCCTGCTGGAAACGTCGCTCACTGGAGACGGAGGAAGTAACCGCCGGGGTGGAGTCCAACCTCATATGGGCCCTGCTAGGGCCTAGTCCCCGGCCTCTCTCCCAACCTCCGTGGTGCCCTCCGTGTGCGGCGTCCAGGACTGGGGTCAGCAGCATCGGATCGCTCTGTCCGGTAAAATCGATCCCCGATGCCTCGGCATGCTCAACCACCCGCTCCTACACCCACATTAACCAGTAAAATATAAGTATATCATTTAAATTTGAACCTTTCAAAACTAAAATTTCAAATAGGGGTTGAATAAATATTAACACTTACGCAATACTCCTGGGTAGCGACGTCGGGGTATCGAAGCTCGCCCGTAGCGGGATCTGTCGAGGTGCCGTGGACGGCAAGATATGCAGACAGCATGCTCGGTGTACCACCTTGCGCCAGGGTCTGAGCTCTCTGCAATATTAGAAAATAACTCTTAATATTAGATATATTAGAAAATAACTCTTAATATTGCATTATATCACAAAGGCCGGTCTATTGTAATTTACCGATAACTCCATGGATCGAGTAATATTCCTCGAGCCACCTGTATAAGTGGGGCGACCCCTCTTCGCCGACTTCCTATTCTCTATATTTTGAGCGGCCTGTTTCTGCACAACACATTCACATTTAGTTTTCTAATTAAGGAACACAAAAAAATAAATTATATACTAAACAATGAATTATATTTAAAATACATACATGTTTGCGTCGAGAGTCGAAATATTCGCACAATAGAGGCTATGTCTCTACGTCGACTCTCGCAAAGGCCGGAGTAGATAGGAGGGCCGCTCTCTCTGCCTCGGGGGTCGCCATCCATAGGGAGTAGCAGTCGGCCTTCAGCTCATTCCTGTTGTATCGGACCTTAGTCTGCATGTTCTTTATCAGGCCATTGTACGGAGCATGAAGGTCGAGCACCCTCCCAGGGTGATCAGGGTCGGGTACAGGCTGAAAATCGTAATCCAACTGAAAATACAAAAAAAACATTGTTATTAGATTGCAAGTGTTAATAATAAATATATTGGATAAATCAAATGAAAATATATATTAATACCCGAGCCTGATCAAAGAAGAGGGCGAATGAGTGCCGGTGCTAGTCGCCCCACTCAACGTGAAGTGGATAGTTCTTCACGAGCCGGCTCCCATCCCCCATATACCGGCCGAACCTCTCGGCATGAGGACCGGTATAGCGATAATCAGGGGTAAAAAAGAGGGGGAATGCTGCCTCCCCCCTAGCTCTATCAGGCCTCAGCCTGTGGGACTGATTCGGGCCTCAAGTCCCTCTCTGGGGATGGGGAGGCCCTGCATCTGCAAGAAATATCAAGACAATCAATATTAAGACAAAGTTATATTAAGAAATCAAGGTTAAACGAAAATTGAAGTGTGATATATACCTCCGGTGACTAAAGCACGAGCTTGGGCCCGGGCAGCAGCACGAGCGGGACGATAGTTCCTCCGGTGAGGAACAGCCGGTGTCCCGGATGCGGACGCATCCCCTCCAACTAGAATATAAATATTGACGCTAAATTTCCATGAAGTTCATATTTATTCTATAGAGGATATGTAAAATAAATAAATATTTTATATTTATTCATACTAACCTACAGACGATGCGGAGGGTACGGAAGTGGCAGGAGTAGCCCCTGCGTCAGATGTGGACGCACCACCTATAATTAGACAATTAAAAATAGATTATATAAGTAATTGCAAAAAGAATGTGTAGATCAATAATATAACATTCTAAATCAATATGCATGCACTATAGGATATATAAACATACCCACAGGTGCGGTGGTGTCACCACCTACAGCTAGACAATAAAAAAAATTACTATCTAAGTAAGAGCAAAAGGAATGTGTGTATATTTATGATATAGCATTCTAAATCAATATACATACACTATATGATATATAAACATACCTGGAGATGCGGGAGTGGCCTCTGTCCCTGATGTGGACGCATTACCAACAACTAGACAATCAAACATTGACAATATAAGTAATTTTGACATGAACAGGCATGAATATCTATAATATTACATTCAAAATGGATATGCGTGCAATATACCTGGAGATGTGGCAAAGTCCACACGGAAGGAGGCATCCGAAGGGGTCTCCGATCTCGGTGCAAGACCGGCCCTCTGAAGCTCCCTACGCAGCTCTCCGGGCGGCAGAACCGCTCTGCCTCTTCCTCCGCCTCTGCCGATGCCACGGCTGGAGCTCCTGCCGCCCCTCGCTCCTCCCTTCATTGTCATCAAATCTAGATAAACGGTTCGTGGACGCATTAGACAATCATTACAAGTATTGACTATATATGTATAGATCGTAAAATGTGAAGTAATAATATAACATTACTGATAACTTTTTTTGTTTCGTGGGCGTATTAAACATATCTACTTGGATTTTATTATCGATATCATTTCTAACCCACGTAACTTCATGATCGGCCGAAGACAACCCGTCCTTCGAAACAGATGGTCGGAGCACTCTAAGCCTCCTCTCTTCTTCATCCTCATCGCTGTCCTCGAATTCTGGGATATCGTAGACATCCCTGGGTTTCCAACGGCATACGACACTCCATCCCGGATGCTTCAAACACCATGAGGAGTATACTTGGAACGCTTGGTTCGGAAAGATAAACGGATCTTCCTGACCGTAAAATCGAAGTGTGTTCACACTGGTCAATCCATATTCATCTTTCTAAGTCCCAAGATTTCTTCTCCACTTATCCGTATCGGTTCATGTATCGTACCAAGTACACTGGAATATATAAAAGGGTTCTGATCGTCCGGGATAGTGGATCCCGAGTATATAATTTAAGTACCCATAATAAATCACACCGTCCGATCCTACCGTCGTAATCCCACTATTCTGAGTGGTTTTAGATGTTTCTATGTCCTTAACTTTGAATATGTATCCAAGGACACCGAATCCTTTATAATATGCAACCTCCATACTAGGAAATTGAGCTAAACATCTTGAATCACTCTCAAATGATGCAGACAAGTTCGGATCGTAGATCTAACAAAACAAATTTTACGACAAATACATAACGATATAAGTTTAGATTAAAACCGATAGTAATAACATGTTATTCGAATAACTTAAATGATCTGTGACCCAATCACAAAAATTATCCTGATGATATTTTTCCAATCATTCTTCGTTCCAATCAGGATGCCCCTCACGTATCTCGTTAAAATGAATTCTGTTTTCGACAAATAATGGTGATATTAATATTATATCATTTCATACACACACAAACACAAATATAACAATTAATCCAAAAAAACTTACTCTCTAATTTGTTCAAGACATGCGCAATTAAGCAAGATAAACCGGTATATCTTGTTGATAAACATAGTGTCTACCCTCTTATAATCGGCTTTACCATATGGCCCGTCTTGAATTCTTCGAGACCGGTTAAGTCTCGTCTCAATGTTCTCGTCCAGATAGCGGGAACAAAATGTGGTTGCTTCATCAAGAAAATAACCTTGCATGATAGAACCCTCAGGTCGATTTTTATTGCGTATATACTTTTTAAGAGTGTAGAGGTACTTAAAGAAAATATGTTGAATAAATAAATACGGGTATACAGGACAACAATAATTTTAAAAATTGCGCGAAACGAAAAATTACACGTACCTCTCGACGGGATACATCCATCGATATTGTACCGGTCTGGCTAACTTAGGCTCAGTTGCAAGATGAACCGTCAAGTGTATTATGATATCGAAGAATGACGGTGGGAAAATACGCTCAAACTTGTAAAGTATCAACGCAATAGAATTTTCTAGTTTATCCAGCGTCACAACCTCCAGTGTTTTAGCACACAACTCTCTGAAAAAACAACATAGGTCGTTGATTACTAGACCAACCGATTCGGGGAGAGAAGTCCTGAGGGCTAATAGAAGAAGGTGCTCCACGATAACATGGTGATCATGACTTTTCAGCTCATCGATCTTACCTTTCATAATTTTTATTTTCTTGCTGAATGATCCTGAGAATCCTGTGGGAACTTTCAAATCATGCAACACCTGCAGGAATCTTTTCTTCTCTGGTTGTGACATATGATAAGCGGCATTGGGAAGTACAAACTTACCTGGTTTACCCGCTACCGGTCTAGGGTGCAATTCACTTCTTATTCCTCACTCCTGTAGATCCATCCAAGCATTCAGGTTGTCTTTCGATTTCCCGTCTTTACAAAGAAACAAGTTGAGTATGTGCTCTGATACTCCCTTCTCTATATGCATGACGTCCAGACAATGACGCACTAAATTTGTTGACCAGTACGGAAGCTCGAAGAAAATGCTTAACTTGTTCCAAAATGGTGGTTTGACCTGTTTCGTCGGATCCATCCCGAAGGTCACATTATTGTAACCATCCCATTGAGTAGTCACGTCCTCTCCAGACAATGGGGCTGGAGGTCCAAGAAGCTCCTGATGACCATCAAAGTGAACAGTGTCTAACCTGTAGGGGTGGTCTAGAGGCAGGAAACGTCGATGGCCGTAATAACAAACCTTCCTGCTAAAATTCAAGAATTTCGATGTTGTGTGTTGATGGCAATGAGGACATACTTTGTGACCATGTACGGACCAACCTGATAGCATTCCATACGCAGGAAAGTCATTAATTGTCCACATTAAAGCCGCACGCAGTATGAAGGTTGTATTTGTGTTTGCATCATATGTCTCTACACCATCAATGAACAAAGATTTTAACTCCTCGATCAGAGGTCGGAGATAGACGTCGATATTGTTTCCGGTGAGTTTGGTCCGTCGATAAAAAGAGGCATCATAAAGTATGATTGGTCCATAGCCAACCAAGGCGACAGATTATAAATTATCATTACAACGGGCCATGTGCTGTGACTTCCAGCCATATAGTTGAATGGGCGGAAGCCATCACTAGCCAGTCCGAGCCGGACATTGGGAGGATCGCTACTGAATATTGCATGCCTCCTATCGAAATCCTTCCATGCCGATGAATTTCTTGGATGGCTCATTTTTCCATCTTCACTTGGAGGAGCACAGTGATGCCAAATCATTGTCTCGGCTGTTTTTTTGCACCTGAATAGCCTCTGTAGCCTCTGTGTTATGGGAAAATATCGTGCTATCTTGACAGGTATATCAGGCTTCTTATCAGAATCTTTCGGCTTATACCTGGCCTCTCCGCATGTTGGACACTCTTTCAAATCTGAATTCTCTTTCCGGTACAATACGCAATTTTTAGGACATGCTTGAATCTTCTCGCACTTTAGACCCAAATCAGACATCATCTTCTGGGCTCCGTACCAGCTGTCGGGCACGTTATTTCCCGGGGGCATAGAATCTTTCAAGAACGAAAGAAGTATTGTGAATGACTTGTTGCTCCATCCATTTAGGCACTTAATCTGGAAAAGTTGGACGAACCATGAGAGGGTGGAATACTTTGCATTCTCATAAATTGGTTTTCTAGCATCATTTATGAAATTTTCATATTTATCCGCATGCGGTCCTTGACCGGAAGGAATGTCATCTTCATTAACCTAGGGCAGCCTCTACCATATCCTCCATTTCTTCTGATGGAAATAAATCACCGTCTTCTCCTTCTGCCGCATTACCGTCTTCTCCTTCTTCTCCTGCCGCATTATCGTGTTCTCCTTCTTCTCCTGCCGCATTACCGCGTTCTTCTCCTTCCCCGTGATATTTCCAAGTTGTATAAAGTCTAGTAAACCCATATTTTATGATATGAAGCTCTGCCAATTCTACCTTCTGCCGGTACTTATTGCCACATCTATCGCACGGATAGAGAATCTTCTCTATCACAATCTTATTATGTGCACGTGCAAATTCAATAAAAGCAGCAACTCCTGCGACAAACTTAGGTTGCATAAGTTTTTGCCAATCCACATACATCCAGTCCTTAACTCTGACGTACTCATGAGCCATATTAGACTGTATAACATATAAATTGTAGGTTATGGTGACTATATTGAGAAATCTAAGAATGGGATAGTTACTGACAAAGGAGAAAATCCGTGTATATGCTTTGTGTGTGCGTTTGTCGTTGAAAAGAATAAATTATCGAACGTATGTTAACCGATAGACGGAGACTAAGTGGCGCTTTTAGTTTCATATATGAGTATCGATGAGAATATGAAAGTTTCATATTATCATCGAGGATCATATATTGGTTTTAACTTGAACATCTTGAATCACTCTCTAATGATGTGTTTGTTGTGTATTCTTGTTGTGTGTGTGTGTTTCGGCTGTCGGAGGTAAGGCTTCTATCCCATTAAGAATGTATAGAGCGAACACCCATTTGCTTGTGCTTTCAACCGTTTCGAGTAAATTTCGGCAGCACCTCCCCGCTGTTCTCTGAGTACACTGTAATAGAATAGATAATCATTTCAAAGCTGTGAAACAACGTTGAAATGAACATCTAATCTATCTTTATACACGGAGAACCAGCGGAAATGTACCGACGAAATATCTCGAAATGGATGAAAACACAAGTGAATGAAGGTGTTTGCTTTATACATTCCTAACTTGTCCACACGAGACAAATCTATCGGTTATCATACGATTGAATCTTCTCGTCAAATAGACTATACGACGGTTGTCAGTATTGAGCTATACCGTCCGATATTTAACAACTTTCGTATAGTTCTATGTCACGATGAACATCGAATGAATGTTAACCGATAGACAGGGACTAAGTGGCGCTTTTAGTTTCATATATAAGTATCGATGAGAATATGAAGGTTTCATATTATCATCGAGTACTATATATTGGTTTTAACTTGAACATATTAAATCACTCTCTAATGATGCGTTTGTTGTGTATTCTTGTTGTATGTGTGTGTTTCGGCCATCGGGGGTAAGACTTCTATCCCATTAAGAATGTATAGAGCGAGCACCCATTCGCTTGTGCTTTCAACCGTTTCGAGTAAATTTCGGCAGCACCTCCCCACTGTTCTCCGAGTATACTGTAATAGAATAGATAATCATTTCAAAGCTGTGAAACAACATTGAAATGAACATCTAATCTATTTTTGTACATGGAGAACCAGCGGAAATGTACCGACGAAATATCTCGAAACGGATGAAAACACAAGTGAATGAAGGTGTTTGCTTTATACATTCCTAACTTGTCCACACGGGACAAATCTATCGGTTATCATACGATTGAATCTTCTCGTCACATAGACTATACGACGGTTGTTAGTATCGAGCTATACCGTCCGATATTTAACAACCTTCGTATAGTTCTATATCACGACGAACATCGAACGTATGTTAACCGATAGATGGGGACTAAGTGGCGCTTTTAATTTCATATATGAGTATCGATGAGAATATGAAGGTTTCATATTATCATCGAGTATCATATATTGGTTTTAACTTGAACATCTTGAATCACTCTCTAATGATGTGTTTGTTGTGTATTCTTGTTGTATGTGTGTGTTTTGGCTGTCGGGGGTAAGGCTTATATCCCATTAAGAATGTATAGAGCGAACACCCATTCGCTTGTGCTTTCAACCGTTTCGAGTAAATTTCAGCAGCACCTCCCCGCTGTTCTCCGAGTACGCTGTAATAGAATAGATAATCATTTCAAAACTGTGAAACAACGTTGAAATGAACATCTAATCTATCTTTGTACACGGAGAACCAGCGGAAAGGTACCGACGAAATATCTCGAAACGAATGAAAACACAAGTGAATGAAGGTGTTTTCTTTATACATTCCTAACTTGTCCATACGGGACAAATCTATCGGTTATCATACGATTGAATCTTCTCGTCACATAGACTATACGACAGTTGTTAGTATCGAGCTATACCGTCCGATATTTAACAACCTTCGTATAGTTCTATATCATGACGAACATCGAACGTATGTTAAGCGATAGACGGGGACTAAGTGGCGCTTTTAGTTTCATATATGAGTATCGATGAGAATATGAAAGTTTCATATTGTCATCGAGTATCATATATTGGTTTTAACTTGAACATCTTGAATTACTCTCTAATGATGCGTTTGTTGTGTATTCTTATTGTATGTGTAACATGATTTTAAACTTATGAAATAATACTTGCTTAGTTACTTGCAAATTGCAACTTGAGAATAAGATATATGAAGAATTGAGCATTAAAGAACTAAGATGCATTAGACTTGAGATTGAGATACATACCTTCAACATAGAAAAGAAATCAATAAACAAGATGAATATAATATAAATTCAAGTTGAAAGAATATATATCCTCCTTTCAAATGCAATTAAGTCTTGATGATGCTGAAGATGTTACCAGAAAAACATCTTCTGCCAATCTTCATGTGTGAAGGGGTGTGTGGGGAAAAATTGGGTATACGGTGTCAGAAAAGTTTTCTCCTGCCATGTGGCAATCAAAATTCAATTCTTTGTTATTTTTTTTATAACTACCGACACTGTTCAATTGACCTTCATGGAGTAGCACATACATATCGAACTTTCTTCCTTTCTATTTATCTAATGATATACGGATAGAAAATGTTCCGTATTGACAGCAAATCAACTTTACAAGTATTTGATACATACGCAAAAAGGTATTGAAATATGATGTTTTTTTTGTTTTATATTTGTCTTAGGCCCTGTGTGTATGCATGCATGTGTATGTGCAAGTCTATGTAGAGAGGACAATGCATATTTATGTATTAGGTCGTGTGTATGCGTGCATGTGTGGTGCATGTGTCCGTAGAGAGAATGAAAGTGCAAATTTCTGTATTAGGCCCTGCGTGTATGGGCGCGTGTATGTGTGCATGTCAGTGAAGAGAGGACGACACCACACAGGCTCGCTTACGGCAGGTCCATGTTTTTCGATTCCTACGAACTTTTAGCATCTTAAGCAAGATCCATTGTTTTCATGCTGTTTACTTCTTTCAAATATTGCAATGTTTTACTTGCGCATCAACTAGTCTCGAAGTCTACGGCTGAACTTCGAACCGTATAAGTTACTTAACGATATCTTGCCTATTTATTAACTAGTTTAAAATTCTACAACTGAAAAATATAGCTATAATTGTTTGAAACTATAACTAAGTTATTCTATCTCATGTAAGATCATGAATGAAGTTAGATAAGATAGAGTTGTTGTAACTTCTTTATATAGGGTGGTGCCTTTGTAATTGTATCAAAAGGTGTAATCTATGTCATTTTAAGAATTAAGAAATAGAGAAATAATATTGCCTCCTTTTATGGTACGAGAGCAGTGAATTATATACTCACTGATTCTATGGATTTCTCTGGTCCCTCATCCACTCCATTTCCCTCCACTAATATCTCATTAGCCCTAACCCTAACCCCCGCCCCCGCCCCAGCCCTAGCCCCAGCCCCAGCCGAACCCCAATCCTAACCCTAACCCCAACCCCAACCCCAACCCTAACCGCAACCCCAGCCCCAGCCCCAGCCCCAGCCCCAACCCCAACCCCAACCGCAACTCTAGCCGAACCCAACCCCAACCCTAGCCGAACCCCAACCGCAACCCCAACCCCAACCCCAACCCCTAAAATAATCAAAAAATTCTTTAATTGAAGATTTAATTATTTACCTGTTCGGTGGAGGAGACAATCGACAATCGGCGATGAGGAAGAACGGCGACGAGATCGGGAACGAGATCGGGAACGAGAGAGAGAGAACGGCGACGAGATCGGTGAGATCGGCGACGAGATCGGCGACGCGGCGACGAGAAAAGGGGATTTGGGAGGTTTCGCGCGCTCGAGCGAGAGAGAGGAGAGATAATCAGCGCGTAGGGAAATTATGTGCCTTTTCTATTAAATCTAAATTTAGATGCATCTACGAATTTGTCCGTAGGTTCTTGGTTTGCGGCTCCGTAGGGGCAAACAACAAATTAAGATTTAATATTTTTAAATTAAACGTCTTGGACCGTAGGGGCAACCGTCTGGCCCTCCGGACTAATCCGTAGGGCCAAAATAAATCTGCCCCTATGGATTTCAATATCTGTAGGGGCAACCCCTATTTTAGTAGTGATGGAGGTATCGGTAAATTACAATAGATCTATTCTGATATAATATAATATTAAGAGTTATTTTAAAATATATGTAAATTTTTTGCGAATTGCACAGAGCTCACACTCTGGAGCAGGGTAGTACACCGAGCGTGCTGACCGCGTATCTTACCGTCCATGATAGCTCGACAGATCCCACCACGGGCGAACTTCGATTTCTCGACACAGCTACCTAGAAATATTGCATAAGTGTTAATATTTATTCTAACAGGTTTGAAATTTTTGTTTTGAAAAGTTCAAATTTAAATGATATACTTATATTTTAATGGTTAATGTAGGTGTAGGAGCGGGTGGTGGAGCAGGCGGAGGTATCGAGGATCGATTTTACTGGACAGACCAATCTGATACTGCTGACCCCAGTCCTAGACGACGCACACGAAGGGCACCACGGAGGTTGGGAGAGAAGCCGAGGACTGGGTCCTAGAAAGGCCCATATGAGGTTGGACTCCACTCCGGCGGTTACTTCCCCTACCTCCCGTGAGCGACGTCTAGAGCATGATGTTGCTGCCTTGAAGACCACCATCGAGAAGTTGATGGAGATGGTACATATACTACTTAATAGTAAAATAGTATATCACATTATAGATAGTAACATATGCAATATTAGGAGCCTGAGCTTATTTGGTTGTAGACTTAGCTTTGATTAATCATACTTACATAAAACTATCTAATTAAAATAAACTATGGTTTTCCAAACTAGATACCCAAACGAGTCCTAAGTCCTTAAGTATTCTTAGATTGGGGTTTCGCAAAAACCTGATAATGATACGAACTCGACTAAAATATAATACAACGTTTTTACTCGTTTATTACATACAAAATTTAATAGATACGACCAGCTACTTTGGCTGCGGCTCCACATGCATCTCCTTCTGCTGCGACTCTGCAAGCCACTATCTCGGTTGCGGCTCCGTAAGCCACTACCTCGGCTGCGGTTGCACAGACCACTCCTGCAGCTCCACGGCCCGTTCAGACTCCCACATAGTCTGCTCCTTCATTGGTCGAGTTTTTGACGACTCGGGGCTGCACCGAGGAGCAGATGCGCCAGATTACGGCGTTTGTCAGAGGTGGAGGAGCTGGACCGAACTAGGGTAGCTTTTTTTTTTTTTATATATTTTTGAGAATTTATGTACTAACTTGATACATATTGTATATATTTTAGACAATATTGGTCGGTGTTTGATTGTTCACGATAATTTAGATTGATATTGTATTTTTTTTGTTTATTTCTTTTATATATTATGCGTGAGATGTTGATTATGAATATTTCTGTATTTGGTTATATGATGTATATATTATTGTGCACAAGGTGGGGGAAAAACAATAGCCTCCTTTTAAAGAAAAAACCCTGATATTTTGTCCCTACAGATTAATTTATAGGGCCATATGTTGCACCTACGGATTAATCCGTAGGTGCAATGTTTGCCCATATGTTGCACAATATTTGTCCCTACACACTTAGCCGTAGGAACAAAATATCAGGATACCTGATATTTTGTTCCTATGGACTCAGTAAAACTTACCCCTATGAATTTATCCGTAGGGGCACTAATCAGGCCCTATGAATAAATCCGTAAGGGCAAGTATTTTATTTTATAAACCAATAAATTAAAATATTTATCAGGCCCTATGGATTACTCTGTAGGGATAAGTGTCTCAACGGATTAAGGCGTAGGGTCAATTATTATTTCGTATGGGCATGTTCAGGAAGAAAACTTGCACCTGCTATCTTTGCACTTACGGTGTATTTTTTTGCCCCTACCGGTATATCCGTAGGGACAGTGTTTTGCTCCTACGGATAAATCCGTAGGAGCAAGCAAATCCAACTTGAAAAGTCATCTATAATTAATTTCTATTTGATACTTTTAGATATTAGATAGACATTGGTAAATTGTTAAATTTTCCACCCTCCGAATACTAGTGCAAAATGCATCGAGATCATGTAAATTTTTTGTATGTGCATGTCTTATTAATTTTATGATGATTAAGATGAGAGGTACCGATCATTGAAAATTTTAATAGATCGTTAACTTTTTGACCAATTAAAAAAAGATTTTTTATTTTTTTATGTCTTTGACCCCACATTCCTCGAACTATAAGGTGGTGACTGCAATATGGTAGGATCGATGCTTTTATATATATATAGTAGGATCGATGCTTTTATATATATATATATATATATATATGAGATTAATGGAGGAAAGAGGCCATAGGAGGGGATTTCCTCCTATGGCGTGGAAAAAATACAACCTCCACCATTTTTTCCGACGATCGGCACCCATCTTCATCATCGTTATCATCTAAAGATGTGCGTACACCAAATTTCATGTGATTCCATAACTTTTTCACCGTTGATTTAGTGGGTTCAAAATTAACGGTTTACCGACAATAGAACTTTTTACATTGCTAAATCAACGGTGAAAAGTTGTAGAATCACATGAAATTTGGTGTACCCACATCTTAGATGATAACGATGAACATGATAGGGGCCGATCGTCGAAAAAAATGGTGGAGGTTGTATTTTTTCCACGCTATAGGAGGAAATCCCCTCCTATGGCCTCTTTTCTCCATTATTCTCTCTCACTCTCTCTCTCTATATATATATTTATATAGAGAGAGAGAGAGAGAGTGAGAGAGAATAATGGAGAAAAGAGACCATAGGAGGGGATTTCTTCCTATGGCGTCGAAAAAATACAACCTCCACCATTTTTTCCGACGATTGGCATCCAGCATCATCATCGTTATCATCTAAAATGTGCATACACCAAATTTATTGTGAGTCCACCACTTTTTCTCCGTTGAATTAGCAATGTAAATGGTTCTATTGTCGGTAAACCATTAATTTTGCACCAAATCAACGGAGAAAAAATGATATAATCACATGAAATTTGCTGTATCCACATCTTAGATGATAAAAATGGACGTGATGTATGCCGATCGTCGAAAAAAATGGTGGAGGATGTATTTTTCCGACGCAATAGGAGGAAATTCACTCCTATGGCACCTTTCCTCCATTAACCTGATATATATATATATTAAAATTCTATACTACTTCTGTTATACTGCAAGGTAACTATAAGCTTTGTAAAAGCAGAAGCAGCCTCAACCTCTTTAAACCATTTACTATTTCATCAGTAGGATAAAATTTAGCTATAGCCTAGTGGAAAGTCAAGAGTCAAGCTAAAGATTTCTATATAAGATTGACCTTAATTAATTTTTTTAAGAACCAAAACCAATTATATGTGTGATTTCTCAAATGCCCAATGATGTGTGACTTTCTTTATAAGAAGCAAGGGATAACAATCAAAATTAAAAGTCCTTTTGTATCTTAACATAAGCACTTATATCGAGGGTGCATGATATGCAGTTAATGAGATATTTTCAGTCAGAAATTAGTTCACTGCAAAATAACAGACTTGAAAGGGAAAAAAAAAGTCATCATGATAAAGAGTTGATATATTACGGGCTATCTAATCGATCATTCATCAAAATACACATATGTTGCTCTGACTTAAATGACTGATCAACCAACTTGATTTGAACATTGTGCTCCATCTAAAGCATTATTGTACAGGAGGTGATAAGGCTCATAATCGAAATTCCTCAGGTTAGACACGTGTGGTCCACGTAAGCCCATTAGATTCCCAGAGACCATGAAGTTGGAATCAATATGACAGATGGGGGACTTTTCTCGGACCTCGTCTCCGAGGTTACACCTGACCTTTCGGAGATCCCCCCGTGTACCTTCCCTATGCGTCTAGTAACCAGCCAACGGCTCCCCTCCAAACTATCCTACAGCTATGCTTTCTCAGCCTCCTCGCTCGTCTCCGAGCTATTACAGAGCTGAGATTCCTCAGCTCATTTGCTCGTCTCCAAGCTATCACAGAGCATAGATTCCTCAGTGTCCCTGTTTGGCCGGGAGCACGAAGCCCAAACGCCTCCGTAACGGCTCCGTATATCTCGCCATGACGAGATCTTCGCCGGCCCACGTCCCGCACCTTACGCTAGCGTATCTTATCATTAATATGCGTATCTCTCCATCAATGGGTGTATCCCGCCATCTACGTGAACGTGACGCAGGTGCGTAATGGACAGCGAGAATCTCGCAACGGCTTGCTCCATGCGATCGCTATATAAACCCCTCTTTCAGACAATTCAGATAACGGGAACTCATTCCAATACGCCGCTACCCTGTCATTATTCCTCGGTACTTACTTGATTGTCGGAGGGTCCTACGGTGGTTACCCATCTCGGGAATTTCGTTACAGGTAGCTCGGCGTCAACGATAACCCATTGAGATTCACATATTCAACCTTCATACCAAATCTCAACCGTTCAGAACCGTTTACAGTAAGATCGACGGAGGACAACTACTAAGGAAGATTTTGACCTCCATCAAGAGAACAGGATCTAGATTCTAAAAAATTTGACGCATTTTCCGAAGAAAATCGGTGTTTGCCGGTACCAAAAGCTATACTAGTACATATATAACAAATTAAGTAAGAGATGATAAATTTATATACAATTGCATTTTAAGCATACATAATGCTTATTTTTAATAAAATAACAATAAATATATTAATACACTCCATATTAACAATATATGGACCGATATTGACTGGTATATCGTCAGTGGTGTATACTGATATTACTGCTTATTTTAAACAGTGATTGGGAGAACAAAGAGAGTGTTGTAAATGCAACAATCTCTCTAGTAATTGTATGCTAGCTTTTCAAACTGTAAAGCTTTATTGCATCTCACATCCATAAGAATATCCCTCTGAAACACTAGTATGCCCTTTGTGCTGTGTACACTAACAGCTTTTGGGCAATATTAAAATTTTCCATTAGTATACATTAAAGATGTGCTAAATTAAAAAAAAACACAATAGAAAAGCTAGTTAAAAAGGAAGAACATAAAAAATATTTCTTACCATTCTGCATCATGAGCAACCTTTTCATACATAGTATCATTTGTCATGCACGTGACTGTGTGACACAAACTTTTAGCATGGTATGAAGAGTGCAGAAATAGTGCTGCTACATTGAAGAGTGTGTATGAAAAATGTGATGAAAAAATACATGAACCTACAAAAATTGCACAAGCCAACAAAGCATCTCTAGAAACCATTAAGCCCCTATTGGATATGGAGTTCGTATAGTTGTGGTTTAGTTTAGGACGGAGGGAGGGCAATGCAAACTATAAATTGCAAGCCTCCAACTTCAAAAGTAAAGTTTAGTTAACTTTGATCATATTGAAGTTGAGATAACTGCAGTTCAAGACAGAAAATTATAATTATCTTACCTCGAAGATGAATGCCAAATAAGGCAAAAAAGTTTTTAAAAAAAAATTTAGAAGTTTTACTACCCCTCTCTCTCGCCCCCCCTTCAACTGCATACCTAGAAATGGAAATTAGTACATTGAAATGAAACTTGAATTTTGTACAAAACTTCATATATGTAACTCAAAATACTTCAAGAATATTTAAGGAAGTAACTAGGACTTTCATTATTTTTTCAGACAAGATTACAAATGAGAATTACCTCAAAAATAACAACACACAAACAAAAGTTTATTACAAACAATATTATCACATTCATACACATCAACAAATCAAAGTGCCATGGATAGAACGCTTGCTAGTAAAAGAATAATATTTAACCATTGTTTTACTTTGCTATCCTTTTCTTCTTCTTTTTTTTTCAACCTTTTCCTTTGGAAAAAATTCAAGAGAGAAGCCATGCATGATGCTTACCAATATTAATTCCAACTTTTCTTAGTGTCATATGATGAAGAGCTCATGCAATGGTCCAAGCCAGCAATGTTGAGGATGTCTCTATGAGACAAAGCTCCTCTAAGCCCAAGAAAATCTCTAGTCATCCCATCACTAATATTCCCACGATTGCTATTTCCATCAAACCCATGAGAAGTTGAGGGGAGAGATGCCATCATCATGTCTTGATGGAGGAGAGAATTTGGACCTGAACCAAGACCAAACACATTGGAGGAGCCATTGGTTGAGTTGTGGGTTGGTGCCATTTGATGAGGCTGCATGCTCATTGTTGCACCCATTTGAGCTGCTTTTTGCAGCAATGCAGTGGCTGACATGTGAGGGGGTTGAAGATTTTGGATAGGGTTTGGGATTTGAGTTGAAGGGCTTTGGATTTGATGATCTTGTGAGAATTCTTGTGGTAGGCTTGTTGGGTACACAGAGGATTGGAGCTCTAATTGGTTGCAATTTAGCCAAGGTGGAATGTTGATGTGATCTTGAGCCTCTCTCTTCATTGTGAAGTCTTGAAGGGTGGTGTAGTTGGCTTCTGAGGTTGTGATCAATGGGAGAGAGTGATGAGAGAAGAGAAGTGGGTGGTGGTGATTGTTAGCCAAAGGGTTGTCGTTGTTTGTGATGGCCCTTGCACTTTCTTCTGCTAGAGCATCACAAAATGCTCTATGGGTGATAAAGCTATCCCTTCTGCAATCACAAACAACAAATAAAGCAAAGCAAAACAAGAGGGAAAGAACTAACATTAGTAGTTCATCATGATCATATATAAGGCCCACAAAAACTCCAAGAAAGAAACTAGTGATCTTTTGGTGTTATGCCATTTGCTTTTCTTTTTGCACTAATGATCAATTATATAGATAGAAGTGAATATATATACTTCTTTAGAGTTTGATGGATGTAAGTCTCACTATAAATATCAGCTATCATTTAATGATGCTCTTGAATATCTAACTGCAGTAACATTCTTTCAAGGGAATTGTTGCTTCTTTTCTATGTTCTTACTTACTATTGCAAAGTTCTTTAATTTGGCCTAGTAACTCTCAAGTTGTTGTTGGTGTTGGTAGTGGCAAACTATAACATAATTTTAAAGTTTCAGATGCACTGATATAAAGACTTTAAAATGATATCAGAGCTAGCCGGTTTAGATACAGTTGAAATAAGAGCCGTCGTGCTAAACCCCGAGTCCTGCATGGCCCAAAAAAGACTTTGACCTACACATGAGCATAAGAAATAGAGATATCTAACCTACAATCTTGAAGTATTTACTACATTTGTCATTGAGCTATTAAACCCTAACATAAACACTTTTTTCTAATTAAGAAACTTGTATATTTACTATTTCAAAAATCACCTCCGATTTTGGTAAAATGAGCATATATAACTCATGCCGTAAAACTTTCTTCCGTAGAACGAGAGGTCGTCGCCGATTGGCATGTTAATTACCTTGAGAATAGGGTTCCGCAATCACATTTATACTCCCTAGTGCCACAAATCTTGGAGTGAGCTTTCCAATCAGATTGAACCGCATACTTCTTCGAGCACTTGTCACATTTCCACTTCTTCTCTCCATGCTTCCTGCTGAAATGCTTCTTGATGCCAGTCAGGTCCCCAAGCGCCCTAGCTGGGTCATGATGGACACATGAGGCCTCTGGGCAAATGTAGACCTTCTTCTTGATCTCTTTGTTTGTTCTCTGCTTCAGTTTCCATGGCAGGTTGTGGCCTCTCCTGTGGAGCTGCAGGTTCTGGTCTCTTTGGAACCCTTTGTTGCAGATCTCACACACAAACCTGTTTGTTGCCATTAGCGTCTTTGGCGACAGTGCTATCACTTCCGCATCTGGATCTGCTTAAACTTAGAAACTTGCATCAATAATTTTCCTTTGAAAATATCGTGTAGTATATGTTATATATCCAGCACTTATAACTCTTCAACTGGCTTACAAGGACCGGCACCGGCACCGGAATTATATAGTAAACTATACAGTGTGTGTGTGTGTGTGTATGCAATTAACCCTAATTTTTCGATGATTGTCGACTGATGCTGGTAAGCCAGTTGAGAAGCTGTTATAATTATTAGTATATTAATTAGCCCTCGTTTTGGTATAAAATAATTTTATGAAATTGATGCTAGCTAGCTACCTGGGTTGCCTGGGAGATTCCTCCTCTTCTTGACTGGATTTGGATTGGGAGGAGAGGCAAAGGATGATTGATTTTGGTTTGAAGAGACACTTGCAGCTGCTTCACCAGATGCAGAAGTGAGATTTGACATATTCTCTTCAACAAGTTGTTGCTGCCGCTGAATTATGAGCCCTTTCATAATAATTGATGCTGGCTTTGATTTGAATGCAGTGAAATATTCAGGAAGAAAGAAATAAAGAAAGAAATCTAGGGGTGATACTAACTTAGATTCAAATCAACCCTTAAAAGACTAACATGAATCTCTCAAGGATATCCCATAATTCTCAATGAAATTAAATACAACAAAAAAGGCACACTAACACTTATTTAGGATGAAAAGTACTGTATCTTCAATATGCAAATTTAACAAGAACAAACATAAGAGGAGTTGGCTTAAGATCTAAATTAAATATTAAAAAAAAGAACAACTGAAAATAATCAAAGGAGGCAAGGGATGAGAAAGAAGAAGAAAACTTTAATTATGACAATTTCAACCTAGAATTTAGAAAGGAGAAAAAACAAAAAATTAAACCAAGGCAAGTGAAGTGAACATATGAACAAATCAAACAAAACCCAATTTCCCTATGACTAATCTCTCAAATAAAAGAGAGAAAGAAAAGAGATACCAGTTGTAGAGACCACAAAAAGATAACCTAAGAGAAGAATAAAGGAAAAAGAATGAGAGAAAGGAAAGGAGCGTAGGGAAATTTTAGAGAGAGGGTGAGAGAGAGAGAGAGAGAGGGGATGAGGAATTGAAGCAAGGATGCAATTGTCCACCCATTCAATACCCACACCCTACAGCAACAGCCCTACACTTGATGTTGCACTTTCTGTCTTTTCCTTTGTTCCATACAAACACAAATCTAGAGAAATTCCTTTTCCTCTCCTTCCTTTTCTACACAGACACACACACACACACACACACAGAGAGAGAGAGAGAGGAGAGAGAGAGAGAGAGAGAGCATGATGCATCCTTTTTATTTCTATATATATAGTTGGCATCAATGGTTATCTCAACACTGTGAGTACCCTCACTCACACAGTACGAAAATATATAAGCTCATTTATTATATTCCTTTTACTCATAGGATGTTTTGATTATTGAGTGCATGCACTCATGATGCTCAACCTTGTGGTTTGGGTTTGGTATCTAAGAAAATGTACTACTATCTTTTTAGTAGACCTCTTATTTACATTACATAATTAGCGTGGATAACTTTGTGTTATAAAGGCAGAAAGTAGTAAGATGAAATGATGGGCTATTGATTTACTTCTCATTGAGGTAAAAGAAAGGTGAACACAAAGAGAACACACACTGATCTTTTAGCTTTTTGACAATTAGCATTGCATCATTAAGCATTGATTGAGTTTTGAGTAGCAACATACTCAAAGCTCATGTCTTATCACTATTTAATTAAAGGGAATATTTCATGTTTATGAGGACTCCTTTTTAGAAAAGATTCAATGCCCTTGGTCTCAGGCTAGAGGAGAGAGAAAGGTAAGGGAAGTGTGAATTTTATCAATACAAGTTATAAGACCATTCCAGCCTAACTTTTAAAGTTATCTTCTTGGCTTTTCAATTTATAATAATGCCATGCAGAGATTAATTAGAAGGAAATAAGAGGAAAAACCTTGATTATTTTATTTGTGGCCAATTAATTCTTGTCTATCATACCCTATATATGAATGAAAAAAGAGGATTCTAGTCCTGTTTTGGACAGTCTGAATACTGTTGATGTAACCATGACAAGCTCATATATCTGAGTTCCATGAAACTCATTTTGGCTGTTTTTAGATGTTAAGAAAATGGATAAATTAAGCCAGAAGAAGATAAATCTTACTCGTTCCGTCCCTTTTTACTTGTCATTTTAGATAAATGCATACCGATTAAGAAAAGTATTATATCAATTTTTTAATATCAGCAATTAATCTATTGCCACATCACCATTAAAAAAATCATACACTTTTAAGAAAAACATTATCACTTTTTTAATATTAGTAATTAATTTTCTAGGCTATTTTTGGTATTGTATCATTTATTGATATTTTTATCATTATTGATTTTCTCGTTATTCCAAAAATATCAAGTAAAACGGAACAATTTTTTCTCTCCAAAATAACAAATAAAAAGAGACAGAGGAAGTAGTATATAGGGAAAATTGTCAAAACACCCCAAGCAGGATTTTCTGTTGACAAAACCCCCGGCCTCAAAGTTGTTGTCAAAAATTCCCCTAAAAAATTCCGTGCGGTATCTGTATATTGCTTGTTATATCTAAATAGCCATACATATCGCAAGCTACTGTATGGATATCGCAAAACTAGATATAACTGTTGGATATGTATGCCCTAGAGGCTTTTTATTGTATAATGCTAGAGGTATGTATGTACAGGACAATCTTGCTCGATATGATAGTTTGTTATTTGGTTTGATTTTGTCTTAACATGTATATATATTTTACTTGTTATTTCATATAGCTAATATATGTCGATAAAACCCGTAGGATCCTTACTTGACTGTCTGCATTGTGATGGTGGGAGCTGTGTAGTCAATAAACACATCCTTAAATGTCCCTGGTTGTGGGAGTATCGAGACAGGGTATCGATATTCCAGAATAGACTAATGTATACATTTCTAGACCCTGACGAGGGGCGGTGGTTGGTCCCACAGCCATTGGTGTATACATGTACCCACTGGGGGTGAGTACACTGGAAGGACTCACCGAGAATTGGCTAGATGGTATTATATCTATCGTCAGATAGCAGTTCTCTGGTGATATGAGTACAGATAGTCTGTCGATCTGAGATCGTCATTTGTCTCGTATGAGTTCCCACTGTGCTTTGATTACTATCCTACCACAACTCTACTGAGTCGTGCAAACATGTTTTAGTTGGGTACAGTCCCGAGCTACATGAAGACAGAGAGCGATTATTGGGGATTCGTCTCTCCCGGTATAGAGAGTCGATATCGCGCTGTATTCGGTTGGCCAACACCATAAGTCCCTGACCAGAGCTGTTGAGAATTACTGATAGTTAGATCAGTATATTCTCGGATGGTCTTGAGCCACATCGGCATGACTTTTCAGCTTATTAGGGGTCTAATGTTTTCTACCTCCTAGACTCGGCATGCGATACTCTCAGACGAACAGACCGGACTATACGGAGATTGTCACGGACAAGTGATTTGTAGAGTTTCTGCGTGTTCAAGTTTAGTTAAATACCGCAATCAAGACGGTTTCGCTTGTAGCTAGCCGGTTGAGTACGGGTCGTCCGTAGGGAGATGAGAATCTTTTTCTTTGTGCTTTAACAAGTTAAGCCCAGTTTTCCAGATTTGTTTGTGAATATCTAAGTGTTAAAATGATATGTAAAGAGAGCTTGTTAGGGTTAGGATTAGGTTAGTTTGAGTTAGGAGTCCCTCACTTCTTTTGATTGCCACTCTTAATATCGGTGTTACGGTAATCGGTAACAACGGGGATTAGCACGACTAGGAAGGAACTTGCGAGTATAAACTAGGCTTTCCAACGCATAAGTTCTTCCTTTTGGTGCTTGTCCGTCCGTTCTTGGCTCTTAGCCATAACCTCCGGTTAATTCAACCACAACCGGTCTCACTACGGAATCACCGCTATCATGTAGGATAGGGTGCCGTAAGGAGCGGATTGTGGTTCAATTAACGGGAGTCGATTTAAGATGTTGGGCAAGGAAAGAGTGAGAGAGATTTCCTTCTCTCAAGCTTCCCTTATCCTACCCTAACAAGTATGGAAACTACTCACCCATAATACGGAAAAATAAAACAAAGGAGGAAGATAGAAAGAAGGAGATTAGAAGATAACAACTAGCTATTTGCGACCTCACCTTGGCAAGGATTAAGCGTAAACATCATGGTTGTTTTAAGGATAAAGAAAAAGAGAGAAGAAAGAAACAACAAGAAATAACAACAACTAAGTTAACAAATGAAAATTACAACAATTAACAAGTTAACTAAAGAACAAGACAAGCATGATAAGTAAATGGTTCTTCTTTATTCATCATTCTTCACTCACAAAAGCTCACTACAAGATTTTCAATGGAGAAGAGATGAGAAGAGGAAGAAGAAACAAGTATTCTAAACCTAGAAAAATACAAGATTATGCACCCTTGGCTTCACAAGGTTCTGGGCTATTTATAGGCAGGGAAAAAGAAATCTAGGGCAACAATCAGAACAAGTATGGAAATACAAATTTGCCCCTAAAAATTGGTCGGCTGATGCCACCATACGGCCGCGGAACCGCGGCCTATACCCCCTATTGGCCGCGGTTCCGCCGCACTATAGGTGAGTTGGGTTGTCAGCTCTTGTGTGCTGCCCTGGTCTGCTGTCCCCTTTTGTCTGGTACATGTATTTTCTGATAATCTCTCCACATTTCTTCCAGAATTCTAGTGGATCAAAAGGTGATTGGACATGGATCTTTTGTCATGATTTTCTTGAGCTCCGCGTAGATTGCTTGGACTTGGTGTTGCCATTGTGCTTTGTGCATGAAGGTGACAATCGATTTGCCATTTTGTCTCCTAAACTGGTGTGTGGCAACAGACGGATAAAGAGCGGAGATCCGTGTTTTATCTGTGGTTGGCAGGAACCCGGGTTTTGTCTTGTTTTTCCAAGAATTTCACCGTTCAGAGCCGAGAACCTGTATCCTGCAATTGACTAGCAAACACGGCTCAAGAGTACCTACCGATATGCAATGTGATAAAAATTCGGCGGTATAAAAATGCAAAAATCTGATATGAACAAATACCCCCAAACTTATCATTTGCTCGTCCCGAGCAAAGCCAATTTATTCACAAAAAAATTTCCTAACCTCACTTTCGCAGGGAACGCGATTGCACTGAGCATGTGCAACAAGCCGTTAAAGCTCTAGGTGTCCCTAGTAGGAGGAGTGTTGTCTCTTGAGGGTTTTCAGCGGATACTACCCACAAAATCCGGTCAAGCTAGTTTTGCGAAATTTCTATGATTCAAACCCTAAAGTTTTGTTTCAGAAAATAACAATTCTATTATCCTAAGTCTAGACTATCGAACCTTTATTTTTCACACCTAGCTTCTTATTTAACTACAGATTTTATATGTCTTTACGTGCAGTGCAAATAGTGTCGTTAAGTTTCCAGAAGGATCGATTTGCGTCATCATGTCACACAATAAAGCCCAGATAAAAATTTTGAAAGGTTCACATAAGTTTTATAAAGAGTTAAGCATTTTTCAAGTTTCGTTTTCCAGTAAAGTTTCAACTTTAGAATTTCTATCTTCCTTAACAGGAAACCAGGTCTTATTTTTCACTCCACCTTTTTCTTGTTTTCATTTCATACACACCTCTGTGAACGTGCAATAGTCTTTATCATAGAATAAAACCTTCATATCTCCGCTAAATTTTTTATAAAAGCCTGTCTTTTATCAAGATTATTCTCACACAAAGAACCGTTAGGAATTTTAACTCGAAGAGAACACTTGCTTGACTTTGTTTTAAACTGGACTTTCTAGGTTTCTTAGCGAGTTTTGGGCCAATGCACCCAAACCAGTTGGCTTTAGGGCATTAGGTGTAGAAACACCCCAGCGGACTTAATTACTCAAGTTACCTAGGTCCACAAACAAAAGACAGTTGGGCGTGAAAATCATGATGATTTAATACGAACGGAGATATAGCCGGCAGTTCAATTATTTTTTTTTGGATAAAAGACGTGTTTAGTGGGTTTTGGTGTGTAATCATTCCAATCAAGTTCCAAATGGGTTATTTTTCAGACTTAGTTCCAATTAAGGCATCAATAACATTCCTTCATATTCACTCACTTCATAAACTATTCTTGATATTACTTATTTCCGAACAAACCTATTTGATCCTCAGAAAATCATTTATCCGTTTAAAAGTTTTTAGACATAAAAAGACTTGTCATCTAATTTCCAAAAACTCACGACACGTGTAGTGTGATGTAAAGACGTATATCAGCTATAGTTAACTTCAAAGGAGGGTTATCTTTCAGGTTTTCAAAATCAAAAAATAAGATTTAGTTATTTTTATTTTATCAAACAAAACCGTCGAAATGTTGAATCAGAGTCCTCTTACTAGCTAACTTGACAGAAAAGTTTTTATATTTTTAGAAAATTTTTAGATTTTTATGGATTTTATGGATTTTAATATGCAGATGCAAAATATACATATGAATGCGAAGGTTAGAAATACGTACCGAGCGTACCCCCAAACTTAAATTGGACAGTGTCCTCACTGTTATTGCATGAAGAGATCATTTGAAGGGTCAAAATTGTCGGTTAGCGATACACAATGTTTTTTTTGTTTTTGTTTTTAAAGGAAAAAAAAGAAAAAGAATATCCACAAATATATACAAAATGGTTTATACATACCCCCAAATTTATTTGGAAAAGTGTCCACTTGTTCTTGGCTGGAAAACCGAAGTTTGGAGGTAGGCAGAGGAAGATCATGCAGGGTAAACCGGCTCCTGTAAGACCAGGAGCTCCTCTATTGGTTCGGCGCTAAGGTACGGTTTAAGTCGGTGTCCGTTCACTTTGAAAAATGAACTGTCCTTTGGATTTTCCAAATCCACAGCGCCATGCGGATACACATTCCGCACAAAATACGGCCCTTTCCAGCGAGATCTTGTTAGTTATATGTATGCCCTAGAGGCCATTACTATACATTTGATGTATATTGTAGTGGATGCTTGGACATATATAGGGAGGACTTTCTTGCTCGACATGATAGTATGCTATCTGGTTGATCTTTACCTTAACGTGTACACTGATTGTCTCTCTGTTACATGTTGGTAAAGCCCTTAGGATGTGTACTTGACTACCTGGACTATGATGCGGATCATACTAGTGGGGACATGGTAGTCCATAAGTACATCCTTCAAGGTCCCTAGTCGTGGGTGTATCGAGACAGGGCATCGATATACCAGAGTAGACTAGCGTATACCTTCTCGACCCATACAGATGGGCAATGGATGATCCCATATCCATTGGTGTTTGACATCAGAGATGATATACGGGTGCTCAGTGGAGACTGGGTACACTGGACGGACTCGCCGAGAACTCCCAGATGGTATTATACCTCACGTCAGATGGCAGTTCTCTGGTGACACTGGTACAGGTTAGTCTGTAGACCCGAGATCGTCATAGAGTCTTGTGTGATTCCCACTGTGCTTTGATTTCCACCTTACCACGTCCAAGAAGGCGTGCAAAACGGTGGTTTTTGGGTACAGTCCCGAATCACATGGAGGCAATGAGCGATAGGAGGGGATTCGTCTCTCCCGGTATAGGGAGTTGATGTTGCGCTGTGTTCGATTGGCTATAACCGGAAATCCCTGGCCAGGGTTGCTGAGATTTACTGGTAAGTGTTACCAGTAGTTTCTCAAACTGTTATAGACCTCACATCGACACGACTTATCGAGCTATTGGGGTCTGACGTTTACCACCCCTAGGCGAGATATGCGACATATCAGACGATGAGACCGGACTGTACGGTAAGTGTTACTGGTTGGATTCACAGGAGTGTGAGCGGGCTTGCTCATCGATCTTCTGATCGCTCAATACCCGGGTGGCCGTTACGTTTAGCAGACCGCTTGCGGCTTGTGGATGCTTGATATGATCATCATCCGCTGCCGGCATATTGACGAGTCTTTAGAGTCCTACACAGAGGTTTCCTGGCTCAAGCGAAACGAAATAGGAGCGCATATGAGATATGTGCGGGACCGAGAATGATACCAATATGTGATACTGTATTCGATTCTCGCAATTTGTGACATTGATCGGTTATATGCGATATAGCCGGGTTATCGGATCAAGTGTTGATTCGATAAGTTGTTACTGTTGATATTAGTCGGTTATATGCGATATGACCGGATCATTAAATCAAGTGTTGATTTAATGATTTAATGCATAATTATATATTTGATATATTACTTTGCATTAACTGGTATTGGTTCACTTTAAATGGATTTTCTCACTCGCCTGTGCACATCGTATATGTGATATATTTTTTTTGCACTTGATTGTATCATGTTTGATGATACATGATAGCTAGGGTTTGTGTAAAGACTTATACCATTGTTATGTTAATGGTTAGGGTTTTGGTTTTATTCATTTATTTATTTATCTATTCATTTTTGAGGAATAGATAAAAGAAAAACAAAAATGGTTTCTTTCATTCTTTCATGAAGCTTGTTGAAACTTCATGAAGCTTTGACCAAAGCAACCATTCTTGTCTTCTTCTCTAACCCTAACCATTCAACCTAACTCAAGTTAACTTTCTACACTTGACCTTGGTTAAGATATGATAAGTATGGTTTTTATTTTGTTTTTAAAAAAAGAACTTATCATAATATTCTTTCTTCTTCTTCTTCATCTTCTTCAATGAAGAAAGCTTGACTTCATCAATGGTGACTTGATGAAATGAGTGAGAAATCCAATTCCAAAGTGAATCCACTTCCTATTTCTTCATCCTCTACCTCTTGCCAAGTAGTATAGGGTGTTTCCTTCACAAGTTTTCATGGCTTGGTGAAGGTGGAGCTTGATCTTGTGATGCCTCGACGTAGATCATCTTCGGCATCGTCGTCGATGACCTAGCCCGCTTTTTCTCCGATGAAGCCGACGCTAGAGCCCGAGTTTCCATTTGGACAGCGAGGAGAATTCATTGCGGAGCTATGGAGGTGGAGGACCGGATCTACAAAGGTTGTATTTCCGTTCACTTAGATAAAATGTTAACTAGCTTCTTTGTTTCGCCTAAACTTCTAGCCAACGATCCGTATTAGGGTTTCTCGGCACTTGCAACATTTGAAATTGGCATGGTTGATACCTTGTGAGACCTCATTTGCGTGCCTAGGAACCCTACAGTGGTATCAGAGCCTAGCTAGAGCTTTAGGCGATGCGTAGACGGAGTTAGAAATCCGATCGAACCGAAACCCCATTTCAAAATCGCTCTCTGTACATTTTTCAAAACTGTTGAATTTTGTGAATTAAAAATATGCAGAAAAATAAGCAGGAAAAACTAAGAATTACTGTGAAGTTTGGGCTCCTAATTCCATAATTTGACCGCGGAACCGCGGCCAAACCAGGGGTTTGGCGGCGCGTCCGCGGCCCAAATTTGGACTTAGTTCCTCAAATTTCATATATTTATTCTTAGGTCCTTTCTTGGCAATTTTTTTTGTGAATTTTTTAATTCCACTCAAGTGTTGAGTTTTCTAGGGTTTTATTGGGGATTCGTTAATTTGATCGGATAATTTAACTTCGTTTATGTTTTTCCGGATATTTTAGAAACTGTTAAAAAGTTCGACTGGATATAAATACCCACTTTTTCCCCTGCCGGAAAAATTCTAAGTGTTGGATTTTTCCATGGTTTAAAGACGTTCTAAGTAGTGCAAGTAACGCGATGGTCCCTCTAGAAGACAACAAACCTTAACTCGATTATGTGACCGTCTTGAACTGCCCTTTGAACCTTCGGGTTTGGGGCAGTACGGCGTGCCACATGTGAGGCGTTGGCTTGACCCTTATACGGCTGGACCGTTGGTACTGAGGCACGAAGTGAATGTTTTTAAACTTATTTCAAGTGTTGATCTGTTTCGGGAAAACTTGGGTGTTCAATTGTTCGATCGGAAAGTTTAACATTTTCTATTTATCCGGAATGGGATACAACATTTGGAATTCGCAAACAGTTATGAGATAACTGAATGAATGTTATAAACATAGCAGTTTAGTCTCACTTGATCGGTTGCCACGGAATTTTGATATGATCAAAAGTCCGTCGCAATCACGTAGTGTACGCGGATACTCGCCGGGTAAACTTAATAGACAGCCTCGCTCCATAGCCCCGACCAAGTGACTGTAGGAGAACCCCGTCGCCGAAAGCATCCGTTCGGGTGCTCGCAGCAGCGGTGTTCCGCCTTGGTGCACTTCGTCGACGGTATCGGGGGTGCGGCCGACTACTAAAGTTTGCGACGAGCATTCGATCGGGATGTCGGGAATCTTGTTGAATTGCCCGACTTGATATTGAAAAGTGTTTTCGATAATGAGACTAAAATGCGGGTTTTATAATGATTAGGCATGTGATGTCTAAGTACTTCATTTGATTAGGCATGTGATGTCTAAAGAGGTTGCGGATTCCAACTGTTGTAGTTTTACCCTTTCTTTTCTGTGACCGTAAGTGTAATATGTGATATCGCCGTTTTCGTTGCTATATGTCAACGACAATTGGGATGCGCATATTTACTTACGTTGATGACATGTGATGTTATGTGTTGCTGGATATGTTATATTGGATCGTCGTGTTTGAATAGCCGGGGGTTTTTATGTGAGATGACTGTTTTTCATTTTCATTCATGTAAAAAACTTGTATGTAATATTCTTTTATTGGGGCACTTCCAGGTTGCGGAAGATGTCACCCTTTGTATATTATTTACTTTTCCGCACTAGGATAGACCCAAGAAGGGGAGCACAAGTAACCGGGTTCTGGAGTCCAGTGGGAGACCAACTCGAGGAGTCGAGTCCGGGTATCCTAACTCTAGAATTGGTAGGGTTGCTTGCCGCTCTCGTAGGGGTCTAGGGGTGTGGGTTTGGCTATTCATCACGACCATGGAATTCGTGTTTTATACTGGCTCGTATTGAAAACACGGACGTCCTAGTATATCCAATATTTCATATGATTCTTCTGCTGCGATATCTGTGATGTGATCTTGTGATATGTTCTGTGATGGATACAGTATATAGTATATATGATATATTATATAGACGTTACTTATGTTATACACCCGCGCTAGCCCTGTCCCGCTCTGCCGTTAGTTACCTAACCTAACGGTGCATGAGGGGACATCGAGGCGAATGCGGATGGCATAAGTGTACGTCGTATTTATCTGTGATGTTTAGGTACTTAAATGATGGGACTTCATTAATGTGATTAATGAAATAAAAGAAATCTAAGATGTTGTAGAATTGAATTTCAAAATTAAAACAGGTAGCTACAGTTCTTGCTTTGCACAGCGGTATATGTGATATATCCTGCACCTTATTCGATGAGGAAAGGACCGAGATCCCTTCACCGGGAGTGACTCCTTTAGCAATAACTGGCAGATGCTACACACTCGGTTTGTCTTTTGATTGCTTTTAAGAGTTTTTGCTTTGCACAGTGATATATATGATATATCCCGCACCTCATTCGACGAGGAAAGGGCCGACGATCCCTTCACCGGGAGTGACCCCTTTAGCAAAACTAGAAAGGCCTCAAAAGCACTCCATTTTAAAAAACCATTTGATTCTACAACGATATCAAGTTCATTACGCAATAGTTTTTTTTAAAAACCTGTCGTAGCCCTCCGTCATTTCAGATATGTACTGGTTAGTATTCGTGCTACGTTTGTTGACCTCTGTCAAGGCGTAGTGTGCGGTAGCTGATTAGTGCTTATCTGTATAAGCATATGATGTGATTGATTTAGGGTAGTCGTGCGACCTTGTTGATGTCTGTCAAGGGTCGTGCGGGTGGGTTTACTTCAATCAGGAAATGACGGGTTGAACTTGACTAGCAGCCTATGGTTTGTTGACCTCTGTCAAGGTCATAGGACGCTAGGGGCAAAATATTATCGGGAATTTCAAGTGTTGAAATTTGCAATGAGATTGCATACCTTCTATGAGATAGTTGGATCCCGATACCCACTGCGAGTAAGAGTTACTCCTGGGAGAGTTTTACACATTACAATCAGCCGATCAAGTAGGTGTCTAGAAAGGTGTCAACGGGGTTACGCCTCTGGGAAAACGAGGTTTACATTAATTAGGTTCGTGCGAAAGCACGGGGGACCTCCCTCAAAGTACCGACACTGGCCTGGCTGAAAGATTGGCGAACTTATAGTGTGTAATTAATCCCGGCTGGTCTTTCCTTTTAAGGTTTGAAGGAAGATTTGATAAAAAGCAGTGGGAGCCATCCTGATTAGATAAAACAATAACCAATCTATTCTTGAAAGAGCGCACGCTGAGTGTTTTCTTCTCTCTCTCTCTCCAGGTAGCGACCATATCACGCCTTAATCAAGATAATAATACGGAATATTGACCGAACCCGCTTGTTATACTGAGCTGGGGAACGTTGGTCCCGCTCCACCTTATAATTGTTATAAGACAGAGCAGGAAATTGGGGAATACCAGAATTCCCGTGCCACCCAAACGAAGAGAGTGCATGCTGATGCATCATCTTCGGGTGTGTTCTTTATACAGAACTGTTTCTCTATTCTCTACGTCCTGGGTATTTGATACCGGATCAGGATTCCAGATATGTAATATGTTACATAGGGCTACAGAAAGGTAGAGAACTGAGAAACGGGTGATAAGTTTCATGAGGCAGAAAACGGGGCAAGTGTTGCAGCCAAGTCTGTTGGTCACTGTCACCCTGTATTACCTATACATTGATTCTGAACGAATGTTATTAGATACCGAACCTGATATACAAAATCATATCAGTCTCTTTATTAGTAAAGAAATGATATAATTTTGTATTGTTGGATAATGTTTTGAACATTTCCTATATCAAAAGTTGATCGGTTCAGGCATGTTATCTAAAAGCATTGATGTTCTAAATCAAACTACAGTTCTTAGTATACAGAACACATACAAGAGGAAGAGTTCAAAGATGAACGAATTCTTCTTGAGGTATTGTAGACTAGGTCAGATCAATGCGATCCGACTGGCTGAAGTTACATTTTAGATGCATATTTAAATCAGTTTGAATTTACATCTTCTGAAACTTGCCAGTCATGTCACAAGAGATAAGATGACCATAGCCCTGTTTATTGGAAACAGAGAAAGAGTTAGTGAACTCTTGGAATGATACATGTTGATGTATGTAGGTCCCCTGTCTACACTTGCCAAGACCGGTTCTTTATACTTCATTACATTCTCTGATAATCTCTCAAAATTCAGACATATGTTCTTGTTGAAACACAAGTCCGAACCTTTTGAGATATTCACAGAATATAAGTTAGAAGTAGAGAACCAAAACGGGTATAAGTATTATGTCCTTTGATGAGTTCAAGGAGGAGAATACTTGAGCACGGAAATCTTGGATTATTCCAATGGAGAATGAGATTCTCTCTCAGCATTACTCCTCCGTATATACCATAGCACGATGGTATATCGGGGCGGAGCAATAGCACCCTATGTGATATGGTGTGCTCTATGATGAGTACTACTGAGTTTCCTATTTCCTTTTTGGGAGTTATGCACTTGAGAAGCTGCATACCTATTGAATTAGGTTCGAATCAAATCAGTTGCCTACCACTTCATATGTGATATGGAAAGGGAAGAGCCCATATCTTAAGTTAGTTAAGATTTGGGGTTGTCCGGCCTATGTCTAAAAGCAAAATCCGGACAAACTCGAGGCAAGGTCTGTAATGTACAACTGGAAAGATTCCAGCTATACAAACTACAGCAGATGATTTGGTAGAACCAAAGGATTCAGTAGATACCAACGAACCTCAGCCTCTCCGCCGATCTAGTAGGGTTCCTCACCCACCTGAGAGATATTTCGGTTTCTCTATGACAGTGGGAGCGAGGATTGCATCATGGGATGATGACCCAACTAGTTTCGAGCTGGCCATCAGGAGTGGGACTCTGTAAGAATGGCTGGATGCTTAGCGATCTGAGATGGAATCCATGTACACCAACAAAGTATGGACTTTGGTTGCTATATCTGAAGGGTTAAATCCCCATCAGGAGCAAGTATATCTTGAGAAGATTACTTGGTGTAGATGGAAAAGCTGAGACTTTCAAAGCTAGACTAGTTAAAGGTTTTCGTCATCGACCAGGCGTAGATAATGATGAAACCTTTTTCCAGTGGCTATGCTTAAGTCCATCCAGATCCTACTTGTCACGGCTACATACCATGACTACGATATCCGGCGGTTGGGTGCCATGACTGCTTTTCTAAATGATGTTTTAGAAGAGAATGTCTATAAGTACACAGCCAGAGGACTTCGTAGACAGTGGGAGCAGCGGAAATGTGTACAAGATGCTTTATAGGATAAAGCAGGTATCGCGGAGTTGGAACATCTGTTTTGATGTGTTAGTCAAAGAGTTTGACATCATCAAAATGGTAGATGAACCTTGTATAAACAAAAAGGGAGTAGGGAGTATAGTGACGATCCTCGTAGAGTACGTGGATGACATACTCTTGATGGGGAAGGAGTTTCCTATGCTACGCTCGATCAATCTCCGCTTATCACAATGATTCTCCACATAGGATCAAAGTGATACCTACTAAATCCTGGGTTTTGGATCTATGAGATAGATCTAATTGGATGTTAGGATTCTCACTAGTTGTAGTGAGATGGTATCAATTGGTCCTGGGGAGAATCACTGGAAGTGTTCCAGGGTGATAAGGACGACTGAAAGTCAGTCATAGGCATTGTCTTTACCCTCAGTAAAGGGACGGTATGTTGGAAGAGTTCCAAGCTAGATACCGTGGCATACTAGACGATAAAGGCCCGATACATCGCTACTTCAGATGCTACCAAAGAGGCAGTCTGGATGTATATTTGTTCATGAGATGAACTTAGTTCCTCCCATTGTGTGACAATGGAGTTGTGGCTTATGCCAAGGAACGTCCGTCCCATCAGTGATCCAGACATATTCTAAGGCAGTATCACCTGATCATGGAGATGGTTGATCTCCTAGGGGATCAAGGTTAGGAGAGTAGACTCAGAGGACAACACGGCGGATCCACTCACAAAGGCCTTTTCCCAGAGAGAGACTTTTATGGGATGGTTGAGTATGAGATACTACAACCACTGCTATCAGATGGCCCTAGTGCAAGTGGGAGATTGTTAGTTATATGTATGCCCTAGAGGCCATTACTATACATTTGATGTATATTGTAGTGGATGCTTGGACATATATAGGGAGGACTTTCTTGCTCGACATGATAGTATGCTATCTGGTTGATCTTTACCTTAATGTGTACACTGATTGTCTCTCTGTTACATGTTGGTAAAGCCCTTAGGATGTGTACTTGACTACCTGGACTATGATGCGGATCATACTAGTGGGGACATGGTAGTCCATAAGTACATCCTTCAAGGTCCCTAGTCGTGGGTGTATCGAGACAGGGCATCGATATACCAGAGTAGACTAGCGTATACCTTCTCGACCCATACAGATGGGCGATGGATGATCCCATATCCATTGGTGTTTGACATCAGAGATGATATACGGGTGCTCAGTGGAGACTGGGTACACTGGACGGACTCGCCGAGAACTCCCAGATGGTATTATACCTCACGTTAGATGGCAGTTCTCTGGTGACACTGGTACAGGTTAGTCTGTAGACCCGAGATCGTCATAGAGTCTTGTGTGATTCGCACTGTGCTTTGATTTCCACCTTACCACGTCCAAGAGGGCGTGCAAAATGGTGGTTTTTGGGTACAGTCCCGAATCACATGGAGGCAATGAGCGATAGGAGGGGATTCGTCTCTCCCGGTATAGGGAGTTGATGTTGCGCTGTGTTCGATTGGCTATAACCGGAAATCCCTGGCCAGGGTTGCTGAGATTTACTGGTAAGTGTTACCAGTAGTTTCTCGAACTGTTATAGACCTCACATCGACACGACTTATCGAGCTATTGGGGTCTGACGTTTACCACCCCTAGGCGAGATATGCGACATATCAGACGATGAGACCGGACTGTACGGTAAGTGTTACTGGTTGGATTCACAGGAGTGTGAGCGGGCTTGCTCGTCGATCTTCTGATCGCTCAATACCCAGGTGGCCGTTACGTTTAGCAGACCGCTTGCGGCTTGTGGATGCTTGATATGATCATCATCCGCTGCCGGCGTATTGACGAGTCTTTAGAGTCCTACACAGAGGTTTCCTGGCTCAAGCGAAACGAAATAGTAGCGCATATAAGATATGTGCGGGACCGAGAATGATACCAGTATGTGATACTGTATTCGATTCTCGCGATTTGTGACATTGATCGGTTATATGCGATATAGCCGGGTTATCGGATCAAGTGTTGATTCGATAAGTTGTTACTGTTGATATTAGTCGGTTATATGCGATATGACCGGATCATTAAATCAAGTGTTGATTTAATGATTTAATGCATAATTATATATTTGATATATTACTTTGCATTAACTGGTATTGGTTCACTTTAAATGGATTTTCTCACTCGCCTGTGCACATCGTATATGTGATATATTTTTTGTGCACTTGATTGTATCATGTTTGATGATACATGATAGCTAGGGTTTGTGTAAAGACTTATACCATTGTTATGTTAATGGTTAGGGTTTTGGTTTTATTCATTTATTTATTTATCTATTCATTTTTGAGGAATAGATAAAAGAAAAACAAAAATGGTTTCTTTCATTCTTTCATGAAGCTTGTTGAAACTTCATGAAGCTTTGACCAAAGCAACCATTCTTGTCTTCTTCTCTAACCCTAACCATTCAACCTAACTCAAGCTAACTCTCTACACATGACCTTGGTTAAGATATGATAAGTATGGTTTTTATTTTGTTTTTAAAAAAAGAACTTATCATAATATTCTTTCTTCTTCTTCTTCATCTTCTTCAATGAAGAAAGCTTGACTTCATCAATGGTGACTTGATGAAATGAGTGAGAAATCCAATTCCAAAGTGAACTCACTTCCTATTTCTTCATCCTCTACCTCTTGCCAAGTAGTATAGTGTGTTTCCTTCACAAGTTTTCATGGCTTGGTGAAGGTGGAGCTTGATCTTGTGATGCCTCGACGTAGATCATCTTCGGCATCGTCGTCGATGACCTAGCCCGCTTTTTCTCCGATGAAGCCGACGCTAGAGCCCGCGTTTCCATTTGGACAGCGAGGAGACTTCATTGCGGAGCTATGGAGGTGGAGGACCAGATCTACAAAGGTTGTATTTCCGTTCACTTAGATAAAATGTTAACTAGCTTCTTTGTTTCGCCTAAACTTCTAGCCAACGATCCGTATTAGGGTTTCTCGGCACTTGCAACATTTGAAATTGGCATGGTTGATGCCTTGTGAGACCTCATTTGCGTGCCTAGGAACCCTACAGATCTGAGCTTTCCTGGATGGAAGTGTAGTCGGGTGTCGTAAAGCAATACCTGTTGACCAGGTACGAAAGTTTTGCGCAAAAGGTGTTTATCGTGAAACACCTTCGTTCGATTCTTAACGACAACCGCGTTATCATAAGCCTCATCCCTAAGCTCACTCAGTTCGTTCAACTGCAGCTTCCGATGGCTGCCCGCATCTTCGAGAGACAGGTTCAGCTCCTTTATCGCCCAAAATGCGCGATACTCTATTTCGACAGGTAGGTGGCAGGCTTTTCCGTACACAAGCCGATAGGGAGACATGCCAAGGTCGGTCTTATAAGCGGTTCGAAATGCCCAAAGGGCATCAGTGAGTTTCAGCGACCAATCCTTACGGTTTTTGGAAACCGTCTTCTCCAGTGTCTGCTTGATTTGCCGATTTGAAACTTCGGCCTGCCCGCAGGTTTGGGGGTGGTAGGGCGTGGATAGCGTATGATTAATGGAATATTTCCGCATCAAGGCCTCGAAAGTCTTATTGCAGAAATGACTTCCATTGTCGCTAATGATCGCTCGGGGGTGCCCAAACCGGGAGAAAATGTTTTCTTTAAGGAACCTAAGGACAACCTTGTTGTCGTTAGTCCGGCTGGGCACAGCCTCGACCCATTTAGAGACGTAATCAACAGCGAGAAGGATGTACAAGTTCCCAAAAGAGCTGGGAACCGGCCCCATGAAATCTATCCCCCAAACATCGAAAATCTCCACAACCAAGATCGGTTGGAGTGGCATCTCGTTCCTCCGGGATATCCGGCCCAAGTGTTGGCACCGGGAGCAAGTCTTGCAATAGTCATGAGCGTCTTTGAAGAGTTGTGGCCAGTAGAAACCACATTGCAAGATCTTCGCAGCTGTCTTTCTGGGGCCAAAATGCCCGCCACACGCTTGATCGTGGCAAAATGACAGCACACTCTTGAATTCCTCGTCAGGGACACACCGGCGAATAATCTGGTCGGGACAGTACTTGAACAGATAGGGTTCGTCCCAGTAAAAGTGTTTTTTTTGGGATAAGAAGCGAAGTCTGTCCTGACTTGACCATTCAGTCGGTAGTAATCCCGTGGCCAAATAGTTCACAATATCTGTGAACCAAGGTTCGCAAGATACTGTCAAGAGCTGTTCATCCGGGAAAACGTCGTTGATCAGAATTGGAAGCGAAGGCGAAGAAGGAAGTCGTGAGAGATGGTCGGCAACTACGTTTTCACATCCTCGTTTGTCCTTAATGACAAGGTCAAACTCTTGAAGCAAGAGGATCCAACGTATTAACCGAGATTTTGCATCTTTCTTCGCAAAAAGATGGCGCAGAGCAGAATGGTCTGTGTAGACAATGACTAGAGAGCCGATGAGGTAGGGCCTGAACTTCTCTAAAGCAAATACAACAGCCAAGAATTCCTTCTCAGTTGTTGTATAATTGAGTTGGGCGTCGTTCAGGGTTCGGCTCGCATAATAGATTACGTGCGGCATCTTGTTGATGTGTTGTCCAAGGACAGCACCAATGGCAAAGTCGGATGCATCGCACATAATCTGAAATGGGTGCGTCCAGTCAGGTGAAGAAAGAACGGGAGCAAAAGTGAGTGAGCGTTTTAATAACTCGAATGAAGTCACACAGCTCGAGTTGAAGTCGAATGGCGTATCCTTGGCCAGCAAAAGAGTCAAGGGCCTAGCAATCTTGCTAAAGTCCTTGATGAACCGTCTATAGAAACCGGCATGGCCAAGGAAGGCTCGGATATCTCTGACGCATCGGGGAGGAGGGAGATTGGAAATGACCTCAATCTTCGCTTTGTCGACCTCTATGCCATTTTGCGAGATGATATGTCCTAAGACAATACCTTCGCGCACTATGAAGTGGCACTTCTACTAATTCAAAGTGAGATTTTTGTCCTTACATCGGATAAGGACAGCGTCAAGATGCAGCAAACACTCGTTCAAGGAATCGCCGAAGATGGAGAAATCATCCATGAAAAACTCCAGAAATTTTTCCATCATGTCTGAGAAGATTCCCATCATACACCGCTGGAAGGTAGCGGGAGCATTGCATAACCTAAAAGGCATGCGACGATATGCAAACGTGCCGAAAGGACAAGTGAAAGTGGTCTTGTCCTGGTCTTTTTCGGCGATGGGAATTTGATTATAGCCGGAGTACCCATCAAGAAAGCAGTAGTACTCGTGTCCGGCCAATCGTTCAAGCATCTGGTCAATGAAAGGTAGCAGAAAGTGGTCTTTCCGCGTTGCGGCGTTGAGTTTTCTGTAATCAATGCATACTCGCCACCCAGTTTGGGTGCGAGTAGGGATTAACTCGTTCGCCTCGTTGGTTATGACCGTGATGCCCGACTTCTTGGGGACAACATGAATGGGGCTAACCCACTGGCTATCAGAGATAGGGTAAATGATACCACTATCTAGACATTTTACGATCTCCTTCTTCACAGCCTCTTTCATGACTGGATTGAGACGTCTTTGTGGATCCCGGGCTGGTTTGGCATCATCCATCAGATGAATGTGATGCTCAACGATCAGGGGACTAATCCCCTTGATGTCCGCCATGGACCAGCCAAAAGCTTGCCTGTTGCTGTGCAAGACCGCGAGAAGGGCTTTCTCTTGCTCGGGAGCTAGAGAAGCCGAGATGATGACAGGTAGGGTCTCGTTCTCACCTAAGTAAGCGTACTTAAGGTAAGAAGGCAAAGGCTTGAGTTCGAGCGTGGGAGGAGAAACGATTGAAGGCAAGATTGGTGAAACGGTCTCGAACTCAAAAGATTCCAGCAAAGGTTCAAAACGAGTGTAAGCGACCGAGTCGGATGGTTCAGGTAACTCATCCGGAAATTCGAAGGATTCAAATTCGGGTTGCGAGCGGCTAAGATCGTTCAAGAACGTGAAACACTCGTAGTCGTTGTCGGGCGCAGAAACAGCAGCAGGTTCGAGGAGGAACGCACTAGTGGCGTCAAGATTATCGTGATCAAACAGAAACTCCTTGAATTCACATTCTTTTGGGGTGATCTCCTGGATCGAGCAGACGTCCAGTATATGAGCATTAGGTTCGGAGGGCTGATTCCCCAACCTAAAAATGTTGAGTTCAATCGTCATGTTTCCAAAAGAGAGGTTCATCGAACCATTGCGACAATTGATCACAGCATTTGAGGTTGCAAGGAATGGGCGACCGAGTATCACCGGAATTTGATTCCGGGGGTTAGCTACAGGCTGTGTGTCTAATACAATGAAGTCAATGGGGAATATGAAGTCCCCGACTTTGATTAACACATCCTCTAGCTCACCCCTAGGATGGGTGATCGATCGTTCGGCCATTTGGAGAGTGCAGTGCGTGGGTTTCAGCTCTCCTATGCCTAATTGCTCGTATACTGAGTACGGAAGTAGGTTAATACTGGCACCAAGATCTAATAGTGCGCGGTTGATGTTCTTATCCCCAATGGTAATGGAAATCGTAGGACAGCCAGGGTCCTTCCGTTTTTGTGGTAAAGATTGGGTAAGAGCATCACTCACAGCACTAGCCAAGAAAACGTTCTTTGGTACCTGAGACTTCCTCTTTTTCGTGCATAAGTCCTTTAAGATTTTCGCGTATGATGGGACTTGTTGGACGGAATCTAAAAGAGGAATGTTAATGTTAACCTGCTTAAATAACTCCAGAATCTTCTCCATTTGAGGATTTTGTTTATTAGACCTCAACCGGTTTGGAAATGGGACGTTTTTAAAATTGGTTGAGTCTAATGCTTGTGGAGGAGATTGTGGAGTAGGAACGGATCCCAGAACAGGTGTTTTCGTGGAGTGAGAAGTGGGTCCATTCAACGCAGAAGAAGAGGAAGGAGAGCCTTGTGAAGAACGGAGAATAGGCTCAGAAGACGAAGAAGCAGGAGACGAAGAAGAAGAAGAAGAAGAAGAAGCGGCCGGGGTGTCATCATTGATCCGTGTGCCGATGTTGTTTTGCAGCATCCTTCCCGATCTCAATGTGGTCACGGCACTCACATTATGATTCTGTTGTTCAAGAGCAACATGTACATTCTGTGGGTGACCAGGATTTGGGAGTGGTTGGGACGGGAGCTTCCCCTTCTCTCGCTCGCTTAAGGCCGCATTCAGTTGTGCAATCTGGGCCTCGATGGTTTTGATGCTTTGCCCGTGAGCGGCAGTGTGTTGCACTAAGGACTGAATGGAAGACTGGATGTTGGCAGTGGATTGAGTCGATTGTTTAACAAACGCCTCCAGACTTCGTTCGAGCGAGGAAACCTTATCGTTGTTTGACGGAACAAAGTTGTTTGGTGGAAAAGAATTGTTGGGTGCAAAGTTGTTCGTCTGATTTTGGAAAGGTTGGGGTTGGAAGGGTTGCTGAAACTGCTGTTGAGTTTGTTGTTGCGCTTGTTGTTGCGGCGGAGGGGCCCTTTGGAAATTGTTGCCTTGGAATTGATTCTGATTCTGATTCCAGGCGAAATTGGGGTGGTTCCTCCAACCGGGATTGTAGGTGGAAGAGTATGGATCATTCCTCGGTCTTTGCTGGAATGCAGCATTAACATGATCTTGTCCTTGCGATGGTGGATTGTAAGGACACTCTTCGGTCAAGTGAGAAGGATCGGAACAACAAGCGCAGATGGTACGAAGGGGAAGAGCAGGGGTAGGAGCAGGAGAAGAGAATTTGCTCTCTATCGCTTCAAGCTTTCTCGTTATTGCAGCCATTTCAGCTTTCATCGCAATAGAGACGTCAAGTTGGTGAATTCCTATCCTAGACTGACCGGTAGAAGTGGAGGTAGAAGAAGAAGAAGTCGGTTTGGTGCTCTCCCATTGTAGCGTTTGCTCCGCAAGGTCGTCAAAGAATTGCCACGCTTCCTCGTCAGATTTGGATAGGAAGTGGCCCTGACAGATGGTTTCCAACAACTGCTTCGTTGCTGGGTTCAGGCCCTCGTATAAGGTTTGGCAAAGTTGCTATTTCTCTATACCGTGGTGAGGACACTGAACAAGAAGGTCTTTGTACCGGTCAAAGCACTTCCAGAAGGGTTCAGAAGGAAGCTGAGAGAATTGGTTGATTTCATTGCGAATCCTTGCGGTTTAATGATTCGGATAAAATTTCTTTAGAAACGCTTTTACAAACTCGTCCCAACTGGTTATGGAGTGGGAAGCGGTGCTATACAGCCATTTTTCAGCAAGATCGCATAAAGTGAACGGAATGACCCGTAGACGTATAGCATCGTCCGACAGTTGGGTAGTTTTCATCATGGCACAAACGTTTTGAAATTTATTGATGAAGATATAGGTATCTTCAGATTCAAGCCCATGAAATTGTGGAAGCATGTTGATGAAGTGGGGCTTAATTTCAAAATTATCCCCATTGGCCGGTGGAAGAGAAAGGCAGGTGGGAAGTGCAGAACGGGTGGGATAGAAACGATCCTGGAGCGCGATTCGCTGCGGCGCTACAACAGGCGGTGGTGGTGGGTTATTGGTCTCCGTAGGAGGTGGAGCCAATCCAGGGGTAGTCAAAGAGATGTTCGGATTAAATCCTGACATCGCGGAAGAAGAGGTTGGTGATGGTGAAGGTGAAGACGTATGAACAGAATTCCGGTCAACGTCGGAGTTGGCCGGCAAAGGTAAAGGTGAAAGAGGAGTGGACGGAGTTTCGACGTCTGAGTCGATCGCGTAGTCGGTAGCGACTAACGTAACGCGGACTAGGCGGGCGCTAGTGTCCCGAGTCCAAGCGGACATACACTAAACGAGTTTAGTATAGTCAAAGCGGAGAAGGTGAGGGTAAGAAAACGTCAATGGAAAAATGGATTTTGGCGACAAAGGGCAAGTTTTTATAAAAGTTTTTGATTTTTTTCTTTTTTTTTTTTAGAAAGAGCTTTACAGAAATATGTACGGACTTACGGCTTTAAGCAATCACAAACAAGATATGCACAATCACACCTAGATCTAGTGGTCACCTAGGTCAACTAGACAGCTCCTAACTGTTCCAAAGAACTAGAAACAGGACCTCAAACCGCCTCTTCTCCGCCAATTGCGGCCAGATAAGTGCCAGGTAAGTGGGAGGTTGTCCAACGCTTTCGCGAAGTTCCTTAATTAAATAACCACTTGCCTTCGTCACACTTGCCTAGACACCGCAAAGTCAGGATAGGATAAACGGCCGATGCCTGTAATTAGTCCTCTGTCCTATTGAGCGCGAAGTCCTTAGGGCAGAGTCTAGTATTTTTTAATTTAACAATGGTCAATGCATATGCTTTTTGTGATTTCTGGGGTCCTGGGAAGGGTGATGAAATCCCCACCCAATCTGAATTGGTTTCAAGCCCCTTAAGTCCGTATTAATGAATGCAAAGCGATAACAAATCAACTGCAAACAATTTTATTTTGAGCGCGGCGCAAAGAATCCTGCACAAGAACAGTTTATTGGAAGGGGGAAGAGAATTTGCGCAAAGAATTCTGCAGAAAACACAGTTTATTGAAGTCCAGTGGAGTGGGAAAGAGGAAAGAGATACTCACAGAAAGAATGGCACCATGAAGGCCCCAAACGGCCGCGGTTCCGCGGCCTAAGCTTGCTTATGCCGCGGTTCCGCGGCAGTAAGGTGGGTTTAGGCTTCTGGATTTCTTGGGTGGGCTTCCTTGGATGTCCTCTGCTTGTCTGGATTTGCTGAATCTTTATTTGCTCACTGTATCTGCTCCAGATTTTTACTGTAGACCGTTAGCTTCGTTTCAATCCGTCGCGGTGTAGCCGCGAAATGTGGGTCTATCTTCCCACGTCTTTGGCACTGAACTTGAATTTCGTATTATCCCACGTCTTGGGCACCGAACTCGAACTTCGTATTTTCCTGCACACTTGCACAAAAACTAATCAAAAATAACAAAATGATTTTTTTACAAAGTATATTTTTTTTTGTTTTGGTTATATTTATATTCACAAGTTAACCCGAAATTACACAAAGAAATAAACTACCGTCTCCCCGGCAACGGCGCCATTTGATTTGTAGAGTTTCTGCGTGTTCAAGTTTAGTTAAATACCGCAATCAAGACGGTTTCGCTTGTAGCTAGCCGGTTGAGTACGGGTCGTCCGCAGGGAGATGGGAATCTTTTTCTTTGTGCTTTAACGAGTTAAGCCCAGTTTTCCAGATTTGTTTGTGATTATCTAAGTGTTAAAATGATATGTAAAGAGAGCTTGTTAGGGTTAGGATTAGGTTAGTTTGAGTTAGGAGTCCCTCACTTCTTTCATTGCCACTCTTAATATCGGTGTTACGGGAATCGGCAATAACGGGGATTAGCACGACTAGGAAGGAACTTGCGAGTATAAGCTAGGCTTTCCAACGCATAAGTTCTTCCTTTTGGTGCTTGTCCGTCCGTTCTTGGCTCTTAGCCATAACCTCCGGTTAATTCAACCACAACCGGTCTCACTACGGAATCACCGCTATCATGTAGGATAGGGTGCCGTAAGGAGCGGATTGTGGTTCAATTAACGGGAGTCGATTTAAGATGTTGGGCAAGGAAAGAGTGAGAGAGATTTCCTTCTCTCAAACTTCCCTTATCCTACCCTAACAAGTATGGAAACTACTCACCCATAATACGGAAAAATAAAACAAAAGAGGAAGATAGAAAGAAGGAGATTAGAAGATAACAACTAGCTATTTGCGACCTCACCTTGGCAAGGATTAAGCGTAAGCATCATGGTTGTTTTAAGGATAAAGAAAAAGAGAGAAGAAAGAAACAACAAGAAATAACAACAACTAAGTTAACAAATGAAAATTACAACAATTAACAAGTTAACTAAAGAACAAGACAAGCATGATAAGTAAATGGTTCTTCTTTATTCATCATTCTTCACTCACAAAAGCTCACTACAAGATTTTCAATGGAGAAGAGATGAGAAGAGGAAGAAGAAACAAGTATTCTAAACCTAGAAAAATACAAGATTATGCACCCTTGGCTTCACAAGGTTCTGGGCTATTTATAGGCAGGGAAAAAGAAATCTAGGGCAACAATCAGAAAAAGTATGGAAATACAAATTTGCCCCTAAAATTTGGTCGGCTGATGCCACCATACGGCCGCGGAACCGCGGCCTATACCCCCTATTGGCCGCGGTTCCGCCGCACTATAGGTGAGTTGGGTTGTCGGCTCTTGTGTGCTGCCCTGGTCTGCTGTCCCCTTTTGTCTGGTACATGTATTTTCTGATAATCTCTCCACATTTCTTCCAGAATTCTAGTGGATCAAAAGGTGATTGGACATGGATCTTTTGTCATGATTTTCTTGAGCTCCGCGTAGATTGCTTGGACTTGGTGTTGCCATTATGCTTTGTGCATGAAGGTGACAATCGATTTGCCATTTTGTCTCCTAAACTGGTGTGTGGCAACATACGGATAAAGAGCGGAGATCCGTGTTTTATCTGTGGTTGGCAGGAACCCGGGTTTTGTCGTGTTTTTCCAAGAATTTCACCGTTCAGAGCCGAGAACCTGTATCCTGCAATTGACTAGCAAACACGGCTCAAGAGTACCTACCGATATGCAATGTGATAAAAATTGGGCGGTATAAAAATGCAAAAATCTGATATGAACAACAAGCTCAGTAGGAGTTCTGATGAGTTTGCTCACCGACCTTCTTTTCGACTGATACCTGGATAGCCATTACGTACAGCTAGTGCCACTGACGTGCTTGTGGTTAAATCCACTGCCAGCGTACAGTCGATTCTTTAGAGTCCCACAAAGAGGCTTTTCCTAGTTCAGGTGAAACGATTTAGATGATGTATGGTTATACGTGCAAAGCTCCGATCCTATACGTATACTAGCTCTACGGATTTATATTCAAACGGTTAATACTAGCGGGTTTAGAATTAAGCCGCATTATTGAATCAAGTATTGATGTGATAATGATCTAGTATTATATTATTGGATTATTCTATCTCCTGGAATTCGTATTTTTTGTAGTACGAATACGGGTATGTATATACGGTTTATATTCTTGTATTTTTACAAGAATGCTTCTAGATGAGGACACCTCATTATTTTTGTTTGTATTTATTAGAAATGGAAAATGAGGTGGAGGGATGAAGTGGCTTTTAAGTATGATGAGAGGCATGGCTAATGTTTTTATTTATTCATTCATGAAAACTATTCAAACATGGCTTGCTTTTTTTTGGAAAAATATTATGATACATATTATTTTTCTTGCCATTCTTCTATCATTCTTACATTGCCATTCTCTCTCCTCTCTTGAGTTCCTCTTCTCGATCAAATCCTAACCCCTTTCATGAGTTGAGAATTATAGGGTTTATAAGATAAACAAATCCAATTAGCACTCTCTAAATTATCTAAGCACTCTAAATTAGCATACTAGAGTTTTTAGTTACTTTTTTTAGAAGTTCAAGCTTGAACCACAAATTCTCAGGTGGATCGTCTTTGACACGAGGAGACCGACGACCAAGCTCAATCCAGGACCTCGAGGAGCTTAAGAAGAGAACTTTGAAGACCCGAAGGACTCGATCTCATAGGTATAATGGTTGATCTGTTTTGAACTGTAAATAAAGTAAAAGTAACTGTAATCAATAACGGTGTCGCTAGTAGCTAGTGGAGATGAGTACGGATCTTCCACGGGGAAATGTCGAACCTTTATCTTGCCTTAGACGAGTTGATAGAAACATGGATGGTTTTTTCTAAATCTACGATATACGGATGTAACATTTATAAAGAAGAGGCTTGTAAGGTTCGTATGACTTAGTAGTAATGGATGGCCAATTAAAAATGCCTCTTTTTATCTTTTAATAGTTTAAAAATAGAACGATAGTGATGAATATGAATTTGGGTTCTTTTGGAAGAAACTAGGGTTTCCCCACTCCTAACCCTTATCCTTGCATTGATCTCTATTCATGTGTAGCCCCTAACAAAATAAGTGTTAATCTAATCTCAAATCGTGGTCGAGACTATCAATAAATTGGTAGCGCGCCCGATAACGATGTTAACATTTATTTTGCTAAAGTTTATAGACTTTAAAATGTATAAAAAAGTTAAAATATTTTATCATCTATTGATCTACTCTAGCCTACGAACCCTAGCAAGGTAGGAATTACCCACGCATGGTTGGAGAAGAAAAGATGAAGAATGAGATAATAATGTAAGATACAGAAATTAAATGCGGAAAATAAGTACAGAAAATAATTGCGAAAAGACTAATAAAAACTCTACCTTTATTAATTAAGTATATCATGTACAAATCCTTTTAAAGTAGAGTACAAGAACCCTAGTTTTTGCGCTCGATTTCTATCTTGTTGGAAGTAGATGAACGGCTGATGATCAACTCGGATGCATGGATCGTCTTGGACCTCTTGATCTTTTCGGTTGATTATTTTTTATGTGAAGCTCTCAGTCCTATATATAGTCCCAAAACCAGAAACCCTAGATGCCATGAGTGAATATATGTTGTTAAGATCCATACTACAAAATATCACATCCCAACTCCACCAAACCGCCGTGGATCAGCCGCAAATGTCACCTTTTGCCGCCCTTCCACCGCAGAATTGTGGAATTAGGTTTTGTGATTTTTTCTGGTGTTTTGGCATCATTTTTGGAGATCCTCTAGATGTCTAGATTCTGAAAATAATAATCTGAGTCTCTGCCTTTACTAGATCTTATGATTTACTTCAATATTTTGGAAGATTCGATTCCGACATCTTGATTTAACCTGGATCTCCTTGATTCTAGACCTGAGTTAATATCTGCACAATATCTCAATTCATAGTATTAGTAATATTTGGTATATTTTTGAGATATTATCCTAACCATTTTATATGATATTAAATTTTAAGAATATGGTTAGAAATATTTGATATGATATGCATATTTTAATTACTAAGATATCATATAAATATTATATGCATGTATTTTCCCTCATTTTGTTAATTATAGTGTAGAAACATATGATAATAAACTTCTTACATATAAACCCTCATATGTTCTATAATTACAATAAAGACCTTTTAGTACTTAACAATAATAGGGAAAATATTCATTCAAATGTATAATATTTTATACTAATCAAATACCTCTAAACTTAAGTTTGATCGTCCCGACCAAACTTGTTATTAAAGAGAAGAAGAAGAAAAAGAAAAAAGAAAAATCTAGAACACTTTCGTAGGCAACACGATTGCACCGAGCACATGTAATAAGCCTTTAAATCTCTAGGTGTTCCTAGTAGGAGGAGTGTTGTCTCCTGAGAGTTTTCAGCGGATTACACACACAAAATCCCATATTAAAAGAAAGATAATGAAAGTTACATATAAAGATTAAAAAAACATATAAAAGAAAGAACTTGAAAATAAGAGTTTTAAACTACACTAGCTTTTTAGTAGTCATGAGCCCTATCTTAATAGTCATGAAAAGATGTCAGAAATGACTTCATCCCTCAATAAAACTTCGCCTTTAGTCTTCCTCCCTACCTTTCTTCCAAACATTGATCATATACCCCTACGTGTGTGTAAAAGACATCCCTACAATTAGAGAATTCAATTCAAGCTATCATACTCTTGTCCATCTTTCTTAATACTTTTTAGTCAGTGAATATTTCAGATGGAATTTCTCACACATTTTTAATGTGACCGTTAATATTTCTTGAGGTACTAACCAAACGATTACCGAATGTGCTCACTTATTAAGACGTAATTAGCAATATTCTCATCTTGCAACACCTAAAGCTTAGCATTGGCTCCGAAACCAATCGGTCTAAGACACTAGGTGATAAAGCACCCTCACTATATTTTTTTATGCCGCCTTAAATAATTACAAAACCAGTGTTCATTTTTCTTCAACATTTTTCATATATATATATATATTTGTTTATTTTATTTTCCTTTATACTAAGCCTTTTAGACAAAAGCATTTCAAGGTATTCTCTACTATCCCAAATTTCAAGATGTGTGCAAGTGCATATAATAGGGTATCAACGTTCAGATGTTTGGACTCAGGAATATAGACTATTTTTCAGACTCAAATCTATTCTCAGATTAGTGATTCCTTTCATCTTACCGACTCTTAGGACAACAGCTTATGACTACCTATTACTAGTTTCGTTATAAAATATCTAATTTTATTAAACTTCTTCCTATCTTTCGTATGTATTTTTCACTTTCTAACTTTCATTATCAATATATATATATATATATATATATATATATATATATATATATAAATATTTTATATAGTGCCTAGTGCCAAATGATATTTCAGTAAATTCAAACCTCCCCCCAAAGCTGTTTTTAGCAGTGTCCTCACTGATGTTGTTCTTTGAGTGCATAGACATGTAGACTTGGGAGGAAAATAATAAGGGTAAAATAATAATGAAAAACTACTCCAAACTTGTTATTTGGCACACACAGATATTCAGTTATATCTTAGTTCACTCACATCCATTCTTATATGAAACAGTGTTACCGAAATATGGAGGTGAGGCAGAGGAAAGTTAGTTATGATAAAGTGGCTCCTGTAAAAACAGGAGCTCTTCCGCTAGGTCAGCGGAAAAATACGGTTTTAATTTATGCCTATTGACTTTAAAAATAGAACCGTTTTTAGCATTTTCTATATCCACTGCACCATGCGGGTACACATACCGCACCACAAAATGTCCTTTCCAACGAGATTTAAGCTTACCCGGATGAAGGTGGAGATGGGAATCGTAAAGAAGGACTTGCTGTCCCAGGGTGAAATTTTTTTTAAAAAGGTTTTTTATCGTGGAACACTTTAGTCCGGTTCTTTACTATAACCGCATTATCGTAGGCTTCATCGCGAAGTTCGCTTAGCTCATTTAATTACAGCTTTCGATAGCTGCCGATTTGATCAAAATCACAGTTAAGCTTTTTAATAGCCCACATAGCTTTATGTTCAATCTCGACAGGAAGGTGGCACGCCTTCCCAAACACTAGTCGGTATGGAGATATATCAAGATCGGTCTTATAAACGGCACAAAATACCCAAAGAGAATTCGTCAATTTGGTGGACCAATCTTTACGGTTCTTAGAAACTGTTATCTCCAAATTTTGTTTGATCTGTCTATTGGAATCTCCGCTTGCCCGCTCGTTTAGGGATGATAGGGTGTAGAAAGCTTGTGGTTGATCGAATATGTCCGCATCAAAGCCTTAAAAGACCGAATGCAGAAATGCGTCCCGTTGTCGCTAATTATAGCGCGAGGGTGTCCGAATCGCGAAAAAATATTTTCTTTCAAGAACTTAATAACAACCTTATTGTCATTAGTGCGGCGCGGTACCGCTTCCACCTATTTCGAGACATAATCAACCGCTAATAAGATATATAAATTCCCAAAAGAGTTGGGAAATTGGCTTATAAAATTAATTCCCCAAATATTAAATATCTCCATAACCAAGATAGGTTGGAGTGGTATCTTATTTCTACGTCAAAACCAACCTATGTGTTGACACCGTGAACAAGTTTTGCAATGATCATAAGCATCTTTGAATAAAGTTGGCCAATAAAAACCACATTGCAAAACTTTTTCCGCCGTTTTTCGTCGACCAAAGTGTCCGCCACATGCCTGATCATGGCAGAAAGACAATACACTCTTGAATTCTTCATTAGGGATACATCGGCAAATGATTTGATCGGGACAATATTAAACAAATAAAGTTCATCCCAGTAAAAGTGTTTTACTTGGGATAGAAATCAATGATTGTCTTGTTTTGACCATTCGCTGGGTAGGAGTCCTGTTGCTAAATAATTCACAATATTCACGAACCAAGGTTCGCAGGATAAGGTCAAGAGCTGTTCGTCAGGAAAGGAATTGTTTATTGGTAAGGTCGACGTTGGTAAAAAAGAAAGGCGTGAAAGATGGTCGGATACTACGTTTTCACATCCACTCTTGTCTCGTATGACAAGATAAAATTCTTATAATAACATGATCCAATGTATTAGCCTGGCTTTAGTATCCTTCTTTCATAAAAGATGTTTTAGGGCGGAGTGATCGGTGTAAACTACAACTGGAGAGCCAATCAAGTAGGGCCTGAATTTTTTTAATGCAAATACAACTGCCAAGAGTTCTTTCTCGGTATTTGTATACTTCATTTGGGCATCGTTCAAGGTCTTACTTGCATTGTAAATTATATGTAGCATCTTATCAATGTGCTGTCCTAAGACTGCACTAATAGCAAAATCGGATGCATCACACATAAGATCAAACGGGTGATTCCAGTCTGGAGATGACAGAACGAGGGCTATAGTGAGGGAGCTTTTAATTGATTCAAAAGAATACCCGCAATCCGAATCGAAGTGAAATATTGTATTTTTAATCAAGAGAAGAGTTAAGGGTCTAGCAATTTTGCTGAAATTCTTAATAAATCTCCTATAAAATCCTGCATAATCAAGAAAGGATCGTACATCTTTGACGCATTTGGGAGGAGGAAGGTTATGGATGACATCTATTTTAGTTTTGTCTACCTCCATGCCTTTTCATGAAATGATATGCTTAAGGACAATACCTTCTTGAACTATGAAATAACATTTTCCCCAATTCAAAGTTAAATTCTTATCCTTATAGCGGGTAAGAATATCGTCAAGATGATGAAGCATTCCTCAAAGGAGTCCCCAAATATGGAGAAATTGTCCATTAATATCTTCAGAAAATTCTCGACCATGTCCGAGAATATCCCTAGCGGGAGCATTGCATAACCCAAAGGGCATGCGCTTATAAGCAAAAGTACCGAAAAGACAAGTAAATGTTGTCTTACCTTGATCCTTTTCGACGATGGGGATCTGGTTATAGCCGAAGTATCCGTCCAAGAAACATTCATGCCCGGCTAATCGTTCTAACATCCGGTAAATAAAAGGTAGAGAGAAGTATTTTTTCCTCGTTGCAGCATTGAGTTTTCTATAATCAATACATGCTCGCCACCCAGTTTGGGTGCGTGTTTGGATCAACTCATTAGGTTCATTACTTATGACTGTAAGGCCAGACTTTTTAGGGATCACATGAATAGGACTTACCCATTGGCTATCAGATATTGGGTAGATAATGCCATTATCTAGGTATTTGACGATTTCTTTCTTTACCTCCTCCTTTATGACGTGATTCAACCGTCTTTGTAGGTTTCGGGTTTGTTTAGATTCATCCATCAAATATATATGATATTCAACAATTAAGGGACTAATCCCTGTGATGTTTGCCATTGTCCAACCAAAACCTTGCCGATTTGATCTCAAGATCGATAAAAGAGCGCTCTCTTGCTCTAAAACTAGAGAAGCTGATATGATGACGGACAAAGACTTATTCTCACCTAAATATGAATATTTAAGATGAGAAAGTAGTGGCTTGAGATCTAGTGTTGATGGAGAGATGATAGAAGGTAAGGTAGGGGAATTATGCTCGGACTCGTTAAGAGGTTCATAGCTAGCGTAGGATATAGACTCGGAAGGCTTGACTAACTTTTGCGATAATCCAAAGGATTCGAACTCGTGGTTGGACTTATCAAAAGTGTTCTCACTGGTATAGTAATTTGATGGATCAAACAATGACACACTAGTGTCGTCGAGATTATCATAGCAAAGTTCCTCAACTTTGCAGCTGTCGGAAGCTATCTCGTTGAAAGAATAGATATTGATTAAATGAGCAGAAGGTTCAGATGGTTGACTTCATAGCTTATAAATGTTAAGCTCGATTGTCATCTTCCCGAAAGATAGGTTCATAGAACCGTTACGACAATTTATTACATCATTAGAAGTTGCTAGAAAAGGCCGACCTAGAATCACCGGGATTTAGTTCCGTGGGTTTGCCACAGGCTGTGTATCTAAAACAATAAAGTCCACAGGGAATTTAAATTCCTCGACTCTGATTAACACGTCCTCTAGCTCACCCCAGATTGGGTGATAGATCGATCGGCCATTTAGAGAGTGCAATGCGTAGGTTTCAACTCTCCTATACCTAACTGCTCGTAGACAGAATAAGGAAGCAAGTTAACACTAGCACCTAGATCGAGTAGAGCACAATTGATGCTTTTACCCCCAATAGTTATCAATAGAGTGTGTGGCAGTGCTATAAAGTTATTTTTCTGCTAGTTTGTACAAGATAAAATAGAGAAGACGTAATATTATAGCATCCACAGAAAGTTGTGTAGTGCCCATCGTTGCACATAAGTTTTCAAATTTGTTTATGAAAACATATGCGTCTTCGGATTCAAACCCGTGAAATTTGGGCAATAGATTGATGAAGCAGGGTTTAATTTCAAAATTATCCCCATTGGCTGGTAGAATAGACAGACAAGTAGGAAGGGGGCTACGTATCGGGTAGCATTTTTTTTTGAAGAGAGATGCGCGGTTGATTCTGCACACCTACGGATGATGGCATGGTGGTGTTGTGAAAATTTGATGGAGAACCGTCCATCTCGGTCGATGTAGTGGGTGGAGGGGAAATCGAAGATGAAGAAGTACCGACTTCGTAGTCAATAGCAAAGACACGGACAAGACGGGCACTAGAATGCCGTGTCCAGCCGATCATGCACTAAGCAGATTTAATGCACGTGGCAGTGTGTGTGAGAATGATTTAAAATGGTTTGTTTTGAAAAAGTGTCGGACGTGAGGCTTAAACTTAATAAATCACAAAAATGCACAATCAAACCCTGGAACTAGGGTCACCTACGTCAAGTCACTAGACCGCTCATAGACTTCCAAAGGACAAGTCGCAGGATCAATCCTCTATCACTTCTATATCACTCTTGTGGGCAGGTAAGTGCCAGGTAAGTGGGAGATATCCGCTATACGAATCATCGAATATAGCGGGCCCAATTATGTAACCACTTTCCTTAGTCACACTTTCCTAGACACCACAAGAGAAATGCAGATAAGTAATGGATTACCCACGACCCTCCTCTGTCCTAATTGAGCACGACAGTTCTTATAGGCTTGGTCTAGATATTTTTTTAATTAATGTAGGGTGAAAGTATGCTTGTTTTGTGATTTGTGGAGCCTAGGAAAGGTGATGAAATCCCAACCTAATATGGATTTGGGTTATTTCCCCTTAATGTCCGGTTAAGATATGCACAAACAAACCAATACCAAAACACGCAAAAAGAGTTTTGAGCGACGCTTTTTGCAAAGAATCCTGCAGAAAAAATTAGAATATTGGATTTTAGAGCAGAGAGAAATATCAGAGAAAGATACCAGAGAAGTTTGACGACGCAACTCCACCAAGCCGCCGCGCTTCCGCCGCAAAGTGCTTGCTTATGCCGCGGTTCCGCCGCACTCTTGAGAGTTCTTTTGCTTGTTTTTCTTCAATGCACTCCAATTCTCCTCTGGTCCTCTTTGAAAGTCTCTGAATCTCTTTTCCCTTGCTCTAGTGACTATAGATTCCTATGCAAAATTCGCACACTAATCGTTGGATACACAATATGCAGTTTTGGTTCTTGTTTATAATATGTTCGCTGGATTTTATAAGAAATCAACCTAAATAACAAGAAAAAAAATTACGACCGTATCCCCGGAAACGGTACCATTTGAATGGTCTATGTTTAAAAGAGTTGTAAATAAAGTAACCTCAATCAATAACAGTGTCGCTAGTAGCTAGCCGAGATGAGTACGGGTCGTTCTCAGGGAAATATCGAACCTTTATCTTTCTTTAGACGAGTTGATTGAAATATGGATGTTTTGTTCTAGATCTATGATATACGGATGGAAGATTTATAAAGAAGAGGCTTGTAGGGTTCGTATGACTTAGTAGTAATGGATGATTAATTAAAAATGCCTCATTTTATCTTTTAATAGTTTAAAACTAGATCGATAGTGATGAATGTGGATTAGAGTTCTTTTGGAAGAAACTAGGGTTTCCCCACTCCTAACCCTTGTCCTTGCATTGATCTCTATTCATGTTTAGCCCCTAACAAAACAAGTATTAATCTAATCTCAAATCATGGTCGAGACAATCAATAAATTGGTAGCGCGCCCGATAAGGATGTTAACATTTATTTTGTTAAAGTTTATAGATTTTAAAATGTATAAAAGAAGTTAAAATATTTTATCATCCATTGATCTACTCTAGCCTACGAACCCTAGAAAGCTAAGAATTACTCACACATGATTGGAGAAGAAAGGATGAAGAATGAGATCATAATGTAAGATACAGAAATTAAATGCAGAATGTAAGTACAGAAATTAATTGTGAAAAGACTAATAAAAACCCTACCTTTATTAATCAACTATATCATGTACACATCCTTTTAAAGTAGAGTACAAGAACCCTAGTTTTGCTCTCGATCTCTTTCTTGTTGGAAGTAGATGAACAACTAATAATCAACTCGGATGCGTGGATCATCTTGGACCTCTTGATCTCTTCGGTTGATTATTTTTGATGTGAAGCTCTCGGTCCTATATATAGTCCCAAAACCAGAAACCCTAGGTGCCCTGAGTGAATATATGCTGTTAAGATCCATACTACAAAATATCACATCCCAACTCTACCAAACCGTCGTGGATCCGCCGCAAATGTCACCTTTTGCCGCCTTTCCACCGCAAAATTATGGAATTAGGTTTTGTGATTTTTTCTGGTGTTTTGGCATCATTTTTGGAGACCCTCTAGATGTCTAGATTCTGAAAATAATACTCTGAGTCTCTGTCGTTTCTAGATCTCATGATTTGCTTCAATATTTTGGCGGATTCGATTATGACATCTTGATTTAACCCGGATCTTCTTGATTCCAGACCTGAGCTAATATCTACACAATATCTCAATTCATAGTGTTAGTAATATTTGGTATATTTTTTAGATATTATACTAATCATTTTATATGATATTAAATCTTAAGAATATTTTTAGAAATATTTGATATGATATGCATATTTTTATTACTAAGATATCATATAAATATTATATGCATGTATTTTCCCACATTATGTTAATTATAATGCAGAAATATATGATAATAAATTTTTTACACATAAACTCTCATATGTTCTATAATTACAATAAAGACCTTTTAGTACTTAACAATAATAGGGAAAATGTTCATTCAAATGTGCAATATTTTAGACTAATCTTATAACTTCTATCATTGTAGAATAAAATCTATGATGCTTTTGCTAGTTAGGGCTTATGGTAGTTCTTGGGATAATTGTCGATGTTGCATCCCTAAAGCCCGTTTTTTGAAAATTCTGCTTCTCTATGAACCTCATAGAGTGTGCAACATTGACTTACAAGGTATCAGTGCCACTTCATAAGGATTAGATAGATCGTAACGACGTTCGAATTCTGTCGTTTATGTTGCGCGAATACTGCCGATAAAAACAGTCCCAAAATTTGATGTTTTAACGTGTTTGCATTCTTCGTGGGCTCACGGTTTGAACCAAGAAGCCGCGGGGTGATGCGTGGGTACCCTAAGGAAACCCCGGAGGGACCAAAGGTCAGGCCCACCCTCGAGACCACAAAGAGGTGGCCTTGGGGGGTGGGAACCCGAGAGCATCCTAAGTGGGTGCTCTCGGGACTGCCTACCCCTAGGGGCCACCTCATAGTGGCCCCGGGGGTAGGTACCCCCCTAAGCCCCATATGCATACATTAATTTTGTGTTCTTCATCTCCATGAAGATTCGGCCGGGTTTCGAGTTCATTTCGACTCCCGGATTGGCTTAAAACATGTGATTTTGGGACTTTAGTAAAACTAGATTTTCAGTTGTGGGAAAATTGGTTAAGTTTTTTAATTGTGCGTGGAATTCTAATGTCATTGTTTTCGTTACTTACTTTTTTGATGCGTTTATGTGTTGTTAAATGTCTTCTAATCGCTATACGTCGATTAGAAGGGGTTGCACATATCTTGTGATGTTCTGTTGGTAATGGTTTGATGGATCGTCGTGTAAATAGCCCCGTATGAATTTAGATATGAGATGTGAGTGGATGATATAATTCATGTAATAAATTGATGTATATTCTTTTATTGGGGTACATCCGGGTTGAGGATGATGTCACCAGCTGTATATTATATTTTGCATTTTTGCATCTAGGATTGACCTACGGAGGAGTGCATAAGCTACTGAATTCTAAGATTCAGTGGGTAGCCATCTCGAGGACCCAGGTCACCCAATTCTCTGATTGGTGGGTATCTTGCCGTATTCATAGGGGTCTAGGATAATTCACACTCGGCTATTCACATGACCGTGGAGGATCGTGTTTCATAGGTGGCAAGATGAAATGCAAGAGTTCCCGCTTGATCTATTTTTCCATTCTCTGTGATATTGATATCTGTTTGTGATGCCTATCATGCCTTTGATGAATGGTTATATATATCTATATATTAATAAATGCTGTATATTTTTTGCATCCGCGCTATCCATACCCCCGCTTTGCCATTAGTTAAGTAACCTAATGGTGCATGATAGAGCCCCGTGGCGAATACGGGTGGAATATATGTACATTCTATTTCCGTTATTTTCTGGTGTGATAAGGTTAATTTATGGGACCGCATTAATCTCTATTAATACAAAGAAACAAACCTAAAATTTGACGTTATTGGAACAATTATAAAACCACTCGGTTTTCTTTAAATTTTTTTTAAAAGAGGAGCCTAAACCACTCATTTTCATAGCTATTCGGTTTCTTCGACTATATCAAATTTATTACGTTCACAATTTTCACCAAAACCAGCCGTAACCTTCCATCATTTCAGATAGGTATCAACTTGTATTCATGATATGTGTTTTGAGTTTCGCTAAGGCATAGTGTTTGGTATCTAGCAGGTACTTATCTGTAGCATAGATATATGCATTATAGGACAAGCGTACAGCTGTTTTGACCTTCGTCAAGGGCTAGTACGAATGGGTCTAGATTAATATGGATAATGATGGGTTGAACTTGACTTACGACTTATGATATTTTAACCTTCGTCAAGGTTATAAGCGCTTGTGGAAAAAACCACATCGGGAGTTTCAAACATACAGAAAACTTGCTAGTATTGCATACCTTCTAGAGTGTGGTAGTTTTGGTAGACTTCCTTAAAAATTATCACATGATGATAGTTGGGTTCCGATCCTACTGTGAGTATCAGCTACTCTTCAGGAGAGTTTTGTTAGTGTCTTGTGCTCGCTCCGCTGAAGCCGCGGCCAAGGAGGAAGCGAAAATAATGATTTTAAGCAAACACAAAACACATAATCCCAAGAATTCAAACCATAAAACTAAACTAGCAAACATAGTAACAAGGTTTAGAAAATACAATTTTCGACACGTGTCCACCTAATTGTGGAAGACCCCTCCAAGCTTGTAAATGTCGGGAATGTGCTTGAGAGGCAACCGTCTTTGCCAAAGATGATCCACCCGAGAGAAACTGATCCAGGTTCCAAACGACGCTTCAAACTCGCTAGGAATGGATTGTGGGTGATGTAGGAATATTTTCACTAACCTTTTATCTCAATTTTCATGCTCAAGAGAGCAAGAAGAAGAAGGAAGAGGAGGTTGAAGGAGACTAAGCCATGACATGAGAAAATGGCTAAGTGTTTTGTGTAGAAAAAAATCTAGCAGAAAGAATGGCTCACTTTCTTTTTACAACCATATTACAATAGTATACCCAAATGATTTTATGAATATAAAATCATAGTCATACCTTTCTACCATGCTTCTTGCCACCTTATCAAGCCACCTTATTATTTGAATTTCCAAAAAGGAAAATCAATTATGAGGTGTCCTTCTTCAAGAAGTATTTCCGTATAAATACGGAATACTTCACCTGGTATATGTATCACTACATATACGCGTATCCGTATAAAAATACACTTAGCACCAAAGAGAGAAAATAAATAGTGAACAATAATACTAAAAATATGGCCAGTATTATCAACCGTTCGATTAAAGTTTACACGTATTTAATCGGACCCATGCACGTACCAACGTATAGCCTCTACATGTATCGCCTGAACCGGGAAAACCCTCTGTGTGGGACACTAAAGACTCGACAATACGCTGGCAATGGGTTTAACCACAAGCACGTCAACGGCTCTAGCTGTACGTAACGGCTACCCAGATACTTGCCGAAAGAGGGTCGACAGTCAAGTGCGTCCTTACCCTGCTGAACCTGAATATGACAATATCTGTACAGTCCGGTCTCTTTGTCTAAGAGTATTGTATACCGGGTCTAGGGACCCGATAAGCCGTGTCGGAGTCAAGCTCAATACTAACTGAGAAACTACTGAATAACTATCAGTAAATCTCATCCACCGTGGCCACGGATTCAGGATGATAGCCAACCGAACACATCGTTACATCAACTCCTAATACCAGGAGAGACAAATTCTTGACAATCGATCACTGCCTTTATGTAGCTTGGGACTGTACCCAACTAAAACCTATTTTCACGGTCTTTTGAGCCATGGTATGGTAGTAATCAAAGTACAGTAGGAACTCACACGAGACAAATGACGATCTCAGGTCAAAAGACTAACTGTATTCATGCTATCTGAGAACTTCCATATGACGATAGATATAATACCATCTAGAAGTTCTCGGCGAGTCCGTACGGTGTTCTCATCTCTAGTGAGCACCCGTATACTATCTTAGGTGACACAATACCAATGGGTTGTGAGACCGGCCACCGCCCCTCGTCGGGGTCTAGAAACACATACACTAGTCTACTCCGGAATATCAATGACATGTCTCAATACTCCCATGACAAGGGATATTTAAGGATGTGTTTACGGACAACCCAGCTCCTACGTATATGATTGCCATCATAATTCTGGTAGTTAAGTAAGAATCCTATGGGCTTTATCAATGATGAAGATAAACCAGATAGTATACTATCATTTCGAGCAAGACTGTTCTACCTATATAGGTCCTCCCTCAATTATCATAATCGCCTACTTGCAATCATAATAATTGCCCCGATGGCACTATATCCAATTGTAGGGTTCCTAGGCACGCTAATGAGGTCTCACAAGGCATCAACCATGCAAAATTCAAAAAATTCCGGTGCCGAGAAACCCTAATACGGATCGTTAACAAGAAATTAGGCGAAACATGCAACTAGTTAACAACTTAACTAAGTGAACGGAAATACAACCTTTGTAGATCCGGTCCTCCACCTCCATAGCTCCGCGTTGATGTCCCTCCACTACGATCATCGGATCCCGGACTCTAGTAATGGTTTCGTCGAAGAAATGATCGGGCTAGATCGTCGACTTCGATGCCGAAAATGATCTACGTCGAGACGACTCTAACTCGAGCTCCAACTTCACCAAGTCATGAAACTTGTGAAGAAAACACCCTATACTATATGGCAAGTGGTAGAGGATAAAGAAATAGGAAGTGGGTTCGCTTTAGAATTGGATTTCTCACTCTTTTCATCAAGTCACCATTGATGGTTGCAAGCTTTCTTCTTCTTGAAGAAGAAGAAGAAGAAGAAAAAGAATATGATAAGAAATTATTGGAAAATAGAAAATAAGTCATTCTTATCATTATGCAACCTTGGGTTAGATTAACAAGTGTAGAGAATAAACTAGGGTTAGGTAAATGGTTAGGTTTAGCATGAAACAAAAATGGTAGACTTTTTCAAAGCTTCATGAAGCTTCAACTATAAAACAAAGCAAGCCACCATTTCTCTATTTGCCAAAAATGAATCAAGAGAATAAATAAATAAGTAAATCAAAACCCTAACCATTAACATAACCATGGTTTAATAATACACACCCAAGTTTGCATGTATCATCAAACATGATACAAATTTGTGCACAAAAATATATCACATATACAATGTGCACAAATAAGTGAGAAAAAACATCTTAAGTGGACCAATATTAGTTAATGTAAAGTAATATATCAAATATATAATTATACATTAAATCATTAAATCAACACTTGATTTAACGATCCGGTCATATCGCATATGACCGACTAATATCCAATGTATTGACTTATCGAATCAATCCTCGATTCGATAACTAGGTTATATCGCATACAACCAATCGATACATTCATCGCAAGAATAGAATACGGTATCACATACACGCATTATTCTCGGTCCCGCACATATCTCATACGCGCTCCTATTTCGTTTCGCTTGAGCCAGGAAACCTCTGTGTAGGACTCTAAAGACTCGTCAATACGCCGGCAGCAGGTGATGATCATATCAAACACCCACAAGCCGCAAGCGGTCTGCTAAACGTAACGGCCACCCGGGTATTGAGCGATCAGAAGATCGACGAGCAAGCCCGCTCACACTCCTGTGAATCCAGCCAGCAACACTTACCGTACAGTCCGGTCTCGTCTTCTGATATGTCGCATATCTCACCTAGGGGTGGTAAACGTCAGACCCCGATAGCTCGATAAGTCGTGTCGATATGAGGTCTATAACAGTTCGAGAAACTACTGGTAACACTTACCAGTAAATCTCAGCAACCCTGGCCAGGGATTTTCGGTTATAGCCAATCGAACACAGCGCAACATCAACTCCCTATACCGGGAGAGACGAATCCCCTCCTATCGCTCATTGCCTCCATGTGAATCGGGACTGTACCCAAAAACCACCGTTTTGCACACCCTCTTGGACGTGGTAAGGTGGAAATCAAAGCACAATGGGAATCACACAAGACTCTATGACGATCTCGGGTCAACAGACTACTCTGTACCAATGTCACCAGAGAACTGCCATCTGACGTAAGGTATAATACCATCTGGGAGTTCTCGGCGAGTCCGTCCAGTGTATCCAGTCTCCACTGAGCACCCGTATATCATCTCTGATATCAAACACCAATGGATATGGGATCATCCATCGCCCATCTGTATGGGTCGAGAAGGTATACGCTAGTCTACTCTGGTATATCGATGCCCCGGCTCGATACACCCATGACTAGGGACCTTGAAGGATGTACTTATGGACTACCATGTCCCCACTAGTATGATCCGCATCATAGTCCAGGTAGTCAAGTACACATCCTAAGGGCTTTACCAACATATAACAGAGAGACAATCAGTATACACGTTAAGGTAAAGAGTAACCAGATAGCATACTATCATGTCGAGCAAGAAATTCTTCCCTATATATGTCCCAGCATCCACTATAATATACATCCTATGTATAGTAATGGCCTCTAGGGCATACATATAACTAACAATCTCCCACTTGCACTAGGGCCATCTGATAGCAGTGGTTGTTGTATCTCATACTCAACTATGCTATAAAAGTCTCTCTCTGGGAAAAGGCAAAAGGCCTTTGTGAGTGGATCCGCCGTGTTGTCCTCTGAGTTTACTCTCCTAACCTTGATCCCCTGGAGATCAACCATCTCGATGATCAGGTGATACTGCCTTAGAATATGTCTGGATCACTGATGGGACGGACGTTCCTTGGCATAAGCCACAACTCCATTGTCACACAATGGGAGGAACTAAGTTCATCTCATGAACCAATATACACCAAGACTTCCTCTTTGGTAGCATCTTAAGTAGCGATGTATCCAGCCTTTATCGTCTAGTTTGCCACGGTATCTAGCTTGGAACTCTTCCAACATACCGTCCCTTTACTGAGGGTAAAGAAAATGCCTGTGACTGACATTCAGTCGTCCTTATCACCCTGGAACTTTTCCAGTGATTCTCCCCAGGATCGATTGATACCATCTCACTACAGCTAGTGAGGATCCTAAGGTCCACTTAGATCTATCTCATAGATCCAAACTAAGGTTTTAGGAGGTATCATCTTTGATCCTATATAGAGAATCCTTATGATAAGCAGAGATTGACCGAGCGTAGCCTAGGAAACTCCTTCCCTATCAAGAGTATGTCATCCACGTACTCTACGAGGATCACTACCATACTCCCTACTACCTTTTTGTATATACAAGGTTCATCTACCATTTTGATGATGTCAAACTGTTTGACTAATTCATCAAAACAGACGTTCCAACTCCACGATGCCTGCTTTATCCTATAAAGCATCTTGTACACGTTTCCGCTGCTCCCACTGTCTACGAAGCCCTCTGACTGTGTACTTATAGGCTCTCTCTTCTAAAATATCATTTAGAAGAGCAGTCATGACACCCAACCGCCAGATATCGTAGTCATGGTATGTAGCCGTGGCAAGTAGGATCAGGATGGACTTAAGCATAGTCACTGGAAAAGGTTTCATCATTATCCACGCCTGGTCGATGACAAAAACGTTTAACAAGTCTAGCTTTGAAAGTCTTAACTTTTCCATCTACACCAAGTAATCTTCTCAAGATATACTTGCTGCTGATGGGGATTTAACCCTTCAGATATAGCATCCAAAATCCATACTTTGTTGGTGTACATGGATTCCATCTCAGATCGCTAAGTATCCAGCCATTCTTACAGAGTCCCTACTCTCGATGGCCTGCTCGAAACTAGTTGGGTCATCATCTCATGATGCAATCCTCGCTCCCACTGTCATAGAGAAACCGAAGTATCTCTCAGGCGGGTGAGGAACCCTACTAGATCGGCGGAGAGGCTGAGGTTCGTTGGTAACTATTGAATCCTTTGGTTTTATCAAATCATCTGCTGTAGTTTGTATAGCTGGAACCTTTCCAGTTCTACATTACAGATCTTGCCTCGAGCTTGTCCGGATTTTGCTTTTAGACATAGGCCGGACAACCCCAAATCTTAACAAACTTATGATATGGGCTCTTCCCTTTCCATATCACATATGATGGGATAGGCAACTGATTTGATTTGAACCCTATTCAATAGGTATGCAGCTTCTCAAGTGCATAACCCCCAAAAGGAAACAGGTAACTCAGTAGTACTTATCATAGAGCGCACCATATCGAATAGGGTGCAATTGCTCCGCCCCGATATACCATCGTGCTATGGTGTATACGGAGGAGTAATGCTGAGAGAGAATCTCATTCTCCTTTAGAATAGTCCAGGAATTCTATGCACAAGTATTCTCCTCCTTGATCTCATCAAAGGACATAGTACTTATACCCGTATTTTGGTTCTCTACTTCTAACTTATATTCTATGAATATCTCAAAAGGTTCGGACTTGTGTTTCAACAGGAACATATGTCTGAATCTTGAGAGATCATCAGAGAATGTAATGAAGTACAAAGAACCGGTCTTGGCATGTGTAGACAGGGGACCTACATACATCAACATGTATCATCCCAAGAATTCACTAACTCTTTCTCTATTTCCAGTAAACGGAGCTATGGTCATCTTATCTCTGTGACATGACTGGCAAGTTTCACAAGATGTAAATTCAAACTAATATAAATTTGCATCTAAATGTAACTTTAGCCAGTCGGGTCGCATTGATATGACCTAGTGTACAATGCCTCAAGAAGGATTCGTTCATTTCTGAACTCTTCCTCTTGTGTGTGTTTCGTATACTAAGAACTGTAGTTTGATTTAGAACTTCAATGCTTTTAGATAACGTGCCTGAACCGATCAACTTTTGATATAGGAAATGTTCAAAACATTATCCAGCAATACAAAATTTTATCGTTTCTTTACTAATAAAGAGACTGATATGATTTTGTATATCAGGTTCGGTATCTAATAACATTTGTTCAGAATCAATGTATTCAGGTAATACATGGTGACAGTGACCAACAGACCTGGCTGCAACACTTGCACCGTTTTTTGCCTCATGAAACTTATCACCCGTTCTCAGTTCTCTACCTTTCTGTAGCCCATGTAATATATTACATATCTGGGATCCTGGTCCGGTATCAAATATCCAGGACGTAGAGGATACTGAGAAACAGTTCTGTATAATGAACACACCCAAAGATGATGCATCAGTATGCACTTTCTTCGTTTGGGCGGCACGGGAATTCTGGTAATCCCCAATTTCCTACTCTGTCTTATAACAATTATAAGTTGGAGCCCAACGTTCCTCAGCTCAGTATAACAAGCGGGTTCGGTCAAATATCCATATTATTATCTTGATTAAGGCGTGATATGGTCGCTACCTGGAGAGAGAGAGAAGAAAGCACTCAGCGTGCGCTCTTGCAAGATCAGATTGGTTATTATTTTATCTAATCAGGATGTCTCCCACTGTTTTTATCAAATCTTCCTTCAAACCCTAAAAGGAAAGACTAGCCGGGATTAATTACACACTACAAGTTCGCTAATCTTTCAGCCAGGCCAGTGTCGGTACTTTGAGGGAGGTCCCCCGTGCTTTTGCACGAACCTAATTAATGTAAACCTCGTTTTCCCAGAGGCATAACCTCGTTAACACATTTCTAGACACCTACTTGATCGGCTAATTGTAATGTGTAAAACTCTCCCAGGAGTAACTCTTACTCGCAGCGGGTATCGGGATCCAACTATTTCATAGAAGGTATGCAATCTCATTGCAAATTTCAACACTTGAAATTCCCGATAATTTTCCCCCTAGCGTCCTATGACCTTGACGCAGGCCAACAAACCATAGTGCGCTAGTCAAGTTCAACCCGTCATTTCCTGATTGAATTAAACCCACCCGCACGACCCTTGACGCAGGCCAACAAAGTCGCACGACTACCCTAATCCAATCTGCATCATATGCATAAGCAGATAAATACTAGTTAGCTACCGCACACTACGTCTTGACGCAGGCCAACAAACGTAGCACGAATACTAACTACCACTTATCTGAAATGACGGAGGGCTACGACAGGTTTTTCTGAAAACCTATTGCGTAATGAACTTGTAATCGTTGTAGAATCAAATGATTTTAAAATGGAGTGTTTTTTTAGGCTTTTCTAGTTTTTCTATAGGGGTCACTCCCGATGAAGGGATCGTCGGCCCTTTCCTCGTCGAATGAGGTGCGGGATATATCATATATATCACTGTGCAAAGCAGAAACTATAGAAGCTATCAAAAGACAAACCGAGTGTGTAGTATCTGCCAGTTATTGCTAAAGGGGTCACTCCCGGTGAAGGGATCGTCGGCCCTTTCCTCATCGAATAAGGTGCAGGATATATCATATATACCGCTGTGCAAAGCAAGAACTGTAGCTACCTGTTTTATTTTTGAAATTCGATTCTACAACATCTTTAAGTTTCTTTTATTTCATTAATCTCATTAATGAAGTCCCATCATTTAAATCACCTAAACATCACAGATAAATACGACGTACACTTATGCCATCCGCATTCGCCTCGATATCCCCTCGTGCACCGTTAGGTTAAGTAACTAACGGCAGAGCAGGGCAGGGCTAGCGCGGGTGTAAAACATAAGTAACGTCTATATAATATATCATATATACTATATACAGTATTTATCACAGAACATCACATGATCACATCACAGATATCGCAGCAGAAGAAACATATGAAATATTGGATATACTAGAACGTCCGTGTTTTCAATACGAGCCAGTATAAAACACGGATTCCACAGTCGCGATGAATAGCCAAACCCACACCCCTAGACCCCTACGAGAACGGCAAGCAACCCTACCAATTCTAGAGTTAGGAGACCCAAACTCGACTCCTCGAGTTGGTCTCCCACTAGACTCTAGAACCCGGTTACTTGTGCCATCCTCCTTGGGTCTATCCTAGTGCGGAAAAGTAAATAATATACAAAAGGTGACATCTTCCGCAACCTGGAAATGCCCCAATAAAAGAATATTACATACAAGTTTTTACATGAATGAAAATAAAAAACACTCATCTCATATAAAAAACCCCCGGCTATTCAAACACGACGATCCAATATAACATATCCAGCAACACATAACATCACATGTCATCAACGTAAGTAAATATGCGCATCTCAATTGTCGTTGACATATAGCAACGAAACCGGCGATATCACATATTACACTTACGGTCACAGAAAAGAAAGTGTAAAACTACAACAGTTGGAATCTGCAACCTGCATAGATATCGCATGCCTAATCAAATGAATTCCTTAGACATCGCATGCCTAACAATTATAAACCCTGCATTTTAGTCTCATTATCGAAAACACTTTTCAATATCAAGTCGGGCAATTCAACAAGATTCCTGACATCCTGATCGAATGCTCGTCGCAAACTTTAGTAGGTGGCCGCACCCCCGACGCCATCGACGAAGAGCACCAAGGCGGAACACCGCTGCCGCGAGCACCCGAACGGATGCTTTCAGCGACGGGGTTCTCCTACAGTCACTTGGTCGGGGCTATGGGGCGTGGCTGTCTATTAAGTTTACCGGCGAGTATCCGCGTACGCTACGTGATTGCGACGGACTTTTGATCGCATCAAAATTCCGTGGCAACCGATCAAGTGAGACTAAAGTGCTATGTTTATAACATTCAAATCAGTTATCTCATAACTGCTTGTGGATTCCAAGTATTATATCCCATTCCAGATAAATAGAAAATGTTAAACTTTCCGATCGAACAATCAAACACCCAAGTTTTCCCGAAACAGATCAACACATGAAACAAGTTTAAAAATATCCAGTTCATGCCTCAATACCAACGGTCCAGCCGTAGAAGGGTCAAGCTAACGCCTCACATGTGGCACGCCGTACTGCCCCAAACCCGAAGGTTCAAAGGGCAGTTCAAGACGGTCACATAATCGAGTTAAGGTTTGTTGTCTTCTAGAGGGTCCATCGCGTTACTTGCACTACTTAGAACGTTATTAAACCACGAAAAGATCCAACACTTGGAAATTTTCCGACAGGGGAAAAAGTGGGTATTTATATCCGGTCGAACTTTTTAACATATTCAAAAATTATCCGGAAAACACATAGACAAAATTAGACAATCCGATCGAATAATCGAATCCCCAAAACAACCCCAGAAAACTCAACAGTGGAGTATGTTTAAAAATTCCCAGAAGACAGCACTACCAGAAAAGAATTACTGTGCAAACCACGTGGCCTAACTCACCAATATGGCTGCGGAACCGCCGCGCAAGCCAGGGTGGGGCCGCGGTTCCGCGGCGCTTTGGTCGAGTTAGAGTCACGTGCTTCACAGTAACTCATACAATTCCCTGCTGAATTTTTTGGCAATTTTTAATTCACAAAAATCCAAATTTTCAGAAAATTTCCAGAGAGTGGTTTGAGTTAGGGTTTCGGGGTTCGTTCGGATTTCTAACGTCGTCTACACTTCGCCTAAGGCTCTAGCTAGGCTCTGATACCACTGTAGGGTTCCTAGGCACGCTAATGAGGTCTCACAAGGCATCAACCATGCCAAATTCAAAAAATTCCGGTGCCGAGAAACCCTAATACGGATCGTTAACTAGAAATTAGGCGAAACATGCAACTAGTTAACAACTTAACTAAGTGAACGGAAATACAACCTTTGTAGATCCGATCCTCCACCTCCATAGCTCCGCGTTGACGTCCCTCCGCTGCGATCATCGGATCCCGGACTCTAATAATGGTTTCGTCAAAGAAATGATCGGGCTAGATCGTCGACTTCAATGCCGAAGATGATCTACGTCGAGGCGACTCTAACTCGAGCTCCAACTTCACCAAGTCATGAAACTTGTGAAGAAAACACCCTATACTACATGGCAAGTGGTAGAGGATGAAGAAATAGGAAGTGGGTTCACTTTAGAATTGGATTTCTCACTCTTTTCATCAAGTCACCATTGATGGTTGCAAGCTTTCTTCTTCTTGAAGAAGAAGAAGAAGAAGAAAAAGAATATGATAAGAAATTATTGGAAAATAGAAAATAAGTCATTCTTATCATTATGCAACCTTGGGTTAGATTAACAAGTGTAGAGAATAAACTAGGGTTAGGTGAATGGTTAGGTTTAGCATGAAACAAAAATGGTAGACTTTTTCAAAGCTTCATGAAGCTTCAACTATAAAACAAAGCAAGCCACCATTTCTCTATTTGCCAAAAATGAATTAACAGAATAAATAAGTAAGTAAATCAAAACCCTAACCATTAACATAACTATGGTTTAATCATACACACCCAAGTTTGCATGTATCATCAAACATGATACAAACTTGTGCACAAAAATATATCACATATACAATGTGCACAAACAAGTGAGAAAAAACATCTTAAGTGAACCAATATTAGTTAATGTAAAGTAATATATCAAATATATAATTATACATTAAATCATTAAATCAACACTTGATTTAACGATCCGGTCATATCGTATATGACCGACTAATATCCAATGTATTGACTTATCGAATCAATCCTCGATTCGATAACTAGGTTATATCGCATACAACCAATCGATACATTCATCGCGAGAATAGAATACGGTATCACATACACGCATTATTCTCGGTCCCGTACATATCTCATACGCGCTCCTATTTCGTTTCGCTTGAGCCAGGAAACCTCTGTGTAGGACTCTAAAGACTCGTCAATACGCCGGCAGCAGGTGATGATCATATCAAACACCCACAAGCCGCAAGCGGTCTGCTAAACGTAACGGCCATCCGGGTATTGAGCGATCAGAAGATCGACGAGCAAGCCCGCTCACACTCCTGTGAATCCAACCAGCAACACTTACCGTACAGTCCGGTCTCGTCGTCTGATATGTCGCATATCTCGCCTAGGGGTGGTAAACGTCAGACCCCGATAGCTCGATAAGTCGTGTCGATATGAGGTCTATAACAGTTCGAGAAACTACTGGTAACACTTACCAGTAAATCTCAGCAACCCTGGCCGGGGATTTCCGGTTATAGCCAATCGAACACAGCGCAACATCAACTCCCTATACCGGGAGAGACGAATCCCCTCCTATCGCTCATTGCCTCCATGTGAATCGGGACTGTACCCAAAAACCACCGTTTTGCACGCCCTCTTGGACGTGGTAAGGTGGAAATCAAAGCACAGTGGGAATCACACAAGACTCTATGATGATCTCGGGTCAACAGACTACTCTGTACCAGTGTCACCAGAGAACTGCCATCTGACGTAAGGTATAATACCATCTGGGAGTTCTCGGCGAGTCCGTCCAGTGTACCCAGTCTCTACTGAGCACACGTATATCATCTCTGATGTCAAACACCAATGGATATGGGATCATCCATCGCCCATCTGTATGGGTCGAGAAGGTATACGCTAGTCTACTCTGGTATATCGATGCCCCGTCTCGATACACCCACGACTAGGGACCTTGAAGGATGCACTTATGGACTACCATGTCCCCGCTAGTATGATCCGCATCATAGTCCAGGTAGTCAAGTACACATCCTAAGGGATTTATCAACATGTAACAGAGAGAGAATCAGTATACACGTTAAGGTAAAGAGTAACCAGATAGCATACTATCATGTTGAGCAAGAAAGTCTTCCCTATATATGTCCCAGCATCCACTACAATATACATCCTATGTATAGTAATGGCCTCTAGGGCATACATATAACTAACACCAACAACCTCCCACTTGCAATTAAGGCCAATTATTGCGGTATCGCATATCCACAGCTCGTGTGTTACTGAATACCCAACTTCTTTACTAATTTGTTTCGCAAACTATGTTTGGGAAACTAATGTGTTCGAGAAATAGCCTCAGTGAGTGGATCCACTACAACGTTCCAACTTCATCTCTCTATATCTTAACTTCCGGGAGATCAACAATCTTCCAAACTGAGCGATACCCCATCTCAAGAATTTGTTTGGATACATGATAGGACCAAGTTCATATATGAACAATTTTATCTAACAAACTTCTTGGGTTGTATTCTCTATTGAGTCATAACCAGTAACATGCACTATGTCTATCTCAGTATCCCTATTGGAACCCTATCCAATATACTTCTCCTCAGAAGAAGGCAAACTCAAAATTCTGACAACATCTCTATTATCCACGTCACCTCGTGACAACCGAAGTTAGACTGATTGTAATATAGGAACACCACTTCCTATCCGGAGTCTGTCATCCAAATCCTAAGACATAACTTGCTACACCTTTCTTACTAGGTACATCTGTTTTCATGAAATCGATCACCTTGACTGTCATATCAAAACAGATGATCCATCTCTGCTATCCATGCTTTAGTCTATGAATAGATATAAACAACTCGCACACCTTCCGCTGCTCCCATTGACTACGATTACCCTATGGCAGAGTCATATACACGTTCACTTCCAAATTCCCATTTGGATTAACGTTATAGTCATCCATCTGTCAGATATCATAGTCAAGAACAGTAGCAGTATCAAGTCATATCCATATGGAATTCAGCGTAGACACCGAAGTAAAAGTCTCATCACAATCCACAACGGATATTTGATGAGAATCTTTACAACAAGTCTAGCCATATTAGGTTAATACCTTTTAACCTACACAGATCTCGGAAAATCTACTTTCTCTTAATGGGTTTACCCATTTAGGAGTACCCAATAAAATCCAAAATCCATAATTTGCTGAAGTGCGTGGAGTCCAACTTAGATATAAAGTATTTGGTCATCTGGAAGTAACCACTTCCTATGACCTTTAGATAACTAGTATGGCCATCATAATCATGATGCTGACCCCCCTGTCACCGTCTACAAGAAAACCGAAGTATCTCTTGGATGTCTTGTTAGTTATATGTATGCCCTAGAGGCCATTACTATACATAGGATGTATATTGTAGTGGATGCTTGGACATATATAGGGAGGACTTTCTTGCTCAACATGATAGTATGCTATCTGGTTGCTCTTTACCTTAACGTGTATACTGATTGTCTCTCTGTTACATGTTGGTAAAGCCCTTAGGATGTGTACTTGACTACCTGGACTATGATGTGGATCATACTAGTGGGGACATGGTAGTCCATAAGTACATCCTTCAAAGTCCCTAGTCGTGGGTATATCGAGACGGGGCATCGATATACCAGAGTAGACTAGCGTATACCTTCTCGACCCATACAGATGGGCGATGGATGATCCCATATCCATTGGTGTTTGACATCAGAGATGATATACGGGTGCTCAGTGAAGACTGGGTACACTGGACGGACTCGCCGAGAACTCCCAGATGGTATTATACCTTACGTCAGATGGCAGTTCTCTGGTGACACTGGTACAGAGTAGTCTGTTGACCCGAGATCGTCATAGAGTCTTGTGTGGTTCCCACTGTGCTTTGATTTCCACCTTACCACGTCCAAGAGGGCGTGCAAAACGGTGGTTTTTGGGTACAGTCCCGAGTCACATGGAGGCAATGAGCGATAGGAGGGGATTTGTCTCTCCCGGTATATGGGGTTGATGTTGCGCTGTGTTCGATTGGCTATAACCGGAAATCCCTGGCCAGGGTTGCTGAGATTTATTGGTAAGTGTTACCTGTAGTTTCTCGAACTGTTATAGACCTCATATCGACACGACTTATCGGGCTATTGGGGTCTGACGTTTACCACCCCTAGGCGAGATATGCGACATATCAGACGAACAGACCGGACTGTACGGTAAGTGTTACTGATTGGATTCACAGGAGTATGAGCGGGCTTGCTCGTCGATCTTCTGATCGCTCAATACCCGGGTGGCCGTTACGTTTAGCAGACCGCTTGCGGCTTGTGGGTGTTTGATATGATCATCACCTGCTGCCGGCGTATTGACGAGTCTTTAGAGTCCTACACAGAGCTTTCCTGGCACAAGCGAAACGAAATAGGAGCGCATATGAGATATGTGCGGGACCGAGAATAATGCGTGTATGTGATATCGTATTTCATTCTCGCGATGAATGTATCGATTGGTTATATGCGATATAACCTAGTTATCGAATCAAGGATTGATTCGATAAGCCGATACATAGGATACTGGTCGGTTATATGCGATATGACCGGATCGTTAAATCAAGTGTTGATTTAATGATTTAATGTATAATTATATATTTGATATATCACTTTGCATTAACTAGTATTGGTTCACTTTAAGTTGATTTTCTCACTTGATTTGTGCAAGTTGTATATGTGATATACTTTTGTGCACTTAATTGTATCATGTTTGATGATACATGCCTTTTTGGTAAGTGTAAAGAATAAAACCATGGTTAAGTTGTTGATTAGGGTTTTACTTATTCATTTATCTTATTTATTTATTCATTTTGAATAAATTGAAAGATAAATGAATGGAGGCTTGATTTGTTTTTAGTTGAAGCTTCATGAAGCTTTGACTAAATGACCTTTTTGTTCTCATCCTTAACCCTAACCATTTATACTAACCCTAGTCTATTCTCTACACTTAACTAAGGTTAGAATATGATAAGAATCAATCCTTTTTCAATTATTCTTTAACACTTATCATATTCTTTCTTCATCTTCTTCTTCATGAGCAAGAAAGAAAAGCTTGCCTCATCAATGGCAAGTGATGAAATCATGTGAGAAATCCAATTCCAAAGTGAACCCACTTCCTATTTCTTCATCCTCTACCTCTTGCCAAGTAGTAAAGGGTGTTTTCTTCACAAGTTTCATGACTTGGTGAAGTGGGAGCTTGATCTAGCGATGTCTCGACGTAGATCATCTTCGGCATCGTAGTCGATGACCTAGCCCGCCCATTTCTCCGATGAAGCTGACGCTAGAGCCCGGGATTTGATTTGGACAGCGAGGGGACTTCATCATGGAGCTATGGAGGTGGAGAACCGGATCTACAAAGGTTGTATTTCCGATCACTTAGTTATATTGTTAACTAGCTTCTTGTTTCGCCTAAAATTCTAGTTAACGATCCGTATTAGGGTTTCTCGGCACTTGTAATTTTTAAATTGGCATGGTTGATACCTTGTGAGACCTCATTAGTGTGCCTAGGAACCCTACAGTGGTATCAGAGCATAGCTAGAGCTTTAGGCGACGCGTAGACGGAGTTAGAAGTCCGATCGAACCGAAACCCTAACCCAAAAATTGCTCTCTGTACATTTTTGAAAAATGTGGATTTTTCTATATTAAAAATATGCAGAAAAACCAGCAGGAATATCTAAGAGTTACTGTGAAGTTCGATACCCTAATCCCATCAAACCGCCGCGGTTCCGCGGCACGAGCATGGCTCGTGCGGCGGTTCCGCGGCCGTTTTGTCTTATCTTGCATAGAATTTGGCACAGTAATTCTTACACTGCAGTGCTGGTTTTCCTGGGAATTTTTAATATTTATTAAAGAGTTGAAATTTCTGGGTTGTTTTGGGGACTCGGTACTTCGATCGGATTGTCTAATTTTGTCTGTGTGTTTTCTGGATGATTATTGAATATGTTAAAAGGTTCGGTCGGATATAAATACCCACTTTTTCCCCTGTCGGGAAATTTCCAAGTGTTGGATCTTTCCGTAGTTTAACGATATTCTAAGTAGTGCAAGTAACGCGATGGTCCCTCTAGAAGACAACAAACCTTAACTCGATTATGTGACCGTCTTGAACTGCCCTTTTGAACCTTAGGGTTTGGGGCAGTACGGCGTGCCACATGTGAGGCGTTGGCTTGACCCTTCTACGGCTGGACCGTTGGTACTGAGGCATGAAGTGAATGTTTTTAAACTTGTTTCATGTGTTGAGCTGTATTGGGAAAACCTGGGTGTTCGATTGTTCGATCGGAAAGTTTAACATTTTCTATTTATCCGGAATGTGATACAATAATTGGAATTCACAAAGAGTTATGAGATAAATGAATGAATGTTATAAACATAGCAGTTTAGTCTCACTTGATCGGTTGCCACGGAATTTTGATGTGATCAAAAGTTCGTCGCAATCACGTAGCGTACGCGGATACTCGCCGGGTAAACTTAATAGACAGCCTCACTCCATAGCCCCGACCAAGTGACTGTAGGAGAACCCCGTCGCCGAAAGCATCCGTTCGGGTGCTCGTGGCAGTGGTGTTCCGCCTTGGTGCACTTTGTCGACGGCGTCGGGGGTGCGGCCGCCTACTGAAGTTTGCGACGAGCATTCGATCAGGATGTCGGGAACCTTGTTGAATTGCCCGACTTTATATTGAAAAGTGTTTTCGATTTTGAGACTAAAATGCGGGGTTTATAATTGTTAGGCATGTGATGTCTAAGGAATTCATTTGATTAGGCATGCGATGTCTAAAGAGGTTGCGGATTCCAACTGTTGTAGTTTTACACTTTCTTTTCTGTGACCGTAAGTGTAATATGTGATATCGCCGGTTTCATTGCTATATGTCAACGACAATTGGGATACGCATGTTTACTTACGTTGATGACATGTGATGTTATGTGTTGCAGGATATGTTATATTGGATCGTCGTGTTTGAATAGCCGGGGTTTTTTTTATGTGAGATGAGTGTTTTTTTTTCATTTTCATTCATGTAAAAACTTGTATGTAATATTCTTTTAATTGGGGCACTTCTAGGTTGCGGAAGATGTCACCGTTTGTATATTATTTTCTTTTCCGCATTAGGATAGACCCAAGGAGGGGAGCACAAGTAACCGGGTTCTGGAGTCCAGTGGGAGACCAACTCGAGGAGTCGAGTCCGGGTCTCCTAACTCTAGAATTGGTAGGGTTGCTTGCCGCTCTCGTAGGGGTGTAGGGGTGTGGGTTTGGCTATTCATCGCGACCGTGGAATCCGTGTTTTATACTGGCTCGTATTGAAAACACGGACGTCCTAGTATATCCAATATTTTATATGTTTCTTCTGCTGCGATATCTGTGATGTGATCATGTGATGTTCTGTGATAGATACAGTATATAGTATATATGATATATTATATAGACGTTACTTATGTTTTACACCCGCGCTAGCCCTGCCCCGCTCTGCCGTTAGTTACCTAACCTAACGGTGCACGAGGGGACATCGAGGCGAATGCGGATGGCATAAGTGTACGTCGTATTTATCTGTGATGTTTAGGTACTTTAAATGATGGGACTTCATTAATGAGATTAATGAAAGTAAAAAGAAACCTTAAGATGTTGTAGAATCGAATTTCAAAATAAAACAGGTAGCTACAGTTCTTGCTTTGCACAGCGGTATATATGATATATCCTGCACCTTATTCGATAAGGAAAGGACCGAGATCCCTTCACCGGGAGTGACTCCTTTAGCAATAACTGGCAGATGCTACACACTCGGTCTGTTTTTTGATTGCTTTTAAGAGTTTTTGCTTTGCACAGTGATATATATGATATATCTCGCACCTCATTCGACGAGGAAAGAACCGACGATCCCTTCACCGGGAGTGACTCCTTTAGCAAAACTAGAAAAGCTTCAAAAACACTCCATTTTAAAATCATTTGATTCTACAACGATATCAAGTTCATTACGCAATAGGTTTTCAGAAAAACCTGTCGTAGCCCTCCGTCATTTCAGATAAGTTGTATATAGTATTCGTGCTGCATTTGTTGGCTTTCGTCAAGGTGCAGTGTGCGGTAGTTATATGCTGCTTATCTGCTGCATACGATGCGATTGGATTAGGGTAGTCGTGCGGCTTTGTTGGCTTTCGTCAAGGGTCATGCGGGTGGGTTTAATTCAATCAAGAAATGTACGGGTTGAACTTGACTAGCGGGCTATGGTTTGTTGGCTTTCGTCAAGGTCATAGCACGTTAGGGGCAAAATATTATCGGGAATTTCAAGTGTTGAAATTTGCAATGAGATTGCATACCTTCTATGAGATAGTTGGATCCCAATACCCGCTGCGAGTAATTGTTACTCCTGGGAGAGTTTTACACATTACAATTAGCCGATCAAGTAGGTGTCTAGAAAGGTGTTAACGAGGTTACGCCTCTGGGAAAACGAGGTTTACATTAATTAGGTTCGTGCGAAAGCACGGGGGACCTCCCTCAAAGTACCGACACTGGCCTGGCTGAAAGATTGGCGAACTTGTAGTGTGTAATTAATCCCGGCTAGTCTTTCCTTTTAGGGTTTGAAGGAAGATTTGATAAAAAGCAGTGGGAGCCATCCTGATTAGATAAAATAATAACCAATCTTATCTTGCAAGAACGCACACTAAGTGTTTTCTTCTCTCTCTCTCCAGGTAGCGACCATGTCATGCCTTAATCAAAATAATAATACGGATTATTGACCGAACCCGCTTGTTATACTGAGCTGGGGAACGTTGGTCCCGCTCCAACTTATAATTGTTATAAGACAGAGCAGGAAATTGGGAATTACCAGAATTCCCGTGCCACCCAAACGAAGAAAGTGCATATGATGCATCTCCTTCAGGTGTGTTCATTACAAAGAACTGTTTCTCTGTATCCTCTACATCCTGGGTATGTGATACCGGATCAGGATCCCAGATATGTAATCAGTTACATAGGGCTACAGAAAGGTAGAGAACTGAGAACGGGTGATAAGTTTCATGAGACAGAAAACGGGGCAAGTGTTGCAGCTAAGTCTGTTGGTCACTGTCATCCTGTATTACGAATACATTGATTCTGAACGAATATTATTAGATACCGAACCTGATATACAAAATCATATCAGTCTCTTTATCAGTAAAGAAATGATAAAATTTTGTATTATTGGATAATGTTTTGAACATTTCCTATATCAAAAGTTGATCGGTTCAGACACGTTATCTAAAAGCATTGATGTTCTAAATCAAACTACAGTTCTTAGTATACAGAACACACACAAGAGGAAGAGTTCAGAAATGAACGAATTTTTCTTGAGGCATTGTAGACTAGGTCATATCAATGCGACCTGACTAGCTGAAGTTACATTTAGATGCATATTTAAATCTGTTTGAATTTACATCTTATGAAACTTGCCAGTCATGTCACAAAGATAAGATGACCACAGCTCTGTTTATTGGAAACAGAGAAAGAGTTAGTAAACTCTTGGGATTGATACATGATGATGTATGTAAGGTCCCCTGTCTACATATGCCAGGACCGGTTCTTTGTACTTCGTTACATTCTCTGATAATCTCTCAAGATTCAGACATATGTTCCTGTTGAAACACAAGTCCGAACCTTTTGAGATATTCACAGAATATGATTTAGAAGTAGAAAACCAAAACACGGGTATAAGTATTATGTCCTTTGATGAGATCGAGGAGGAGAATACTTGAGCACGGAAATCCTGGATTATTCTAAAGGAGAATGAGATTCTCTCTCAGCATTACTCCTCCGTATACACCATAGCACGATGGTATATCGGGGCGAAGCAATAGCACCCTATGTGATATGGTATGCTCTATGATGAGTACTACTGTGTTTCCTATTTCCTTTTGGGAGTTATGCACTTGAGAAGCTGCATACCTATTGAATAAGGTTCAAATCAAATCAGTTGCCTACCACTTCATATTTGATATGATAAGGGAAGAGCCCATCTCTTAAGTTAGTTAAGATTTGGGGTTGTCCAGCCTATGTCTGAAAAGCAAAATCCGGACAAGCTCGAGGCAAGATCTGTTATGTTGAACTGGAAATGTTCCAGCTATACAAACTGCAGCTGATGATTTGAAAGAACCAAAGGATTCAGTAGATTCCAACGAACCTCAGCCTCTCCGCCGATCTAGTAGGGTTCCTCACCCACCTGAGAGATATTTCGGTTTCTCTATGACAGTGGGAGCGAGGATTGAATCATGAGATGATGACCCAACTAGTTTCGAGCAGGCCATCAGGAGTAAGACTCTGTAAGAATTGCTGGATGCTTAGCGATCTGAGATAGAATCCTTATACACCAACAAAGTATGGACTTTGGTTGCTATATCTGAAGGGTTAAATCCCCATCAGGAGCAAGTATATCTTGAGAAGATTACTTGGTGTACTTGGAAAGGTTGAGACTTTCAAAGCTAGACTTGTTAAACGTTTTCTTCATCGACCAGGCGTGGATAATGATGAAACCTTTTCCAGTGACTATGCTTAAGTCCATCCGGATCCTACTTGCCACGGCTACGTACCATGACTACGATATCTGGCGGTTGGGTGTCATGACAGCTTTTCTAAATGATGTTTTAGAAGAGAGCGTCTATAAGTACACAGCCAGAGGGCTTCGTAGATAGTGGGAGCAGCGGAAACGTGTGCAAGATGCTTTATAGGATAAAGCAGACATCGCGGAGTTGGAACATCTGTTTTGATGTGTTAGTCAAAGAGTTTGACATCATCAAAATGGTAGATGGACCTTGTATAAACAAAAAGGTAGTAGGGAGTAAAGTGTCGATCCTCGTAGAGTACGTGGATGGCATGCTCTTGATAGGGAAGGAGTTTCCTATGCTACGCTCGGTCAATCTCCGCTTATCACAATGATTCTCCATATAGGATCAAAGTGATACCTCCTAAATCCTGGGTTTTGGATCTATGAGATAGATCTAAATGGATGTTAGGATTCTCACTAGTTGTAGTGAGACGGTATCAATCGACCCTGGGAGAATCACTGGAATGGTTCCAGGGTGATAAAGACGACTGAATGTCAGCCACATGCATTGTCTTTACCCTCAGTGGAGGGACGGTATGTTGGAAAAGTTCCAAGCTAGATCCCGTGGCATACTAGACGATAAAGGCTGGATACATCGCTACTTAAGATGCTACCAAAGAGGCAGTCTGGGTGTATATTAGTTCATGAGATGAACTTCGTTCCTACCATTATGAGATAATGGAGTTGTGGCTTATGCCTAGGAACGCCCGTCCCATCAGTGATCCAGGCGTATTCTGAGGCAGCATCACCTGATCATGGAGATAGTTGATCTCCAGGGTGATCGAGATTAGGAGAGTAGATTCAGAGGGCAACACGGTGGATCAACTCACAAAGGCCTTTTCCCACAGAGAGACTTTTATGGGATGGTTGAGTATGAGATACTACAACCACTGCTATCAGATGGCCCTAGAGCAAGTGGGAGATTGTTAGTTATATGTATGCCCTAGAGGCCATTACTATACATAGGATGTATATTGTAGTGGATGCTTGGACATATATAGGGAGGACTTTCTTGCTCGACATGATAGTATGCTATCTGGTTGCTCTTTACCTTAACGTGTATACTGATTGTCTCTCTGTTACATGTTGGTAAAGCCCTTAGGATGTGTACTTGACTACCTGGACTATGATGTGGATCATACTAGTGGGGACATGGTAGTCCATAAGTACATCCTTCAAAGTCCCTAGTCGTGGGTATATCGAGACGGGGCATCGATATACCAGAGTAGACTAGCGTATACCTTCTCGACCCATACAGATGGGCGATGGATGATCCTATATCCATTGGTGTTTGACATCAGAGATGATATACGGGTTCTCAGTGAAGACTGGGTACACTGGACGGACTCGCCGAGAACTCCCAGATGGTATTATACCTTACGTCAGATGGCAGTTCTCTGGTGACACTGGTACAGAGTAGTCTGTTGACCCGAGATCGTCATAGAGTCTTGTGTGGTTCCCACTGTGCTTTGATTTCCACCTTACCACGTCCAAGAGGGCGTGCAAAATGGTGGTTTTTGGGTACAGTCCCGAGTCACATGGAGGCAATGAGCGATAGGAGGGGATTCGTCTCTCCCGGTATAGGGGGTTGATGTTGCGCTGTGTTCGATTGGCTATAACCGGAAATCCCTGGCCAGGGTTGCTGAGATTTACTGGTAAGTGTTACCTGTAGTTTCTCGAACTGTTATAGACCTCATATCGACACGACTTATCGGGCTATTGGGGTCTGACGTTTACCACCCCTAGGCGAGATATGCGACATATCAGACGAACAGACCGGACTGTACGGTAAGTGTTACTGGTTGGATTCACAGGAGTATGAGCGGGCTTGCTCGTCGATCTTCTGATCGCTCAATACCTTGGTGGCCATTACATTTAGCAGACCGCTTGCGGCTTGTGGGTGTTTGATATGATCATCACCTGCTGCCGGCGTATTGACGAGTCTTTAGAGTCCTACACAGAGGTTTCCTGGCTCAAGCGAAACGAAATAGGAGCGCATATGAGATATGTGCGGGACCGAGAATAATGCGTGTATGTGATATCGTATTTCATTCTCGCGATGAATGTATCGATTGGTTATATGCGATATAACCTAGTTATCGAATCAAGGATTGATTCGATAAGCCGATACATAGGATACTGGTCGGTTATATGCGATATGACCGGATCGTTAAATCAAGTGTTGATTTAATGATTTAATGTATAATTATATATTTGATATATTACTTTGCATTAACTAGTATTGGTTCACTTTAAGTGGATTTTCTCACTTGATTTGTGCAAGTTGTATATGTGATATACTTTTGTGCACTTAATTGTATCATGTTTGATGATACATGCCTTTTTGGTTAAGTGTAAAGAATAAAACCATGGTTAAGTTGTTGATTAGGGTTTTACTTATTCATTTATCTTATTTATTTATTCATTTTGAATAAATTGAAAGATAAATGAATGGAGGCTTGATTTGTTTTTAGTTGAAGCTTCATGAAGCTTTGACTAAATGACCTTTTTGTTCTCATCCTTAACCCTAACCATTTATACTAACCCTAGTCTATTCTCTACACTTAACTAAGGTTAGAATATGATAAGAATCAATCCTTTTTCAATTATTCTTTAACACTTATCATATTCTTTCTTCATCTTCTTCTTCATGAGCAAGAAAGAAAAGCTTGCCTCATCAATGACAAGTGATGAAATCATGTGAGAAATCCAATTCCAAAGTGAACCCACTTCCTATTTCTTCATCCTCTACCTCTTGCCAAGTAGTAAAGGGTGTTTTCTTCACAAGTTTCATGACTTGGTGAAGTGGGAGCTTGATCTAGCGATGCCTCGACGTAGATCATCTTCGGCATCGTAGTCGATGACCTAGCCCGCCCATTTCTCCGATGAAGCCCACGCTAGAGCCCGGGATTTGATTTGGACAGCGAGGGGACTTCATCATGGAGCTATGGAGGTGGAGAACCGGATCTACAAAGGTTGTATTTCCGATCACTTAGTTATATTGTTAACTAGCTTCTTGTTTCGCCTAAAACTCTAGTTAACGATCCGTATTAGGGATTCTCGGCACTTGTAATTTTTAAATTGGCATGGTTGATGCCTTGTGAGACCTCATTAGTGTGCCTAGGAACCCTACATGTCTGAGGTCACCTATTAAAATTTTTGGAGTGGCTAATGGTTTGTCAAGTCCAATTGAATCCTTAGATTCTATTAAATTTTCGGTAACTATTTATGGTTCTGGAATCACTTCCAGTTCTACTATACCCCCACTAGTTTCTTTTGCAAAAAGATTCCTATTATAAAAATGGTGGCGAGTCAAGAACAATATAACTATTGATCTTGAAAATGGTAGAAACAAAATCCTAGCGAATACTTAGGATATTCCACAAACTGCCATTGCCGAAGCGTGCCTTGAGTTTGTCCGGATTCTGCTTTTAAACAGAAACTGGATAACTACATATCTTGACAACCTCAAGATATGCAACCAATCTATGTCCATATAGAATCATAAGTACTAATTTAGATGGAACCAGATTCAAAAGTCATGCAGTTGTTTCTAGTGTATATCACCTAAATGGAAAAAGGCTAATACAACATTACTCATCAAGGAGCGCACCCACGATTGAGTAACCTATGAGAGAATACAGTTCTCAATATTACTACGATGGAATACCTAGCATAAGTATCTATATCTTTGATTACTTCGAAGAATCCTGATACTTCCAGTGTATAGTTCTCTGCTTTATTCTTACACCTATAAACTTCTCAAAATCTTTGGATTTTGCATTATAAAGAATGCGTGCCTAAAACTAGAGAACTCATAGGTAAACCTAAATGAAATAAGAGTACCAACCTCTTGTCCTAAGGGACACCGGGCAATATACATTTTCATGTATATGTCCCAAGAGTATACTCACTCAAATTCCGTGTATTGTAAGTTGAAAACTGTATCTTGGTTAAAAATGTCTTACAGCGTTATCAATGCACCTTATCTTATCCTCAACTGATAGAGGTAAATATTTAGAACAAAATTTTCAAAATTTATATCTCACTTTATAAAATAAAAATACAGATATTCAATTTTAAAAATTGGTGTATAACAATGGTTATTTGAAACCAAATATTTGCCGTTAGGTAAACCCAAGTGATTTAATCCAATATCACCAATTGCAACGAATTCCGATAATGAGGATCAAATCGCCCATTTCCTAATATTCTACTCCTACTCAATATCTGTAACACCGTACAGATGAGAGATCTAAATCTGGTAAATACAAACCCTGGAGTCAGAATTAACTGGGAAAATAGTTCTCATTTACAAGTACACAGAAATTCTGAAATATAAATGTTTCAATGGGCATGGTCGGATATTCCCAGTAATGTCTCTTCCATTATTCAGATTCATGATAGTAGTTGCAATTTCTCTTGCCCTCTCTCCAATCTCTTTATATGTCTCTATATCTTACCTTCTTTACACCACACTTAGGCTAAATGGTTTTCTTCCTTCCCTATCTCTCGACCCCAGCCTAAGATTTGGAAGAAGACTATCCAATAAGCGTAATAGGTGTACTCTCTTAATACAAGGAGCTTTCGCAACATAAGAGAAGGTAAAGGGAAGAGACAACCGAATAATCATATTATATTTCTCCAGAACCAGTAGCCATCCTCAACTGAAGTAATTTCTTCGAGTTCGTATGTAACTATACGATGGCCGTTCCAAGTAATATGAATCATCATAGTGATACGGAGCGTTTTGGAGAAAAGCAAAGGGAAAGTGGGAGTAGCAGGGATATATGCGACTTTTTCGTGAATCAAGACAACCCAAAGCCAAAGTCTGTAAAATGGTTCGGTCAACTTAGTTAAAAAGTTTTAGTTTAAGGTAAGTCATAGGTCGCTGTACCAGAGAGAGAATAAACACTCAGCGTGCACTCTATCAAGATTAGATTGGTTATCATTTTATCTAATTAGGATGGTTCCCACTGTTTTCTCGAATTCTCCTTCAAACCATAAAAGAATAACTAGTCAGAATCATGTACACTTTATAAGTTCGCTAACCGTTCAGCCAGGCCAGTGTTGGTACTTCGAGCAAGGTCCCCCGTGCTTTCGCACGGACCCAATTTAATAACCCTGTTTTCGCAGAGGCGCAACCTTGTTAACACTTTCTAGACACATAATAGGTTAGTTAATTGTGAAGTGAAAATCTCCCAAGGAGTAATACATACTCATCAGTGGGAATCGGGACCCAACTATCATTGTGTGATAATTTTGATGGAAGCCGACTAAAATTACCACACTCCAGAAATTATGCGCAAACTTGGTAAGTTTCCTGTATATTTGAAACTCCCGATATGGTTTTTGCCCCAAACGTCTTATTACCTTGATAAAGGCTAACAAATTATAAGTCGCAAGTCAAGTTCTACCCGTCGTTGTCCTGATTAATATAAATCCACCTGTACTTGCCCTTGATGAAGGCCAATAAGGATGTACGACTGTCATAAATTAATGCATCTCTATACTGCAGAAAAGTAACACATAGCTACCATACACTATACCTTGACGAAGGCCAACAAACATAGCATGAATACTAGGTGCTACACTTCTGAAATGACGGAGGGCTACAGCTGGTTTTTGCTGAAAAACAGTTAATGTAATAAACTTGATATCGTTGAAGGAACTCGAGTGGCTTTGAAATGGAGTGGTTTAGGCTCCACTTTTAAAACTAGTAATATAAACTTTTGCTTAAGAGCGATCTTCCCGTGAAGGGATCAAGGCGCTTCCCTCATAGAATGAGGTGCAGGATATTCCTAATCGAATACCTCTATGCAAAACAAAAGAATATGACTAATAGTTTTGAAGAAAACCGAGTAGTTTAAAAATTGGTTCCGACAACATCAAATAGGTTTGTTTTCCTTGCATTATACAGATAATGCCTTCCCATCATTTTAAGTTTCCATTCAACATAAGAAACAACTAAAATAACATGCTTTTATCTGCCATCCGCATTCGCCACGGGGTCCCGGGACTTCACCGTAAGGTTACTTAACTTACGGAAGTGCGGGAAAAGGGCTAGTGCAGATGCTGTTAGTGTATATGCCCTAGAGGCCATTACTGTATCATACTAGCTTGTATATTACTTAATGGAAGCTTGGGATATTCACAGTTGTATAGACAATCTTGCTCAAAATGGTAGTATGCTACTTAGTTTGTCTCTACTTCAATATGTGCATGTGTTTCTTTTAGCATATCGCTTATACATATTAGTAGAGCCCTTAGGATCTTTGCTTGATTACCAGCGTTGTGATGGCAGTCACACTCGTGGGGGCTGGGTAATCTATAAGCACATGCTTATACAGGTCCCTAGTCGTAGGACTATCGAGACAGGGCATCGATACTCCGGAGTAGACTAGCGTATGCGCTTCTCATCCCAGCAAGGGAGATGGTTTGTCCCAAAGCCATCAGTACGTCGTACTGGAGATAGTATGCGGGTGCTCGTTAGGTTACGAGTACACTGGACAGGACTCATCGGGAACTGTTGGTTGGTATTATACCTATCGTCAGTTATCAGTTCCTAGGTGACATGAGTACAGCTTAGTCCGTTGACTTGACACTGTCACTTCGCCTCGAGTGTGTTCCCACTGTACTTAGATTACTACCCTACCACGGCTCAAAGGAGTCGTGCAAACAGGTAGTAGTTGGGTGCAGTCCCGAAGCACTTGGAGGCAGTGACGGTTAAACAGGATTCGTCTCTCCCGGTATTGAGGGTTGACATCGCGCTGTGTCTAGGAGAGCCATTACACGAGTAGTCCCTGACCAGGGCAAGCGAGATATACTGGTAGGTTTCCAGTGTTATCTCAGGGTGTTATGGGCTACACTCCGACACGACTTGTACCGCTATTAGGGGACTGACGTTCACCACCCCCTAGGCCCGCCATGCGATGTATCAGACGAACAGACCAGACTGTACGGAGATTGTCACATACAGACTCAGTAGGAAATCGGATGGGTTTGCCTCATCGACCTTCTTACCGACATCTACCTGGGGACCGTTACGTACAGCTAGTGCCGCTTGCGGTCTGTGATTAAACCCAATGCCAGCGTAGTGTCGAGTCTTTAGAGTCCCACACAGAGAGTTTCCCTGCACTGAGCGAAACGTGTAGAGGCCGTATGGTTTTTCGGCAGGGCTACGATCACTTACGTGTACTTGTGTGCGTATGATGTTCGGGCAGGCAATACTAGTGGGCTTTGGTTTAAGCCTGATCCTAGTATTGCACGGATGGATTTGTTTTGTCTTCTGTGCATTTGCATTCTACGGAATGCGGATGCGGGGTGTGTATGCACAGTTTTGAGGAGCGATGAAGGAGGAGGTGCCTCATTAGGGTTTTGGCAGCTGGTTCGGCCAAAACCGTTATGTGGCAGGCTCATTAGGGTTTTAGCAATTCGTTCGGTCAAAACCTTTATGAGCCGAGGACATCATTACTAATCCTCTTAGTGATAATTATATGATGGCTAATTGCTTTGACCATTTGACCTCCTTGACCACTCTTGACTTTGTTGACCCGTTGACCAAAGTTGACCATTGACCTTCATGAGAGGTCTACACTCTTCTTTGGTTTTCTTTTTCTTTCTTGAGTTATGAAAATGGTCAAGTCATTAGTGCCATCAACTTTATCATGATAGGATTTGTAATGATAGCTTTTGTGTATTATTGCAACCATGGCTGGCTTTTTCTTTAGTTAACAATTTCATTTCTCTTTTCTCATTCTCTCTCTTGAGAAGAAAAGAAAAGCTCTCATGGTTGCTAGCTCTTCCTTCCTCCTCCTCTTGATTTCTTCTTTTGATCTCATGTGTTGAGAGAAAAAGATCCCACAAAGACAAACACTTCCATATATCTCTTCTACACAACCTAGGGCATCTAGACTAGCGATCTCGTTGCCCTAGTTGCCTCGGCTCGAGGTGGAGCTCGGTGTACAACTCTCGGGTGGATCGTTTTCGACTCAAGAAGGCCGTGGAGGTGACCAAGATCCGGATCGTTCCTCGGAGCTTGGATGGACGAGCGGGACAGCGGTATGAAGACCCGAAGGACCGGTATCATGAGATATAATTTCTACGGCATAGTAGTTAACGCCTCTAGTAGTTTGCTAGTTTCTAGTTTAGCAAAGATCCGACTTTTAGTCCATGTTGCCTTTGCGCTAAATAATTGTTTTTCGCCGTTTCCGCCTCCCCGTAAGAACCGGGGTGAGCAACGTGGACTTACAGTGGTATCAGAGCCAGGTTAAACATAAACTAGCAAGTTAACAAAGTGTTTAGAATATCGATTGTAAAAAAATCACAAAACAAGTCCGTAAAAATTCCACTTTCTGTCGATTTTTTATACTGTTCAAAAAATTATTTGACATATATGAAAAATCGACTCAGGGTTTTGTTAGAACACCCAGCAAAAATGAGCCGCTGACTCGGCCAACTCACCGTGTAACCGCGGCCAAACCATGTGTTTGGCCGCGGATCCGCGGCCTAGTTGACTCGGCCGCGACTCCGTTTTGCTGCAGTGTTCTTACTTTTCTGTTTTGGGATTTTTAGTACATGTTGTTTCTGCCCAGATTTTCCAGAGAACAAATTGACTTTTGGGGTGGTTACAAATCCGTATTTTGATCGGTATTCCGTACACTTTGGCTAATGGATATTTTCTGTGATGTGTTATATGTATTGAACGTCCGCTAATCGCTATACGTCGATTAGTAGGGGTTATACATATCTATGATCTGTAATGTTGATGGTTTGTGGATATGAACTCGGTGGATAGTCGCGGATGAATAGCCGAGGTGGATGTGAGATGAGAGTTTCTTTTTCTTTCATTCATGTAAAATTTGTAAATTGATGTAATATTATTTATTTGGTCGCACAACCGGGGTGAGGTTGTAGTCGTCATTGTATAATTTCTTTTTACTGTTTTTGCTCCTAGGATAGACCCAAGGTGGGGTGCATAAACTACCGGGTATCTCGAAGTGCCGAGTGGCCTACTCACGGGTTGAGAGAGGTTGCTTCGCTTTGGGTACTTGGCGGGTAGTTTGCCGCACCCGTAGGGGTCTAGGGTGGGGTATTGGCTATTCATCGCGACCGTGTAATCCGCTTTTCGTTGCAGGCTCGAACGAATCGCGAATTCCTAGTATATCCAAAGTGTTCATCTGTGATCTGGAATGGCTATCATTGCTATATATCTATTTATGATATCTATTTAGGTGTTGCTTATGTTTTGCATCCGCGCTAGTCCAGCCCCCGCTCTGTCGTTAGTTAAGTAACCTAACGGGTGATGACGGGACCCCGTGGCGAATGTGAATGCATAAGCATACGCCATATTTTGGTTGTTTTCTGCAATGGTAGGATTAAATGATGGGACATATTGGAATTAATGCAAGAAAAAAATAAACCAAGTAAAAGTCGTTGGAACACTTTCAAAACCACTCGGTTCTTTTCAAAAACCAACTTTTAAATACGGAGCTTGAACCACTCCTTTTAAAAGCTATCTCGTCCTTTCGATTATATCAAGTTCCCTACGTTCACGATTTCGCCAAAACCATTCGTAGCCCTCCGTCATTTCGTATGAATATTCAATAGTATTCAAGCTATGTTTGTTGACCTTCGTCAAGGCATAGTGATTGGTAGCTGTTGGGTGTTCATATGTAGCATATATAGATGCGTTGGTTTGGGACAGCCGTGTTACCTTGTTGACCTTCGTCAAGGGTATATACGGGTGGGTTCAAATTAACCTGGACAATGACGGGTAGAACTTGACATGTGACTTATGATTTGTTGACCTTCGTCAAGGTCATAAGAGCATGGGGAAAAAATCCACATCGGGAGTTTCAAAAGAACTAAAACTTGCTAGCGCTGCATACCATTTGGAGTGTGATGATTCTGGTAGGATTCCTTCAGTTTTATTACGCGATGATATTTGGATCCCGATCCTACTGTGAGTATATGCTACTCCTCGGGAACTTTCTCACTTAACGATCAATGCTATAAACCTAGTAGGTGTCTAGAAAGGTGTTAGCGGGGCTACGCCCCCAGAGAAAAGAGGTTACTTAATTAAGGAACTTCGCGAAAGCGTTGGAAAACCTCCCTCGAAGTACCGATACTGGCCTGGCTGAACGGTTAAGCAAGTATTGTACGGTGAGATTGATCCCGACTAATTCTTCCTTTATGGTTTGAGGAGGGATTCGAGAGACAGTGGGAGCCATCCTGTTTAGATAAATTAAAAACCAATCTAAACTTGCAAGAGCATCATGCTGAGTGTTTTCTTCTCTCTCTCTCTTAATTGCAGCGACCCAGTGACTGCACCTAGGTTACATCTAGATAATACAATGACTGAATCCGACTGTTATGACTGGCAAAGGTCTGTCCAGATGTCCATTACCCATGACAAGTTAGGACACCTCTTGACTGATCCAACCCCTGCCGTCTCAGGTCCAGTTTCCCCTGTCACGGATATTCATATCCGCAAGACATCGGAAAAGGAATGTGCGAAAGCCAAGTGTCTCGTGTTAGCCTCAGTTGATGGTGCATACCAGAGGCAGCACGAGAAGATGGACTTAGTTTCTATCTTCCTCCATAACAAAGATTTATATGGAGAGCAATCTCGTATCGCAAGATATGAGATCTCGAACGAATTGCTTCAAGCGAGGTTGGCTATCGGGTCATCTGTAGGGGGCAACGTCCTTACAGAGACCAGCTATTTTAAGCTCACGGACCTGAAGACCACGTTGAAGAACGGGTCAGATGATGACTTGATTCTACAGTCTCTACCTTCTACCCTGAAAGAAACCAGGGAAGTAGAAGGAGAGGAAAGGGCAGAAGTTTCGGGATTGGATATAGTAAAAAGACGTTCCTATTGTTACAGGAATGAACATTGGCAGAAGGATTGCAGGGCCAGCATTGCCAGTAGCCAGAATTCGAAGCATATTGTGGCTTCGGCTTCGGGTGTGTTTGTAATAGAGAACTGTATGTCAGTTAACCCTACTTCCTGGGTATTGGATACCGGATCAGGATCTCATATCTGTAATTCGTTACAGGTTCTGAGAAACCGTAGGGTTATCAAGATAGGTGATATGACTCTCAGGGTTGCTAACGGAATGAGCATGTACGCTGAATCCGTAGGGGAATATCATCTTTGATTGACAACTGGGCAGATATTGATTCCGCGTAACTATTTTTATGTACCAGGTGCGACTTGTAATATCATATCTGTATCCTTACTTTCTAAGGAAGGATATGATTTTACTTTTGTAAGCGATGTAGTAAACATCCACCTAAATCGAGTTCTGATTGGGTCAGGTATATTAGAAAACAGGATATACGTTTTGAATCAAGCTCAGATCTTCAGTGTCCAGAACACACTTAAAAGAAAGTCTCCGGAAACAAATCAGGCTTTCTTATGGCATTGTAGACTGGGTCACATTAATGAGATACGGTTGACAAAGTTACATAAAGAAGGATACTTGAATCCGTTCGAGTACCAGTCTTATGCCACTTGTTAATCTTGTCTCATGGGAAAGATGACAAAGTCTCCGTTCACTGGACACGGAGAAAGAGCAAGCGAGCTCTTGGGACTCATACACAGTGATGTGTGTGGTCCAATGTCTACACATGCGCGAAGTGGTTATTCATACTTCATTACTTTCACAGATGATTTCTCTAGGTATGGACATGTCTTCCTAATGAAGCACAAATCCGAGGCCTTTGAGAAATTTCTAGAATACAAGAATGAAGTTGAAAAACAAACAGGCAAAACTATCAAGACATTGAGATCTGATCGAGGTGGTGAATACTTGAGTGCCGAGTTTCTGGGCTTCTTAAAAGAGAATGGAATTCTCTCTCAGCTTACTCCTCCATACACACCATAACACAACGGTGTATCGGAAAGGCGGAATCGAACCCTATTGGATATGGTTCGTTCCATGATGAGTAAGGCTGAGTTGCCGCAATCTTTCTGGGGTTATGCACTAGAAACAGCTGCATATCTCTTGAACAAGGCTCCAACCAAGACTGTGCCTACCACCCCATATCAGATGTGGAGTGGGAAGAAACCCTGTCTTAAGTATCTTAAGACATGGGGATGTCCAGCTTTTGTAAAAAAGCAGCATGCGGACAAGCTCGAGGCACGCTCAGTACTGTGTAAGTTTGTGGGATACCCAAAGAACTTCAGGGGGTATCTTTTCTATTCCGCAGAAGAACAAAAGGTTTTTGTTTCTCAGCATGCCCACTTCTTGGAAATTGAATTTTTAGAAAATCAGATAAGTGGGAGCGCAATAGAGATGGAAGAAATTCCAGAACCACAAGCTATTATTGAAACCTTGGTACAACTAGAAGGATCAGGAGAACCGGACATTCCAGCACCACTCCGCAGGAGTAGTAGGCAGTCTCATCCGCCCGAGAGATACTACGGTTTTCTCATAGACGGGGATAGAGAGGATTGCACTATAGATTATGGTGAGCCTACTAGCTTCCAGCAAGCCATTCAGAGCGGTGACTCGGTAAAATGGCTGGATGCAATGCAGACCGAGATGGAGTCCATGTACACCAACAAAGTTTGGACTTTGGACTTTGCTCCAGAAGGGGTAAAACCCGTAGGCTGCAAATGGATCTTCAGAAAGAAGATTGGTGTAGATGGGCAGGTTGAAACCTATAAAGCTAGACTTGTTGCAAAGGGTTTTCGTCAAAGACCTGGTTTGGACTATGACGAGACTTTTTCTCCAGTGGCTATGCTCAAATCCATTCGGATCCTTCTTGCTATTGCTGCCTTCCACGATTATGAAATCTGGCAGATGGACGTAAAGACGGCTTTCCTAAATGGAAATTTAGAAAAGTGCGTCTATATGGATCATCCGGAGGGATTCATTCAGAGTGGGAGCAGCGGTAGAGTGTGCAAGTTGCTAAAGTCCATCTATGGACTGAAGCAGGCATCGCGGAGTTGGAACATCTGCTTCGATGATACTGTCAAAGAATTCGACTTTATCAAAAACCCAGATGAACCATGCATTTATAGTAAGATTGTAGAGAGAACTGTGGTATTCCTCGTCTTGTACGTGGATGACATTCTCCTAATAGAAAATGATATTTCTATGCTACAGTCAGTCAAAGGATTCTTGTCGCAGAGGTTCTCCATGAAGGACCTGGGCGATGCCAACTACATTCTAGGGATCCAGATCTATCGTGATAGATCTAAGAGGATGTTGGGACTTTCACAGTCCAGGTACATTGACACCATACTGAAAAGATTCAGTATGGAAGATTCAAAGCGCGGTAATTTACCGGCTTGTCACGGGATCACCCTCTCCAAAGAGATGTCTCCCAAGACTGATTTGGAAAGGGATCGCATGTCTATTATACCCTACGCTTCTGAGTAGGCTCTATAATGTATGCGATGTTATGTATCAGACCAGATGTAGCATACGCATTGAGCGTTGTAAGCCGGCATCAGTCGGACCCAGGGGAGAAACACTGGATAGCGGTAAAGAACATTCTCAAGTACCTGAGAAGGACTAAGGAGATGTTCTTGGTATATGGCGGAAAAGACCTCCAGATCGAGGCCTTTGCTGACTCCAGCTTCCAGAGTGACAAGGATAACTCCAAGTCCATATCGGGTTATGTCTTTACCCTCAATGGAGGGGCGGTTTGCTGGAAGAGTTCTAAGCAGGAGACCGTTGCTGACTCAACTATAGAAGCGGAGTATATAGCTGCTTGCGATGCCGCAAAAGAAGCTGTCTGGATGAAGAAGTTCCTCACGGAGCTTCAGGTGGTTCCTATCATTGTTGATCCAATACCGCTGTATTGCGACAACAACGGCGCTATAGCTTTAGCGAAGCAACCCAGGTCCCATCAGAAGTCCAGGCACATTTTGAGGCGGTACCACCTGATCAGGGAGATCGTAGATCGCCGGGAGATCGAGGTGAAGAGAGTAAATTCGGAGGATAACACTGCAGATCCACTCACGAAGGCCCTACCCCAAACTCAGTTCAAACGGCTGATCGAGATGATAGGTCTTCGATACTGTCACGCCCCGCTTCCCAGTGTACGGCGAAGTGGACGCGACGAGGCCCGCTATGTATATACTCAGAAGTACATACGCTAAGCGTAACTAAGCAATATAAAGTAAATCACAAGAGACGAATGATATAGGAATAACAGCAACTTTTATTAATAACATTCTTTTGTACAATGCATGAAAAGAAAATACAACTGAAATGAAAAACGATGCCTAAATAGTGGCATAACAGGAAATACAGAAAAGAACAAGGTACAATATCTAGAGCTCGGGATCTTCGTGGAACTGCTCCAAATCTTCACCGGTGGGCTCGATCTCAGCTCGATCCAACGCACCTGACGACATTCAAAGAAGAAAGAAATAGAATGTCGTCAGCGAACAGGTCGCTCGGTAAGTCCCAAAGATAAGGGAGAAATAGACAGAGAGTAAAAGAGAGAGAGAGTAGTTTTTAATGTTGTATTGTATTGTCATATTATAGTAGTATTGTGTTAACGCTGTTGTTGTAGCTTGGTACAGAAGGATGCCAGTGTATACGAGAGGGGTCTCAGTATGCTAGAGACCAGGGCAAATGGAAGTACAAGACTCCGTTATACAACCCGGAACAACGGCAATTGGATTCAGGTTAGGTGTCTTAATCTTACCATCTCGTGCCACCTTTAACACCTTCCGTACCAATCTACCCCTTAAACCCCGCGATGTCTTGTTTGTATTGTTATCTTATAAAATTGTATTGATTGCATGATTGACTGACCGACTGACCGAAACCAAGATATCAGGAAACGATTATAACCGTAGAGTCATGTAAATGGAATACTGGGAAACATGTAAAGGAATATCCATGGCTCGGTTCAGTTAAATTATATAGATTGTTAACTGGATTCAGCGATTCATGTATTCATATTGAATTGAAATATAAAAGAATATAGATTGACTTGAATCATATTCAAGTCAGAAATAGTCAGACTCTAACCCGAGTCAGACTAAAAGAAAGATAATTTGAAGTTCTGTACTTGTTAAGGGCCTTATTGTAATTTATAAAACTTGAGGGGGTTTTATGTAAAAAGTACTATTGTATAGTTTTCAAGATACACCCCAAGTATTTAGTATTCGTCTTTATTGTTATAATGAGTGTAAATTTTATTTGTGTTATTCTAGTGAATATATCCTAATAAAATTATTAATTGATTTATTTAAAATTCATGGTATTTTAATGTAACTTTTAATCTTGTAATTTTTTAGGAAATATGGAAACTTTATCTTATAACAAAATAGGTGTTTACATGTTAAATATACATATGTTTATACAAGAATAATTTTATATAAATATTCTATTTTCCAAAAATCTCATTTTTCTTAAATGTCGTATTTAAACCTTTCGAGACCCAATGCTCCTTGCGGAGCGGGTGCACGATGAACCGTACTATCCCTAACGGGTTCCCCAAAGGTGGGTTGTAGTGGCACTTTGCTTAGGTTTAACAAATACTATTCATTTAGGAAAACAGTTTTATAAATAAAAGGTATTTATTTGTAAAAGGGTATAGATTTCCGTATGTTAGTTTCTAGGGTTTCCTAAGCCAACTAGCCTATTTCTAAGGGTCTAAACGACAAGTCATTAGAAGCCTCAAATCGCCTCTTCACCGCCAATTGTGGCCAGGTAAGTACAAGTTAGGAGGGAGGGATCCGCTCACGAATCGTGAGACGGGACTTTTAAAGTTACCCAAGCTCACTTGCCTAGCCTAGACACAACAAAGTCAGTTTAGATAAACGATCGATATCCATGACATATCGTATTTTTCTATTAAAAGATATTGTTTTAAAATTGTAAACAACTTAGAACTTTTTAGAAAATGTTTATAAAGAAAAGGGTATTTTAGTGAAAAGTCTTGTATTTTCGTATTCTATGTTTTGACGTTTATCAATTAAGGTTATATTTGTGTGTGTGTAGAGGTAGGTCATTACCTCGTGACTTATTTTAAGTTTTAATGAAGTTTAGAGGTTAAACATGATATATTAAACTTGAAGGTATTAACGCGCAAGAATACGGTATTTGAAAACGTTATCATTTCATGTGTGAAAACTCATTCAAATTGATTTCTACAAGTTTATTTATCAAGATAAACATGTTTAGGAATGAGAGAATTAATTAGAACAAGAAAAATAAACTTTATGGTATTTTGATGAAAGGAATACGGTATTACAGGAAAGTTATCATTTCATGTGAGAAACATTGTTTAAATTGGTTTCTAGGTGATTAATAGTCATCATAGATAGGTTTAGGTATTATGTATTAGGTGACAAGTGGAAATTTGTAGAAAAACCGAATCGGAAATCGGTTTGTTCCGATTTCCGTCGGGTTCCAAAAAGTCGTATTTTCTATTAAAAGAAAAGAGAGATAGAAGAGATGGGACTTACGGGTTTGGACAAACTAAGGAGGCTAAGGAAAGTGGTGGTTGTCGGTGCGTCGAAAACGTCGCGAAGGTTCTACTACGGTCGCCGGAATTCGTCGTCGGTTTCGGCAGCGCTTCGCTTCTCGCTCTTTGTACCAAGTTCTCTTGAGAATTTGAGAGAGTGGATTTAGAGTTGTGAGATGAAATAGTAGAGGGTAGGGGTGTTTATATAGGGCTAGGCTAGGGTTAGGGTTTGGATTAAAAAAATATTTAAAAATGTAAAAATTCATTAAAATTTCATTAAATTTAGGATTAAAAGAGGTGTAATGGGAATTTGGTAACATTTCTGGGAATTTAGAGTATGCAGGGGTATTGATCAAGTCAACACAAATTTTTTTCGTGTTGACGACTCGGCCGACCGGCCGAGTCCGGCCGGCGGCGCCGGCCGATTCGGCCGAGTCGCCGGCCGACTGGGCCGAGTCGGGTCTCGTTGGGTGTGGTTTCTCCTGGGGGGAAATTTGGAGTACTTCATTTTTTATATACCGCATTAATTTCGTGTGTTATGGCTGTTTGACCGTTGACTTCCCAAAAAATTTTTTAAAACAAAAAGATATAAAAATTGTAGGGCATGGGATTCGAACTCTGGCGACTTGGTTCAGCAGTGTAAGGTGTTACTAATGAGCTACAAGCTCCTTCTTGTAATTGTTATAAAAAGTAAATATTTAAAATGATATCAGCAGTATTAAATATCCCAAGTACACTTTAATTTTAAAACAATTTTATGTACACTAAAAATAAAATTATTTACAAACAAAATAAATAATTATATATATCTTGTGCTCAGATTAAAATACTCCTTTATGGATTTAAAAAAAATTTAAAAATTTTTGTACAGAAAAGTGTATATGAAAATTAGGGTTGTTATATTCTACCCTCCTTATAAAAATTTCGTCCTCGAAATTTGTAAAAGGAAGGTGTAACAGTGCTAGAAAGTTTGGCGAATAAAAGTGATACGATGATGAAAAAGGCTTACCGGTGTCACCTTGACCTACAGTCTCGGTTTCTACGGCTTCTAATGTGAAGGTCTGTCGCCGTGGTATATTCCTTCTAGCTGGAGGCACATTCTGCCTTTGAGGCCTATTTCTCTTTCCTCTAGGCATGTCCCTCATTGCCTGTTGGAATTGGCGAGTAGGCTGTGCAGGTGGTGGAGCAGGTAGTGCAGGACGAGTTGCAGGAGCCTGGATGGTTGGCCGCTGCGGTTGGTTGGTGTGTGTGTGTGAGATGAGTTGCTGTTGTAAGGACAGTTTCCAATGCCATGGTTGGATGCGCCACAAATTAGATACAGGCCTTTTGCGCGCCTACAGTCCTTCCACAAATGTCCCTTTCTATGGCAGTAATGGCAAATTTCTTCAGTCCTCCTGGGTTCAAACAATGGCCTGGAAGAGGCTCCACCTGCCATCTGGTTGACAGAGCGCTTGACTCCTGCAGACTGAGGTCTGCCCCTTTCCTTTATCACTGCCTCATAACTGCGGGCAGCTTCTAGGGCTTCCTCATGAGTCAAAAACTTTCCTGTGGCTAGAGCAGCCTTAATCTCTGTGTCCAAGCCTTGTTGAAAACGACGGGCTCTGATCTCATCCATCGGTATCAAGTGTGCCGCGAATCGGCTCAACATGGTGAACTCAGCATCGTATTCATCTACCGATTTGTCCCACATTGATCCTTGCTGTAGATGAATAAACTGCTGCTCCATAGCGAACCGGCAGTCACAGGGAAATATTTCGCGTCGAACTTCTCGCGAAAGGTCTTCCATTCAATCGGCTGTACCAGACGGGTTTCTTCCGCCTTCCACCAATTGCGAGCATTATCCGTGAGCTGTAGTTTTGCTACACGGACCCAAGCGTTGTCTGGCACTTGAGCTGCTGCCAGATCGTCTTCGATGCTTTGTGCCCATTCTTCCGCTTCAAGAGGGCTTCCTTTACCCGAGAATTGCTTTGGGTGCAACGCTCTGAATTGCTTTACTCCTGGTGCATCGGTCTTAGGACGGTTTAGAAGTTGTTGCTGTCCTTCGAAAAGACTGCGGATCACCTCAAATAGCATCATTTGATCAGTTGGTGGTGCAGTAACAACTGGAGTGAGAGGTAGTGCTGGAGGGGTGTTGTTGACGTTGGTGCTGGTGTTGTTCGGGGAATCCATAACCTTGAAGAAAAATTTGGGTTAGGACAGATTCAAATACATGAAATGATAAGATTCAAGGAATAGAGATTTGCAAGATTCAAGGAATAGAGATTTGCAAGATTCAAGGAACATGAATTATAAAGAATGTTTTATTTGCTGGTTCTTGTGTTATATTGCTTAGGTTGTTCACGCAGACCAAAACTGCATGACAGGGATTCATACAGCTCTGACCTGCATGGACCACCAACAAAACCTGTCACGCCCCGCTTCCCAGTGTACGGCGAAGTGGACGCGACGAGGCCCGCTACGTATATACTCAGAAGTACATACGCTAAGCGTAACTAAGCAATATAAAGTAAATCACAAGAGACGAATGATATAGGAATAACAGCAACTTTTATTAATAACATTCTTTTGTACAATGCATGAAAAGAAAATACAACTGAAATGAAAAACGATGCCTAAACAGTGGCATAACAGGAAATACAGAAAAGAACAAGGTACAATATCTAGAGCTCGGGATCTTCGTGGAACTGCTCCAAATCTTCACTGGTGGGCTCGATCTCAGCTCGGTCCAACGCATCTGACGATATTCAAAGAAGAAAGAAATAGAATGTCGTCAGCGAACAGGTCGCTCGGTAAGTCCTAAAGATAAGGGAGAAATAGACAGAGAGTAAAAGAGAGAGAGAGAGAGTAGTTTTTAATGTTGTATTGTATTGTCATATTATAGTAGTATTGTGTTATCACTGTTGTTGTAGCTTGGTACAGAAGGATGCCAGTGTATACGAGAGGGGTCTCAGTATGCTAGAGACCAGGGCAAATGGAAGTACAAGGCTCCGTTATACAACTCGGAACAACGGCAATTGGATTCAGGTTAGGTGTCTTAATCTTACCATCTCGTGCCACCTTTAACACCTTCCGTACCAATCTACCCCTCAAACCCTGCGATATCTTATTTGTATTGTTATCTTGTAAAATTGTATTAATTGCATGATTGACTGACTGACTGACCGAAACCGTGATATCAGGAAACGGTTATAACTGTAGAGTCATGTAAATGGAATACTGGGAAACATGTAAAGGAATATCCATGGTTCGGTTCAGTCAAGTTATATAGATTGTTAACTGGATTCAGGGATTCATGTATTCATATTGAATTGAAATATAAAAGAATATAGATTTACTTGAATTATATTCAAGTCAGAAATAGTCAGACTCTAAACCGAGTCAGACTAAAAGAAAGATAATTTGAAGTTCTGTACTTGTTAAGGGCCTTATTGTAATTTATAAAACTTGAGGGGATTTTATGTAAAAAGTACTATTGTATAGTTTTCAAGATACACCCCAAGTATTTAGTATTCATCTTTATTGTTATAATGAGTGTAAATTTTATTTGTGTTATTCTAGTGAATATATCCTAATAAAAGTATTAATTGATTTATTTAAAATTCATGGTATTTTAATGTAACTTTTAATCTTGTAATTTTTTAGTAAAATATGGAAACTTTATCTTATAACAAAATAGGTGTTTAAATGTTAAATATACATATGTTTATACAAAAATAATTTTATATAAATATTCTATTTTCCAAAAACTCATTTTTCTTAAATGTCGTATTTTAAACCTTTCGAGACCGAATGCTCCTTGCGGAGGTCTGAATCTCGCACTACTAGCCCGTGGATGCACGATGAACCGTACTATCCCTAACGGGTTTCCCAAAGATGGGTTGTAGTGGCACTTTACTTAGGTTTAACAAATACTATTCATTTAGGAAAACGGTTTTATAAATAAAAGGTATTTATTTGTAAAAGGGTATAGATTTCCGTATTTTAGTTTCTAGGGTTTCCTAAACCAACTAGCTTATTTCTAAGGGTCTAAACGACAAGTCATTAGAAGCCTCAAATCGCCTCTTCACCGCCAATTGTGGCCAGGTAAGTACAAGTGAGGAGGGAGGGATCCGCTCACGAATCGTGAGACGGGCCTTTTAAAGTTACCCAAGCTCACTTGCCTAGCCTAGACACCACAAAGTCAGTTTAGATAAACGATCGATGTCCACGACATATCGTATTTTCCTATTAAAAGATATTATTTTAAAATTGTAAACAACTTAGAACTTTTTAGAAAAGGTTTATAAAGAAAAGGGTATTTTAGTGAAAAGTCTTATATTTTCGTATTCTATGTTTTGACGTTTATCAATTAAGCTTATATTTGTGTGTGTGTAGAGGTAGGTCATTACCTCGTGACTTATTTTAAGTTTTAATGAAGTTTAGAGGTTAAACATGATATATTAAACTTGAAGGTATTAACGCGCAAGAATACGGTATTTGAAAACGTTATCATTTCATGTGTGAAAACTCATTCAAATTGATTTCTACAAGTTTATTTATCAAGATAAACATGTTTAGGAATGAGGGAATTAATTAGAACAAGAAAAATAAACTTTATGGTATTTTGATGAAAGGAATACAGTATTACAGGAAAGTTATCATTTCATGTGAGAAACTTTGTTTAAATTGGTTTTTAGGTGATTAATAGTCATCATAGATAGGTTTAGGTATTATGTATTAGGTGACAAGTGGAAATTTGTAGAAAAACCGAATCGGAAATCGGTTTGTTCCGATTTCCGTTGGGTTCCAAAAAGTCGTATTTTCTATTAAAAGAAAAGAGAGATAGAAGAGATGGGATTTACGGGTTTGGACAAACTAAGGAGGCTAAGGAAAGTGGTGGTTGTCGGTGCGTCGAAAACGTCGCGAAGGTTCTACTACGGTCGCCGGAATTCGTCGTCGGTTTCGGCAGCGCTTCGCTTCTCGCTCTTTGTACCGAGTTCTCTTCAGAATTTGAGAGAGTGGACTTAGAGTTGTGAGGTGAAATAGTAGAGGGTAGGGGTGTTTATATAGGGCTAGGCTAGGGTTAGGGTTTGGATTAAAAAAATATTTAAAAATGTAAAAATTCATTAAAAGTTCATTAAATTTAGGATTAAAAGAGGTGTAATGGGAATTTGGTAACAGTTCTGGGAATTTAGAGTATGCAGGGGTATTGACCAAGTCAACACGAATTTTTTTCGTGTTGACGACTCGGCCGACCGGCCGGCGGCGCCGGCCGATTCGGCCGAGTCGCCGGTCGACTTGACCGAGTCGCCGGCCGACTTGGCCGAGTCAGGTCTCGTTGGGTGTGGTTTCGCCTGGGGGGAAATTTGGTGTACTTCCTTTTTTATATACCGCATTAATTTCGTGTGTTATGGCTGTTTGACCGTTGACTTCCCAAAAATTTTTTTAAAACAAAAAGATATAAAAAAATATGTAGGGCATGGGATTCAAACTCTGGTGGCTTGGTTCAGCAGTGCAAGGTGTTACCAATGAGCTACAAGATCTTTCGTGTAATTGTTGTAAAAAGTAGATATTTAAAATGATATCAGCAGTATTAAATATCCCAAGTACACTTTAATTTTAAAACAATTTTATGTACACTAAAAATGAAATTATTTAAAAACAAAATAATTAATTATATATATCTTGTGCTCAGATTAAAATACTCCTTTATGGATTTAAAAAAAATTTAAAAAATTTTGTATCGAAAAGTGTATATGAAAATTAGGGTTGTTACAGATACGCCAGTACATGGCCTTAGTGCAAGTGGGAGATTGTTAGTGTATATGCCCTAGAGACCATTATTGTATCATACTAGCTTGTATATTACTTAATGGAAGCTTGAGATATTCACAGTTGTATAGACAATCTTGCTCAAAATGGTTGTATGCTACTTGGTTTGTCTCTACTTCAATATGTGCATGTGTTTCTTTTAGCATATCGCTTATACATATTAGTAAAGCCCTTAGGATCTTTGCTTGATCACCATCGTTGTGATGGCAGTCGCACTCGTGGGGGCTGGGTAATCTATAAGCACATCCTTATATAGGTCTCTAGTCGTAGGACTATCGAGATAGGGTATCGATACTCCGGAGTAGACTAGCGTATGCGCTTCTCATCCCAGCAGGGGAGACGGTCTGTCCCACAGCCATCAGTACGTCGTACTGGAGATAGTATGCGGGTGCTCGTTAGGTTACGAGTACACTGGACAGGACTCATCGGGAACTGTTGGTTGGTATTATACCTATCGTCAGTTATCAGTTCCCAGGTGACATGAGTACAGCTTAGTCCGCTGACTTGACACTGTCACTTCGCCTCGAGTGTGTTCCCACTGTACTTAGATTACTGCCCTACCACGGCTCAAAGGAGTCGTGCAAACAGGTAGTAGTTGGGTGCAGTCCCGAAGCACTTGGAGGCAGTGACGGTTAGACAGGATTCGTCTCTCCCGGTATTGGGGGTTGACATCGCGCTGTGTTTAGGAGAGCCATTACACGAGTAGTCCCTGGCCAGGGCAAGCGAGATATACTGGTAGGTTTCCAGTGTTATCTCAGGGTGTTATGGGCTACACTCCGACACGACTTGTACCGCTATTAGGAGACTGACGTTCACCACCCCCTAGGCCCGCCATGCGATGTATCAGACGAACAGACCGGACTGTACGGAGATTGTCACATACAGACTCAGTAGGAGTTCGGATAGGTTTACCTCATCAGCCTTCTTATCAACATTTACCTGGGGACCGTTACGTACAGCTAGTGCCGCTTGCGGTCTGTGGTTAAACCCACTGCCAGCATAGTGTCGAGTCTTTAGAGTCCCACACAGAGAGTTTCCCTGCACTGAGGGAAACGTGTAGAGGCCGTATGGGTTTTCGGCAGGGCTACGATCACTTACGTGCACTTGTGTATGTATGATGTTCGGGCAGGCAATACTAGTGGGCTTTGGTTTAAGCCACATCCTAGTATTGCACGGATTTATTTGTTTTGTCTTCTGTGCATTCGCATTCTACGGAATGCGGATGCGGGTGTGTATGCACAGTTTTGAGGAGCGATGAAGGAGGAGGTGCCTCATTAGGGTTTTGGTAGTTGGTTCGGCCAAAACCGTTATGTGGCAGGCTCATTAGGGTTTTGGCAATTCGTTCAATCAAAACCTTTATGAGCCTGGGACATCATTACTAATCCTCTTAGTGATAATTATATGATGGCTAATTGCTTTGACCATTTGACCACCTTGACCAATCTTGACTTTGTTGACCCGTTTACCAAAGTTGACCATTGACCTTCATGAGAGGCCTACACTCTTCTTTGGTTTTCTTTTTCTTTTTCTTTCTTGAGTTATGAAAATGGTCAAGTCATTAGTGCCATCAACTTTATCATGATAGGATTTGTAATGATAGCTTTTGTGTATTATTGCAACCATGGTTAGCTTTTTCTTTAGTTAACAATTTCATTTCTCTTTTCTCATTCTCTCTCTTGAGAAGAAACGAAAAGCTCTCATGATTGCTAGCTCCTCCTTCTTCCTCCTCTTGATTTCTTCTTTTGATCTCATGTGTTGAGAGAAAAAGATCCCACAAAGACAAACACTTCCATATATCTCTTCTACACAACCTAGGGCATCTAGACTAGCGATCTCGTTGCCCTAGTTGCCTCGGCTCGAGGTGGAGCTCGGTGTACAACTCTTGGGTGGATCGTCTTCGACTCAAGAAGGCCGCGGAGGTGACCAAGATTCGGATCGTTCCTCGGAGCTTGGATGGACGAGTGGGACAGCGGTATGAAGACCCGAATGACTGGTATCGTGAGGTATAATTTCTATGGCATAGTAGTCAACGCCTCTAGTAGTTTGCTAGTTTCTAGTTTAGCAAAGATCTGGCTTTTAGTCCATGTTGCCTTTGCGCTAAATAATTGTTTTTCGCCGTTTCCGCCTCCCCGTAAGAACCGGGGTGAGCAACGTGGACTTACAGATGCAAAACATATAGAAACATCTACTAATATATAATATATATCAACATTGCAAGCAGATAATATTCATTACATCCAGATAATAATCATTACAGGCATGCGAAAAACAATATGGAATAGCGGATAAAGTAAGAGCCCCACGTTTCATTCGAGCCGTAAATGAGACGCGACGTTCCCCGGTTGTGTGGATAGCCCGTACAAAGTAGATTCTAGACCTCTACGAGTGCGGCAAGCCACCTGCTAATTTTAGAAATTGGGTAACTCGCCCTCAATGAAATGAGTCGGTCACCCGTCGCTTTCTAGTATCCGGTAACTTATGCACCCCTCAGCGGATTCATCCTGTAACCCCTATAAGTGTGGTGAGCAGTTCGCCAATTCTAGAGCGAGACGGCTCGGTCTCAACTACATGAGATAGCCACTTACTGCACTCTAGAACTCGGTTACTCGAGTATTTCTCCTGGGTTAATCCTAGTACAGAAATGAAACATATATACAACGGTGATATTGACCGCATCGTGGTCAATCCCTAATAAAAGAACAGAATACGGTAATGGCGGCCACATGTTGAACCTTGTCTCGAACAAATGAATACAACAATGTAAATCAAAAATGTACAACCAAACGCACGAGGGGCTATCCGACACGATAATTCAACTAAACCATAAACTAGATATATATAAGCACAAAAAAATAACACCATTATATGTGCAACACCGTCTAAATGAACATAAAGCAATTAAACGACATTTAACAAAAAATATACATAGATACGAAAACCATGACCATAGAATTTATCACCCGCAAAGCTAACACTCGAAATTCCAAATGACGAAAATCAAATGCATTCCGACGTCCAAAAACCAAACTTTTTGCTAACAAAAAGAGTCTAAATGAACAATCCAAGGCCCCTGGGAACTCCTCAGGGTACCCTTCTTTCCCTCGCGGATTCTCGGTCCGAACCAAGAGCCCGCGGGCATCGGAACATGCAAAACAGTTCAGTTTTGGACAGCCTTCAAAAAACAGTTTTGAACTTGGAAAAACAGCGACTAAACTCGATATAAATTTGAAAAATTGGCTTCCAGAGATTCCCCGGATCACCATAGAACCACTACAGAGTCCCCGTTCCAAAACGAAAGCTCCGGGGATCCAAAACAAGCACGAAAACATCGGTAAAGTGGCTGAATTTCCAAGTCGAATTCTGCAGTTTTTGAATGGGCATTTTGTGATGAATTCTAATGTCATGCAAGCTAGTTTTAGTGTATGGATCGGATTTGATACAATGTTAGTGTCTTTTGCTCGTGCCGCGGAAGTCGCGGCCAAGACGGAAGCGAAAACAATGATTTTAAGCAAGCACAAAACATATATACCCAAGAATTCAAATCATACAACTAAACTAGCAAACTTAGCAACATGATTTAGAAAATACAACTTTCGACGCATTCCACCTAATTGTGGAAGACCCATCCAAACTTGTAGACGCTGGGAACTTGCTTGAGAGGCAACCGCCTTTGCCGAAGTTGATCCACCCGAGAGAAACCGATCCAGGCTCCAACTGACGCTCCAAACTCGCTGGGAATGGATTGTGGGTGATATAGGAATATTTTCACTAATTTTTTCTCTCAATTTTCATGCTTAAGAGATAAAGAAGAAGAAGGAAGAGGAGCTTGAAGGAGACTAAGCCATGGCATGAGAAAATGGTTAAGTTTTTTTGTGCAGAAAAAAATCTAGCAGAAAGAATGACTCACTTTCTTTTTACTACCTTACTACAATAGTATACCCAAATGATTTTATGAATATAAAATCATAACCATACTTCTCTACCATGCTCCTTGTCACCTCATCAAGCCGCCTCATTATTTGAATTTCTAAAAAGGAAAATCAATTATGAGGTGTCCTTCTTCTAGAAGCATTTCTGTATAAATATGGAACACTTCACCCGGTATATGTATCGCTACATATACGCGTATCCGTATAAAAATACGGATAGCACCAAAGATAGAAAATGAATAGTGAACAATAATAGTAATATATATATATATATATATATATATATATATATATATATATATATATATTAAATCAAAACCTGATTTAATAATCCGGCTTAATCATAAGCCGGCCAGCATTATCAACCGTTCGATTAAAGTCCGTGTAACCCGTAAACGTATTTAATTGGACCCCTGCACGTACCAACGTACGACTTCTACATCTATTTCCTAAACCGGAAAAACCCTCTGTGTGGGACTCTAAAGACTCGACAATACGCTGATAGTGGGTTTAACTACAAACACGTCAGTGACACTAGCTGTACGTAACGGCTACGCAGGTACTTGCCGAAAGGAGGTCGACAATCAAGTGCGTCTTACCCTAATGTGCCTGAATATGGAAATCTCCGTACGGTCCGGTCTCTTCGTCTGAGAGTATCCCATACCGGGTCTAGAGGGTGGATAACGTCAGACCCCTAACAACCCGATAAGTCATGTCGGAGTCAAGCTCATTACCAACTGAGAAAATACTGAACAACTATTATTAAATCTCATCCACCATGGACACGGATTTATGGTGATGGACAACCGAACACAATAAGACATCGACTCCTAATACCAGGAGAGACGAATTCCTGACAATCGATCACTGCCTCCATGTGGCTCGGAATTATACCCAACTAAAATCTGTTTGCACGACTCCTTTGAGCCATGGTAGGCTAGTGTTGGGTATAGTGCCCTCAAGACAATTATTGTAATCGCAGACACGCGATTGTGATAGTTAAGGGAGGACCAATACTAGTAGAACAGTCTTACTCAAAATGATAGTATGATATCTGGTTTGTCTTTATCATCATGTACATGCATTATATGGTATTACAGATCACTATTACATGTTAATAGAGCCCATAGGATTCTTGCTTGACTACCAGCATTATGATGGAGATCATATATGTGGGAGCTGGGTGGTCTATAAGCACATCCTTAAGTGTCCCTAGTCGAGGGAGTATCGAGACTGGGCATTGATACTCCGGAGTAGACTAGAATATACTTATCGAGATCCCGAAGAGAGGTGGTGGCCGGTCTCACAAGCCATTAGTGTTCACCTAAGATAGTATACATGTGCTCATTAGGTTATAAGTACACTGGACGGACTCGTCGGGAATATGCTAGTTGGTATTATACCTATTGTCAGATAGCAGTTCGCAGATGACATGGGTACATGTTGGTCTGTCGACCTGAGATCATCATTTGTCTCCTGTGAGTTCCCATTATGCTTTGATTAGTACCCTACCATGGCTCAAAGGAATCATGCAAACAGGTTTTAGTTGGGTACAGTCCCGAGCCACATGGAGGCAGTGAGCGGATCATCGGGGATTCATCTCTCACGGTATTGGGGGTTGATGTTGCGAGGTGCACGGGTGGCCATCACCAAAAATCCTTGGCCAAGGTAGACGGGAATTACTGATTTCGGTCAGTAGTTTCTCAGCGGGTGATGGAGTTCATACCGACACGAAATATCGTGTTATCAGGGGTCTGACTTTATCCCCCTAGATTCGATATGCGATACTCTTAGACGAATAGACTGGACTGTTTGGAGATTTTCATAGACAGGCTTAGTAGGAGTTCGGATGAGTTTGCTCATCGGCCTTTCTTTCGCTCAATACCTGGGTGATGGACTTCATACCTAGACCGGACAGTATGGATGCTCAATACCTAGACTCGATTTGGATCAGTAGTTTCTCAGTGGGTGATGGACTTCATACCGACACGAAATATCGTGTTATTAGGGGTCTGACTTTATCCCCCTTAGACTTGATATGCGATACTCTTAGACGAATAGACCGGACTGTATGGAGATTTTCATGGACAGGCTCAGTAGGGGTTCGGATGAGTTTGCTCGTCGGCCTTCCTTTCGCTCAATACCTGGGTAGCCGTTACGTACAACTAGTACCGCTGATGTGCTTGTGGTTAAACACACTGCTAGCATATTGACGAGTCTTTAGAGTCCCACACAGAGGGTTTTCCTTATTCTGGCGAAACGATGTAGTAACCGTATTACATACGTGCAGGGTTTCAATCGATCGATTGTACTATATACCAAGACTTTCGATCGGACAGTTGATAATACTAGCCGGCTCAGATTTGAGCCGAATTATTAAATTAGGTATTGATTTAATAATTTACGTATATGTATTTCGATATGTATATTCTAGTATTATGTTCTTTGTGTTATTCTATCTCTTCGGGTTTTCGTATTTCGGTACGAATACAGGTATGCATATACAGTAGAGTGTAATCCGTATTTATATAGATAACATTCTAGAAGGTGGACACCTCATTTAGATTTTACCCATTTATTATAAATGGGAAATGAGGTGGATAAGTAAGTGAGGGGAGTATGGTGAGAACCATGCTTGCATAGTGTTGCACAAATGAATTTTTAATTCATTTGTGCAAACTATTCAAGCATGGGCTTGATTTTATATTGAAAGAAAATGTTTTACAAAACCAAGCTATGGGATTTTCTCTCTCCATGGATGGCTCATTCATACTTGAGTTTTTTTCTCACAATTATGCTTCACTCCCCCTCTAGATTTCTTGAGCTTCCTCCACCTTCATCATCAACCTCTTCTTTACCCTCTCATGTGTTGATAATCAAGAGAGGATGTGAGGTAGAGATACACTTAGAACACTCCACTACATTCTAGGCATTCTAGACTAGCCATATAGAATCTCTAGTTGCTTCACTTGATCTTTTATGTAAAGCTAGAGCCATGAGCTACATCTCTCGGGTGGATCACTTCGATGGAGGAATACCGGTGGCCAAGCTCGATCCAAAGGACCTCAAGGAGCTACGGGAGATGGTGGAAGACCGAAGGACATGGTTCGTTCGGTATAAAATTCTATCTCAGTAGTTAGTGCATCTTGTAGTTTGCTAGTATAGGTTTATGGTTCGATCAAGATGGATTCGTTAGCGCCAAATTTTTGAACACCAGTTTTTGTTCTGTATCGGCTAAGGTAGATGGCCAGGGCATTATCATAACCCAACAGGTAGAAATCAAACTACAGTGGGAACTCACACGAGAAAAATAACGATTTCATGTCAAAAGACTAACCTGCGCTCATGCCACCTGAGAACTTTCATCTGACGATAGATATAATACCATCTAGAAGTTCTCGGCGAGTCCGTCTGGTGTACTCACCTCTAGTGAGCACCTTTATACTATCTTAAGTTACACAACACTAATTGCATGTGAGACTGGCCACCGCCCCTCGTCGGGGTCTAGAAACTGTAGGGTTACTAGGCACTGTCACAAGGGTCTATAAGGTATCAACCATGCCCGATTTAAAATTTAGACGTGCCGAATAACCTAAAGCGAGGATCTTTGCTAGATTATTAGGGTTAAACATGCAAGTAAACATCTTTACAACTAAGAGAGAGGGATTACAACCTTTGTAGTCCGCTCCTTCGCTTCATTAGCTCCGAGTAGTAGTCCCTTCGCCGCGATCCATGATCTCCCGGACTCAAGAGAGGCTCCACAAGCCGAACGATCCATGCTTGCTTGAAGTCTTCCTTTTCGAAGATGATCTACCTTGAAGTTTCTTTAACTCAAGCTCTCACTTTTCTAATCAAGTATTAATGAAGTGAACACCCTAATCTAATTGGCTAGATTAGATGAGAATGATGAAGTAGGAATTATGCTCTCTTTTATTATCAATTTCTCACACTCATCCATCACAAAATCAAAAAGCTAGAAAGCTTTCATGAAGGAAGAAGAAGATGATTTCTTTTGTGATGAATAATGAAAAGTTACTATGCTTACAAATGAACCTTGAGTTAATAATATGAAGCATTAACTCATGTAGAGAGTTTACTAGGGTTAAGAGTTTGGGTTGGGTTAAATAATATCTCCAAAATATCAACACATAATATTTTTGCTTAAAACAAAACAAAAGCTTCTAGAAGCTTCAAGAAAAGACTAGCCCAAATCAAACCCTAACCATGTTTAATCTCCACTAATCATGTTGCATTTGTAAACATAACTTGTTACAATATTATATATCATATATATAATATATTTTTGTAACAAAAGAAAATAATACAATTAACATATATCGCATATATATCAATGTATTACCCGGTGAGAAAATGAATCAATAAAGCGAGCCAATATTAGATAATGTAATATAATATATCACATATATAATTATACATTAAATTATCGAATCAACACTTGATCCGACAATCCGACTATTTCTCAAATAACCGACTAATATAAACTGTATCAGTTCATCGAATCAACACTTGATCCGATGACCCAGCTATATCACATATACCCGGCTGATATCTAATATCGCGAGAATAGAATACGGTATCTCATATCGTATTATCCTCGGTTCTGCACATATCACATATGTGCTCCTACTCCGTTTTACCTGAGTCAAGAAACCTCTACGTAGGACTCTAATGAATCGTCAATACGCCGGCAGTAGGTGATGATCATATCAAACACCCACAAGCTACAAGCAGTCAGCTAAACGTAACAACCACCCAGGTATTGAGCGATCAGAAGATCAACAAGCAATCCTGTACATTCTCCTGTGAATCCATTCAGTAACACTATCGTACAGTCCGGTCTCTTCGTCTGATATGTCGCATATCTAGTCTAGGGGTGGTATACGTCAGACCCCAGTAACCGATAAGTCGTGTCGATGTGAGGCTCATAACAGGTCAAGAACCTACTGATAACACTTACCAGTAGTACTCTATATCCGCCTTGGCCAGGGACTTCCAATTATAGCCAATCGAACATAGCACAACATCAAATCCCTATACCGGGAGAGACGAAACCCCTCTTATCGCTCATTGCCTCCATGTGATTCGGGACTGTACCTAAAAGCCACCGTTTTGCACACCCTCTTGGATGTGGTAAGGTGGAAATCAAAGCACAGTGGGAATCACACAAGACTCTATGACGATCTCTGGTCTACAGACTAACCTGTACCAGTGTCACCAGAGAACTGCCATCTGACGTGAGGTATAATACCATCCGGGAGTTCTCGGCGAGTCCGTTCAGTGTACCCAGTCTCCACTGAGCACCCATACACTATCTTTGATGTCAAACACCGATGGATATGAGATCATCCATCGCCCATCATATGGGTCAAGATATGTATACGCTAGTCTACTCTGGTGTATCGATACCTTGTCTCGATACACCCTCGACTCGGAGCAATTATAGGATGAACTCGTTGACTACCCTGGCCCCACTAGTATGATCTCATCATAGTCCCAGTAGTCGAGTACATATCCTAAGGGCTTTATCAACATGTGAGAACAAGACAGTAAACTAATACAAGTTAACATGTTAAGATAAAGTGAAACCAAATAGCATACTATCATGACGAATAAGAAAGTCCTCTCTATATATATCCAAGCATCTACTATAATATACATCATATGTACAACAATGGCCTCTAGGGCATATATATAACTAACAATCTCCCACTTGCACTAAGGCCAGCTGTTGTAGTATCTCATACCCAGCATCCCGAAGAGTCTTTCAAACTGTGTCTGGGGAATGGCCTTCATGAGTGGATCCGCAGTGTTGTCCTTCGTATCAACTCTCCTGATCTCGATCTCCGGGCGATCAACTATCTCCCGGATCAGCTGATACCGCCTCAGAATATGTCTGGACTTCTGATGGGACCTGGGTTCCTTGGCCAAAGCCACAGCTCCATTGTTAACACAATACAAAGGTATTGGATGCTCAATGGATGGAACCACACCAAGTTCCGTAATGAACTTCTTCATCCGGACACCCTCTTTTGCAGCATCATTGGCAGCGATGTATTCAGCCTCCATCGTCGAGTCTGCAACGGTTTCCTGTTTGGAACTCTTCCAACACACCGCCCCTCCATTGAGAGTAAAGACAAATCCCGAGTGCGAATTAGAGTCGTCCTTATCACTTTGGATGCTTGAATCGGTAAAGGACTCCACCTGGAGTTCTCCGTTACCATACACCAAGAACATCTCCTTAGTTCTTCTTAAGTACTTGAGAATGTTCTTCACAGCTATCCAGTGACTCTCTCCAGGATCTGCTTGATACCTACTCACTATACTTAGTGAGTATGCTATATCAGGTCTGGTACATAGCATCGCATACATAATAGAGCCTACTGCCGAAGCATAGGGTATCCCTTGCATGCAAGCTCTCTCCAAATCAGTATTGGGAGACATCTCTTTGGAGAGAGTGAGCCCAGAGATCGTGGGTAGGTTCCCACGCTTGGATTCTTCCATACTAAACCTCTTTAGTATGGTGTCAATGCACCTGGATTGGGACAATCCCAGTATCCGTTTAGATCTATCTCTATAGATCATAATTCCCAGTATGCAGGTGGCATCACCTAGATCTTTCATTGAGAATCTTTGTGATAAGAAGAGCTTGACCGATTGCAGCATAGGAACATCATTTCCTATCAAGAGTATGTCATTGACGTACAATACGAGGAAGACAACTTACTCTCTGCAACCTTTTTATATATACAAGGTTCATCTACGTTTTTGATGAAGTCAAACTCTTTGACTACAACATCAAAGAAGATGTTCCAACTCCGCGATGCTTGTTTTAACCCATAAATGGATTTAAGCAGCTTACACACCTTTCCGCTGCTCCCACTATCTACGAAGCCCTCTGGCTGAGTCATGTACATGCACTCTTCTAAATCACCATTTAGAAAGGCGGTCTTAACATCCATCTGCCAGATTTCGTAGTCATGGTATGCAGCAATGGAAAGTAAGATCTGGATGGACTTAAGCATAGCCACTGGAGAAAAGGTTTCGTCATAATCCACACCTGGTCGTTGACGAAAACCCTTTGCAACAAGTCTAGCTTTGAAAGTCTCAACTTTTCCATCTACACCAAGTTTCTTCGTAAAGATCCACTTACTCCCAATGGGTTTTACCCCTTCAGGAGCAACTTCCAAAGTCTATACTTTGTTGGTGTACATGGATTCCATCTCAGATCGCATTGCATCCAGCCATTTCACAGAGTCACCACTCGTGATGGCCTGCTCGAAACTAGTCGGGTCATCATTTTCCATGATGCAATCCTCGCTCCCACCATCAACGAGAAAACCGTAGTATCTCTCAGGTGGATGAGAAACCCTACTAGATCGGCGGAGAGGCTGGGGTTCATCAGGGACTACTGAATCCTCTGGTTCCACTAAATCTTCAGTTGCAGTTTGTGTCGCTGGAACTTCTTCCAGTTCTTCCTTATTTCCACTAATTTCTTTAACAAGAAATTCCTTTTCTAAAAAGGTAGCATGCCGAGAAACAAACACCTTTTGTTCCTCGGTGTGGTAGAAGATATACCCGCGCGAATGTTTGGGATATCCAATAAACTTACACAGAATAGACCTTGTCCCGAGCATGTCCGGATTTTGTGTTTTTATATACGCCGGACAACCCCATATCCTTATATAATTAAGATATAGTCTCTTTCCTTTCCATATCTCATATGGACTGGTTGGCACAGATTTGGTAGGAACCATATTCAATAGGTCTGCAGCTGTCTCCAGTGCAAATCCCCAGAAAGAAATAGGTAACTCAGCATTGCTCATCATAGAGTGCACCATATCTAATAGGGTGCGATTCCTCCGCTCCGATACACCGTTGTCCTGTGGTGTATAAGGAGGAGTAAGCTGAGAGAGAATCCTATTCTCTTTTAGATAGTCCAGAATTTCATTGCTCAAGTATTCTCCTCCTCGATCAGATCGAAGGATTTTAATACTTTTGCCTGTTTGGTTCTCTACTTCGTGCTTATATTCTCTGAATTTCTCAAAAGGTTCAGACTTGTGTTTCATCAGGAACACATGCCCGTATCTTGAGAGATCGTCAGTGAATGTAATGAAGTAGGAAGAACCGTTCCTGGCATGTGTAGACATGGGACCGCATACATCACTATGTACCAGTCCTAAGAGTTCTTCAACTCTTTCTCCGTGTCCACTAAATGGAGTTTTGGTCATTTTGCTTTTGAGACATGAATGGCAAGTTTCATAAGATGATAATTCGAATGGATTAAAATATCCATCCTTATGTAACTTAGCTAGCCGTGTCACATTGATATGACCAAGTCTACAATGCCATAAGTAGGATTCATTCATTTCTGAACTCTTCCTCTTATGTGTGTTTTGTATATTAAAGACTGTAGTTTGATTGAGAACGTATATGCCATTATGTAACGAGCCTGATCCAATCAACTTTTGATCTAGGAAGATGTTCATAATATTATCCTGTATTATAAAATTATATCCTTCTTTACTTAATAAAGAAACTGATATAATGTTGCACATCATGTTCGGTATATAATAGCACTCGTTCAGAATCAATGTATTACTACTTGGTAATATTAGGTGATATTCGCCAACTGCTTTGGCTGCAATATTCGTACCATTCCCAACTATTACAGAATGATCACCCTTTCCCAGTTCTCTACCTTTACGTAGCCCACGTAACAAATTACATATGTGGGATCCCGATCCGGTATCTAATTCCCAGGACGTAGAGTGAACTGAGAAACAGTTCTCGATAACAAACACACCCGAAGAAGATGCATCAACATGCTCGTTCTTCGTTTGGGCGGCGTAAGAATCCAGATATTCTCCTATTCCCTGTTCAGTCTTATAACACTTATAAGAAAGAACGGGACTAACGTTCCCCTGCTCTGTATAATAAGCGGGTTCAGTCAATACATCCATATTATTATCTTAATTATGGCCTGACATGGTCGCTACCTGGAGAGAGAGAGAGAAGGAAACACTTTAGCGTATGCTCTTGCAAGATTAGATTTGTTATTATCTTATCTAATCAGGATGTCTTCCACTGTTTTCATCAAATCTCCCTTCAAACCTTAAAAGCAAAGACTAGCCGGGATTAATTACACCTTACAAGTTCGCCAATCTTTCAGCCAGGCCAGTGTTGGTACTTTGAGGGAGCTTCCCCGTGCTTTCGCACGGACCTAATTAAAATAAACCTCGTCTTCTCAGAGGCATAACCCTGTAAACACCTTTCTAGTCACCTACTTGATCGGCTAATTGTCCTGTGTAAAAATCTCCCGAGAGTAACTCTTACTCGCAGTTGGTATCAGGATCCATCTATCTCATAGAAGGTATGCAATCTCATTGCAAATTTCAACACTTGAAATTCCCGATAATGCTTTTACCCCTAGCGTCCTATGACCTTGACGCAGGCCAACAAACCATAGTCCGCTAGTCAAGTTCAACCCGTACATTTCTTGATTGAATTAAACCTACCCGCACGACCCTTGATCCAGGCCAACAAAGTCGTACGATTACCCTAATCCAATCACATCTCATGTCGCAGATAAGTACTAGTTAGCTACCGCACACTACGTTTTGACGCAGGCCAACAAACGTAGCACGAATACTAAGTAATATCTATCTGAAATGACGGAGGGCTACGCGGGTTTTTCAGAAAACCATGAGCGTAATGAACTTGATATCGTTTGTAGAAACATGTGATTTTGAAAAAGGAGTGTCTTTGAGGCTTTTCCAGTTTCACTAAAGAGGTCACTCCCGGTGAAGGGATCTCGGTTCTTTTCTCATTGAATAAGGTGCAGGGTATATCATATATACCACTGTGCAAAGCAAAGCTATAGAAGCAATCAAAAACTAATCCGTGAGTTTGTAGCATCTGCCATTTCTGCTAAAGAGGTCACTCCCGGTGAAGGGATCTCGGCTCTTTTCTCATCGAATAAGGTGCAGGGTATATCATATATACCGCTGTGCAAAGCAAGACTGTAGCTACCCTTTTTATAAAGTTTAGTTTCTACAACATCTTTTAGGTTTCTTTTCTTTTATTAATCTCATTAATAAATCCCATCAATTATACTTCCTAAGTATCACAGAAGAAACGAAAGCTGTAATATTTATATATCATATATATAGTATAAGCATTCGTCTCAGGCAGTAATATGATCTCATCACAGAACATTGCAGCAGAAGATAACATATGAAATATTGGATATACTAAGACGTCCGTGTTTTATATCGAGCCTGTATAAAATACGGATTCCACGGTCGTGATGAATAGCCAAACCCACATCCCTAGACCCCGACGAGAGCGGCAAGCAACACCGCCAATTCTAAGATTAGGAGACCCGGTTTCGACTCCTCGAGATGGCCTCCCATTGTACCCTAGAACCTGGTTACTTATGCTCCCCTCCTTGGGTCTACTTAATGCGGAAAAGTAAATAATATACAATGGTGACATCATCCTCATCCCGGAAGTGCCCCAATAAAAGAATATTACATACAAATGAATTTTACATGAATGAAAATAAAAACCCTCATCTCACATAAAATTCCCGTCTATTCAGAACATGACGATCCAATATAACATATCACAGCAACACATAATATCTCATATCATCAACGTAAGAAAGTATGCGTATCCCAATTGTCGTTGATGTATAGCAACGTAGCCTGCGATACCCCACATACTACGCTTACGGTCACAGAAAAGAAAGTGTAAAACTACAACATTTGGAATCCACAATTACTTTAGACATCTTAAATCCGAAATATCGCATACTTCGCATTTCATGCCTAACTATATGAATTCCACATATTGTATCACATTCCATATAAATAGACAAAGTTAAACTTTCCGATCAAATAATCAAACACCCAAGAATTCCCAAATAGCTTAACACTTGAGCGGAGTTCAAAAATCCCAGAATATGTCACTGCCCCAATGAACCAGCCGTAGAAGGGTCAAACCAACGCCTCACATGTAGCAACGTAAAACTACCACAAACCCTAGGGTTCAGTGGCAGTTTTGACGGTCATATAATCTAGTTAAGGTTACGTTCTTCTAGAGGGTCCACAGATATGCTTGCATGTTTTTCCGAAAGTTTTAAACTCAAGAAAAATTCAACACTTGAAAGTTTTTCGTGTCGGGAAAAAGTGAGTTATTGATATCCGTTCGAACATTTTAACACCTTCTAAATTATCTGGAAAACTAAATGAAATTAAACTTTCCGATCGAATCAATGAACACAAATGATCTCCAGAAAACTCAACACTTGAGTAAGATTAAAAATTCCCAGAAGCATGTAGTAATAGCTACGGATGAACTCTAGAAAAAACAATCACTGACACCCAAGTACGGCTGCGGAACCGCCGCCAGAAACAAGTTAAGGGCGCGGTTCCGCGGCGCCTTTAGGGCTACAGTGAGCCATTTTTCACAGTAATCCATAAAATCACCTGCTGAATTTTCTGAGCATTTTTAATGCAGAAAAATCATATTTTTAAAAAAATTCCAGAGAGGGGTCAAAATACGACGTTTCGGGGGTTGATCGGACTTTTAACGTCGTATACACGTCGCCTAATGCTCTAGCTAGGCTCTGATCCCACTGTAGGGTTACTAGGCACTGTCACAAGGGTCTATAAGGCATCAACCATGCCCGATTTAAAATTTAGACGTGCCGAACAACCTAAAGCGAGGATCTTTACTAGATTATTAGGGTTAAACATGCAAGTAAAGATCTTTACAACTAAGAGAGAGGGATTACAACCTTTGTAGTCCTCTCCTTCGCTTCATTAGCTCCGAGTAGTAGTCCCTTCGCCGCGATCCATGATCTTCCGGACTCAAGAGAGGCTCCATAAGCCGAACGATCCATGCTTGCTTGAAGACTTTCTTTTCGAAGATGATCTACCTTGAAATTTCTTTAACTCAAGCTCTCACTTTTCTAATAAAGTATTAATGAAGTGAACACCCTAATCTAATTGGCTAGATTATATGAGGATGATGAAGTAGGAATTATGCTCTCTTTTATTATCAATTTCTCACACTCATCCATCACAAAATCAAAAAGCTAGAAAGCTTTCATGAAGGAAGAAGAAGATGATTTCTTTTGTGATGAATAATGAAAAGTTACTATACTTACAAATGGACCTTGAGTTAATAATATGAAGTATTAACTCATGTAGAGAGTTTACTAGGGTTAAGGGTTTGGGTTGGGTTAAATAATATCTCCAAAATATCAACACATAATATCTTTGCTTAAAACAAAACAAAAGCTTCTAGATGCTTCAAGAAAAGACTAACCCAAATCAAACCCTAACCATGTTTAATCTCCACTAATCATGTTGCATTTGTAAACATAACTTGTTACAATATTATATATCACATATATAATATATTTTTGTAACAAAAGAAAATAAACATATATCGCATATATATCAATGTATTATCCGGTGAGAAAATGAATCAATAAAGCGAGCCAACATTAGATAATGTAATATAATATATCACATATATAATTATACATTAAATTATCGAATCAACACTTGATTCGACAATCCGGCTATTTCTCAAATACCCGACTAATATAAACTGTATCAGTTCATCGAATCAACACTTGATCCAATGATCCGGCTATATCACATATACCCGGCTGATATCTAATATCGCGAGAATAGAATACGGTATCTCATATTGTATTATCCTCGGTTCTGCACATATCACATATGTGCTCGTACTCCATTTTGCCTGAGTCAAGAAACCTCTGTGTAGGACTCTAAAGAATCGTCAATACGCCGGCAGTAGGTGATGATCATATTAAACACCCACAAGCTGCAAGTGGTCAGCTAAACGTAACAGCCACCCAGGTATTGAGCGATCAGAAGATCAACAAGCAAGCCTGTACATTCTCCTGTGAATCCATTCAGTAACACTACCATACAGTCTAGTCTCTTCGTCTGATATGTCGCATATCTAGTCTAGGGGTGGTATACGTCAGACCCCAGTAACCGATAAGTCGTGTCGATGTGAGGCTCATAACAGGTTGAGAACTTACTGATAACACTTACCAGTAGTACTTTATATCCGCCTTGGCCAGGTACTGTAGGGTTCCTAGGCACCCTAATGAGGTCTCACAAGGCATCAACCATGCCAATTTCAAATTTTGCGGAGCCGAGAAACTCTAGAGTACGGATCGTTGGCTAGAATTCTAGGCGAAAAGTAAACTAGTTAACACTTAACTATAAGAATACGGAAATACAACCTTTGTAGATCCGGTGCTCCACCTCCACGGCTCCGCAATGAAGTCCTCTCCGCTGTCCAAATCGAACCATGACTCTCACGGTGGTTTCATCGGAGAAAAGACCGGGCTAGGTCGTCGACAACGTGCCGAAGATGATCTACGTCGAAGCATCACTAGATCAAGCTCCACCTTCACCAAGCCATGAAAACTTGTGAAGGAAACACACTCTACTACTTGGCAAGAGGTAGAGGATGAAGAAATAGGAAGTGGGTAGACTTTAGAATTAGATTTCTCACTCTAATTCATCAATCACCATTGATGAAGCAAGCTTTTTCTTCATTGAAGAAGAAGAAGAAGATGAAGAAAGAATTATGATAAGTTAATTGAATAGAAAAGAAAATCAATTCTTATCATAATTGTAACCATGGTAAAGTGTAGAGAGCTAACTATAGTTCAATGAATGGTTAAGGTTAATGAGATGAAGACAAAAGGGTTTCTTTGGTCAAAGCTTCATGAAGCTTCATGAAAGAATGAAACCCTTTTGTTTTTCTTTTCTCATTTCATTTCTTTTAATCCAAATTAAAAAATAAATGAATGAATAAAAGAAAACCTTAACCATTTACTTAACTAAGGTTTAACTCTTTACACAAACCCTAGCATTATTGCATCATCAAACATGATACATCCAAGTGCATAAAAATATATCACATACACAATGTGCACATGCGAGTGAGAAAATCCATCTTAAGTGAACCGATACTAGTTAATGCAAAGTAATATATCAAATATATAATTATATATTAAATCATTAAATCAACACTTGATTTAACGATCCGGTCATATCGCATATAACCGACTAGTATCCTATGTATCGGTTTATCGAATCAATGCTTGAATCGATAACTAGGTTATATCGCATACAACCAATCGAAACATTTATCGCGAGAATGGAATACGGTATCACATACACGCATTATTCTCAGTCCCGCACATATCTCATATGCGCTCCTATTTCGTTTCGCTTGAGCCAGGAAACCTCTGTGTAGGACTCTAAAGACTCGTCAATACGCCGGCAGCAGGTGATGATCATATCAATCACCCACAAGCCGCAAGCGGTCTGCTAAACGTAACGGCCACCCGGGTATTGAGCGATCAGAAGATCGACGAGCAAGCCCTCTCACACTCCAGTGAATCCAACCAGTAACACTACCGTACAGTCCGGTCTGATCGTCTGATATGTCGCATATCTCGCCTAGGGGTGGTAAACGTCAGACCCCAATAGCTCGATAAGTCGTGTCGATATGAGGTCTATAACAATTCGAGAAACTACTGGTAACACTTACCAGTAAATCTCAGCAACCTTGGCCAGGGATTTCCTGTTATAGCCAATCGAACACAGCGCAACATCAACCCCCTATACCGGGAGAGACGAATCCCCTCCTATCGCTCATTGCCTCCATGTGACTCGGGACTGTACCCAAAAACCACCGTTTTGCACGCCCTCTTGGACGTGGTAAGATGGAAATCAAAGTACAGTGGGAACCACACAAGACTCTATGACGATCTCGGGTCAACAGACTACTCTGTACCAGTGTCACCAGAGAACTGCCATCTGACGTTAGGTATAATACCATCTGGGAGTTCTCGGCGAGTCCGTCCAGTGTACCCAGTCTCTACTGAGCACCCGTATATCATCTATGATGTCAAACACCAATGGATATGGGATCATCCATCGCCCATCTGTATGGGTCGAGAAGGTATATGCTAGTCTACTCTGGTATATCGATGCCCCGTCTCGATACACCCACGACTAGGGACTTTGAAGGATGTACTTATGGACTACCATGTCCCCACTAGTATGATCCGCATCATAGTCCAGGTAGTCAAGTACACATCCTAAGGGCTTTACCAACATGTAACAGAGAGACAATCAGTGAACACCTTAAGGTAAAGATCAACCAGATAGCATACTATCATGTCGAGCAAGAAAGTCCTCCCTATATATGTCCCAGCATCCACTACAATATACATCCTATGTACAGTAATGGCCTCTGGGGCATACATATAACTAACAATCTCCCACTTGTACTAGGGCCATCTGTAGCAGTGGTTGCAGTATCTCATACTCAACCATCCCATAAAAGTCTCTCTCTGGGAACAGGCCTTTATGAGTGGATCCGCTGTGTTGTCCTCTGAGTCTACTTTTCTAACCTCGATCTCCCTGGAGATCAACTATCTCCATGATCAGGTGATACTGCCTTAGAATATGTCTGGATCACTGATGGGACCGGCGTTCCTTGGCATAAGCCACAACTCCATTGTCACACAATGGGAGGAACGTAGTTCATCTCATGAACCAATATACACCCAAACATCCTCCTTGGTAGCATCTTAAGTAGCGATGTATCATGCCTTTATCGTCTAGTATGTCACGGTATCTAGCTTGGAACTCTTCCAACATACCGTCCCTTTACTGAGGGTAAAGACAATGCCTGCGACTGACATTCAGTCGTCTTTATCACCCTGGAGCCCTTCCAGTGATTCTCCCCCGGATCAACTGATACCATCTCACTATAGCTAGTGAGTATCCTAATATCCGATTAGATCTATCTCATAGATCCAAAATCCAGGATTTAGGAGGTATCATTTTGATCCTATATGGAGAATCCATGTGTTAAGCGGAGATCGACCGAGCGTAGCATAGGAAACTCCTTCCCTATCAAGAGTATGTCATCCACGTACTCTACGAGGATCGTCACCATACTCCCTACTACCTTTTTGTTTATACAAGGTTCATCTACCATTTTGATGATGTCAACTTCTTTGACTACCACATCAAAACAGATGTTCCAACTCCGCGATGCCTGCTTTATCCTATAAAGCATCTTGCACACGTTTCCGCTGCTCCCACTGTCTACGAAGCCTTCTGGCTGTGTACTTATAGACGCTCTCTTCCAAAACATCATTTTAGAAAAGCAGTCATGACATCCAACCGCCAGATATCGTAGTCCTGGTATCTAGCCGTGGCAAGTAGGATCTGGATGGACTTAAGCATAGCTACTTGAAAAGGTTTTATCATTATCCACGCCTGGTCGATGACGAAAACCTTTAACAAGTCTAGCTTTGAAAGTCTCAACTTTTCCATCTACACCAAGTAATCTTCTCAAGATTTACTTGCTCCTGATGGGGATTTAACCCTTCAGATATAGCAACCAAAGTCCATACTTTGGTGGTGTATAAGGATTCCATCTCAGATCACTAAGCATCCAGCCATTCTTACAGAGTCCCACTCCTGATGGCCAGCTCGAAAATAGTTGGGTCATCATCTCATGATGCAATCCTCGCTCCCACTGTCATAGAGGAACCGAAGTATCTCTCAGGTGGGTGAGGAACCTTACTAGATCGGCGGAGAGGCTGAGGTTCGTTGGTAACTATTGAATCCTTTGGTTCTATCAAATCATCAGCTGTATTTTGTATAGCTGGAACCTTTCCAGTTCTACATAACAGATCTTGCCTCGAGCTTGTCCGGATTTTGCTTTTAGACATAGGCCGGACAACTCCAAATCTTAACTAATTTAAGACATGGGCTCTTCCCTTTCCATATCACATATGAAATGGTAGGCAACTGATTTGTTTGGAACCTAATTCAATAGGTATGCAACTTCATAAGTGCATAACCCCCAAGAAGGAAATAGGTAACTCAGTAGTACTCATCATAGAGCACACCATATCAGATAGGGTGTATCTGCTCCGCCCCGACATACCATCGTGCAATGGTGTATACGGAGGAGTAATGCTGAGAGAGAATCTCATTCTCCTTTAGAATAATCCAGGAATTCCGTGCTCAAGTATTCTCCTCCTTGATCTCATCAAAGGACATAACACTTTTACCCGTATTGGTTCTCTACTTCTAACTTATATTCTGTGAATATCTCAAAAGGTTCAGACTTGTGTTTCAACAGGAACATATGTCTGAATCTTGAGAGATTATCAGAGAATGTAATGAAGTAAAAGAACCGGTCTTGGCATGTGTAGACAGGGGACCTACATACATCAACATGTATCATCCCAAGAGTTCACCAACTCTTTCTCTGTTACCAATAAACAGAGCTGTGGTCATCTTATCTCTGTGACATGACTGGCAAGTTTCATAAGATGTAAATTCAAACTGATTTAAATATGCATCTACAAGTAACTTCAGCTAGTCGGGTCGCATTGATATGACCTAGTCTACAATGCCTCAAGAAGGATTTGTTCATTTCTGAACTCTTCCTCTTGTGTGTGTCCCGTATACTATGAACTGTAGTTTGATTTAGAACATCAATGCTTTTAGATAACGTGCCTGAACCGATCAACTTTTGATATAGGAAATGTTCAAAACATTATCCAACAATACAAAATTTTATCATTTCTTTACTGATAAAGAGACTGATATGATTTTATATATCAGGTTCGGTATCTAATAACATTCGTTTAGAATCAATGTATTGGTAATACAGGGTGACAGTGACCGACAGACTTGGCTGCAACACTTGCCCCGTTTTCTGCCTCATGAAACTTATCACCCGTTCTCAGTTCTCTACCTAGCTGTAGCCCTATGTAACAGATTACATATCTGGGATCCTGATCTGGTATCACATACCCAGGACGTAGAGAATACAGAGAAACAGTTGTTTGTAATGAACACACCCGAAGATGATGCATCAGCATGCACTCTCTTCGTTTGGGCGGCACGGGAAATCTGGTATTCCCCAATTTCCTGCTCTGTCTTATAACAATTATAAGTTGGAGCGGGACCAACGTTCCCCAGCTCAGTATAACAAGCGGGTTCGGTCAATATTCCGTATTATTATCTTGATTAAGGCATGACATGGTCGCTACCAGGAGAGAGAGAGAAGAAACACTCAGCGTGCGCTCTTGCAGGAATAGATTGGTTATTATTTTATCTAATCAGGATGGCTCCCACTGCTTTTTATCAAATCTTCCTTCAAACCCTAAAAGGAAAGACTAGCCGGGATTAATTACACACTACAAGTTCGCCAATCTTTCAGCCAGGCCAGTGTCGGTACTTTGAGGGAGGTCCTCCGTGCTTTCGCACGAACCTAATTAATGTAAACCTCATTTTCCCAGAGGCGTAACCCCGTTGACACCTTTCTAGACACCTACTTGATCGGCTAATTGTAATGTATAAAACTCTCCCAGGAGTAACTCTTACTCGCAGCGGGTATCGGGATCCAACTATCTCATAGAAGGTATGCAATCTCATTGCAAATTTCAACACTTGAAATTCCCGATAATATTTTGCCCCTAACCTCCTATGACCTTCACAAAGGCCAACAAACCATAGGATGCTAGTCAAGTTCAACCCGTCATTTCTTGATCGAAATAAACCCACCCGCACGGCCCTTGACAAAGGCCAACAAGGTCGCACGACTACCCTAATCCAATCTGCATCATATGCATAAGCAGATAAGCACCAGTTAGCTACCGCACACTGCGCCTTGACAAAAGCCAACAAACGCAGCACGAATACTAACTACTACTTATCTGAAATGACGGAGGGCTACGACAGGTTTTTCTGAAAACCTATTGCGTAATGAACTTGATATCGTTGTAGAATCAAATGATTTTAAAATGGAGTGTTTTTGAGGCTTTTCTAGTTTTGCTAAAGGAGTCACTCCCGGTGAAGGGATCGTCGGTCCTTTCCTCGTCGAATGAGGTGCGGGATATATCATATATATCACTGTGCAAAGCAAAAACTCTTAAAAGCAATCAAAAGACAAACCGAGTGTGTAGCATCTGCCAGTTATTGCTAAAGGAGTCACTCCCGGTGAAGGGATCTCGGTCCTTTCCTCATCGAATAAGGTGCAGGATATATCACATATACCACTGTGCAAAGCAAGAACTGTAGCTACCTGTTTATTTTGAAATTCGATTCTACAACATCTTAGGTTTCTTTTATTTCATTAATCACATTAATGAAGTCCCATCATTTAAGTACCTAAACATCACAGATAAATACGACGTACACTTATGCCATCCGCATTCGCCTCGATGTCCCCTCGTGCACCGTTAGGTTAGGTAACTAACGGCAGAGCAGGGCAGGGCTAGCGCGGGTGTAAAACATAAGTAACGTCTATATAATATATCATATATACTATATACTGTATCTATCACAGAACATCACATGATCACATCACAGATATCGCAGCAGAATAATCATATGAAATATTGGATATACTAGGACGTCCGTGTTTTCAATACGAGCCAGTATAAAACACGGATTCCACGGTCGTGATGAATAGCCAAACCCACACCCCTAGACCCCTACGAGAGCGTCAAGCAACCCTACCAATTCTAGAGTTAGGAGACCCGGACTCGACTCCTCGAGTTGGTCTCCCACTGGACTCCAGAACCCGGTTACTTATGCCCTCCTCCTTGGGTCTATCCTAGTGCGGAAAAGTAAATAATATACAAGGATGACAACTTCCGCAACCTGGAAGTGCCCCAATAAAAGAATATTACATACAAGTTTTTACATGAATGAAAATGAAAAACACTCATCTCATATAAAAACCCCCGGCTATTCAAACACGACGATCCAATATAACATATCCAGCAACACATAACATCACATGTCATCAACGTAAGTAAATATACGCATCCCAATTGTCGTTGACATATAGCAACGAAACCGGCGACATCACATATTACACTTACGGTCACAGAAAAGAAAGTGTAAAACTACAACAGTTGGAATCCGCAACCTCCTCAGACATCGGATGCCTGACCAAATGAATTACTTAGACATCGTATGCCTAACAATTATAAACCCCGCATTTTAGTCTCATCATTGAAAACACTTTTCAATATTAAGTCGGGTAATTCAACAAGATTCCCGACATCCTGATCGAATGCTCAAACTTTAGTAGACGGCTGCACCCCCGATACCGTCGACGAAGTGTACCAAGGCGGAACACCGCTACCGCGAGCACCCAGACAGATGCTTTCGGCGACGGGGTTCTCCTACAGTCACTTGGTCGGGGCTATAGAGTGAGGCTGTCTATTAAGTTTACCCGGCGAGTATCCGCGTACGCTACGTGATTGCGACGGACTTTTGATCACATCAAAATTCCGTGGCAACCGATCAATTGAGACTAAACTGCTATGTTTATAACATTCATTCAGTTATCTCATAACTTATTATGAATTCCAATTATTGTATCACATTCCAGATAAATAGAAAATGTTAAACTTTCCGATCGAATAATCGAACACCCAAGTTTTCCCGATATAGCTCAACACATGAAATAAGTCTAACAACATTCAGTTCGTGCCTCAGTACCAACGGTCCAGCCGTAGAAGGGTCAAGCCAACGCCTCACATGTGGCACGCCGTACTGCCCCAAACTCTAAGGTTCAAAGGGCAGTTCAAGACGGTCACATAATCGAGTTAAGGTTTGTTGTCTTCTAGAGGGTCCATCGAGTTACTTGCACTACTTAGAACGTCGTTAAACTACGGAAAAATCCAACACTTGGAAATTTCCCGACAGGGGAAAAATTGGGTATTTATATCCGGTCGAACTTTTTAACATATTCTAAAAATTATCCGGAAAGCCACACAGACAAAATTTGATACTCCGATCGAAACACCGAATCCCCAAATCAATCCCAGAAAATTCAACTCTATAATAAATATTAAAATATCCCAGAAAATACAGCACAACTAACGAGGAATTACTGTAAAACTTTTACTGTGTAAATCGACCGTACGGCCGCGGATCCGCCGCATGAGCCATGCTCATGCCGCGGAACCGCGGCGGTTTAGATGAATTCGGTCCACGAAATTTACGTAATTCCTAGAAAACCCTGCTTGATTTTTTGCATATTTTTAATTTCGAAAAATCCACGATTTCAGAAAAAGTACAGAGAGCATTTTCCGGGTTGGGTTTCGGGTTCGTTCGGGTTTCAAATTCCGTCTAGACTTCGCCTAAGGCTCTAGCTAGGCTCTGATACCACTGTAGGGTTCCTAGGCACCCTAATGAGGTCTCACAAGGCATCAACCATGTCAATTTCAAATTTTGCGGTGCCGAGAAACTCTAGAGTACGGATCGTTGGCTAGAATTCTAGGCGAAAAGTAAACTAGTTAACACTTAACTATAAGAATACGGAAATACAACCTTTGTAGATCCGGTGCTCCACCTCCACGGCTCCGCAATGAAGTCCTCTCCGCTGTCCAAATCAAACCATGACTCTCACGGTGGTTTCATCGGAGAAAAGACCGGGCCAGGTCGTCGACAACGTGCCGAAGATGATCTACGTCGAAGCATCACTAGATCAAGCTCCACCTTCACCAAGCCATGAAAACTTGTGAAGGAAACACACTCTACTACTTGGCAAGAGGTAGAGGATGAAGAAATAGGAAGTGGGTAGACTTTAGAATTGGATTTCTCACTCTAATTCATCAATCACCATTGATGAAGCAAGCTTTTTCTTCATTGAAGAAGAAGAAGAAGATGAAGAAAGAATTATGATAAGTTAATTGAATAGAAAAGAAAATCAATTCTTATCATAATTGTAACCATGGTAAAGTGTAGAGAGCTAACTATAGTTCAATGAATGGTTAAGGTTAATGAGATGAAGACAAAAGGGTTTCTTTGGTCAAAGCTTCATGAAGCTCCAACAAGCTTCATGAAAGAATGAAACCCTTTTGTTTTTCTTTTCTCATTTCATTTCTTTTAATCCAAATTAAAAAATAAATGAATGAATAAAAGAAAACCTTAACCATTTACTTAACTAAGGTTTAACTCTTTACACAAACCCTAGCATTATTGCATCATCAAACATGATACATCCAAGTGCACAAAAATATATCACATATACAATGTGCACATGCGAGTGAGAAAATCCATCTTAAGTGAACCGATACTAGTTAATACAAAGTAATATATCAAATATATAATTATATATTAAATCATTAAATCAACACTTGATTTAACGATCCGGTCATATCGCATATAACTGACTATTATCCTATGTATCGGTTTATCGAATCAATGCTTGAATCGATAGCTAGGTTATATCGCATACAACCAATCAATACATTTATCGCGAGAATGGAATACGGTATCACATACACGCATTATTCTCGGTCCCGCACATATCTCATATGCGCTCCTATTTCATTTCGCTTGAGCCAGGAAACCTCTGTGTAGGACTCTAAAGACTCGTCAATACGCCGGCAGCAGGTGATGATCATATCAATCACCCACAAGTCGCAAGCGGTCTGCTAAACGTAACGGCCACCCGGGTATTGAGCGATCAGAAGATCGACGAGCAAGCCCGCTCACACTCCAGTGAATCCAACCAGTAACACTACCGTACAGTCCGGTCTGATCGTCTGATATGTCGCATATCTCGCCTAGGGGTGGTAAACGTCAGACCCCAATAGCTCGATAAGTCGTGTCGATATGAGGTCTATAACAATTCGAGAAACTACTGGTAACACTTACCAGTAAATCTCAGCAACCCTGGCGAGGGATTTCCTGTTATAGCCAATCGAACACAGCGCAACATCAACCCCCTATACCGGGAGAGACGAATCCCCTCCTATCGCTCATTGCCTCCATGTGACTCGGGACTGTACCCAAAAACCACCGTTTTGCACGCCCTCTTGGACGTGGTAAGATGGAAATCAAAGCACAGTGGGAACCACACAAGACTCTCTGACGATCTCGGGTCAACAGACTACTCTGTACCAGTGTCACCAGAGAACTGCCATCTGACGTTTGGTATAATACCATCTGGGAGTTCTCGGCGAGTCCGTCCAGTGTACCCAGTCTCTACTGAGCACCCGTATATCATCTCTGATGTCAAACACCAATGGATATGGGATCATCCATCGCCCATCTGTATAGGTCGAGAAGGTATACGCTAGTCTACTCTGGTATATCGATGCCCCGTCTCGATACACCCACGACTAGGGACTTTGAAGGATGTACTTATGGACTACCATGTCCCCACTAGTATGATCCGCATCATAGTCCAGGTAGTCAAGTACACATCCTAAGGGCTTTACCAACATGTAACAGAGAGACAATCAGTGAACACGTTAAGGTAAAGATCAACCAGATAGCATACTATCATGTCGAGCAAGAAAGTCCTCCCTATATATGTCCCAGCATCCACTATAATATACATCCTATGTACAGTAATGGCCTCTAGGGCATACATATAACTAACAGGCACTTCCAGTTATAGCCAATCGAATACAGCACAACATCAACTCCCTATACCGGGAGAGACGAAACCCCTCCTATCGCTCATTGCCTCCATGTGATTCGGGACTGTACCCAAAAGCCACCATTTTGCACGCCCTCTTAGACGTGGTATGGTGCAAATCAAAGCACAGTGGGAATCACACAAGACACTATGATGATGTCGGGTCTACAGACTAACCTGTACCAGTGTCACCAGAGAACTGCCATCTGACGTGAGGTATAATACCATCTGGGAGTTCTCGGCGAGTCCGTTCAGTGTACCTAGTCTCCACTGAACACCCGTACACTATCTTTGATGTCAAACACCGATGGATATGGGATCATCCATCGCCCATCACATGGGTCAAGATACATAAACGCTAGTATACTATGGTGTATCGATGCCCTGTCTCGATACACTCTCGACCAGGAAGAGTTATAGGATGTACTCGTTGACTACCCTGGCCCCACTACTATGATCTCATCATAGTCCCAGTAGTCGAGTACATATCCTAAGGGCTTTATCAACATGTGAGAACAAGACAGTAAACTAATACAAGTCAACATGTTAAGATATAGTGAAACCAAATAGCATACTATCATGACGAGCAAGAAAGTCCTCTCTATATATATCCAAGCATCCACTATAATATACATCATATGTACAACAATGGCCTCTAGGGCATATATATAACTAACAGAAACTTATACACTAGTCTACTCCAGAATATCGATGTCTCGTCTTGATACTCCTATGACTGAGGACATTTAAGGATCTGCTTATGTACAGCGCAGCTCCCACGTATATGATCGCCATCATAATGCTGGTAGTCAAGCAAGAATCCTACGGGCTTCATCAATGATGAAGACAAATCAGATAACATACTATCATTTCGAGCAAGACTGTTCTACCTGTATAGGTCCTTCCTCATTTATCATAATCGCCTACTTGCAATCATAATAATTACCTTGAGGTCGCTATATCCAACAAGTTTTTCACTTTGCAATTAGCTAATCGAGTAGGTGTCTAGAAAGGTGTTAACGGGGCTATGCCTCTGGGATAACGGGGCTATGCCTATTGGAAAACAGGGTTATTTAATTGGGTCCGTACGAAAGCATGGGGGACCTTCCTCCGAAGTACCAACACTGGCCTGGCCGAAAGATAAGCGAACTTGTAGAAATGCGATTAATCTAGACTGGTTTGAAGGAGAATTCGAGGAAACAATGGGAGCCATTCTATTTAGATAAACTAATAACCAATCTAAACTTATAAGAGCATATGCTGAGTGCGACCTTTCTCTTTCCTAATTGCTGCGATCATGACGGGACTTAAGTTTATATTAGATAAAAATGAACTGACTGGGTCTAATTATAAAGACTGGTTGAGGAACGTCCATATGGCCCTTACTTATGATAAGCTTTCATATGTCCTCACGGTTAAAGCCCCTGTTCCAGGTCCAGAATCCTCAGTCATGGACATTGACGCCCATAAGACTTGGGATCTTGATTGTGAGAAAGCCTAGTACCTCATGCTGGCCTCCATGAATAATGAAAATCAAAGGCGGCATGAGAAGATGAACCTTACCTCTATACCAAAGATTTATATGGAGAGCAATCTCGTATTGCAAGATACAAGATCTCGAAGAAATTATTTCAGGCGAGATTGGCTGTCGGCTCATCTGTAGGGGACCCGTCCTAAAGATAATTACTCTTATTGAATAGCTCACGGACTATGAAACTACGTTGGATAATTAGTTGTATACCGACTTGATTCTACAATCCCTTCCTTCCACCTATGCCCAATTCATATTGAATTTCAATATGCAAAATACGGAAGTTACACTTCCTGAGCTCCTCAACATATTGAGAGTTGCGGAGGGCACCTTGAAGAAAACCAAGAAAACATCCACTCTGTTTGTTGGGGAATCTTCTTCCTCTAAATATAAGGCTAAGGCTAAGGGGAAGAAGAAAAAGGCCTCCACCAAACCGAAAGGAGGTGTGCAGGTAAAGGGAAAGGAAAAGATTGGGGGATTAGCAACAAAGGAGGAATATTTCTATTGTCATAAGAAAGGACATTAGAAGAAGAATTGCCGGACTTTAAAAACCAAGAATCAAGACACGAAGCAAGTTGTGGCTTCAGCTTCAAGTATGTTCGTGATTGAAAATTGTTTCTCTATTAAGTCTACTTCCTGGGTATTGGATACCGAATCAGGATCTCGCATGTGTAATTCTTTGCAGGCGCTTAGAAGCTATAGAGTTTTGAGAAAAGGTGATATGACCCTAAGGGTTGGTAATGGAGCAAGTGTGGATGCTGTTGCACTGGGAGAATATCACATTGGATTGGCGAGTAGACATATTTTGTTGTTGCATAACTGCTTTTGTGTACCGGCATGATTGTAATATTATATCTGTATCTTTATTATTTAATGAAGAATATAATTTTGCACTTGAAAGCAATGTTATAAATATTCACCTGAATCATGAAATGATTGTGTCGGATACACTAAACAACAGAATATATGTACTAAATCAACATCGAGTTTTCAACGTCCAAAACACAAAAAAAGAAAGACTCCAGAATTAAATCAATCTTTCTTATGGCATTGTAGATTTGGTCATATCAATGAAACATGGTTGACTAAGTTATATAAAGATGGATATTTAGATCTTTTTGAATATCTATCTTATGTAGCTTGTCAATCATGTATCAAAGGAAAGATGACCAAAAATCCGTTCACTGGACACGGAGAAAGAGCCACTGAGCTCCGAGACTCATACACAGCAATGTATGTGATCCAATGTCTACACATGCAAGAAGTGGTTTTTCCTACTTTATTACTTTTACCGATAATTTCTTAAGGTATGCACATATATTCTTGATGAAACATAAATCTGAGGCCTTTGAGAAATTTTAGGAGTATAAGAATGAGGTGGAAAAACAAACAAGCAAAAGTATCAAAATGTTTCGATCTCATCGGGGTGGAGAATACTTAAGTGCCGAGTTCCTGAAATATCTAAAAGAGAATGGAATTCTCTCTCAACTTACTCCTCCATACACACCACAACACAACTGTGTATCAGAAAGACGGAATCGCACCTTGCTAGATATGGTGCGTTCTATGATGAGTAATATTGAGTTACCGCTATCCTTCTGGGGTTTGCACTGGAATCTGCTGCATACTATTGAATAAAATTCCAACTAAGTCAGTGCCTGCCACTCCATATGAAATGTGGAGTGGGAAGAGACCTTTTCTTAAGTATCTTAAGATATGGGGGCGTCCAGCTTTTATCAAAAAGTATCATCCGGACAAGATCGAGGCATTCTCAGTATTGTGTAAGTTTGTGGGATACCCAAAGAATTCTAAGGTATATTTTTTCTATTACGCTGAGGAAAGTTTTTGTTTCTCATCATGCCCTCTTTATGGAAACTCAATTTCTTGAAAAAGAAATTAGTGGGAGCGCGATAGAACTGGAAGAAATTCCAGAACCACAAACTATTTCTAAAAACTTGGTAGAACCTGAAGTTTCAATAGAACCGGATATACCTACGCCACTCCGCAGATCTAATAGGCAGTCTCATCCGCCAGGGAGATAATACGGTTTTCTCGTAGATAGGGATAGAGAGGATTGCATCATCGATGATGGTGAGCCTACTAGTTTTCAGCAAGCCATCACGAGTAGAGACTCGGTGAAGTGGCTGGATACTATGCAATCCGAGATGGAATCCATGTACACCAACAAAATATGGATTTTGGATGTTGCTCCTCCTGAGGTAAAACCCATTGGATGCAAATGAATCTTTAAAAGAAAATTGGTGTAGATGGAAAGGTAGAAACCTACAAATCCAGACTTGTTGCAAAAAGTTTTTGTCGAAGACCAGAATTGGACTATAACGAAACATTTTCACTAGTGGATATGCTTAAATCATTCAGATCCTACTTGCCATTTCTGCCTTCCATGACTATGACATCTGGTAGATGGATGTTAAGTCCACTTTTCTAAATGGAAGTTTAGAAGAGTGTGTTTATATGGATCAGCCAGAGGGTTTCATAAACAGTGGGAGCAGCGGAAAGGTTTGCAAGTTACTTAAATCTATTTATGGATTAAAGCAGGTATCGCGGAGTTGAAACATTTGTTTTGATGAGACGGTCAAGGAATTTGACTTGATCAAAAATGTAGATGAACCTTATATTTATAAGAAGATTATAAGGAGAATTGTGGTATTCCTCGTTTTATACGTAGATGACATTCTCCTGATAGGTAATGATATTCCTATACTATAATCAGCCAAGCTCTTTTTGTTATAGAAGTTCTCTATGAAAGACCTGGATGATGCCTCGTATATTCTAGGGATTAAGATCTATCGTGAAAGATCTAAAAGAATGATTTTCACAGTCAAGGTATATAGACACTATACTAAAGAGGTTTAGTATGGAAAATTTTAAACACGGTAATTTACCCGCTTGTCACGGAATCACCCTCTCCAAAGAGATTCTCCCAAGACTGATGAGGAGAGGGTCACATGAGGATTGTACCCTATACTTCGACGGTAGGGTTTATAATGTATGCGATGTTATATACCAGACCAGATGTAGTTTACGCACTTAGCGTCGTAAGAAGGTATCGGTCCAACCCAGGTGAGAAGTATTAGATAGTAGTGAAGAACATTCTTAACTACCTGAGAAGGACTAAGGAGATGTTCTTAGTGCATGGTAATAGGGACCTCCAGATCGAGGCTTTTACCGATTCTAGTTTCCAAAGTGACAAAGATGACTCTATATCCTTCCCGAGTTATGTGTTTACCCTTAACGGAGGGACGATCTATTGGAAGAGTTCCAAACAGGACACCATAGCAAACTCGACGATGGAGGCTGAGTACATCGCTGCTAACGATGCCACAAAAGAGGCAGTCTGGACGAGGAAATTCATTTCTGAACATTAGGTGGTTCTATCCATTGCTAATCCAATACCTTTGTATTGCGATAACAATGGAGCATGGCTTTGGCAAAAGAACCATGGTCCCATAAAAAATCCAAACATATCTTGAGGCGATATCACCTGATCAGGGAGATCGTAGATCGCTGGGAGATTAAGGTGCGAAGAGTAGATACAAATGACAACATGATAGATCCATTCACTAAGGCCATCACTCAAGTACAGTTCGAGAGACTATTCGAGATGTTGGGTATGTGATCCGCTAACAACTGGCCCTAGTGCAGACGTTGGGTACTTGATACGCCAATAACAGGGCTTAGTGCAAGTGGGAGATTGTTCGATATGTATGCCCTAGAGGCCTTTATTGTATAGGATCTAGGGGTATGTATGTACAGGAAAATCTTACTTGATATGATAGCATGCTATTTGGTTTGACTTTATCTTAACATGTGTATGTGTTTTACTTATTATTTCATATTGCTAATACATGTTGATAAAGTTCATAGGATCCTTTCTTGACTACCAGCGTTGTGATAGCAATCATACTTGTGGAAGCTGGATAGTCGATAAGCGCATCCTTAAATGTCCCTATTCATGGGAGTATTGAGACAGGGCATCGATATTCCAGAGAAGACCAGTGTATACATTTCTAGACCCTAACGAAGGACGGTGGATGGTCCTACAGCCATTGGTGTGTTTCACCTAAGATTGTAACATGTGCTTATTGGGAGTGAGTACACTGTACGGACTCGTCGAGAACTGGCTAAATGGTATTATACCTATCGTTAGATAGCAGTTCTCTGGTGACATAAGTAAAGATAATCTGTCGACCTGAGATCGTCATTTGTCTCTTGTGAATTCCCACCGTGCTTTGATTACTATCCTACCATAGCTCTATTGAGTCATGCAAACAGGTTTTAGTTGGGTACAGTCCCGAGCCACATGGAAGCAGTAAGCGATTGTTGGGGATTCGTCTATCCTGGTATAGGGAGTCTATGTTATGCTGTGTTTGGTTGGCTGACACCATAAGTCCCTGGCCAGGGCGGTTGAGAATTATTGATAGTTCAGTAAATTCTCAGATGGTCTTGAACCATATCGGCAAGACTTGTCAGGTTATTAGAGGACCGACGTTTTCCACCCCTAGACCCGGCATGTGATACTCTCAGATGAATAGATCGGACTATACGGAGATTGTCACAGATATGCTCAGTGTCATGACCCGAATGCGGAACATGAATGGCACTTAAATCACACGACGTCTAAATGCGTAATGCAATTTAAGTAAGTCGAAATCCAGAATTTAAACTGTAAGTAAAGATAAAGAGGTGAAGTTTTTAGAAAAATGTTAATTTAGAGCGTAAAAGAGTTATTGGAAAATGTTTTTGAGAACAAATTATCATTAAAATTTTCGGCAGTACCTCCTTTGTAAATTTTGATAAAAACCGATACAAATGTAATATATATACGAGCATCCCTACTTTGGAGAAATCTCAATGCCCACTTGGCGGAACACAATTATGCAGTTAAATATATGACGCTTCGGGCGAAGAATGAAGCAAATAAAGAAAAGAAAGCAATAACAAAGGCATAACTACAACAATCGACTCACATAAGCATGACACCCATAGTCAATATAATACAAATCTCTCAGTCCTGTCTCTAAGTCAAATATACATATGGTAGATAGAGTATACTAGATACAATGTACAAGTATAAAAGAAAGCGGATATAAGAACACTCGTAACCCACTTAAGCAAAAGATCATGTCCAAAAGTAAAAGTATTCCCCAAGTTGCGACTCCTCCGAACGGTCGGCCTTACAAGAAACCGTGGCACAACGGGGGTGAGTTGCTAGCTCGTGAGTAATAAATAACATCATAACTGGAAATCGCATGCAAAATTGAACGACAACAATCCTATATATGAAGTTATAATGATTTGCGGTAGTATGGATGTAGCATATGTGAAGTAAGTGGCGTTTAGTAACATGGATGTGGCATGCATAAAGTGAGCATATCATAACAATTTAGTAAGGTAAAAATAGGAATACTGATTGTTACGTTTTTGCGTATTTTTAATTACCGCAATCAAGACGGTCTCGCCTGGTAGCTAGCCGGTTGAGTACGGGTCGATCCACAGGGAGATGGAATCTTTTTCTTTATGTTTTAACGAGTTAATCCGATTAAGTCGGGTTTTGTTTTAAGATCTACGAATGAGATAAAAGGTGATAAAATACTTGCTAGGGTTAGGATTAGGTTAGTTCGAGTTTAGGAATTTCTCACTTCTTTCAATGCCTTAGTTATAAATATCGGTGTTAAGGTAATCGGCAACAACGGGGATTAGCACGGCTAGGAAGAAACTTACAAGTCTAAGCTAGGCTTTCCATGCTTAGTTTCTTCCTTTTAGTCCTTATCCGTCCGTTCTTGGCTCTTAGCCCTAACCTCCAGTTAATTCAACCACAACCGGTCTAACTAGGGAATCACCGTTATCATGTAGGATAGGGTGCCATAGTGAGCGGATTATGGTTCAATTAAAAGGAGTCCGAATTTAATGTGTTGGGCAAAGAAAGGAGTGAGAGAGATTTCCTTCTCTCAAACCTTCCTTCTCCTGCCCTAACAGGTGAGGAATTACTCACTCATTAAAAAGATAAAAATAAAACAAAAGGGATGGTAAAAAGAATTTAGGTTTAAGAAGAATTTTACAACTAGCTATTTAAGACCTCACCTAGGCAAGGATCTTACTCAAGCATCATCGTTGTTAAAAAGAAATATAAAAAAATAAAAGACAAGAAAAACACTAATTTAATTTTACGTCTAAGTTGACAAATGAAAATTGCAGATAAAAATGCGATAAGAAAATGCGAGACAAATAAAAATAAATACTTACTTTTATTGATAACCTCTCAAAAAATCTCTACAATTATGCATTAAGAAAGATAAAAAACAGAATTAAAATTCTAAATTCTAATACTAAAAAGAGGCATACTAATTTGGCTTTGAACCCTCCTATTTATGGATAGGAAAACCCTAGGTTTACATTCTGATCCATACACGAAATTACAGAACTACCCGAAGAGAGCCGAGTCAATGCACCGACACTGCCACCGACACGTACATTGCACGGCCATGGAACCGCGGCAGAAGTGCCTGTTTGGCCGTGGTTCCACGGCCATATAGTGGAATCTTGGGTCCATCTTTTCAGGTCTTCTACCAGTTGCTTTTATATTCTGTTTGGTACACTTGATTTCTCAAAATCTCTTCTATTCTCTTCCAGATATTCAGCAGTGGACTTTTGCCTTGAACTCCTCTTGAACTGGTATGCGGCATCATGCGGATCAGTATTCATCTGTTATTGGTCGTAGTCCCACATTTGTTGCGACTTTTCACGAATCTCACTGTAAAGAGCTAAAAACCTGTAACTTGCAACTATTTAGCAGACATGGATCAAAAGCACCTATTTATATGTAATGTGATTAAGAATGGGCGATATAACAATGCAAAAATCTGATATGAACAAATACCCCCAAACTTATCTTTTGCTTGTCCCGAGCAAAGCCAATTTTATTCTCAAAAAATCCTAACCTCACTTTCGCATGGAATGCGATTGCACTGAGCTCGTGCAACAAGCCGTTAAACCTCTAGGTGTCCCTAATAGGAGGAATGTTATCTCCTGAGGGTTTTCAGCGGATACTACCCACAAAATCCGATCAATTTGGCCGTTGACTCTAATTCTTCAATTCAGTATTCTAGCAAGAAAATCTATCATCTTTAATTTAGAAATTATCAACCCGTATTTTTTACACTTTCTATTCATTTAACTTAAGATCATATACGTTTTGCCAGTTTATAAGCTTTCAGCATCTCTTGAGTTTTCCTTCTAAGGCGCAATCTTAACTTAGGAATTTTTATCATCTCTACTGAAGATATAATTCCTATTTTTCATTCTTAGCTTTCCTCCAAACTCCAATTATAAACCCTACTTGTGTGTAAATATCACCCCTACACTTGGAAATTCAATTCAAACTATCATACTCCTGTCCATCAGCTAAAGCACTTTTTAGTAGGTGAATTTTTTAGATGAAATTGCTCACACATCCTTCATGCAACCGTTAATACTTCTTGAGGTACTAAACGACCGATTACAAAATGTGCTTGCGCATTTAGGCGTGATTTCTCGTCTTGCAACACCTAAGGCATAGCAGTGACTCCTAGACCAGTTGGTCTAAGGCACTAGGTGATAAAACACCCTTACTAAATATTTTCTTTTATGCCGCCTTAAGCAATTACAAAACCAGTGTTCATATTTTTCTTTTTCATCACCACATATAATTTGTTTTATTTTCCTTTATACTAAGGCTTTTAGACAAGAGTATTTCAAGATATCCTCTACTACTCCAAGTTTTAAGATGTGTGTAAGTGCATAGAGTAGGGTATCTATTTTCAGAATTTGGATTTAAGGTTCAGAATTATTTTTCAGACTTACATTTCAAATAAATCTTTCAACACTCTTCCTTTATTTTGACTTAGCCCAAGAACTGAACTCAAAATTTGCCTAGTTCTAAATAAACTACAAGGACGTATATTTTCTACCGTTAAATTTTAAGAAAGATTATTTTTAGGGTTTTTAATTTACTAAGTTTAGGATATAGTTTTTCCTAACTAGTCATCGGACATGTTGAACTTTAAGTCAAATATGGCCAAAATTGAAATTTTTAATTTTTATAATTTTTAAAATTTCTCAATTTTTTTATAAATTTTTTTATATATATTTTTTATTTTTTTAATTTTTATATATATTTTTTATAAAGATGCAATGCGGAATTAAATATGCAAAGAAAAAAACAAATATGTATAAAAATAAAAATATGCAGATGTAATGCAAAGATAACTATTTACAATACCCTCACCCCCAAACTTATTAATAGCAGTGTCCTCACTGCTCCCTGCGGCGTCTACTAGACGCAGCCTCACCCCTATCAGCCCTCCGTCCTCTCGATCGTGAGCGGGATCGTACCTCTCTGGCCAGAAGGGTGGTCATTCCCTGTTCCAGACCCGTTACTCATTGATCCAAGTTGGTTATCATCCCTATTAATCGTTCTACCCCTTATGGGTTCTTCTAAGTAAACACGCTTGCGCAGTGGGGGTAAGCTCTTCGTCGCTCGCTATGGAGCTCGAGCTAGGGGTCCTGGCCATCACGTTCTCGGCCGGCTCAGTGCGCGACCATAAATCATGTAAACGTGTGTAGGATGTGGAGACATCCTCAAGAAGGGGTCGAATTAGAATTCCATTATGCATATAAAATTCAAATTCCTCAACAGGAAGGAAATTGCGATACAGTTGTGTCACCAACATAGGGCAAGGATAATTGGCCGCCCGTTTTCCAGCGCCAATCGAGTGAAGCAACACAGTTCACATATCGTAGCTAGTGTTTCGAGTCGTTAGTGTGTGCACTATGTGTAGGGATGGTGTAAAAAATGTTGTATTGTGCGAACTTCCAAAAATATTATTTTTTGCCCAACGCCACACAGTTAAAACAATTGCAAAAAGTGTTCGAGCTTGAATGCCTTTTCGTGGCTCCCTAGAACAGTCGTTTCCCATTAAGGGTAGGTAGTCCTCGAATCGGAGGGGTTGATTGTGAATGGGAAGTCGTGGAATTAAGGTGACTTCGTGAATGAAGTACCTATCAATTATAATTTCCCTATCCCCCAACATTAACCTAATGTACCCGTGTTGTGCAAGACAACTCTCCTCCATATATTCATAAAAACCGGTGACAAGATCCAGAAGCGCGAAGGAATTCAGATGGTTAAATAAGAGAAAGTTCCATCCGCGCCTTCGGATCTCATCACCGAAGTAACTACCATAAACAGTGTGTGCGAACATTTGGGAAAAGTCCCTTTCAAATTGCAGTGTAGGTGACATTGAAATAAAATTTCAGAAAGATAAATATTTAACAGAGCAGAGCAGAGAAGATCGAACCTCCTCTGAAAATTTCAGAGGGAGAAGCAGTAGAAGAGCTGTGGAAGTGCGGCAGAAGTAGGGCTTTGGCGGAGGTTGGGCGGCGGCGCAAAGCGATCTCGCCGCGATTTCAGAAGCGGCGGCTATGGTTTCTCTGAGGGATAATTTTAGAGTTTTGTAAATGCAGAAGAGGGGTCGGGTTGTTTATATAGGGGTATTGGTGATTTATACAAAAGTCCCTCTAAAAATAGGAATTACAAGAAAATATTTGTTTTATTTTATTTTATTTATGGTTTTGAATATTTACAAAAATACCCCTGAAAATTTCAATTTTTATTTTATTTTATTCTATAATTAGTTACAAGTGTGAAAATTGTACATACATACCCCCAAACTTATTTAAAACCGTGTTTCCACTGTTTATGGATGGATAACCAAAGTTTCGTGGTAAGCGGAGGAAGACCAGTCGATGTAAACCGGCTCTTACAACATCAGGAGCTCCTCCGAAGGGTCAGCGGTGAGGAACGGTTTTAACCTATGTCCGTTCACTTTAAATAATGAACCGTCCTCTGGATTTTCTACATCCACCGCACCGTGTGGATATACAGTCCGTACAAAAAATGGCCCTTTCCAGCGAGATCTGAACTTGCCGAGATGGAAATATAACCGGGTGTCATAAAACAATATCTGTTGACCAGGTGTGAATGTTTTGCGTATAAGGTGTTTATAGTGAAACACCTTCGTTCGGTTTTTGACGACAACCGCGTTTTCTTAAGCTTCATCCCAAAGCTCGTTCAATTTATTTAACTGCAGCTTCCGATGGCTGCCCGCATTATTAAGAGATAAATTCAGCTCCTTTATCGCCCAAAATGCATGATGCTCAATTTCTACTGGATGGTGGCAAGCCTTTCCGTAAACAAGCCGATAAGGAGACATGCCAAGATCAGTCTTATAAGCAGTTCGAAATGCCCAAAGGGTATCAGTATGTTTTAAAGACCAATCCTTACGGTTCTTTGAAACCGTTTTCTCCTAAATCTGTTTGATTTGACGATTTGAAATCTCGGCTTGCCCATATGTTTGGGGGTGGTAGGGCGTTGATAGCTTATGATTAATGGAATATTTCCGCATCAAGGACTCGAAAGTCCTATTATAGAAATGTGATCCATTGTCACTAATGATCGCCAAAACCGGGAAAAGATGTTTTCCTTAAGGAATCTAATGACAACCTTGTTGTCATTAGTCCGGCTGAGCACGACCTCGACCCATTTAGAGACATAATCTATAGCTAAAAGAATATATAGGTTCCCAAAAGAATGTTGGATATAGTGCCCTCAAAGTCAATTATTGGATCGCAGGCACGTGATTGCAATGATTGAGGGAGGACCCATGCCGGTAGGACAGTCTTACTCAAGATGATAGTATGCTATCTGGTTTATCTTTATCATCATGTACATGATTTAGGTGATATTACAGATTACTATTACATGTTGATAGAGCCCTTAGGATTCTTGCTTGACGGCCAGCAGTATGATGGCGATCATATACGTGGGAGCTGGGGTCTATAAGCACATCCTTAAAAGGTCCCTAGTCGAGGGAGTTTCGAGACAGGGCATCTGATTGTTATGGTTTTTGCGTGTTCAAGTTTAGTTAATTACCGCAATCAAGACGGTTTAGCTTGTAGCTAGCAGTTTGAGTACGGGTCGTCCGCAGGGAGATGGGAATCTTTTTCTTTGTGCTTTAATGAGTTAAGTCCAAATGTCCAGATTTGTTTGTGATTAACTATGTGCTAAATGATATGTAAAGAGAGCTTGTTAGGGTTAGGATTAGGTTAGTTTGAGTTAGGAGTCGCTCACTTCTTTCGTTGCCACTCTTAATATCGGTGTTACGGTAATCGGCAACAACGGGGATTAGCACGACTAGGAAGGAACTTGCGAGTATAAGCTAGGCTTTCCAACGCATAAGTTCTTCCTTTTGGTGCTTGTCCGTCCGTTCTTGGCTCTTATCCTTAACCTCCGGTTAATTTAACCACAACCGGTCTCACTACGGAATCACCGCTATCATGTAGGATAGGGTGCCGTAGGGAGCGGATTGTGGTTCAATTAACGGGAGTCCGATTTAAGATGTTGGGCAAGGAAAGAGTGTGAGAGATTTCCTTCTCTCAAACTTCCCTTATCCTACCTTAACAAGTTATGGAAACTACTCACCCATTACAAGGAAAAGAAAATAAAACAAAGAAGGAAGATAGAAAGAAAGAGGTTAGAAGATTACAACTACCTATTTGCGACCTCACCTCGGCAAGGATCAAGCGTAAGCATCATGGTTATTTAAGGATAAAGGAAAAGAGAACAAGAAAGAAACAAACACAAATAACAACAACTAAATTAGCAAATGAAAATTACAAGCAGATATAATTAATAATTAAAAGAACAAGACAAGCATGATAATAAAAGAACTTCTTTATTCATTCTTCACTCACAAAAGCTCACTACAAGTTTTTTTAATGGAGAAGAGATGAGAGGAGGAAGAAGAACAACACATGTATTCTAAAATCTAAATACAAGAATAAGCCCCCTTGGCTTTGGCAAGTTCTGGACTATTTATAGGCAGAGAACTGGAAACCTAGGGCAATAATCTGCCTCCTTACAAAATTACCCAACTGCCCCTGAAATACGACAGCCTGAAGAGGCCGTATGGCCGCGGTTCCGCGGCCTAGACCGCCTATTGGCCGCGGAACCGCGGACATATAGATGACTTGGCTTCTCCGGTTTTGTGGGGTGTCCTGGTATGCTTTTCTCTGTAGTTTGGCATATGTTTTTTCTGATAATCTTTCCACATTTCTTCCAGAATTTTAGTAGATCAAAAGGTGATTGGATGTGGATCTTTTGTCATGATTTTCTTGAGCTCCGCGTAGATTTCTTGGTCTTTGTGTTGCCATTGTGCTTTGTGCATGAAGATGACAATCGATTTGCCCTTTTGTCTTCTTAACTGGTGTGTGGCAACATACGGATAGAGAGCGGAGACCCGTGTTTTATCTGTGGTTGGAAGTAATCCGGAATTTTGTCGTGCTTTTCATGAATTTCACCGTTTAGAGGCGAGAATATGTATCCTGCAATTGACTAGCAAACACGGCTCAAGAGTACCTACCGATAAGCAATATGATAAAAATTGGGCGGTATAAAAATGCAAAAATCTGATATGAACAAATACCCCCAAACTTATCATTTGCTCGTCCCGAGCAAAGCCAATTTATTCATAAAAAATTTCATAACCTCACTTTCGCAGGAAACGCGATTGCACTGAGCATGTGCAACAAGCCGTTAAACCTCTAGGTGTCTCTAGTAGGAGGAGTGTTGTCTCCTGAGGGTTTTCAGCGGATACTACCCACAAAATCCGGTCAAACTAGTTTTGCAAAATAACTATGATTCAAACCCTAAAGTTTTGTTTCAGAAAATAACAATTCTATTATCCTAAGTCTAGACTATCGAACCTTTATTTTTCACACCTCGCTTCTTATTTAACTAGAGATTTTATATGTCTTTACGTGCAGTGCAAATAGTGTCGTTAAGTTCCAGAAGGATCGATTAAAGTCATCATGTCACATAATAAAGCCCAGATAAAGATATTAAAAGGACCACATAAGTTTTATAAAGAGTTAAGCATTTTTCAAGATCCGTTTTCCAGTAAGGTTTCAACTTCAGAATTTCTATCTTCCTTAACAGGAAACTAGGTCTTATTTTTCACTCCACCTTTTTCTTATTTTCATTTCATACACACCTCTGTGAACGTGCGATAGTCTTTATCATAGAGTAAAACCTTCATATCTTTGCTATTTTTGTAATAAAAGCCTGTCTTTTATCAAGATTATTCTCACACAAAGAACCGTTAGGAATTTTAACTCGGAGAGAACACTTGCTTGACTTTGTTTTAATCTGGACTTTCTAGGCTTCTTAACGAGCTTTGGGCCAATGCACCCAAACCAGTTGGCTTTAGGGCATTAGGTGTAGAAACACCCCAGCGGACTTAATTACTCAAGTTACCTAGGTCCAAAAACAAAAGACAACTTGGCGTGAAAATCATGATGATTCAATACGAACAGAGATATAACCGGCAGTTCAATTTATTTTTTTTGGATAAAAGACGTGTTTAGTGGGTTCGGTGTGTAATCATTCCAATCAAGTTCCAGATGGGTTATTTTTCAGACTTAGTTCCAATTAAGGCATCAATAACATTCCTTCATATTTACTTTACTTCATAAACTATTCTTGATATTACTTATTTCAGAACAAACCTATTTGATCCTCAGAAAATCATTTATCCATTTAAAAGTTTTTAGACATAAAAGACTTGTCATCTAATTTCCAAAACTCACGACACGTGTAGTGTGATATAAAGACGTATATCAGCTATAGTTAACATCAAAGGAGAGTTATCATTCAGGTTTTCAAAATCTAAAAATAAGATTTAGTTATTCTTATCATATCAAACAAAACCGTCGAAATATTGAATCGGAGTTCTCCCACTAGCTAACTTGACAAAAAGTTTTTATGTTTTTTAGAAAATTTTCTGATTTTTATGGATTTTTTTTTTATTAATATGCAGATGCAAAATATACATATGAATGCGAAGGTTAGAAATGAGTACCGAGCGTACCCCAAAACTTAAACTGGACAGTGTCCTCACTGTCGTTGCATGAAGAGATCATTGAAGGGTCAAAATGTCGGTTAGATATACACAATTTTTTTTTGTTTTTTTTAAAAGAAAAAAAAAAGTAAAAATGGAAAAGAATATCCACAAATAAATACAAAATGGTATATACATACCCCCAAACTTATTTGGAACAGTGTCCACTGTTCTTGACTGGATAACCGAAGTTTGGTGGTAGGCAGAGGAAGATTATGCAGGGTAAACCGGCTCCTGTAAGACCAGGAGCTCCTCTGTTGGTTCGACGCTAAGGTACGGTTTTAGTTGGTGTCCGTTCACTTTAATAAATGAACCGTCCTTTGGATTCTCCAAATCCACAGCGCCATGCGGATACACATTCCGCACAAAATACGGCCCTTTCCAGCGAGATCTGAGCTTTCCTGGATGGAAGTGTAGTCGGGTGTCGTAAAGAAGTACCTGTTGACCAGGTACGAAAGTTTTGCGCAAAAGGTGTTTATCATGAAACACTTTCGTTCGATTCTTAACGACAACCGCGTTATCGTAAGCCTCATCCCTAAGCTCGCTCAATTCGTTCAACTGCAGCTTCCGATGGCTGCCCGCATCTTCGAGAGACAGATTCAGCTCTTTTATCGCCCAAAATGCGCGATGCTCTATTTCGACACGGAGGTGGCAAGCCTTTCCGTACACAAGCCGATAGGGAGACATGCCAAGATCGGTCTTATAAGCGGTTCGAAATGCCCAAAGGGCATCAGTGAGTTTCAGCGACCAATCCTTTCAGTTCTTGGAAACCGTCTTCTCCAGTATCTGCTTGATTTGCCGATTTGAAACTTTGGCCTGCCCACAGGTTTGGGGATGGTAGGGCGTAGATAGCTTATGATTAATGGAATACTTCCGCATCAAGGCCTCGAAAGTCTTATTGCAGAAATGAGTTCCATTGTCGCTAATGATCGCTCGGAGGTGCCCAAACCAGGAGAAAATGTTTTCTTTAAGAAACCTAATGACAACCTTGTTGTCGTTAGTCCGGCTGGGCACAGCCTCGACCCACTTAGAGACGTAATCAACAACGAGAAGGATGTACAAGTTCCCGAAAGAGCTGGGAAACGGCCCCATGAAATCTATCCCCCAAACGTCGAAAATCTCCACAACCAAGATTGGTTGGAGCGGCATCTCGTTCCTCCGGGATATCCGACCCAAGTGTTGGCACCGGGAGCAAGTCTTGCAATAGTCATGAGCGTCTTTGAAGAGTTGTGGCCAGTAGAAACCACATTGCAAGATCTTCTCAGCTGTCTTTCTGGGGCCAAAATGCCCGCCACATGCTTGATCGTGGCCAAATGACAGCACACTCTTGAATTCATCGTCAGGGACACACCGACGAATAATCTGGTCGGGACAGTACTTGAACAGATAGGGTTCATCCCAGTAAAAGTGTTTTACTTAGGATAAGAAGCGAAATCTGTCCTGACTTGACCATTCAGTCGGTAGTAATCCTGTGGCCAAATAGTTCACAATATCTGCGAACCAGGGTTCGCAAGATACTGTCAAGAGCTGTTCATCGGGGAAAACGTCGTTGATCGGAATGTGAAGCGACGGCGAAGAAGGAAGTCGTGAGAGATGGTCGGCAACTACGTTTTCACATCCTCTTTTTTCCTTAATGACAAGGTCAAACTCTTGAAGCAAGAGGATCCAACGTATCAGCCGAGATTTTGCATCTTTCTTCGCAAAAAGATGGCGCAGAGCAGAATGGTCTGTATAGACAATGACTGGAGAGCCGATGAGGTAGGGCCTGAACTTTTCTAAAGCAAACACAACAGCTAAGAATTCCTTCTCAGTTGTTGTATAATTAAGTTGGGCGTCGTTCAGGTTTCGGCTAGCATAATAGATTACGTGCGGCATCTTGTTGATGTGTTGTCCAAGGACATCACCAATGGCAAAGTTGGATGCACTCACATAATCTCAAATGGGTGCATCCAGTCAGGTGAAGAAAGAACGGGAGCAGAAGTGAGTGAGCTTTTTAATGACTCGAACGCAGTCACACAGCTCGAGTTGAAGTCGAATGGCGTATCCTTGGCCAGCAAAAGAGTCAAGGGCCTAGCAATCTTGCTAAAGTCCTTGATGAACCGTCTATATAAACCGGCATGGCCAAGGAAGGCTTGGATGTCTCGGACGCATCTGGGAGGAGGGAGATTGGAAATGACCTCAATTTCACTTTGTCAACCTCTATGCCATTTCGCGAGATGATATGTCCTAAGACAATACCTTCGCGCACCATGAAGTGGCACTTCTCCCAATTCAAAGTGAGGTTCTTGTCCTTACATCGGGTAAGGACAGCGTCGAGATGCAGTAAACACTCGTTAAAGGAATCGCCGAAGATGGAGAAATCGTCCATGAAGATCTCCAGAATTTTTTCCACCATGTCTGAGAAGATTCCCATCATACACCGCTGGAAGGTAGCGGGTGCATTGCATAACCCAAAGGGCATGCGACGATATGCAAACGTGCCGAAAGGACAAGTGAATATGGTCTTGTCCTGGTCTTTTTCGGCGATGGGAATTTGATTATAGCCGGAGTAGCCATCAAGAAAGCAGTAGTACTCGTGTCCGGCCAATCGTTCAAGCATTTGGTCAATGAAAGGTAGCGGAAAGTGGTCTTTCCGCGTTGCGGCGTTGAGTTTTCGGTAATCGATGCATACTCGCCACCCAGTTTGGGTGCGAGTAGGGATTAACTCATTTACCTCGTTAGTGATGACCGTTATGCCTGATTTCTTGGGGACAACGTGAATGGGGCTAACCCACTGGCTATCAGAGATAGGGTAAATGATACCACTATCCAGACATTTTACGATCTCCTTCTTTACAGCCTCCTTCATGACTGGATTGAGACGTCTTTGTGGATCCCTGGCCGGTTTGGCATCATCCATCAAATGAATGTGATGTTCAACGATCAGGGGACTAATCCCGTTGATGTCCGCCATTGACCAGCCAAAAACTTGCCTATTGCTGTGCAAGACCGCGAGAAGGGCTCTCTCTTGCTCAGGTGCTAGAGAAGCCGAGATGATAACAGGGAGGGTCTCGTTCTCACCCAAGTAAGCGTACTTAAGGTGAGACGATAAATGCTTGAGTTCGAGCGTTGGAGGTGAAACGATTGAAGGCAAGATTGGTGAAAAGGTCTCGAACTCAAAAGATTCCAGCAAAGGTTCAAAACGAGTGTAAGCGACCGAGTTGGATGGTTCAGGTAACTCATCCGGAAATTCGAAGGATTCAAACTCGGGTGGTGAGTGGCTAAGATCGTTCGAGAAAGTGAAACACTCGTAGTCATTGTCGGGCGCAGAAACAGCAGCAGGTTCGAAGAGGAACGCACTAGTGGCGTTAAGGTTATCGTGATCAAACAGAAACTCCTCGAATTCATACTCTTCTTGGGTGATCTCCTGGATTGAGCAAACGTCTAATATATAAGCGTTAGGTTCGGAGGGCTGATTCCCCAACCTAAAAATGTTGAGTTCAATTGTCATGTTTCCAAAAGATAGGTTCATCGAACCATTTCGACAATTGATCACAGCATTTGAGGTTGCAAGGAATGGGCGACCGAGTATCACCGGAATTTGATTCCGGGGGTTAGCTACAGGCTGTGTGTCTAAAACAATGAAGTCAACGGGGAATATGAAGTCCCCAACCTTGATTAACACATCCTCTAGCTCACCCCTAGGATGGGTGATCGATCGGTTGGCCATTTGGAGAGTACAGTGTGTGGGTTTCAGCTCTCCTACACCTAATTGCTCATATACTGAGTACGGAAGCAGGTTAACACTGGCACCAAGATCTAATAGTGAGCGGTTGATGTTCTTATCCCCAATGGTAATAGAAATCGTAAGACAGCCAGGGTCCTTCCGTTTTTGCGGTAAAGATTGGGTAAGAGCATCACTCATAGCACTAGCTAAGAAAACTTTCTTGGGTACCTGAGACTTTCTCTTTTTTGTGCACAAGTCCTTTAAGATTTTCACGTAGGACGGGACTTGTTGGGCAGCATCTAAAAGGGGAATGTTTATGTTAACCTACTTAAACAACTCCAGAATCTTCTCCATTTGTGGATTTTGTTTATTGGACCTCAACCGGTTTGGAAATGGAACGTTTTAAAAATTAGTTGAGTCCAATGCTTGTGGAGGAGATTGTGGAGCTGGAGCGGATCCCAGAACTGGTGTTTTCGTGGAGTGAGAAGTGGGTCCGTTCAGAGCAGAAGAAGAAGAAGGAGAGCCTTTTGAAGAATGGAGAATAGGCTCAGAAGACAAAGAAGCAGAAGAAGAAGAAGAAGAAGAAGAAGAAGAAGAAGCGGCCGGGGTGTCATCGTCGATCCGTGTGCCTGTTGTTTTGCAGCATCCTTCCCGATCTTAATGTAGTCACGGCATTCACATTATGGTTCTGTTGTTCAAGAGCAACATGTACATTATGTGGGTGACTGGGATTTGGGAGTGGTTGGGACGGAAGCTTCCCCTTCTCTCGCTCGCTTAAGGCCGCATTCAGCTGTGCAATCTGGGCCTCGATGGTCCTGATGCTTTGCCCGTGAGCGGCAGTGTGTTGCACTAAGGACTGAATGGAAGACTGGATATTGGCGGTGGACTGAGTTGATTGTTTAACGAACGCCTCCAGACTTCGTTCGAGCGAGAAAACCTTATCGTTGTTTGACGGAACAAAGTTGTTTTGGGGAAAAGAATTGTTGGGTGCAAAGTTGTTTGTCTGATTTTGAAAAGGTTGGGGTTGGAAGGGCTGCTGAAATTGATGTTGAGTTTGTTGTTGCGCTTGTTGTTGCGGAGGAGGGGGCCTCTGGAAATTGTTGCCTTGGAATTGATGCTGATTCTGATTCCAGGCGAAATTAGGGTGGTTCCTCCAACCGGGATTGTAGGTGGAAGAGTATGGATCGTTTCTTGGTCTTTACTGAAATGCAGCATTAACCCGATCCTGTCCTTGAGATGGAGAATTGTAAGGACACTCTTCGGTTAAATGAGAAGGATCGGAACAACAAGCACAAATGGTACGAAGGGGAAGAACAGAGGCAGGAGCAGGAGATGAAAATTTGCTCTCTATCGCTTCAAGTTTTCTCGTTATTGCAGCCATTTCAGCTTTCATCGCAATAGAGACATCAAGTTGGTGAATTCCTACCCTAGACTGACCGGTAGAAGTGGAGGTAGAAGAAGAAGAAGTCGGTCTGGTGCTCTCCTATTGAAGCGTTTGTTCCGCAAGGTCGTCGAAGAATTGCCATGCTTCCTCGTCAGATTTCGATAGGAAGTGGCCTTGACAAATGGTTTCCAACAACTGCTTGGTTGCTGGGTTCAGGCCCTCGTATAAGGTTTGGCAAAATTGCCATTTCTCGATACCATGGTGAGGGCACTGAATAAGAAGGTCTTTATACCGGTCAAAGCACTTCCAGAAGGGTTCAGTAGGAAGCTGGGAGAATTGGTTGATTTCGTTACGGATCCTCGCGGTTTTATGATTCGGATAGAATTTCTTGAGAAACGCTTTAACAAACTCGTCCCAACTGGTTATGGAGTGGGAAGCGGTGCTATATAGCCATTTTTCAGCAAGATCGTACAAAGTGAACGGAATGACCCGTAGCCGTATAGCATCGTCCGACAGCTGGGTGGTTTTCATCATGGCACAAACGTTTTGAAATTTGTTGATGAAGATATAGGTATCTTCAGATTCAAGCCCATGAAATTTTGGAAGCATGTTAATGAAGTGGGCTTAATTTCAAAATTATCCCCATTGGCCGGTGGGAGGGAAAGACAGGTTGGAAGTGCAGAACGGGTGGGATAGAAACGATCCTGGAGCGTGATTCGCTGTGGCGCTACAACAGGCGGTGGTGGTGGGTTATTCGTATCCATAGGAGGTCAAATCAATCCCGGGGGAGTCAAAGGAATGTTTGGATTAAATCCTGACATCGCGGAAGAAGAGGTTGGTGAAGGTGAAGGTGAGGATGTATGAACAGAATTCCAGTCAACGTCGGAGTTGGCCAGCAAAGGTAAGGGTGCAAGAGGCGTGGATGGAGTTTCGACGTCTGAGTCGATCGCGTAGTCGGTAGCGACTAACGTAACGCGGACTAGGCAGGGGCTAGTGTCCTGAGTCCAAGCGGACATACACTAAACGAGTTTAGTATAGTCAAAGCGGAGAAGGTGAGGGTAAGAAAACGTCAATGGAGAAGTACGATGGGTGGTGGGTGAAAAATGGGATTTTGGTGACAAAGGGCAAGTTTTTATAAAAGTTTTTGATTTTTTCCTTTTTTTTAGAAAGAGCTTTACAGAAATATGTACGGACTTATGGCTTGAAGCAATCACAAACAAGATATGCACAATCACACCTAGATCTAGGGTCACCTAGGTCAGCTAGACAGCTCCTAACTGTTCCAAAGGGCTAGAAATAGGACCTCAAACCGCCTCTTCTCCGCCAATTGCGGCCAGGTAAGTGCCAGGTAAGTGGGAGGCTCCCCACTACGTAAGTAGTGGTCCTAATTAAGTAACCACTTTCCTTGGACACACTTGCCTAAACACCGCAAAGTCAGGATAGGATAAACGGCCGATGCCTGTAACTAGTCCTCTGTCCTATTGAGCGCGAAGTCCTTAGGGCTGAGTCTAGTATTTTTTAATTAACAATGGTCAATGCATATGCTTTTTGTGATTTCTGGGGTCCTAGAAAGGGTGATGAAATCCCCACCCAATCTGAATTGGTTTCAAGCTCCTTAAGTCCGTATTAATAAATACAAAGCAGTAACAAATCAACTGCAATCAATTTTTATTTTTTTTAGCGCGGCGCAAAGAATCCTGCACAAAAACAATTTATTGGAAGGGGGAAGAGAATTTGCGCAAAGAATGCTGCAGAAAACACAGTTCAGTGGAGTTCAGAAGAGTGGGGAGAGAGGAATAAAGACTTACAGAAAATTTGAGACTATGAAAACCCCAAATGGCCGCGGTTCCGCGGCCAAACAAGTGCTTAGGCCGCGGTTCCGCGGCAGTAAGGAGGGATTGGGCTTCCAATTTTTTTGTGTGTGCTTTATGGGGTGTCCTCTTCTTGTCTGGAGCTCCTGAATCTGGATTTGCTTACTGGAGCTGCTCCAGAATCTTTCAGTAGACCGTTTTTTTCGTCTTGAATCTGTCGCAGTATAGCCGCGAGATGTGGGTCTATCTTCCCACGTCTTTGGCACTGAACTCGAACTTAGTATTATCCTGCACACTTGCACAAAAACTAATCAAAAATAACAAGATGGTTTTTTAAAATGTATTTTTTTTGTTTTTCGGTTATGTTTATATTCACAAGTTAACCCGAAATTACACAAAGAAATAAACTACCGTCTCCCCGGCAACGGCGCCATTTGATTGTTATGGTTTTTGCGTGTTCAAGTTTAGTTAATTACCGCAATCAAGACGGTTTCGCTTGTAGCTAGCCGGTTGAGTACGGGTCGTCCGCAGGGAGATGGGAATCTTTTTCTATGTGTTTTAACGAGTTAAGTCCAAATGTCCAGATTTGTTTATGATTAACTATGTGCTAAATGATATGTAAAGAGAGTTTGTTAGGGTTAGTATTAGGTTAGTTTGAGTTAGGAGTCGCTCACTTCTTTCGTTGCCACTCTTAATATCGGTGTTACGGTAATCGGCAACAACGGGGATTAGCACGACTAGGAAGGAACTTGCGAGTATAAGCTAGGCTTTCCAACGCACAAGTTCTTCCTTTTGGTGCTTGTCCGTCCGTTCTTGGCTCTTATCCTTAACCTCCGGTTAATTTAACCACAACCGGTCTCACTACGGAATCACCGCTATCATGTAGGATAGGGTGCCGTAGGGAGCAGATTGTGGTTCAATTAACGGGAGTCCGATTTAAGATGTTGGGCAAGAAAAGAGCGAGAGAGATTTCCTTCTCTCAAACTTCCCTTATCCTACCCTAACAAGTTATGGAAACTACTCACCCATTACAAGGAAAAGAAAATAAAACAAAGGAGGAAGATAGAAAGAAAGAGGTTAGAAGATTACAACTAGCTATTTGCGACCTCACCTCGGCAAGGATCAAGCATAAGCATCATGGTTGTTTAAGGATAAAGGAAAAGAGAACAAGAAAGAAACAAACACAAATAACAACAACTAAATTAGTAAATGAAAATTACAAGAAAATATAATTAACAATTAAAAGAACAAGACAAGCATGATAATAAAAGAACTCCTTTATTCATTCTTCACTCACAAAAGCTCACTACAAGTTTTTTTTAATGGAGAAGAGATGAGAGGAGGAAGAAGAACAACACATGTATTCTAAAATCTAAATACAAGAATAAGCCCCCTAAGCTTTGGCAAGTTCTGGACTATTTATAGGCAGGGAACTGGAAACCTAGGGCAACAATCTGCCTCCTTAAAAAATTACCCAACTGCCCCTGAAATACGACAGCCTGAAGAGGCCGTACGGCCGCGGTTCCGCGGCCTAGACCCCCTATTGGCCGCGGAACCGCGACCATATAGATGACTTGGCTTCTCCGGTTTTGTGGGGTGTCCTGGTATGCTTTTCTCTGTAGTTTGGTATATGTTTTTTCTGATAATCTTTCCATTTTTCTTCCAGAATTTTAGTAGATCAAAAGGTGATTGGATGTGGATCTTTTGTCATGATTTTCTTGAGCTCCGCGTAGATTTCTTGGTCTTTGTGTTGCCATTGTGCTTTGTGCATGAAGATGACAATCGATTTGCCCTTTTGTCTTCTTAACTGGTGTGTGGCAACATACGGATAGAGAGCGGAGACCCGTGTTTTATCTGTGGTTGGCAGTAATCCGGAATTTTGTCGTGCTTTTCATGAATTTCACCGTTTAGAGCCGAGAATATGTATCCTGCAATTGACTAGCAAACACGGCTCAAGAGTACCTACCGATAAGCAATATGATAAAAATTGGGCGGTATAAAAATGCAAAAATCTGATATGAACAGCATCGATACTCCAGAGTAGACTAGTGTATACGGATCGAGACCCCGACGAGGGGCGGTGGCTGGTCTCACAAGCCATTGGTGTCAGTTGGTTTACCTAAGACGTATACAGGTGCTTATTGGGTTATGAGTACACTGGACATGACTCGCCGGGAACATGCTAGTTGGTTTCATACCTAGCGTCAGATAGCAGTTCCCTGGTGACATGTGTACAGGTTAGTTCATCGACCTGAGATCGTCATTTGTCTCGTGTGAGTTCCCACTGTGCTTTGATTACTACCCTACCACTGCTCAAAGGAGTCGTGCAAACAGGTTTTAGTTGGGTACAGTCCCAAGCCATATGGAGGCAGTGAGCGGATCGACAGAGGTTTCGTCTCTCCTGGTATTAAGGGTGAAATTGCGCTGTGTCTAGGAGAGCCATTACACGAAGTCCTTGGCCAAGGAAGGAGATTTACTGGTAGGTATTCCAGTAGTATCTCAGGGTGTTCTGGGATACACTCCGACACGACTTGTACCGCATTTGGGGTTCTGACTTTTACCAACCCCCTAGGCCCGACATGCGATACTTATAGACGAACGGACCGGAATGTACGGATATTGTCACTGACAGGCTCTGTAGGGTGTCAGGATGAGTTCGCTCATCGACCTCCCTCTTGGTTAATACCTGGTAGCCCGTTACGTACAGTTAGTACCACTGACGTGCTAGTGGTTAAATCCACAATCAAAGTATTGACGAGTCTTTTGAGTCCTCCACAGACAGTTTCTCAAGTTTCGGGTGAAACGTTGTAGAGGCCGTATGATATTATGGCAAGGTTCGATCATATACGTGCAGTAGTGCACGGATCATGATCAGACGGATCATACTAGTGGGCTTTGGTTTAAGCCAAATCCTAGTATTAGATTTGTTGGATTACTTTCGTCTCATCGCATTCGCATTCAGTCGGAATGCGGATGCAGGTATGTATATACAGGTGAGGGGTATTCTTATGATCCGTCACGAGTTTACTTTGGTAGATGCCATTCTCTTTTTATTGTGGTAAACATTTAGATTAATGTTTACAAATGGAAATAATGAGCTCAAAGTCATGATTAGGAGCATTAATTGTGACACATGCACAAGTGATGACTCATGGTCTCTTTATTTGTGCTTATGTCACATTTTGGATTGATTTATGTGTTGAAATGATAAGAGGAGAGAGAGAGGGCAGCCATATGGCTAGAGGTTTGCTCTTATGTTTATGCTTGCTCTCAATTTTATCATTCTAACACATAAGAAAAAGAAAGGCTCTTCTTCTTCTTCTTCCTCTTTCTTCTTGAGCTCACTATCTCTATTAATGGCATTCACTTAAACCTCCATCTATACACTCTCATGCGTTGAGAATCAATAGATGCTTGATACAAAGTGATCACACGCATTCTCTACTTCACCTTGGACACGTCGGCTAGCAAATTTCGTGTCCGAGTTGCTTCGGATGAAGCGGGAGCCCGTAAAAAGACTCATTGATATGGTGCCCTTCCGACGAGAAGACCGGAGATCGAAGATGCCGCGAGGAGCTTGGGATGGTGGCCAAAGACCGAAGGACACGGATCGATCGGTATAGCCACTCTCACTTCTTAGTAGTTAGCTAGTTTAAATTTAATGGTTCGATCCGGGTGAAAGACTACGATAGCTTTGGTTTCCTAAAAAGTTTTTGTTTCCGCATTTGGCCTCGGATTGACGGCCGGGGCACTACCGTAGACTTACATGGTATCAGAGCCACGCCATTAACCTTTACTAGCTTGTTCTATCGTGTTTAAAACATCGATCGGCCGAATTTTCCAAAACCACATTTCCATTTTCTGAGTTTCTGTGGAAATTCTTTTGTGGTCGAAAAATTATTTTGGGTATGTCAGAAAATCAGGCTGGCATAACTTAAGCTACAGAAAAAATTAGGAGACCTAAGTCCAAATTTCCGCCGCGGAACCGCCCTGAAATGTCGCATTTGGCGGCCCTTCCGCGACACTTTTTGGGCTACAGTGCCCCCAAATTTTTTCTGAGGGTTTAGTTCATGGAAATATGATTTTTGTGATATATATAGTTTTGGCCCAGATTATTTTGAGTGCTGGAATTGTACTTGGGGCCGCCCAGATTATTTTGAGTGCTGGAATTGTACTTGGGTCCCACTTCGGGAAGTTTTGTCTATCGGAATTTTAAATACGTTAGTTTACAGTACTTACATTATATCTGCGATCGTGAATGTCATTCGAGTGGTAAATCTTGTCTAATTGCTATAGCTTTTTTAGACGGATTTGCGAACGTGACATTCACGTTGATTTTCTGTGTTGTGCTGTGATGTTGCGGATTTGTCGTGGTGGATAGCCTGGTTTTAATGGTAGTACAATTTGGTATTATTTGTACATTTGATATTGCGGGACGAGCGTCCGACATGTGGACTGTCGTCACTGTCTGTTTGTATATTATTCTTTTGGGGCACGACCGGGTTGAGGTCGATGTACCCGTTGTATATATTTTATTTTCTGTACTAGGATTACCCCACGGTGGGGTGCACGGATAGCCGGGTCTAGAGGGCAACGGGCCTGCATCTCATGGCTTTGAAACGGAGGGGGCTTCACTCTAGAATTGGCGGGCTATTCGCCGCGGGTACAGGTTGACCCAAGGAGGGGTACTCAAGTTACCGGATTCCGTGAAGTGCTGGGTGGTCCATTCACTTTGCTGTAGGGGGTTGCCTCGCTTCAGGTTTTGGCGGGTTACTTGCCGCACTCGTAGGGGTCTAGGTTTCATTGCACAAGCTATCCTCACGACCAGGAGAACGTCGGGTTTCAGTAGAGGCTCTATGAAACCCGGGGATCCCAGATTATCTGTTTCGTTCTGTGATGCTTATTACTTTTCTGTGATGTTGCATTTATTACGCCTAGAGCGATTATTATATATTGCTATATATATACTAGTAGATGTTGTATATGTTTTACACCCACGCTAGTCCAGTCCCCGCTCTGTCGTTAGTTAAGTAACCTAACGAGTGATGACGGGACCCAGTGGCGAATGCGGATGGCATATACGTACATCATATTTTCGTTCTTTATTGGTGTGATCAATTGATGGGACTGCATTGATTCGGATCAATGCAAGCTAAACAAACCTGTTTGATATTGTTGGAACAATTTTTTAAAAAGCTGTTATTGTAAGGACGTTCTCTTTTGTTTTGCACAGTGGTTTGCGTCATTCTACGAGGCAAGGGCCGAGATCCCTTCACTGGGAGTGACCCCTTGGACAGAAGTTTGCGTCAGGATAATAACTTCACTATAGTCGATTACTTTTTGCTTTGCATCGCGGTATTCAGTTAGAATATCCTGCACCTCATTCTACAGGGAAAGAGCCGAGCTCCCTTCACCGGGAGTGACCTCTTTAGAAAAGGTTTTCGCCACTATATTTATGAAAAGCTATCCGGTTCCTTCAACGATATCAAGTTCATTACGTTAATGGTTTTTCGCCAAAAACCATTCGTAGCCCTCCGTCATTTCAGACGGGTAGCACTTAGTATTCATGCTATGTTTGTTGGCCTTAGTCAAGGCATAGTGTATGGTAGCTATTTGTTAGTTTTCTGTTGCATAAATAGATGCATTGGTTTGGGACGGTCGTACAGCCTTGTTGGCCCTAGTCAAGGGCTTGTACGGATGGGTTCAAATTAACCTGGACAATGACCGGTAGAACTTGACTTGTGACTTATGATTTGTTGGCCTTAGTCAAGGTCATAAGAGCATGGGGTAAAAATCACATCGGGAGTTTCTAAAGAAACTGAAACTTGCCAGGCATGCGCATACCTTCTGGAGTGTGATAACGCGAGTGGATTCCATCATGTTATCATGCGATGATAGTTGGATCCCGATTCCCACTGATGAGTTGGTTTACTCCTCGGGTGATCCCGACTAATTCTTCTTTCAGGTTTGGAGGAGAATTTGAGGATACAGTGGGAGATTTCCTGATTAGATAAAGTGATAACCATTCTGATCTAGGTTAGAGTGCACGCAGAGTGTTTCTTTTCTCACTCTCTTTGGCAGCGACCATGGCCCGACCCTAGACTATGATTCAGCGACCAAGATATACCGAACCTTCTTAAAACACTGGATTTTGGATTGTCTGAGTTGCATACCTCATTGCCACTCCTACTTTTACCCTTTTTCTCCGGAACATTTCGTATCACTACGAACGTCCACTTCCAATGGATATAACCATCGTATGGTTATATATGAACTCGAAGGAACTTATTCCAGATTCGAGGATGGTTTCCGGTTCTGGAGAAAATGAATAGGACTATTCAGCTGTCTTTTTCTTTTACCTTCTCTCAGGTTGCGAGTGCTCCTTGGATTAGGACGGTACACCTATTACGCTAATTGGATAGTCTTCATCCAAATCATAGGCAGGTGCCGAAAGGTAGGGAATGAAGAAAACCAATTGGCCTAAGTAAGGTGTACAGAAGGTAATAAGTAAAGACAAGTAGAGGGATTAGTAAGATGGCAAAGTAAATTGCGACTGCTGTTCACGACCAAACCAAGTATTTCATCGCCACTCCTACTTCACCTTTGTATTTCTCCAGAACACCCCATATCACTACGAAGATCCACAGTTATTTGGATAATCCATCGTATGGTTATATACAAACTCGAAGGAACTTGTTCCAGTTTGGGGACGGATTCTGGTTCAGGAGAAATAGGAATAAGGTTTATTCAGTTGTTTTTTATCTTTACCTTCTCTCGCGTTGTGAGCGCTCCTAGGATTAGGAGAGTACACCCATTATGCTTATTGGACACTCTTCTTCCAAACCATAGGCTGGTGCCGAACGGTAGGGAAGAAAGAAAACTATTTGGCCTAAAGGTGGTGTACATAAGGTAACGACTAAAGACATATAAAGGGATTTAGAGAGATGGCAAAGAAATATATGGTTACAGTTGTGAATCTGATAATGGAAGAGGCATTACTAAGAATACCTGGATACCCCTTCGAAACATTTACATGTTTCAGTTTCACTGTGTATTGTTAAAAGAAAACTGATTTCCCAATTAGCCCTTGCTCCAGGGTATGTATTTACCAGGTTTGATTCTCACATCTGTATGGTTTTACAGATGATGAGTGGGAGTAAGTTATTGGGAATTGGGTGATCATCCTCATTATATCGGGATTCGTTGTAATTGGTGATATTTGAGGAAATCGCCTGGGTTGTTTGCCGGACGACAAATATTTGGTTTTGAATATCCGTTGTTATGCACCAATTTCAAATTGATATATCTGTACGTTTATTTTTATAAAGTGAGATATAACTTTTTGAAATTATGTCCATGACATTTACCTATATCAGTGGATGGTTAGGTTAGGAGCATTAAAACAGCGGTGTAATTCTTCTTAACCATAAGTACACTTTTCAACCTACGACACACAGGGAATGAGTTATTAGACTCAGGGGACTTATACAGAGTATTGTATGTTGTCCAGTGTCCATTAGGACAGAGGGGTTGGTACTCGTACTATATTCTGTTTACTTATGACTTCTCTAGTTCTTAGACATGTGTTTCATACAAATACAAGATCCAAGTTTTGAGAAGTTATAGGCATATGAATAAAGTAGAGAACCAGGTATTGCAAGTATCAGGAATCTTCAAGGTGATCGAAGATGTAGATACTTGTGTATGGTATTCAGTTGATAGTAATGATTATGAGAACTTGCTTCTCTTTCAGGTTACTCATATCTGGATGTATTCCTAAGTTGAGTAATGCTGATCGGCCTCTCTCCATTTAGTTGACATGCACTGGAGACAGCTGCATGATTTGAATCTGGTTCCAATTAAATCAGTGCCTCTGTTTCTATATTGGATATAGAATAGTTCATATCTTAACAATATTAAGGTACGGGGAGTTGTCCGGCTTATGCTTAAAACCAGACTCTGGATAACTCAAGGCGCGTTTCTGTAATGGCTGTTTGTGGTTTAGCCCGGGCTATGACGAGGGTTGACTTTCTACCATATGGAAGATCAATAGTGATATTGTTCTAGACTCTCCACAGTTTTGATAAAAATGGATTTTTTTCAGAAAACAGTAGTGGGAGTATAGTAGAACTGGAAGTGATTCCAGAAACGCAAACGATTACTGAAAATTTAATAGGACCTAAAGATTCAATCTGGTTTGACATTCCATTAGCCACTCCGCAGATATGGTGGGTAACCTCAGGCACCCGAGAGGTACTCCAGTAGCCTCAAGGACGGTGACAGGGAGGTTCTTGTTTACCCAGACTTGACACTACTGTTGTTCCAGACGATGAGACCTGGCAGGAGGATGAGTATAGCGTCTTTCTAAACTAGCTTTGGAAGTGCACGTGTATATGACTCTGCCAGAGGGTTGTCGTAGTCAGTGGGAGCAGCGGAAGAATAGTGGGCAAGTAGCCTATGTCTATGGACTGAAGCAGATATAGCGGAGAAAGATCATCTATTTTTAATGTGACAGTCATTGGTTTGACTTCATCAGAATATGGGATGGATCTGTTAAGAAGGTAGTAGTGTATTATGTCCTGGTATTTGGATGACATACACAGAGTAGGAAGTGAAATTCCTATAGTACGATCGGTTATACTTTGGTTGTCACACAGTGGTTTCTCCACATAGGATATAGACATAATATCAGACATTCTGGTTACTAGATCTATGTTTTAGATCTAGATTTGGGTAATTTTCCAATCTGGGTACTTAGACAGCATTCTACAGGTGTTTTAGAATGGACGACTCCTGGCACGGTAGTGTACCTGCAGGTGATGGAGTCACCCTCTCTAAAGGTATTTTACAGACTAAAGGGGAGAGGGATGTGCATGATTGATTTATCACTTGCTTAGGCAATTGAGTCAATCATGAGATGTCAAGTACCACACCAGATGTTGTTTTTGCACTAGATGCAATAAGTTGATATTAATCCTATCCAGGAGAAACGTTCGGAAGCAGTTTTAGAATATAAGTGAATGTTCTAGGGATATGATAACAACAGCCTCTTTTAGGAGACGGTTATCATTCCAGGCTTCCAAGGTGACCTGGATGACAGAGTGACTGTCAGAGTTATAGTTTTCCCTCTGATGAGGGGCTGTAGTTTGGACAGGTGATCTAAGCAGACACTGAGGGAGGCATGGCGCAGGATACTGATTAAGATCAGTTGACGATACAGTCTAAGAATTTTGGATTTGGAGTTCATTTATGAACTAGGTCACATCAGATATCCAGACATATTCTAAGACAGGTATTGCTCATTCGGGAGATGGCTTTCTCCGCGAACTTGAGATAAAGAGAGACATAGAAAGAAACATCAGGGCGGATCCACTCACTGAGGCTATTCCTCGAATGCAATAGTTTCGCAAACGGGCTTTATGAGACTGATCAGTAGAGGAGTTGGGTGTTCGGTATCACACAGGCTGTGAGTATGCGACATTGCAATAATTAGCCTTGAGTGCAAGTGGGAGATTGTTAGATATAGTGCCCTCAAAGTCAATTATTGGATCGCAGGCAGGTGATTGCAATGATTGAGGGAGGACCTATACCGGTAGGACAGTCTTACTTAAGATGATAGTATGCTATCTGGTTTATCTTTATCATCGTATACATGCTTTAGGTGATATTACAGATTACTATTACACGTTGATAGAGCCCTTAGGATTCTTGCTTGACGACCAGCAGTATGATGGCGATCATATACGTGGGAGCTGGGGTCTATAAGCACATCCTTAAAAGGTCCCTAGTCGAGGGAGTTTCGAGACGGGGCATCGATACTCCAGAGTAGACTAGTGTATACGGATCGAGACCCCGACGAGGGGCGGTGGCTGGTCTTACAAGCCATTGGTGTCAGTTGATTCACCTAAGACATATACAGGTGCTCATTGGGTTATGAGTACACCGGACAGGACTCGCCGGGAACATGCTAGTTGGTTTTATACCTAGCGTCAGATAGCAGTTCCCTGGTGACATGTGTACAGGTTAGTTCATTGACTTGAGATCGTCATTTGTCTCGTGTGAGTTCCTACTGTGCTTTGATTACTACCCTACCACGGCTCAAAGGAGTCATGCAAACAGGTTTTAGTTGGGTACAGTCCCGACCCACATGGAGACAGTGAGCGGATCGGCAGGGGTTTCGTCTCTCCCGGTATTGGGGGTGAAATCGTGCTGTGTCTAGGAAAGCCATTACACGAAGTCGTTGGCCAAGGCAGGAGATTTACTGGTAGGTATTCCAGTAGTATCTCAAGGTGTTTTGAGCTACACTCCGACACGATTTGTACCGCTTTTGAAGGTCTGACTTTTACCAACCCCGTAGGCCCGACATGCGATACTCATTGACGAACGGACCGGAATGTATGGATATTGTCACTGACAGGCTCAGTAGAGTGTCGGGATGAGTTTTCTCATCGACCTCCCTCTTGGTCAATACCCGGTAGCCCGTTACGTACAGCTAGTACCACTGACGTGCTAGTGGTTAAATCCATAGCCAAAGTATTGACGAGTCTTTAGAGTCCCCCACAGACAGTTTCTCAAGTTTCGGATGAAACGTTGTAGAGGCCGTATGATATTATGGCAGGGTTCGATCATATACGTGCAGTAGTGCACAGATCATGATCGGACGAATCATACTAGTGGGCTTTGGTTTAAGCCGGATCCTAGTATTAGATTTGTTGGATTACTTTCGTCTCATCGCATTCGCATTCAGTCGGAATGCGGATACAGGTATGTATATACAGGTGAGGGGTTTCCTTGTGATCCGTCACGGGTTTACTTTGGTAGATACCTCTTTTTATTGTGGTAAACATTTAGATTAATGTTTACAAATGGAAATAATGAGCTCAAAGTCATGATTAGGAGCATTAATTGTGACACATGCACAAGTGATGACTCATGGTCTCTTTATTTGTGCATATGTCACATTTTGGATTGATTTATGTGTTGAAATGATAAGAGGAGAGAGAGAGGGCAGCTATATGACTTGAGGTTTTCTCTTGTGTTTATGCTTGCTCTTAATTTTATCATTCTAACACATAAGAAAATAAAAGGCACTTCTTCTTTTTCTTCTTCCTCTTTCTTCTTGAGCTCACTATCTCCATTAATGGCATCCACTTAAACCTCCATCCATACACTCTCATGCGTTGAGAATGTAGGGTTGCTGGGCATACGCACAAGGTTCTACGAGGCATCTACCATGCCCGATTTAAAAATTAGCCGTCCCGAACAACCCGATACGAGATCTTTAAACTAGGGTTTAGGCGAAAACAAGCATGTTAAACTCTTTAACACTAAGTGAGAGAGATTACAACCTTTGTAGATCTGATCCTTCACTTCTTAAGCTCCGTGTTGAAGTCCCTTCGCTGCGATCATCGTGTTCCGGACTCTCGAGAGGCTCCGCGAAGAGAAAGATGCAAACTTGCTTCCGATCTTCGATAACAAAGATGATCTACCTTGAAGTTTCATTAACACAAGCTAACACTCATAAAATGATGTGAACACCCTCATCTAAATGACAAGGGTAGATAAGGATGATGAAGTAGGATTTTTGCTCTCTTTTATTTTCATTTACTCACTCATTTTTCATCACCTTGAAAAAGCTAGAAAGCTTTTTCTATGAAAGAAAGAAGGAAGAAGATGAACAATCAACATGAAACCTTTTGTGATGAATAATGAAAGGATAAATATGATGATTAATGCAACCATGGTCAACTAAACCCATGTAGAGAATTAACTAGGGTTAGGGTTTGGGTTAGGTCAAGGAATGAGTCATAACAAAATATCTTTCACAAAACAAAACTAAACCTTCTAGAATCATCTAGAATGCATTAATCCAAATCAAACCCTAATCTTGTTTAATCTCTACTAAACATGTTGCATTAGTTATCATATCATATTACAATATTATATATCACATATACAATATATTTTGTAACAAAAGAAATTAATACAATTAACATATATCGTATATATATCAATGTATTACCCGAGTGAGAAAAAGAATGTTTTAGTGAGCTAATATTAGTTAATGTAATTTAATATATCATATATATTATTATACATTAAATTATCGAATCAACACTTGATCCGACAATCCGGCTATATCGCATATAACCGACTAATACGATGACCCGGCTATATCACATATACCCGGCCAATATCTCAGATCGCGAGAATCCAATATGGTATCACATACCGCATTATCCTCGGTCCCGTACATATCACATATGTGCTCCTACTTCGTTTTGCCTGATCCAAGAAACCTCTGTGTAGGACTCTAAAGAATCGTCAATACGCCGGCAGTAGGTGATGATCAAATCAAACACCCACAAGCTGCAAGCGGTCAGCTAAATGTAACAGCCACCCAGGTATTGAGCGCTCAGAAGATCAACAAGCAAGCCTGTACTCTCTCCTGTGTATCCAATCAGTAACACTCCCGTACAGTCCAGTCTCGTCGTCAGATATGTCGCATATCTCGCCTAGGGGTGGTAAACGTCAGACCCCAGTAGCTTGATAAGTCGTGTCGATATGAGGTCTATAACATTTCGAGAAACTACTGATAACACTTACCAGTAGATCTCAGCAACCCTGGCCAGGGATTTCCGGTTATAGCCAATCGAACACAGCGCAATATCAACTCCCTATACCGGGAGAAACGAATCCCCTCCTATCGCTCATTGCCTCCATGTGATTCGGGACTGTACCTAAAAGCCACCTTTTTGCACGCCCTCTTGGACGTGGTATGATGGAAATCAAAGAACAGTGGGAATCACACAAGACTCTATGACGATCTCGGGTCAACAGACTACTCTGTACCACTGTCACCGGAGAACTGCCATCGGACGTGAGGTATAATACCATCTGGGAGTTCTCGGCGAGTCCGTCCAGTGTACCCAGTCTCCACTGAGCACTCGTACACCATCCTTGATGTCAAACACCGATGGATATGGGATCATCCATCGCCCATCATATGGGTCAAGATTCGTATACGCTAGTCTACTCTGGTGTATCGATGCCCTGTCTCGATACACCCTCGACTAGGAACAGTTATAGGATGTACTCGTCGACTACCGTGGCCCCACTAGTATGATCTCATCATAGTCCCAGTAGTCGAGTACATATCCTAAGGGCTTTATCAACATGTAACATAGAGACAATCAGAGTACATGTTAAGATAAAGTACAACCAGATAGCGTACTATCATGTCGAGCAAGAAAGTCCTCCCTATATATGTCCAAGCATCCACTACAATATACATCGTATGTACAGTAATGGCCTCTAGAGCATACATATAACTAACAATCTCCCACTTGCACTAGGGCCATCTGTTGTGGTATCGCATACCCAACAATTAGCTGCGGTTGAAATATCTCATACACAACCATCCCATAAAAAGTCTATACTGGGAAAAAGGCCTCTGTGAGTGGATCCGCGCAGTTGTCCTTTGTGTCTACTCTCCTAACCTCGATCTCTCTGGAGATCAACCATCTCCATGATCAGGTGATATTGCATAAGAATTATATCTGGATTTCTTATGGGACGGGGGTTCCTAGGCAAAAGCCACAACTCCATTGTCACACAATGGTAGGAATGAAGTTCATCTCATGAACTTATATATATCCAGACTGCTCCTTTGGTAGCATCCTTGGTAACGATGTATCTTGCCTTTAATCGTCTAGTAAGTCACGGTATCTAGCTTGGAACTTTTCCAACATACCGTCCCTCCACTGAGGGTAAAGACAATGCCTGCGACTGACATTCAGTCATCCTTATTGTTGGAGATAGTGCCCTCAGAGTCAATTATTGGATCACAGGCACGTGATTGCGATGATTGAGGGAGGACCTATCCTGGTAGAACAGTCTTACTCGAGATGATAGTATGCTATCTGGTTTACCTTTATCATCGTGTACTGTTTTAGGTGACCTGACATGTCGCTATTACACGTTGATAGAGCCCCTAGGATTCTTGCTTTACTTCCAGCAGTATGATGGCGATCATATACGTGGGAGCTGGTAGTCTATAAGCACATCCTTAAAAGGTCCCTAGTCGTGGGAGTTTCGAGACTGGGCATCGATACTCCATTAGTAGACTAGTGTATACAGTCGAGACCCCGACGAGGGGCAGTGGCCGGTCTCACAAGCCACTGGTGTCAGTTGGTTCACCTAAGATGTATACAGGTGCTCATTGGGTTATGAGTACACCGGACAGGACTCGCCGGGAACCTGCCAGTTGGTCTTATACCTGACGTCAGATAGCAGTTCCCTGGTGACATGTGTACAGGTTAGTTCATCGACCTGAGGATCGTCATTTGTCTCGTGTGAGTTCCCACTGTGCTTTGATTACTACCCTACCACGGCTCAAAGGAGTCGTGCAAACAGGTTTTAGTTGGGTACAGTCCCGAGCCACATGGAGGCAGTGAGCGGATCTTCAGGGGTTCGTCTCTCCCGGTATTGGGGGTGAGGTCGCGCTGTGTCTAGGAGAGCCATTACGCAAAGCCCTCGGCCGAGGCAGGAGATTTACTGGTAGGTATTCCAGTAGTATCTCAGGGCGTTCTGGGCTACACTCCGACACGATTGTACCGCTTTTGGGGGTCTGACTTTTACCAACCCCCTAGGCCCGCCATGCGATACTCATAGACGAACGGACCGGACTGTACGGATATTGTCACTGACAGGCTCAGTAGGGTGTCAGGATGAGTTCGCTCATCGACGTCCCTTTTGGTCAATAGCTGGTGGCCCGTCACGTATTGGCTAATACCTCTGACGTGCTAGTGGTTAAATCCACAGCCATTGTATTGACGAGTCTTTAGAGTCCACCACACTTTCAGTTACTCAGCTTTCGGGCGAAACGCTGTAGAGGCCGTATGGAGATATGGCAGGGTCCGATCAGATACGTGCGGTGTTGCACGGATCAAGATCGGACAGTTTTGTACTAGTGGCCGTATAGTTATATGGCAGGGTTCGATCAGATACGTGCGGTATTGCACGGATCAGGATCGAACGGATTTTACTAGCCGGCTTTGGTTTAAGCCGGTACTAGTTTAGTACAGTGTAGATTTTGTCTCATTGCATTTGTTTCCTGTCGGAATACAGATGCAGGTGTGTATGCACAGTATCGGGGTTTTCCTGTATTTTATTACGGGACCAGTTTTTCTGGAGTTGCCAGTTTGCATTCCGTTCCGACCGGTTTTCCTTTGTTCTTTCCCGGCCGGACTTTTCCGATGGAGGGGGTTATTTGCAGTTTTGCAAATAACACTTTGTGGAGGTTTTATTTGCATAATGATCTATTATGATAGCTTTCATTTCTTTGCACCATTACTTGCCTTTTTGTGATTTGAAATGAGTATGGGTTGAATAGTGTGTAAGCATGGTGTATGTTTGTTTGTGGTCACCTCTTTCATCTCCTACACTCACCTCCCTTCATGTTAAGGTTATGATATTCATTCCTCCACCATCTTCTTCTCACTTGATGAAAATGGAAAAAGATGAGAGAAAAAGAAGAAGAGAGCTTCATCTTGAGAGTTTCATTCTTGATCTCATTTGCTTGCTAGAAAAATGCAAGCACCATTTTTCTATTCTTTGATTCCTCCATCATGGCAACAACAAACCTCAAAGAGACATACCCTCTACACTACACATTCTACAGCACATCTTGAGCATGTCGAGTTGCCGGCTTCATGCGCGAGTTGCCTCGGTATTGAGGCGGGAGCCCGTAAAAGACGAAGGCGATGTGGTGCCCTTTCCGGCGAGGAGGCGACGATATGGAGACTACACTTTCCGCGGGAGATCGGGGCGATGATGAGAAGACCGGAGGACTCGGATCTCTTGGTATACTTCTCATCCTATCTCTTGATTGCTAGCGTTAGGTTAATGGTTAACGATCCGGGTTTTCTTTGTCCGCGGTAGCGCCGGTTTCCGAGTAAGGAAAATTTTTGATTCCGCAATTTGGCCTCGAGTAAGACGGCCGGGGCGCTGCCGTGGCGCAACATGGTATCAGAGCCACGCCATTAACCTTACCTAGCTTCGTTTGATGTGTTTGCGTTTCCGATCGACCGAAATTTCCAAAAACCGTATTTTTCCTTCACATCAGTTTCTGTTGAAATTTTTTGAAGTCTAAAAATTTTTCAGGTGATCTCAGAAAGATGTGCAGGGTGTTCTAAGAACACTGGGAAAAAACGATACAGTGAACCCTTACCTCGAGCGCGGAAGCGCGGCACTAACCCACTTTCTGCCGCCCTTCCGCCGCAATATGGTGGGCCCACTTTGTCGTTTTTCTTCAGTTGTTTTATGGGCTAAAATTAGGGGTTTTGGAATATTAAAATTGGGCTCAGGTTTTCTGTGAGTGCTACAGTTTTGATTTGGGGCCCACTTGTTAATTTTTGGTCAAACGGAAAATTTTAAACACATTATTTCACAGTATTTACATTATATCTGCGACCGTGAATGTCACTCGATCGGTAAATCCGGTCTAACTGCTATAGCCCGGTTAGACGGATTTGCGAACGTGATTTTCACGTTGATGTTCTATGTTTATGCTGTGATGTTGCGGATCGGTCGTGGGGGATAGCCTGGATGCAATGCTAGTACAGTTTTGGTGTATTATGTACATTTGATATTGCGGGGCGAGCGTCCGACATGTGGACTGCCGTCACTGCCTGTTTGTATTATTCTTTTGGGACACGACCTGGTTGCGGTCGATGTACCCGGTGTATGTATATTTTACTTTCTGTACTAGGGTTACCCCGCGGTGGGGTGCATGGATAGCCGGGTTCTGGAGGGCAACGGGCCCGCATCTCAGGGCATTGAGACGGAGGGGGCTTCAGTCCAGGATTGGCGGGCTATTCGCCGCACTCGTAGGGGGTATAGGTTGACCCAGGAGGGGTGCCCAAGTTACCGGATTCCGTGAAGTGCTGGGTGGTCCATTCACGGTACTGAAGGGGGCTGCCTCGCTTCAGGTTTTGGCGGGTGACTTGCCGCGCCCGTAGGGGTCTAGGATTTCATTGCACAGGCTATCCACATGACCAGGGGAACGTCGGGTTTCAGCAGCGGCTCTGTGAAACCCGGGGCTTCCAGATATCTGTTTTGTTCTGTGATGCTGTACATTTCTGTGATGTTGCATTTTATTCACACCTTGAGCGAAATACTATATATTGGTATATATATTAGTAGATGTTGTATATGTTTTACATCCGCGCTAGTCCAGTCCCCGCTCTGCCGTTAGTTAGCTAACCTAACGGGTGATGACGGGACCCAGTGGCGAATGCGGATGGCATATACGTACGTCAGTATATTTTCGTTCTTTGTGGTGTGATCAATTGATGGGACTGCATTGATTCGGATCAATGCAAGTTTAAACAAACCTTTTCTGATGTTGTTGGAACATTTTTCAAAAAGCTGTTATTGCAAGGACGTTCACTTTTGTTTTGCATCGTGGTATTCATTTGGAATATCCTGCTCCTCAGTCGACGAGGCAAGGGCCGAGATCCCTTCACCGGGAGTGACCCCTTGGACAGAAGTTTGCGTCAGGGCATTAACTTCACTATAGCCGATTACTTTTGCTTTGCATCGTGGTATTCAGTTGGAATATCCTGCACCTCATTCTACGGGGAAAGAGCCGAGATCCCTTCACCGGGAGTGACCTCTTTAGTAAAGGTTTTCGTCACTATATTTTATAAAAGGCTATGCAGTTCCTTCAACGATATCAAGTTCATTACGTTAAAGGTTTTTCGCCAAAAACCAGCCGTAGCCCTCCGTCATTTCCTACAGGTATTATTTGGTATTCGTGCTGCGTTTGTTGACCTAGTCAAGACGTAGTGTTCGGTAGCTAAGTGGTACTTGTTTGTTGCATAAGTGGGATTGGTTAGGACAGTCGTGCGGCCTTGTTGACCTAGTCAAGGGCACGTACGGTTGGGTTTAATGCAATCCAGAATAATGACGGGTTGAACTTGACTGGCGGTTTATGGTTTGTTGACCTAGTCAAGGTCATAAACCGCTTGGGGTAAAAATCACATCGGGAGTTTCAAAAGAACTGAAACTTGCCAGGCATGCGCATACCTTCTGGAGTGTGGTGACTTGAGTGGATTCCGTCAAGTTATCATGCGATGATAGTTGGATCCCGATTTCCACTGATGAGTTAGTTTACTCCTCGGGTGATCCCGACTAATTCTTCTTTTAGGTTTGGAGGAGAATTTGAGGTACAGTGGGAGGTTTCCAGATTAGACAAAGTGGTAACCATTCTGATCTAGGTTAGAGTGCACGCTGAGTGTTTCTTTTCTCTCTCTCTCTTTCGCAGCGACCATTGACCCGACCCTGGACTATGACTCAGTGACCAAGTTGACCGAACCTTCTTAACACTGGCTTTTGGATTGTCAGAGTTGCAGACCTCATTGCCACTCCTACTTTTACCCTTTTCTCCAGGACACCCCGTATTACTACGAACGTCCACTTCCATTGGACAAAACCATCGTATGGTTAGATACGAACTCGAAGGACTTCGAGGATGGTTTCTGGTTCTGGAGAAAACGGATAGGACTATTCAGTTGTCTTTTCTTTTCACCTCCTCTCAGGTTGCGAGTACTCCTTGGTTTAGGAGTAGTACACCTATTACGCAAATTGGATAGTCTTCTTCCAAACCTTAGGCTGGTGCCGACCGGTAGGGAATGAAGAAAACCAATTAGCATAACGATGGTGTGCAGAAGGTATTAAGTTAAGACAAAGCAAGGGATTAGTAGGAGGGCAAAGTAAGTTGCAACTGATATTCACGACCAAACCAAGTATTTCTTCGCCAATCCTAAATCACCTTTGTATTTCTCCAGGACACTCCGTATCACTACGAAGATCCACAGTTTATTGGATACTCCATCGTATGGTTATATACGAACTCGAAAGGAACTTGTTCCAGTTCGGGGATGGATTCTGGTTCAGGAGAAATAGGAATAAAGTACATTCAGGTGTCTTTTATCTTCACCTTCTCTCGCGTTGCGAGTGCTCCTAGGATTAGGACAGTACACCCTTTATGCTTTCTGGATAGTCTTCTTCCAAACCATAGGCTGGTGCCGAACGGTAGGGAAGGAAGAAAACCATTTGGCTTAAAGGGGTGTACAGAAGGTAATGACTAAAGACATATAAAGGGATTTGGACAGGTGGCAAAGAATTATACGGTTATAGTTGTGAATCTGGTTGATGGTGGAGGCATTACTAGGAATACCAGGATACCCCATCGAAACATTACAATGTTTCAGTTTCACTGTGTAATGTTAAAAGAAAAACTGATTTCCCGATTAGACACTTACTCCAGGGTATGTATTTGCCAGGTATGATTCTCACATCTGTATGGTTTTACAGATGCTGAGTGGGAGTAAGTTATTGGGAATTGGGTGATCATCCTCATTATATCGGGATTCGTTGTAATCGGTGATATTTGAGGAAGTCACCTGGGTTGTTTGCCGGTCGGCAAATATTTGGTTATGAATATCCGCTGTTGTGCACCAATTTCAAATTGATACATCTGTACGTCTATTTTCATAGAGTGAGATATACCTTTTGATATTATGTCGATGACATTTACCTATATCAGTGGATGGTTAGGTAAGGAGCATTAAACAGCGGTGTAATCCTTCTTAACGATAAGAACAGTTTTCAACCTACGACACACAGTGAAAGAGTTGTTAGACTCAGCGGACTTATACAGAGTATTGTATGTTGTCCAGTGTCCATTAGGGCAGAGGGGTTGGTCCTCATACTATATTCTGTTTACTTTTAACTTCTCTAGTTCTTAGACATGTGCTTCGTGGAAACATAAGGTCTGAGTTTTGAGGAGTTATTGGTATAAGAATAGAGTAGAGAACCAGGTATTGCAAGTATCGGGATTCTTCAAGGTGATCGAAGATGTAGATACTTGTGTATGGTATTCAGTTGATAGTAATGATGAAGACAGATTGCTTCTCTTTCAGGTTACTCATAATTGGAAGCATTCCTAAGTTGAGTAACGCTGATCGACCTCCTTCCATTTAGTTGACATGCACTGGAGACAGCTGCATGATTTGAATCTGGTTCAATTAAATCAGTGCCTCTGGTTCTATATTGGATATAGAACAGTTCATATCTTAACGAAGTTAAGGTACGGGGAGTTGTCCGGCTTATGCTTAAAACCAGACTCCGGATAACTCAAGGCACGTTTCTGTAATGGCTGTTTGTGGGTTGACCCAGGCTATGACGAGGGTTGACTTTCTACCATCTGGCAGATCAATAGAAATATTGTTCTAGACTCGCCACAGTTTTATTAAAAAATGGATTTTTTCAAAAACAGCAGTGGGAGTATGGTAGAACTGGAAGTGATTCCAGAACCGCAAACGATTACTGAAGATTTGATAAGGAACCTAAAGATTCAATCTGATTTGACATTCCATTGGCCACTCTGCAGATAAGGTGGGTAACTTCAGGCACCCGAGAGGTACTCCGGTAGCCTCAAGGACGGTGACAGGGAAGTTCTTGTTTACCCACAATTACCATTGCTGTTGTTCCAGGCTGCGAGACCCGGCAGGAGGATGAGTATAGCGTCGTTCTAAACTAGCTTTGGAAGTGCACGTCTATATGACTCTGCCAGAGGGTTGTCATAGTCAGTGGGAGCAGCGGAAGCATTGGTGGACATCAGGCTTATGTCTATTTATAGACTAAAGCAGATGTAGCGGAGATAGATCATCCATTTCTGATGTGACAGTCATAGGTTTGACGTCATCAGAATAGGGGATGGATCTGTTGAGAAGGTAGTAGGAAGTGATATTCCTATACTACGATCGGTTATACTTAGGTCGTCACACAGTGGTTTCTCCACAAGGGACTTGGATATTATATCAGACATACTGGTTACTAGATCTATGGTTTTAGATCTAGATTTGGGTGGTTTCCCAATCTGGGTACCTTGACAGCATTCTATGAGTATTTAGAATGGACGACTCCTGACACGGTAGTGCACCTGCAGTTGATGGAGTCACCCTCTCTAAAGGTGTCTTATAGACTAAAGGGGAGAGGGATACTCATGATTGGCAGATCACTTGCTTAGGCAATTGAGTCAATCATGAGATGTCAAGTACCGCACCAGATGTTGTTCTTGCACTAGATGCAATAAGTTGATATTGATCCAATCCTGGAAAAACAGTCGGAAGCAGTTTTAGAACATAAGTGAATGTTCTAGGGATATGATAACGGCAGCCTCCTTTAGGAGACAGTTATCATTCCAGGCTTCCAAGGTGACATGGACGACAAGGAGGTTGTCAAAGTTATAGTTTTCCTTCTGAGGAGGTGCAGTATTTTGGACAGGTGGTCCAAGGCAATACTGAGGGAGGCTTGGCGCAGGATACTGATTAAGTTCGGTTGACGATACAGTCTAAGAAGTTTGGATTTGGAGTTCATTTATGAGCTAGGTCCCATCAGACATCCAGACATTCTAAGACAGGTATTGCTCATTTCGGGAGATGGCTTTCTCCGCGAACTTGAGATATAGAGAGACATAGAAAGAAACATCACTGCGGATCCACTCACTGAGGCTATTCCTCGAACGCAATAGTTTCGCAAACGAGCTTTGTGAGACTGACTAGTAGAGGAGTTGGGTGTTCGGTATCACACGGGCTGTGAGTATGCGGCATCGCAATAATTAGCCTTGAGTGCAAGTGGGAGATTGTTGGAGATAGTGCCCTCAGAGTCAATTATTGGATCACAGGCACGTGATTGCGATGATTGAGGGAGGACCTATCCCGGTAGAACAGTCTTACTCGAGATGATAGTATGCTATCTGGTTTACCTTTATCATCGTGTACTGTTTTAGGTGACCTGACATGTCGCTATTACACGTTGATAGAGCCCCTAGGATTCTTGCTTTACTTCCAGCAGTATGATGGCGATCATATACGTGGGAGCTGGTAGTCTATAAGCACATCCTTAAAAGGTCCCTAGTCGTGGGAGTTTCGAGACTGGGCATCGATACTCCATTAGTAGACTAGTGTATACAGTCGAGACCCCGACGAGGGGCGGTGGCCGGTCTCACAAGCCACTGGTGTCAGTTGGTTCACCTAAGATGTATACAGGTGCTCATTGGGTTATGAGTACACCGGACAGGACTCGCCGGGAACCTGCCAGTTGGTCTTATACCTGACGTCAGATAGCAGTTCCCTGGTGACATGTGTACAGGTTAGTTCATCGACCTGAGGATCGTCATTTGTCTCGTGTGAGTTCCCACTGTGCTTTGATTACTACCCTACCACGGCTCAAAGGAGTCGTGCAAACAGGTTTTAGTTGGGTACAGTCCCGAGCCACATGGAGGCAGTGAGCGGATCTTCAGGGGTTCGTCTCTCCCGGTATTGGGGGTGAGGTCGCGCTGTGTCTAGGAGAGCCATTACGCAAAGCCCTCGGCCGAGGCAGGAGATTTACTGGTAGGTATTCCAGTAGTATCTCAGGGCGTTCTGGGCTACACTCCGACACGACTTGTACCGCTTTTGGGGGTCTGACTTTTACCAACCCCCTAGGCCCGCCATGCGATACTCATAGACGAACGGACCGGACTGTACGGATATTGTCACTGACAGGCTCAGTAGGGTGTCAGGATGAGTTCGCTCATCGACGTCCCTTTTGGTCAATAGCTGGTGGCCCGTCACGTATTGGCTAATACCTCTGACGTGCTAGTGGTTAAATCCACAGCCATTGTATTGACGAGTCTTTAGAGTCCACCACACTTTCAGTTACTCAGCTTTCGGGCGAAACGCTGTAGAGGCCGTATGGAGATATGGCAGGGTCCGATCAGATACGTGCGGTGTTGCACGGATCAGGATCGGATTGTTTTGTACTAGTGGCCGTATAGTTATATGGCAGGGTTCGATCAGATACGTGCGGTATTGCACGGATCAGGATTGAACGGATTTTACTAGCCGGCTTTGGTTTAAGCCGGTACTAGTTTAGTACAGTGTAGATTTTGTCTCATTGCATTTGTTTCCTGTCGGAATACAGATGCAGGTGTGTATGCACAGTATCGGGGTTTTCCTGTATTTTATTACGGGACCAGTTTTTCTGGAGTTGCCAGTTTGCATTCCGTTCCGACCGGTTTTCCTTTGTTCTTTCCCGGCCGGACTTTTCCGATGGAGGGGGTTATTTGCAGTTTTGCAAATAACACTTTGTGGAGGTTTTATTTGCATAATGATCTATTATGATAGCTTTCATTTCTTTGCACCATTACTTGCCTTTTTGTGATTTGAAATGAGTATGGGTTGAATAGTGTGTAAGCATGGTGTATGTTTGTTTGTGGTCACCTCTTTCATCTCCTACACTCACCTCCCTTCATGTTAAGGTTATGATATTCATTCCTCCACCATCTTCTTCTCACTTGATGAAAATGGAAAAAGATGAGAGAAAAAGAAGAAGAGAGCTTCATCTTGAGAGTTTCATTCTTGATCTCATTTGCTTGCTAGAAAAATGCAAGCACCATTTTTCTATTCTTTGATTCCTCCATCATGGCAACAACAAACCCCAAAGAGACATACCCTCTACACTACACATTCTACAGCACATCTTGAGCATGTCGAGTTGCCGGCTTCATGCGCGAGTTGCCTCGGTATTGAGGCGGGAGCCCGTAAAAGACGAAGGCGATGTGGTGCCCTTTCCGGCGAGGAGGCGACGATATGGAGACTACACTTTCCGCGGGAGATCGGGGCGATGATGAGAAGACCGGAGGACTCGGATCTCTTGGTATACTTCTCACCCTATCTCTTGATTGCTAGCGTTAGGTTAATGGTTAACGATCTGGGTTTTCTTTGTCCGCGGTAGCGCCGGTTTCCGAGTAAGGAAAATTTTTGATTCCGCAATTTGGCCTCGAGTAAGACGGCCGGGGCGCTGCCGTGGCGCAACACTTATCACCCTGGAACCTTTCCAGTGATTCTCCCCAGGATCTATTGATACCATTTCACTACAGCTAGTGAGAATCCTAACATCCAATTAGATCTAGCTCATAGATCCAAAACCCAGGATTTAGGAGGTATCACCTTGATCCTATATGGAGAATCCTTGTGATAAGCGGAGATTGACCGAGCGTAGCATAGGAAACTCCTTCCCTATCAAGAGTATGTCATCCACGTACTCTACGAGGATCACCACCATACTCCCTACTACCTTTTTTTATATACAAGGTTCATCTACCATTTTGTTGAAGTCAAACTCTTTGACTACCACATCAAAACAGATGTTCCAACTCCGTGATGCCTGCTTTATCCTATAAAGCATCTTGCACACGTTTCTGATGCTCCCACTGTCTACGAAGCCCTATGGCTGTGTACTTATAGATGCTCTCTTCTAAATCATCATTTAGAAAAACAGTCATGACACCCAACCGCCAGATATCGTAGTCATGGTATGTAGCCGTGGCAAGTAGGATCTAGATGGACTTAAGCATAACTTTGAAAGTCTCAACTTTTCCATGTACACCTAGTAATCTTCTCAAGATATACTTGCTCCTGATGGGGATTTAACCCTTCAGATAAAGCAACCAAAGTCCATACTTTGTTGGTGTATAAGGATTCCATCTTAGATCGCTAAGCATCCAGCCATTCTTACAGAGTCCTACTCCTGATGGCCAGCTTGAAACTAGTTGGGTCATTATCTCATGATGTAATCCTCGCTCTCACTGTCATAAAGAAACCGAAGTATCTCTCAGGTGGGTGAGGAACCCTACTAGATCGGCGGAGAGGCTGAGGTTCGTTAGAAACTACTGAATCCTTTGGTTCTACTAAATCATCAGCTGCAGTTTGTATAGCTGGAACTACTTCTAGTTTTATAGAGCTGACTTTGCCTCGAGCTTGTCTGGATTTTGCTTTTAGACATAGGCTGGACAACCCCAAATCTTAACAAACTTAAGATATGGGCTCTTCCCATTCCATATCACATATGAAGTGGTAGGCAACTGATTTGATTCGAACCCTATTCAATAGGTATGCAGCTTCTCAAGTGCATAACTCCCAAAAAGAAATAGGAAACTCAGTAGTACTCATCATAGAGCGCGCCATATCAAATAGGGTGTGATTGCTCCGCCCTGATACACCATCGTGCTATGGTGTATACGGAGGAGTAATACCGAGAGAGAATCTCATTCTCCTTTAGAATAGTCCAGGAATTTCGTGCTTAGTATTCTCCTCCTTGATCTCATCAAAGGACATAATACTTATACCTGTTTTTGGTTCTCTACTTCTAACTTATATTCTGTGAATATCTCAAAAGTTTCGGACTTGTGTTTCAACAGGAACATATGTCTGAATCTTGAGAGATCATCAGAGAATGTAATGAACTACAAAGAACCGGTCTTGGCATGTGTAGACAGGGGACCTTCATACATCAGCATGTATCTATCCCAAAAGTTCAATAACTCTTTCTCTGTTTCCAATAAACACAGCTGTGGTCATCTTATCTTTGTGACATGACCGGCAAGTTTCATAAGATGTAAATTCAAACTAATTTAAATATGCATCTAAATGTAACTTGGCTAGTTAGGTCGCATTGATATGACATAGTCTACAATACCTCAAGAAGGATTCGTTCATTTCTGAACTATTTCTCTTGTGTGTGTTCTGTATACTAAGAACTGTAGTTTGATTTAGAACGTCAATACTTTTAGATAACGTACCTGAACCGATCAACTCTTGATATAGGAAATGTTCAAAACATTATCCAACAATACAAAATTATATCCTTTCTTTACTGATAAAGAGACTGATATGATGTTGTATTTCAGGTTCGGTATCTAATAACATTCGTTCAGAATCAATATATTCTGGTAATACAGGGTGATAGTGACCAACAGACTTGGCTGCAACACTTGCACCGTTTTCTATCTTATGAAACTTATCACCCGTTTTCAGTTCTCTACCTATCTGTAGCCCATGTAACAAATTACATATGTGGGATCCTGATCCGGTATCTCATACCCAGGACGTAAAGGATACTGAGAAACAATTCTCTGTAATGAACACACCCGAAGATGATGCATCATCATGCACTTTCTTTGTTTGGGCGGCACGGAAAATCTGGTATTCCCCAATTTCCTGCTCGGTCTTATAACAATTATAAGTTGGAGCGGGACTAACGTTCCCCAGTTCAGTATAACAAGCGGGTTCGGTCAATTCATCCGTATTATTATCTTGATTAAGGCGTGATATGGTCGCTACCTGGAGAGAGAGAGAAGAAAACACTCAGCGTATGCTCTTGCAAGATTAGATTGGTTATCTAATATATCTAATCAGGATGTCTCCCACTGTTTTAGTCAAATCTTCCTTCAAACCCTAAAAGGAAAGACTAGCCGGGATTAATTACACCCTACAAGTTCGCCAATCTTTCAGCCAGGCCAGTGTTGGTACTTTGATAGAGGTCCCCCGTGCTTTCGCACGAACCTAATTAATGTAAACCTCGTTTTCCTAGGGGCATAACCCCATTAACACCTTTCTAGACACCTACTTGATCGGCTAATTGTAATGTGTAAAACTCTCCCAGGAGTAACTCTTACTCGCAGCGGGTATCGGGATCGAACTATCTCATAGAAGGTATGCAATCTCATTGCAAATTTCAACACTTGAAATTCCCAATAATATTTTGCCCCAAGCGATCTATGACCTTGACTGAGTCAACAAACCATAGACCGTAAGTAAAGTTCAACCTGTCATTTCCCGATTGAATTAAACCCACCCGCACGACCCTTGACTGAGTCAACAAGGTCGCACGACTACCCTAATCCAATCGCATCATATGCTTTGCAGATAAGCACTAATCAGCTACCGCACACTACGCCTTGACTGAGTCAACAAACGCAGCACGAATACTAACTATTACTTATCTGAAATGACGAAAGGCTACGACAGGATTTTAAAAAAACCTTTTGCGTAATGAACTTTATATCGTTGTAGAATCGAGTGATTTTAAATGGAGTGTCTTTGAGCCTTTTCTAGTTTTGCTAAAGGGGTCACTCCCGGTGAAGGGATCGTCGGCCCTTTCCTCATCGAATAAGGTGCAGGATATTTCATAAATATCACTATGCAAAGCAAGAACTATAGAAGAAATCAAATGACAAACCGAGTTTGTAGTATCTGCTAGTTTCACTAAAGAGGTCACTCCCGGTGAAGGGATCTCGGCTCTTTCCTTATCGAATAAGGTGTTGGATGTTCTACAAAGAACACCGCTATGCAAAGCAAGAACTAGAGCTATCAGTTTTTAAACAAGTTTCTACAATATCTTTAGATTTCTTTTAGTTTCATTAATCTCATTAATGAAGTCCCATTTTATTATGCTTCGCAAGCATCACATTTGAAACGAAATCTGCAATATAACATATATCTCATATATATAATATAAACATTCGTCTCAGGCAGTAATATGATCTCATCACAGACCATTGCAGTAGAACAACATTTATGAAATATTGGATATACTAGGACGTCTGTGTTTTAGTACGAGCTTGTATAAAACACGGATTCCACGGTCTCGATGAATAGCCAAACCCACATCCCTAGACCCCTACGAGAGCGGCAAGCAACACTGCCAATTCTAGGGTTAGGAGACCCGGTCTCGACTCCTCGAGATGGTCTCCCACTGGACCCTAGAACCCGGTTATTTGTGCTCCCCGCCTTGGGTCTACCTAATGCGGAAAAGTAAATAATATACAATGGTGACATCATCCTCAGCACCGGAAGTGCCCCAATACAAATGAATTTTACATGAATGAAAAAGAAAAACTCTCATCTCACATAAAACCCCCGGCTATTCAGAAGGCGACGATCCAATATAACATATCACAGCAACACATAATATCTCATATCATCAACATAAGCAAGTATGCATATCCCGATTGTCGTTGATGTATAGCAACGAAGCCGGCGATACACCACATACTACGCTTACGGTCACAGAAAAGAAAGTGTAAAACTACAACAGTTGGAATCCGCAACCTCCTTAGACATCGCATGCCTAACTAGATGAATTCCTTAGACATCGCATGCCTAACAATTATAAACCCCGCATTTTAGACTCTTTATCGAAAACTTTTTTCAATATCAAGTCGGCAATTCAACAAGATTCCCGACATCCTGATCGAATGCTCGTCGCAAAGTTTAGTAGACGGCCACACCCCTGATGCCGTCGACGAAGTGCACTAAGGCGGAACACTGCTGCCGCGAGCATCCGAACGGATGCTTTTAGCGATGGGGTTCTCCTACAGTCACTTGGTCGGGGCTTTGGGCGTGGCTGTCTGTTAAGTTTACCCGGCGAGTATCCGCGTACGCAACGTGATTGCGACGGATTTTTGATCGCATCAAAATCCCATGGCAACCGATCATCTGAGACTAAACTGCTATGTTTATAACATTCAAATTAGTTATCTCATAACTACTTGTGGATTCCAAATGTTGTATCATATTTCAAATAAATAGACAATGTTAAACTTTCCGATCGAATAATCAAACACCCAAGGTTTCCCCAATATATCTCAACACTTGAAATCAGTTTAAAAACATCCATCATATGCCACAGTACCGATGGTCCAGCCGTAGAAGGGTCAAGCCAACGCCTTACATGTGGCACGCCGTACTGCCCCAAACCCTAAGGTTTATAGGCAGTTCAAGACGGTCACATAATCGAGTTAAGCTTTGTTGTTTTCTAGAGGGTCCACCGCGTTACTTGCATGACTTTACGAAAGTTTCAAACACGAGGAAAAATCCAACTATTGAAAATTTTTCGACAGGGGAAAAAGTGAGTTATTGATATCCGTTCGAACTTTTTAACAGTTTCTAAAAATATCCGGAACAAACTAAACAAAGTTAAATTATCCGATCGAATCAATGAGTCCCCAATACAACCCTAGAAAACTCAACACTTGAGTGAAATTAAAAAATTCCCACAAAAAAAAGACAAGAAAGGACCTAAGAATAAATATATGAAGTTCCAGGGACTAAGTCATAATTTTGGCCGCGGAACCGCCGCTAAACCCTTGGTTTGGCAGCGGTTCCGCGGTCATATAAAAGCATTAGTGGTCCGTGCTTCACAGTAATTCTTAGTTTTTCCTGCTATATTTTCTGAGCCTTTTTAATTCATAAAAAATCATATTTTCAGAAAATGTCCAGAGAAGGGTTCAAATTAGGGTTTTGGGGTTCGATCGGAGTTTAAACTTCGCCTAGACTTCGCCTAAAGCTCTAGCCTGGCTCTGATACAACTGTAGGGTTGCTGGGCACACGCACAAGGTTCTACGAGGCATCTACCATACCCGATTTAAAAATTAGCCGTGCCGAACAACCCGATACGAGATCTTTAAACTAGGGTTTAGGCGAAAACAAACATGTTAAACTTTTTAACACTAAGTGAGAGAGATTACAACCTTTGTAGATCTGGTCCTTCACTTCTTAAGCTCCGTGTTGAAATCCCTTCGCTGCGATCATCGTGTTCCGGACTCTCGAGAGGCTCCGCGAAGAGAAAGATGCAAACTTGCTTCCGATCTTCGATAACAAAGATGATCTACCTTGAAGTTTCATTAACACAAGCTAACACTCATAAAATGATGTGAACACCCTCATCTAAATGGCAAGGGTAGATGAGGATGATGAACTTGGATTTTTGCTCTCTTTTATTTTCATTTACTCACTCATTTTTCATCACCTTGAAAAAGCTAGAAAGCTTTTTCTATGAAAGAAAGAAGGAAGAAGATGAACAATCAACATGAAACCTTTTGTGATGAATAATGAAAGGATAAATATGATGATTAATGCAACCATGGTCAACTAAACCCATGTAGAGAATTAACTAGGGTTAGGGTTTGGGTTAGGTCAAGGAATGAGTCATAACAAAATATCTTTCACAAAACAAAACTAAACCTTCTAGAATCATCTAAAAAGCATTAACCCAAATCAAACCCTAATCTTGTTTAATCTCTACTAAACATGTTGCATTAGTTATCATATCATGTTACAATATTATATATCACATATACAATATATTTTGTAACAAAAGAAAATAATACAATTAACATATATCGTATATATATCAATGTATTACCCGAGTGAGAAAAAGAATGTTTTAGTGAGCTAATATTAGTTAATGTAATTTAATATATCATATATGTTATTATACATTAAATTATCGAATCAACACTTGATCCGACAATCCGGCTATATCGCATATAACTGACTAATACGATGACCCAGCTATATCACATATACCCGGCCGATATCTCATATCGCGAGAATACAATACAGTATCACATACCGCATTATCCTCGGTCCCGCATATATCACATATGTGCTCCTACTTAGTTTTGCCTGAGCCAAGAAACCTCTGTTTAGGACTCTAAAGAATCGTCAATACGCCGGCAGTAGGTGATGATCATATCAAACACCTACAAGCTGCAAGCGGTCAGCTAAACGTAACAGCCACCCAGGTATTGAGCGCTCAGAAGATCAACAAGCAAGCCTGTACTCTCTCCTGTGAATCCAATCAGTAACACTCCCGTACAGTCCGGTCTCGTCGTCTGATATGTCGCATATCTCGCCTAGGGGTGGTAAACGTCAGACTCCAGTAGCTTGATAAGTCGTGTCGATATGAGGTCTATAACATTTCGAGAAACTACTGATAACACTTACCAGTAGATCTCAGCAACTCTGGCCAGGGATTTCTAATTATAGCCAATCGAACACAGCGCAACATCAACTCCCTATACCGGGAGAGACGAATCCCCTCCTCTCGCTCATTGCCTCCATGTGATTCGGGACTGTACCCAAAAGCCACCTTTTTGCACGCCCTCTTGGACGTGGTATGATGGAAATCAAAGCACAGTGGGAATCACACAAGACTCTATGACGATCTCGGGTCAACAGACTACTCTGTACCAGTATCACCGGAGAACTGCCATCTGACGTGAGGTATAATACCATCTGGGAGTTCTCGGCGAGTCCGTCCAGTGTACCCAGTCTCCACTAAGCACCCGTACACCATCCTTGATGTCAAACACCGATGGATATAGGATCATCCATCGCCCATCATATGGGTCAAGATGCGTATACGCTATTCTACTCTGGTGTATCGATGCCCTGTCTCGATACACCCTCGACTAGGAACAGTTATAGGATGTACTCGTCGACTACCGTGGCCCCACTAGTATGATCTCATCATAGTCCCAGTAGTCGAGTACATATCCTAAGGGCTTTATCAACATGTAACATAGAGACAATCAGAGTACATGTTAAGATAAAGTACAACCAGATAGCGTACTATCATGTCGAGCAAGAAAGTCCTCCCTATATATGTCCTAGCATCCACTACAAATATACATTGTATGTACAGTAATGGCCTCTAGGGTATACATATAACTAACAGAGAATCAATGGATGCTTGAGACAAAGTGATCACACACATTCTCTACTTCACCTTGGACACATCGGCTAGCAAACTTCGTGTCCGAGTTGCTTCGGATGAAACGGGAGCCCGTAAAAAGACTCATTGATGTGGTGCACTTCCGACGAGGAGACCGGAGATCGGAGAAGCCACGAGGAGCTTGGGATGGTGGCTAAAGACCGAAAGACACGGATCGATCGGTATAGCCACTCTCACTTCTTAGTAGTTAGCTATTTTAGCGTTAATCGTTCGATCCAGGTGAAAGACTACGATAGCGCCGGTTTCCTAAAAAGATTTTGTTTCCGCATTTGGTCTCGGATTGATGGCCGAGACGCTACCGCAGACTTACAAAGAATTGGGAAACGGCCCCATAAAATCAATCCCTCAAACATCGAAAATCTCCACAACAAAGATTGGTTGGAGCGGCATCTCGTTTCTCCTAGATATCCGGCCCAAGTGTTGGCACGGGGAGAAAGTTTTGCAGTAATCATGTGCGTCTTTAAAGAGTTGTGGCCAGTAGAAGCCACACTGCAAGACCTTCTCGGCTGTCTTTCTGGGGCCAAAATGCCCGCCACACGTTTGATCGTGGCAAAACGACAGCATGCTCTTGAATTCATTGTCAGGGACACACCGACGAATAATCTGGTCGGGACAGTACTTGAACAGATAAGGTTCATCCCTGTAAAAGTGTTTTACCTGGGATAAGAATCGGAGTCTGTCCTGATTTGACCATTCATTCGGTAGTAATCCTGTGGCCAAATAGTTAACAATATCTGCGAACTAAGGTTCGCATGATACTGTCAAGAGCTGTTCATCCGGAAAAATGTCATTTATCGGAATTTGAAGCGTCGGCGAAGAAAGGAGGCGTGAAAGATGGTTGGCGACTACGTTTTCGCATCCTCTTTTATCTTTGATGTCAAGGTTAAACTCTTAAAGTAAGAGGATCCAACGTATCGGCCGAGATTTTGCGTCCTTCTTCGCAAAAAGATGGCGAAGAGCATAATGGTCCGTGTATACGATGACTGGAGAGCAGATCAAGTAAGGCCTGAACTTTTCTAAGGCAAACACAATAGCCAATAATTCTTTCTCGGTTGTTGTGTAATTCAGTTGTGCATCGTTCAAGGTTCGGCTAGAATAATAGATTACATGCGGTATCTTATCGATGTGCTGTCTACGGACAGCACCGATGGAAAAATCAGATGCATCACATATAATCTCAAATGGATATGTCCAGTTAGGAGAAGAAAGAACGGGAGCAGAAGTAAGTGAGTTTTTTATTGACTCGAACGCATTCATACAGCTCGAGTCGAAATTGAATGTGTTGTCCTTGGCCAGCAAAAGAGTCAAGTGCCTAACAATCTTGCTAAAGTCCTTGATAAACCGTCTATAGAAACCGGCATGGCCAAGGAAGGCTCGGATATCTCAGACGCTTTTGGGAGGAGGGAGATTGGAAATGACTTCAATCTTTGCTCTATCTACCTTAGTTCCATTTTGCGTGATGATATGTCCTAGGACAATACCCTCTCGTACCATGAAGTGGCACTTCTCCCAGTTTAAAGTGAGGTTCTTATCCTTACACCGGGTAAGGACTGCGTCGAGATGCAGCAAACACTCATCAAAGGAATCAACGAAAATGGAGAAATCAACCATGAAGATCTCCAAGAATTTTTCCACCATGTCTGAGAAAATTCCCATCATACACCGCTGGAAGGTAGCGGGCGCATTGCATAGCCCAAAGGGCATGCGACGATATGCAAACGTGCCGAAAGGACAGGTGAACGTTATTTTGTCCTGATCATTTTCGGCGATGAGAATCTGGTTATAGCCGGGTAGCCATCCAGAAAGCAGTAGTACTCCTGTCCAGCCAGTCGTTCAAGCATTTGGTCAATAAAAGGTAGCGGAAAGTGGTCTTTCCGTGTCGCGGCGTTGAGTTTTCTGTAATCAATGCACACTCGCTATCCAGTTTGGTTGCGAGTAGGGATTAACCTATTTGCCTGATTGGTGATGACCGTTATGCCCGACTTTTTGGGGACAACATGTATCGGGCTGACCCACTGGCTATCAGAGATAGGGCAAATGATACCACTATCAAGACATTTTATGGTCTCTTTGTTCACAGCCTCCTTCATGACTGGATTGAGTCGTATTTGTGGATCCCTAGCTGGCTTGGCATCATCCATCATATGAATGTGATGTTCAACGATCAAGGGACTAATCCCCTTGATGTCCGCCATAGTCCAGCCAAAAGCTTGCCGATTGCTCTGCATGACCGTCAGAAGGGCTTTCTCTTACTTTGAAGCTAGAGTAGCCGAGATGATGATAGGTAGGGTCTCGTTCTCACCTAAATAAGCATACTTGAGGTGAGACGGCAACGGCTTGAGTTCGAGCGTTGGAGGTGAAATGATTGAAGGCAAAATCGGCGAAAATGTCTCGAACTTGAAGGATTCTAACAAAGGCTCAAAACGAGTGTACGCGACCGAGTCGGATGGTTCAGCTAACTCATCCGAAAATTCAAAGGATTCAAGCTCGGGTGGCGACAAGTCAAGATCGTTCAAGAAAGTGAAACACTCATAATCACTGTCGGGAGCAGTATCAGATTCAAGGAGGAACGCACTAGTGGCGTCAAGATTGCTGTGATCGAACAGAAATTTCTCGAACTCACAGTCCTCAGGCACGATCTCTTGGATCGAACAAACATCTAGTATATGAGCATTACGCTCGGAGGGCTGATTCCCGAACTTAAAAATATTGAGTTCAATTATCATATTTCCAAAAGATAGGTTCATCGAACCATTGCGACAATTGATCACAGAATTCGAGGTTGCAACGAATGGACGACCGAATATCACCGGAATTTGATTCCGGGGGTTAGCTACAGGTTGTGTATCGAGAACAATAAAATCAACAGGGAATATGAAGTCCGCTACCTTTATTAACACATCCTCTAGCTCACCCCTAAGGTGGGTGATAGATCGGTCGGCCATTTGGAGAGTACAATGTGTGGGTTTCAGCTCTCCTACACCTAATTGTTCATATACCGAATAAGGAAGCAGGTTAACACTGGCACCAAGATCCAACAGTGCGCGGTTGATGTTTTTATCCCTAATAGTTATTGAAATAGTAGGACAGCCAGGGTCCTTTCGTTTTTGAGGTAAAGCTTGGGTAAGAGCATCACTCATGGTACTAGCTAAGAAGACCTTCTTTGGTACCTGAGATTTCCTCTTCTTAGTGCACAAGTCCTTCAAGATTTTTGCGTAGGAAGGGACTTGTTGGATTGCATCCAAGAGAGGAATATTAATGTTAACCTATTTAAAAATCTCCACAATCTTCTCCATTTATGGATTTTGTTTATTGGACCTCAACCGGTTTGGAAATGGAACATTTTGGAAATTGGTTGAGTCCAATATTTGTGGTGGAGATTGTGGAGCAGGAACTGACCCCAGAACTGGTGTTTTCATGGAATGAGAAGTGGGTCCGTTCGGAATAGCAGAAGAAGTAAAGCCTTTTGAAGAATGGAGAACAGGCTCAGAAGACGAAAGATAAGAAGAAGAAGAAGAAGCGGCGGCCGGGGTGTCATCATCTGTGCCAACGTTGTTGTGCAGCATCCTTCCAGATCTCAACGTAGTCACGGCACTCACATTATGGTTTTTTGTTCAAGAGCAACATGTGCATTCTGTGGATGATCAGGATTTGGATGTGGTTGAGATGGAAGCTTTCCCTTCTCTCTCTCGCTTAAAACTGCATTCAGTTGTGCAATCTGGGCTTCAATGGTTTCGATACTTTGTCCGTGTGCAGCAGTGTGTTGCACCAAATACTGAATGGAAGACTGGATGTTGGAAGAGGATTGAATTGATTGTTCTAAAAACGCCTCCAGACTTCGTTCTAGCGAGGAAACCTTATCGTTATTTGGCGGAACAAAATTGTTTTGAGGCAAAGAATTTTTGGGTGTAAAATTGTTCGTCAGATTTTGAAAAGGTTGGGGGTGGAAAGGTTGCTGATATTGATTTTGAGCTTATTGTTGAGAAGGATGAGGAGGCCTTTGGAAGTTGTTGTGGCCTTGGAATTGTTGCTGATTTTGATTCCAGGCGAAATTTGGGTGGTTCCTCCAACCAGGATTGTAAGTTGAAGAGTATGGATCATTTCTTTGTCTTTGCTGAAATGCAGCATTGACTTGATCCTATCCTTGAGCAGGTGGGTTGTAAGGACACTCTTCGATTAAATGTGATGGATCCGAACAACAAGCGCAGATGGTATGAGGGGGAAGAGCAGGGGTAGGAGAAGGCGATGAGAATTTGCTCTCAATTGCTTCTAGCTTTCGCATGATCGTAGCCATTTCGTCCTTCATTGCAATCGAGAGATCAAGTTGATGAAAGCCTGCCCTAGAGGGACCAGAAGAAATAGTAGATGAAGTGTTAGGTCTGGTGCTTTCCCACTGAAGCGTTCGCTCCGTGAGATCGTCGAGAAATTGCCAAGCCTCCTCGTCAGATTTGGATAGAAAGTGGCCTTGACAAACGGTCTCCAACAACTGCTTAGTTGCTGGGTTCAGTCCTTCGTATAAGGTCTGGCAAAGTTGCCATCTCTCAATACCATGATGAGGGCACTGAACAAGAAGGTCTTTGTATCGGTCAAAGCAGTTCCAAAAGGTTCAGCAGGAAGCAGGGAAAATTGGTTTATTTCGTTCCTTATTCTCGCGGTTTTATGATTTGGGTAAAACTTTTTAAGAAACGCTTTTACAAAATCATCCCAACTGGTTATGGAATGTGACACGGTGCTATACAGCCACTTTTCAGCTAGGTCACATAGAGTGAAAGGAATGACTCGTAGCCGTATGGTATCGTCGGACAGTTGGGTAGTTTTCATCATTGCACAAACATTCTGGAACTTGTTAATGAAGATATAGGCATCTTCGGATTCCTGCCCATGAAATTTAGCCAACATGTTGATGAAGTGGGGCTTAATTTCGAAATTATCCCCATTTTCCGGCGAAGTGAATGACAAGTAGGAAGTGCGGAGCGGATGGGATAGAAACGATCCTGGAGCGCGATTCTGTGGCGCTTCAACAGGAGGTGGTTGTGGGTTATTCGCACCCAGTTAAGGTGGAATCAGTCCCGAGGTAGGTAAAGGGTTGTTAGGATTGAATCCTGACATCTCAGAAGATGAAGATGAAGGTGAAGATGTATGAACAGAATTCCAGTCAACGTCGGAGTTGGTCGGCAAAGGTAAAGGTGAAAAAGGTGTGGAGGGAGTTTCGACGTCGGAGTCGATCGTATAGTCGGTAGCGACTAACGAAACACAGACTAGTCGGGCGATGTTGTCCCGAGTTCAACCGGACATACACTAAACGAGTTTAGTATAGTCAAGGCGTAGAATGTGAGGGTAAGAAAACGTCAATGAAGAAAATGCAGAGGAAAGGTGAGTGGAATGGGATTCTAGTGACAAAAAGGGTAAGTTTTTATAAAAGTTTTTGTTTTGTTTTGTTTTGTTTTATATTTTTTTAGAAAGAGTTATTACAAGAATGTGTACGGACTTACTTCAAACAATCACAGTTTAAAACATGCACAATCAAACCTAGAGCTAGGGACTTCTAAGTCCATTAGACTGCTCCTAACTGTTCTAAAGTGATAAGTTGTGAGATAACCCTCAAATCGTCTCTTCACTGCCAATTGTGGCCAGGTAAGCACAAATGAAGAAAGGAGGGTTCCGCTCACGAATCACTGTGAGACGGGCCTTTTAAAATTACCTTTCTCACTTGTCTAGCCTAGGCACCACAAAATCAAGTTTAGATAAATGATTGAATGCCCACAACCTTCCTCTGTCCTAATGAGCACGACAGTTCTTAGTTGGCTGAGTCTAGATATTTTTTAATTAACTCAAAAGTGATGCATATGCTTTTAGTGATTTTTTGGGGGTCTTCGGAAGGGTGATGTAATCCCCACCCAATCTGAGTTGGTGTTATAGCCCCTTAAATTCCGTATTAATTATGCAAAGCAGTAACACACCAAAATCTAAAACACTTACAAAATTTTTTATTTGGCAGCGTAAAGAATCCTGCACAAAAAAAAATTTATTGGATAGGAGGAAAGAGAATCTGTGCAAAGAATCCTGCAGGAAAAATATTTCAGTGGAGTTCAGAGGAGAGGAGAGGAGAAAAGAAATACTTACAGAGAAAATTGGGTACTGACGTCACCAGTTGACCGCGGTTCCACGGTCAAACCCTTGCTTCTGCTGCTGTTCCGTGGTTGATTAGTTGGTTTGGATCTTCTAACTTTTTCACTGTGCTGAGTTGGTTCTCCTCTTTCTGTTTAGATCCCCTGATTCTGGATTTGTTCACTGAGTTTGCTCCAGATTTGAAACAGGCACTTCTTCCAATCCTGCAAACTTGCACAAAAATGTTTCAAAAATAACAAGATGGTTTTTTTTGTAATTTTTTTTTATATTTTTCAATTTTTGAAATTTTTATATTTTTAAATTTTTAATTAACCCGAAATTACACAAAGAAAGAAATTATTGTCTCCCCGGCAACGACACCATTTGATTGTTACGTTTTTGCGTATTTTTAATTACCGCAATCAAGAAGGTTTCGCTTGGTAGCTAGCCGGTTGAGTATGGGTTGATCCACAGGGAGATGGAATCTTTTTCTTTATGTTTTAACGAGTTAATCCGATTAAGTCAGATTTTGTTTTAAGATCTACGAATGAGATAAAAGGTGATAAAATACTTGCTAGGGTTAGGATTATGTTAGTTTGAGTTTAGGAATTTCTCACTTCTTTCAATGCCTTAGTTATAAATATCGGTGTTAAGGTAATCGGCAAAAACGGGGATTAGCACAGCTAGGAAGAAACTTACAAGTCTAAGTTAGGCTTTCCATACTTAGTTTCTTCCTTTTGGTCCTTGTCCGTCCGTTCTTGGCTCTAACCTCCAGTTAATTCAACCACAACCGGTCTAACTAGGAAATCACCGCTATCATGTAGGATATGGTGCCGTAGTGAGCGGATTATGGTTCAATTAAAGGGAGTCCGAATTTAATGTGTCGGGCAAAGAAAGGAGTGAGAGAGATTTCCTTTTCTCAAACCTTCCTTCTCCTGCCCTAACAAGTGAGGAATTACTCACTCATTAAAAAGATAAAAATAAAACAAAAGGGATGGTAAATAGAATTTAGGTTTAAGAAGAATTTTACAACTAGCTATTTGAGATCTCACCTAGGCAAGGATCTTACTTAAGCATCATCATTGTTAAAAAGAAATATAAAAGAATAAAAGACAAGAAAAACACTAATTTAATTCTACGTCTAAGTTGACAAATGAAAATTGCACATAAAAAATGCGATAAGAAAATGCGAGACAAATAAAAATAAATACTTACTTTTATTGATAACCTCTCAAAAACTCTCTACAATTTTGCATTAAGAAAGATAAAGAACAGAATTGAAATTCTAAATTGTAAAACTAAAAAGAGGCATACTAATTTGGCTTTGAACTATCCTATTTATAGATAGGAAAACCCTAGGTTTACATTCTGATCCATACACGAAATTACAGAACTATCCCAAGAGAGCCGAGTCAATGCACCGACACTGCCACCGACACGTGCATTGCACGGCCGCGGAACCGCGACAGAAGTGCCTGTTTGGCCGCGGTTCCGCGGCCATATAGTGGAATCTTGGGTCCATCTTTTCAGGTCTTCTACCAGTTGCTTTTATCTTCTGTTTGGTACACTTGGTTTCTCAAAATCTCTTCTGTTCTCTTCCAGATATTCAGCAGTGGACTTTTGCCTTGAACACCGCTTGAACTGGTATGCGGCATCATGCGAATCAGTATTCATCTCTTATTGGTCGTAGTCCTGCATTTCTTGTGACTTTTCACGAATCTCACTGTAAAGAGCTGAGAACTTGTAACCTACAACTATTTAGCAGACATGGATCAAAAGTACCTATTTATTTGCAATGTGATTAAGAATGGGCGATATAACAATGCAATTATCTGATATGAACAAATACCATCAATGAACCATCATAAATCTTGTGTCAAATATCGACACGTGAAATCCAAATACCTCAGGCATCGTCTCTCGGATCGGCCCTCATATCCATCTGAAACATATAACTCTAGTCGGTATCTTTCGGATATTAGCCGAATTTCCATACTATCACAAGTTGGCCTCGTCCTCGCTAGGCTCACCCACCTTTCTATACGTGCTTCTTGCCCCTGGATACCGTAGTGGGTCCACTATGTATCTATAATCGGTCTCTCCCCTTGGCTCGATTCGGATAATCATACCATAAGTACTAGAAAACTCATGGTGGATGTCAAATCATCATATCCAAAAGAAAATCACAATTTTGAAAATGAATCCAAGTTTTATAAAATCATCTCCACAGTTTTCTCAAATCTCATGAAAACATGAACCCCATGAAAAGATCACCGTATAGGGAACATGGTAATAATGATAAAAGTACAGAATATCGGCATGATACATGCTAGTATGTGATGAGAAAAAAATATAACTACTAACAGGGATAAGTGCAATGCAAGGCAACGTGGCAAGTTCTTATAGTGTATGTGGCATGGAAATTACCAATGATGTGTGTGTATATGAGTTTGTGCATGTTCGACATAAAAGTCATTGGTAATGGTGCATGTGTCCTAACATGTGTTTGTCAAGGTGTAACAAGTAAACAAGTACATGATAATGATAGTCCAAACAAATAATGTGAATAGCAAAGAATAACATAGGTTTAGGTATCGGGTGCTTAGTTTCATGCAGTCAATTCTCCCGTAGATGTTAAATCTATTCATCGAAACGACCTCGATTTACTCGAAACCAATCACTTCCTTTCCTTTCCTTGCCGCTTCCGAAGTCCCCGCAACCGATCCTAATATCGAATAAAAACATTTGAACGTGAGAGGCTAGATTTTCGATACGACAAACACACACACGCAAAGCAAATCAAACTCCCATAGGTTAACACGTGCGACCTTCTTGTACTATACGTGTGCAACAATCACCTAAAACTACCCCGAATTGCTGTTAACTAATGGAAATACTAAATCAAGAGTCGAGATATCTATATCGTACGCTAAATCATCGTTAAAGTGAAGTAAAAATCTCCCAGATTTTTGTATACGCAATCTGGGAAGAAATTAAGTATACCATAGATTAAGTTTGAGGTTCAGAGAACCCCCGACAAAAATACAAACCCCAACTCCCTAGTCTAACCACAAATTGCGTCCATTTGGAAATTTTTGGCGGCTAAGGTGGCTAAGGATGGGTCCGGGTTTCTAGGGTGCACTTAAAGTTTTATAACAAGCTCCTAGAAATTTTAATTTATCTCTGTTAGCACTGGAATAGTAGCAGATTCAAATTGAACCCCAAACTTCTACAAAAATACTAGTTTTAGCACTTGAAAACATCATAGTGAATTAATGAAGTCTTGGTGCTAAAACAAAAGGATAATTAGCACTAAAATACATTTATCTATCCTAAATTAAGTTGTGGTTACCCAAAAAGCCATCCAAGATCAAGACTCACCTCAAAACCACACTTTAACTTTTAAAACAACCCAAGACATAAACTTTAGCTTAAAATTAAAGTTGTTTATGGCAAGTTGTTGCTAAAACTTGATTAAAATTGGTGTTTTTAACTCTAAATTAGTGTTGTGGGAAGTCCCAAGCTTCAAGTGGCCTAAAGGGTGAAGACTTGGCATCCACATGAGTTTTGAAAGAGAAAGGTATGATTTGTAGTGATTATTATGCGTGCATGCATGCGTGCGTGCGTGTGTGTTCACTTTTAGGAGGAAGAGAGGAAAATGAGGAGGAAAAAGAAAAGGAGGAGGAGGAGGAGGGAGATGAGAATGAGGAGGGGAAATGGCTAAGGCCTTAGCCATTTACCCCCTCCCCCTCTCACCATAACCATGCCCAATATTTTATTCAATCTATCTAGTGCCATATCCTCATGTCCTCCATGCCATGCTATTTATTATTATTTTTTTAAAACTAATTTAATTTTGCTAAATGTTATGAAAAGTAAATCTAAGGTTTAATTGTCTTGGCAATAATTTTGGTGTTTATTTTAAATTAACATATTACTAGTTCTAGGTTAAGAGAGTGTGTGTATTATATAAAAATATATAATTTTTAACTATGATTTATTTCATAACATATGTTATATCGCTAATTAGATTATAATTAACTCTCATAATTTTTCAAGATGTTACAATCTTCCCCTTAAATAAATTCGGTCGCGGAATTTAAAGTCTAACTGCGCGTACCTTTGACGAGATGAGGAAATTTCTTCCGCATCTCACTCTCGGCTTCCCATGTGACCTCTTCGCTATGTAAAAAATGCCACATAACCTTTACAGACGGCAATACCTTCGCCCGTAATTTCTTCACTTACTGGTCCAGGATGACTACCGGTTGCTCGGTGAATGATAGATCGCGCTCTGGCTGGATCGTCTGATACTGAATCACATGAGATGGGTAATGAAGGTAATTGCAAAGTATAGATACGTGAAACACATGGTGTACATCCAGAAAACTAGGCGGAAGTGCTAGACGATAGGCAACAGTACCGACTCGCTCAAGAATCTCGAAGGGACCTACATATCTGGGACTGAGCTTTTCCTTCTTTCCAAACCTTATCACACCCTTCATCGGAGAAAACCATAGGAAAACATAGTCACCCACTGTGAACTCAAGTCTGCGGTGACGACGATTGGTATACGACTTCTGCCTGCTATGGGCTGCTATCATCCTATCCTGGATCAACTGGATCTTCTCTGTAGTCTTCTGGACTAACTGCGGTCCTAAAATCCTGCTCTCGCTGAGCTCAGTCCAACAGACCGGTGATCGATACTTTCTCCCATACTGGGCCTCGAAGGGTGCCATATGAATCGTCTCCTAAAAACATTATTGTAGTAGAACTTGATAAAGGGTAAGTGACGATCCCAACTGTCACCTAAATCTAACGCACAAGCTCGGAGCATATCCTTGAGAGTCTGAATAGTCCATTCTGACAGATCATCGGTCTGTGGATGGAAAGCGGTATTGAAACTCAAACGGGTACCCAAGACATCTTGAAATTTCTGCCAGAGACAACTGGTAAACTGATTGCCTCTGTCGGAAACTACACAAGTCGGAAAGCCGTGCAATCGCACAATCCCATCAATGTAGAGCTGAGCATATCCGAAAGTGGTCTTCACTGGGAGGAAGTGAGTCACTTTCGTCAACCGATCTACAATCACTCAGATGGATTCATACTCTCGACTGGACCTAGGTAGACCCACAACGAAGTCTATGAAGATTTGTTCTCATTTCCACCCCAGAATGGACAAAAGGCCGCAACTCTCTTGTCAGCCTCTAATACTTGCCCTTGACTTGCTGAAAAGTCAGGTATCTCGAAATGAAATCAGAAACATCTCTCTTCATCCCCTCCCACCAGTATATATCTCTTAAATTGTGATACATCTGTTAGTTATATGTATGCCCTAGAGGCCATTACTGTACATTGGATGTATATTGTAGTGGATACTGGGACATATATAGGTAGGACTTTCTTGTTCGATATGATAGTACGCTATCTGGTTGCTCTTTATCTTAACATGTATACTTTCTGTCTCTCTGTTACATGTTGATAAAACCCTTAGGATGTGTACTCGACTTCCAAGACTATGATGTAGATCATACTAGTGGGGCCTGGGTAGTCTATGAGTACATCCTTCAATGTTCCTAGTCGTGGGAATATCGAGACAGGGCATCGATATTCCAGAGTAGACTAGCGTATATCTTCTCGACCCATGTGATGGGCGATGGATGATCCCATATCCATTGATGTATTACATCAGAGATGATATGCGGGTGCTCAGTGGAGACTGGGTACACTGAACGGACTCGCCGAGAACTCCCAGATGGTATTATATCTCACGTCAGATGGCAGTTCTCTGGTGACACTGGTACAGCTTAGTCTGTTGACCCGAGATTGTCATAGAATCTTGTGTGTCTCCTACTGTGCTTTGATTTCCACCCTACCACGGCTCTACTGAGTCATGCAAATAGGTGGTTTTTTGGGTACAGTCCCGATTCACATGGAGGCAATGAGCGATAGGAAGGGATTCGTCTCTCTCGGTATTGGGGGTTGATGTTGCGCTATGCTCTACTGGCCATAACTGGAAATCCCTGGCCAGGGTTGCAGTGATTTACTGGTAAGAGTTATCAGTAGTCTCACGCTTGTTATGGACCTTACATCGTCATGACTTATCAAGCTATTGGGGGTCTGACGTTTACCACCCCAAGACGAGATACGCGACATATCAGACGAACAGACCGGACTGTACGGTAAGTGTTACTGGTTGGATTCACAGGATTGTGAGCAGGCTTGCTCGTTGATCTTCTGATCGCTCAATACCCGGGTGGCCGTTACGTTTAGCAGACCGCTTGCGTCTTGTGGGTGTTTGATATGATCATCACCTACTGCCGGCGTATTGACGAGTCTTTAGAGTCCTACACAGAGGTTTCCTGGCTCAAGCGAAACGAAATAGGAGCGCATATGAGATATGTGCGGGACCGAGAATAATGCCAGTATGTGATACTGAATTCTATTCTCGCGATTTGTATCATCGGACGGTTATATAAGATATAGCCGGGTTACCGAATGAAATGTTGATTCGATATATTGATACACTTGATATTAGTCGGTTATATGCAGTATGACCGGATCATTAAATCAAGTGTTGATTTAATGATTTAATGTATAATTATATATTTGATATATTACTTTACATTAACTAGTATTGGTTCACTTAAGATTGATTTTCTCACTTGATGTGCACAAGTTGTATATGTGATATATTTTTTGTGCACTAGTTTGTATAATGTTTGATGATACATACAAACTTGGGTGTGTATGCTTTAAACCATGTTTAAGTAAATGGTAAGGGTTTTATATACTTTATTTATTTTGTTTTGTTAAAACAAAAATGGTCTTTTTCTTTCACATTGCTAGAATCTTCATGATACTTCAAGAACTTGTGACAAAAGTTTATGCCATTTTTGTTTTATCCTTAACTTAACCATTTACCTAAACCCTAGTTTATTCTCTACATTAGTTACCTCACCCATGGTTGCTAAATGATAAGCATCACTTAATTTTCTATTATTGATAATTCAATTCATTCTTTTCTTTCTTCTTCTTCTTCATGAAGAGAAGAAAACATTGCTAGAAAATTCCAAGTGATGAATCCAAGTGAGAAATCCAATTCCAAAGTGAACCCAATTCCTATTTCTTTATCCTCTACCACTTGCCATGTTGTATAGGGTGTTATCTTCACAAGTTTCATGACCTAATGAAGATGGAGCTTGGGTTTGAGTCGCCTCGATGTAGATCATCTTCGGCATCGAAGTCAACGACCTAGCCCGATCATTTCTCCGACGAAACCATCGCTAAAGTCCGGGATCCCGATGATCGCAGCGATGGGACGTTGTCACGGAGGTTTGGAGGTGGAGGACTGGATCTACAAAGGTTGTAGTTCCTTTCACTTATTAGTAAAGTTGTTTGCTTGCATTTAGTTTCGCCTATCCTCTAGTTAACGATCTCAATTAGGGTTTCTCGGCACATGAAATTTTTTAATTTAGCATGGTTGATCAGTTGTAGAACCTCATGGGTGTGCCTAGTAACCCTACAGCGGTATCAGAGCCTAGCTTGTGCTTTAGGCGAAGTGTAGACGAAGCTAGAAATCCGATCGAACCCGATATCCCCCAATTTCACCCCTCTCTGTACAATTTTTCATACTGTGGATTTTTGTGAATTAAAAATGCTCAGAAAATAGAGCAGGAAATTATAAGGAAAACTGTAGAAAACGAAGCCCTAACTCTACTGTAGCGCCGCGGAACCGCGGCCTAACCCTGCTTTTGGCGGCGGTTCCACGGCCGTATGTAAAGGTTATGGATTCTTTTTCACACAGTAATGCCCGTATCTGTTTCCTCTGTTCTCTGGGAATTTTTTATTTCTACTCAACATTTGAGTTTTCTGAGTTGTTTTGGGGACTCGATGATTCGATCGGATTGTCTAACTTTGTCTATGCGTTTTTCCGGATAATTTAGAATATGTTAAAAAGTACGACCGGATATAAATACCCATTTTTTCCCCTGCTGGGAAATTTCCAATTGTTGAATTTTTCCGTAGTTTAATAACGTTCTAAGTAGTGCAAGTAACGCGATGGACCCTCTAGAAGACAATAAACCTTAACTCGATTATGTGACCGTCTTGAACTGCCCTTTGAACCTTAGGGTTTGGGGCAGTACGGCGTGCCATATGTGAGGCGTTGGCTTGACCCTTCTACGGCTGGACCGTTGGTACTGTGGCATGAAGTGAATGTTTTTAAACTTATTTCATGTGTTGAGCTGTTTCGGGAAAACTTTGGTGTTTGATTGTTAGATCGGAAAGCTTAACATTTTCTATTCATCTGGAATGTGATACAATATTTGGAATCCACAAGTAGTTATGAGATAACTGATTTGGATGTTATAAACATAGCAGTTTAGTCTCACTTGATTGGTTGCCACGGAATTTTGATGTGATCAAAAGTCCGTCGCAATCACGTTGCGTACGCGGATACTCGCCGGGTAAACTTATTAGATAGCCACGCCCCATAGCCCCGACCAAGTGACTGTAGGAGAACCTCGTCGCCGAAAGCATCCGTTCGGGTGCTCGCGGCAGCGGTGTTCCGTCTTAGTGCACTTCGTCGACGGCATCCGGGGGTGCGGCCGTCTACTGAAGTTTGCGACGAGCATTCGTTCAGGATGTCGGGAATCTTGTTGAATTGCCCGACTAGATATTGAAAAGTGTTTTCGATATTGAGACTAAAATACGGGTTTATAATTGTTAGGCATGCGATGTCTAAGGAATTCATTTGTTTAGGCATGCGATGTCTAAAGAGTTTGCGGATTCCAACTGTTGTAGTTTTACACTTTCTTTTCTGCGACCGTAAGTGTAATATGTGATATCGCCGGTTTCGTTGCTATATGTCAACGACAATTGGGATGGGCATATTTACTTATGTTGATGACATGTGATGTTATGTGTTGCTGGATATGTTATATTGGATCGTCGTGTTTGAATAGCCGGGGTTTTTTTTTTATGTGAGATGAGTGTTTTTCATTTTCATTCATGTAAAAACTTGTATGTAATATTCTTTTATTGGGGCACTTCCAGGTTGCGGATGATGTCACCATTTGTATATTATTTTCTTTTCCGCATTAGGATAGACCCAAGGATGGGAGCACAAGTAACCGGGTTCTAGGGTCCAGTAGGAGACCATCTCGAGGAGTCGAGTCTGGGTCTCCTAACCCTAGAATTGGTAGGATTGCTTGCCGCTCTCGTAGGGGTCTAGGGGTGTGGGATTGGCTATTCATCACGACCGTGGAATCCGTGTTTTATACAGGCTCAAAATAAAACACGGACGTCCTAGTATATCCAATATTTCATATGATATTTTCTGCTGCTTAATCTGTGATGTGATCATGTGATTTGTTCAGATAGATATTATATATAGTATATCTGATATATTATATAGACGTTGCTTATGTTTTACACCCGCGCTAGCCCTGCCTAGCTCTGGCGTTAGTTACCTAACCTAACGGTGCAGACGGGACATCGAGGCGAATGCGGATGGCATAAGCGTACGTTATATTTATCTGTGATGTTTAGATGAACTTAAATGATGGGACATTCATTAATGAGATTATTGAAAGAAAATAAACCTAAAAGATGTTGTGGAATCGAATTTCAAAAATAAAACAGGTAGCTACAGTTCTTGCTTTGCATCGTGGTGTTCCTTGTAGAACATCCTGCACCTTATTCGATGAGGAAAGGGCCGACGATCCCTTCACCGGGAGTGACCCCTTTAGCAATAACTGGCAGATGCTACAACCCTCGGTTTGTCTTTTGATTGCTTCTATAGTTTCTGCTTTGCACGGTGGTATATATGATATATCCTGCACCTTATTCGATGAGGAAAGGGCCGACGATCCCTTCACCGGGAGTGAACCCTTTAGCAAAACTAGAAAAGCCTCAAAAACACTCCATTTAAAAACCATTTGATTCTGCAACGAGATCAAGTTCAAAGCGTTAAAGGTTTTCTTAAAAACCATCCGCAACCCTCCGTCATTTTAGGAAGTAGAGTACTTAGTATTCGTGCTACGTTTGTCGACCATAGCCGAGGCGTAGTGTACGGTAGCTAAGTGATGTCTTCCTACACAGCATATGATGCGATTAGTTAGGACAGTCATGTGGCTTTGTTGACCTTAGCTAAGGGTTATGTGGGTGGGTCTAATTAATCATGAAATGACGGGTAGAACTTGACTAGTGCTTATGATTTGTTGACCTTAGTCAAGGTCATAAGTGCTAGGGATAAAAACCATTATCGGGAGTTTCAAGTGTTGGAATTTGCAATGAGATTGCATACCTTCTATATGATAGTTGGATCCCGATACCCACTGCGAGTAATTGTTACTCCTGGGAGAGTTTTGCACTTTGCAATTACCCAATCAAGTAGGTGTCTAGAAAGGTGTCAACGGGGTTACGCCTCTGGGAAAACGAGGTTTATTCTAATTAGGTCCGTGCGAAAGCATGGGGAACCTCCCTCAAAGTACCGACACTGGCCTGGCTGAAAGATTGGCGAACTTATAGAGTGTAATTAATCCTGGCTAGTCTTTCCTTTTAGGGTTTGAAGGAAGATTTGATAAAAATAGTAGGAGCCATCCTGATTAGATAAAATATATAACCAATCTAATCTTGCAAGAGCGCACGCAGAGTGTTTTCTTCTCTCTCTCTCTCCAGGTAGCGACCATGTCACGCCTCAATCAAGATAATAATATGGATATATTGACCGAACCCGCTTGTTATTCTGAGCTGGGGAACGTTGGTCCTGCTCCAACTTAAAATTATTATAAGACCGAGCAGGAAATAGGGGAATAGCAGGATTCCCATGCCGCCCAAACGAAGAAAGTGCATGAGATGCATCACCTTCGGGTGTGTTCATTACAAAAGAACTGTTTCTCAGTATCCTCTACATCCTGGGTATTTGATACCGGATCAGGATCCCGCAAATGTAATCCGTTACATGGGCTATAGAAATGTAGAGAACTGAGAACGAGTGATAAGTTTCATGAGACAGAAAACGGTGCAAGTGTTGCAGCCAAGTCTGTTGGTCACTGTCACCCTGTATTACCAATACATTGATTCTGAACAAATACTATTAGATACCGAACCTGATATACAAAATCATATCAATCTCTTTATTTATTAAAGAAGGATATAATTTTGTATTGTTGAATATTGTTTTGAATATTTCAAAAAATGATCGGTTCAGGCACGTTATCTAAAATCATTGACGTTCTAAATTAAACTACAGTTCTTAGTATACAGAACACACACAAGAGGAATAGTTCAGAAATGAACGGATCCTTCTTGAGGTATATATAGACTAGGTCATATCAATGTGACCCGACTAGCTGAAGTTACATATAGATTCATATTTAAATTAGTTTGAATTTACATCTCCTGAAACTTGCCAGTCATGTCACAAAGATAAGATGACCATAGCTCTATTCATTGGAAACAGGGAAAGAGTTCGTAAACTCTTGGGACTGATACATGATGATGTATGTAAGGTCTCCTGTCTACACATGCCAGGACCGGTTCTTTATACTTCATTACATTCTCTGATAATCTCTCAAGATTCATCCATATGTTCCTGTTGAAACATAAGTCCGAACCTTTTGAGATATTCACAGAATATAAGCTAGAAGTAGAGAACCAAAGTACATGTATAAGTATTATGTCCTATGATGAGATCAGTGAGGAGAATACTTGAGCATGGAATTCTTGGACTATTCTAAAGGAGAATGAGATTCTCTCTCAGCATTACTCCTCCGAATACACCATAGCACGATGGTATATCGGGGCAGAGCAATAGCACCCTATGAGATATGGTGTGCTCTATGATGAGTATTACTGAGTTACCTGTTTCTTTTAAGGGGTTGTGCACTTGAGAAGTTGCATACCTATTGAATTGGATTCGAATCAAATCAGTGCCTACCACTCCATATAAGATATGATATGGGAAGAGCCTATCTCTTAAGTAAGTTGAGATTTGGGATTGTCCGGCCTATGTCAAAAGAAAAATCCGGACAAGATCGAGGCAAGTTCAGTTCTGTAGAACTGGAAAGGTTCCAGCTATACAAACTACAGCTAATGATTTGATAGAACCAAACGATTCTACAGTCCCCAATGAACCTCGGCCTCTCCGCCGATCTAGCAGGGTTCCTCATCCGCCTGAGAGATACTTCGGTTTCTCGATGACAGTGGGAGCGAGGATTGCATCATGAGATGATGACCCAACTAGTTTCGAGCAGGCCATCGAGAGTAGGGACTCTGTAAGAATGGCTGGATGCTTAGCGATCTGAGATGGAATCCATGTACACCAACAAAGTATGGACTTTGGATTCTATATCTGAAGGGTTAAATCCCCATCAGGAGCAAGTATATCTTGAGAAGATTACTTGGTGTAGATGGAAAGGTTGAGACTTTCAAAGCTAGACTTGTTAAAGGCTATCGTCATCAACCAGGCGTGGATAATGATGAAACCTTTTCCAGTGGGTATGCTTAAGTCCATCCGGATCCTACTTGACATTGCTACATACCATGACTACGATATCTGGTGGTTGGGTGCCATGACTGCTTTTCTAAATAATGATTTAGAAGAAAACGCCTATAAGAACACAGCCAGAGGGCTTCGTAAACAGTGGGAGCAGCGAAAACATGTGCAAGTTGCTTTACAGAATAAAGCAGGCATCGCGGAGATGGAACGTCTGTTTTGATGTGGTAGTCAAACTGTTTGACTTCATCAAAATGATAGATGAACCTTGTATATACAAAAAGGTTGTAGAGAGTAAGGTGGTCATCCTCATATTGTATGTGGACAACATACTCTTGATAGGGAAGGAGTTTCCTATACTACGCTCGGTCAATCTCCTCTTATCATAAGGATCTCCAAATAGGATAAAGGTGATACCTCCTAAATCCTGGGATTTTGATCTATGAGATAGATCTAAATGGATGTTAGGATTCTCACTAGGTTTAGTGAGATGGCATCAATCGATCCTGGGGAGAATCACTGGAAAGGTTCCAGGGTGATAAGGATGACTGAATGTCAGTCGCAGGCATTGTCTTTACCCTCAGTGGAGGGACGGTATGTTGGAAGAGTTCCAAGCTAGACACCGTGGCAAACTAGACGATAAAGGCTGGTAACATCGCTATCAAAGATACTACCAAAGAGGCAGTTTGGGTGTATATTGGTTCATGAGATGAACTAGGTTCCTACCATTGTATGACAATGGAAGTGTGGCTTTGGCCCAGGAACCCTGGTCCCATCAGTGACCCAGACATATTCTGAGGCAGCATCACCTGATCATGGAGATAGTTGATCTCCAGGGTTATCGAGATTAGGAGAATAGACTCAGAGGACAACACGACGGATCCACTCACAAAGGCTTTTTCCCATAGAGAGACTTATATGGGATAGATGAGTATTAGATACTACAACCACTGCTACAGATGGTCCTAGTGCAAGTGGGAGATTGTTAGTTATATGTATTCCCTAGAGGCCATTACTGTGCATTGGATGTATATTGTAGTGGATACTGGGACATATATAGGTAGGACTTTCTTGCTCGACATGATAGTACGCTATCTGGTTGCTCTTTATCTTAACATGTATACTTTCTGTCTCTCTGTTACATGTTGATAAAGCCCTTAGGATGTATACTCGACTTCCAGGACTATGATGTAGATCATACTAGTGGGGCCTAGGTAGTACATGAGTACATCCTTCAATATTCCTAGTCGTGGGAATATCGAGACGGGGCATCGATATTCCAGATTAGACTAGCGTATATCTTCTTGACCCATATGATGGTCGATGGATGATCCCATATCCATTGATGTTTGACATCAGAGATGGTATGCGGGTGCTCAGTGGAGACTGGGTATACTGAACGGACTCGTCGAGAACTCCCAGATGGTATTATACCTCATGTCAGATGGAAGTTCTCGGGTGACACTGGTATAACTTAGTCTGTTGACCCAAGATCGTCATAGAGTCTTGTGTGTCTCCCACTGTGCTTTGATTTCTACCCTACCACGGCTCTACTGATTCGTGCAAACAGGTAGTCTTTTGGGTACAGTCCCGATTCACATGGAGGCAATGAGCGATAGGAGGGGATTCGTCTCTCCCGGTATTGGGGGTTGATGTTGCGCTATGCTCGACTGGCCATAACTGGAAATCCCTGTCCAGAGTTGCAGTGATTTACTGGTAAGAGTTATCAGTAGTCTCACGCTTTTTGTGGACCTTACATCGGCATGACTTATCAAGCTATTGGGGTCTGACGTTTACCACCCCTAGACGAGATATGCGACATATCAGACGAACAGACCGGACTGTATGGTAAGTGTTACTGGTTGGATTCACAGGAGTGTGAGCAGGCTTGCTCGTTGATCTTCTGATCGCTCAATACCCGGGTAGCCGTTACGTTTAGCAGACCGCTTGCGGCTTGTGGGTGTTTGATATGATCATCACCTACTGCCGGCGTATTGACGAGTCTTTAGAGTCCTACACAGAGCTTTCCTGGCTCAAGCGAAACGAAATAGGAGCGCATATGAGATATGTGCGGGACCGAGAATAATGCCAGTATGTGATACTGAATTCTATTCTCGCGATTGGTATCATCGGATGGTTATATAAGATATAGCCGGGTTACCGAATCAAATGTTGATTCGATATATTGATACACTTGATATTAGTCGGTTATATACAGTATGACCGGATCATTAAATCAAGTGTTGATTTAATGATTTAATGTATAATTATATATTTGATATATTACTTTACATTAACTAGTATTGGTTCAGTTAAGTTTGATTTTCTCACTTGATGTGTACAAGTTGTATATGTGATATATTTTTTGTGCACTAGTTTGTATCATGTTTAATGATACATGCAAACTTGGGTGTGTATGCTTTAAACCATGTTTAAGTAAATGGTTAGGGTTTTATATTCTTTATTTATTTTGTTTTGTTAAAACAAAAATGGTCTTTTTCTTTCACATTGCTAGAATCTTCATGATACTTCAAGCACTTGTGACAAAAGTTTATGCCATTTTTGTTTTATCCTTAACCTAACCATTTACCTAAACCCTAGTTTATTCTCTACATTAGTTAACTCACCCATGGTTGCTAAATGATAAGCAGCACTTAATTTTCTATTATTGATAATTCAATTCATTCTTTCTTTCTTCTTCTTCTTCTTCATGAAGAGAAGAAAACATTGCTAGAAAATTCCAAGTGATGAATCCAAGTGAGAAATCCAATTCCAAAGTGAACCCACTTCCTATTTCTTCATCCTCTACCACTTGCCATGTTGTATAGGGTGTTATCTTTACAAGTTTCATGACCTAGTGAAGATGGAGCTTGGGTTTGAGTCGCCTCGACGTAGATCATCTTCGGCATCGAAGTCAACGACCTAGCCCGATCATTTCTCCGACGAAACCATCGCTAGAGTCCGGGATCCCGATGATCGCAGTGAAGGGACGTCGTCACGGAGCTTTGGAGGTGGAGGACCGGATCTACAAAGGTTGTAGTTCCTTTCACTTATTAGTAAAGTTGTTTGCTTGCATTTAGTTTCGCCTATCCTCTAGTTAACGATATTAATTAGGGTTTCTCGGCACATGAAATTTTTGAATTTGGCATGGTTGATCAGTTGTAGAACCTCATGGGTGTGCCTAGTAACCCTACAACGTCTTGGTGGAATCTGGATGAACGTTGTACGCTGACTGATGTGCCTCTTCTAAGATCTCGCATCTCAGCCCCTCAGGGTCAGGTACACATAGAGGAGTCCCAAACCGTAACACTCTCTTGCTATCGATCGCAAACTCTGAATCTCTCCTCTGCCGAACCTGCTCCATAATCTCAAATAAACGGGTATCGTCGGACTGTGCCTCCCTGATGCGATCAAGCAAAAGCGGACAAGCACGGACATAAGCAAGCTGTCCTCCTGCGGATGTGAATATAAACTATACACCGCCGTTGCATAAACCTCCTAATCCATAGTCGACTGCCTCTGAACTGTGCTCAAATAAGCTATCTCCGGGCTTTCGACTCAAAGCATCGGCTACAACATTTGCCTTGCCCGGACGATAAAGGATCTTACAATCATAGTCCTTTTTGAGTTCCATCCAACGACGCTTCCTCAAGTTCAGACCCCGCTGCTGGAAGATGTACTTCAGGCTCTTAGGGTCCGTAAAAATTTGGCACGACTCACCGTATAAGTAATGTTTCTAAATCTTGAGCGCAAAGATCACCGCCGCCATCTTTAAATCGTGAGTGGGTAGTTCTGCTCGTGCTTCTTCAACTGCCAAGAAACATAAATGATGTCTCTGCCATGCTACATCAACATGCAACCTAAACCCGCTCGAGAAGCATCACAATAAACAACGAAATCGCCTGAGCCTGAAGGCAAAGATAGAACCGGTGCAGTCTTTAAACGAGTCTTCATCTGCTGAAAAATATGCTCACACACTTCAGTCTACAAAAACGGAACTCCCTTCTGGGTCAGCCCGGTCATCGGTGCAGCGATACGAGAGAAATCCTGTACGAAACGACGGTAAGAACCGGCCAAGACTAAGAAGCTGCGACCTCGGTCACTGAAATGGGTCTGGGCTAATGTTGTACTGCCTCGATCATTTTCGGATCCACTCATATACTATCTGTTGGATATAGTGCCCTCAAGGCAATTATTATGATTGCAGTCAGGCGATTATGATAATTGAGGGAGGATATATACAGGTAGAACTGTTTTACTCAAAATGATAGTATGCTATCTGGTTTAATTTTATCTTCATGTACATGTCTTGTATGATATATACATATCACTATTACATATCGGTAGAGCCCATAGGATTCATGCTTGACTACCAAGATTATGATGGCGATCATACTAGTTGGTTCTGGGCAGTTTATAAGCACAACCTTAAATTTCCCTAGTCGTGGGATTATCGAGACCGAGCATCGATATTCCAAAGTAGACTAGTGTATACGTTTCTTAACCCCGATGAAGGGTGATGGCCAGTCTCATAGCCATTGGTGTTAGTAAGTCACTAAAGATTGTATATAGGTCCTCATTGGATTATGAGTTACACTAGACGGACTTTCCGGGAACATGCTAATTGATATTATACCTAACGTCAGATAGCAGTTCTCTGGTGATATTAGTGTAGGTACTCCGCTGACCTGACATCATCATTTGTCTCAAGTGTATTCCCACTGTACTTTGATTTCTACCCTACCACGGTTTTAAAGAGTCGTGTAAACAGGGAGTTTTTGGGTGCAGTCCTGAAGCACTTGGAGGCAGTGAGTGATAGAAGGGATTCGTCTCTCCCGGTATAGGGAGTCGATGTCGCACTGTGTTCGGTGGCCAATACCATAAGTCCGTAGCTATGGAAGATGAGAATTATTGACAGGTAGGTCAGTAGTTTCTCCGATAGTATTAAGCTGGATACTGGCATGATATATCACGTTGTTAGGGGTATGATTTTGACCACCCCCTAGACCCGATATGTGATACTCTCAGACCAATGGACCGGACTGTATGGTAGATGTCACTTACAGGATCCGTAGGGGTTCGAACGGGCTTGCTTGTCGATCCTCCTTTCGTTCAATACCTGGGTAGCCGTTACATACAGCTAGTGCCGCTGACGTACTTGTGGTTAAACCCACTACTAGCGTATTGTCGAGTCTTTAGAGTACCAGAGGGTTTCCGGTTTTGGCAAAATGTTGTAGTAGCCGTACGTTGTACGAGCACGGATCCGGTTAAAACTAGTGTACTTGTTACACTGACAGTACTCGGACGGTTGAAATATTAGCCGATCTTTTTCGAAAGACGGATATTAAATAGGGTACCGATTTAATATATTAATACATATTTTTGTAATATGTATTTACTAGTATTTTTTCACTAATTAATTTTTTCTCTTTATGTATTTTTTGTACATTAGAAATTAATTACAAGTGTATGTATATGTATTTGTTATTACACATTTGTATATATATGCATGTTGTAATTGATTTATTTCTTTTCTTTTATTTCTATTTCCTTAGGCTTATGTTGTGCCTTGGGTGCAACATACCCTCACCCTTATTTAGGGTGGTGACATGTGGAGGAGGGAGAAATGGTTGGAAACTTGTTTTGTTGATGAGAATGGATGGTGAGGATTTCTTAGAGAATTTTAATTAAAGATTGTAACCATTTTTCTAAATGGTTAAGGCTTTTTCTAATTAGTTTTTCTCTTTCTTCCAAGCTCTCATCCTCCTCTTCAAAAATGGAAAAAGAAAATCAAAAGAAAATAAAAGAGGCAAATTAATTTAATGAAGAGAACAATACAAATCTTAGTTTTTTAGATTAGCAACTTATTGATACTTCAAGAATGAAGCTTGTAGCCAAAGACTTGTAGCTCTCAAGGTGGATCATTTATGACAAGGCCGGTCTTCACCAAGCTTGTTCATCTCCTAGGGGCCTACAAGGAGTCCAACATAAAATGGATCACTTGAAGATGTTACAAGGGTAGCTATGGCTCTAACTTGTTGCTTTTGTTTCTAGTTTAGTTTAATTGTTATGATTCTATGTATTGTAGACTTTTTTGTAGACTTTTGCTCTCTTGATTTTTATTAAAACCCAATTTTTCTTGTGCTAAAAATATAGTAGAGAGAACTAGACCTACTTACATGGTATCATAGCCTCGCCATTTTCCTAAACTAGCATTCTAGTTCGAATCCGTCGTTTTTGTGGCTGAATTTTCAGCCCCAAAAAACTGTCCCAATTCCAATGTTTTTGATATGTTTCGATGCCTACGGATTCACGGTTTGAACCGAGAATCTGTGGGATGCATCGTGGGTACCCCGGAGTGTTCTCGGGAGGCTGAGATAGAAGACCCGAACCCCAAGACCACGACAAAGTGGTCTTAGGGGCTGCCATAGCCGAGAGCACCTTCATGGTGCTCTCGGCCATGCCAAGGCCCCCAAGACCATTTCGTAGTGGTCCCGGGGGAATGGTGCCTTCCCTACGCCTCCAAGTTCCCCATGGTATGTTGCCGGGTGTCCCCTTAGGCACTCGTGCGAGTTTCGAGTCGATTCGGGCTCTTGGTTTGAGCAAAAAGATTAGAATTTTTGGGAATTTTTAGCACACTTGATTTTATAGAGTATCATAACGTTTGGTAAAATGTCGTATAATTTCTATATGTAATAATTAGACGGGGTTACGAAATTGTTACATGCATTGTTTCTATATGATATTCTGTTATGTTATAGATAGTTGGATTATCGTGATGGATAGCTCGGAGTATGGTATTAGATATTATGTGATGTGATGTATATTCATATTGCGGGACGAACTCCAACATGTGGCCGCCATTTCCGTTTCATGTATATTATTCATTGGGGTGCATTCTGGTTGCGGACGTAGTCACCGTTGTATATTCAGGAGTTCATTACATGCACTGGGATTACCCCGCGGCGGAGTGCTCGAGTAGCCGGGTTCAAGAGGGTAACGGGCCACCATCTCACGGCATTGAGACTGGGATGCCTTACTCTAGAATTGGCGGGCTATTCGTCGCACTCGTAGTGGATATAGGATTGACCCACTGAGAGGTGCTCAAGTTCATCGGATTTTGGAAGCGCTGGTGGCCCACTCACTTTGCTGATTGCGGTTGCCTCACTTCTGAGATCGGTGGGTGGCTTGCCATGCTCGTAAGGATCTAGGGTATAGTACTACAGGCTATCCACATGACCGGGGAATGTTGCAGTTTCATTTGGGGCTCGAATGAAATGTAGTGTTCCTAGATTGTCTGCTTTTCCATATTGTTTATTTGCTTCTGCTGTGATGCCATGTCTGTGATATATCATGCGTGAGACGAATGCATATATATATATATATTTATATATTAGAATCTATACATGTTTTGTATCTGTGTTAGCCCCGTTCCTTCCCTGCCATAAGTTAATTAACCTTACGGTGAAGACTCGGGACCCTGTGGCGAATACGGATGGCATATATGTGCGTTATTATTTTCATTTTTTTGGCATGATATGTTGAATTGATGGGACTGGATTATTTGGTTAATGCAAGATAAACAAACCTAATTTTACGTTGTTGGAATAATTTGAAAACTAATAGCCATAATCTTTTGCTTTGCATAGCGGTATTCGGTTAAGAATATCCCGCACCTCATTCGATGGGCAAGAGCCGAGATCATTTCACAGGGAGTGAACACTTGAGCAAAAGTTTGCGTTACTATTACCCACTCGGTTTTCTTCAAAATCAAACTTTTAAATACGGACCCTAAACTACTCCTTTTCATAGCTATTTTGTTCTTTCAACGATATCAAGTTCATTACGTTAAAGGTTTTCACCAAAACCAGCTGTAGCCCTCTGTCATTTCAGATGGGTATTATCTATTATTCAAGCTATGTATTTTGACCTTCGTCAAGGCATAGTGTTTGGTAGCCGGGCGATATTCATCTATGACATAGATAGATACAATAATCTAGGACAGGCATATAGCTTTTGGCCTTTGTCAAGAGTTAGTACAAATGGGTCTAGATTAATCAGGACAATAACGGGTTGAACTTGACTTGCGTCTTATGATATTTTGGTCTTCATCAAGGTCATAAGCGCTTGGGGCAAAAATCATATTGGGTGTTTCAAACATAGGGAAACTTGCCAAGTGTGCGCATATCCTTTGGAGTGTGGTGATTTTGAGTGACTTCCATCAAAGTTATCACACGATGATAGTTGGGTCCCGATTCCTACCGATGAGTAGATATTACTCCTTGGGTTATCCTGACTAGTTCTCCTTTTAGGGTTTGAAGGAGAATTCGAGAAAACAGTGAGAGCCGTCCTGATTAGATAAATTAAAAACCAATTTAATCTAGGTAGAGTGCATGCCGAGTGTTTCTTTTCTCTCTCTCTCTCTCTCTCTCTCTCTCTCTCTCTTGCAACGACCATGACCCATCTTAAACTAAAACTCATGGCCTAGTTGACCGATCTTTTTACCATCCGGTTTTGAATTGTCACGATTCATGACAAAGTCACATATATCCATGCCACTCCTGCTTTACCCTTTGCTTTCTCCTTGAACATACCGTATCACTATGAAGATGCATTTTATTTGGATTAAACCATCTCGTATAGTTACATACGAACTCGAACTAAGTTGATTCAGTTCGTGGATGGCTACCGGTTTTGGAGAAATTAAATAGGATTATTCGTTTGTCTCTAACCTTTACCTTCTCCCATGCTTATAGGATAGTCTTCTTCCAATTCTTAGGCAGATGCCGAAAGGTAGGGAAAGAAGAAAACCATTAACCTAAGTATGGTGTACAAAATGTAAGAAGTAGAGACATATAAAGGGATTGAAGTGAGAGCAATGGAAATTGAAAATAGTGTCATGGTTTTAGTATTGGAAGAGGCATTACTAGGAATACCCAGCCACCCCTGAAAACATTTTCATGTTTCAGTTTTCCTGTACACCTGTAATTGAAAAACCGCTTTCCCAATTAATTCTGACTCTAGGATATGTATTTACCAGATTCATTTCTTACATCTGTATGGTGTTGTAGATAATGAGTGGGAGCAAAACATTAGGAATTGGGTGATTAGATCCTCAATATCAGAATTCTTTATAATTGGTGATGTTTGAGAAAATCACCTGGGTTAGCTTAATGACAAACAGTTGGTTTTGAATACCGTTGTTGTGCACCAATTTCAAACTGATATATCTGTACATTTATTTTATAAAGTAAGATATAACTTTTTGATCTTATGGTTATAACATTTACCTTTATCAGTTGACGATTAGGTAAGGTGCATTCAATAACGGTGTAATTCTTCTTAACCAAAATACAGTTTTCAACTTACAATACACAGGGTTTGAGTTGGTAAACTCAGGCGATTTATACAAATTATTGTATGTTGTCTAGTGTCCAGTAGGACAAGGGGTTGGTACTCATACTATATTTCATGTACCCATAACTTCTCTTGTTCTAGACACGCATTTATGCAAGGTCCAAAATCTAGAGATGTTTATAGATACAAGAATAAAGTAGAGAACCATACGTTGGGAGTATCAAGGTTCTTTGAGGTGATCGAAGATATAGATACTGGTGCTAGGTATTCCATAATAGTAATGTAGAGAATATTGTTTCTCATACAAGTTACTCATTCGTGGGTGCGCTCTTTGATGAGTAATGCTGTAAAGGTCCTCTCCTATTAAGTGGTTGTGCACTGGAAACAGCTGCATATTATTTAAATCTGGTTTCATCTAAATCAGTGCCTTTGTTTATATATTGGATATAGAATGCATTCACATCTAAGATATTTTAAGTTATATGGAGATGTCCGGCTTATGCTTAAAACCAATTTCCGGATAAACTCAAGGCATATTTCAGTAATGGCCGTTTGTGGGTTATCCCGGACATTGATAAGGGTATAATTTTCTACCATTTGCTAGATTCATCTCATTTTTAGTAAAATGGATTCTTTTCAGAAGACATAAGTGAGGGTATGGTAAAACTGGAAGTGATTCCAGAACCACAAACGGTTATTGAAAATTCAGTTCAATCTAAGGATTTAATTTGATTTGACAATCCATTAGCCACTCCGCAGATTTAGTGGATAGCCTCAGCCACCTGAGAGGTGCTTCGGTTTCTTTAAAGACGGTGACAGGAAGGTTTGAATCTTAGTATGATGACCCAAGCTTGCCACTACTGCTTCCCTTGAATATGAGACCTGGAAGGTGGATGACTATAACGTCGTTCTAAATAGACTTTTAGAAGTGCACGTATATATGACTCTGCCATATGGTTATTGTAGTAAGTGGGAGCAGTGGAAGCGTGGTTGGCAAGATGCTTATATCTATTTGTAGATTAAATCAGGAAAAGCGGAGATGGTTCATCTTTTTTTGGTGTAATAGTCATGGTGTTTGACTTCATCATAATAATAGATGAACCAGGTAAAAGGGTGGTAGGGAGTACTGTCCAGAGATTTGAATGACATACTCCGGATAGGAAGTAAGGTTCCTATATTGTAATCGGTCAAACTATGGATGTCATAAGGGTTTCTCTGCTTAGGATATGGATAATGTTGCCTTTTCATTTAATGTAGTTAGCAAGTATAATCCAATCCTGGAGAAACAATGGAAGCAGGTTTGAACATAAGAGGATGTTTGTGGATATGATAACGGCAGCATACCGCGGGAGGCGGTTATCGTTTCAGGCTTCCAAGGTGACCTAAATAACAGAGAGCCTATGAGAATTATAAGTTTACCCTCTTATGAGGGGTAGTATGTTGGACAGGGATCCAAGAGGATACTGAGGTAGGCATGGCGTAGTATGCTGATTAAATTCAGTGGAAGATATAATCTAAGAATTTAGTTGGATTTGGTGTTCATATTGTGAACTAGGTCCCATCAGATACCCAAAAAAATTAATACAAGTATCACTTATTTCGGGAGATAGTTGTTCTCTATGAAGTTGAGATATAGAGAGATAAAGATAGAAACATTGGAGTAGATCCACTCACTAAGGCTATTTCTCGAACACACATGTCTCACAAACATAATTTGTGAAACTGATTAGTAGAGAAATTGGGTACTCAGTAGCACACGGGATGTGGGTGCACGATACCACAATAATTGGCCTTAATTGCAAGTGGGAGATTGTTGGATATAGTGCCCTCAAGGAAATTATTATGTTGCAGTCAGGTGATTATTATAATTGAGGGATGACCTATACATGTAGAATAATCTTACTCAAAATGATAGTATGCTATCTTATTTAACTTTATCTTCATGTACATGTCTTGTGTGGTATAGCATATCACTATTACATGTTGATAGAGCCCATAGGATTCATACTTGACTACCAGGGTTATGATGGCGATCATACTAGTGTGTTCTGGGTAGTCTATAAGCACATCCTTAAATGTCCCTAGTCGTGGGAATATCGAGACTGGGTATCGATATTACAGAGAAGACTAGTGTATATGTTTCTTGACCCCGACGAGAGGCGATGGCCAGTCTTACAGCCACTGGTGTTAGTCAGTCACCAAAGATTTTATACAGGTGCTCATTGGATTATGAGTTATATTAGACGGACTCGCCGGGAACATACTAGTTGTTATTATACCTAACGTTAGATAGTTGTTCTCTGGTGATATTAATGTAGGTAGTCTGCTGACTTGACATCATCATTTGTCTCAAGTGTGTTCACACTGTACTTTGATTTCTACCTTACCATGGCTTTAAAGAGTCGTGCAAACAGGTAGTTTTTGGGTGTAATCCTGAAGCACTTGGAGGCAGTGAGTGGTAGAAGGGATCCGTCTTTCCCGGTATACGGAGTCGATATCGCGCTGTGTTCAGTGGCCAATACCATAAGTCTATGGCCATGGAAGATAAGATTTACTAACATGTAGATCAGTAATTTCTCGAATGGTATTGAGCTAGATACTGGAACGATGTATCGCGTTGTTAGAGGTCTGACTTTGACCACCCCCTAGACCCGATATACGACACTCTCAGACGAAAAGACCGGACTGTATGGTAGATGTCACTTACAGACTCATTAGGGGTTCGGATAGGCTTACTTGTCGATCCTCCTTTCGTTCAATATCTGGATAGCCGTTACGTACAGCTAGCACCGCTAACGTCCTTGTGGTTAAACCCATACATAGTATCGAGTATTTAGAGTCTCATACAGAGGGTTTCCGGTTTTGGTAAAATGTTGTAGTAGCCATACGTTGTACGAGCAGGAGTTCGGTTAAAACCAGTGTACTTGTTACACTGACAGTAATCGAATGGTTGAAATACCAGCCGATCCTTTTCGAAAGACGGATATTAAATCGGGTACCAATTCAATATATTAATACATATTTTTGTAGTATGTATTTACTAGTATTTTGTCACTAATTAATTTTGTCTCTTTATGTTAGTGTTATATGCCCTAGAGGCCATTATTGTATAGTACTAGTTTGTATATTACATTTTGGAAGCTTGGGATATATACATGGATTTATGACAGTCTTGCTCAATATGGCAGTATGCTACTTGGTTTGTATCTATCTTAATATGTGTATATAATTCTTTTAACGTATCGCTAATACATATAGGTAGATCCCTTAGGATCATTGCTTGACTACCAGCGTTGTGATGGCAGTCGCACTAGTGGGGGCTGGGTAGTCTACAAGCACATCCTTATACAGGTCCCTAGTCATAGGATTATCGAGACAGGGTATCGATACTCCAGAGTAGATTAGTGTATACGCTTCTCATCTCAGCAGGGGAGATGGTCTGTCCCACAGCTATCAGTACGTCGTACTGGAGATAGTATGTATGTGCTCATTGGGTTATGATTTACACTAGACGGACTCGTGGGGTACTGCTGGTTGGTACTATACCTATCGTCAGGTAGCAGTTCCCAGGTGACATGAGTACAGCTTAGTCTGTCGACTTGATACTGCTATTTCGCCTCAAGTGTGTTCCCACTGTTCTTAGATTACTACCCTACCACGGCTCTATTGAGTCATGCAAACAGGTAGTAGTTGGGTGTAGTCCCGAAGCACTTGGAGGTAGTAGCGGTTAGATAGGATTCGTCTCTTCCAGTATTGGGGGTTGATGTCGCGTTGTGTTCGGAAAGCCATTACACAAAGTCCCTGGCCAGGACAAGCGATATTTACTGGTAGGTACTCCAGTAGTTTCTCAGGGTGTTTTGGGCTGCACTCCGACAAAACTTATTGCGCTATTAAGGGTCTGACGTTTACCGTCCCCCTAGGCCCGATATAAGATACTCTTAGACGAACAGACTGGACTGTATGGAGATTTCCACAGACAGGATCAGTAGGGATTCGGATGGGTTTGCTCGTCGGCCTTCTTATCGACAGCTACCTGGATAGCCGTTATGTGCAGCTAGTACCGCTGACGTGCTTGTGGTTAAACCCAGTGCCAGCATACTGTCGAGTCTTTAGAGTCCCACACAGAGGTTTTCCCTGCATCAGGAGAAACGGTGTAGAGGTCGTATGGATTTACGACAGGTTCGTTCACATACGTGTACTTGTGCACGTTTGATGTTTGGACGGATAATACTAGTAGGCTTTCGTTTAAGACGGATCCTAGTATTAGATTGTTGGATTAGTTTCATCTCATTGTATTCCTGTTTCTCGAAACACGGATACGGGTATGTATATACGGATGGGAAGGGCATTCTTGTAATTACTCAAGATATTTAGAAGGAGACACCTCATTAGGGTTTTGACCATTGAGTTGATTAAAACAATTATGAGGTGGAGGAAATTATTTGTTATTTTTATAATTGATAATTGTGCCATGGCTACTTAGTTGACTATTTGACTTAGATATTTTTGTGAGATATTTTTCTTGCCATGCTTGTAGTCATATCATGGTAGCTATCTCAATTATCATTATGAAAAACATTTTCTCTTTTCTCAAGTTCACTCTCTTCTTCTTCCTCTCAACTCTTATTGTCTCATGTGTTGAGAATCCAAGAGTTTGTGAGATTTAGCTACCCAAAATCACTCTTTACTCACTCTAGGCTACTTAGTTTAGCACACCAAGTGACCTAGTTACTTCATCTTGGAGGTGAAAGCTCAAGGTTGGAACTCTCGGGTGGATCTTCTTCAACTTCGAGAAGCCGACGAGGAGGTGCAATTCATTTTCACTCCAAGGAGCTCACAAAGAGAAAGAGGACGGTAAGAAGACAAGAAGGACATGATACTACGTGGTATAACATTCATCCGAGTAGTTAAACCTCAACTTGTATGCTAGCTAGGGTTTTATGTTCGATCTATGCTTCAAGTCGGCGTTGTGAAGCCCGTAAAAATTATTTTTTGCTATTTCTCGTTTCCCCCAATCAGAGCAAAACTCTATTCAAATTTTGAAATTTGAAATGAAGCGGCACTTCATAAAAGCGCTCGCGCTCGTAGTGCCAGCGCTAAGAGTCAAAGATTCTGATGCAGCTCTCACGTGCAAAGCATGAGAGCGCCAGCGCTAAGAGTCAAAGACTCTGATGCAGCGCTCACGTGCAAAGCACGAGAGCACTAGCACTAGCAGTGCCGGCGCTAAGAGTCAATGAATCTGATGCAGCGCTCACGTGCAAAGCACGAGAGCGCTAGCGCTAAGTGCGCTAGCACCCAGAGTCAAAGACTCTGATGCAGCGCTCACATGCAAAGCACGAGAGCGCTAGCGTTGGAACAAAATGTTCCCCACCTTTGGATCAAAGATCCAACAAAGATGACTAAAAATCATCAAACTATCTCTGAAAATTAGAGCACCATTGGATCAAAGATCCAATGGTGATTAAAGATCACCAAGATACAGAATAAGTTCTATATGGGAAAAGATTTCCCAATCATGTTAAAAGCAAGAAGATTGCCTTCTGTAAAGTAGAAACCCTAGGATCAAAAATCCAATGGTGGGAAACATCCCCAAATCAATTAGAGAAAAGATCTCATCAACTAATTCAACAAATCAGCCTCTACTATATAAAGGACCCAGGACTTCAAGTCTCACAGAGAGGAACCCCCATATACTTTGAGAAATTTCAAAGAAAAGAGCAAGCTCTCGGAAGAAGAAGAATTTCTTCAAGGTAAATAAAAACAAAGAGATAAAAGCATCTCATCAAAAGAAGAAGAAACTAATTCTTCTTCAAGATCATAGATCTATAAGACAGATGTCTTTCACAAAAAGAGATCATAGCATCTCATCATAAAAAGGAGAGGAGAAAAGAACTTAATTTTCCTTGGATCACAGATCCACAAAGACAAAGTCTTTCATAAAAACAGAAGAGATTGTAAAATCTCCTATTAAAATAAGAACTTTGTTCTTAAATCCATGAGACAAAGTCTCTTATAAACGAGAATTTAATTCTCAGAGCGAAGAAATGATCAAAGCTGCCTAAAAAGAGCCTTAGCGCTCTAAATTAAAAAGAAGCGCCTCAGCGCTCTAAGGCTAGCGCACAGCGCCACAGTGCTCCTAGCGCTCTAATTTAAAGAAGCGCCTCAGCACTCCAACACTGGCGCTCAGCGCCAAGTGCACTACGTGCTCCTCACGTGTGCGCTCTTTCCCAAGGAGCGCTCTGCACTCATTTATTGGTGCCAAGCACAACACGTGCTCATCACGTGTGCGCTATCTCACAGGAAGCGCCTTAGCACTCTAAATCTGGCGCTCAGTGCCAAGCGTACCACGTGCTCCTCACGTGTGTGCTCTTTCATAGGAAGCGCCTTAGCGCTCTAAATCTGACGCTCAGCGCCAAACGCGCCACGTGTTTCTCACGTGTGCGCTGAGTGAAAATAAACTGTTCTTTAAATAAAGCCCAAGAGCTATAATGAGCGCTCAACACTCAATAAAAGACAAAAAATTGTTAGAACCCAAACCAATGCTCAGCATTGTTAAATGTCCAATATTTTTATTGAGTGGGCCGAGCCCAAGTTGGCTACAGACCCCTCATTTAGATTAATTGAGCCCACATGCTCATAAATCTTTTTAAATGATCTTAGTCCTAAACTTGACTATAGATCTCCCAACCAATATTGGTTCAAGGGTACATCTCTTCATACCTCTGATATATGTCGTTGTAATTCTTCAACGTCTTCAGAGAGATGGAGGGTCCCAATAACCAATAACTTTTGGCGCATCCCCAAACGGTTGAACCAAAAACACATAGACTATGACGTCTTTAAACTGGACTATGATGTTCTTAAACTTTACAGACTGTAGGGTCCATAAACTCATGGACTATGATGTCCTTACACTTTATGGACTGTGGGGTCCTTAAACCTATAGACTATGACGTCTTAAAACTTTACAGACTATGACGTCTTAAACTGGACCGCAATGTCCCTAAACTAAAACAATAGAGCCCAAATGCTCTTTTGTTGGATCTAAATGATCATGTTGAGTAGATCTTAGTCTAAAATTAAACTAACGTATCTTTAAAACATGTTTAAGTTGATCTTAATCTCAAATGAGATTAACGATCTTTAAACCCAACTCAAAACCAAATCTAAGAAAATACGGATTTAGACTAATCCACACCCTACGGGCGACAACATAAATTAGTCTCCGTATACAATCCACGGGAAACCAAAAATAAAACAAATATACACGACATGAAGTGACCATCAGGAGAAGGAGAAAGTGGTTACCGCGATGCGGTAGCGTAATTAACTGCAGGGGCTTGCGCCTGCCGGGAAGAGCGTCCCCACAATCAAAAACCCCTCAAATGAGGGGGAATCTGACGAAGTCTGTTACAATGGCCGCATCCGTCTAAACCTCCGATGCACGGTGCCATAAATCAACTTGGCATCTTCGGAGAGGTGGATGGATAAAAACCCAAAAGCATCTGCCCCCAAATTCAGGCAAGATGACCTATGCGGTTTCGTCTCTATTTCCGGCGGTAAACAGATTCTGGCATGCCCGGTGAGACCTTTTCCTCTTTCCACTCCACACTTTGTGTGTCGTGTTTCGCGAACGAATCGCGGTTTTCTATGGTTGCCCCTGGATTCGAGGTACTAAGATTTGGTGTCTTGCTCTCGTGCAGATCAATGGCTTCCAACTGCACCAACTGCAAAAATTGTAACAACTCCCGCTCTGTCCTCGCAGGAGGAGTGACTTATGGGCCTCAAGCGGCCTCCGTTCTCACGATGCTAGTAAAGCAGGTGATGCAAGCCACCACTGGGTTGTTCTTTGGGACCATGCTCCCACCCATGAGCTTTAATGTGCTAATGTCGTTGCAAGAGACTCCGAAGAAGTCGGTCTTTGATCGGCTTACGACTACCACGACCCCTTTCAACGGGTCGTCCAAGTCTAGCATCTCAGTCTTTGATAGGCTAAGCCAAAACTCTAATGGGCCCATGAAGAAGCCCGCGATACCTGAAGGGGTTCTTCCGAAATGGATAGCCATCCCTGCTCCGGTGAAAGAAGTCGTCAAAGCAGCTTCTCCTGCTAAAAGATCAGTCTTTGCAAGACTGGCTGCTCCAACTCCCATTCCGGGTGAAGTCACCAAGGCTGCTACCCTTGTCCGAAAGTCTACCTTCGACAGGTTGGCCATCCCCTCTCAGCAGACGTCGGTTTTCGACATGCTAACGACGACGACAGCCCCTTATCAGAGCAGGGGGAATGAAGAATCCACCCCCATAGCTGATCCAGTACCATCTGCTCGACACGCTCGACGTCGCCACTGGCGGTGAGTGAAGAAAGCTAGAGGCAATTCCCCATTTGGACTTACCCCGCCGGCTCCAACGGTGGAAGACGATACTGTTGTTCCAACTGGGAACAGCTTTGAACCACTCAGGAGGGTGCGCAAGAACTCTCCGACGGCCGTGCTAAAAAGATCTCCTTCACCTACTGAGAATGTTACAAAGGTGAAGCCAAGCAGCCCCCTCTGCGGTTGTCCTCCAAAATTCACAGGATCTGGTGAAGGGTCCAAGACTCAGTGATCAATCAAGACTACTCCCGCCAACTGAAGAAGATAAAAGTTTGGAAAGAGAAGGACCACCCTGTTGTACATTAAAAAGTGTCATCTACTTGGATGCCCGCTGCAACGGCTCCCTCAACTTTGACCGCTCACAAAAGGTGAAGGCCGGAGAAAATTTCTACGACGAATCTCAAGAGCACTGAATCTAAACGCCCTAAATCTGGGGGCATGGTGGTGCACACTGTCTATATGGCATCAGGGAAAGAGGATAGCCGTATCTCTACAGGTCATCGACCACTCACCAGATTCGTAACAAAGGCCCAGGAGCAACAACAGAGCTCTAGGAAATGTTAACACGGATGGACGCACTCACTGGGCCAAAAGAAAGCCTGGAGACATAGTCAAAGCAGCATCATGAACAAGAAACCGATGCTGAGTTCCTCCGCAGAATCCTCGAAAAGAAAGACAGAGAGGCCGCGGAACAAGCGGCCAACATAAACGAATGGCACTTTTATTCCAAGATATGGTCGGGATGATGATACAGCCGGATCCTCCAGCTGAAGACCCTCCGATTGTCCTTGAAGACGACAGAGGGGAGACATCGAACCCTCTTTTGGCTCTATCAACGGCCAAAGAGGAGACGATCTCCAAAGCCGTCCTGGATGACTATATAGCTCAACAGATATGAGCTCATCAGGCAAGCGAAGCAGCTAATCAAATCGTTAAAACTGGACGGCCCTATCTGAATTTGTACGATCAAATAAAGTACCCGCTAAGATATACGATCCCTAAATTCCACGTATATAAGGGGATGGTAAATCCGCACCAACACGAGGCTCAATTCAGGGCTCTGTGTGGCAACACCGGAGGTGACGATAAGCTACTGCTTCGCCAGTTTGTTGGCAGCTTGTCGGAGACAGCGTTTGAATGGTACTCTGAGCTCCCAAACGACTCCGTTAAGACATTTGCAGAAATGGAGCTACTGTTTACACATAGATTCACAAGCACTAGCGAGCGCACCCCAATCACGGCATTAATTAATGCCAGGGTGAAGTCAGGTGAAACATAGGTCCAGTATGCGATACGATGGAGAAATCTATGGTCGATGTGTGAACAGCGCATCGAAGAAGCGTCTGCAGTGGGCATGTTCGTGGGTACTCTTGATCCGCAGGCGACTATATCCCAGTTCATGATGTTTTTCAAGCCAACTACTTTCCAGTCCTTGATTGACAAGTTGGCCCAAATGGATCAAATGGGCCACAGGCCTTCCTTTTCGAAGTCGGAACCGCGGAGTGAAAAGGGGAAAGGGAAAGCAACCTTCATCGCCAATGCTCAGCAACAGCCCAGTGGTCCAAAACCAACTGATCGCCAAGACAATAGACGGCGATTCTTTAATGAGAAACTAAACCGCCCTTATTCGTTTCCCCAGGGTAAAACGAGGAGACTGTTCGAGCTGGCGGTGCGCAACATGCTCATCACCTTGCCGGATCCAAAATGCCCATTACAGTCGGGTGATGCCAACAATCCCAATTATTTCCCCTATCACCAAGTGGTAGGCCATCCAATCAAAGATTGTTTCGTCTTCAAAGGCTGGATTGAGGAACGGTACCAGCAAGGTAAATTCACGCTATCCGAAAATTGGAAAGTAAGCCCGCCCCAGCTGCACACTCTTAAAAAGGCGGACGCACCGGGGGCATCGTGCTCGTTTGTAGAAGAAGCTCCATGGGAGGTCGCTATTTCAGCCAAAACGAAAAGAATGCTGAAAGATCTCCAAGCATGTCCGGCGATTAGGTGGAAAAGCCCGCTAGAACCCGAGATTATTGAGGGGATGCTGAAGCCGCGCCCAACGCTGAAAGTTGGTGAAGGTGGACAAAACATTCAAGTCAAGCCTCCAAAGTCTTTTAAGAAAAAGAAGAAGGACAAGAAGCCCGTCTAACCCGAAGACAGCCGTACAGGTCTACAGAAATACATCGATGCACTGGAAGAATATAACCAGAAGGCACGGACCCTAATCACGTTGGACGAATTCTTTAAGCATGTTCTTGAGAATGAAGGCGATGACGCTGATGAAGGAGACGATTCTTCAGAAGGGCCTGAAGGCTATGTGGCGAGCTGCCACATGATCTCTCACTCGATAAACGGCATAGAATCTCCTGATGCAGGAAAACTGATGGCAGATCCCGAACCGGAACTCCTAGAACCGTCAGACGAGATGATTGACATGCTGTTGAACGAGGCCTATCAAAAGAGCAAAGCTGATCGAAAGCGCGAAATGGCCATACTGAAAAAGCCAAACGCCGGCGACTGGACGAAAGGTTTAAAACACTCCCACCAGATCAAAGCACATCCACTACAGACAAAAGTAAGCTTAAGACGAGGAAATGATTCACTAAAGCCCTGTCAATGGGAATGAAGCTGCCACCCTCCAAGGGTAACACTCCCGGTAGGATAAACCCTGACGAAGGGGATGCGCATCCTAGCTACTGTTTATACCGTCAAAGGATCACACACCCTACCGAGGAATGCATGGCCTTTAAAAATTGGTGGCAGGGATACGTTGCTCATCGACAGCATTTCAAGCGGATGAAGCGCAAAACTCGTCGAGAGCAGAGAAGCACGACAAAAGAGCGCAAAAGAACTGCCGGTGACTGTCATATGATTAATTCCGATCAATCGCAAGTCCTCACCTTCGGGAGCTATTCTGACGAAGAAATAGCCCTCGACCCTCTCTTTAAGGAATCCATCTCTGAAGCAAAAGAGACGAAGACCTGCGAGAACATTCAGCTGCGCAATCGTACGCTACCCGAAAAGAATCTCGGACCCGCAAACAAGAGATTGAACAAAAAAGATAAGGGGAAAGAAAAAATCCCTGAAGATATCGCCCTCAAAGAAAAACAAGGTGGATTGCAACGTTCTTGCACACCTGAGGAAAATACCCTCGCAGCTAAGCATTCTTGACGCCCTTCTACTATCCAAAGAGGCGAGAGATTCTTTGATCAAGGCACTGCAAGAGCATGACTAGTTTCAAGCTTTCCTTGCCAAAGAAAAGATGAAGGACGAGTTGGAAGAAGTTCACACAGCTGACATCACTTTCGGCGATGAAGACCTCCTCCTCAGGACGTGCGGGCACAACCGTCCCTTGTATGTCACTGGATACTGCCATGACATCAAGATAGGGAAGATCTTAGTCGACAACGGATCCTCTGTCAACCTCCTAAATGTGAGAGTGCTAAAGGAAATTTGCATGAGCATTCAACACCTCCCTCGGGATAAAATCACTATCTCCAGGTTCGACTCCCAGTCATCACGGACGCTCGGGTCAGTGATACTGACGTTACGATTTGCGCTGCTCATCACTGACATCAAGTTTCACGTCATTGACGCCAAGACTTGCTACAACGCTTTGCTCGGCAGGCCTTGGTTACACGAGTACAACATCATCCCTTCTACACAACATCAGTGTATGAAGTATTTCAAAGATGGTCTTGAGTACACCGTGATAGGGGAACTGAACTCATTTGCCGTAAATGAAGTCCGAAAGTACGAGGATGCAAAGTATTTCCATCCAGACTTTGAAGACACGGAAAGATGCCATAAGCCGGAGAATAAGCAGAAGTTTATCACCACTATTCCGGTCTTTGGGAGCGATACCGAGGAGGAAGAACAGATAGTTTATTCGAGGCCGCTTCAATACAATAAGCCCGGACCGCCTACCCCTATGTTGGTCTTCGGCAGTGACTCTGAAGATGAGGTTAATGCAGTATTTTCTGTTCAGCCATCAATACAAGCCCTCACTGGCGATGAACGGAGTTTGCAAATCGCCATGGTTCTGCAAAACATTACAAAGACCTCGACGCACTTGATACTTATAGTGTGCAAGAACTGCAGATGTTCTACGTCCCTCCCAGGCGAAGTGATGAAAAGGCGATCCTCTTTTATCGATCTACGGAAACCAAAGTGGAGAAAGAAATTTGGCATGGTGCCGATTCTACACTTGACAGGCTCCAGCCCATCCGTCTGCCCAGATACTACACGGAAGGATTAAAAAGGCTGTTAAGGCACCAAGGCATACCTTTCAAACAGACTGCTCAATAAGCTCGGTTCTACAACAGGATCTAGAACATCCCTGGAACTCAGCGAAAATTGCCCAACGGGAGAATGGAAACGATCGGGCTTGGATATGTTCAATCCAAGAAACGGGAACGATTTCATGGCTGCTACGTTATACATGACTTTGATGAAAAGGGAGATGCTATGTTAGAAGACGCTCACCCTGAACCAAAACGAGGTCCCGCCATGAAAGTGCCAAGTCCGTCGTTCGAAGAAGAGATGGACAAGCTAATAAGGGCAGCGGGTCAAAAGGTCCGAGGTGACCATAGCCGCGAAATGGCCATCTATGAGAAAGCCAGAATGCAGCGCCTCCTTCAGCAGGCTACGAAGAATGGTGATGCTCTTCGTCGCCAGCCCGTCATACAAAAGGCCCGACACAGAGGTAGAAACAAGCTAAAGAACGGAAAAAACGTTCGACAGCGGCAAAGCGGGTCCAAGAAGCCACGCGATCGAGAATTGAACAGCAGGGATCCGTCTCTTATAAAGAAGATAGGTCAATCATATTCTTTTCACCGAGACAAGACAAGGAAGATATTCGATCTTGTCATGAAATATCAAATGGTTACGCTCCCGGAGTCCAAACACCATGAGCAAGCAGACGAGGTCTCTCACCCGAATTATTGCTCCTATCACCGAACGATAGGGCATCCTCTTGAAGACTACTTCACCTTCAAAAACTAGGTCGAGGACCAGTATTAGCAAGGCAGGTTCTCTTTATCCAGCAGTTGGATGGTAACCCCACCATAGAAGCATGAACTGAAAGCCATATATGCAGCGAGAGTAGAGCCGGATCAACATTGGTCTTGGAAGCGATCTCGTACCTGTCATGTGATAATGATGTCGAAAGAAGGAAAGCACGATAATGTAGACGACCTCTCCTGGTGCTTCGAAAATGATGGTGAAGATCAGTTGATCTCAGAACTTCCACCGGCGCCAAAAGAGCTGGAAAATGGAATACATGCTACTGCGGACAACTTAAGGAAAATTGACTTGGGGACGGCAAACGACCAAAGGCCTACGTTCGTCAGCGAGCTGCTGTCCGAAGAACAGGTAGCTACGCTCAAAGACGTGCTCATGCAGTATAAAGACTGCTTTGCATGGAACTACTCCGAGATGCTGGGACTAAATCCAGAAATAGCCGTGCACAAATTGGCGATATCTCCGGACGTCAAGCTGATCAAACAAGCACCAAGAAGAATGCGGCTCGAACTTAAAATTAGCATCAACGCCGAAGTCAAGAAGTTAATCGACTCTGGTTTTATCCAAGAGGTTCAGTACCCTGACTGGATTGCCAACATCGTCCCAGTGATGAAGAAAAATGAGACAGTGCGCATCTACGTGGACTTTCGAGACCTCAACAAAGCTTGCCCAAAGGATGACTTTCCCATACTGATTACCGAGCTGATGATAGATAACACGTCGACTCACGAAGTCTTCTCCTTCATGGACGGCTCATCACGGTACAATCAAATAAAGATGCATCCCGAAGACTTAAAGGATACCACTTTCCGGACCCCTTTGGACATATTCTGCTACAAAGTGATGCCTTTCGGTCTAAAAAATGCCGGCGATACCTATCAGAGGGCCACGACGAAGATTTTCGATGATCTCATACATGAAATAGTTGAATGCTATATTGACGACCTCATGGTAAAAAGCAAATCACACGAGGATTCTAGGGTTCATCATACGATATCGAGGCATCGAAATAGATCCATCGAAGATCAAGGCGATTATGGAAATACCTTCGCCAAGAACTCTTAAGCAACTGCGATCTTTCCAAGGAAAGCTCGCATATATCCGACGATTCATAGCCAATCTCTCCAGCAAGTGTCGCCCCTACAGTCATCTAATGAAGAAGGGGACCCCTTTCGTCTGGGATCGCAAATGTCAAAGCACACTGGACAAAATCAAGCAATACCTACAGAATCCGCCAGTACTGACCGCTCCGGTCAAGGGAAAGCCTCTCATCCTATACACAACAACCCTTGAAGGTTCTTTAGGCATGCTATGGGCACAGGAGAACGACCAAGGGAAGGAGAGAGCCCTCTACTATTTGAGCTAGGGGCAGAAAACAACTACTCCCCCATTGAAAAACACTGCCCGGCGTTAATCTTCGCGATAACGAAGCTCCGGCATTATGCTTTGGCGCATGAGGTCCACCTAATATCAAAAGTGGATCCTTTCAAATATTTGATGTCAAGAGCTATAATAATAGGACGGCTCGCTAAATGGGCCCTCCTCTTGATGGAGTTCTCGATAACATACCGACCTCTCAATGCAGTGAAGGGCCAGGCCATTGCCGACTTCCTTGCTGAGCATCCGATACCTTCCGATTCACCCCTAAATTACGAATTGCCAGACGAGCACGCATTTGACACGATCGACAGGGAGAAAGGAGAGAGTGACACCCGATGGGAACTTTACTTCGATGAGGCATCTTCCATGAAGAAGCAACAACACAACACACCTATAATCAAATCTGGGGTAGGCCTTATCTTCGTGACTCCACAAGGAGGGATAATGCGCTTTGCCTTTTCCTTAACAGAGCTGAGAACAAACAATGAAGCCGAATATGAAGCTTTGATAGTAGGTCTAGAGATCGCCGTCAACATGGGAATCGAAAACCTCCTCATATTCGGAGACTCCCAGTTGGTCGTTAGTCAAGTAAACGGTGACTATCAAACGTGCAAATCGGAGTTGGTAAAGTACGGTGAGAGAGTGCAACAATTGCTGACTCAAATTCCTGCCTACGCCCTGGAAAGCATACCGCGAGCAGAAAATAGCAAGGCTGATGCATTAGCCAAACTCGCTAAAGAAATGGCTGACGAAAACCTTGATGATGTGAGGATCGTTGTGCAAAACCGTCGGGTTCTTGCACCAGCGGAAATATCTCCGGAGTCGTCTGAAGAAAAGGAAGTGACCAAGCAAACAACCCTATAAATAAAAGACAAGGAAAAGGCTAAGGATTGGAGAGAAGTCTTTATAGACTACTTCAAATCCCGTCGAGCCCCAGAAGATGCGTCCTCAAGGCATCAGCTCATGAAAAGAGCTCTGTCTTTCGCCTTCGTCAATGATACGCTGTATAAGAGGTCGTTTGACTCTCTATGGCTAAGATGCCTAAGACTGGAAGAAGAAAAGAAAGTCGTCTAAGAAACTCATGACGGACTCTACGGTTTTCATCAAGCCGGGCCAAAGATGAAGCTGAAGATAAAAAAGATTGGCTACTATTGGCCTACAATGATCCAAGACTGCCTCGAATACGCGAAGCAGTGCCACTCGTTCCAGATTCACGGGGACTTCATCCACCAGCATCCAAATCCGCTACACCCAACGGTGGCTAGCTGGCCGTTCGAAATATAGGGAACTGACATAATCGGGCCCATCGAACCAGCATCATCTAGAGGACATCGGTTCATATTGGCGACAACCGATTATTTCTCTAAGTGGGCAGAAGCGGTACCGTTAAGAGAAGTGAAGACGGAGAACATTCTCCATTTCTTCAAGACACACGTCATTTATCTGTTCGGCACTCCGCGAGGGATTATCTCCGATAATGGGTCGGCCTACAGAAGTCACAAAATCAGTCGCTTCGCACAACAGCATAATATAGACTGGAGATACTCTTCGGTCTATAATCCCCGAGCTAATGGTCTAGCTGAGGCTTTCAACAAGACCTTGATGAAGATCATAAAGAAGACGGTGTCTCGGAACAAGAAGGACTGGCACGAGAGACTGCATGAAGCCCTCTGGGCGTATCGGACCACGTTCAAAACGGCCACGAATATAACGCCGTATGCATTGGTATTCGGCACTGAAGCAGTACTTCCCTTGGAGATAGAACTACCTTCTCTATGAGTGGCGGTCCATTATGAGCTAACAGACGAAGAGAATGCTCATTTTTGGTTGGAGGAGTTCGACGCTCTCGATGAAACTCGTCTTATAGCGCAGAAAAACTTGGAGGCTTACAAAGCAAAGATGACGCGCTCATACGAGAGATTGACTAGGCCGAGAACATTCCGCCAAGACGAATTTGTGCTAGTGGTCAAGAGACCTATGATCCCCAATCGTGCTAAATAGGGGAAATTCGAGCCGAATTATGAGGGCCCGTACATCATAGACAAGGTCTACCAAGGTGGGGCTTACTTGCTCATGAATATGCATGGTGAAAGACCCTTTAGGCTAATAAACGGCCGGTTCTTGAAAAAATATTACGCCTGACGAGTCACGGCCTAGGTCGACGATAGATGACGACGCCTATGTCCGCTTGCTATCTTCCCATGCCCAAACTCTATAAGTAGTATCCGACGAAACCTCACCTCGAAAACGTGCGACAGACCATAATATCCTTAAACTAATAACGGACCATAATGTCCTTAAACTAGCAATGGACCGAAACGTCCTAAAACTAACGACTGACCGAAACGTTTGTAAACTACTACGAACCGCAGCATCCTAAAGTTGACGCAAAAAAAAAGGTACGTCCACAAGCAAAATGGGCACGGATGAAAACCCGAAAGGGCTCCGTAAGTAAAAACAGCAGGGCTACCGGCGAGTTTGTGAAAACCCAAAAGGGCGCAATCTCGTTAAAAGACACTTGCAAGGTCCTCTCGACCTTGTAAGGAGAAAACTACCTGCGTGAGATCCTTACGACTCACAAAGGAGCAACGCACTTAGGGATCCCCATGACTCCTAAGGAGAAATTAAACTTACAAGATCCTCACGACTCGTAAGGAGAACCCTCTTATGAGACCCTCAAGGCTCATAAGATTCAAAAGTCTTAAATTACAGGGATCTGAACATGTTCTTAAGCCATCACCTTTCCCAGATTGCCCTACAGGTGGTCCAATACCGGCCCTTGTAAACAATCTACGGGCATAAATAAACGTTTCCCCAACAGAGTCCCACCACTGACGAGGGATATCTTCATATAGAGAACGACACTTGTAAGTCCTCTCGACTTATAAGGAGAAAGCACTCTTGTGAGATCCTTACGACTTATAATAGACCATACACTTAAGAATTCTCACGGTTCTTAAGGAGAAAACGCACTTATGAGATCCCCGCGACTCGTAGGGAGAAATACCTTTATAAGACCCTTACGGCTCATGAAGTTAAAAGCCTTAGTCGACAGGATCCTAACCCTGATTGCTAAGCCACCTTTGTTAGAACCGACAAAAGCAAATGATGATTCGCTCCTGACAATATCTCAGTTGTAGCGATGCTGATGCCTAGATTGGTATCGGATCCCGAGTTTTATACTCGTGGTAAAAATTAGCGAGCCATAAATGCATATGAAATAGCCGAAATGATAGGGCAACTTGCAACAAAATCAGCAAGTAAAATATATGCATACAAAATAGCCGAAATGATAGGGCAACTCCCAATAAAAAGCAGTGAGTAAAAAGAAAATAACCGAAATGATTAGGCACCGCGAAAAATAGCTGAAATGATTGGGCAATCGCGACTTTCGCGATACAAAAAGCTGAAATGATAGAGCATCGCGGAAAGAAAAAAAATAATACATATAACATGAAACTTTTGCCCTACAGGTGAGATCACATCAATCCCTGTATACAATCCAGGGGCAAAAACAAAAAGGGAACCATATCATCCCACCAGGCTCCATCAGAAAGAGAGCCAAGTCTCGATGGCTACATCTACAACATAGAGATCAACATTGGCGTTCCTTCTCGTTCCAACCAGAAGCAGATACGACGTCAACAAACGGAGCCATGGCAAAGTCCCCTAGTTCCAAATCTCGAAGGTTCACAGACAGCCTAGAGACTATCTCAGAGCCACGGCAGAGTCCCTAGTTCCAAGTCTCGACGGCCACATCTACATCCTGGAGACCCACAACAGCGTTCCTCCTCATTACAGCAGGATTCAGATGCGACAATCAATCTCGGAGCCATGGCAGAGTCCCTAGTTCTAAGTCTCGACGGCCACATCTACAGCCTGGAGACCCACAACAGCATTTATCCTCATTCCAGCAGGATTCGGAAGCGACAATCAATCTCGGAGCCACGGCAGAGTCCCTAGTTCCAAGTCTCGACGGCCACATCTACACCCTGGAGACCCACAACAGCGTTCCTCCTCATTCCAGCAGGATTCGGACGTGACAATCAATCTCGGAGCTACGGCAGAGTCCCTAGTTCCAAGTGTTGACGGCCACATCTACAGCCTGGAGACTCACAACAGCGTTCCTCCTCATTCCAGCAGGATTCGGACGCGACAATCAATCTCGGAGCCACGGTAGAGTCCCTAGTTCCAAGTCTCGACGGCCACATCTACAGTCTGGAGACCCACAACAGCGTTCCTCCTCATTCCAGCAGGATTCGGACGCGACAATCAACCTCGGAGCCATGGCAAAGTCCCTAGTTCTAAATCTCGATGGTTCACAGACAACCTAGAGACCACCTCGACATTCGTCTCGTTACAGCAGACGCAACGTTAGCAAAGCGGAGCCGCGACAAAGTTCCTAGTTTCAGGACTCGGCGGTGCACAGACAACCTAGAGTTAACCCCTGACCCCGTAGAACACGGCTAAAGTCAATCCTGACCCCATGGAAAAAGGCTAAAGTCAATCCTGACCCCGTAACGGCCAAAGTAATTCCTGACCCCATAGAACATGGCCCAAGTCAATCCTGACCCCGTGGAAAACGACCAAAGTCAACACTCGACCCCGTAGAATACGGCGAAAGTCAATTATGACTCCGTGGAACACGGCCAAAGTCAACCCTCGACCCCGTAGAACACGGCGAAAGTCAATTATGACCCCGTGGAACACGGCCAAAGTCAACCCTCGACCCTGTAGAACACGGCGAAAGTCAATCATGACCCCGTGGAACACGGCTAAAGTCAACCCTAGACCTCCCCGTCGAAGCAATACTTTGACTCGGGAGTAGGTCAACTCATCAACTACTTACGAGTCCTCTCGACTTGTAAGGAAGAAAATTCTCTTATGAGATCCTTACGACTCTTAAAAGAAAACACACTTAGGAATCCTCATGACTCCTAAGGAGAAAATACACCTATGGGATCCCCACGACTCGTAAGGAGAAAAGTCTTTATGAGACACTCACGGCTCATAAAGTTGGAAAGCCTTAGGCGGAAGATCTGAACCTGTCTCCTAAGCCATCACTACCCTACAAAGAAGTCAAGATGGACTATTTACAGACCACATTTTCCAAAATTACATGCCAGAGAAATGGAGGTGCTACTCAAGAGTGCGTAAACTGCCCTGCGTCAAATCGAAATGAAAAGGCGTAACTTACGGACGTCAACCACATATTATGAATGACAGTAAGAAGAACATTTGATTCGCATCCAGTTAAGCATTCGAAGCGTACCCATTTATGTATGTGCGGAAAAGGTTTAGTGCATAAAATAAACAAGCGGAAACAAAAATTGTCTACTCGTACTTCAAAAAATTCTTACAATGATGAAAACGGTAAACAAAAACATCATTAAAATGTTTACAATGGCAAGACATCAAATCCAGGACATGGATTGAGAAATTCAAAAGTTATGCCATCTAAAATGTTTCGGGCCTCTCGAACCATTCTCGTATGCTTCCTTTCACGATCACAAGCGCCAGGGTCCTCACTGATGTCCTTCGCCTTTCGATAAGCAGCGATTATTGTCGCCGGTTGAAAAGTTTGATGCAGAATATCAACAAAATTGTCTCGCATTTTCTTTGAGATTAGGCCCATCAGATACACTGAGTGTACCTTATCTTCAGCGACATCCAATACTTTAAGCGGCATGCCGTCATAGAATAAAGGATGTGCTTCCCAAATCGCTCTCACAATGAGCTTCAAAAGAGCGGAACGACGAGAAAGCAGTCGACCATTTTAATCATCAAAGCGACGCATGATTTCGACGCACTGAGCGTTTGTAAACTCCTGGTTCTGGCAGCGGCCTACTGCGCGAATGTCTCCATAATAAATAATCTAGTCAAGATCATACAGATGAGCAGCCATAACGTCAGGAAAGGAAAATCAGTGAGAGTTTAGTGGGTAGACTGATTAAGAAAAAACTTATTGAAATAGATACGGGGATTTAAACAACTCTTGATATCCTCACGGAGAAAATAAGTTCTGATTGAAAGACCCAACAAATTCAAATTTGTGCAAATAAAGGAGAAATCCTTAAAAAAAGATTCACATTTAATGAGGGACTCCTCGGGTCAAGGAGTAAATCTCCCTTGAGAGTAGTGCTCTGCAACAGATATGACATCTGTCATAATTAATCATGAAAGGAATAAAAAATTCCCAAAGAAAAAATTCTGAAGAGCCATTACACTGTAAAGACGATAGAATCATCCATCAAAACCCTAAAAGTAAAGTTTTACTGAGTTAAAAATTCTGAGATTTTTAAGATCTGCAAGATGAACTCTAAGAGTTCTTCTCTAATGAGTTAAGAAACCCCAAGAAAGATCTCTTTAGATCTATGATTTCAATAGAGCAAAGCTCTGTTAAGAAAACCCTAAAAGTTTCTTTAGATCTATGATCTGAAAAAGAGCAAAGCTCTGATAAATAGGTGAAAATCTAGATTATAAAATAATCTCTTTAAAGAATTGATCTTTACCTAGATTTTTAACAGAGTTCTGACTCTAAGAGAGTTCTTAAAACAGAGAGCTTGGCTCTGAAAGAGAATTAATTCTCAGAAAAACAAACAAGAAGATGAACATAGGTCATCTCAAGGACCAAAGGCCCTATTTATAGGCACTAAGAGCCGTTTCAACTTCTAAGTTGGTCTAATGGCGCAGATGCTGCCACCGCTACACTTACGTATAAGCCACGTGAGCACAACGGTAGGGGGGCATTTATTTCCCCCAATCAGAGCAAAGCTCTGTTCAAATTTTGAAATTTGAAATGAAGCGGCGATTCATAAAAGTGCTAGCGCTAGCAGCGCCAGCGGTAAGAGTCAGCAGCGCCAGCGCTAAGAGTCAAAGACTCTGATGCAGCGCTCACATAAAAAGCACGAGAGCGCTAGCTCTAGCAGCGCCAGCAGCGCCAGTGCTAAGAGTTAATGACTCTGATGCAGCGCTCACGTGCAAAGCATGAAAGCGCTAGCGCTAAGTGCGCTAGCACCCAGAGTCAAAGACTCTGATGCAGCGCTCACATGCAAAGCACGAGAGCGCTAGTGCTGGAACAAAATGTTCCCCACCTTTGGATCAAAGATCCAACAAAGATAACTAAAAATCATCAAACTATCCCTGAAAATTAGAGCACCGTTGGATTAAAGATTCAATGGTGATTAAAGATCACCAAGATATAGAATAAGTTCTGTATGGGAAAACATTTCCCAATCTTGTTAAAAACAAGAAGACAGCTTTTTGTAAAACAGAAGCCCTAGGATCAAAGATCCAGCGGTTGGAAACATCCCCAAATCAATTAGAGAAAAGATCTCTTCAACTGATTCAACAAATCAGCCTCTACTATATAAAGGACCCAAGACTTCAAGTCTCACAGAGAGGAACCCCCTATAAACTTTGAGAAATTTCAAAAAGAAGAGCAAGCTCTCGGAAGAAGAAGAATTTCTTCAAGGTAAATAAAAACAGAGAGATAAAAGCATCTCATCAAAAGAAGAAGAAACTAATTCTTCTTTAAGATCATAGATCTATAAGACAGATGTCTTTCAGAAAATGAGATTATAGCATCTCATCATAAAAAGGGGAGGAGAAAAGAACTTAATTTTTCTTGGATCACAGATCCACAAAGACAAAGTCTTTCATAAAAACAGAAGAGAATATAAAATCTCCTATTAAAATAAGAACTTTTTTCTTAAACCCACGAGGAAAAGTCTTTTATAAACAAGAATTTAATTCTTAGAACGATGAAATGATCAACGCTACCTAAAAAGAGCCTTAGCGCTCTAAATTAAAAAGAAGCACCTCAGCGCTTCAAGACTGGTGCACAGCGCTCCTAGCGGTCTAATTTAAAGAAGCGCCTCAGCACTCCAAGACTGGCGCTCAGCGCTAAGTGCACCACGTGCTCCTCACGTATGCGCTCTTTCACAAGGAGTACTCTGCACTCATTTACTGGCGCTCAGCGCCAAGCGCACCACGTGCTCCTCACGTGTGCGCTATCTCACAGGAAGCGCCTTAGCGCTCTAAATCTGGCGCTCAGCGCCAAGCGCACCACGTGCTCCTCACATGTGTGCTCTTTCACAGGAAGCGCCTTAGCGCTCTAAATCTGGCGCTCAGCGCCAAGCGCGCCACGTGTTCCTCATGTGTGCGCTAAGTGAACATAAACTATTCTTTAAATAAAGCCCAAGAGCTATAATGAGCACTCAACACTCAATAAAAGACAAAAAAATTTCAAAACCCAAACCAATGCTCAGCATTGTTAAATGTCCAACATTTTTATTGAGTGGGCCGAGCCCAAGTTGGCTACAGACCCCTCATTTAGATTAATTGAGCCTACATGCTCATAAATCTTTTTAAATGATCTTAGTCCCAAACTTGACTATAGATCTCCCAACCAATATTGGTTCAAGGGTACATCTCTTCATACCTCTGATATATGTCGTTGTAATTTTTCAACGTCTTCAGAGAGATGGAGGGTCCCAATAACCAATAACTTTTGGCGCATCCCCAAATGGTTGAACCAAAAACACATAGACTATGACGTCTTTAAACTGAACTATGATGTCCTTAAACTTTACGGACTGTGGGGTCCTTAAACTCATGGACTATGATGTCCTTAAATTTTATGAACTATGGAGTCATTAAACTTATAGACTATGATGCTTTAAATTGGACCGCAATGTCCCTAAACTAAAACAATAGAGCCCAAATGCTCTTTTGTTGGATCTAAATGATCCTGTTGAGTAGATCTTAGTCTAAAATTAGACTAACATATCCTTAACAAACGTTTAAGTTGATCTTAGTCTCAAATGAGATTAACGATCCTTAAACCTAACCCAAAACCAAATCTAAGAAAATACGGATTTAGACTAATTCACACCCTACGGACGACAACATAAATTAGTCTCCATATACAATCTACGGGCAACCAAAAATAAAAAAAACATACACGACATGAAGTGATCATCTGGAGAAGGAGAAAGTGGTTACCGCGATGCGGTAGCGTAATTAACTGCAGGGGCTTGCGCTTACAGGGAAGAGCGTCCCCACAATAAAAAACCCTTCAAATGAGGGGGAATCTGACGAAGTCTGCTACAACGGCCGCATCCGTCTAAACCTCCGATGCATGGTGCCATAAATCAATTTGGCATCTTCGGAGAGATGGACGGATAAAACCCAAATAGCATCTGCCCCCAAATTCAGGCAACACGACCTACGCGGTGTCGTCTCTGTTTCCGGCAGTAAACATTTCCGCCTCCCCGCAAACACGCGGGGTGTGCAACATTGACTTACAGTGGTATCAAAGCCTCTCATAAACCTGAGATAACTTGTAGCGACTTTAGAAATCCGCCATTTTTTTCGCGCAAAAACTGCCGACAAAAACACTTTCCGAAACTGATGTTTTGAGTTGTTTGCACACCCCGCGGACTCACGGTTTGAACCGAGAAACCGTAGGGTGGAGCGTGCACACTCCGGGGACACCACAGGAGGACCATAGGCTGGACCCACACCCTAAGACCACCACAAGATGGCCTTGGGAGTGGGTGACCCGTGAGCACCCAACTGGGTGCTCTCTGGTCTGCCTTCCCCTAGGGGCCACTTCGAAGTGGCCCTGAGGGTGGGTACCCTCCAGAGGCCCCCATTCGATAGTTAATTTTGGTATCTTCACCTCTGCGAAGATTCGGGTGGGTTTTGAGTTCGTTTCGTCTCCCGGATTAACTTAAAACGATTGGTTTTGGAACTTTAGCTCACTGGATTTTTCATGTTTTGGAAAAATTGGTTTAGTTTGCTTATTACGTGAGGAATTCTAATGTCGCGGTTACTTTACAAGATTTATGATATGTATATGTTTTTGGAAACGTCGACTAATTGTTATACGTCGATTAGTCGGGGTTGCACATATCTGTGATGATGTTATGTTGGTTTTTGTATATGAATTTGTTGGATCGTCGTGGATGAATAGCTGGGGATGTGAGATGAGTGTTTTATCTTTTATTCGATGTAAATTATAAAGTGATGTAATATTATTTTGCGGGGCACATCTGGGTTGAGGTTGTAGCCACCATTGTATTATTTCTTTTTCTGTTTTCTGCTTCTAGGACAGACCCAAGGTGGGGTGCACAAACTACCGGGTTCTTGAAGTGCCGAGTGGCTTACTCACTTTGTTGAGAGAGGTTGCATCACTTCGGGAATTTGGCGGGTAGTTTTCCGCACTCATAGGGGTCTAGGGTGGGGTTTGGCTATTCATCACAACCGTCGAATCCGTCTTTCGTTACAGGCTCAAACGAAATGCGGAATTTCTAGTATATCCAATATGTTCATCTGTGATCTGGAATGCCTATTATTGCGTGAGATGAATGTATATATATATATGATATCTAGTAGGTGTTGCTTATATTTTGCATCCACTCTAGTCCAGCCCCCACTCTGTCGTTAGTTAAGTAACCTAACGGGTGATGACGATGCCCCATGGTGAATGCGGATGACATAAGCATACGTTGTATTTTCGTTCTTTTTCTGCAATGGTAGGTTAATAGATGGGAGTGCATTACATTAATACAATGCAATAAAAACCAAAGCTGAATCATTGGAATAATTTTAAAACCACTCGGTTTTTTTCAAAACAGCAAAACTTTTAAAATGCGAAGCTTAAACCACTCCTTTTAAAAGCTATCAGGTTTCTTTGATTATATCAATTTCACTACGTTCACGGTTTCGCAAAAACCATTCGTAGCCTTCCGTCATTTCAGTTAGATATTCAGTAGTATTCAAGCTATGTATTTTGACCTTCGCCAAGGCATAGTGATTGGTAGCAGCTGAATATTCATCTGTAGCATAGATAGATACGTTGGTTTGGAACAGTCGTACTGCTATTTTAGACTTCGTCAAGGGTATTTACGGGCGGGTTCAAATTAACCTGGACAATGACGGGTAGAACTTGACATGTGACTTATGATATGTTGGCCTTCGTCAAGGTCATAAGAGCATGGGGGCAAAAATCCACATCGGGAGAATCTAGAGAAACTGAAACTTGCTAGTGTTGCATACCATTTAGAGTGTGATAATTTTGGTAGTATTCCTTCAAATTTATCACACGATGATATGTGGATCCCGACCCTACTGTGAGTATATGCTACTCCTCGGGAGATTTTTCCACTTAACGATCAATGCTATAAACCAATTAGGTGTCTAGAAAGGTGTTAGCGGGGCTACGCCTCCAGGAAAAAGAGATTATTTAATTAAGGAACTTCGCGAAAGCGTCGTAAAACCTCCCTCGAAGTACTGACATTGGCCTGGCTGAAAGGTTAAGCAAGAATTGTTTGGTGAGATTAATCCTGAATAATTCTTCTTTTATGGTTTGAGGAAGGATTCGAGAAACAGTGGGTGCCATCTTGTTTAGATAAACTAAAAACCAATCTAAATTTGTAAGAGAATCATACTGAGTGTTTCTTCTCTCTCTCTCAATTGCAGCGACCAAGATGACCGGCCTTAAGTTACTATTAGATAAAAACATATTGACAGGGTCGGACTATAAAGATTGGCTCAGGAATGTCAAGATGGCAATCACATATGACAAACTGGGCTATATTCTTACTACTAAAGCCCCCGCCATCCCAGGTCTAGATTCCAGCGTCGCGGATATTGAGATTCGTAAAACGTGGTAAATTGACTGCATGAAAACCAAGTTCCTTGTGCTGGCCTCTATGGACAATGAACACCAGAGATGGTACGAGAATATGGATCTTGAATCCATATTCCTCCAAACAAAGAAATTATATGGAGAGCAATCTCGTATCGCAAGATACGAGACCTCGAAGAAGCTATTTCAGGCGAGGTTGGCTATCGGGTCATCTGTAGGGGAACACGTCCTTAAGATGATCGGCTACATTGAGGAGCTCGCGGACCTACGGACCACGATAGAGAACGAGCTGTATACAGACTTGATTCTCCAATCCCTCCCTTCCACTTACACCCAGTTTATCATGAATTTTAATATTCAAGGTAAAGAAGTTGAACTTTCAGAACTCCTCAACATGTTGAGGAGTGCTGAGGGCACCCTGAAGAAATTCAGGGAAACACCCGCTCTGCTTGTTGGTAGAGCTTCCTCTTCTAGATCCAAAGCGAAACCCAAAAGAAAGAAGAAGAAGTCCCCCACCAAGACGAAAGGCGGTGTTAGTACGGTGGAAGAGAAGGGCAAAGCTATAGTGGTAGGGCCGACAGTAGGGAATGAAGAATGCTTCTACTATCATAAGAAGGGCTATTGGAAGAAAGATTGCAGGGCTTGGAGAGCTAAGAACCAGGACTCAAAGCAAGTTGTGGTCTCGGCTTCAGGTGTGTTTGTAATTGAAAACTGTCTGTCAATCAACTCTACTTCCTTGGTGTTGGATACTAGATCAGGATCTCATATCTGTAATTCTTTGCAGGCACTGAGAAGCCGTAGAGTTCAGAAGACCGGTGATATGACTCTCAGGATTGCTAACGGAGCGAGCGTTGATGTTATGTCCGTAGTGGAATATCACTTAGGGTTGATAAGTGGACATATTTTGGTTTTGCGCAACTGTTTTTTTGTACCTAGTTTGACTTGTAATATCACTTCTGTATTTTTGTTATCTAAAGAAGGTTATGATTTACATTTGTAAGCGATGTCATAAACATCCACCTTAATCATGGTCTGATTGGGTCGGATACACTAAACAACGGTATATACGTATTAAACCAACTACAAGTTTTCAATGTCCAGAACACACATAAAAGAAAGACTCCAGAATTAAATCAATCTTTCTTATGGCATTGTAGACTGGGTCACATCAACGAAACAAGGTTGACCAGGTTACATAAAGAAGGATATTTGGATCCGTTTGAATATAAATCTTATGCAACTTGTCAATCATGTCTCAAAGGAAAGATGACAAAAACTCCGTTCACTGGACACGGAGTAAGAGCCAGCGAGCTCTTCGGACTCATACACAGCGACGTGTGTGGTCCAATGTCTACACATGCAAGAAGTGGTTATTCCTATTTCATTACATTTACGGATGATTTCTCTAAGTATGAACATGTCTTCTTGATGAAACATAAATCCGAGGCCTTTGAGAAATTCCGAAAATATAAGAATGAAGTGGAAAAACAAACTGGCAAAAGTATCAAGAAACTGAGATCTGATCGAGGTGGTGAATACTTGAGTGCCGAGTTCCTGGATTACGTAAAAGAGAATGGAATTCTCTCTCAGCTTACTCCTCCATACACATCACAACACAACGGTGTATTGGAGAGACGGAACCGAACCTTATTGGATATGGTACGTTCCATGATGAGTAACGCTGAGTTACCGCGATCATTCTGGGGTTATGCACTAGAATCAGCTGCATATCATTTGAACAAGGTTCCTACCAAGAATGTGCCTACCACACCATATCAGATGTGGAGTAGGAAGAAACCCTATTTTCAGTATCTGATGATATTGGGATGTCCATCTTTTTTCAAAAAGCAGCATGCGGACAAACTCGAGGTACGCTCAGTGCTGTGTAAGTTTGTGGGATACCCAAAGAACACCAGGGGGTATCTTTTCTATTACGCAGAGGAACAAAAGGTTTTTGTTTCTCGTCATGCCCACTTTTTAGAACATCAATTTTTAGAAAAAGAAATTAGTGGGAGCACAATAGAACTGGAAGAAATTCCAGAACCATAAGCTGTTACTGAAAGCTTGGTGGAACCAGAAGTTTCAAAAGAACAGGACATTCCTGCGCCACTCCGCAGGAGTAGTAGGCTGTCTCATCCGCCTGAGAGATACTACGGTTTTCTCGTAGACGGGGATAGAGAGGATTGCATCATTGTGATGAGCCAACTAACTTCCAGCAAGCCAGTTAGAGCACAGACTTGGTAAAATGGCTGGATGCAATGCGGACCGAGATGGAGTCCATGTACACCAACAAAGTATGGACTTTGGACATTGCTCCAGAAGGGGTAAAACCCGTAGGCTGCAAATGGATGGATAGGTTGAAACCTATAAGGCTAGACTTGTTGCAAAAGGATTTCGTCAAAGACCTGGTTTAGACTATGATGAAACCTTTTCTCCCGTGGCGATGCTCAAATCCATTCAGATCCTTCTTGCCATTGCTTCCTTCCACGATTGTGAAATTTGGAAGATAGACGTTAAGACTGCTTTTCTAAATGGAAATTTGGAAGAGTTTGAGTTTGCTCGTGTATACGCTTAGACGAACAAACCGGACTGTACGGAGATTGCCACAGACAGGCTCAGTAGGGGTTCAAATGAGTTTGCTCGTCGGCCTTCTTATCGACAGATACCTGGGTAGCCGTTACGGGCAGATAGTACCACTGACGTGCTTGTTGTTAAACCCACTGTCAGCGTACTGTCGAGTCTTTAGAGTCCCACACAGAGGGTTTCCCTGCTTCGGGCAAAATGATTAGAGATCGTATGGTTTTACGACAGGGTTCATTCACATACGTGTATTTGTGCAAGTTTGATGTTCGGGCGGATAATACTAGTAAGCTTTGGTTTAAGCCAGATTCTAGTATTACATTGTTGGATTAGCTTCGTCTCATTGTATTCGTGTTTCTCGAAACATGGATACGGGTATGTATATACGGATGAGAGGGGAATCTTGTAATTACTCAAGATTGTTTTTAGAAGGAGACACCTCATTAGGGTTTTGACCATTGACTTGATTAAAACAATTATGAGGTGGAGGAAATTATTTGTTATTTTTATAAATGATAATTGTGCTATGGCTACTTGGTTTGACTATTTGACTTAAATATTTTTGTGAGATATTTTGTGGCACTAGATATTTTGGATGAGATATTTTGTGGCACTAGATATTTTGAAATGGTTCCAATTTACATGTTGTATCCGTAGGAGAGTATCATCTTGGGTTCTTCCCATGCTTGTAGTCATATCATGGTAGCCATCTCAATTATCATTATGAAAAACATTTTCTCTTTCCTCAAGTTCACTCTCTTCTTCTTCCTCTCAACTCTTATTGTCTCATGTGTTGAGAATTCAAGAGTTTGTGAGACTTAGCTACCCAAAATCACTCTCTACACACTCTAGGCTACTTAGTTTAGCACACTAAGTGACCAAGTTATCTCATCTTGGAGGTGAAAGCTCAAGGTTGGAACTCTCGGGTGGATCTTCTTCGACTTCGAGAAGCCGACGAGGAGGCGCGATCCATTTTCACTCCAAGGAGCTCACAAAGAGAAAGAGGACAACAAGATGACAAGGACACGATACTACGAGCTATAATATTCATCCAAGTAGTTAAACCTCAACTTGTATGCTAGCTAGGGTTTTATGTTCGATCCTTACTTCAAGTCGGTGTTGCGCAGCCCATAAAAATTATTTTTTGCTATTTTCGCCTCCCCGCAAACACGCGGGGTGCGCAACATCGACTTACACTTTATGTATTTTTTGTACATTAGAAATTAATTACAAGTGTATGCATATGTATTTGTAACTACACATTTGTATACATATGCAAGTTGTAATTGATTTATTTCGTTTCTTTTATTTCTTTTTCCTTAGACTTATATTGTGTCTTGGGTGCAACATACCCTCACCCTTGTGTAGGGTGGTGGCATATGGAGGAGGGAGAAAGGTTTGGACACTTGTTTTGTTGATAAGAATGGATGGTGTTGATTTTATAGAGAATTCTAATTAAAGATTGTAACCATTTTTCTAAATGGTTAAGGCTTTTTCTAATTAGTTTTCTCTCTTCTCTTTCTTCCAAGCTCTCATCCTCCTCTTCAAAAACTGAAAAAGAAAATCAAAAGAAATTTAAAAAGACAAATTAATTTAGTGAGGAGAACATTACAACTCTTAGTTCTTTAGATTAGCAACCTATTGATCTAAGTTAGCTTCAAGAATGAAACTTGTAGCCAAAGACTTGAAGCTCTCAAGGTGGATCATCTATGACGAGGAGGGTCTTCATCAAGCTTGTTCATCTCCTAGGATCCTATAAGGAGTCCAATACAAATAGGAGTACTTGAAGATGTTACAGGGGTAGCTATGGATTTAACTTGTTGTTTTTGTTGCTAGTTTAGTTTAATGGTTATGATTCTAGGTATTGTAGACTTTTTCTCTCTTGATTTTTATTAAAACCCAATTTTTCTTGTGCTAAAAATATAGTAGAGAGCACTAGACCTACTTACACTATCTTTTATAACAACGTGATACAAGAAGTCCACACTATAAAGCAAGAAAGCGCACTTCAAGAATTTGGCAAACAGCTGGTGCTCTTTCAAGGTCTACAATGCAATCCTCAAATGCTGCTCATGCTCCTCTTGACTCCTGGAGTAGTCTAAAATATCGTCTATGAATACGATGATAAACTGGTCGAGAAACCATTTGAAGATCCGGTTCATCAAATCTATGAATGCTGCCGGAGCATTGGTGAGCCCGGACGACATCACCAAGAACTCGTAACGCCCGTAGTGCATCCGAAAAATAGTATTCGGAATGTCATCATTCCAGAATCACAACTGATGGTAACCCGACCATAAATCAATCTTCGAAAATCATCTCCCTCCCTGGAGCTGATCGAACAAATCGTTAATGCGAGATAAAGGATACCTATTCCATACCGTAACTTGGTTCAGCAGACGATAATCGATACACAATCTCATACCGTCGTCCTTCTACTTGACGAACAAACCAGGAGCTCCCTAAGGCGACACACTCGGTCGTACAAGTCGCTTATCAAGAAAATCTTGCAATTGAGCTCTTTAAGCTCCGCCGGGACCATCTGATAGAGCTGTATAGAAATAGGCCCGGTACCGGGGATCAAGTCGATGCAGAACTCGATATCGCGCTCTGGCGGCAACCTTGGTAACTCATCAGGAAATACATCGGGATCTCGCTCACAATCAGAACCCAGTCCAACGGGACATCTGTAGCTCCAGCATCTCGAATATAAGCTAAGAATCCCCGACATCCTTTTCTCAAAAGCCGACCGGCACCAAGGGCAGAAATCAGACTGTGAGGAGCAGCATGGCGGTCCCCCTACATAACCAGAACTGGCTCATCCGGAAAACAAAATCCGACCGCCTTCTCACAGCAGTCCACAAATTCATAACAAGTGGCTAACCAATCTATGCTGAGAAGGACATCAAAGTCTAACATATTAAGAAGGATCAAATCAACAAAAGAATCCCTATCCCCAATCTGAACGGAACATGTCCTGAACACGTGTCGGGCGATGAAAGACTCTCCTACGGGAGTAATTACAACTAGTGGCTAATCTAACAAAGATGAATCACGATCCAATCTCGATGCAAGGTGTGTGGATACATATGAGTATGTGGATCTAGGGTCGAACAAATACAAGCATCGAAAGAACACACAGAAAGAGTATCTATCACAACGGCATTCGATACCTTCGCATCCTGAGGAGTCAGGGCAAAAACCCTAGCCTGACCCCTACCAGCACCCTGATGCCCTTTGCCTCTGCCATCCTGTCCCCTCTGAACATGACCGCTACAACTACGACCTCTCTGAGCATTTGACTTGCGCGGAGAAGCGACAGGCGTATAAGGCAATGCCCGCGGAACTGTTGCCCAGCCCTGATGTCTCATGGTACAATGTTTGACGAGAAGGTATAGACTCCTACATTGGTAACACCCTGGCAACGATTGTTGACCTTGTAGGTAAGAGATATATAATTGGCCTCGTATCAAACCTCTACCACCACCACGGCCTAAAAAGAATCCACCGCAGTCTTTGCCTGCCACACCGCTACCAAACTGCCCAGAAACTGATACACCAGCACGAACCCGCTTCAGTTCTGGGACAGCCGCAATCTCAGTAATACGCTCCTCCATCGGCGTGGCCGCATTCATCACCGCTGCATAAGTGTTAAAGTGCTGGGCTCCAATAGAGAGAAACAACTGTATACCAAGACCCCACACAAATCTCTTAACTCGCTTCTTCTAAGTATCAACCAAATAAGGAACATATCCAAACAAGTGAATGAACTGGACATGCCAGGAGTCTTGTGCAAAGACCCAAAACTGCGAGCTCGAGCATCTCCGACGCTCAGTGAAAGAAAACGAGCAAGAAAGACCTTCGAAAACTCATCCCATGTCATAGGAAGAAGACCAGCGGCTCGGCCTCTCTCAACCGACTCACACCAAGTCTGGGAAAGACCCTCCAAATGGAAACTAGTAAGCTCAACCGATCTCGTATTAGAACACCTCAAGAAATGACTAATCATGGCCATCCAATCGAGGAATGACTGAGGATCCTCTGCTGCATCTGTCCCAGTGAATACCGGAGGCTTCAACCTTATGTACTCCGGAAGTGATACCTCGATAGTCCCGGTAACGGCATGTATGGCTGTCTGAGCGGTAGATAGCACCACGGTCCCTATAGTAGGCAGAACAAAATCTGACCTCTGTGCCCGGCTGGCCTCATCCAATGATCCGACCAGATGCAAATCCTGAGTACTCGTCTCCAGCCTAACAATCTTTCCTAGAGAAGGAGGATCAATCTACTCTTGAGTGACAGGCATACAGCCCTGGTCAGTCTTCGTCTCAGACGAGCCCACCTTGATCTCGTCCCTGGCGGCAGCACTCTGGCCCTCATAGTCTTCGGCGGCATGGTGGCTGGAACAAGAAACATGAATTTGTAAGAATATAGTAATCGGAACAAAAGAATGATTGGAATCAATGAAGGGACCACATAATATATATTCTAAGGTCATTTAGGCAGAGTATCGTATCATAAACATGCGGCGGAACATATATACGCTATGTTACTCTACTTAAATTACCTACTCCATATACTAAGGTCATCCTAGACTAATAAAGGTAAAACCTAGCACTCTAATACCTACATTGTCACAACCCGAACGCGGAACGTGACCGACACTTAAATCACGTGATGTTTAAAGGCGTAACGCAATTTAAGTAAGCCGAAACCTAGAATCTAAACCGTAAGTAAGGATAAAGAGGTGATGTTTTTAGAAAAAATGCTAATTTTAAGTGTAAAAGAGTTGTTGGAAAACGTTTTTGAAAACAAGTCATCGTTAAAATTTTCGGCAACACCTCCTTTGTAAATTTTGATAAAAACCGATACAAATGCAATATATATGCAAGCATCCCTACTTGGAAGCAATATCAACGCCCACTTGGTGGAACACAGTCATGCAGTTAAATATACGACGCCTCCGGCAAAGAATGAAGCAAAGAAAGAAAAGAAAGCAATAAAAAAAGGCATAACTACAACAATCAGCTCATATGAGCGTGACACCCAGAGTCAATATAATACAAATCTCCCAGTCCCATCTCTAAGTCAAATATACATATGGTAAATGGAGTATACTAGATAATGTACAAGTATAAAAGAAGACGGACATAAGAACACTCATAACCCACCTAATTAAAAGATCACGTCCAAAAGTAAAAGTATGCCCCAAGCTGTGACTACTCCGAACGGCCGGCCCTGCAAAAAACTGTGGCATAATAGGGATGAGTTGCCAGCTTGTGAGTAATAAATAATATCATAAGTAGCAATTACATGCAAAAACGAACGGCAACAATCCGATATATGAAGTTATAATGATGTATAGTGGTATGGATGTGGCATATGCGAAGTAAGCGGCGGATAGTAACAAGGATGGAGAATGCATAAAGTGAGCATATCATAACAATTCTAGTAACGTAAAAATAGGAATACTATCAATGAATCATTATAAATCCTGTGTCAAATACCGACACGTGAAATCCAAATGCTTTAGGCGCCGTCTCTCGGATTGGCCCTCACATCCACCTGAAACATATAACTCCAGTCGGTATCCTCCGGATATCCGTCGAGTTTCTATACTATCACAGGTCGGTATCCTCCAGATATCTGCCAAGTTTCCACACTATCACTGGTCGGTCTCGTCCTCGCTAGGCTCACCCACCTTTCTATACGGGCTTCTTGCCCCTGGGTATCGTACCGGGTCCATCATATATCCGTAATCGGTCTTTCCTTCTGCCTCGATTCGGATAATCATACCATAAGTACCAGAAAACTCATGGTGGACGTCAAATCATCATATCCAAAAGAAAACCGCAATTTTGAAAAAAAATATCCAGGTTTTATAAAATCATCTCCGCGGTTTTCTCAAATCTCATGAAAACATGAATCCCATGAAAACAACATTGTATAGGGAACATGGTAATAATGATAAAAGTACAGAATATCGGCATGATGTATGCTAGTATGCAATGAGCAAAAAATCTAACTACTAACAGGGATATAATGCAATGCAAGGCAACGTGGCAAGTTCTTATAGTATACGTGGTATGGAAATTACAAATGATGTATGTGTGTATATGAGTTTGTGCACGTACGACATAAAAGTCATTGGTAATGGTGCATGTGTCCTAACATGTGTTTGTCAAGGTGTAGCAAGTAAACAAGTACATGATAATGATAGTCCAAACAAAAAATGTGAATATCAATGCATAACGTAGGTTTAGGTATCGGGCGCTTAGAGCCATGCAGTCGATTCCACCGTAAATGTTAAATTTACTCACCGGAACTATCTCTATCTACTTGAATCCAATCATTTCCTTCCCCTTCCTTGCCGTTTCCAAAGTCCCTACACTCTATCCTAACATCGAATAAAAAACATTCACACGTGAGAGGATAGATTTTCGATACGACATACACACATACGCAAAGCGAACCAAACTCCCATAGATTAACACGTGCGACCTTCGTGTACTATACGTGTGCAACAATCACCTAGGACTACCCCGAATTTCTGTTAACTAACGGAAATACTAAATCGAGAGTCGAGATATCCGTATCGTATGCTAAAACATTGTTAAAAGTGAAGTAAAAAGCTCCCAGATTTTTGTATACGCGATCTAGAAAGAAATTAAGTATACAAGAGATCAAATTTGAGGCTCAGAGAGCCCCCGACAAAAATACAAACCCTAACTCCCTAGTCCAACCGCAAATTGTGTCCATTTGGAAATTTTTGGTGGCTAAGGTGGTTAGGATGGGTCCGAGTTTCTAGGATGCACTCAAGGTTCTATAACAAGCTTCCAGAAATTTTAATTTATCTTTGTGAGCACTGGAATAGTAGCAGATTCAAATTGAACCCCAAACTTCTACAAAAATACTAGTTTTGGCACTTGTAAACATCATGGTGAATTAGTGAAGTCTTGGTAGTAAAAAAAGGATAATTAGCACAAAAATACCTTTATCTATCATAAATTAAGTTGTGATTACCCAAAGAGCTACCCAAGGTCAAGTCTCACCTCAAAACCCCCACTTTAACTTTTAAAACAACCCAAGACATAAACTTTAGCTTAAAACTAGAGTTGTTATGGCAAGTAGTTGCTAAAACTTGATTAAAATTGGTGTTTTTACCTTTAAATTATTGTTGTGGGAAGTCTCAAGCTTGCAAGTGATCTTAAGGGTGAAGACTTGGCTCCCACATGAGTTTTGAAAGAGAAAGGTGTGATTTGTAGTGATTATTAGGTGTGTTTGTGTGATCTTTTAGAAGGCAGAGAGGAAAATGAGGAGGAAAAATAAGAAGAAAAGGAGGAGGGAGATGAGAATGAGGGGGAGAAATGGCTAAGGCCTTAGCCATTTACCCCCTTCCTATCTCATCATAACCATGCCTAATATTTTATTTGACCCATCTTGTGCCATACCCTCATGTCTCCCATGTCATACTATTTATTATTATTATTTTAAAACAAATTTAATTTTGCTAAATGTTATGAAAAGTAAATCTAAGGTTTAATTGTCATGGCAATAATTTTGGTGTTTAGTTTAAATTAACATATTTATAGTTCTAGGTTAAGTGTGTGCGTATATGTAAAAATATTTTATATAATATATATATATATATATATATATATATATATATATATATATATAATTTTTAACTATAATTTATTTAATAACACATGTTATATCGCTAATTAGATTATAATTAACTATAATAAATTTTCAAGATGTTATACTCAGTAGGAGTTCGGATGAGTTTCCTCGTCGGCCTTTTTCGACAAGTACCTTGTCACGACCCGGAAATGGCATGTGATCCGCACTTGGCTCACGTGAGGTCAATAGGACCCCACCGTAACCCAAGTAAGCCGAAAACCCAGAAATCTAAACTTTTCTAGGAAAATAGTGGAGGTGAAGTTTAAAAAGAAGGGTATAAATGAAATCAAGTGCTTCTTTTAAAATATAAATAAATTTTTATAGAAATGCAAGTGGATGTATACTAAAGTTTGAAAACATTTCCATCATTTAAAATTTGGGCAGCACCTCCTTTGTAAATTTTAATCCAAAACCAGTACATAACAAGAATAATTTAGGCATTCCCAAGCAGGAGCTAGCTCTTCACCAATTGGCGGAAACACAACCACGCAAGTAAAATATACGACGCTCAAGGCGAAGATTAATCACAGAAAGAAAGTAAAGAAAACCAAATCATCATCAAATCCAATATAAGAATAATATACACATCTTACTTTAAGTCTGAAAGAACATACAAGTCTTTGGTTTCTAATTCTACCAAATATACATAGTCTGGTTGATGGAGCTTTTAACGAGATACAATGACTATAGAAGTAAACAATGGTAGTTACGCTCTGAACTGTAACCCACCTACCAATGCAAATCACACAGAAAGGAGCAATGTGCCAGCAAGCCGCTACTGAATCCAAGCGGTCGAACCTGCAAGAAAATTATGGCACAACGAGGGTGGGTTTCCAACTTTTGAATAGAAGACATCATCAGGTAGAAATCGAATGTATAACGATCTATTAGGTCATACTGTAATATAATGTCATAACGTATGGAATAGAAGGTGATCGTGTATACATATGTGTATAAATATATAATATCATGCATGTATCAATATGTGGTACCATATCATCTGTGTTATATATATGTATATATCATTCAACATGTGTCCATCAACGACATATCAAAATCATCGTAACATCCTGAGTGTCCAGCATCAAAACTCGAAATCATCATAAAATCCGTGTCCAGTATCGACACGTAAATCCTCATATCTCAGGTGTCATCTCATCGGATTGACCCTCATATCTCAGGCACCGTCTCATCAGATCGGTCCTCATATCCATCTGTATCATATCATTCCGGTCAGTATCCTCCGGATATCCATCGAGTCCATCACTGTCACCGGTAGGTAGTGTTCCCTTTCCAGGTTTTCCAGGTTCAACGCCTTTTTATACGACCTTCTGGCCCTGGGGTACCATACCGGGTCCACCACGTACCCATAGACGGTGACTCCTCACTCCTCGAATGGTGCGTATGTCTTAGCAAACAAAGTCATATAAAGATAAGGATATGAAACGTAGTATATATGTCGTAAATGAAATAAATGCGAGCGTATACAGAAATAAGAAATCGATGTGAACAGTATAACAATACGCAAATACGTATGAGACATACAGTTATAGTTTAAAATAGTACAAATCATCATTTTTGAAAATAGGGGGCTATGATGTTTTTGAAAAAAAGATACTATTTGAAAAGTCGCGGCATCTCTTGAAGTTATCATTTAAAAGTGCGTGGCGATTCATTAATTTTGAAAATAGGTATGGCTCTAAACATATCATTGTTGGATATAGTGCCCTCAGAGTCAATTATTGGATCACAGGCACGTGATTGCAATGATTGAAGGAGGACCTATGCCGGTAGGACAGTCTTACTCAAGATGATAGTATGCTATCTGGTTTATCTTTATCATCGTGTACTGCTTTAGGTGACCTTACAGGTCACTATTACACGTTGATAGAGCCCATAGGATTCTTGCTTGACTGCCAGCAGTATGAGGGCGATCATATACGTGGGAGCTGGGGTCTATAAGCAAATCCTTAAAAGGTCCCTAGTCATGGGAGTTTCGAGACAGGGCATCGATACTCAAGAGTAGATTAGAGTATACAGTCGAGACCCCAACGATGGGCGGTGGCCGGTCTCACAAGCCACTGGTGTCGGTTGGTTCACCTAAGATGTATACAGGTGCTCATTGGGTTATGAGTATACCGGACAGGACTCGGTGGGAACCTGCTAGTTGGTCTTATACCTTACGTCAGATGGCAGTTCTCTGGTGACATGTGTACAGGTTAGTTCATCGACCTGAGATCGTCATTTGTCTCGTGTGAGTTCTCACTGTGCTTTGATTACTACCCTACCACGCTCAAAGGAGATGTGCAAACAGGTTTTAGTTGGGTACAGTCCCGAGCCACATGGAGGCAGTGAGCGGATATTCAGGGGTTCGTCTCTCCCGGTATTGGGGGTGAGGTCGCGCTGTGTCTAGGAGAGCCATTACACGACGTCCTTGGCCAAGACAGGAGATTTACTGGTAGGTATTCCAGTAATATCTCAAGGTGTTCTGGGCTACACTCCGACAGGACTTGTACCGCTTTTAGGGGTCTGACTTTTACCAACCCCCTAGGCCCGCCATGCGATGCTCATAGACGAACGAACCGGACTGTACGGATATTGTCACTGACAGGCTCAGTAAGGTGTCAGGATGAGTTCGCTCACAGACGTCCCTTTTGGTCAATACCTGGTAGCCCGTTACGTATGGCTAATACCTCTGACGTGCTAGTGGTTAAATCCATAGCTAAAGTATTGACGAGTCTTTAGAGTCCCCCACAAACCGTTTTCATAAGTTTCGGGCGAAACGTTGTAGAGGCTGTATGGAGATATGGCAGGGTTCGATCAGATACGTGCGGTATTGCACGGATCATGATCGGACGGATAATACTAGCGGGCTTTGGTTTAAGCCGGATCCTAGTATTGTACAGTGTAGATTTTGTTTCTTTGCATTTGTATTCAGTGGGAATAAAAATGCGGGTATGTATATACAGTCGCGGGGTTTTCCTGTAATTTATTACGGGATCAGTTTTTTGATATTGCTAGTTTGCATTCCGTTTCGGCCAGTTTTCCTTTGTTCCTTCATGGCCGGATTTTTCCGATGGAGGGGGTTATTTGCAATGCAAATTAGTTATGTGGAGGGGGTTTCTTTCAATTGGAGGGATTATGATGGTTTAAGCATCTTTGCTTTTTCATGCATCATTACTTGCATTAATAGTGAGTAGATTGAAGGGTTATTTGATGTGAGGTTCACTTTTGGTTTATGATCACCTATTTCCTTTTACTACACTCACCTCCCTTCATGGATTTTTCCCACTCCCATTTTTGAGAGAGGCCGGCCACTACTAGGAGAGGGAGGGAATTCATTTTTTGGTGTGGGAAAATTAGTTCATCTCATTTCTTTTTTGCTTACACAAAAAATCCCAAAGCTCATTTTCCTCTTGCTCATTATTCTTCACCTCCATCATTATGGCAACTTCATACCCACTTGAGACAAGTGATTCTACACTTAGCCTACAGCATTCTTGGACACGTCGGCTCGCCAACTTCGTGCCCGAGTTGCCTCGGTCCAGAGGTGGGAGCCCGTAAAAGAACCCGGCGATGTGGTGCCCGTTCCGACAAGGAGATGAAGACCGGAGATTCCGCGAGGAGATCGGGATGGAGGCCGAAGACCGAAGGACATGGATCTCTCGGTATAGCATTCTACCCCTTCTCTAGTTTGCTAGGAGTAGGTTAATGGCCCGATCCGGGATTTTAGTGCGCGATGGTGCCGGTTTACAAGTTCCGCAAAGTTTCGTTTCCGCATTCCGCTATCGGATTAACGGTCGGGGCGCCGCCGTGCACTTACATTGGTATCAGAGCCACGCCATTAACCTAGTCTATCTTACTCTAACGTGTTTACAAGTTCGATCGAACGGATTTTCCGAAAACCCGATTTCAAGTGCATCAGTTTTCTTTCGATTTGTTTTTGGCTCGAAAAAATATTTGGTACATTGCAGAAATACGTGCAGGGTTTTCTAAGACTTCTGCAAAAATTTGGTGGCATGACTTCACTGTTCCACAGCGGAACCGCGGCCAAACCCATGCATTGGCCGCGGTTCCGCGGCCATAATGAGTCCTTGTTGCACCAAATTTTTTCAGTGGGTCTTAGACTGTGAAATGGGGGTTTTGGAATATTCTTTTTGGGCCCAGATTTTCTTTGAGTGCTACAGTAGTGCTTGGGACCCACTTTGGTAAATTTGATCGATCGAAAATTTTAAACATGTTAGTTCACAGTATTTACATTATATCTGCGGCCGTGAATGTCATTTGATCGGTAAATCCTATCTAACTGCTATAGCCCTTTTAGACGGATTTGCGAACATGACATTCACGTTGATGTTCTGTGTTGTGCTGTGATGTTGCGGATTTGTCATGGGGATAGCCTGGATGCAATGTTAGTACAGTTTGGTTTATTATGTACATTTGATATTGCGGGGCGAGCGTCCGAAATGTGAACTGCCGTCACTGCCTGTTTGTATACTATTCTTTTGGGGCACGACCGGTCTGAGGTCGATGTACCCGTTGTATATATATTTTACTTTTTGTACTAGGATTACCCCACGGAGGGGTGCACGGGTAGCCGGGTTCTAGAGGGCAACGGGCCCGCATCTCATGGCGTTAAGACGGAGGGGGATTTACTCTAGAATTGGCGGGCTATTCGCTGCACTCGTAGGGGGTATAGGTTGACCCAAGGAGGGGTGACCAAGTTACTGGATTTCGTGAAGTGCTGGGTGGTCCATTCACGTTGCTGAAAGGGGCTGCCTCGCTTCAGGTTTTGGCGGGTAACTTGCCGCGCCCATAGGGGTCTAGGATTTCATTGCACAGGCTATCCACACGACCAGGGGAACGTCGGGTTTCAGTAGCGGCTCTATGAAACCCGGGGATCCCAGATATCTGTATTGTTCTGTGATGCTTATTACATTTCTGTGATGTTGCATTTTATCACGCCTTGAGCGATTATTATATATTGATATATATACTAGTAGATGTTGTATATGTTTTGCATCCGCACTAGTCCAGTCCCCGCTCTGTCGTTACTTAAGTAACCTAACGGGTGATGACGGGACTCAGTGGCGAATGCGGATGGCATATACGTACATCATTATTTTCGTTCTTTATTGGTGTGATCAATTGATGGGACTGCATTGATTCGAATCAATGCAAGATAAACAAACCTATTCTGATGTTGTTGGAACATTTTTTCAAAAAGCTGTTATTGCAAAGGCGTTCTCTTTTCTTTTGCACAGTGGTATTCGGTTATGAATATCCAGCACCTTAGTCGACGAAGCAAGGGCCGAGATCCCTTCACCGGGAGTGATCCCTTGGACAGAAGTTTGCGTCAGGGCAATAACTTCACTATAGTCGATTACTTTTGCTTTGCATCGTGGTATTCAGTTGGAATATCCTGCACCTCATTCTACGGGGAGAGAGCCGAGATCCCTTCACCGGGAGTGACCTCTATAGCAAAGGTTTTCGCCACTATATTTTCATAAAAGCTATCCAGTTCTTTCAACGATATCAAGTTCATTACGTTAAAGATTTTTTGCCAAAAACCATTCGTAGCCCTCCGTCATTTCATATGGATAGTCAATAGTATTCAAGCAGTGTTTGTTGGCCAAAGTCAAGGCGCAGTGTTTGGTAGCTATTGGATATTCATATGCAGCACAGATAGATGCGTTGGTTTGGGACAGTCGTATAGCCTTGTTGGCCAAAGTCAAGGGCTTGTACGGGTGGGTTCAAATTAACCTGGATAATGACAGGTAGAACTTGACATGTGACTTATGATTTGTTGGCCAAAGTCAAGGTCATAAGAGCATGGGGCAAAAATCACATCGGGAGTTTCTAAAGAAACTGAAACTTGCCAGATATGCGCATACCTTCTGGAGTGTGATAACGTGAGCGGATTCCGTCACATTATCATGCGATGATAGTTGGATCCCGATTCCCACTGATGAGTTGGTTTACTCCTCGGGTGATCCCGACTAATTCTTCTTTTAGGTTTGGGGAAGAATTTAACGTTACAGTGGGAGGTTTCCTGATTAGATAAAGTGATAACCGTTCTGATCTAGGTTAGAGTGCACGCTGAGTGTTTCTTTTCTCTCTCTCTTTGGCAGGGACCGTGACCCGACCCTACACTATGACTCAGTGACCAAGTTGACCGAACTTTCTTAAACACTGGCTTTTGGATTGTCAGAGTCGCATACCTCATTGCCACTCCTACTTTTACCCTTTTCTCCAGAACACGTCGTATTACTACGAACGTCCACTTCTATTGGATAAAACCATCGTATGGTTATATACAAACTCGAAGGAATTTATTCGAGGATGGTTTCAGGTTCTGGAGAAAACGAATAGGACTATTCAATTGTCTTTTCCTTTTACCTTCTCTCAGGTTGCGAGTGCTCCTTGGATTAGGGCAGTACACCTATTACGCAAATTGGATAGTCTTCTTCCAAACCATAGGCAGGTGCCGACCGATAGGGAATGAAGAAAACCAATTAGCCTAAACGGTGTACAGAAGGTATTAAGTTAAGACATATAAAGGGATTAGAAGGAGGACAAAGAAAATTGCGACTGCTATTCACAACCAAAACCAAGTATTTCATTACCACTCCCACTTCACCTTTGTATTTCTCCAGAACACTCCATATCACTACGAAGATCCACAGTTTATTGGATACTCCATCGTATGGTTATATACGAACTCGAAAGGAACTTGTTCCAGTTCGGGGATGGATTCTGGTTCAGGAGAAATATGAATAAGGTTTATTCAGGTGTCTTTTATCTTCACCTTCTCTCGCATTGCGAGTGCTCCTAGGATTAGGACAGTACACCCATTATGCTTATTAGATAGTCTTCTTCCAAACCATAGGCTGGTGCCAAACGGTAGGGAAGGAAGAAAACCATTTAGCCTAAGAGGGTGTACAGAAGGTAATGACTAAAGACATATAAAGGGATCTGGAGATATGACAAAGAAATATACGGTTACAGTTGTGAATCTGGATAATGGAAGAGGCATTACTAGGAATACCAGGATACCCCATCGAAACATTTCAATATTTCAGTTTCACTGTGTACTGTTAAAAGAAAACTGATTTCCCAATTAGCCCTTGCTCCAGGGTATGTATTTACCATGTATGATTCTCACATCTGTATGGTTTTACAGATGATGAGTGGGAGTAAGTTATTGGGAATTAGGTGATCATTCTCATTATATCGGAATTCGTTGTAATTGGTGATATTTGAGGAAATCGCCTGGGTTGTTTGCTGGACGGCAAATATTTGGTTTTGAATATCCGTTGTTATGCACCAATTTCAAATTGATATATCTGTACGTCTATTTTTATAGAGTGAGATATACCTTTTTGAATTTATGTTCATGACATTTACCTATATCCATGGATGGTTAGGTAAGGAGTATTAAACAGTGGTGTAATTCTTCTTGACCATAAGTACAGTTTTCAACCTACGACACACAGGGAATGAGTTATTAAACTCAAGGGACTTATACAGAGTATTGTATGTTGTCCAGTGTCCATTAGGACAGAGGAGTTGGTTCTCGTACTATATTCTGTTTACTTGTGACTTCTCTAGTTCTTAGACATGTGTTTCGTAGAAATACAAAGTCCAAGTTTTGAGAAGTTATAGGTATAAGAGTAAAGTAGAGAACCAGATGTTGCAAGTATCGGGATTCTTCAAGGTGATCGAAGATGTAGATACTTGTGTATGGTATTCAGATGATAGTAATGATTAAGAGAACTTGCTTCTTTTTCAGGTTACTCATAATTGGAAGTATTCCTAAGTTGAGTAATGCTGATCGGCCTCTCTCCATTTAGTTAACATGCACTGGAGACAGCTGCATGATTTGAATCTGGTTCAATTAAATCGGTGTCTCTGTTTCTGTATTGGATATAGAACAGTTCGTATCTTAACGATGTTAAGGTACAGGGAGTTGTCCGGCTTATGCTTAAAACCAGACTCTGGATAACTCAAGGCACATTTCTGTAATGGCTGTTTGTGGGTTAACCCAGACTATGACGAGTGTTGACTTTCTACCATCTGGGAGATCAATAGTGATATTGTTCTTGACTCGCCACAATTTTAATAAAAATGGATTTTTTCAGAAAACAGTAGTGGGAGTATGGAAAAACTGGAAGTGATTCCAGAACCGCAAACGATTACTGAAAATTTGATAAGAACCTAAAGATTCAATCTGGTTTGACATTCTATTGGCCACTCCGCAGATATGGTGGGTAACCTCAGGCACTCGAGAAGTACTTCGGTATGCCTCAAGGACGGTGACAGGGAGGTTCTTGTTTACCCAGACTTGCCATTGCTGTTGTTCCAGACTGTGAGACCCGGCAGGAGGATGAGTATAGCGTCGTTCTAAACTAGCTTTAGAAGTGTACGTCTATATAACTCTACCAGAAGGTTGTCGTAATCAGTGGGAGCAGCGGAAGCATAGTGGACAAGTGGCTTTTGTGTATTTATAGACTAAAGCAGATATAGCGGAGATAGATTATCAATTTCTGACGTGACAGTCATAGGTTTGACTTCATCAGAATAGGGGATGGATCTGTTAAGAAGGTAGTAGCGTGTGATGTCCTGGTATTTGGATGACATACACAAAGTAGGAAGTGAAATTCCTATACTACGATCGGTTATACTTTGGTTGTCACACAGTGGTTTGTCCACATGGGACTTGGATATAATATCAAGACATTCTGGTTACTAGATCTTTGGTTTTAGATCTAGATTTGGGTAGTTTCCCAATCAGGGTACTTAGACAGCATTCGATAGGTATTTAGAATGGACGACTCCTGGCACGGTAGTGTACTTGCAGGTGATAGAGTCACCCTCTCTAAAGGTGTCTTACAGACTAAAGGGAAGAGGGACGTACATGATTGGCAGATCACTTGCTTAGGCAATTGAGTCAATCATGAGATGTCAAGTACCACACCAGATGTTGTTTTTGCAGTAGATGCAATAAAGTGATATTGATCCAATCCTGGAGAAACGTTCGGAAGCAGTTTTAGAACATAAGTGGATGTTCTAGGGATATGATAACGACAGCCTCATTCGGGTGACAGTTATCATTCCAGGCTTCCAAGGTGACCTGGATGACAGAGTGACTTTCAGAGTTATAGTTTTCCCTCTGACGAGGGGCAGTAGTTTGGACAGGTGCTCCAGGCGAATACTGAGGGAGGCATGGCGCAGGATACTGATTAAGTTCAGTTGACGATACAGTCTAAGAAGTTTGGATTTGGAGTTCATTTATGAACTAGGTCCCATCAGATATCCAGACATACTCTAAGACAGGTATTGCTCATTTCGGGAGATGGCTTTCTCTGCGAACTTGAGATAAAGAAAGACATAGAAAGAAACATTTGAGCGGATCCACTCACTGAGGCTATTCCTCGAACGCAATAGTTTCGCAAACGAGCTTTGTGAGACTGATTAGTAGAGGAGTTGGGTGTTCGGTATCACACGGGCTGTGAGTATGCGACATCGCAATAATTAGCCTTGAGTGCAAGTGGGAGATTGTTGGATATAGTGCCCTCAGAGTTAATTATTGGATCACAGGCACGTGATTGCAATGATTGAGGGAGGACCTATGTCGGTAAGACAGTCTTACTCAAGATGATAGTATGCAATCTGGTTTATCTTTATCATCGTGTACTACTTTAGATGACCTTACAGGTCACTATTACACGTTGATAGAGCCCCTAGGATTCTTGATTGACTGCCAGCAGTATGAGGGCGATCATATACGTGGGAGCTGGGGTCTATAAGCAAATCCTTAAAAGGTCCCTAGTCGTGGGAGTTTCGAGACAGAGCATCGATACTCCAGAGTAGACTAGTGTATACAGTTGAGACCCCGACGAGGGGCGGTGGCCGGTCTCACAAGCCACTGGTGTCAGTTGGTTCACCTAAGATGTATACAGGTGCTCATTGGGTTATGAGTACACCGGACAGGACTCGCCGGGAACCTTCTAGTTGGTCTTATACCTGACGTCAGATAGCAGTTTCCTGGTGACATGTGTACAGGTTAGTTCATCGACCTGAGATCGTCATTTGTCTCGTGTGAGTTCCCACTGTGCTTTGATTACTACCCTACCACGCTCAAAGGAGACGTCCAAACAGGTTTTAGTTGGGTACAGTCCCGAGCCACATGGAGGCAGCGAGCGGATCTTCAGGGGTTCGTCTCTCCTGGTATTGGGGGTGAGGTCGCGCTGTGTCTAGGAGAGCCATTACACGAAGTCCTTGGCCAAGGCAGAAGATTTACTGGTAGGTATTCCAGTAATATCTCAGGGTGTTCTGGGCTACACTCCGATACGACTTGTACCGCTTTTCGGGGTCTGACTTTTACCAACCCCTAGGCCCGCCATGCGATGCTCATAGACGAACGGACCGGACTGTACGGATATTGTCACTGACAGGCTCAGTAGGGTGTCAGGATGAGTTCGCTCACAGACGTCCCTTTTGGTCAATACCTGGTAGCCCGTTACGTATGGCTAATACCTCTGACATGCTAGTGGTTAAATCCACAGCCAAAGTATTGACGAGTCTTTAGAGTCCCCCACAGACCGTTTTTTCAAGTTTCGGGCGAAACGCTGTAGAGGCCGTATGGAGATATGGCAGGGTTCGATCAGATACGTGCGGTATTGCACGGATCATGATCGACGGATAATACTAGCGGGCTTTGGTTTAAGCCGGATCCTAATACTGTACAGTGTAGATTTTGTCTCTTTGCATTTGTATTCAGTGGAAATACAAATGCGGGTATGTATATACAGTCGTGGGGTTTTCCTGTAATTTATTACGGGATCAGTTTTTTGAAGTTGCCAGTTTGCATTCCGTTTCGGCCAGTTTTCCTTTGTTCCTTCATGGCCGGATTTTTCCGATGGAGGGGGTTATTTGCAAGTATGCAAATTAGTTATGTAGAGGGGGTTTCTTGCAATTGGAGGGATTATGAGGGTTTAAGAATCTTTTCTTTTTCATGCATCATTACTTGCATTAATGGTGAGGAGATTGAAGGGTTATTTTATGTGCGGTTCACTTTTGGTTTATGATCACCCATTTCCTTTTACTACACTCACCTCCCTTCATGGATTTTTCCCACTCTCATTTTTGAGAGAGGCCGGCCACTACTAGGAGAGGGAGGGAATTCATTTTTTGGTGTGGGAAAATTAGTTCATCTCATTTCTCTTTTGCTAACACCAAAAATCCCAAAGCTCATTTTCCTCTTGCTCATTATTCTTCACCTTCATCATTATGGAAACTTCATACCCGCTTGAGACAAGTGATTCTACACTTAGCCTACAGCATTCTTGGACACGTCGGCTCGCCAACTTCGTGCCCGAGTTTCCTCGGTCCAGAGGTGGGACCCCGTAAAAGAACCCGGCGATGTGGTGCCCGTTCCGACGAGGAGATGAAGACCGGAGATTCCGCGAGGAGATCAGGATGGAGGCCGAAGACCGAAGGACACGGATCGCTCGGTATAGCATTCTACCCCTTCTCTAGTTTGCTAGGAGTAGGTTAATGGCCCGATCCGGGATTTTAGTGCGCGGTGGTGCCAGTTTACAAGTTCCGTAAAGTTTCGTTTCCGCATTCCGCCGTCGGATTGACGGCCGGGGCGCCGCCGTGCACTTACAATCATAATATCTACTTAAGTGATTTAAAAACAATAATTCTTGAATCGATATATAAGTCGGAAATCCATCATCATCAAATCCCGTACGGAATATCTATCGTACGATATCATCAATCAAATAGTACGGATCTATAGTGACGTGCATTATCTCATTTCATCAAACCATCTCATGTCATATCATATCATGCCATGTCATACCAAATCATATATATATCGCCTCATATCATCATATCAACTCATATTATCATCATGTCATATCGACTTGTATTCTCATCACAATTATCCTCATATCATATATAGGTGTGTAAATATGTATAGCCTAATAGTAAGGAAATAGAACTAGGGAATATCTTCTACTAAGTATACTACTATGGTATGCTATTCTAGACACCTTACTAACTAAGTATACATATCTATCTATATAAATATATACATCCTAATTCTACGGTTGCGGTGGTGCTATACGCTATCCACCCGACTTCTCCCGTAGATATACATCTACTAACCTACAACGCCTCTCTCTAGTCAATCCCGACAGATGCCCTACCCTCCTTCGTCGTCCCAAAAGTCCACATGCTTGTACTTACAATTAAAGCATATCGTATCGCATAAAAGTCCAAATCGAAAACCGATACGATAAGTAAAAGGCATATATGTTAGAACATATGGTCTACACGTGCTAGAACAATGAAACAACCCCCGATGTCGACGTATGAAAGTCAAACGATCGAATCAAAACTCAAATATCGAAAATCAAGTTCTAAATATCGTAAAACATTGATAGAAACTTCGTAAAATACTCCCAAATTTTTCTTAAGGTGAAATTAGACTTTTTTGCATATAAGGCGGTCTTAGTTATCTAGTGAGTGAGCTACATACCAAAATTCAAACCTTATCTCCAACTTTGACCCACAAATTGTGGTCATTTTGAATAAATTTGCGGCTAGGTCTTGATGGCTTGGGCTCGGACTTCTAGGGCGGCCTCCTATTGGTCTATACATCTCATATTACCTGCTAATAAAATTTCAGAGTACCTAAATCATCCCAGATTTCATTTGATCATCAACAGTCATCCAAAACTGACATCGGAAAATTCTAAACTCATCAAATCCGAGAATTTCTCCACTAAGACACTCTCACTTATCACCAGTAGTCTTGTATGCACTCTCTAAACGTCCACTACAAGTTTTATCCACTAATTCTCACTTTGGAAATTTCCTAGTTCACCAAACATAACTTTTTTTTAACTATAAACTATAATATGAGGTTAGGAAACTTAAGACTTGAAGAATGGTGAGTGTTTTACCTCAAAGGAGTAACTCAAGAAAATTCTAAGATGGTCCAAGATGCTCAAAACTGAAACTTGATCACTCCAAAATGTTTAGAATGAGATGAAGAACATTTTTACTGAAGGAAACATGGGATTTTGAGGTGGTTTGGGGGTGCTTTTAGTGGTGGTGGAAAGGGTTTAGAGGTGGAGAAAGAAGGTGATGAAGAAGAAGATGATGAGGAGAAGATGAAGAAAGAATGGCTACATAAGACATGAAACAATTATTCCAATCATTAAATGCACCATGCTCTCTTGGCCCCCCATTTTTATTATTTTCTTTTCTTTTCTTTTCTCTTCTTTTCTCATTTTCCTCTTTTTATATTTTGAAAACATAAGACTAAATACCACAAATAAAATGGCTACATGTCATAATATGCTATGCACACTAAACATAGTTAACAAATAAAATATGGTTTAGTGTGGAAATTAGTAAAATACTAATTAAGTTTAAAATTAAACTTGGATGTAAATAATTATATATATATATTAATTTATAAAAAGCACAAGTCTATTGAATGCTCTTGTAAATAATAATTTATTTTAAATTCCAATTATTTTCCAAAATATAGGTATTTAATTATACCATTCTACGATAACTCAAATCAATATTTGTATAATATCCGTAAAATTTATTATTTTATTATTTAAATTCAAAAATAATATTTTATATTTTATGAAATGTTACAATCTTCTCCCTTAAATAAATTCGGTCCCAAATTTAAATTTAAACTCCTAAATATTAAAACATTTCAGTAAATCAAATCGAATAAACGGGGCTCCGAAGTCACGGATAAGCTAGAAATATCGTAGCACATCGCGTGCGCATGAAAATAAGTGCAAAACTCAGTAAGCGAAACTCTGTCAAACTCTATGCAAATCATAGGAGTTATGATGAATATGCAAGTTTCGGAATCTACTGTTTAAATCAAGTATAATATAATCAAGACCATAATACGTATATAGTACGCATCCTTGTAAAAACGTTTAAGTAACTGAAATTGTATGGGAAAAAATTCTTTCCAAATCGCCGTGTGATGCGTATATCACGGCCTAAGTAGTGGACATTCTTTTATGAAGAAATATATATCTAAATATGTTTTGCTTAAGATATACATCCCGTCTTTTTGAAATTGATTTAGAAGGTTTTTTTATAAAGTTTCGTGTTGCTCTTAGACACGTAGAAAAATAATGAGACTATAACACTCTTTGAAAACCTTTTCATTAAATGTCGATACATGCAAAAACACTCAGGGACTGTGCTCAGACAAGTCCTACTCTGCTACTATATAACATGATAAATTTCATACCACGCTATATACGAAAATAAATCAATCGCAATCGGTGTGTATGAAAATAAATCCACGTGCGTCTAGTGTGCATGAGAATCGAAGTCAAATCCAAGTGCCATGAATGTGCACAAAAATGAAAACTGGGTGCAACGAGTGTGCATGAAAGCACCTGTCGAGTGCATCGGTGTGCATGACAATAACATCAAGTGCATCTGGAAGGCACGAAATCTTAATCAAGCGCCTCAAATATACACAAAATCATATCAAGTGCGCCAAGTGTGCGTGAAAGTCTAAATCAAGTGCGTCGGACCGCACAAAAGCGTCTAGTGAAATAGGGTGTATGAAAATCAATATGAAGTACAACTAGGTGCACGAAAGAATAAATCAAATGCAATTAGCGTGCACGAAAACCATATCAATGCATCGAAAGCGCATGTAAACAATATCGAGTGCACAAGTCAATATCAGGTGCATACAACATGCACGAAATCAAAATCAAGTATATCGAAGTACACGAAATCATCAATATGTGCCACGACGTGCACAAAACAATATCAAGTTAATGGATATGCACAAAACACAAATCAAGTGTAATGGATGTAATAAATATAAATCAAGTGCAACTGCTGTGCATAAAAGAAAATATCTATCAGGTGCAACTACGGTGCACAAAAATATCAATCAAGAAACTAAATCATCAATACTCAATGTCCAAAACGATAAAAGCATGATACTTAAATCACTAGACAAATAAAAAATAAATGGCATTGAGATACATCTCCTTCAATATCGGAAGGTGCCGGTGTAAGTCCGTGTTGCCCACCCCGGTGCTTACGGGGAGGCGGAAAACATAATAAAAAACGGATTTTTAATGACTTAGGCAACATGGACCAAGCTTGTGAGGATCTTTGCTAAACGAAAACTAGCTAAAGTAAACTAACAACTAACTAAGTTGTAGAAAGGTTATACCTTGAGCTTGAACTCCTTCTCTCCTTGCTCGTCGGAATGGTAGAAAGGCCTCACCTTGCTTGTCTTCTTCCGTCAAAGAAAGATCCACTTGAAAGCCACCACCTTTAGCTTCAACTCCAAGCTAGGAGTAACTAGAGTGCAAGAAATGCTAAGACTTGAACCCTAGAAGAGAGTAGAGAGGATCAAGTGAAGGTTTTTCTCAAGCTTTTTGTTTCTCAACACATGAGAGGGAGAGAGCTTGAGGGAGAGGATGAACAAGAGAGAGAAATGATATGAGAGAATGAGAAAATAATAGAGCTCTTCTCACTAATATGTGTGAATTAATTTAATTGAATAATTAGCTAGATAATTATCATGGTAAATCATGACATGACCATTATCATTTCAAATTGCAAAGATCAAAAAGCATCTTCCAAAAGAAATTATGATGGTCAAAGTGTCAACCTAGGTCAACAAGTCAAAGAAGTCAAATGGTCAACAACCACAACCATGGATAATTATTAAACTAATTACTAATTAACAATAACACACACATAAATATTAGGGTTAATAAAATGACAATAGCCATTAACCCTAATCAAGGTCCTCTCCCTCAATCTCAAGCAACTGTGCATACGCACCCGCATTCGTGATCCGAGGAACACGAACACAATGAGAAAAACCAATCTCAAAACATATACTAGGATCCGGCTTAAACCAAAGCCCGCTAGTATAAACTGTCCGGACAGCAAACGTGCACAAGTGCGCGAATGTGAACGAACCCTGTCGCAAAACCATGCGACCTCTACTCATTTTACCTAAAGGCGAATAGCTCTCTGTGTGGGACTCTAAAGACTCGACACTACGCTGGAAGTGGGTTTAACCACAGACCGCAAGCGGCACTAGCTGTACGTAACGGTCCCCAGGTAGATGTCGATAAGAAGACTGACGAGGTGAACCCCATCTGCACTCCTACTGAGCCTGTATGTGACAGTCTCCGTACAGTCCGGTCTGTTCGTCTGATACATCGCATGGCGGGCCTAGGGGGGCGGTGAACGTCAGTCCCCTAATAGCGGTACAAGTCGTGTCGGAGTGTAGCCCAGAACACCCTGAGATAACACTGGAAACCTACCAGTATATCTCGCTTGCCCTGGCCAGGGACTACTCGTGTAATGGCTCTCCTGGACACAGCGCGATGTCAACCCCCAATACCGGGAGAGACGAATCCTGTCTAACCGTCACTGCCTCCAAGTGCTTCGGGACTGCACCCAAAAACTACCCGTTTGCACAGCTCCTTTGAGCCGTGGTAGGGTAGTAATCAAAGTGCAGTGGGAACACACTCGAGGCGAAGTGACAGTGTCAAGTCAGCGGACTAAGCTGTACTCATGTCACCTGGGAACTGATAACTAACGATAGGTATATTACCAACTAACAGTTCCCGACGAGTCCTGTCCAGTGTACTCGTAACCTAACGAGCACCCGCATACTATCCCAAGTACGACGTACTAACGGCTGTGGGACAGACCGTCTCCCACACTGGGATGAGAAGCGCATACGCTAGTCTACTCCGGAGTATCGATGCCCTGTCTCGATAGTCCAACGACCAGGGACCTGTATAAGGATGTGCTTATAGATTACCCAGCTCCCACGAGTGCGAGCGCCATCACAACGCTGGTAATCAAGCAAAGATCCTAAGGGCTCTACTAATATGTATACCAGCAATATGCTAAAAGAAACACATGCACATATTAAAGCAGAGACAAACCAAGTAGCATACTACCATTTCGAGCAAGATTGTATATACAACTGTGAATATCCCAAGCTTCCATTAAGTAATATACAAACTAGTATGATACAGTAATGGCCTCTAGGGCATATACACTAACAATCTCCCACTTGCACTAAGGCCATGTTCTGGCGTATCGAAGACCTATCATCTCGATCAGCCGCTCGAACTGAGTCTGGGGTAGGGCCTTTGTGAGTGGATCTGCAGTGTTATCCTCTGATGCAACTCTCCGGACCTCGATCTCCTGGCGATCCACGATCTCCCTGATCAGGTGATACCGCCTTAAGATGTGTCTGGATTTCTGATGGGACCTGGGTTCCTTCGCTAAAGCTATAGCCCCGTTGTTGTCGCAATACAGAGGTATTGGGTCAACAATGGACGGAACCACCTGAAGTTCTTTCAAGAACTTCCTCATCCAGACAGCTTCTTTTGCGGCATCAGATGCAGCGATGTATTCCGCTTCCATAGTCGAGTCAGCAACGGTTTCCTGTTTGGAGCTCTTCCAACACACCGCCCCTCCATTGAGGGTAAAGACAAAACCCGACATGGGCTTGGAATCATCCTTGTCACTCTGGAAGCTGGAGTCAGCAAAGGCCTCAACCTGCAGGTCTTTTCCGCCATACACCAAGAACATCTCCTTAGTCCTTCTCAGGTACTTGAGAATGTTCTTTACTGCTATCCAATGTTTCTCCCCAGGGTTTGACTGATACCTGCTTACCACACTCAGTGCATAAGCCACATCCGGTCTGGTACACAACATCGCATACATTATAGAGCCTACCGCAGAAGCGTAGGGTATAATAGACATGCGATCCCTCTCCAAATCAGTCTTGGGAGACATCTCTTTGGAGAGGGTGATCCCGTGACAAGCCGGTAGATTACCGCGCTTGGAATCTTCCATACTGAATCTCTTCAGTATGGTGTCGATGTACCTGGACTGCGAGAGTCCTAATATCCTCTTGGATCTGTCACGGTAGATCCGGATACCCAGAATGTAGGAGGCATCACCCAGGTCTTTCATGGAGAACCTGTGTGACAAGAACCCCTTGACAGATTGTAGCATAGGAATGTCATTTCCTATTAAGAGAATGTCATCCACGTATAAAACGAGGAATACTACAGTTCTCGCTACAAATCTACAATAGATGCATGGTTCATCTGGATTTTTGATAAAGCCAAATTCTTTGACCGTCTCATCAAAACAGATGTTCCAACTCCGCGATGCCTGCTTGAGTCCATAAATGGACTTGAGCAACTTGCACACCTTTCCGCTGCTCCCACCCTGAATGAAACCCTCTGGCTGGTCCATATAGACACACTCCTCTAAATGACCATTTAGAAAAGCTGTCTTTACGTCCATCTGCCAAATCTCATAATCGTGGAAAGCAGCAATGGCAAGAAGGATCCGAATGGATTTCAGCATAGCTACTGGAGAAAAGGTTTCGTCATAGTCCAAACCAGGTCGCTGACGAAAACCCTTTGCTACCAGTCTAGCTTTATAGGTCTCAACCTGTCCATCTACACCAATCTTCCTTTTGAAGATCCACTTGCATCCTACGGGTTTTACCCCGTCTGGAGCAATGTCCAACGTCCATACTTTGTTGGTGTACATGGACTCCATCTCGGTCCGCATTGCATCCAGCCATTTTACCGAGTCGACGCTCTGAATGGCTTGCTGGAAGCTAGTAGGCTCATCACAATCCAGGATGCAGTCTTCTCTATCCCCGTCAATGAGAAAACCGTAGTATCTCTCGGGCGGATGAGACTGCCTACTACTCCTGCGGAGTGGCATAGGAATGTCCTGTTCTTTCGAACCTTCTGGTTCCTCTAAGCTTTCAGTGATGGTTTGTGGTTCTGGAATTTCTTCCAGTTCTACTGCGCTCCCGCTTATCTGATTTTCTAAAAACTCAGTTTCCAAGAAGCGGGCATGACGAGAAACAAGGACTTTTTGCTCCTCTGCGTAATAGAAGAGATACCCCTTGGAGTTCTTTGGGTATCCCACAAACTTGCACTGTACTGAGCGTGCCTCGAGCTTGTCCGCATGCTGCTTTTTTACAAAAGCTGGACATCCCCATGTCTTAAAGGATTTAAGGCAGGGTTTCTTCCCACTCCACATCTGATATGGTGTGGTAGGCACTGTTTTAGTAGGAACTTGGTTCAAGAGATGTGCAGCTGTTTCCAGTGCATAACCCCAGAAAGATCGCGGTAACTCAACTTTACTCATCATGGACCGTACCATATCCAATAGGGTTCGGTTCCGTCTCTCCGATACACCGTTGTGTTGCGGAGTGTATGGAGGAGTAAGCTGAGAGAGAATTCCATTCTCTTTTAAGTAGTTCAGGAATTCGGCACTTAAGTATTCTCCTCCTCGATCCGATCTTAGGATCTTGATACTTTTGCCTGTTTGTTTTTCTACTTCATTCTTATATTCCTGGAATTTTTCAAAAGCCTCGGATTTATGTTTCATTAAGAAGACATAACCGTACCTTGAAAAATCATCCGTAAAGGTAATGAAGTAAGAATAACCGCTTATCGCATATGTAGACATTGGACCGCACACGTCGCTGTGTACGAGTCCCAAGAGCTCGCTCGCTCTTTCTCCGTGTCCAGTGAACGGAGCCTTTGTCATCTTTCCCATGAGACAAGATTCACAAGTGGCATAAGACTGATACTCGAACGGATCCAAGTATCCTTCTTTATGTAACTTAGTCAACCGTGTCTCATTGATGTGACCCAGTCTACAATGCCATAAGAAAGCCTGATTAATATCTGGAGACTTTCTTTTGTGTGTATTCTGGATATTGAAAACCTGTGGTTGGTTTAAAACGTAAATACCGTTGTTTAATGTACCTGACCCAATCAAAACTTGATTAAGGTGAATGTTCACTACATTGCTTACAAATACAAATTCATAACCTTCTTTAGATAATAAAGATACAGAAATGATATTACAGGTTGCATTTGGTACATAATAACAACTACGCAAAACCAAAAAGTGTCCATCAGATAATCCCAGGTGATAGTCCCCCACGGCCTCTGCATCCATGCTAGCACCGTTCGCAACTCTGAGGGTCATGTCACCTGCCTTCAAAACTCTACGCTTTCTCAACGCCTGCAAAGAATTACAGATATGAGATCCTGATCCGGTATCCAATACCCAGGATGTAGAGTTTATTGATAGACAGTTTTCAATAACATACACACCTGAAGCTGAAGCTGCAACTCGCTTCAAATCCTGTGTTCTGGCTTTCCAAGCCTTGCAATCTTGTTTCCAGTGACCACTTTTGTGACAATAGAAGCATTCTTCCTTCCCCACCATCTTCCCCGCTACTTTTGTTGCTTTACCCTTTCCCTTCGTATCCACTTTACCGACACCGCCTCTTGGTTTGGCGGGGGCTTTCTTCTTCTTGCCCTTGGCTTTCGCCCTGGACCTAGAAGAGGAAGATCCTCCTACAAACAAAGTGGATGTCTCCCTACCCTTCTGTAGGGTGCCCTCAGCAGTCCTCAACATGTTCAGAAGCTCGGCAAGTTCAACCTCCTTTCCTTGCATGTTGAAGTTAAGAATGAACTGGGCGTAAGTGGAAGGAAGGGACTGGAGAATCAAATCGGTATAGAGTTCATTCTCCAACGTGGTCCCGAGGTCCGCGAGCTCCTCTATGTAGCCGATCATCTTAAGCACGTGGTCCGCTACCGATGATCCGACGGCCAACCTTGCCGAAAAAAGCTTCTTCGACACTTCGTATCTAGCGATACGAGACTGCTCCCCATACAGTTCTTTTGTATGGAGAAATATGGACTCTAGGTCCATATTCTCGTGCCTCCTCTGATGTTCGTTGTCCATCGAGGCTAGTACGAGGCATCTGGCCCTCGCGCAATCTATCTCCAATGTCTTACGGATTTCTACATCCGCGACGCTGGAGGTGGGACCTGGGACAGGGGGAGCTTTGGTGGTAAGTATATACCCCAGCTTGTCATAAGTGATAGCCATCTTGACATTCCTGAGCCAATCTTTGTAGTTTGGCCCTGTCAATATGTTTTTATCTAATAGTAACTTAAGTCCGGTCATCTTGAATGGTCGCTGCAATTAGGAGAGAGAAAAGAAACACTTTAGCATGATGCTCTTGCAAGTTTAGAGTGGTTTTTAGTTTGTCTAAACTGGATGGCTCCCACTGTCTCTCGAATCCCTTCTCAAACCATAAAGAAAAGGATTAGCCGGGATCATTCTCACCGTACAATACTTGCTTAACCGTTCAGCCAGGCCAGTGTCGGTACTTCGAGGGAGGTTTTCCAACGCTTTCGCGAAGTTCCTTAATTAAGTAACCTCTTTTCCCTGTGGGCGTAGCCCCGCTAACACCTTTCTAGGCACCTACTAGGTTTATAGCATTGATCGTTAAGTGAGAGTTTTCCCGAGGAGTAGCATATACTCACAGTAGGATCGGGATCCAAATATCATCGCGTGACGAAACTGAAGGAATCCTACCAGAATCACCACACTCCAAATGGTATGCAAATCTAGCAAGTTTCAGTACTTATGAAACTCCCGATGTGGATTTTTGCCCCATGCTCTTATGACCTTGACTAAGGCCAACAAATCATAAGTCACATGTCAAGTTCTACCCGTCGTTATCCAGGTTAATTTGAACCCACCCGTATCCACCCTTGACTATGGCCAACAAGGCAATACGACTGTCTCAAACCAACGCATTCTATCTATGCAACATATGAATACCCACCAGCTACCAAACACTGTGCCTTGACTAAGGCCAACAAACACAGCTTGAATACCGTTGAATATTCATATGAAACGACGGAGGGCTACGGATGGTTTTGGCGAAACCGTGAACGTAGTGAACTTGATATAATCGATGGAACGAGATAGCTTTTAAAAGGAGTGGTTCAAGCTCCGCGTTTAAAAGTTTAGTTTTTGAAAAAGAACCGAGTGGTTTTCAAAGTGTTCCAATCGACTTTTACTTGGTTTATTTCTTGCATTAGTTCTTTTAATGCGTCCCATCATTTAATCCTACCATTGCAGAAAACAACCAAAATATGACGTACGCTTATGCCATTCGCATTCACCACGGGGCCCCGTTATCACCCGTTAGGTTACTTAACTAACGACAGAGCGGGGGCTGGGCTAGCGCGGCTGTAAAACATAAGCAACGCCTAAATAGTTATTATATATAAATATATAGCAATGATAGACATTACAGATCACAGATGAATACATTGGATATACTAGGAATCCGCAATGCGTTCGAGCCTGCAACGCAAAACGGATTACACGGTCGCGGTGAATAGCCAATACCCCACCCAAGACCCCTACGGGTGCGGCAAACTACCCGCCAAGCACCCGAAGCGAAGCAACCTCCCTCACCACCGTGAGTAGGCCACTCGGCGCTTCGAGATACCCGGTAGTTTGTGCACCCCCTCCATGGGTCTATCCTAGGAGCAAAAACAGTAAAAAGAATTATACAATGACGGCTACAACCCCGACCCGGTTGTGCGGCCATACAAAGAATATTATTACATCAATTTACATGTTACAAATGAATGAAAGAAAAAACAACGCTCATCTCACATCCACCCCGGCCATTCACCCGCGACAATCCAATCCATTCATATCCACAAACCAATAACAATCACAGATCATGTATAACCCCGACTAATCGTCTTATAGCGATTAGCCGACGTTCAATACATGCAAGCATTACAGATATAACCGATGTAGTTAAAGTGTAGTGAAGTTCCGAAAAATACGGATTTATAGGCCCCCAAAAGTAAATTTTAGTTCTGGTAAATCTGGGCACATATAATATATCCTAAAAATCCCAAAACCAACAACAACACACACTGCACGAAAAACGATGCGCCGATAACGACAAACCGCGGCGCTTCCGCCGCACATGCCTACCTCGTGCGGCGGAAGGGCGGCGGTTTGAGGGAATTAGGGTATCGTTTTTCTTGGGTGTATTCAGAAAACCCTGAGACGATTTTACAAGTATAAATATTTTCATTTTGAGCAGAAAAAATTTTAACAGAAACTAGGGTTTTGCAAAAGTTCGGTTTTTGGATTTTCCGGTTTCGAAACTTCGTTACACTTCACTACTTAGCTAGTTTGAGTTTAGTTAGGCTCTGATACCACTGTAAGTCCGTGTTGCCCACCCCGGTGCTTACGGGGAGGCGGAAAACATAATAAAAAACGGATTTTTAATGACTTAGGCAACATGGACCAAGCTTGTGAGGATCTTTGCTAAACGAAAACTAGCTAAAGTAAACTAACAACTAACTAAGTTGTAGAAAGGTTATACCTTGAGCTTGAACTCTTTCTCTCCTTGCTCGTCGGAATGGTAGAAAGGCCTCACCTTGCTTGTCTTCTTCCGTCAAAGAAAGATCCACTTGAAAGCCACCACCTTTAGCTTCAACTCCAAGCTAGGAGTAACTAGAGTGCAAGAAATGCTAAGACTTGAACCCTAGAAGAGAGTAGAGAGGATCAAGTGAAGGTTTTTCTCAAGCTTTTTGTTTCTCAACACATGAGAGGGAGAGAGCTTGAGGGAGAGGATGAACAAGAGAGAGAAATGATATGAGAGAATGAGAAAATAATAGAGCTCTTCTCACTAATATGTGTGAATTAATTTAATTGAATAATTAGCTAGATAATTATCATGGTAAATCATGACATGACCATTATCATTTCAAATTGCAAAGATCAAAAAGCATCTTCCAAAAGAAATTATGATGGTCAAAGTGTCAACCTAGGTCAACAAGTCAAAGAAGTCAAATGGTCAACAACCACAACCATGGATAATTATTAAACTAATTACTAATTAACAATAACACACACATAAATATTAGGGTTAATAAAATGACAATAGCCATTAACCCTAATCAAGGTCCTCTCCCTCAATCTCAAGCAACTGTGCATACGCACCCGCATTCGTGATCCGAGGAACACGAACACAATGAGAAAAACCAATCTCAAAACATATACTAGGATCCGGCTTAAACCAAAGCCCGCTAGTATAAACTGTCCGGACAGCAAACGTGCACAAGTGCGCGAATGTGAACGAACCCTGTCGCAAAACCATGCGACCTCTACTCATTTTGCCTAAAGGCGAATAGCTCTCTGTGTGGGACTCTAAAGACTCGACACTACGCTGGAAGTGGGTTTAACCACAGACCGCAAGCGGCACTAGCTGTATGTAACGGTCCCCAGGTAGATGTTGATAAGAAGACTGACGAGGTGAACCCCATCTGCACTCCTACTGAGCCTGTATGTGACAGTCTCCGTACAGTCCGGTCTGTTCGTCTGATACATCGCATGGCGGGCCTAGGGGGGCGGTGAACGTCAGTCCCCTAATAGCGGTACAAGTCGTGTCGGAGTGTAGCCCAGAACACCCTGAGATAACACTGGAAACCTACCAGTATATCTCGCTTGCCCTGGCCAGGGACTACTCGTGTAATGGCTCTCCTGGACACAGCGCGATGTCAACCCCCAATACCGGGAGAGACGAATCCTGTCTAACCGTCACTGCCTCCAAGTGCTTCGGGACTGCACCCAAAAACTACCCGTTTGCACAGCTCCTTTGAGCCGTGGTAGGGTAGTAATCAAAGTGCAGTGGGAACACACTCGAGGCGAAGTGACAGTGTCAAGTCAGCGGACTAAGCTGTACTCATGTCACCTGGGAACTGATAACTGACGATAGGTATATTACCAACTAACAGTTCCCGACGAGTCCTGTCCAGTGTACTCGTAACCTAACGAGCACCCGCATACTATCCCAAGTACGACGTACTAACGGCTGTGGGACAGACCGTCTCCCACACTGGGATGAGAAGCGCATACGCTAGTCTACTCCGGAGTATCGATGCCCTGTCTCGATAGTCCAACGACCAGGGACCTGTATAAGGATGTGCTTATAGATTACCCAGCTCCCACGAGTGCGAGCGCCATCACAACGCTGGTAATCAAGCAAAGATCCTAAGGGCTCTACTAATATGTATACCAGCAATATGCTAAAAGAAACACATGCACATATTAAAGCAGAGACAAACCAAGTAGCATACTACCATTTCGAGCAAGATTGTATATACAACTGTGAATATCCCAAGCTTCCATTAAGTAATATACAAACTAGTATGATACAGTAATGGCCTCTAGGGCATATACACTAACAGCCGGTGCACCCAAGGCTGGCAGAGCAAGAATTCCTTCTTGCTTTCTGCCCATAGCCTAGCGTCCTCTGCCCTTATTTTCTTTGTGGATCACCAATTCCACGATCTCTCGGCTCAACAGCCCGATTAGGAGTAACGACGGAAATAATCCCGCTCTGACACTTTTCTGTACATCTCCTGACCAATTAACATGGCCACTCGTAATGTAGCACGTTAATAATTGTGGCCTCTGGCCCTCTGAGTGCATGCCATACAACCGATCCTAGGTTTAAATCCTTATCGTTGAAGTATTTCGGAAAGAAGCCGCCACTGTCTCTTCCGATATCATCTCTGCCGAACTGCCCGGAAGTTGGCACTCTTTAATTTATCCGTTTTTGTTCCGGGACAGCTGCAATCTCATCCATACTTTCCTCTGAAAAGGTAGCTGTATCCAACGCCTTGCATATAGATCAAATCTCTGGCATCAACGGAGAGAAACAACTACTAATCGAGATCTCGCACAAACCTCTAAATCCACTTTTCTTCTGTATCGACCAAATCGGAATCACATCTTAATAATTATGTAACTGCAATTCATCCTCCATTATGGTCAAATCTGGTGTCTCTCGCAGAGACTCGAAACTACGAACTCGGTGTCTCCAACACTCGGTGGAAGAAATCTGGCGAAATGCATCCTTGAGAACTTGTCCAAAGTCATCGGAGGAATATGCATTGCTCGTCCTCTCTCGATCAATTCACGCCATGTCTGAGCAAGACCTTTTGAATTGAAGTTAGTCAACTCACTGATCTCACATCGGAGCATACAAACAAACGAAATATCTTCGTCATTTTATCTAAGAATGACTAGGGATCTTCTGTCACATCCCTGCCTGTAAACTCATATGGCTTCAGCTTCATAAACTCTGGAGGCGATATCTCATCAATCTCAGCAACAGCTGGTTCATCTGTCTGCACGGTAGCTAACACCATGATCTCTAGAGTAGGATGTACGTCAACAATCCTCTCAATCTGACTGGCCTCACTTAATGACCCAATCATCTGGTGTAGATCCCGAACACTCTTCTCAAACGAAAAATCTAAGTATAAAAGGATAACAATCCATTCCTGTGTCACTGGGATAACGTCCTAGTCAGTCCTCGTCCCTCACGAGCTCGCTTTGACCGCATCTCTAGCCGCAGCTCTCCCAGCTCACGTAGCCAAGGTGACAAGATCTGCAAACAAATAACGATGAGGATAGATCATAAGAACGAATAGAATAATGGATCTCAAGATATGTACATCCTAAGGTTACTTAAGCAGAGCAGCGTATCGTAAGTATGCCACGGAATATATGTACGGTACATTACTCTACTTGAGTTAGCTGCTTTATCAACCAAGATCAATCTATGTAACGAAAGTTCAGGTCTAATACCTCCGCAGTCAAGTCTAAGTTCCGTAAGATCAAGACTAGGTTCCGAAATATACGCCCTAGACTCCGCATAGTCAAACCTAAACTCGAACAGATGTTAAATCTAACGCTCTGATACGAACTTCTTATGACCCGGAAATGGAACGTGACCGGCACTTGGATCACGTGAAGTCTATAGGACCCCACCGTAACCCAAGTAAGCCGAAAACCCAGAAATCTAAACCTTTTAAGGAAAATAGGGGAGGTGAAGTTTAAAAAGATGGGTATAAATGAAATCAAGTGCTTCTTTTAAAGTATAAGTAAATTTTTATAGAAATGCAAGTGGATGTATACTAAATTTTGAAAACATTTCCGTCATTTAAAATTTGGGCAGCACCTCCTTTGTAAATTTTAATCCAAAACCAGTACATAACAAGAATAATATAGGCATCCCCAAGCGGGAGCTAGCTCTTCTCCAATTGGCGGAAACACAACCACGCAAGTAAAATATACAATACCCAAGACGATGATTAATCACAGAAAGAAAGTAAAGAAAACCAAAATATCATCAAATCCAATATAAGAATAATATACATATCTTGCTCTAAGTCTGAAAGAATATACAAGTTTCTGGTTTCTAAGTCTACCAAATATACATAGTCTGGTTGATGGAGCTTTTAAATAGATACAATAAATATAGAAGTAAACAACGGTGGTTACGCACTGAACTGTAACCTACCTACCAATGCAAATCATACAGAAAGGAGCAATGTGCTAGCAAGCCGATACTGAATCCAAACGGTCGATCCTGCAAGAAAACAATGGCACAACGGGGGTGAGTTGCTAACTCATGAGTATAAAACATCATCAGGTAAAAATCAAATGTATAACGATATCCTAGGTCATTCTGTAATATAATGTCATATCGTATGGAATAGAAGCTGATGGTGTATACATATGTGTATAAATATATAATATCGTGCATGTATCAATATGTGGTACCATATCATCTATATTATATATCTGTATATGTCCATCAACGACACATCAAAATCATTGTAATATCCTGAGTGTCCAGTATCGACACTCGAAATCATCATAAAACCTGTGTCCAACATCGACACGTAAATTCTCATATCTTAGGCACCGTCTTATCGGATCAGCCCTCATATCTCAGGCACCGTCTCATCAGATCGGTACTCATATTCATTTGTATCATATCACTCCGGTCGGTATCCTCCGTATATTCTCCAAGTCTAACACAGTCACAGTCACCGGTAGGTAGTGTTTCCCTGCCAGGCTCAACGCCTTTCTATACGATCTCCTTTCCCTAAGATACCGTACCGGGTCCACCATGTACCCATAGACGGTGAATCCTCACTCCTCGAATCGGGTAATTATCATAGCTTAGCACCGAGAAATCTCATGGTGGAGGTCGAAATATCATATCAAGAGAAACCGAGTTTTTAAAACAATCACAAGTTTTTAAATAATATCTACTGTTTCTCAAATCCAGAAATCTCATGAAAATATGACAGTAATGAAATAATATGTACAGGCACAGATCAACACCGTAATGCCTATCAAGTGTGTTCATATGAGTGTGTCGTGTAGTAAGCTAAAAAAAGTGCAATATCTACAATAATATGGGGTACTGTATACTAACCAGTAACTAAAATACTAACAGGTTATAAGGTGATGTGGTGACATAGCGATTTCTAATGTGTACGTGGTATGGAAATTACCGATGATGTGTGTGTGAGCCGGCAAGTATGCGTATGTGCAACTTGTGCATCATCGGTAATGGTCCGTGTGCCCTAACAAACAAAGTCATATAAAGATAAGGATATGAAACGTATTATATATGTCGTAAATGAAATAAATGCGAGCGTATGCAGAAATAAAAAATCATAACGTGAACAGTATAACAATACGTAACTACGTATGAGCCATACACTTATAATTTAAAATAGTACAGATCTTCGTTTTTGAAAATATGGGGCTATGATGTTTTTGAAAAAAACTATACCGTTTGAAAAGTCATAGCGTCCCTTGAAATTATCATTTAAAAGTGCATGGAGATTTGCTAATTTTGAAAATAGGTATGGCTCCAAACATATCATAATATCTACTTAAGTGATTTAAAATACTTGGGATCAGCAGAATTCTCAAACTACGAAACTCTCAATTTCCCTAGGCGTCGATTTGACAATATTTCTCGAGCCGATATATAAGTCGGCGATCCATCGTCCTCATATCACGTACGGAATATCCATCGTACGATATCATTAATCAAATAGTACGGATTTATAGTCATGTACATCATCTCATCTCATCTCATCAAACCATCTCATGTCATATCGTATCATGCCATGTCATACCATATCATATATATATTGCCTCGTATCATCATATCAACTCATATTATCATCATGTCATATCGACTCATATCGTCATCACAATTATCCTCGTATCATATGTAGGTGTGTGTGTATATGTATAGCCTAATGGTAAGGAAATAGAACTAGGGAATATTTTCTACTAAGTATACTACTATGGTATGCTACTCTAGACACCTTACTAACTAAGTATACATATCTATCTATATAAATATATACATCCTAATTTTACGGCTGCAGGGGTGCTATACGTCATCCACCCGACCTCCCCCGTAGATATACATCTATTCACCTACAACACCCCCTTTAGTCGATCCCGACGGATGCCCCGCCCTCCTTGGTTATCCCGGAAGTCCACGCGCTTGTACCTACAATCAAAGCATATCGTATCGCATAAAAGTCCAAATAAAAAACCGATACGACAAGCGAAGGGCACATAGGTTAGAACCTATGGTCCATGCATGCTAGAACAACGAAACAACCCTGACGTCGACGTATGAACGTCAAATGACCGAGTCTGAACTCAAATATCGAAAATCAAGTTCTAGATACCGTAAAACATTGACAGGAACTTAGTAAAATACTCCCAGATTTTTTAAAGGTGAAATTAGACTTTTTTACATATAGGGTAGTCTTAGTTATCTAGTGAGTAAGCTATAGACCAAAATTCAAACCCCATCTTCAACTTTGACCCACAAATTGCGGTCATTTTGAAAAAATTTGCGGCCAGGTCTTGATGACTTGGGCTCGGGTTTCTACGGTGGCCTCCTACTGTTATATACATCTCACATTGTCTGCTAATAAATTTTTAGAGTCACCAAATCATCCCAGATTTCATTTGATCATCAACAGTCATCCAAAACCGACATTGGAAAATTCTAAAATTTTCAAATCCGAGAATTTCTCCACTAAAACATTCTCACTTATTACTAAAGGTCTTGTATACACTCTCTGAAGCTCTACTGAAGCTCTACTACAAGTTTTATCTACTAATTCTCATTTTGGAAATTTCCAAGTTCATAAAGGATAACTTTTTTAACTTTAAACTATAATATGAGGTTATCAAACTCAAGGCTTGAAGAATTGTGAGTGTTTTCCCTCAAATGAGCAACTCAAGAAAGTTCTTAGATGGCCCAAAATGCTCAAAACTGAAACTTGATCACTCCAAGATACTTAGGATGAGATGAAAATCATTTTTAGTGAAGGAAAAATAGGATTTTGAGATGATTTGGAGGTGTTTTTGGTGGTGGTAAAGAGGGTTTGGAGGTGGAGAAAGAAGGAGATGAAGAAGAAGATGGGGAGGAGGAGATGAAGAAAGAATGGCTATATTAGCCACGAAACAATTATTCCATTCATCATATGCACCATGCACTCTTGCCCACCACCCCCCTTCCCCAATTTTTATTATTTTCTTTTCTTTTGTTTTCTCTTCTTTTCTCGTTTTCCTCATTTTATATTTTGAAAACATAAAACTAAACACCACAAATAAAATGGCTACATATCATAATATGCCATGCACACTAAACATAGTTAACAAATAAAATATGGTTTAGTGTGGTAATTAGTAAAATACTAATTAAGTTTAAAATTAAACTTGGATGTGAATAATTACATATATATTAATTTATAAAAAGCCCATGTCTATTGAATGCTCTCATAAATGATAATTTGTTTTAAATTCCAATTATTTTCCAAAATATAGGTATATATACCATTCTATGAAAACTCAAATCAATATTTGTATAATATCCGTAAAATTTATTATTTTATTATTTAAATTCAAAAAATATATTTTATATTTTCTGAAATGCTACATACATGGGTAGCCGTTACGTACAGCTAGTGCCACGGACGTGCTTATGATTAAACTCACTGCGAGTCTTCAGAGTCCCACACAGAGGGTTTCTCTAGTTCAGGTAAAACGATATAGAGGCCGTTTAGTTATATGTGCAGAGCTCCGATCATAAACGTATACTAGCTATACGAATTTGTGTTCGGACGGTTAATACTAGCGGGTTTAGGATTAAACCGCATTATTGAATCAAGTATTGATTTAATAACGATCTAGTATTATATTATTAGATTATTCTATCTCTTGGTATTCGTATTTTTTGTAGTATGAATACGGGTATGTATATACGGTTTATTTATTCTTGTATTTATACAAGAATACTTCTAGATGAGGACACCTCATTATTTTTGTTTCTATTTATTAGAAATGGAAAATAAGGAGGAGGGGTTAGCTAGCTTTTAAGGATGGTGAGAGGCATGGCTAATATTTTTATTTATTCAATTGTGAAAATTATTCAAGCATGGTTAGATTTTTTATTTGGAAAAATATTATGATACATATTATTTTTCTAGCCATTCTTCTTGTTAGTTATATGTATGCCCTAAAGGCCATTACTATACATGGGATATATATTGTAGTGGATTCTTGGACATATATAGGGAGGACTTTCTTGCTCGATATGATAGTATGCTATCTGGTTGCTCTTTGTCTTAACACGTTGACTTGCATACGTGATGTTGTCTTGCTCTCACATGTTGACAAAGCCCTTTAAGATATGTACTTGACACCCAGGACTATGATGGAGATCATACTAGTGGGGCCAAAGATAGTCAACAAGTACACCCTATAATTGTTTGTAGTCGAGGGAGTATCGAGACAGGGCATCGATGCTCCAGAGTAGACTAGCGTATACGCATCTTGACCCATATGATGGGCGATGGATGATCCCACATCCATTGGTGTTTGACATCAAAGATGGTGTACGGGTGCTCAGTGGAGACTGGGTACACTGAACGGACTCGCCGAGAACTCCTAGATGGTATTATACCTATCGTTAGATAGTAGTTCTCTGGTGACACTGGTACAGATTAGTCTGTCGACCCAAGATCGTCATAGAGTCTCGTGTGATTCCCACTGTGCTTTGATTTCCACCATACCAGGATCAAGAAATCGTGCAAAAAGGTAGTTTTTGGGTACAGTCCCGAATCACATGGAGGCAATGAGTGATAGGAGGGGATTTGTCTCTCCCGGTATTGGGAGTTGTTGTTGCGCTATGCTCAATTGGCCATAACAGGAAATCCCTGGCCAGGGTTGCTGAGATTTACTGGTAAGTGTTATCAGTAGTTTCTCGAACCGTTATGGACCTTGCATCGGCATGACTTATCAGGCTATTGGGGTCTGACGTTTTACCACCCCCAGGCGATGATATGCGACATATCAGACGAGGAGACCAGACTGTACGGTAGTGTTACTGTCAGGATTTTATAGGAGTTAGAGCGGGCTTCCTTGCTGATCTTCTGATCGTTCAATACCCGGGTAGCCGTTACGTCCACCTAGTACTGCTGACGGCTTGTGGGTACTTAATGTGATCATCACCTACTGCCGGCGTATTGACGAGTCTTTAGAGTCCTACACAGAGGTTTCACTGGCTCAGGCAAAACGAAGTAGAAGCACATATGTGATATGTGCGTGACCGAGATTAATACGTGTATGTGATACCGTATTCTATTCTCGCGATATAAAGTATCGATCGGTTATATATGATATAGCCGGGTTATCGAATCAAATGTTGATTCGATAATTCGATACTGTATCGGTCGGTTATATGTGATATAGCCGGGTTATCGAATCAAGTGTTGATTCGATATAATGATACAAATAATATTAGTCGGTCATATAAGATATAACCGGATTATTAAATCAAGTGTTGATTTAATGATTTAATGTATAATTATATATTTGATATATTAATTTATATTAACTAATATTAGCTCACTTAAACATTTGTTTTTCTCACATGTGCACACTTAATATATATGTGATATATATTATTGTGTTTCTTTTTGTGTCATGATTGATGATACACGCTACATGGGTGTATGAGATTTACACCATGATGAAGATAATGTAGGGTTTATTTATTTAGTGTAAATCAATTATTAGTTAGATAATGGTCACATGGCATGAAGCTTTGAGAAGCTTGGAGACCCATTGACTAGTCCACTAGTTTTGTTTTATACTAGATATTTTGTTGACCTAACCATTATCTTAACTCATGGTTAAGTCTGTACATGAGACATATTAGATATTTTCCCACCCATGGTTGACATTCTTTCTCACAAGATTATTTCTCTGCATCTTCCTCTTCAAAGCTCAAGAGCTTTCTAGCTCTTGATCAAGTGAGAAACCTTAGTGAGAAAATTAATTCCAAAGTGAGCAAAAATCCTACTTCATCATGCTCTACTAGATTAGCTCTTTAGTATAGGGTGTTAGCTTCATTAATCCCACAATATTGAAGAGGGTAGCTTTGGTTAGTGTCTCTTCTACGTAGATCATCTTCGGCCTCGAAGACTTCAAGCAAGATCGTTGCTTTTTTCTCATGGAGCCATTCAAGAGTCCGCAAGGTCATTTCATCGCAGCGAAGAGACTACTACACGGAGCTATTGAAGTGAAGGACCGGTCTACAAAGTTTGTATTCCTCATTCACTTAGATGTTAAGTTGTTAACATTGCTTGTTTGTTTAAATTTCTAGTTAAAGATTTTTGGTTAGAATTATTTAGAACGACAAAAATTTAAAAACGGCATGGATGATGCCTCCCGAACCTTACTACCGTCCTAGGTAACCCTACAGTGGTATCAGAGCCAAGATAGAAATTTAAACGATATTTGTTAGATTACGAAACCGAAACTGCTTCGAAACTTGAAACTACAAAACTGCAGTTTTTGTCGATTTTTAATGTTGTCAAAAAAAATTTCAAACAACTGCAGAATGTTGTATGTGATATAACATAAACACTGGAAAAATTTGAGGCATTTTGGAGAAATTTTGGCCGGCCACCATAACCTTGATCTCGGCCCAAAACCGAGCTCCCCCCTAAAATTTTGCATGTGTTCCAGTCTCTGGGTTTTGATATTTCAGGTGTTGTTTGTTTTTGCTAAATTTGCATGTGATGTTAACTTTCTGCAAAAGCAACTTGGAGTGTTTCGTAGTCGTAATTCTAACATGTATTCGGGTTATTTAGACGATGTTAAAAAGTTTGAACGGATATCAATAACTCAGTTTTTCCCTACTGGAAATTTTCCAAGTGTTGGACTTTTTCCGAGTTTAAAATTTTCAGAAAATCATGCAAGCGATTCTATGAACCCTCTAGAAGAACGAAACCTTAACTCGATTATGTGACCGTCAGAACCTCCACCAAACCCTAGGGTTTGTGGTAGTTCAGCGGTGCCACATGTGAGGCATTGGTTGACCCTTCTACGGTTGGTTCATAGGAGCTGTGGCAGTTTCTGGATACCTTTTGAACTCCGCTCAAGTGTTGAGCTTATTGGGAAATTTTGGGTTCTTGTTTATTTAATTGAAAAGTTTAACTTCGTCTAGCTATCTTTGATTGTGATAAAATATTTGGAATCTATATATAGTTATGAGATAACTAGTTTGAATTTTATAAATCTAGCGATTTAGTCTCATTTGATCGGTTGCCACGGGATTTTGATGTGATCAAAAGTCCATCGCAATTACGTAGTGTACGTGGATACCCGCCGGCTAACCTTACTACATAGCCACACCCCATAGCCCCGACCAAGTGACTGTAGGAGACCCCCGTCGCCAAAAGCATCCGTTCGGGTGCTCGCGGCAGCGGTGTTCCGCCTTGGTGCACTTCGTCGACGGCATCGGGGGTGCGGCCATCTACTAAAGTTTCCGACGAGCATTCGATCAGGTTATCGGGAATCTTATTGAATTACCCGACAGGTTATTGAAAAGTGTTTTCAATATCGAGACTAAAATGCAAGGTTTATAATTGTTAGGCATGTGATGTCTAAGGAATTAATTTGTTGGGCATGATATCCAAAGTATGTGATACATTGGGTATATGATATCTAAGGTGGTTGTGGATTCCAACTGTTGTAGTTTTTCACTTTCTTTTCTGCGACCGTAAGTGTAATATATGGTGTATCACTGGTTTCGGTGCTATATGTCAACGAGGATTGGGATACGCATATTTACTTACGTTGATGACATGTGATGTTATGTGTTGCTGTGATATGATACATTGGATCGTCGTGTTTTGAATAGCCGGGTTTTTTATGTGAGATGAGAGTTTTTCATTTTCATTCATGTAAAAGCTTGTATGTAATATTCTTTTATTGGGGCACTGCCGGGTTGAGGATGATGTCTCCATTGATGATATTATTTACTTTTCCGCATTAGGATAGACCAAAGGAGGAGAGGACAAGTAACCGAGTTCTAGAGTCCAGTGGGAGACCATCTCGAGGAGTCAAGACCGGGTCTCCTAATTCTAGAATTGGTAGGATTGCTTGCCGCTCTCGTAGGGGTCTAGGGATGTGGGTTTGGCTATTCATCACGACTGTGGAATCCGTGTTTTATACTGGCTTAAATTAAAACACGGAATTCCTAGTATATCCAATATTTCATATGTGATTCTTCTGCTGTTGTTATTCTTTGATATGATCACTAGATATTCTGAGACGAATACTTATATTATATATATATATATATATATATGATATATATTATATATTGATGCTTTCGTTTCATATGTGATGCTTGGGAAGAAAAATTAATGGGACTTCATTAATGAGATTAATGAAATAAAAGAAATCTAAAGATGTTGTAGAAAATTGTTTTAAAAACTGGTAGCTCTAGTTCTTGCTTTGCATAGCGGTATTCCTTGTAGAATATCCAACACCTTATTTGATAAGGAAAGAGCCGAGATCCCTTGACCGGGAGTGACCTCTTTTTCTAAACTAGCAGATGCTACAAACTCGGTTTGTCTTCTGATTGCTTTATAGTTTTTGCTTTGTATAGTAGTATTTGTGAAATATCCTGCACCTTATTCGATAAGGAAAGAGCCGAGATCCCTTCACCGGGAGTGACCTCTTTAGCAAAAACTAGTAAAAGTCTCAAAAACACTCCTTTTCAAAATCACTCGATTCTACAATGATATCAAGTTCATTACGCTCATGGTTTTCTTAAAAACCTGAGTAGCCCTCCGTCATTTCAGATAAGTACTACTTAATATTCGTGCTGCGGTAGTTTAGCCTACGTCAAGGCATAGTGTACGGTAGCTAACTAGAGCTTATCTGCTAGCATACGATGCGATTGGATTAGGGTATTCGTACGGCGTTGTTTGGCCTGCGTCAAGGGTCGTGTGGGTGGGTTTAATTCAATCATGAAATGTACGGGTTGAACTTGACTAGCGCCCTATGGGTAGTTTGGCCTGCGTCAAGGTCATAGGACGCTAGGGGTAAAAACCATTATTGGGAATTTCAAGTGTTGAAATTTGCAATGAGATTGCATACATTCTATGAGATAGTTGGATCCCGATACCCCCTGCGAGTAAGAGTTACTCCTGAGAGAGTTTTACACATTACAATTAGCCGATCAAGTAGGTGTCTAGAAAGGTGTTAACGGGGTTACGCCTCTGGGAAAATGAGGTTTATTTTAATTAGGTCCATGCGAAAGCACGGGGAACTTCTCTCAAACTACCGACACTAGCCTGGTTGAAAGATTGGCGAACTTGTAAGGTGTAATTAATCCCGGCTAATCTTACATTTTAGGGTTTGAAGGAAGATTTGATAAAAACAGTGGGAGCCATCCAGATTAGATAAAATAATAACCAATCTAATCTTACAAAGAGCGCACGCAGAGTGTTTTCTTCTCTCTCTCCTGGTAGCGACCATGTCACGCCTTAATCAAGATAATAATATGGATGTATTGACCGAACCTACTTATTATAATATGTTAGGGAACGTTGGTTCCGTTCTTTCTTATAATTGTTATAAGACTGAGCAGGAAATAGGGGAATATCCAGATTCCCATGCCACCCAATCGAAGAAAGTGAATGTTGATGCATCTTCTTCAGGTGTGTTCATTACCAAGAACTGTTTTTCAGTATCCTCTATGTCCTGAGTATGTGATACCGGATCAGGATCCCACATATGTAATATGTTGCATGGGTTACAGATAGGTAGAGAACTAAGAATGGGTGATATGTCTGTAAGTGTTAGAGAATGGTGCAATTGTTGCAGTCAAGTCAGTTGGCAAATATCACCTTGTATTTATACATTGATTCTGAACGAATGTTATTACATACCGAACCTGATATACAACATCACATCAGTTTCTTTATTCAGTTAAAGAAGGATATAATTTTGTATTGGAGGATAATATTGTGAACATTCTCCTGAATCAAGAGTTGATTCGATCAGGCACGATATATAATAGTGTATACGTTCTAAATCAAAACCACAGTTCAAAGTGTATAGAACACACACAAGAGGAGTAGTTCAGAAATGAACGAATCCTTTTTAAGGCATTGCAGACTAGGTCATATCAATGCGACACGACCAGCTAAATTACATAAAGATGAATATTAGAATTCGTTTGAATTTTCATCTTATGATACTTGCCAGTCTTGTCTCAAAGGTAAAATGACATATACTCCGTTTATTGGAAACAGAGAAAGAGTTACTGAACTCTTGGGACGCATACATGATGATGTATACGGTCCTAAATCTATAAATGCCAAGGTTGGTTCTTTGTACTTCGTTATATTCACTGATCATCTCTCAAGATTCAGACATATGTTCCTGTTGAAACGCAAGTCTGAAACTTTTGAGAAATTCAGGGAATATAAGCTTGAAGTTGAAAAACCAAACGGGTAGAAGTATTCAAGTCCTTCAATGTGATCGATGAGGAAAATACTTGAGTATGAAGTTCCTGGATTTTCTGAAAGGAGAATGTGATTCTCTCTCAGTTTACTCCTTTGTATACACCACAGCACAACGGTGTATCGGGGCGGAGGTATCGCACCCTATGAGATATGGCGCGCTCTAAGATAAGTACTGCTGAGTTACCTATTTTCTTTTGGGTGTTATGCACTTGAGAAGCTGCATACCTATTGAATAGGGTTCCATCCAATTCAGTGCCTACCACTCCATATGAGATATGAAATGGGAAGAGACCGTGTCATAAACGAGTTAAGATATGGGCTTGTCCGGCCTATGTTGAAAAGCAAAATCCGGACAAGCTCGAGACAGGGTCAGATATGTATAAGTTTGTTAGGATATCCCAAACATTAGTGAAGGAATATCTTCTACCACTCTGAGGAGCAAAAGGTGTTTTGTTTCTCAGCATGCCACATTTTGAGAAAAGGAATTTCTTGTGAAGAAATTAGTGGTCATGAGGTAGAACTGGAAAGAGTTCCAGTTAGACAAACTAACAACTGATGATTTGGTGGAACCAAAAAATTCAATAGTCTCCAACGAATCTCAGCCTCTCCGCTAATCTGATAGGGTTTCTCATCCACTTGAGAGATACTACAGTCTTCTCAGTGAAAGTGAGAGCGAGGATTGCATCATGGATGATGATGGCCCAACTAGGTTCAGGCAGGCCATCATGAGTGGCGACTCTGTGAAAAGGCTGGATGCTATGCGATCAAAGATGGTATCTATGTACGCCAACAAAGTATGACTTTGCGTGTTGCACCTGAAGAGGTAAAACCCATTGGGAGCAAAATGGATCTTGAAAAGATTCTTGGTGTAAATAGAAAAGTTGCAACTTTCAAAGCTATGCTTAAGTCTATCAGGATCAATGCAAGCATCGCGAAGTTGGAACATCTGTTTTGATGTGGTAGTCAAAGAATTTGACTTCATCAAAATAGTAGATGAAGCTTGTATATACAAGAAGGTTGTAGAGAGTAAGGTTATCTTCCACGTATTGTATGTAGATGACATACTCTTGATAGGAAAGTGTTTCCTATGCTACACTCAGTCAAGCTCCTCTTATCACGAGAATTCTCAGTATAAGATCTGGATGATACCTACTACATCTTGTGGATTATAATCTATGGTGATAGATCTATGTGGATGTTGGGAGTGTTCCAAATCCAGGTATATTAACACCATACTAAAGGGGTTTAGTATGGAGGATTTTAAGCGTGGTGGTTCGTCCACTTACTCATGGATCACTCGCGTGCAAGAGATACCCTATGCTTCGACAGTAGACTCTATCATGTATGCGATGTTATGTACCAGATCAGATATAGATGACTCACTAGGTGTGGTGATCAGAAATCAATGGGATCTTGGGAGAATAACTGGACAGCTGTGGAGGACATTCTTAAGTACTTGAGAAACACTAAAAGAAAGTTCTTGGTTCCAGCTTCCAGAGTGATAAGTTCGACTGAAAGTCAGTCACATGCATTGTCTTTACCCTCAGTAGAGGGACGGTATGATTGGAAGAGTTCCAAGCTAGATACCGTGGCATACTAGACGATAAAGGCTGAATACATTGCTACCAACGATACTACTAAAGAGGTTGTCTGGACATAACTTGTTCATGAGATGAACAAGGTTCCTACCATTGAGCGTCCAAAAATTGTTATTGTGACTACAATGGAGTTATGGCTTTAGCCCAGGAACACCTGTCCCATCATCGATCCGGATATATTCTGAGACTAGTATCACCTGATCAAGAAGATGGTTGATCTCCAACGGATCGAGATAAGGAGAGTTGACATGAAGAACAACACGGCGGATCCACTCACTAAGGCCTGCTTTCCCAAATACTATTTGAGAGATTTTGGGTTGGTTGAGTATGGGATACTACAACCACTGCGATATTGTTAAGTATGTGATACTGCGACAAATGGCCTTAGTGCAAGTGGGAGATTGTTAGTTATATGTATGCCCTAGAGGCCATTACTGTAAATGAGATGTATATTGTAGTGGATGCTTGGACAAATATAGAGAGGACTTTCTTGCTCGATATGATAGTATGCTATCTGGTTGCTCTTTGTCTTAACATGTTAACTTGTATACGTGATGCTGTCTTGCTCTTATATGTTAACAAAGCCCTTTAGAATGTGTACTTGACATCCAGGATTATGATGGAGATCATACTAGTGGGGACAATGATAGTCAATAAGTACACCCTATAATTTTTCCTAGTTGAGGGAGTATTGAGACAGGGCATCGATGTCCCAGAGTAGACTAGCGTATATGCATCTTGACCCATATGATGGGCGATAGATGATCCCACATCCATTGGTGTTTGACATCAAAGATGGTGTACGGGTGCTCAGTGGAGACTGGGTACACTGAACGGACTCTCCGAGAACGCCTAGATGGTATTATACTTATCGTCAAATAGCAGTTCTCTGGTGACACTGGTACAGATTAGTCTGTCGACCCGAGATCGTCATAGAGTCTCGTGTGATTCCCACTGTGCTTTGATTTTCACCATACCACGGTTAAGAGATCGTGCAAAAAGGTGGTTTTTGGGTACAGTCCCGAGTCATATGGAGGCAATGAGCGATAGGAGGGGATTTGTCTCTCCCAAAATTGGGAGTTGATGTTGCGCTATGCTCGATTGGCCATAACAGGAAATCTCTGGCCAGGGTTGCTGAGATTTACTGGTAAGTATTATTTGTAGTTTCTCGAACCCTTATGGACCTTGCATCGGCATGACTTATCAGGTTATTGGGGTCTGAAGTTTTACCACCCCCAGGCGATGATATGCGACATATCAGACGAAGAGACCGGACTGTACGGTAGTGTTACTATCAGGATTTTGCAGTAGTTAGAGCGGGCTTGCTTGCTGATCTTCTGATCGTTCAATACCCGGGTAGCCGTTACGTCCAGCTAGTACCGCTGACGGCTTGTGGGTGCTTGATGTGATCATCACCTACTGCCGGCGTATTGACAAGTCTTTAGAGTCCTACACAGAGGTTTCACTGGATCAGGCAAAACGAAGTAGGAGCACATAAGTGATATGTGCAGGACCGAGATTAATACGTGTATGTGATACCGTTTTTTATTATCGCGATATAAAGTATCAATCGGTTATATATGTTATGGCCGGGTTATCGAATCAAATGTTGATTCGATAAGTTGTTACTGTATCGGTCGGTTATATGTGATATAACCGGGTTATCGAATCAAGTGTTGGTTCGATATAATGATACAAATAATATTAGTCGGCCATATTATATATAACCGGATTATTAAATCAAGTGTTGATTTAATAATTTAATGTATAATTATATATTTGATATATTAATTTACATTAACTAATATTAGCTCACTTAAGCATTTATTTTTCTCACATGTGCACACTTAATATCCATGTGATATATATTAATTGTGTTTCTTTTTGTGTCATGTTGATGATACAAGCTACATGGGTGTATGAGACTTGCACCATGATGGAGATAATTTAGGGTTTATTTATTTAGTGTAAATCAATTATTAGTTGGATAATGGTCACAAGTCATGAAACTTTGAGAAGCTTGGAGACCCATTGACTAGTCCACTAGTTTTGATTTATACTAGATATTTTGTTGACCTAACCATTATCTTAACTCATGGTTAAGTCTGTACATGAGACATATTAGATATTTTCTCATCCATGGTTGCCATTCTCTCTCACAAGATTATCTCTCTTCATCTTCCTCTTCAAAACTCAAGAGCTCTCTAGCTCATGATCAAGTGAGAAACCCTAGTGAGAAAATTAATTCCAAAGTGAGCAAAAATCCTACTTCATCATTCTCTACTAGATTAGCATTTTAGTATAGGGTGTTAGCTTCACTAATTCCACATTACTGAAGTGGGTAGCTTGGGTTAGTGTCTTCTTGACATAGATCATCTTCGGCCTCGAAAACTTCAAGCAAGATCGTTTCTTTCTTCTTATGGAGCCATTCAAGAGTCTGCAAGATCATTTCATCGCAGCGAAGGGACTACTACACGGAGCTATTGAAGTGAATGACCGATCTACAAAGTTTGTATTCCTCTTTCATTTGGATGTTAAGTTGTTAACATTGCTTGTTTGTTTAAATTTCTGGTTAAAGATTCTTGATTAGAGTTATTTAGAACGGCAAAAATTTAAAAACGGTATGGACGATACCTCCCGAAACCTTGTTGCCATCCTAGGTAACCCTACACTTCTCTCATTCTTACTTTACTATTCTCTTTCCTTTCTTGGATTCTTCTTCTCCCTCAAACCCTAACCTCTCTAATGAGTTGAGGATCATAGGGTTTATGCGATAAACAAATCCAATTAACACTCTCTACATCATCTAAACACTCTAAATTAGCATACTAGAGTCTTTAGTTACCTTTTTTAGAAGTTTAAGCTTGAACCGGAAACTCTCGGGTGGAGCGTCTTTCACACAAGGAGACGGATGACCATGCTCGATCTAGGAGCTCGAGGAAATTAAGAAGAGGACTTTGAAGACCCGAAAGACTCGATCTCATAGGTATAACTCTATCACAGTAGAATAGAACCTATGAAGTTTTTGCTGGTTAGGGTTTATGGTAGTTCTTGGAATAGATGTCGATATTGCATGCTTAAAGCCCGATTTTTGAAAATTCCGCCTCTACAAACCCCGTAGAGTGTGCAATATTGACTTACAATAACATGCAACCATACAGAAATCACAGGCAAGCAATTTTTTGACAACTGAAAACTTTTCAGGGGGTTTTGACAAAGCACATTGGGCTAGGGATTTTTTCCAACGAGAAAACCTGAGCCGAGTTTTTTTTTTGACAATTTACCCATATATGTTATTTTTGGAATTGACCCGAAAGATTGGAACTTGTGACCTCTCAATTGGGGAGGAAATTGTTACCAATTGAGCTAAGCCCAATTGGTTTTACCCGTATACGGTTGGTAAGGCATAACAAATTACCAATAATTAATTGTCACTTTTTTCTAATATGATGATGAATAAATGATATGGCAGATCAAACTAAAATATCCTCAATTATGCTATTACGGTAAAAAAATACCAAAGACTGAATTTTAAGGGACTCTTTTCACTAAATACTGCCCTTGAGGTAAGATACCTTCAAAACATGATAGTCGAGGGTATTTTAGTGTAATTTACCCTAAATAATATATGCAATCTTGGTATTAATCTGGAAAAATGAAAAATGAAAAATGAAAAATGATTATGAAGAAAGTAGTCGCCATATTTCTTTTAAAGAAAAGTTGAGTCATATCTCATTTCACTAATATAAAAGCATACTATTACAAACCTATCATATTAGGACGTTCCGGGCTGTCTCAAAACTTAGTTTTGGGATGGCCAAACCCGTCCCAAGCGTTTTGGGTGCCGATCTTAAAAGTGGCGTGCCAAAAATTTTTGGGACGGCTTGAACCGTCCCCAAAGAAAGATTTGGAAAGCGTTGGGACGGCTTTGGCCATCCCAAAAAATGATCAGGACGTCTTACGACATCCTAAATCAAAATATTGGGGACGGCCCAAGCTATCCGAAAATTATTTGGCCTTTGTTAAAAAAAAATTGAGATGGCCGTGGCCGTCCCAAAATTGGTTGGGATGGCCCAAGCAATCCAAAATTTATGAATTTTGTTTTTATGCAGAAATTTAAACGCGCGCAAGTGTATAGAATACAATCGCATAACAACATAAATCTCCCCTCAGTACAAATGAAAAGCGCAAATAAATTAAAAACAATAAAAACCGCATGTACATATAGGCAACAACAATAACAATATCAACAACAACAATATAAGCCATAACAACATCAACAATATTATTAACCACAGCAACAATATCAACAACATCATTAACCACAACAATATCAATTATAACAACATTCGCTGTAAAGTAAACAACAAATACAATATTAGTTAAAAGAGAGAGAATCATCTTCGGCTGTGTGGTCATGAGTCCCTCGATCTCGAGATCGGCGCACACCGCTGCCTTACGCTGCTCATACCTGAAATTTAGAAATGATTTGTGTGTGAAACGATATAGTTGATAAGTTTGTGATATTGGAATAGAAACGAAAATGAATATTACAGCAGAATATACCTATATCGCCTTCCTCAACATGAACGTGGTCGCTCATGAGCGTGCCGAAAACAAGAAAACACACACATATATATGGTGAGATGGTATAAATTAAAAGATTTGTGTATTTCATGGACATATAAAATTGAATGAGTATTACAAAAAAATATACCTGATGATCCATCAGGAGCACGGCTGCTCCCGCCGGAAAAGGAAATGCTACGTCGTGGCCTAAGATCTAGAACTGAATACGATACAACATGTAAATATAATACATGACATGAATACCAAATTTCATTGAAAAATAAAACGTTCCAATATTTCGTTACCGAATGGGCAGAGCTTTGTATAAGGAAAAAGAGAAAGATAGAGATATGTGTCGAATTGTGGATAGTGAGGCCATGAATTTTTTTAATTTATTCATCCATTTTTAATGCATGTCTGACAACCATACCAATCATTCATAAGAAAATGATCTTTTTTTCTATAAATATATTATATATATATATATATATATATATAAATAAAGAGAAAGAAGGAGCAGGGAGAGGAGGACAGAGGCTTTTTTCCGTTGGGTGTTGGAAAAAACTACACCCTACATCATTTTATTCGTCAATCGACACCAACCATTTTGATTTTTATCGTCTAATATGTCTGTATACCAAATTTCATGTGATTCTACATCTTTTCACCTTTGATTTAGTGAGTGCAAAATTAACAGTTTACTGACAATAGAACTTTTTACATTGCTAAATCAACGATGAAAAGGTGTTAGAATCACATGAAAGTTGATGTATCGATATATTAGACGATGAAGATCAAGATGGGCGGTGCCGATTGTTGAATAAAATGGTGATGGGTGTAGTTTTTGCGGCCACCTAACGGAAAATCCCTTTTATAAGATCTCTTTCCTCCATTATTCTCATATACATAATGCATTTATTAACATAATATTTCTTGATACATGCAACTCAACAGTGTAAAAACCAGCAAACCTAAAACTGCATCTAAATTCATGCACATAATCATTTTTTGGAGGTTTTTTTTGCCCTTTCTATTTTTTATTTTTTTTTGAAAGCCAGCTCCTTGATTGGCCACCGTCGGCAGCACGTCCCCCCATCATTCGTCTTTTCTCCAAACCCCAGCTCAAAATTTCCCTTTCTCAAAATTTTGATGTTAAGGGAGCGGAAGTTTGGGATATTTTTGAGCTAAACATTTGATCTATGGAACAATATTAAATTTAAAACTTATCAACTCTTTATTTTTGCGATGTGGGGATAACTTATTTCTTCTTGGGAAAAAATCTCAATGTGAGCCAAAAGTTTCCTTGTTCAAGATAAGTCTTAATGAAATCCATGTACATTTTAATAAATCAAAATCAAAATCAGATGTGTGAATGTTAGGAAGTGAAACTTGAAGTACCTCAACATTTTATGAGGGTGCAAACCATCTTAGCATTTAGATACACCTATTCAATTGTTTATGGAATGAACATATATGACACATATTTCGAATTTTCAATATTGATTAATCATATCCCATATTACTTTTAAGAGGGCACATCTCCTCTCTATCTTGAGTTTGGGACTACCTATGATGATATCAGCTAAACAACGTAATGAGTTTTGTCTTCTAAAATTCTTGCAGCTCCATTTTCAGTTAAATAATAGCCTCTAGTACTACATCTAGAAGGAGCCACACATGCAACTTAATTACACAATAAGTTGTATCTTACATATTAAAAGAGTTTTTGTTTCCTATTATCTACAAATATAACGGTTTATGTTCATACATACATAATATTTACGGAAAATATCTGATTTGAAATGTGTTTTTCTCTCATTCACATATTATATATGAAGTCAATAAGTAGTAAGAAGTTCAGAACTTGTGGACACTCCAAAGCATGGTCTCATATAACTAGAAAATTTTCTTGATCGCATAGTTATATTAAATCGTTATTTATTTTTTAGCTACCTTTTAATTTTTGAGGCAACGAAAATATAAAAGGTGTCCTGGCAAAGAATATACACAAATTAGAAGCCTTATTTCCAAGTTCAGGCACACTCCTCAAGCATAACGTAACAATTACTAATAAAAAAAGGCCTTAATTTTGTTAACGATTAATGAGATCAAACAAGAACTGCAACTCCTCACTTCAACAAAAAATTTAAACTTGAAATAAAATGATTGCTTTACTTGAAATAGGAATAGAAAATAGGAACTTGCAACCATACCGATAAGTGTAAGGCTATCTTGCACAGATTCATCAACGAGGAATCGTATCCGATATGTTTCAAAATTTATGAGGGGCAATCCAACCATATGTATTCAAATTTGACCGAGTGTTCAACCATCCTTCTAAGCAAGAACTTCAAAATTAGGATATTTGTTCAAATATTTAAATTTATCCAGGTGTTCAATAATAATCAGACTCATACAACAAATTAAATAAATACTTAGATTAAAGTAGAGAGAGATGGAAATTACCTTGAGATTGAAAGAGATATCTACGATTTCCGCCAAATTTGAGAGACTTAGATACCGGAATTGATGGAGGTCCTTTTCGGGTCTCCATCAGATGTTGTCTTCTGTTGATCTCCCGGTGGATTTTGGTGGTGATCTTCTGTTGTGTGTGGATCTCAATGGGTTTCGGTGCGATCGGTGATTTAAGAAGTTTAGCGCCGAGTACCTGCAAAGAAGTCCCGGGATGGTTTGGTACCACCGAGGACCCTTCGACGATCAAGTTAGTACTAGATCCGAGCAGAGTAACGGCTAAGTGGAGTGAAAATGACCTACTTGACTCCTCTGTGATGGGGGTTTATATAGTGGCGGCAGCACGCAGCAGCGGGCGCGAGAATCTTGAAACAAATTGTTAGTTTGAGCAGATTTTAGAAAGGAGATAAGAAAGATAGAGGTTACCTGCTAAAAATTTTCCAGAGAATCCCTTGAACCGCCGCTATTCCGCCGCGGTTGTCGCCTTATGCCGCGGTTCCGCCATGCCTCAAGCTCCTCTCTGCACTGAAAAATTTTGTACTGTTCCACTTCAACTCCTGAGCTCTCTGGAATTCTCCAAATAATTTTCCAATTTCACAGCAAGCTCCAGATTTCCTTGCAAGTAACCACAACAAATCGTTTAGTGTTTTGCTCGAGTTTTGATCTTTAAAAATGTAGATGGAATAAACTTTTCAACTCAAATTTCAAAAAATGAACAAATAGCACACGATCCCCGGCAACGGCGCCATTTTGATTGGATGATATTCTCATTTGTGTATTGGTTTTTTTAGAAAATAGAATTTAGAAATCACAACCAAAAATATTTTGACCGCAATCAATAACGGTGTCGGATGTAGCGCGTTAGCGAGTGCAGATCGTCCACAAGGAAAGTGAGATCCGTTCAATTTTCGAATTAGATGAGTTGAAAATTTAAGGCAAAGAAAAGAAAACAATTCATAATTTGTAATTGAAGATCAAGAGTAAGAAAAATCTAGATCTAAAAGAAACGTTAAAAACAAGAATTGAGATGAGAGATAATTTCCAATCAACACTCAAGATTATAGGTATAGCTCGTAGGAGTAGATCGGATCTATAGATGTGATGAGATCTAATGATTACTCATTCTTATCCATTAACGAATTGATACTAGATCGATGCAAATTCATCGAGGTTTAAGGATCGTGCGGGAAAATGAGGGATTCCGCAACTCATCCTTTGTCCTTTCGATAGATCGCATTCAAATTCTAGCTTCTAGTTAATCAAATGGTTAATAGTTGTTCCCTAGTTTCGAGTGAACACGATCTAGAAAGCATCATTTCGAAACTAGATCATTAATCATTTGATTCACTAGAATTTCAAAGTATTATAGGATTTAAGAATTGTAAGAATATCTAAATCATCATCATCTAAAGATCGTCACAACTCCTACATGAGCGAAGATTACTCAAACATCATGATCACAAACACAATAAATTGAGATCTAATCATTATGCTTGAAATAAAAGATAAGCAAGAATATAGAAAATTCACCTTTATTTATCGACAAATTTCGTTACAACTCTCTTGAATTTACAAAAGGTAGGAACTAGATCGTCGATTTCGGCTTCGCTCGGCTCCTTGAATCGCGGATCGGTGTGGATCTCTTGCTCCGTTGAAATTCCGGCGTCGCTTCTAAAGGTTGAAGGAATTCTTGCCTGAATTGATCTCGGGATCTTGATCTTGAGGTTGAATTGGAATTTGACACAAGTTTTGTCACTAAACTTGTGGAGGGAAGAGGGAGAGATGAATGAATTTTTGAACCATTTGCACCTTAGATCTAGGCTCCTTTTTATAGACCTCTAGATCTAGAATTGAAATTTGAACCTGTAAGTGCACGGCGGCGCCCCGGTCGTCAATCCGACGGCCAAATGCGGAAACGGTGATAAACTTTAATTTTGCGAACTTAGCAAACCGGCACCACCGCGCACTAAACCCCGGATCGGGCCATTAAACAAGATCTAGCTAACAACAAGACGGGTTAGAGATATACCGAGTGATCCGAGTCCTCCGGTCTTCTCGTCATCGTCCCGATATCCCGCGGAAAACTCCGGTCGTCGCCTCCTCGCCGGAAGGGCACCACATCGCCTGCATCTTTTACGGGCTCCCGCCTCTATACCGAGGCAACTCGGGCATGAAGCCGGCAAGTCGACATGCCCAAGATGTGCTGTAGAATGTGTAGGACTCATATCTCATATTGGGGTAGTGGATGTTGCCATTTGATAGATGGAGGAATCAAGATAAGAAAAATGGTGCTTGCATTTTTCTAGCATGAAAAAAATGAGATCAAGAATGCCACAAGCTGACCAAATGAAACCTCTCCTTTTTTCTCTCCTCTCAATATTGTGGCCGGCCATCACAAATGTGAGAATGGTGGAGGGATAAATCAAGCATGAAGGGAGGTGATAGTAGGAGAAGAAAAGAGGTGACCACATCCAAACATCAACCATACTTCAAGCACAACAAAACCATACCCTCTCTTTAATGCAAGTGATGGTGTAACAAAAGAAAAGATAGAAAAGGAATCTAAAGATGTTATCATAATCTTTCATCTCACAAATAAACCCTCCACAAAAAGTTATTTGCAAACTTGCAAATAACCCCCTCCATCGGAAAAGTCCGGCCGGGAAAGAACAAAGGAAAACCGGCCGAAACGGAATGCAAACTGGCAACTCCAGAAAACTGGTCCCGTAATAAATTACAGGAAAACCCCGATACTGTGCATACACACCCGCATCTGTATTCCGTCCGGATACAAATGCAAAGAGACAAAATCTACACTGTACTATACTAGGATCCGGCTTAAACCAAAGCCGGCTAGTAAAAACCGTTCGATCCTGATCCGTGCAATACCGCACGTATCTGATCGAACCCTGCCATATTACTATACGGCCTCTAGTACAAAACGTCCGATCCTGATCCTTGCAATACCGCACGTATCTGATCGGACCCTGCCATATCTCCATACGGCCTCTACAGCGTTTCGCCCGAAAGCTTGAGTAACTGAATGTGTGGTGGACTCTAAAGACTCGTCAATACTATGGCTGTGGATTTAACCACTAGCATGTCAGAGGTATAAGCCAATACGTAACGGGCCACCAGCTATTGACCAAAAGGGACGTCGATGAGCGAACTCATCCTGACACCCTACTGAGCCTGTCAGTGACAATATCCGTACAGTCCGGTCCGTTCGTCTATGAGCATGGCATGGCGGGCCTAGGGGGTTGGTAAAAGTCAGACCCCCAAAAGCGGTACAAGTCATGTCGGAGTGTAGCCCAGAACACCCTGAGATACTACTGGAATACCTACCAGTAAATCTCCTGCCTTGGCCAAGGACTTCGTGTAATGGCTCTCCTAGACACAGCGCGACCTCACCCCCAATACCGGGAGAGACGAACCCCTGAAGATCCACTCACTGCCTCCATGTGGCTCGGGACTGTACCCAACTAAAACCTGTTTGCACGACTCCTTTGAGCCGTGGTAGGGTAGTAATCAAAGCACAGTGGGAACTCACACGAGACAAATGACGATCCCCAGGTCGATGAACTAACCTGTACACATGTCACCTGGGAACTGCTATCTGACGTCAGGTATAAGACCAACTAGCATGTTCCCGGCGAGTCCTGTCCGGTGTACTCATAACCCAATGAGCACCTGTATACATCTTAGATGATCCAACTGACACCAGTGGCTTGTGAGACCGGCCACCGCCTCTCGTCGGGGTCTCGACTGTATACACTAGTCTACTCTGGAGAATCGATGCCCTGTCTCGAAACTCCCACGACTAGGGACCTTTTAAGGATATGCTTGTAGACCCCAGCTCTCACGTATATGATCGCCCTCATACTGCTGGTCGTCAAGCAAGAATCCTAGGGGCTCTATCAACGTGCAATAGCGACCTGTCAGGTCACATAAAGCAGTACACGATGATAAAGGTAAACCAGATAGCATACTATCATTTCGAGTAAGACTGTCCTACCGGGATAGGTCCTCCCTCAATCATTGCAATCACGTGCCTGTGATCCAATAATCGACTCTGAGGGCACTATCTCCAACAATCTCCCACTTGCACTCAAGGCTAATTATTGCGATGTCGCATACTCACAGCCCGTGTGATACCGAACACCCAACTCCTCTACTAGTCAGTCTCACAAAGCTCGTTTGCGAAACTATTGCGTTCGAGGAATAGCCTCAGTGAGTGGATCCGCTCTGGTGTTTCTTTCTATGTCTCTCTCTATATCTCAAGTTCGCGGAGAAAGCCATCTCCCGAAATGAGCAATACCTGTCTTAGAGTGTCTGGATGTCTGATGGGACCGGGCTCATAAATGAACTCCAAATCCAAACTTCTTAGACTGTATCGTCAACTGAACTTAATCAGTATCCTGCGCCATGCCACCCTCAGTATTGCCTTGGATTACCAGTCCAAAACACTGCCCTCGTCAGAAGGAAAACTATAACTCTGACAACCTCCTTGTCGTCCATGTCACCTTGGAAGCCTGGAATGATAACTGTCTCCCAAATGAGGCTGTCGTTATCATATCCCTAGAACATCCACTTATGTTCTAAAACTGCTTCCAACTGTTTTTCCAGGATTGGATCAATATCAACTTATTGCATCTAGTGCAAGAACAACATCTGGTGTGGCACTTGACATCTCATGATTGACTCAATTGCCTAAGCAAGTGATCTGCCAATCATGCACATCCCTCTCTACTTTAGTCTATAAGACACCTTTAGAGAGGGTGACTCCATCACCTGCAGGTACAATACCGTGCCAGGAGTCGTCCATTCTAAATACTCTTAGAATGCTGTCAAAATACCCTGATTGGGAAACCACCCAAATCTAGATCTAAAACCATAGATCTAGTAACCAGTATGTCTGATATAATGTCCAAATCATGTGTGGAGAAACTACTGTGTAAAAACCAAAGTATAACCGATCGTAGTATAGGAATATCCTTTTCTACTCTGTGTATGTCATCAAATACCAGGACATCACACCCTACTACCTTCTTAACAGATCCATCCCCTATTCTGATGACGTCAAACCTGTGACTGTCACATCAGAAATAGATGATCTACTTCCGCTACATCTGCTTTAGTCTATAAGTAGACATAAGCTACCTGTCCACCAATGCTTCCGCTGCTCCCACTGACTATGACAACCCTCTGGCAGAGTCATATAGATGTGCACTTCTAAAGCTAGTTTAGAACAACGCTATACTCATCCTCCCACCGGGTCTCGCAGCCTGGAACAACAGCAATGGCAAGTGTGGGTAAACAAGAACTTCCCTGTCACCGTCCTTGAGGCTACCGGAGTACCTCTCGGGTGCCTGAAGTTACCCACCTTATCTGCGGAGTGGCCAATGGAATGTCAAACCAGATTGAATCTTTAGGTTCCTTATCAAATCTTCAGTAATCGTTTGCCGTTCTGGAATCGCTTCCAGTTCTACCATACCCCCACTACTGTTTTCTGAAAAATAACCATTTCTTTTAAAATGTGGCGAGTTAAGAACAATATCACTATTGATCTTCCAGATGGTAGAAAATCAACCCTCGTCATAGCCTGGGTCAACCCACAAACAACCATTACAGAAACGTGCCTTGAGTTGTCCAGTGTCTGGTTTTAATCATAAGCCGGACAACTCCCCGTACCTTAACATCGTTAAGATATGAACTGTACTATATCCAATATAGAACCAGAGGCACTGATTTAATTGAACCAGATTCAAATCATGCAGCTGTCTCCAGTGCATGTAAATTAAATGGAAAGAGGCCGATCAGCGTTACTCAACTTAGGAATACTTCCAATTATGAGTAACCTGTAAGAGAAGCAAGTTCTCTTAATCATTACTATCAACTGAATACCATATTCAAGTATCTACATCTTCGATCACCTTGAAGAATCCCGATACTTGCTACACCTGGTTCTCTACTCTATTCAAATACCTATAACTCCTCAAAACTTAGACCCTGTGTTTCTACGAAACACAAGTCTAAGAACTAGAGAAGTTAAAAGTAAATAGAATATAGTATGAGGACCAACCCCTCTGTCCTAATGGACACTGGACAACATACAATACTCTGTATAAGTCCGCCGAGTCTAACAACTCTTTCACTGTGTGTCGTAGGTTGAAAACTGTACTTATGGTTAAGAAGAATTACACCGCTGTTTAATGCTGTAACACCCGAGCCCAATTATACTATGTATATTACTAGTTAATGGTTATTTATTGCTCGTTCCAATTTTCCTGATTTTCTGGTATTTATTGCTAAATTTTACCCGGTTAAGTCATTTTGGCACATAACAAATTTTAACTCCGAAAATGAAATTTAAGATATCCATGTTAGCCTACTCGTCGCCACTAGTCGCGTGGTAGCGTCCGCGTATCGAGATTCCGTTCCGTTTGGCTAAACAGGCAAGTTTGGGCGACTACGCGCGCGTGCAAGTGTCCGACTTGGGGGCATGCATTTTAATCATTAAACACCTATTTTCAAAATTTGGAACCCGCTTAAAATCTTATAATTTGAATTTGGAACTTTTGGGCGCAACCCGGGCGCGATTTGGAAATGTTTCATTTCGCGCCAAAAAGGGCCCGTTTCAATTTAATTTATATAACTAAATTATACCTACGAATATATTTTCCAAACTGTTAATTCCTAAAATCCTTCTCAAATATTTTTCCCCACCTCGTGATCAGCCAATCACGAGGGCTGATTTTTGCTCGTGGGCCCCGCCTCTTCATTCCCTATCTCTTTCTCTCTCTCCCTCAATCTCCATCGAATCTCTCTCTCATCCTCACAAATCTCTCTGCCTCTCTCCTCTTTCTCTCTCTCTCGATCTCAACACTCTCTCTCTCTTTCCATATATATTTCCATGCACAGCCGCCTTCACCCCCACGCGACCACGAGCGAACCCCTCAAACCCTAACCCTAGCCTACCGCGACCTCACCACCGTCACCACCGCGACCTCGCCGTCGCCGCCTGCGACGCCTCCGCGACAACCGTGCCTTCCTCCTCCCTCCTTCCTCCTCTCTCCCGCACCTGCACGCAACCCCGGCCCCGTCTCCATCCCTCGCGACCTCGCCGTCGACGTCGCCTCCGACCGTCGAAGCCTCCCACGACCCCCTTTCACCCTCCTCGTCGAGACCTCGCCGTCACCCCCTCCTCTCCTCGCCGGACCACCTTCAGACCCGAGCCCCACACCTGCACCATCTCCAGGTCGCCGGAAATCGCGCCGGCGACCTCGTCGACGCCACCTCCGACCACCTCCCTCTCTCCCACAACCACCAGTGCCGACCACACTCTTCCCCACTCACCGCAGCACCCTATTCCGCGCACACCCGAAGCCTCCATCCTTGCTGCAGCCGCCGCCGTCGCTTCGCCGGCGATCCATCGCCGTCGGCCTCATCACAGTTGCCCCTGTTCCTCCTCTCGAAGTCCCCTGGTCCGTGTGATCCCGCTGATCTCTGTTGGGACTCGATCCGTGGCCCGTGCTTCCGTATCACAGTTTCTGCCGACATCGCATCCGTGTTTCGGTTTGCGGAACCGCCGAGGCAAGTATCTGAATACTTGCTTAACATGCTACAACTTAACCATCATATTATAACCACACAACTAATATAATATCGATACCTGTTATAACTTAGAATTGCTAGCCACGATTATTCGTAACTTTAAATCAATGGAAACATTGCTCGCTTTAACCGGTCTACTATTAATTCATACTTAACTAATCAAACCAAGTAGATCATCCCCACTTCATTGGTTAAAATCACTCCTGAGACAATTATTATGCTTAGTTCAAATTCATATAACTCCATTGTGTATACTATCGATATTGTTTCATCTTGTGGCTCTTGCACCTCAAAGGTGCGTGAACCGGATTAATATGAAAATACAAACATCACTGTGTTCACATAGAATAATATTTGCTATTTACTGTTTCCTGCCACTGTTCATTACTTGTTACTATACCTGTTATCATCATATACCTGATTGCATTACATATTGACCGATCTTGATATACCTGACTCATGTACTGATACACCGGACATGACACCCTGTGCATATCGACTCTACCTGTTGAAAGTAACCTGACCTGTTACCTGATCTCAGGCCTAATGCCGACAAACCTAACCATTCCTGCTGTCGATCCAGACAGACCTACCTTTACTTGACTTGTGTTGGCATTAGTCCTTGACCACTGAACACCTGACCTGACATACATAGCTTGGGGGTATGGGGAAATCAAAGGTGAAACCGACTTGTAACTCAACAGTTCGACACATTGTTCTGATCAGTCTTACGGGCTTGGCCAGCTCCGGAGTGTTGATGCTGACATCACTCATCTATCCTACTACCTTTTACTGCTTAGCGGCACGTCTCGGATTCAGCCCCGAGAATCATGACCGTGGTCCCGGGCACGCACGGGATACTATTGAGTTACATCGACGATTCATCAATTGGTTTCAAAGACTGTAGAGTAGAAAACCTGATAGGGCAGTTTAGTCACCTTTGCACTTTACCCTGCTTGTTACTTCTTATTACTGCTTATTTCATGTTCATGCTTGCATTGTTTATTACCATGTTTTTACTGTATACTTGATATCATGACGCGCTGACGTCTGGGTTTTGCATGGCCCAGATTCCGTGCCCTTGACGTCGACCGAGCAGGAGTACGTCAGCCAGCAGGCTGAACTGTGAGTTCTTGAGAGTTTAGTTTATTTATGTCATTTCATTTCCAGATGTGAGCCCGCATTATGGGACGCACTGTTTATTCATTGTATTGGATCATTAGCTTCCGCACTTATTGTTCATTGATTCTTGTTATATTGGATTTGGACATGTATTAGTTTAGTTTATTTTACTGTTCTTGATATCTTTACAACCGTAATGTGACTGTGGATGGATACTTCCTACCCACAGGTAGCATGGTTGGCTATGTCACGTGCCCAAATCTTGCGTACTCTGGGAAGCGGGGCGTGACATGGTTTTATGGTATCAGAGCCATAGGTTAATTGGGTTGATTCTTGTTGTTGGGTATTGCACCCGATACACGAATTATAATACCCGTAATTAGGAAACATGTCCTGCCACTTTGACCGTTTTACCATCCTTGAATCATTCTTCCGGATCATGTCGACATGCAAACTTACTTTGCATTGTCAACTCGAAAACCTAACTTCTTGTTATCTCTAGGACTTAGGCGACTTGGGTGGAGTTAAGTAATTGCGGCTATGATACCGCGGCATAGCTACAATGCGGTACTCTATTTAAGTATCTTGGAGTTCTAGCCTTGATCCACATTCAGAATCTATCATCATGCTAATGTTGGGTGTTTTGAGTTCAGGATTATGACAGGTAAGAAGTTGAAGACGTACCAGAGGCGTGTGAACGAAGCCGCCATGCTTGGAGTGATAAGAGGAATGCTGGGAATCAAAGAGACAGACTGAGCTGATCCAGCAATAGCAGATTCGTTTCAGGAAGGTTTGCAGATCGTTCAGCAGTCTGTAAACAACGATGGAACTAGACCAGTCGAACGAGTAGGGACTGTAGCAGATTTCAGACTTTTGGGTCCGTCTACTTTCACTGGTCTGGAGGAGCCGTTGCCAGCCGAGCAGTGGCTAGTGACACGGAGAATTTGCTGATTGCGGCACAGATTCCAGAGGACAAAGGAGTTGATGTAGTGCGCATTCAACTAGTGGATTACGCCCGAGAGTGGTGGCTTGTGGAGGAGAACCGCTTGCCCCAGGCCAAGCAGTGGGCGGATTTCTCTAAGAGTTTACTGGAGAAGTCCTTCCGCGGACTGCGCGGAGGAAATGGAAGAGAAGTTCATCGGACTAAGGCAGAATGGAGCAACCGTGGACGTGCATGCAGCAGAATGGACGAGACTCAGTAGTCTTGCTGGACCTTTCGTGGCCAACAATGTAGACAGCAGTTGCGGTAAGGAAGCAGTTCTGTCGGGCCAGTCGAGTTTAGGGCTAGGCCGACAAACAGTGTTCTTGCAGCTATGGAAGTTGATAGTAATGAAGAGCCGGCAGTTGTTCGCGATTTTATGGACGTATTTGAAGATATATCGGGCTTACCGCCGAAGCGAGATGTGGAGTTTGAGATTGACCTTATTCCTGGTGCAGCGCCAGTATCAAAGTCTTATTATCCGATGGCACCAGTGGAATTGGAAGAAGTTAAGAAACAAGTTGGTGAATTACTCGAGAAAGGTTGGATTCGAAGAAGCAACTCGCCTTGGGGAGCCCCAGTTCTTTTAGTAAAGAAGAAGGATGGCACGAGAAGGATGTGCATGGATTATCGAGAATTGAACCGGGTGACTATTAAGAACAAGTACCCGATCCCTCGCATTGGAGAGCTTTTTGAGCAGCTTAGTGGCGCGAGGGTGTTCTCGAAATTGGATTTGCGATCGGGATATCATCAGGTCCGAGTGAAAGCAGAAGACATTTGCAAGACGGCGTTTCGAACTCGATATGGACATTTCGAGTATTTGGTGATGCCCTTCGGAGTGACTAATGCGCCGGCAATATTCATGGATTTGATGAACCGGATCTTTTCACCATTCTTGGACCAGTTTATTGTGGTATTCATTGACGATATTCTGGTGTACTCGAAGAGTCCAGAAGAGCATGCTGAGCACTTAAGGATCGCACTGCAAACGCTGAGACAAGAGAAATTATTTGCGAAGATGAGTAAGTGTGAATTCTGGCTGGAAGAAGTGAAGTTTCTGGGGCATGTCGTGTCGGGCGATGGAATCGCCGTCGATCCCGAAAAGATTGCAGCAGTTCGAGACTGGCCTATTCCAAAGAATGTTGCAGAGATAAGGAGTTTTCTTGGACTCGCCGGATACTACAGAAGATTTGTGGAGAACTTCGCTCGCGTAGCTGAGCCGTTAACCAAGCTCACACGAAAGGAGGTACCGTTTGTTTGGACGGATGGATATGCATTGGCCTTGAGATGTTGAAGCAGAAGTTGATAACCGCCCCTATCCTAACCGTACCGGATGATTCAGGAGGACTGGTGATTCACAGCGACGCATCTGGGAAAGGATTGGGATGTGTTTGGATGCAGCATGGGAAGGTTGTAGCATACGCATCGAGACAGTTGAAGACCCATGAGAAGAATTATCCAACTCATGACTTGGAGCGTGCGGCTGTGATTTTCGCTCTGAAGATTTGGAGACGCTACCTTTTGGGGGAAAGAGTCGAAGTTTTTACAGATCATAAGAGCTTGAAGTATGTGTTTACACAGAAGGAGCTTAACATGAGGCAGCGTAGATGGTTGGAGCTGAGGGCTGACTACGATCTTGATCTTAAGTACCATCCGGAGAAGGTTAATGTTGTGCCGGATGCGCTTAGTCGGTTACCAGCAATTCAGGTGTTAACTACACAGGGGGAGATCATTGCAGATTTTCGAAGATTTGACTTAGAAGTTGTGCTACCACATTCTACGGGACAGTTGATGCAGTTGCAAGTACAGTTGTCCTTGGTTGAGAAGATTAAAGCGGCACAATCGCAGGATCCTAGACTGCAGAAGTTTCGAGAGCGGGTTGAGGCTGGACTACGAACCGATTTACTGATCCATGAAGACGGTTCGTTGAGATATGGTAGCCGTGTGTGTGTGCCAAAAGGAGATGTGCGTGAAGAGCTTATGGAGGAGGCACACAGTTCAGCTTACTCTGTACATCCAGGAGGTACAAAGATGTACCGAGATATTCGACAGCATTTCTGGTGGGAAGGTATGAAACGGGAAATTGCTCGCTTTGTGGCTAAGTGCTTGGTATGTCAGCAAGTCAAGGCTGAACACCAAAGGGTTGCTAGTTTGTTGCAACCACTTCCGATTCCTCAGTGGAAGTGGGAACATATAACTATGGATTTCGTGACGGCTTTACCGCGAAGTCCAAATGGCAACAATGCAGTATGGGTGATTGTCGATCGATTGACCAAGGCAGCTCACTTTATTCCTTTCCAGGTTGGTCAATCAACGGAGACTTTGGCAGAGCGGTACATGCAGGAGATTGTCAGATTGCACGGAGTACCGGTAAGCATCGTGTCCGACCGGGACACTCGGTTCCTGTCACACTTTTGGAGGAGTTTACAAGAAAGTTTGGGGACTCGATTGAAGTTCAGCACAGCTTATCATCCCCAGACTGATGGACAATCAGAGAGAACGATCCAGACCCTTGAAGATATGTTGAGGGCTTGCATGTTAGACTTCAAAGGTTCTTGGGAGGATCACCTACACCTGGTGGAGTTTTCGTACAACAATAGCTTCCAAGCGACAGTTCAGATGGCCCCGTTCGAAGCATTGTATGGTCGTAAGTGCCGTTCACCGGTTTGTTGGGACGATGTTGGTGAACGAAGGTTACTAGGACCAGATTTGGTGGTGCAGACAGTCGAGAAGGTGAATACGATCAGAAAGCACATGAAGGCAGCTCAAGACAGACAGAAGAGTTGGGCCGACACGTCAAGAAGACCTCTAGAGTTCGCCGTGGGCGATTTGGTATTCCTGAAGATATCACCGACTAGAGGGGTGATTCGTTTTGGAAGTCGGGGAAAGCTTAGTCCCCGATTCGTTGGACCCTTCGAGATATTGGAGCGTGTTGGAGAGGTATCGTACCGGTTGGCGTTACCACCGTCATTAGCAGGAGTTCACGATGTGTTTCATGTGTCTCAACTACGGAGGTATGTTCGCGATGAGACTCATGTTTTGGATCATTCGGAGTTAACTATACGAGAGGACCTGACTTTTGAGGAACGACCAGTCGAAATCAAGGATCGAAGAGAAAAGGTTCTTAAGAACAAGGTTATCCCTCTTGTGCTAGTTTCTTGGGGTAACCGATCGCATGGAGAATCTACTTGGGAGCGAGAAGACGAGATCCGGCAGAAATTCCCTCATCTTTTCCAGTAGTTAGTTATCTTGTATTCTTGGAATTTCGAGGACGAAATTCTTTTGTAGTTGGGTATGATGTAACACCCGAGCCCAATTATACTATGTATATTACTAGTTAATGGTTATTTATTGCTCGTTCCAATTTTCCTGATTTTCTGGTATTTATTGCTAAATTTTACCCGGTTAAGTCATTTTGGCACATAACAAATTTTAACTCCGAAAATGAAATTTAAGATGTCCATGTTAGCCTACTCGTCGCCACTAGTCGCGTGGTAGCGTCCGCGTATCGAGATTCCGTTCCGTTTGGCTAAACAGGCAAGTTTGGGCGACTACGCGCGCGTGCAAGTGTCCGACTTGGGGGCATGCATTTTAATCATTAAACACCTATTTTCAAAATTTGGAACCCGCTTAAAATCTTATAATTTGAATTTGGAACTTTTGGGCGCAACCCGGGCGCGATTTGGAAATGTTTCATTTCGCGCCAAAAAGGGCCCGTTTCAATTTAATTTATATAACTAAATTATACCTACGAATATATTTTCCAAACTGTTAATTCCTAAAATCCTTCTCAAATATTTTTCCCCACCTCGTGATCAGCCAATCACGAGGGCTGATTTTTGCTCGTGGGCCCCGCCTCTTCATTCCCTATCTCTTTCTCTCTCTCCCTCAATCTCCATCGAATCTCTCTCTCATCCTCACAAATCTCTCTGCCTCTCTCCTCTTTCTCTCTCTCTCGATCTCAACACTCTCTCTCTCTTTCCATATATATTTCCATGCACAGCCGCCTTCACCCCCACGCGACCACGAGCGAACCCCTCAAACCCTAACCCTAGCCTACCGCGACCTCACCACCGTCACCACCGCGACCTCGCCGTCGCCGCCTGCGACGCCTCCGCGACAACCGTGCCTTCCTCCTCCCTCCTTCCTCCTCTCTCCCGCACCTGCACGCAACCCCGGCCCCGTCTCCATCCCTCGCGACCTCGCCGTCGACGTCGCCTCCGACCGTCGAAGCCTCCCACGACCCCCTTTCACCCTCCTCGTCGAGACCTCGCCGTCACCCCCTCCTCTCCTCGCCGGACCACCTTCAGACCCGAGCCCCACACCTGCACCATCTCCAGGTCGCCGGAAATCGCGCCGGCGACCTCGTCGACGCCACCTCCGACCACCTCCCTCTCTCCCACAACCACCAGTGCCGACCACACTCTTCCCCACTCACCGCAGCACCCTATTCCGCGCACACCCGAAGCCTCCATCCTTGCTGCAGCCGCCGCCGTCGCTTCGCCGGCGATCCATCGCCGTCGGCCTCATCACAGTTGCCCCTGTTCCTCCTCTCGAAGTCCCCTGGTCCGTGTGATCCCGCTGATCTCTGTTGGGACTCGATCCGTGGCCCGTGCTTCCGTATCACAGTTTCTGCCGACATCGCATCCGTGTTTCGGTTTGCGGAACCGCCGAGGCAAGTATCTGAATACTTGCTTAACATGCTACAACTTAACCATCATATTATAACCACACAACTAATATAATATCGATACCTGTTATAACTTAGAATTGCTAGCCACGATTATTCGTAACTTTAAATCAATGGAAACATTGCTCGCTTTAACCGGTCTACTATTAATTCATACTTAACTAATCAAACCAAGTAGATCATCCCCACTTCATTGGTTAAAATCACTCCTGAGACAATTATTATGCTTAGTTCAAATTCATATAACTCCATTGTGTATACTATCGATATTGTTTCATCTTGTGGCTCTTGCACCTCAAAGGTGCGTGAACCGGATTAATATGAAAATACAAACATCACTGTGTTCACATAGAATAATATTTGCTATTTACTGTTTCCTGCCACTGTTCATTACTTGTTACTATACCTGTTATCATCATATACCTGATTGCATTACATATTGACCGATCTTGATATACCTGACTCATGTACTGATACACCGGACATGACACCCTGTGCATATCGACTCTACCTGTTGAAAGTAACCTGACCTGTTACCTGATCTCAGGCCTAATGCCGACAAACCTAACCATTCCTGCTGTCGATCCAGACAGACCTACCTTTACTTGACTTGTGTTGGCATTAGTCCTTGACCACTGAACACCTGACCTGACATACATAGCTTGGGGGTATGGGGAAATCAAAGGTGAAACCGACTTGTAACTCAACAGTTCGACACATTGTTCTGATCAGTCTTACGGGCTTGGCCAGCTCCGGAGTGTTGATGCTGACATCACTCATCTATCCTACTACCTTTTACTGCTTAGCGGCACGTCTCGGATTCAGCCCCGAGAATCATGACCGTGGTCCCGGGCACGCACGGGATACTATTGAGTTACATCGACGATTCATCAATTGGTTTCAAAGACTGTAGAGTAGAAAACCTGATAGGGCAGTTTAGTCACCTTTGCACTTTACCCTGCTTGTTACTTCTTATTACTGCTTATTTCATGTTCATGCTTGCATTGTTTATTACCATGTTTTTACTGTATACTTGATATCATGACGCGCTGACGTCTGGGTTTTGCATGGCCCAGATTCCGTGCCCTTGACGTCGACCGAGCAGGAGTACGTCAGCCAGCAGGCTGAACTGTGAGTTCTTGAGAGTTTAGTTTATTTATGTCATTTCATTTCCAGATGTGAGCCCGCATTATGGGACGCACTGTTTATTCATTGTATTGGATCATTAGCTTCCGCACTTATTGTTCATTGATTCTTGTTATATTGGATTTGGACATGTATTAGTTTAGTTTATTTTACTGTTCTTGATATCTTTACAACCGTAATGTGACTGTGGATGGATACTTCCTACCCACAGGTAGCATGGTTGGCTATGTCACGTGCCCAAATCTTGCGTACTCTGGGAAGCGGGGCGTGACAAATGCTCCTTACCTAACCATCCACTGATATAGGTAAATGTCACTGACATAATATCAAAAGGTATATCTCACTCTATGAAAATAGACGTACAGATATATCAATTTGAAATTGGTGCACAACAGCGGATATTCAAAACCAAAAATTTGCCGACCGGCAAACAGCCCAGACGATCTCCTCAAATATCACCGATTACAACGAATCCCGATATAATGAGGATGATCACCCTATTCCCAATAACTTACTCCCACTCATCATCTGTAAAACCATACAGATGTGAGAATCAAACCTGGTAAATACATACCCTGGAGCAAGTGTCCAATCGGGAAATTAGTTTTCTTTTAACAGTACACAGTTGAACTGAAACATTGAAATGTTTCGATGGGGTATTCTGGTATTCTTAGTAATGCCTCTAACATCATCCAGATTCACAACTATAACCGTATAATTCTTTGCCACCTCTCCAAATCCCTTTATATGTCTTTAGTCATTACCTTCTGCACACCCCTTTAGGCCAATTGGTTTTCTTCCTTCCCTACCGTTCGGCACCAGCCTATGGTTTGGAAGAAGACTATCCAATAAGTATAATGGGTGTACTGTCCTAGTCCTAGGAGCACTCGCAATGCGAGAGAAGGTGAAGATAAAAGACAACTGAATAAACCTTATTCCTATTTCTCCTGGACCAGAATCCATCCCCAAACTGGAACAAGTTCCTTTCGAGTTCGTATATAACCATACGATGGAGTATCCAATAAACTGTGGATCTTCGTAGTGATACGGAGTGTCCTGGAGAAATACAAAGGTGATTTAGGATTGGCGAAGAAATAGTTGGTTTGGTCGTGAATATCAGTCGCAATTTACTTTGCCCTCTTACTAATCCCTTGCTTTGTCTTAATCTTAATACCTTCTGCACACCGTTTAGGTTAATTGGTTTTCTTCATTCCCTACATGTCGGCACCAGCCTAAGGTTTGGAAGAAGACTATCCAATTTGCATAATAGGTGTACTATCTCCTAAACCAAGGAGTACTCACAACTTGAGAGAAGGTAAAAGGGAAAAGACAACTGAATAATCCTATCCGTTTTCTCTAGAACCGGAAACCATCCTCGAATTCCTTCGAGTTCGTATCTAACCATACGATGGTTTTGTCCAATGGAAGTGGACGTTCGTAGTAATACGGGGTGTCCTGGAGAAAAGGGTAAAAGTAGGAGTGGCAATGAGGTCTGCAACTCTGACAATCCAAAAGCCAGTGTTAAGAAGGTTCGGTCAACTTGGTCACTGAGTCATAGTCTTGGGTCGGGTCAATGGTCGCTGTCAGAGAGAGAGAGAAAAGAAACACTCAGCGTGCACTCTAACCTAGATCAGAATGGTTACCAATTTATCTAATCAGGAAACCTCCCACTGTACCTCAAATTCTTCTCCAAACCTGAAAGAAGAATTAGTCGGGGTCACCCGAGGAGTAAACTAACTCATCAGTGGGAATCGGGATCCAACTCTCATCGCATGATAACGTGACGGAATCCGCTCACGGTATCACACTCCAGAAGGTATGCGCATATCTGGCAAGTTTCAGTTCTTTTGAAACTCCCGATGTGATTTTTACCCCATGCTCTTATGACCTTGACTTTGGCCAACATATCATAAGTCACATGTCAAGTTCAACCCGTCATTCTCCAGGTTAATTTGAGCCCACCCGTACATACCCTTGACTTGGGCCAAAATGGTAGTACGACTGCCCCAAACCAACACATCTATCTATGCTGCATATGAATAACCAACAGCTACCAAACACTGTGCCTTGACTTTGGCCAACATACACAGCTTGAATACTATTGACTATCCATATGAAACGACGGAGGGCTACGAATGGTTTCTGGCGAAAACCTTTAACGTAATGAACTTGATATCGTTGAAGGAACGGATAGCTTTTTAGAAAATATAATGACGAAAACCTTTACTAAAGAGGTCACTCCCGGTGAAGGGATCTCGGCTCTTTCCCCGTAGAATGGGGTGCAGGATATTCCAAATGAATACCGCGATGCAAAGCAAAAGTAATCGGCTATAGTGAAGTTAGTGCCCTGACGCAAACTTCTGTCCAAGGGGTCACTCCCGGTGAAGGGATCTCGGCCCTTGCCTCGTCGACTGAGGAGCAGGATATTCCAAATGAATACCGCGATGCAAAACAAAAGTGAACATCCTTGCAATAACAGCTTTTTGAAAAGTGTTCCAACAACATCAGAATAGGTTTGTTTTAACTTGCATTGATCCGAATCAACGCAGTCCCATCAATTGATCACACCACAAAGAACGAAAATATACTGACGTACGTATATGCCATCCGCATTCGCCACTGGGTCCCGTCATCACCCGTTAGGTTAGCTAACTAACGGCAGAGCGGGGACTGGACTAGCGCGGATGAAAAACATATACAACATCTACTAATATATATACCAATATATTATATTTCGCTCAAGGCGTGATAAAAATGCAACATCACAGAAATGTACAGCATCACAGAACAATACAGATATCTGGGATCCCCGGGTTTCACAGAGCCACTACTGAAACCCGACGTTCCCCTGGTCGTGTGGATAGCCTGTGCAATGAAATCCTAGACCCCTACGGGCGCGGCAAGTTACCCGCCAAAACCTGAAGCGAGGCATCCCCCTTCAGCGCCGTGAATGGACCACCCAGCACTTCACGGAATCCGGTAACTTGGGCACCCCTCCTGGGTCAACCTGTACCCCCCACGAGTGCGGCGAATAGCCCGCCAATCCTAGAGTGAAGCCCCCTCCGTCTCAATGCCATGAGATGTGGACTTGTTGCCCTCTAGAACCCGGCTATCCGTGCACCCCTCCGCGGGGCAATCCTAGTACAGAAAGTAAAATATACATACAACGGGTACATCGACCGCAACCAGGTCGTGCCCCAAAAGAATAATACAAACAGGCAGTGACGGCAGTCCACATGTCGGACGCTCGCCCCGCAATATCAAATGTACATAATACAACAAAACAGTACTAGCATTGCATCCAGGCTATCCCTACGACCGATCCGCAACAACACAGCAAATACATAGAACATCAACGTGAAGGTCACGTTCGCAAATCCGTCTAACCGGGCTATAGTAGTTAGACAGGATTTACCGATCGAGTGACATTCACGGTCGCAGATATAATGTAAATACTGTGAAATAATGTGTTTAAAATATCCAATCGATCAAAAAATTAACAAGTGGGCCCCCAAGCAATACTGTAGCACTCACAGAAATTCTGGGCCCAATTTTAATATTCCAAAACCCCTATTTTTAGCCCACAAGCCCACTGAAAAAAAATGATGACATGATCCCTCATTCATGCGGCGGATCCGCGGCCTCCAGAGTGGTAATGGCCGCGGATCCGCGGTCGTACGGAGGGATCGTGTTGTCGAATTTTTCCAGTGTTCTTAGAACTCCCTGCACATCATTCTGAGACAACCTGAAAAATTTTTCGAGACCAAAAAATTTCAACAGAAAACTGATATGAACAAAAATGCAAGTTTTGGAATTTTGGTCGATCGGAAATGTAAAACACATCAAACAAAGCTAGACGAAGTTAATGGCGAGGCTCTGATACCACTGTAAGTGCACGGCGGCGCCCCGGTCGTCAATTCGATGGCCAAATGCGGAAACGGTGATAAACTTTAATTTTGCGAACTTAGCAAACCGGCACCACCGCGCACTAAACCCCGGATCGGGCCATTAAACAAGATCTAGCTAACAACAAGACGGGTTAGAGATATACCGAGTGATCCGAGTCCTCCGGTCTTCTCGTCATCGTCCCGATCTCCCGCGGAAAACTCCGGTCGTCGCCTCCTCGCCGGAAGGGCACCACATCGCCTGCATCTTTTACGGGCTCCCGCCTCTATACCGAGGAAACTCGGGCATGAAGCCGGCAAGTCGACATGCCCAAGATGTGCTGTAGAATGTGTAGGACTCATGTCTCATATTGGGGTAGTGGATGTTGCCATTTGATAGATGGAGGAATCAAGATAAGAAAAATGGTGCTTGCATTTTTCTAGCATGAAAAAAATGAGATCAAGAATGCCACAAGCTCACCAAATGAAACCTCTCATTTTTTCTCTCCTCTCAATATTGTGGCCGGCCATCACAAATGTGAGAATGGTGGAGGGATAAATCAAGCATGAAGGGAGGTGATGGTAGGAGAAGAAAAGAGGTGATCACATCCAAACATCAACCATACTTCAAGCACAACAAAACCATACCCTCTCTTTAATGCAAGTGATGGTGCAACAAAAGAAAAGATACAAAAGGAATCTAAAGATGCTATCATAATCTTTCATCTCACAAATAAACCCTCCACAAAAAGTTATTTGCAAACTTGCAAATAACCCCCTCCATCGGAAAAGTCCGGCCAGGAAAGAACAAAGGAAAACCGGCCGGAACGGAATGCAAACTGGCAACTCCAGAAAACTGGTCCCGTAATAAATTACAGGAAAACCCCGATACTGTGCATACACACCCGCATCTGTATTCCGTCCGGATACAAATGCAAAGAGACAAAATCTACACTGTACTATATTAAGATCCGGCTTAAACCAAAGCCGGCTAGTAAAAACCGTTCGATCCTGATCCGTGCAATACCGCACGTATCTGATCGAACCCTGCCATATTACTATACGGCCTCTAGTACAAAACGTCCGATCCTGATCCGTGCAATACCGCACGTATCTGATCGGACCCTGCCATATCTCCATACGGCCTCTACAGCGTTTCGCCCGAAAGCTTGAGTAACTGAATGTGTGGTGGACTCTAAAGACTCGTCAATACTATGGCTGTGGATTTAACCACTAGCACGTCAGAGGTATAAGCCAATACGTAACGGGCCACCAGCTATTGACCAAAAGGGACGTCGATGAGCGAACTCATCCTGACACCCTACTGAGCCTGTCAGTGACAATATCCGTACAGTCCGGTCCGTTCGTCTATGAGCATCGCATGGCGGGCCTAGGGGGTTGGTAAAAGTCAGACCCCCAAAAGCGGTACAAGCCGTGTCGGAGTGTAGCCCAGAACACCCTGAGATACTACTGGAATACCTACCAGTAAATCTCCTGCCTTGGCCAAGGACTTCGTGTAATGGCTCTCCTAGACACAGCGCGACCTCACCCCTAATACCGGGAGAGACGAACCCCTGAAGATCCGCTCACTGCCTCCATGTGGCTCGGGACTGTACCCAACTAAAACCTGTTTGCACGACTCCTTTGAGCCGTGGTAGGGTAGTAATCAAAGCACAGTGGGAACTCACACGAGACAAATGACGATCCCCAGGTCGATGAACTAACCTGTACACATGTCACCTGGGAACTGCTATCTGACGTCAGGTATAAGACCAACTAGCATGTTCCCGGCGAGTCCTGTCTGGTGTACTCATAACCCAATGAGCACCTGTATACATCTTAGGTGATCCAACTGACACCAGTGGCTTGTGAGACCGGCCACCGCCCCTCGTCGGGGTCTCGACTGTATACACTAGTCTACTCTGGAGAATCGATGCCCTGTCTCGAAACTCCCACGACTAGGGACCTTTTAAGGATATGCTTGTAGACCCCAGCTCTCACGTATATGATCGCCCTCATACTGCTGGTCGTCAAGCAAGAATCCTAGGGGCTCTATCAACGTGCAATAGCGACCTGTCAGGTCACATAAAGCAGTACACGACGATAAAGGTAAACCAGATAGCATACTATCATTTCGAGTAAGACTGTCCTACCGGGATAGGTCCTCCCTCAATCATTGCAATCACGTGCCTGTGATCCAATAATCGACTCTAAGGGCACTATCTCCAACAGAACCCCCCCAACAAGTTAGTTAACCAAATGATTTAAATTTCCCTCCAAAAAGTTAGTTAAGCCTAAAATTTAAATTTCCCTCCAAGAGTTTGTTAAGCCGAGCCTTCTAGATGTGCCACGTGGAGCTTCTGGGATCTTCTGGAAGCTTTGGCCGTTAGAAATAAGCATGTGATGAAATTTGGAGCCATGATCTCTTCATATGGCCGCGGATCCGCGGCGCCAAGGGGGTTTGGGCCGCGGATCCGCGGTCCTTTAGTGGCCTTAGGGATTTATCTTTTTATGGTAATTCTTGGGCTTCCTGGTGGGCCTTTATACAATATGTGAAATCTTATTTGGTCTTCTATGTCACTGCCAGATCTTGCATCTTTGAGTTGGCGTATCTTTTATCAGATCTTTTCTCAGTTTTGGGCTTTTGCTTCTGGAATTTCCTGCATTAGACCCCTGACAAGAGTTGCGCAATACAAGGATGATGCGATACCATGAAACACAGTCAATTTCCTTAAAAGTGCCAGTTTTAGTATACAGTACAAGTAATCCAGTATTCTACATGTGTTTTGTTAATATGCGCGATAAGAATACCGGATACCTATACATGAATGCAAAAGGTAGGGAAATTGCCGTGTTAGAAATGCAGTATTTTCGACTGATCAAATTCCCCCAAACTTATTTTTGATCGTCTCGATCGAATTGTTTTATTAAAAAGAGAAGGATAAAATAAAGAAAGAGAAAATCACACTTTCGTAGGCAACACGATTGCACTGAGCACGTGCAATAAGCCTTTAAACCTCTAGGTGTCCTTAGTAGAAGGAGTGTTGTCTCCTGAGGGTTTTCAGCGGATTGCACCCACAAAATCCAATAATAAAAGAAAGATCATGAATATTACATTTAAAGACAAGAATTGTAAAAGAAAAGCCTTGAAAATTATGGTTTCCAACTAAGCTAGCTTTTCAGTTGTCATGAGCCCTATCTTAATGGTAATGAAAAGATGTCAGAAATCACGTCCTCCCTCAATAAAATATCGTCTTATTCTTCATTCCTATCTTTCTTCCAAACATCGATCATATCACCCTGCGTGTGTGTAAAGGACATCCCTACACCCGGAGAATTCAATTCAAGCTATCATACTCTTGCCCATCAGCCTCAGTACTTTTTAATTAATGAATATTTAGACGAATTTGCTCACACACTTTCATGCGACCGTTAATACTTCTTGAGGTACTAACCGACCGATTACTCATGTGTTTGCTTATTTGGTGTATTTTCCTCGTCTTGCACCACCTTAGGCATAGCAGTGACTCCCAGACCAGTTGGCCTTAGGGCACTAGGTGAAGAGGCACCCTCGCTATACATTTTTTATTGCCCTTGGTGATAACAAAGACCAGTGTCCATTTTTCTCACCACTTTATATTTTATTCATTTTTTTTTATTTTATTTCTTTCATACTTTTGGCTTTAAGACGAGCATTTCAAGGTATCCTCTACTATCCCGGGCTTCAAGACGTATGTAAGTGCGAATAGCAGGGTATCAACGTTCAAAATGCTTGGCTTTCCAGAATAGAAATTATTTTTCAGACTTATTTTTATCCTCAGATTGGTGACTTCCTCCATCTTACTAACCCTTGGGACAACGGCTCATAACTACTTATTACTAGTTCGTATAAGAAAACTTCTAATTTTCTTGGTTTTCTTAAATTTTTTCTAATCTCATGGATGTAATTGTTCACTATCTAATCTTTTATTATCATAAGTATTAAATATTTTTATATTTTGAAAATTTTTAAAATTTTTATGAGTTTTGAAAATTTTTGAATTTTTATGGATATTGAAAAATTTTAAATTTTTATAGGTTTTGAAAAACTATTTACAAAAAATGATGAGCCAAAAATATGTACACAGAATTTTTATGGGTTTTGAAAATTTTTAAATTTTTATGGTTTTTAAAGAAATGTTTTTTACTTATGCAAATGATATGCACATGATGCAAAACTAAGCACAAACCTCCCCCAAACTTGTTTTCAACAGTGTCCTCACTGTTGCTAACCGCTATATCTACAAAACCTGTAAGCCCGGGAGGAATTTATTAGTGGGGGAAAAATATATAAGTGAAGACCTTCCCCCAAACTTATTCTTTTCATTCAAAATTGTTGTAAAAATTTTCTTTTCAAGAGCCAGAAAAATTGCCCCCGCAAACTTGAGTTATGCAATGTTAATCTTTTGAAAATCACATGAGGGGGTCAAAATCAGTGGTCGATGCCAAGCTTTGCAAAGACCGAACGTTAACACCAACCATTCAAAATTTTTATCAATGCAGTGCTCGGGTTGGTGGAAGAAGTGGGGAAAGGGTAAGTGGTGGAATAGAATGTGTGTGCATCTCATTTTGGAGAGACGATGCAGCGAATGTGATGGATTACTCGCATTCTTTTTACACTTCAGAAGAAGGGGTGGAGATTCAATTTCATTGATTGGGAGATGATTCATCTCAACACCCGTGTTATTCAGAAATGCAAGTTCATCAGCGAAGATCTCCTCAAAAGTTTCATCAATACCCCGAAGAATAATGTCATCACAAAGTGCGGGGTGATCTTCAGACTCTAAGAACGGTTCATAATCAGTGTTAATTGTTGACCCGGACATCTCGGTGTAAGAGTCTGTATGTGTATGATACATAGTTGGGTCAAACAATAACGTATGAAAAGAGTCAAGATCGGTATCAGGAGGATCATCAAATTCGCTGCTGTCGACATCCATTAAGTCGACAGAACAGACCTGAGCAGTAGGTTTGGAGGGTACAGTTCCCAACTTGTAAATGTTCAGCTCTATTGACCTATTCCCGAAGGACAGGGTCATAGAACCATTACGACAGTCGATGATAGCGTTGGAAGTGGCCAAAAAGGGGCGACCTAAAATCACCGGAATTTGATTCCGTGGGTTCGCTACAGGCTGTGTATCAAGTACAATAAAATCCACAGGGAATACGAATTCCCCGATTTTTATTAACACATCCTCCAGTTCACCCCTAGGTTTGGTGATTGATCGGTCAGCCATCTGGAGAGTGCAATGGGCTGGTTTCAACTCTCCGATCCCTAGTTGCTCATAGACTGAGAAAGGAAGCAGGTTAACACTTGCACCAAGGTCTAAAAGAGCACGGTTGATGTGTTTATCCCCAATAGAAATCGATATCATAGGACATCCTGGGTCCTTACGTTTCTTTGGTAGCGGAGAGATAAAAGCAGTGCTAATGTTATTGGACATGAAGACCTTCTTTAGCACTTGAGTCTTCCTCTTCCTAGTGCACAAGTCCTTAAGAATTTTCGCATAAGCGGGGACTTGTTGAATCGCATCTAAGAGAGGGATGTTGATGTTAACTTGCTTAAACATGTCCATAATCTTCTCCATATGTAGACTCGATGTGTTAGCCCTTAACCGATTAAAATAAGGTGCTTTAGCAATAAGCGTTGGGTCCATCATAAGAGAAGGAAGTGTGTGTGGACCTGATCCCAAAATAGAAGTGGGGATCGTCGGTGGTAGACTAGAAGAGGTGGGATGAGGTGTCGAGCCTATAGGAAAATGGAGAATAGGCTCGCGAGAAGGCGGTGGGGTAGAAGAACAAGAATCAGAAGCAGAAGCGTGTGTGTGAGGAAAAGTTTCAGCCGGAGTGTTGATAGGATTTTCAGTATCATCAACTTCTTCCCCAACATGGTTATCCAGCACTATCCCAGATCTCAACGCGGTGATTGCATTTACATTGTAATGCCCAGGGTTCGGTAGGGGTTGAGACGGAAGTTTCCCTTTTTCTCTCGCACTCATTTCGGCCTTAAGTCGTGCAATTTCAGCTTCCATCGTTTTGATACTCTCAGCTTGGGACGCTGAGTTTTTCTTTATCTCGCCAACGGAAGACCTAACCTCGGCCGACATTTCCGTGAAATTTGACAAGAGTGATTTCATGGTTTGAGCGAATTGAGAGAACTCGTCAGAACAGGTCGACTGCATGGGATTAGAAGGTGGAGGAGGGTTGACATGGTTTTGGAAATTTTGTGACTGGTAGGGGTGCTGGGTGAGTTGAAGTGGTTGCTGTTGTGGAGGAAGGACCCTTTGAAATTGATTCAGGTTTGGAACCGTGTTTTGGGATTGGTTCCAAGCAAAATTCGGGTGATTCCTCCAACCCTGATTATATGTGGAAGAAAAAGGGTCGTTTCTAGGTCTTTGAAATGCGGCATTGGTATGCTCGAGACCTCGAAACTGAGAGTTTAATGGACATTCTTCCGTCAAGTGAGAATGATCAGAACAGCACCCACAAACAGTTTTAGGGAGCGACATTGGGTTTAGGGAGGCTGCTAAAAATTTGTGTTCTATAGCATCGAGCTTCTTTTGCATTGCTGCCATCTCAGCTCGAACACCTATGGACACGTCTATTTGGTGTACGCCACCCCTACTCAATGGCTGGGTTCCAGTCTCCCACTATAGTGACTTTTCAGCGAACTCTTCTAAAAATTTCCATGCTTCCCCATCATCCTTGGTCATAAAGGTGCCTTGACACATGTTTTCAAGGTTTTGTTTAGTGGTAGGGTTACTGCCCTCATATATGATTCGGCAAAGATCCCATCTCGGGATGCCGTGATGTGGGCATTGAACCAAAAGATCCTTGAATCGGTCAAAGTATTTTAAGAATGGTTCAGCTGGAAGCTGGGAGAATTGATATAGTTCGCTACGGATTCGAGCTGTCTTTTGCATAGGGTAGAATTTCTTAAGGAATGCCGCAACGAATTCTTCCCAATTCGTGATGGAATGTGCGGTGGTGTTATACAGCCACTTCTCGGCTATATCGCACAAGGTAAATGGAAGAAGTCGTAGACGCATGGCATCCACAGAAAGTTGTGATGTACCCATCATTGCGCATACGTTTTCAAATTTGGTAATAAAAACGTATGCGTCTTCAGTCTCGAGACCGTGGAATTTGGGCAGGAGGTTGATGTACTGGGGCTTAATCTCAAAGTTATCCCCGTTGGCTGGTGGAATGGATAAGCAGGTCGAGAGAGGACCTCGTAAAGGGTAGCACCTCTCTTGGAGAGAGATGCGGGGAGGATTCTGCGCACCAACGGACGGCGGCAGAGCAGCGGTAAGGAGGTTCGATGGAGACTGATCCATCGGTGTGGGTGTGGTGGTGGGTAAAAGAAAGGTAAATGGAGAAATACCGACTTCGGAGTCGATCGAGGGGACGCGGACAAGTCGGGCACTAGAATCCCGTGTCTAGCCTATCTTGCACTAAAAGGGGTTAGTACAAGTGGCAGCGTGAATTATAATTAGGGGGATGAAATGAATACGGTGTTTGTTTTGAAAAGTGATACGGATTTTGAAAATATGATGCGATCACAACAAATGCAACAAGCAACCCTAAAATCTATGGTCACCTAGGTCCGGCTCTAGACCGCTCCTAACTTCCAAAAGACAAGTCGCAGGATAAAATCCTCCACTGCCTCTTTTTTTCTCCTGTGGCCAGGTAAGTGCCAGGTAAGTGGGAGGTTCTCCACTACGTAAGTAGTGGGCCTAATTAAGTAACCACTAGCCTTCGACACACTTTCCTTAGACACCACAAAAAGAAACACGGATAAGCAATGAATTACCCACGGCCTTCTTCTGTCCTAAGTGAGCACGACGGTCCTTAGAGTCATCTCTAGATTTCTTTTAATTAATGAGGGTAAATGCGGATGCAAGTTTGTGATTTTCGGGGCTTAGGAAGGGTAATGAACTCCCCACCTAATCTGGATTTGGCCGTGCCCCTTAATGTCCGTATTAATTATGCAAACAACCACAAAATCAAAAATAAGCACAATTTATTTTTCTTTTTGCGGTGCTGCGATTTTTGCAAAGAATCCTGCAACAAATTGTTAGTTTGAGCAGATTTTAGAAAGGAGATAAGAAAGATAGAGGTTACCTGCTAAAAATTTTCCAGAGAATCCCTTGACCGCCGCTATTCCGCCGCGGTTGTCGCCTTATGCCGCGGTTCCGCCGCGCCTCAAGCTCCTCTCTGCACTGAAAATTTTTGTACTGTTCCACTTCAACTCCTGAGCTCTCTGGAATTCTCCAAATAATTTTCCAATTTCACAGCAAGCTCCAGATTTCCTTGCAAGTAACCACAACAAATCGTTTAGTGTTTTGCGCGAGTTTTGATCTTTAAAAATGTAGATGGAATAAACTTTTCAACTCAAATTTCAAAAAATGAACAAATAGCACACGATCCCCGGCAACGGCGCCATTTTGATTGGATGATATTCTCATTTGTGTATTGGTTTTTTTAGAAAATAGAATTTAGAAATCACAACCAAAAATATTTTGACCGCAATCAATAACGGTGTCGGATGTAGCGCGTTAGCGAGTGCGGATCGTCCACAGGGAAAGTGAGATCCGTTCAATTTTCGAATTAGATGAGTTGAAAATTTAAGGCAAAGAAAAGAAAACAATTCATGATTTGTAATTGAAGATCAAGAGTAAGAAAAATCTAGATCTAAAAGAAACGTTAAAAACAAGAATTGAGATGAGAGATAATTTCCAATCAACACTCAAGATTATAGGTATAGCTCGTAGGAGTAGATCGGATCTATAGATGTGATGAGATCTAATGATTACTCATTCTTATCCATTAACGAATTGATACTAGATCGATACAAATTCATCGAGGTTTAAGGATCGTGCGGGAAAATGAGGGATTCCGCAACTCATCCTTTGTCCTTTCGATAGATCGCATTCAAATTCTAGCTTCTAGTTAATCAAATGGTTAATAGTTGTTCCCTAGTTTCGAGTGAACACGATCTAGAAAGCATCATCTCGAAACTAGGTCATTAATCATTTGATTCACTAGAATTTCAAAGCATTATAGGATTTAGGAATTGTAAGAATATCTAAATCATCATCTAAAGATCGTCACAACTCCTACACGAGCGGAGATTACTCAAACATCATGATCACAAACACAATCACAAATTGAGATCTAATCATTATGCTTGAATTAAAAGATAAGCAAGAATATAGAAAATTCACCTTTATTTATCGACAAATTTCGTTACAACTCTCTTGAATTTACAAAAGGTAGGAACTAGATCGTCGATTTCGGCTTCGCTCGGCTCTTTGAGTCGCGGATCGGCATGGATCTCTTGCTCCGTTGAAATTCCGGCGTCGCTTCTAAAGGTTGAAGGAATTCTTGCTTGAATTGATCTCAGGATCTTGATCTTGAGGTTGAATTGGAATTTGACACAAGTTTTGTCACTAAACTTGTGGAGGGAAGAGGGAGAGATGAATGAATTTTTGAACCATTTGCACCCTAGATCTAGGCTCCTTTTTATAGACCTCTAGATCTAGAATTGAAATTTGAATTCCCCCCACAAGTTAGTTAACCAAATGATTTAAATTTCCCTCTAAAAAGTTAGTTAAGCCTAAAATTTGAATTTCCCTCCAAAAGTTTGTTAAGCTGAGCCTTCTAGATGTGCCACGTGGAGCTTCTGGGGTCTTCTGGAAGCTTTGGCCGTTAGAAATAAGCATGTGATGAAATTTGGAGCCATGATCTCTTCATATGGCCGCGGATCCGCGGCGCCAAGGGGGTTTGGGCCGCGGATCCGCGGTCCTTTAGTGGCCTTAGGGATTTATCTTTTTATGGTAATTCTTGGGCTTCCTGGTGGGCCTTTATACAATATGTGAAATCTTATTTGGCCTTCTGTGTCACTGCCAGATCTTGCATCTTTGAGTTGGCGTATCTTTTATCAGATCTTTTCTCAGTTTTGGGCTTTTGCTTCTGGAATTTCTTGCATTAGACCCCAGAAAAGAGTTGCGCAATACAAGGATGATGCGATGCCATGAAACACAGTCAATTTCCTTAAAAGTGCCAGTTTTAGTATACAGTACAAGTAATCCAGTATTCTACATGTGTTTTGTTAATATGTGCGATAAGAATACCGGATACCTATACATGAATGCAAAAGGTAGGGAAATTGCCGTGTTAGAAATGCAGTATTTTCGACTGATCACCTCCATTGTGAGGGAGGCGACAGCAGGTGTTTGGATCTTTAGGGGAATCGGTTTCTATGTGGGCGGAGTTCGGAAGGCCAACTTTTTGTTTTGTGGAGTTGGTTCCCACAGATGGCGCCAACTGATGGAGGTCCTTTTCGGGTCTCCGTCAGATATTGTCTTCCTTTGATCTCCTGGTGGATTTTGGTGGTGATCTTCTGTTGTGTGTGGATCTCAATGGGTTTTGGTGCGATTGGTGATTTGTGGAGTTTAGCGCTGAGTACCTGCAAAGAAGTCCCGGGGTGGTTTGGTACCACCGAGGACCCTCTGATGATTAAGTTAGTACTAGATCCGAGCAGAATAACGGCTAAGTGGAGTAAAAATGGCTTGCTTGACCCCTCTGTGATGGGGGTTTATATAGTGGCAGCAGCACGCAGCAGCGGGCGCAAGAATCTCGCCGGCAGTTACGCTCCTGACGTCACGCCCGCATAAAGAGTGGATCGCCCGTTAATGGGGATCGTGATGGCGTGGTACGTGCGATGTTGCTGGCGGAGAATTTGCGTATGGCAAGATTTGCGGAGTGGCGGTTACGCCTGTGAGTGGTGGAGTCGGTCGGTTGGGGGACCGAGGAAGATGGCATCGGCTGGGAGCTCGGGGACAAGCTAGAGGACCGAGGAGTCTTGGTCCTGTGGCAGCTCGGGGCGAGTTGAGAGGCCGATGAGGCCAATTTCCAGGGACTCTGAGGAGAGCCAGCTTGTGCTCGCAGATCGGATACAGGGGTGGCTTGGTCGGCCCCTGTGGGCTCTTTCTTCTGAGTTCAGGGACACGTCATCCGCCACGTGTCCTTTAGCTATTTCTCGAATCGCCAATATTGAGCATCATCAGGAATTGAGAGAATTCATCGTTCATCAAGATTAACTTTTATTACTGTCCATTCTATATCATTTTGTTAATAATCAAGTGCTTTTAATTTGTGACTGCTATATCAGTACAGGTATCAGGTATTCAGATGGTTATGATGAAAACACGACACAGTGTGCATAATTACGACAAATTCAAGCCCAAATTGCAACCGGAGGAAAAAATGATCAAGATACCAATTGTTGCAACTATTTTATCATTTTTGTGCAACATATACACAAGTGGGCAGCCATGTAAGCTAGGGGAAAACCAATGTACAAGTGGTTTGAAGGAAGTGGGAATATCTCATGATTGGTGGACAAAGATATAATCATCATGTGAGCTCAAACACCAGAGAGCATACGAGATTGAATTAGAAGAAAAGAATGGTCGTAAAAATCAATTGAGGAGGTATGAAGACCATAGAAAGAATGTGGAGCTCAACACCCTCAGGTTGGCAACCAAGAATTCATCTTGGCCATCTGGGGCAGCCCCACCATCACCATGTGGGCTCGTGCAGTCACCCTGTCTCTATCTATGTCCAAATAAGTATCTGGGATATCTCTTTTTATCTGGAAAAACTTCTATAAATAGAAGAGCTCTGGATGAGTTATATGTTAGTTTTTGAGTTGGATTTTTGGTGTGAAATATAATGAGTGCTTCTTTTTCTTCCTTCTTGAAACTTTCAGTTGAAAGCTCTATTAAGGAGGTTGAAGTTGTTCTCTTATCTTGTATCTCAAGGCCCTCCAATTGTTAATAACACTTGTACTCGTTTGATTAAGTTTATTTACTCATTCTTGCTTCTTGTTTCATGTTCTTTTATTTCTTCTCTTTTACTATTTTGTATGACGCTTGAGTAACATCTTTGGCTATGGTGATTGGGAGAATTGATGATGAATGGCTATGCCTTTCTCTAATCTCTTGTAATTGATTTTTGTGCTCAATGTTATTGTAAGTTTAAGATTGTTAGATGGTATTTGTTTGATATGGTATTTTGATTTCAATGGTTATATTGTAATCTTTATCATATATCCTATTATCTCATTATTTTCATTTAGCAATGTTAAATTCAGAATCAAATTAGTATTAAGTTTGCTAAGTTATTTTGATAAGGTATGTAAATTGATGGTTGATTGACAACCTTTCTAAATCATATATCCTATACTATCATGCACAACACTTAGCAAGTTTAATACTATGTCACTTTCCTTCTTATGTGTTAATTGGTCTTTGTTGATTTTGTATGCTTTGTGATCCCCGGTGATTTGCTTCGATACTACATGCTTTGACATACAATCGGCAAGTGGGAACGTAACGGATGTTGGATATGTATGCCTTAAAGTCATTCATTGTATAAGATGCTAGGGATATGTATGTACAGGACAATCTTGCTTGATATGATAGTATGCTATTTGGTTTGTCTTTATCTTAACATGTGATGTGTTTTATTTAGTATTTCATATCTTGTATACATGTTAATAAAGCCCGTAGAATCCTTTCTTGACTACTAGCGTTATGATGACAATCATACTTGTGAGAGCTGGGTAGTCGATAAGCACATCCTTAAATGTCCCTAGTCATGGGAGTATCGAGACCGGACATCGATACTCCAGACTAGACTAGTGTATACATATCTATACCCCGACGAGGGGCGATGGATTGGTCCCGCAACCATTTGTGAGGTGAACCTAAGATTGTATATAGGTGCTCACTAGGGGTGAGTACACCGGATGGACTCGCCGAGAACTGGCTAGATGGTATTGTACCTATCGTTAGATAGAAGTTCTCAGGTGACATGAGTACAAATAGCTGTCGACCTGAGATCGGCTTCAAGCGTGTTCGTGATTGAAAACTGTTTCTCTATTAACTCTACTTCCTGGGTATTGGATACTGGATAAGGATCTCACATCTGTAATTCTTTGCAGGCGCTGAGAATCCATAGAGTTTTGAGAAAAGCTGATATGACCCTCAGGGTCGACAACGGAACCAGTGTGGATGCTGTTGCAGTAGGAGAATATCACCCAGGACTGGCGAGTGGACATATTTTGTTATTGCGTAACTGCTTTGTATACCCAGTATGATGTGTAATATTATATTTGTATCTTTGTTATCTAATGAAAGATATAATTTTGCACTTGAAAGCGATATCATAAACATTTACCTAAATCATGAAATGATTAGGTCGGGTACACTGAATAATTTAATATACGTTCTCAATCAATATCAAGTTTTCAACGTCCAAAACACGCTAAAAAGAAAAGCTCCAGAATCAAATCAAGCTTTCTTATGGCATTGTAGACTTGGTCATATCAATAAAACACGATTAACTAAGTTACATAAAGATGGATATTTAGATCCGTTTGAGTATCAACCATATGTAACTTGTCAATCATGTATCAGAGAAAAGATGACTAAAACTCCGTTCATTGGACATGGAGAAAGAGCCACATAGTTCCTTGGACTCATACACAACGACGTATGTAGACTATTGTCTACACATCCAAGAAGTGGTTATTCCTACTTCATTACTTTTATCGATGATTTCTTAAGGTATAGGCATGTATTCTTAATGAAGCATAAATCCGAGGCCTTTGAGAAATTCTAGGAGTAAAAGAATGAAGCGGAAAAGAAAACCGACAAAAGTATAAAGATGCTCCGATCTGATCGGGGTGGTAAATACTTAAGTGCCGAGTTCCTGGAATATTTAAAAGAGAATGGAATTCTCTCTTAGCTTACTCCTCCATACACACCACAACACAATGGTGTATCAGAAAGAAAAAATCGCACCATACTTGATATGGTGCGTTCCATTATGAGTAATGCTGAGTTGCTACCATCCTTCTGGGGTTATGCACTAGAATCTGCTGCATACCTATTGAATAAGGTTCCAACTAAGTCTGTGCCTACTACTCCATATGAAATGTGGAGTGGGAAGAAACCATGTTTTATGTATCTTAAGATATGGGGTTGTCCTGCTTTTGTCAAAAAGTTTCATCCGGACAAGCTCGAGGCACGTTCAGTATTGTGTAAATTTGTAGGATACCCCAAGAACTCTTGGGGGTATTATTTCTATTATACTGAGGAACAAAAGATCTTTGTTTCTCATCATGCTCTCTTTATGGAAATTCAATTTCTTGAAAAGGAGATTAATAGGTGCGCAATAGAGCTGGAAGAAATTTCAGAACTAGAAACTATTACTGAAGACTTAACAGAACCTGAGATTTCAATAGAACCGAACGTACATACGCCACTCCGCAGATCTAGTAGGCCGTCTCATCCGCCCGAGAGATATTATGGTTTTCTCGTAGAGGGGGATCTAGAGGATTGCATCATTGATGATGACGAGCCGACTAGTTTTCAGCAAGCCATCACGAGTAGAGACTCGGTGAAGTAAATTGATGCTATGAGATCCGAGATGGATTCCATGTACAGATGCAAAGTATGGACTTTGGATTTTGCTCATACTGGGGTAAAACCTGTAAGATGCAAATGGATTTTCAAAAGAAGATTGGTGTAGATGGTCAGATAGAAACCTACAAAGCTAGACTCCGACCACACCCACCACCGTATCACGCCCGCGTCGCCACCGCGTCCAGTACCGGATCACCACGCATCGTGATCGCGCCAAGTGCCCGTGTCCAGCATCGCGTCGTCTCGTGTGTCGAGACAAACCCTGCAGCGGCGTTGCTTCCATATCAAGCGACCGAGGCAAGTGATTTCCACTTGCTTTACATGCTATTAATGTTCTACACATAATTATTTTAATCTTTGCATAACCAAAGATTCGATCACCATACGAATAAACAAGTATTTGATACTAAACTCTGAGTGAAAACCTATGCTTAAATGGCGGAACTTATGATCATTAAGCCCGTTTACTGTTTACTGAAGTACGGTATAAATTTGGTTGAAAATGAATATCGTTTCACCTATAAGAGGTTACCCCGATAATCCCTACGAAATCGGAACTTTTCCGGACTGGTTAGACCGTTAAAATCCTAATAAATCATTTACACATCGAATCTGAGTATCCCTTGGCTTGTATCGAAGCTAATAGGTTAACCTACAGTACCCTATAGTTGATATCTAAAATTGAACTAGTTATGATAGGGAAAACTGTGGAGAATTACGATTCTGGACTGCAGTCCAGAGAGGTAAATCCAGATAACCCCTGTTTTTAACTCACTGTTTTTCCTTGCTCAAATGCGGAAATGTGCGGAACCCTATATAGTTATGAAGAGAATTGAGTTATATTCCTTATCCCACTGGTCTCACTCGATTCTTCAAATGTATGATATTTTTAACACATTTTATAATGTCAACGTGTCTAGCTGAATTCTGCACTGACAGATTTTACACATCAATCTTAACCTGATCATAACTCCCTGTTGAGATAGTATATTACTGATCCTCTAATTGAGGTGGAAACCTAACTGATAACCCTAAATATTGTTCAAGTATAGCGTCGCCTAATTACGATCCCAACTGGGATTAAAATGTGTTACGAAACGGACTTCCAATTCTGAAACCGGATTTCCAGCAGCGAACACCAAACTTGAAATGGCCGTATCTAGCAAACCTGAAACCCGATTGGCGCGAAACAAATTTTGACGGATCGATAATTAAACATACTGCTTACCCCTTTTTCATTTTTTTGCTCGATTCTGCATGTATGATTTATAGTAAATTATGCAAGTGGTAGGACACTGACGGATGATATTCTATTCATATCGTAATTGTTGTATTCTCATCATATCATGTAGATGTCATTGCATTGGTAACCTAGTGATCGTATGCATTACCCAGTGTTAGGTATTAGTGGTCTGATTATGGCAAGTACGTTAGTGTTTAAGCGTGAATGAATAAGTGAAGGTGACACGTACTTGTACACAATCAGCGGACCCGATTGATTTATTGCATTGTCGACGTCTATGGGACATGTATAAGCGTAATTATAATTGGTATGTGACGATTATGGAAGCACTTATATGGGTGTCATAGGTAAGGCACCAAAAACTATCCATTTATCTTGGGTATCAGTCGAGACATGCTTGATGGAGATCCTGTCTCCAGTTCTGGCGTAGACTTGTCATGGACCGATTAGTATTTGAGTTTATGGTTGGTGTTTGATGTAGACCACGGGATATGGGGTAGTTTGAGTGTGAGTTCAACAGAATCTCGGGAGTCCCATTGCCGGCACATACAGTGGTTCTGGAGATATATGGGTGATATTACTGATTATTAGCGAGCGACTCGGGCCCATGTTCTCTTTTTCTTGGGTCCTACCCTTGGGTAGGGGATACCCATGAGTGGTTGACTCTCACACTTGGACTGACGATAGGTTTAGCGGCCTGGACAGGGAGACTTAGAGACTGATAGGGTTAGTGACATTGACATGCATTGCTTACTGATTCGATGTACCTGCTTTACTGTTTACCTGTACTGGCTCCTTCATGCTCATATAGTCACTTCATGCTTACTGTTTCATATTCATTATCATTACACTTATTATACATGTATTTATATTTATTACTATTGTATCGCTCTGACGACCTGAGTATGCATGCTCAGAGTGAGAAGTGGATTTAGCTCGGACCAGGACCTGACGTACCTCGAGGACATTCCAGATATCTGGACTAGCGACTCAGAGCTATACTTCCTTGATCTCTATCTGGTTAGTGTTTTATATTTGTTTCGATTTGGTGACTGCATTTCTCATTACCTGTGCATTGATTAATGTTTACCACGTAGTGCTAGAAGCCAAAGTGTGACTACGGTAGGATTTTCCTTGACCGTAGGAGCATGGCTGGCCTTGTCAACCCCTCGTATTCCGTATTTTTGGAAGCGGGGCGTGACATGGTTTAAAGACCAGGATTGGACTATGAAGAAACTTTTTCACCAGTGGCTATGCTTAAATCCATTCGGATCCTACTTGCCATTGCTTCCTTCCATGAATATGAAATCTGGCAGATGGATGTTAAAACTGCTTTTCTAAATGGAAGTTTAGAAGAGTGTGTTTATATGGATCAACCAGAAGGTTTCAAAGACAGTGGGAGCAGCGGAAATGTATGCAAGTTGCTCAAATCCATATATGGATTAAAGCAGGTATCGTGGAGTCTGAACATCTGCTTTGATGAGACGGTCAAAAAATTTGACTTTATCAAAAAAGCATATGAACTTTGTATTTATAAGAAGATTGTAGAGAGAACTGTATTATTCCTCGTTTTATATGTTGATGATATTCTCCTGATAGGAAATGATATTCATATGCTACAATCGGCCAAGCTGTTCTTATCATAGAAGTTCTCTATAAAAGACCTGGGTGATGCTTCGTACATTCCGGGGATTAAGATCTATCATGACAGATCTAAAAGAATGTTGGGACTTTTAGAGTCAAGGTATATAGACACCGTACTAAAGAGGTTTAGTATGGAATATTCTAAGCGCGGTAATTTATCCGCTTGTCACAGAATCACCCTCTCCAAAAAGATGTCTCCCAAGACTGATGAGGAAAGGGCCCGCATGAGCATAGTACCGTACGCTTTGGCAGTGGGGTCGATAATGTATGCGATATTATGTACCAGACCAGATGTAGCTTACGCACTCAGCGTCGTAAGTAGGTAACAGTCTAACCCAGATGAGAAACATTGGATAGCAGTAAAGAACATTCTTAAGTACCTGAGAAGGACTAAGGAGATGTTCTTGGTGTACGGTAATGGGGACATCCAGATCGAGGCTTTTACCGACTCTGGCTTCCAAAGTGACAATGATGACTCTAAATTTGTCTCGGATTATGTGTTTACCCTCAACGAAGGGGCGGTCTATTGAAAGAGCTCCAAATAGGATCCATAGCAGACTCGACGATGGAGGCTGAGTAAATCGCTGCTGACGATGGAGGCTGAGTACATCGCTGCTAACGATGCCGCAAAAGAGGCAGTCTGGATGAAGAAGTTCGTTTCTGAACTTCAAGTGGTTCCATCTATTGGTGATTCAATACCTTTGTATTGCGATAACAATGGAGCCATGGCCTTAGCAAAGGAATCACAGTCCTATTAGAAATCCAGACATATCTTAAGGCGGTATCATCTGATCAGGGAGATCGTAGATCGCCGGGAGATCGAGGTGCGGAGAGTAGATACAAAGGATAACACGGCAGATCTATTCACTAAGCCCATCCCTCAAGTCTAGTTCTAAAGACTGTTTGAGATGTTGGGTATGCGGTACGCCAGCAACTAGCTCTAGTGCAGATGTTTGGTACTAAATACGCTAATTATATGCCTTAGTGAAAGTGGGAGATCGTTGGATATGTATGCCCTAGAGACCTTCATTATATAGGATGCTAGAGATATGTATGTACATCACAATCTTGCTCGATATGATAGTATGTTCTTTGGTTTGTCTTTATCTTAACATGTGATGTGTTTTACATAGTATATCATATCTTGTATATATATTGATAAAGCCCGTAGGATTCTTGCTTTACTACCAGCGTTGTGATAGCAATCATACTTGTGTGAGCTGGGTAGTCGATAAGCACATCTTTAAATGTCCCTAGTCATGAGAGTATCGAGACTGGGCATCGATACTCTAGCTCGATACTCTAGAGTAGACTAGTGTATAAATATCTAGACCCTGACGAGGGACGATGGATTGGTCCCCCAGCCTTTGGTGAGGTGCACCTAAGATTGTATACTGGTTCTTACTGGGGGTGAGTACACCGGACGGACTCACCGAGAACTGGCTAGATGGTATTATACCTGATGTCAAAATAGCAGTTCTCAGGTGACATGAGAACAGATAGTCTGTCGACCTGAGATCGTCATTTTTCTCGTATGAGTTCCTACTGTGCTTTGATTACTACCTTACTACGGCTCTACTAAGTTGTGCAAACAGGTTTTAGTGGGTACAGTCCCGAACCACATGGAGGCAGTGAGTGACTGTTGGGGATTCATCTCTCCTGGTATAGGGAGTCAATGTCACGCTATGCTCGGTTGGCCAACACCATAAGTCCCTGGCCATAGCGGATTGAGAATTACTAGTAGTTGGACCAGTAGATTCTCGGATGGTCTTGAGCTTGATCGGCACGACTTGTCAGGTTATTAGGGGTCTGACGTTTTCACCCCCTAGACCCGGCATGTGATACTCTCAGACGAACAAACTAGATTGTACGGAGATTGTCACGGACATACTTAGTAGGAGTTCGGATGAGTTTGCTCGTCGGCCTTTTTTTCGACAGATACCTGGGCAGCCGTTAGGTACAGCTATTGCCACTGATGAGCTTATGGTTAAACCACTGCCAATGTACTGTTGAGTATGCAGGGTTTCGATCATATACTTATACTAGATACACGTATTTTTGATTGGACGGATAATACAAGCGGGCTTAGGATTAAGACCGCATTCTAGTATTATAATATTGGTTTATTTTCGTCTCTTGGTATTCATGGTACGAATATGGATATGTATATACGGTGAGGGGTATTCTTGTAATTGTTGGATTTGTTTGCCCTAGAGGCCTACATTGTATAGAATGCTAAGGATATGTATGTACAGGACAATCTTTCTCGATATGATAGTACGCTATTTGGTTTGTCTTTATCTTAACATGTGATGTGTTTTACTTTGTGTTTAATTTCTTGTATACATGTTGATAAAGCCCGTAGGATCTTTTGCCTGACTATCAGCGTTGTGATGGCGATCGTACTTGTGGGGGCTGGGTAGTTGATAGGCACATCCTTAAAGTGTCCCTAGTCGCAGGAGTATCGAGACTGGGCATCGTTACTCTAGAGTAAACTAGTGTATACATATCTAAATCCTGATGAGGGGCGATAGATTGGTCCCGCAACTATTGGTGAGGTGCACCTATGATTGTATATAGGTGCACACTAGGTGTGAGTACACCGGATAGAACTCGCCAAGGACTGATTAGATGGTATTATACCTAGCGTCAGATAGCAGTTCTCTGGTGACATGAGTGCAGATAGTCTGTCGACTTGAGGTTGTCATTTGTCTCATGTGAGTTCCTACTGTGCTTTGATTACTACCCTGTCACGGCTTTTCTAAGACATGCAAACATGTTTTAGTTGGGTACAATCCCGAGCCACATGGAGGCAGTGAGCGATTGTTGGGGATTCATCTCTCCCGGTATAGGGAGTCGATGTTGCGCTGTGATCGGTTGGTCAACACCATAAGTCCCTGGCCAGGGCAGATTGAGAATTACTAGTAGTTAGACCAGTAGATTCTCGGATGGTATTGAGCCACACTGACATGACTTGTCTGGTTATTAGGGGTCTGTTGTTTTCCACCCCTTAGACCTTACATGCGATACTCTCAGACGAACATACCGGACTGCATGGAGATTTTCACGGACATGCTCAGTAGGGCTTCGGATGAGTTCGCTCTTCGTCCTTCTTTTCGACACGTACCTGGATGGTCATTACGTATATCTAGTGCCGCTGACGGATTTGTGGCTAACCCCACTGCCAGCGTACTGTTGAGTCTTTAGAGTTCCAGACACAGGGTTTCCCTGGTTCAGGCGAAACGATGTAGAAGTTATATGATATTACGGCAGGGTTTCAATCACATATGTGTACTGGCTACACGGATGATGTTCGGACGGATAATACTAGTGGGCTTTGGTTTAAGCCGGATCCTAGTATTATATTATTGGATTATTTTCGTCTCGATGTATTCGTATTTTTCGGAATAAGAATACGGATATGTATATACGGTGAGGGCATTCTTATAATTTCACAAGATATGCTTCTAGAAGGAGATACCTCATTATTGGATTTATCCATTTTTAGAAATGGATTAATGATGTGGTATTTGGAGATATTTTTGGTATGGTTGATAGCATGGCTTGGTCTTTATTTTATTCATTTGGTTGCACTATTCTAGCATGGTTGATTATTTTGCTTCTAAAATAATCAATGCTTGAATGATTGGAGAGACTTAGCGATTCTATTATTATCACAAGACACTTGCTCATTTTCTTTAGTTCACCCTCTCTCCAAAATGTTTCCTCCTTCCTCAAGCTCTAACCCTGTCACGACCCGATATATTAGCTCGTGACCAGCACTTAAATCACGCAACGTCTAAAGGCGTAACATAATTCAAGTAAGCTGAAACCCAGAAATCTAAAACTTTTTAAGAAAATAAAGGAGGTGAAGTTTTGAAATAAAGGTATAATGAAATCAAGTTTTCTTAAAATGCATAGAAAAGGAACACGAAAATGCAAGTGGAATTTATTAGTTTGAAAACATGTTTCGTCTTTTAAAAAGTTGGGCAGCAGCTCCTTTGTATATTTTGATCCAAAACCACAAATACATAACAAGAATAGTGGCATTCCCAAGCGGGAGCTAGCTCTTCGCCAACTGGCGGATCACAACCACATAAAACAGTATAAGTATGTATACGACACCCAACGGCGAAATTCACCACAAAAGATAAAGAAATAAGAAAGACATCAAACCACAAGTAGCGGAAAACCCCTCGCTCTAATTCTCGCAACCACAATCTCACTAAGTCTCATTACTTATACAATTACTAGATTTAATTGATGGAGTTGACTAGATACAATATGAAATATAAATACAAGAGTGGGTACGATACAAAGGCCCCACCTACCAATGCAAAAACCCCAAATGATACTATGTGCCAGTGATACCGCTACGGATCCATGCGGTCAACCTGCAAGAACTGTGGCACAACGGGGGTGAGTTGCCGACTCGTGAGTAGAAAACATCTACAGATAGAAATCGAATAAACAATGACTCCTAGGTCAACTATATCATAAAGGTAATACTATGATATCTAGGGTGACCGGGTCATCATATATGCCAACAATGTAATCAATGCCTACGTGCACGCGAATATAATCCAACAATATAACTAATGTCTGTATGCATGTGGATCTCGTCCAACTATATAATCAATGTATGTATGCATGTGGATCTCGTCCACCCATATGATCAATGTATGTATGCATGTGGATCTCGTCCACGTGTCAACCACTGACACAACATCATCATGCATGTAAATATCATAAAAGCATATGCATGAAAGTATGAGGATATAAATCAACTGTGTCCCTCGCGACACAACAAAATCATGGCACCTGAGTGTCCAGCATCGACACTCGAAACATCATGAAACCCGTGTCCAGCATCGACACGTAAATCCTCATATCTCGGGCTCCGTCAGTCCGGATCGGCGCATATAATCTCTCGACTCCGGTCGGTATCCTCCGGATATCCGCCGAGCCTAAATACTATCACCGGTAGGTAGTGCTCCCCTGCTAGGCTCACCGTCTAACATATACAAGTCTTCTTGTCCCGGGTACCTCACCGGGTCCACTATGTACCCGCAGACGGTGCCTACCGCTCCTCGAATCGGGTTTCACATGCCACTCTCAGAACCGAGAAAACACATGGTGGACGCACTGAAATATCATATCAAGAGAAACCGGGTTTTTAAAACAGTACATGCTTTCCTTTGAAATCGCCACGGTTCTCAAATCCAGAAATCTCATGAAAACAGTATATCTCAATGCGTAAAAGCGTAAAGAATGATGTATGCGATATATAACAGAAATGTAAGCATATCCATATATCATACAACATGGAACAGTAATATGCACATATCGAGAGAAAACCGCTCTTTTAAATGAATCCAGTTTTAAAACATATCATGCAGTTCCCAAATCTCTAAAATCGAATGCAATACCGTATAATTGTGCATATGTGTATATACGCAAGTATGGACGTACAAATGTGTATGTCCGCAAGTATGGTGTACAATATATATGTACGCAAGAATGGTGTATAATATGTATGTGCGCAAGTATGGTGTACAATATGTTTGTGCGCAAGTATGGTGTACAATATGTATGTGCGCAAGTATGATGTACAATATGTATATGCGCAAGTTGGTGTACAATATGTATATCATGATGCAACAACCCTACTGTGTACTGACATGACAATTATCGATGATGAAGTGTGTGAGCCGGCAAATCAGTGTACGTATAACATACGCATCATCGATAATGGTGCAGGTGTACTATCACAGGTATAAGTAATGCAATGCGAATAACATGAAGGTAAATCATAAGGTAAATCATGTGGAAATACTGACGGGTATACGTATCTAACATGACCGAGTCGGTGAATCTATCAATCGGCATCTAGCCACACAACATCGCGTATGGTACAATTGTAATATTTCAGAAAAATAAAATATTATTTTTAGGAATTTTTATCATTAAATAATAAAATATTGAATATTTGAATAGGGCGGTATAATTAAATACCGATAAATAGGGAAAAATTTGGAAAATTACTGAAAAGAGAGTGCTTTATGTGATTTAAGAAAATTATGAAATTTTATGATTTATTATACATTAATTTTGTGCTAATTGCGATTAAATATCGCTTATCGGGCACTAAACGTGTTTTGTGCACATGACATGCAAAAGTCCTTTTTTTACACTTGTTACATTTCTTATCATGGCATTTCTTCAAGTTTCATGCATGGTTATTGAATTTAAAGAGAAGAGAAAGAAAACAAAAGAAAAGAAAAAAGAAAGGAAAAGGTATGGGCAAGTGAGAGAAGAGAGAGTGAGGTGAGGGGTTCATTGACTAGTCTTCATTCTTCATCATCTTCATCCTCATCTTCTCATCTTCAGCCCATGGCAACACCCTCCTCCACCTCCACTTCAAAACCCCAAAACTTCATCAAAACAACCCCAAAACATCATCCCCACTTCACAAAAAATGTGCACAAGCTCACAAGCTACACTATGGACCAAGAAAGTTTGCATTTTGTTGCTCTAGGGGAATCATGAGTGCCAAAAGAGGTAATTTCTGCACCATCGTAATTGTATTTCGATTACTTAAGCACCCATACAAGTTTAGAAGTGTTTTGATACGGTTTGGTGAACTTTGGAAATTCCTAGTTAGGGTTTGAAGGGATTTTGAAGTGAGATAGTGCAATTGACTTAGTAGTGACCTTAAACCCCTGTTAGTGATATCATATTGGACTAAAACCTAAGACTTGAATATGAACTTAGAAACCCGATATCGGAAAATTTGTGGATTCTGTGAGAGTATAATGAAATCTGCTAACACCTAGAGCCTCTGAAAGATATTTAGCGAAGACAGTGATACATGCAGGGAACCTAGATGCTAACCCCAAAACCTGAGCCACCCTTCCATGTTCTGGCCTCAATTTTAGTCAATCTGGCCGCAAATTACGGCCAGGGTAGGGTCATTTGGTCTCATGTTTGTTTTGTGGCTTTATCTCCAGAAAACTAGACCCTCCATATGTGCAAAATTGGCTAATTTCACCTAGGGTAAAATCTGGGACTAATTTCAAGAGTTGCTGTTTTGATTCAGGGTTCGTTTTACGTATTGTGAATTCTGGATTTTTGTAATTGGTGTTGTATTCGATCACTTGACGTTTGTACGTAGAAATCGAGTGTTATTTGGTGGTTTTGAAAGGCGTAGTCCATAGGTTCTAACATATAGGCTTGTAGCGTGTCGTTTTGGTTTTGACTTGGGTTTTAATGCGGCATGATACGTTATGATGTGTAGGTACCCCATGAGGACTTCGAGACGACAAGTAAGCGCGTGGCGTCATCGGCATCGGCAAGCGAAGATCAAGGTGAGTAGATTTATATCTATGGGGGAAGTCGGGTGGATGGCGTATAGCACCCCCGGAAAGTTGTGAGAATGGATATAATGTAATATAGAAATACATTTATATATTGTAGAGAGATATGAACACTTAGCAAGAGAAGTTTTAGGAGATCATGGTTCTAATGTTAGCGAGAATTGAAGAAAGGCCTTTAGTGGATTTCTTAGTTACAAACCCTAGAATAAAGATTTGCATACACGCACATACACATACTTGCATACACTTACTTTCTTGTGCGTATTGGGGACATATATATATATATATATATATATATATATATATATATATTTTGGTATTCATATGCTTGGATGATGAGAATATTATATGATACTTGGGAATGAGTCGATATGATCGGGCATGATGCTGTGAGGTATTTAATATGTAACCGAGATATGTCATGATGTTATAGCGGGTTGTTGGACGACGATACCATGTGGATGATGATATATATATGATAGTTGACATATGATTGAGATATGAGATGAGATAGGTTATGATAATTATAATGGATCGCTTGGGCGATGTATACTTCTATATGATAATATGTGTAGATGACATCGGATTGTAGGAGACTTTAGATCAGTAGCCAGATCATGATATTGTTGATGATATTAGTAGTGTACTAGACTTAGATCAGTACCCCTGCTCACGATATATGATGATGTGGATACCAGATTAATAATGAGATAAATTATGATATTTGACCCGTACCCAGATTTGGGATGCCGTACGATAGATTTAGCGTACGAGATATAGTTATGAGAATAGATCCGCACTCTTGATTCGAGAATGTCATATTATTTATTGTATCGTACATGATACTATTGAGGCGAGATCACCGACTACTAGATATATATATATAGATCGGCTCAGACTTAGGTGGATTCCCTTACTCTTTTGACTGGGCTCGAGTCATACTCATTTTCGAAAGTGGAGAATCGTGGGTATGTTTAAATACTAAACTGTATGACTCGTATATTGGGTAGGTATATTTTTCAGTGTTGCCATTACTACATCACTTCCTGTATATTAATGATGTTTCATCGCATTGCATGCTTGTACATATGTTATCGGTAATTATTATGAAACCCTGCTGTCAGGACACCAGCACCATTACCAATGATACGTATGTTCCACGTACACCTGCTTGCCGGCTCACACACATCATCATCGGTAATTGCCATGTCATGTACACTTTAGAAAATACTATTCATTGACATAGCTTGCTAGTTGATAGTTGCTATATGTTATAGATTTCATATGCTAGTTAATTATTGCATGATATCAGATGCATCCATATATTCATTGGTTATGCAGTATTATGGAGATTTATGCCGGTTTTCATTGTTATTGACATGGTGACTTGATGATTTCGGATTATTCTTGGTATTTTCTGGATTTGGAAACCGTATGTGAAAGTTTTGTAAATTGATAAATTATTTTAAAGAGAAAAATGCGGTTTTCCTTGATATGTTGAGTATTGTCCACCATGATATTTTCTCGGTTCTGAGATGTTTTCGAGACCTGATTCGAGGAGTTGGATGAACCGTCTCGGGTACATGGTGGGCCCGGTAAGGTACCCCAGGGCAAGAAGCTTGAGTTGTAGACGATGAGCCCGGCAGGGGCAGACTGCCTACCGGTGATTTTACCTGGCGCGGCGGATATCTGGAGGATATCGTTCGTGGTTGTGTGATTGATAATATGGGCCGATCCGGACTGACGGAGTCCGAGATATTGAGATATTGAGACTTGAGACACTGAGATTTGAGATTTGATGATACAGGCCAGTCCGGATAGCCGGAGCGTGAAGTATTGAGATACTGAGATTTATGTTTTGTGTCGATACTGGACACTGTTTTATCTGTTGATTTCATTGATGATACGCGATTTATATACATACAGAAATCTCATTAAATAAAGAAAACAGTTGTCTCATTCACGATGTATTCTGTTTCATTTGTAATGCATTCATACATCTTATATCTGATATGTTGCTATCTGAGGTATTGACGCGAGCATGTAGTATTACACTTATACATAGATGGACCAGGATTTTTATTTGAGGATATTACTTGATATGACCTATGATAGCGTCATGCATGCGATTTCTACTCGTAGATGTTTTATACTCACGAGCTGGCAATTCATATCCGTTGTGCCACAGTTTCTTGCAGGTTTTGCCGTACAGGTTTCGTTGCGGTTTTGCTGGCACACTGTTCCTTCCGGGTGATTGCTTGGTAGGTGGGGTTTTTTGCATCAGGACCACCATTGTATATTTGTTATTTTAGTTGTATTTAGTAAAACTCCATCAACCAGACTTATATTATTTGATAAAAATAGAAGACCAGTATATATTTTTTTGACCTTAGAGTCGCGTGCTGTATTATTATGGTTTTCCTCTGATTTTCTTGATGAGGTTGGATTTTTTTATCTGGAGTTTGATCCTCGCCCTTCGGCGTTGTATATTATATTGCTTGCGTGATTGTGACCGTCAATTGATGAAGAGCTAGCTCCCGCTTGGGGATGCCTTTATTCATTATATATGCTTTATCAGGTTTGTACCCGTTTGGGGTCAGTTTTTACAAAGGAAACTCTGCCGAAATTTTCAGAAAAGACTTGACATTTTAAAAATGCATACTTCGGCATGTGTTGTTAAACTTCTTGCTCTAAAATTGGTTTTTCCTTCACTCTACATGCTTTACTTGGTTTGGATTTTTGGGTTTTGGCTTACTTAGATTACGTACGCCTCGAGACGTTTCGTAGTTTAAGTGCCGGTCATGTTCCATACTTTTCGGGTCGTGAAAAAGTTGGTATCAGAGTGTTAGGTTTTACCTCCTGAGTGTAGGATGACCCTTGGTTGATGGAGTAGGCGACTTTAGTAGAGTGACGTACCGTGTGTATGTTCCGCGGCATACTTACGATACGCTACTCCGCTTAAGAAGCCTTAGGATGTACATTTCCTTGCACATTATTATATTCATTCCTGTGATCTATCCTAATCAGTACTAGTTATAGTTTTGTTACCACGGTTGTATGGGCACAGAGAGCTACGGCTAGAGTTGCGGTCAGCACAAGCTCGTCACGGACGAGGACTGACCAGGGCGTGATTCCAGGGACATACGATTGTATAGACGTATCGTTTATTTGCATTTTGTGCCATTAGCGTTGATGGATCGCTATTACGAGATTTCTCGGGATGCAGATCAGCACCAGAGGATGGGGCCACTGTTAGAGGTCAGCCAAAATGTGATGACAATCCATGCACAGATTATTTGATGATTGAGGCACTGTTCGGCATGCGGACGAATGAGCCAGTTGCTGCTGCGAAGGATGAGATATCACCCCAGATGCTTGGAGCTATTGCAGTACGAGTTGTACTTAGAGATATGATAGAAGACCGCTAGTCACCCGAGGCTAAATGACTAGGATATGTGGTTCGTTCGCTTACCCCGATGCGAGATCATCAGATTGATTGATTCCAGCCAGAGACGACTTCACGCTGATACGTTGAGAGTCGATATAGACGATTGAATGTCAGGAACCCATTTTCCAAGTTTAAAGTGTTCGGAAAATAATGCAAGTAATTCTACGGATCCTCTAGAAGAATGAAACCCTAACTCAACATAATTACCATGGAACACCGGTGAACTTTAGAGTTTGCGACAGTTTAGCGGTGCCATTAGTGAGGCTTGGGTTTGCCCTTCTACGATTGGTCCATAGGTGTTGTGGCATTTATTCGATACTATTAAACTGTACCCAAGATGTTGAGCTCTTGGGGGATTATGGAGCCTTGACGAATCGATCGAAAAGTTCGACATCATTTGGATATCATGTGATGGGATATATTGCTTGGGAGACTCCAGATACGAGTATAGCCGTTGGAGCGCAGTCCATGCAGCCACGAGGAGACGAGTCCGAATTAGTCGACATTGGAGGAAAGTAGAGTAAGAGGTTCGTACGAGATAGAGACGAGAGGATGTTCCACTCCGCTGACATCAGAGATGTGATATGCAAGTAGAGGCATTGACTATGGGTATATCTTCCAGGAGGAGTCGTGATGAGTATGCAGCCATTCTGGAACAAGAAATAGATTTTGTGAAAGATGATGACTTCCGAGAAGTTCGGCAAAAACGAGATTTGGGAGAGACTTCGACAAAACCTTTCTGGAATATTATACGAGAAGACTTGGACCTAGGAGTGGTCATTTTACGCACACCCAGCAGGCCAGAGTCGGCACCGTCGACGAAACATGTATGGGTGACCATGATAGTTGGCCAGAGATCCTTAGAGGATGTGCTTGAGCGGGACTATTCCTCAATACTTGATTTCGGTATTTTGGGCGATCTATTCACATGATTGAGTGTTGATGACCGAGTTTCATGATATTTGTTTTCGTGCACCATGGTTGCACCTACTGGGTATTTATATTTTGTGCATAGTTATTACCCTTGATATATGCTTTACACACCGTTGTGCTGATTTATGATTTGAACACAGTTATTGCACTTGATATCGTTTTGTGCCTTGGCTGCACATGTTTATGACTTCATGGATTTTATACAGTTGAGTTGATTTTGTGCATATGGTATACACACGATTTTGTTTTTGCACTCGGTATAGTTCACATATGCTTGCAGTGCATTGACACGTATTTTGTACACTGCAGTTGCACCTGACTTCGTTTTGATGTCATTTGAGATATTGATTGTAATTTCATGCCTAGGGGCATGCATATGATTTGACTTATGCTTCCGGCATAGTTTTCATGCACTTTTAGTATTTGATTTGCTTTTGTGCACGCTGATGCACATGGTTATGAGATTATATATCACGATATACCTGATTTGGATTTGGATTGAAATGTGTTGTATACCGTAGATTTTGATTGTGATACTCGATATTTGTTTTGTGCACTTTGTGCACCTGATTGGATTCTTGGGCATATTTGACGCGCTTGGATTGGATTTTGCGTATGTTCGGCGCTTGATATTGGATTTCGTGATTTCGTGCATGATGGATGCACCTGATTTGGATTTTCGTGTATGTTGTGCGCATGATATGGGATGCGATTTTGGTGCACGCCAGATGCACTAAATCGGGATTCTTTGTTCATATCAGATGCACCTGATATTGCTGTCAGGCACACCCGTTGCCTCTGACAGGTGTTTCGTGCACACCCATTGCACTTAGATGTTGTTTATGTGCACATGTATGGCACATTCATGGATTTTGATTTCCGTGCGCACCAGACGCACGTAGCTGTCATATGCACATTTTGGGATTGATTTCTTATGGAGCAGTACGTTTTATGATAATTGCTATTTTTTTCGTACTGAGCAGGAATAGTCAGAGGATGGTACGTGGATATATTTTGCATGCATTGAGAGTTATCGAATGGATTTCCAAACAGGGAGCTATAGTCTCAGTATTTACCTGCGTGTCTGATATGACAAGAAACGTCTAAAACAAGGGAACCATTCTAAATTAATTTCAAAAAAAAACAAAACGGCGGGACGTGCATATTAAACAAAAGATATATACATATATGATTATTTTCTTACAATAGACGTCCGCCACTGTGCAGTGTTATGTGCATCGCACAGCAACATGAAAAGTTTGGCATGCATTTCATTCAGATGTTTACACGTATAGATTTGATGTTTACATCTATAGTTTTGATTATATTATATTGGTTTCGTTTTGGGCTTTGACATTGGTGTCTTCGCCATGACTCCGATGATTGCGGAATGCTTAACGGAGTTTTGATTTGGAGTTATCTGCTCATTGTTCATATGCATGCATTGCGCTACGATGCGTTTTACGTATTGATAATTTCGGAGCCCCGACGACTTGAACTTTTATTGAAATGTTTTAGTATTGAAAGGTTTAAATTTAAATTCGGGGACCGAATTTTTTTAAGGGGGAAGATTGTAACATTTCAGAAAAATAAAATATTATTTTTGGGAATTTTTATAATTAAATAATAAAATATTGAATATTTGAATAGGGCGGTACAATTAAATACCGATAAAATGGGAAAAATTTGGAAAATTATGGAAATTACTGAAAAGAGGGTTCTTTATGTGATTTAAGCAAATTATGAAAATGATTTATTATACATTAATTTTTTGCTAATCGCGATTAAATATCGCTAATCGGGCACTAAACGTGTTTTGTGCACATGACATGCAAAAGTCTTTTTTTTACACATGTTACATTTCTTATCATGGCATTTCTTCATGTTTCATGCATGGTTGTTGAATTTAAAGAGAAGAGAAAGAAAGCAAAAGAAAAGTAAAAAGAAAGGAAAACAATAAAATATGAGGTATGGGCAAGTGAGAGAAGAGAGAATGAGGTGAGGAGTTTATTGACTAGTCTTCATTCTTCATCATCTTCATCCTCATCTTCTCATCCTTAGCCCATGGCAGCACCCTCCTCCACCTCCACTTCAAAACCCCAAAACTTCATCAAAACAACTCCAAAACATCATCCCCACATCATAAAAAATGTGCACAAACTCACAAGCTACACTATGGACCAAGAAACTTTGCATTTTGGTGCTCTAGGCGATTCATGAGTGCCAAAAGAGATAATTTCTGCACCATCGTAATTGTATTTTGATTCCTTAAGCACCCATACAAGTTTAGAAGTGTTTTGATACGGTTTGGTGAACTTTGGAAATTCCTAGTTAGGGTTTGAAGGGATTTTGAAGTGAGATAGTGTAATTGACTTAGTAGTGATCTTAAACCCCTGTTAATGATATCATATTGGACTAAAACCTGAGACTTAACCCCGGAATATGAACTTAGAAACCCGATATCGGAAAAATTGTGGATTCTGTGAGAGTATAATGAAATCTGCTAACACCCGGAGCCTCTGAAAAATATTTAGCGAAGATAGTGATACATGCAGGCAACTTAGATGCTAACCCCAAAACCTGAGCCACCCCCTCCATGTTCTAGCCGCAATTTTAATCAATCTGGGCGCAAATTGCGGCCAGGGTAGGGTCATTTGGTCTCGTGTTTGTTCTGTGGCTTTATCTCCAGTAAACTAGACCCTCCATATGTGCAAAATTGGCTAATTTCACATAGGGTAAAATCTGGGACTAATTATAAGAGTTGCTGTTTTGATTCAGGGTTTTGTTTTACGTATTGTGAATTCTGGATTTTTGTAATTGGTGTTGACTTCGATCACTTGACGTTTGTACGTCGAAATCGAGTGTTGTTTGGTGGTTTTGAAAGGCGTAGTCCATAGGTTCTAACCTATAGGCTTGTAGCGTGTCGTTTTGGTTTTGACTTGGGTTTTAATGCAGCACGATATGTTTTGATGTGTAGGTACCCCATGAGGACTTCGAGATGACAAGCAAGCGTGTGGCGTCATCGGCATCGGCAAGAGAAGATCAAGGTGAGTAGATTTATATCTACGGGGGAAGTCGGGTGGATGACGTATAGCACCCCCGCAAAGTTGTGAGAATGGATGTGATGTAATACAGATATACATTTATATGTTGTTGAGAGATATGAACACTTAGCAAGAGGAGCTTTAGGAGATCATGGTTCTAGTGTTAGCGAGAATTGAAGAAAGGACTTTCGTGGATTTCTTAGTCACGAAACCCTAGAATAAAGATTTGCATACACGCACATACACATACTCGCATACACTTACTTTCTTGTGAGTATTGGGGACATATATATTTTGGTATCATATTCTTGGATGATGAGAATGTTATATGATACTTGGGAATGCGTTGATATGATCGGGCATGATGCCGTGAGGTATTTAATATGTAACCGAGATATGTCATGATGTTATAGCAGGCCGTTGGACGACGATACCATGTGGATGATGATATATATATGATAGTTGACATTTGATCGAGATATGAGATGAGATAGGTTATGATAATTATAATGGATCGCTTGGGCGATGTATACTTCTTTATGATAATATGTGTGGATGACATCAGATTGTTGGAGACTTTATATCAGTAGCCAGATCATGATATTGTTGATGATATTAGTAATGTACTAGACTTAGATCAGTATCCCTGCTCACGATATATGATGATGTGGATACCAGATGAATAATGAGATAAATTGTGATATTTGACTCGTACCCAGATTTGGAATGTCGTACGATAGATTTACCGTACGAGATATAGTTATGAGGATAGATCCGCACTCTTGATTCGAGAATATCATTTTATTTATTGTATCGTACATGATACTATTAAGGCGAGATCACCGACTACTAGATATGTATATAGATCGACTCAGACTTAGGTGGATTCCCATACCCTTTTGACTGGGCTCGAGTCATACTCATTTTCGAAAGTGGAGAATCATGGGTATGTTTAAATACTAAACTGTATGACTCGTATATTGGGTAGGTATATTTTTCAGTGTTGCTGTTACTACATCACTTCCTGTGTATTAATGATGTTTCATCGCATTGCATACTTGTACATATGTTATCGGTAATTATCATGAAACCCTACTGTCAGGAAACCAGCACCATTACCGATGATACGTATGTTCCACGTACACCTGCTTGCCGGCTCACACACATCATCATCGGTAATTGCCATGTCACGTACACTTTAGAAAATTCTATTCATTGACATAGCTTGCTAGTTGATAGTTGCTATATGTTATAGCTTTCATATGCTAGTTAATTATTGCATGATATCAGATGCATCCATATATTCATTGGTTATGCAGTATTATGGAGATTTATGCCGGTTTTCATTGTTATTGACATGGTGACTTGATGATTTCGGATTATTCTTGGTATTTTCTGGATTTGGAAACCGCATGTGAAAGTTTTGTAAACTGATAAATTATTTTAAAGAGAAAAATAAGGTTTTCCTTGATATGTTGAGTATTGTCCACCATGATGTTTTCTCGGTTCTGAGATGTTTACGAGACCCAATTCGAGGAGTTGGATGAACCGTCTCGGGTACTGTTAGTTATATGTATGCCCTAGAGGCCATTACTGTACATATGATGTATATTGTAGTGGATGCTGGGACATATATAGGGAGGACTTTCTTGCTCGACATGATAGTATGCTATCTGGTTGATCTTTACCTTAACGTGCACACTGATTGTCTCTCTGTTACATGTTGGTAAAGCCCTTAGGATGTGTACTTGACTATCTGGACTATGATGCGGATCATACTAGTGGGGACATGGTAGTCCATAAGTACATCCTTCAAAGTCCCTAGTCGTGGGTATATCGAGACGGGGCATCGATATACCAGAGTAGACTAGCGTGTACCTTCTCGACCCATATAGATGGGCGATGGATGATCCCATATCCATCGGTGTTTGACATCAGAGATGATATACGGGTGCTCAGTAGAGACTGGGTACACTGGACGGACTCGCCGAGAACTCCCAGATGGTATTATACCTCACGTCAGATGGCAGTTCTCTGGTGACACTGGTACAGGTTAGTCTGTTGATCCGAGATCGTCATAGAGTCTTGTGTGGTTCCCACTGTGCTTTGATTTCCACCTTACCACGTCCAAGAGGGCGTGCAAAACGATGGTTTTTGGGTACAGTCCCGAGTCACATGGAGGCAATGAGCGATAGGAGGGGATTCGTCTCTCCCGGTATAGGGAGTTAATGTTGCGCTGTGTTCGATTGGCTATAACAGGAAATCCCTGGCCAGGGTTGCTGAGATATACTGGTAAGTGTTACCACTGTAAGTCCGCGGCGGCGCCCCGGCCGTCAATCCGACGCCGGAATGCGGAAGCGGTGAAAAACTTTAATTTTTTTGCGGACTTTGCAAACCGGCACCACCGCGCACTAAACACCCGGATCGGGCCATTAAACTAGATCTAGCTAACTAAAAGACGGGTTAGAGATATACCGACTGATCCGAGTCCTCCGGTCTTCATCTCCACTCCGATCTCGTCGCGGGATCTCCGGTGGTCGCCTCCTCGCCGGAAAGGCACCACGTCGCCTGTATCTTTTACGGGCTCCCACCTCAATACCGAGGCAACTCGGGCGCGAAGTTGGCTGGACGACGCGTCCAAGATTTGCTGTAGAATAATGTAGAATCGTTGTCTCTCTGGGGTTTAGGAGATGGCCATGATGGAGGAATTTTGCACAAGGATTTTTCATGAACACTTGATGAAAAATGGAGCTTGCTTAGGAAATGAAATGGAGCATCCATAAGGAATGAGCTCGGCCACAGAATGAAAATGTGCCCACTGGAAAATTAATAAGATGAAGCAAGCACTCACTAATTCCCTCAATGCAACCAAATGAATTTATATATAAATAAATTAATCCCTCATGAAACTTCCAGCACACTCATGTTTAATTCATTCCTTACAAGGAAATAAATCCACACAATTAAACAATACACCCTCCATACTTCAAACAGTGGCCGGCCATATCCAATATCCACTCAAACAGTGGCCGGCCCCACCACTAAACCCATACTCATTTAAATTCCATCATATCAAACCTTTTGCAATAAACCCCCTCCTCAAAGTGTTATTTGCAAACTTGCAAATAACCCCCTCCATCGGAAAAGTCCGGCCGGGAAAGAACAAAGAAAAACCGGCCGGAACGGAATGCAAACTGGCAACCCCAGAAAACTGGTCCCATAATAAATTACAGGAAAACCCCGATACTGTGCATACACACCCGCATTTGTATTCCGACTGAAATACAAATGCAAAGAGACAAAACTACACTATCAAATACTAAGATCCGGCTTAAGCCAAAGCCGGCTAGTAAAAACCGTCCGATCATGATCCGTGCAATACCGCACGTATCTGATCGAACTCTGCCATATCTCCATACGGCCTCTACAGCGTTTCGCCCGAAAGCTTGAGTAACCGAAAGTGTGGTGGACTCTAAAGACTCGTCAATACTATGGCTGTGGATTTAACCACTAGCACGTCAGAGGTATAAGCCAATACGTAACGGGCCACCAGCTATTGACTAAAAGGGACGTCGATGAGCGAACTCATCCTGACACCCTACTGAGCCTGTCAGTGACAATATCCGTACAGTCCGGTCCGTTCGTCTATGAGCATCGCATGTCGGGCCTAGGGGGTGGGTAAAAGTCAGACCCCCAAAAGCGGTACAAGTCGTGTCGGAGTGTAGCCCAGAACACCCTGAGATACTACTGGAATACCTACCAGTAAATCTCCTGCCTTGGCCAAGGACTTCGTGTAATGGCTCTCCTAGACACAGCGCGACCTCACCCCCAATACCGGGAGAGACGAACCCCCGAAGATCCGCTCACTGCCTCCATGTGGCTCGGGACTGTACCCAACTAAAACCTGTTTGCACGACTCCTTTGAGCCGTGGTAGGGTAGTAATCAAAGCACAGTGGGAACTCACACGAGACAAATGACGATCCCCAGGTCGATGAACTAACCTGTACACATGTCACCTGGGAACTGCTATCTGACGTCAGGTATAAGACCAACTAGCATGTTCCCGGCGAGTCCTGTCCGGTGTACTCATAACCCAATGAGCACCTGTATACATCTTAGGTGAACCAACTGACACCAGTGGCTTGTGAGACCGGCCACCGCCCCTCGTCGGGGTCTCGACTGTATACACTAGTCTACACTGGAGAATCGATGCCCTGTCTCGAAACTCCCACGACTAGGGACCTTTTAAGGATGTGCTTGTAGACTCCAGCTCTCACTTATATGATCGCCCTCATACTGCTGGCAGTCAAGCAAGAATCCTATGGGCTCTATCAACGTGCAATAGAGACCTGTCAGGTCACCTAAAGCAGTACACGATGATAAAGGTAAACCAGATAGCAAACTATCATCTCGAGTAAGACTGTCGTCCCGGGATAGGTCATCCCTCAATCATTGCAATCACGTGCCTGTGATCCAATAATTGACTCTGAGGGCACCATCTCCAATAATCTCCCACTTGCACTCAAGGCTAATTATTGCGATGTCGCATACTCACAGCCCGTGTGATACCGAACACCCAACTCCTCTACTAGTCAGTCTCACAAAGCTCGTTTGCGAGACTATTGCGTTCGAGGAATAGCCTCAGTGAGTGGATCCGCTCTGATGTTTCTTTCTATGTCTCTCTCTAAATCTCAAGTTCGCAGAGAATGCCATCTCCCGAAATGAGCAATACCTGTCTTAGAATGTCTGGATATCTGATGGGACCTAGCTCATAAATGAACTCCAAATCCAAACTTCTTAGACTGTATCGTCAACTGAACTTAATCAGTATCCTGCGCCATGCCACCCTCAGTATTTCCTTGGACCACCTGTCCAAAATACTGCCCCTCGTCAGAAGGAAAACTATAACTCTGACAACCTCCTTGTCGTCCATGTCACCTTGGAAGCCTGGAGTGATAACCGTCTCCTAAAGGGGGCAGTCGTTATCATATCCCTAGAACATCCACTTATGTTCTAAAACTGCTTCCGACTGTTTCTCCAGGATTGGATCAATGTCAACTTATTACATCTAGTGCAAGAACAACATCTGGTGTGGTACTTGACATCTCATGATTGACTCAATTGCCTAAGCAAGTGATCTTGCCGATCATGCACATCCCTCTCTACTTTAGTCTATAAGACACCTTTAGAGAGGGTGACTCCATCACCTGCAGGTACACTACCGTGCCAGGAGTCGTCCATTCTAAATACTCATAGAATGCTGTCTAAGTACCCTGATTGGGAAACCACCCAAATCTAGATCTAAAACCATAGATCTAGTAACCAGTATGTCTGATATAATGTCCAAGTCCCTTGTGGAGAAACCACTGTGTGACGACCAAAATATAACCGATCGTAGTATAGGAATTTCCTTTCCTACTCTGTGTATGTCATCCAAATACCAGGATATCACACCCTACTACCTTCTCAACAGATCCATCCCCTATTCTGATGACGTCAAACCCATGACTGTCACATCAGAAAATAGATGATCTATCTCCGCTACATCTGCTTTAGTCTATAAATAGACATAAGCCTGATGTCCACCAATGCTTCCGCTGCTCCCACTGACTACGACAACTCTCTGGCAGAGTCATATAGACGTGCACTTCTAAAGCTAGTTTAGAACGACGCTATACTCATCCTCCCACCGGGTCTCGCAGCCTGGAACAACAGCAATGGCAAGTGTGGGTGAACAAGAACCTCCCTGCCACCGTCCTTGAGGCTACCGGAGTACCTCTCGGGTGCCTGAGGTTACCCACCGTATCTGCGGAGTGGCCAATGGAATGTCAAATCAGATTGAATCTTTAGGTTCCTTATAAAATCATCAGTAATCGTTTGCGGTTCTGGAATCACTTCCAGTTCTACCATACTCCCACTACTGTTTTTGAAAAAAAAATCCATTTTTATTAAAACTGTGGCGAGTCAAGAACAATATTTCTATTGATCTGCCAGATGGTAGAAAGTCAACCCTCGTCATAGCCTGGGTCAACCCACAAACAGCCATTACAGAAACGTGCCTTGAGTTATCCAGAGTCTGGTTTTAATCATAAGCCAGACAACTCCCCGTACCTTAACAATGTCAAGATACGAACTGTACTATATCCAATATAGAACCAGAGGCACTGATTTAATTGAACCAGATTCAAATCATGCATCTATCTCCAGTGCATGTCAACTAAATGGAAGGAGGCCGATCAGCGTTACTCAACTTAGGAATGCTTCCAATTATGAGTAATCTGAAAGAGAAGTAATTTCTCTTTATCATTACTATCAACTGAATACCATACACAAGTATCTACATCTTCGATCACTTTGAAGAATCCCGATACTTGCTATACCTGGTTCTCTACTCTATTCAAATACCTATAACTCCTCAAAACTTAGACCCTGTGTTTCTACGAAACACATGTCTAAGAACTAGAGAAGTTAAAAGTAAACAGAATACAGTATGAGGACCAACCCCTCTATCCTAATGGACACTGGACAACATACAATACTCTGTATAAGTCCGCTGAGTCTGACAACTATTTCGCTGTGTGTCGTAGGTTGAAAACTGTACTTATGGTTAAGAAGAATTACACCGTCGTTTAATGCTCCTTACCTAACCATCTACTGATTTAGGTAAATGTCATCGACATAATATCAAAAAGGTATATCTCACTCTATGAAAATAGACGTACAGATATATCAATTTGAAATTGGTGCATAACAGCGGATATTCAAAACCAAATATTCGCCAACCGGCAAACAGCCCAGGTGATCTCCTCAAATATCACCGATTACAACGAATCCCGATATAATGAGGATGATCACCCAATTCCCAATAACTTACTCCCACTCATCATCTGTAAAACCATACAGATGTGAGAATCAAACCTGGTAAATACATACCCTGGAGCAAGTGTCTAATCAGGAAATCAGTTTTCTTTTAACAGTACACAGTTGAACTGAAACATTGAAATGTTTCGATGGGGTATCCTGGTATTCCTAGTAATGCCTCTACCATTATCCAGATTCACAACTATAACCGTATAATTCTTTGCCACCTCTCCAAATCCCTTTATATGTCTTTAGTCATTACCTTCTGCACACCCCTTTAGGCCAATTGGTTTTCTTCCTTCCCTACCGTTCGGCACCAGCCTATGGTTTGGAAGAAGACTATCCAATAAGCATAATGGGTGTACTGTCCTGGTCCTAGGAGCACTCGCAATGCGAAAGAAGGTGAAGATAAAAGACAACCGAATAAACCTTATTCCTATTTCTCCTGGACCAGAATCCATCCCCGAACTGGAAAAAGTTCCTTTCGAGTTCGTATATAACCATACGATGGAATATCCAAATAACTGTGGATCTTCGTAGTGATACGGAGTGTCCTGGAGAAATACAAAGGTGATGTGGGAGTGGTAATGAAATACTTGGTTTGGTCGTGAATATCAGTCGCAATTTACTTTGCCCTCTTACTAATCCCTTGCTTTGTCTTAACTTAATACCTTCTACACACCATCGTTATGCTAATTGGTTTTCTTCATTCCCTACCGGTCGGTACCAGCCTAAGGTTTGGAAGAAGACTATCCAATTTGCATAATAGGTGTACTATCTCCTAAACCAAGGAGTACTCACAACTTGAGAGAAGGTAAAAGGGAAAAGACAACTGAATAATCCTATCCGTTTTCTCCAGAACCGGAAACCATCCTCGAATTCCTTCGAGTTCGTATCTAACCATACGATGGTTTTGTCCAATGGAAGTGGACGTTCGTAGTAATACGGGGTGTCCTGGAGAAAAGGGTAAAAGTAGGAGTGGCAATGAGGTCTGCAACTCTGACAATCCAAAAACCAGTGTTAAGAAGGTTCGGTCAACTTGGTCACTGAGTCATAGTCTAGGGTCGGGTCAATTGTCGCTGCCAGAGAGAGAGAGAAAAGAAACACTCAGCGTGCACTCTAACCTAGATCAGAATGGTTACCAATTTATCTAATCTGGAAACCTCCCACTGTACCTCAAACTCTCCTCCAAACCTGAAAGAAGAATTAGTCGGGGTCACCCGAGGAGTAAACCAACTCATCAGTGGGAATCAGGATCCAACTCTCATCGTATGATAACGTGACGGAATCCGCTCACGTCATCACACTCCAGAAGGTATGCGCATATCTGGCAAGTTTCAGTACTTTTGAAACTCCCGATGTAGATTTCTGCCCCATGCTCTTATGACCTTGACTAAGGCCAACAAATCATAAGTCACATGTCAAGTTCTACCCGTCATTGTCCAGGTTGATTTGAACCCACCCGTACAAGCCCTTGACTAAGGCCAACAAGGCTATACGACTGTCCCAAACCAACGCATCTATCTATGCAGCATATGAATACCCAATAGCTACCAAACACTGTGCCTTGACTAAGGCCAACAAACACAGCTTGAATACTATTGACTACCCATATGAAACGACGGAGGGCTACGAATGGTTTCTGGCGAAAACCTTTAACGTAGTGAACTTGATATCGTTGAAGGAACGGATAGCTTTTTAGAAAATATAGTGACGAAAACCTTCGCTAAAGAGGTCACTCCCGGTGAAGGGATCTCGGCTCTTTCCACGTAGAATGGGGTGCTGGATATTCATAACCGAATATCACTGTGCAAAGCAAAAGTAATCGGCTATAGTGAAGTTAATGCCCTGACGCAAACTTCTGTCCAAGGGGTCACTCCCGGTGAAGGGATCTCGGCCCTTGCCTCGTCGACTGAGGAGCAGGATATTCCAAATGAATACCACGATGCAAAACAAAAGTGAACGTCCTTGCAATAACAGCTTTTTGAAAAGTGTTCCAACAACATCAGAATAGGTTTGTTTATCTTGCATTGATCCGAATCAATGCAGTCCCATCAATTGATCACACCACAAAGAACGAAAATATACTGACGTACGTATATGCCATCCGCATTCGCCACTGGGTCCCGTCATCACCCGTTAGGTTAGCTAACTAACGGCAGAGCGGGGACTGGACTAGCGCGGATGAAAAACATATACAACATCTACTAATATATATACCAATATATAGTATTTCGCTCAAGGCGTGAATAAAATGCAACATCACAGAAATGTACAGCATCACAGAACAAATCAGATATCTGGGATCCCCGGGTTTCACAGAGCCACTACTGAAACCCGACGTTCCCCTGGTCGTGTGGATAGCCTGTGCAATGAAATCCTATACCCCCTACGAGTGCGGCGAATAGCCAGCCAATCCTGGAGTGAAGCCCCCTCCGTCCCAATGCCATGAGATGCGGGCTAGTTGCCTTCTAGAACCCGGCTATCCGTGCACCCCTCCGCGGGGTAAACCTAGTACAGAAAGTAAAATATACATACAACGGGTACATCGACCGCAACCAGGTCGTGCCCCAAAAGAATAATACAAACAGGCAGTGACGGCAGTCCACATGTCGGACGCTCGCCCCGCAATATCAAATGTACATAATACAACAAAACTGTACTAGCATTGCATCCAGGCTATCCCCCACGACCGATCCGCAACATCACAGCATAAACATAGAACATCAACGTGAAAGTCACGTTCGCAAATCCGTCTAACCGGGCTATAGCAGTTAGACTGGATTTACCGATCGAGTGACATTCACGGTCGCAGATATAATGTAAATACTGTGAAAAATGTGTTTAAAATTTTCCGATTGATCAAACAATTAACAAGTGGGCCCCAAAGAAAACTGTAGCACTCACAGAAAAATTGGCCCAACTTTAACCTTCCAGAAAGCACATTTTCAACTCAGGAACATTCTGCAAATTTTTTGGGGGCATGAACAGTAAACATTGCCGCGCAAGCGCGGCCAAAGTAGGGTTTTGGCCGCTCTTCCGCGGTGGAATGGTGGGTTCATGGTACCAAATTTTTACAGTATGCTTCTAATTCCCTGCACATCACTCTGAGACAACCTGAAAAATTTTTGGACTCAAAAAAAAATTCGACAGAAACTGATGTGCTTGAAATACGCGTTTTTGGGATTTTGTTCGATCGGAAACGTAAAACACATTAAACAAAGCTAGACGAAGTTAATGGCGAGGCTCTGATACCACTGTAAGTCCGCGGCGGCGCCCCGGCCGTCAATCCGACGCCGGAATGCGGAAGCGGTGAAAAACTTTAATTTTTTTGCGGACTTTGCAAACCGGCACCACCGCGCACTAAACACCCGGATCGGGCCATTAAACTAGATCTAGCTAACTAAAAGACGGGTTAGAGATATACCGACTGATCCGAGTCCTCCGGTCTTCATCTCCACTCCGATCTCGTCGCGGGATCTCCGGTGGTCGCCTCCTCGCCGGAAAGGCACCACGTCGCCTGTATCTTTTACGGGCTCCCACCTCAATACCGAGGCAACTCGGGCGCGAAGTTGGCTGGCCGACGCGTCCAAGATTTGCTGTAGAATAATGTAGAATCGTTGTCTCTCTGGGGTTTAGGAGATGGCCATGATGGAGGAATTTTGCACAAGGATTTTTCATGAACACTTGATGAAAAATGGAGTTTGCTTAGGAAATGAAATGGAGCATCCATAAGGAATGAGCTCGGCCACAGAATGAAAATGTGCCCACTGGAAAATTAATAAGATGAAGCAAGCACTCACTAATTCCCTCAATGCAACCAAATGAATTTATATATAAATAAATTAATCCCTCATGAAACTTCCAGCACACTCATGTTTAATTCATTCCTTACAAGGAAATAAATCCACACAATTAAACAATACACCCTCCATACTTCAAACAGTGGCCGGCCATATCCAATATCCACTCAAACAGTGGCCGGCCCCACCATTAAACCCATACTCATTTAAATTCCATCATATCAAACCTTTTGCAATAAACCCCCTCCTCAAAGTGTTATTTGCAAACTTGCAAATAACCCCCTCCATCGGAAAAGTCCGGCCGGGAAAGAACAAAGGAAAACCGGCCGGAACGGAATGCAAACTGGAAACCCCAGAAAACTGGTCCCATAATAAATTACAGGAAAACCCCGATACTGTGCATACACACCCGCATTTGTATTCCGACTGAAATACAAATGCAAAGAGACAAAACTACACTATCAAATACTAAGATCCGGCTTAAGCCAAAGCCGGCTAGTAAAAACCGTCCGCTCATGATCCGTGCAATACCGCACGTATCTGATCGAACTCTGCCATATCTCCATACGGCCTCTACAGCGTTTCGCCCGAAAGCTTGAGTAACCGAAAGTGTGGTGGACTCTAAAGACTCGTCAATACTATGGCTGTGGATTTAACCACTAGCACGTCAGAGGTATAAGCCAATACGTAACGGGCCACCAGCTATTGACTAAAAGGGACGTCGATGAGCGAACTCATCCTGACACCCTACTGAGCCTGTCAGTGACAATATCCGTACAGTCCGGTCCGTTCGTCTATGAGCATCGCATGTCGGGCCTAGGGGGTGGGTAAAAGTCAGACCCCCAAAAGCGGTACAAGTCGTGTCGGAGTGTAGCCCAGAACACCCTGAGATACTACTGGAATACCTACCAGTAAATCTCCTGCCTTGGCCAAGGACTTCGTGTAATGGCTCTCCTAGACACAGCGCGACCTCACCCCCAATACCGGGAGAGACGAACCCCCGAAGATCCGCTCACTGCCTCCATGTGGCTCGGGACTGTACCCAACTAAAACCTGTTTGCACGACTCCTTTGAGCCGTGGTAGGGTAGTAATCAAAGCACAGTGGGAACTCACACAAGACAAATGACGATCCCCAGGTCGATGAACTAACCTGTACACATGTCACCTGGGAACTGCTATCTGACGTCAGGTATAAGACCAACTAGCATGTTCCCGGCGAGTCCTGTCCGGTGTACTCATAACCCAATGAGCACCTGTATACATCTTAGGTGAACCAACTGACACCAGTGGCTTGTGAGACCGGCCACCGCCCCTCGTCGGGGTCTCGACTGTATACACTAGTCTACACTGGAGAATCGATGCCCTGTCTCGAAACTCCCACGACTAGGGACCTTTTAAGGATGTGTTTGTAGACTCCAGCTCTCACTTATATGATCGCCCTCATACTGCTGGCAGTCAAGCAAGAATCCTAGGGGCTCTATCAACGTGCAATAGCGACCTGTCAGGTCACCTAAAGCAGTACACGATGATAAAGGTAAACAAGATAGCAAACTATCATCTCGAGTAAGACTGTCGTCCCGGGATAGGTCCTCCCTCAATCATTGCAATCACGTGCCTGTGATCCAATAATTGACTCTGAGGGCACCATCTCCAACAACCAGTAGTTTCTCGAATTGTTATAGACCTCATATCGACATGACTTATCGAGCTATTGGGGTCTGACGTTTACCACCCCTAGGCAAGATATGCGACATATCAGACGATCAGACCAGACTGTACGGTAGTGTTACTGGTTGGATTCACTGGAGTGTGAGAGGGCTTGCTCGTCGATCTTCAGATCGCTCAATACCCGGGTGGCCGTTACGTTTAGCAGACCGCTTGCGGCTTGTGGGTGTTTGATATGATCATCATCTGCTGCCGGCGTATTGACGAGTCTTTAGAGTCCTACACAGAGGTTTCCTGGCTCAAGCGAAACGAAATAGGAGCGCGTATGAGATATGTGCGGGACCGAGAATAATGCGTGTATGTGATACCGTATTCTATTCTCGCGATGAATGTATCGAATGGTTATATGCGATATAACCTACTTATCGAATCGAGGGTTGATTCGATAAACCGATACATTGGATACTAGTCGGTTATATGCGATATGACCGGATCGTTAAATCAAGTGTTGATTTGATGATTTAATGCATAATTATATATTTGATATATTACTTTGCATTAACTAGTATTGGTTCACTTTAAATGGATTTACTCACTTGGATTGTGCACATTGTATATGTGATATACTTTTGTACACAAGTTTGTATCATGTTTGATGATACATGCTTACTAGGGTTTGTGTGAAGATTAAACCATGGTTGTAGATTGGTTAGGGTTTTCATTTTCTTATTCCTTTATTTATTTATTTATTCTTTTTGGAAAAATGAAAAGCATAAAGGAAAATGGTGGCTTTGTTTGTTTTCTAGTTGAAGCTTCATGAAGCTTTGACCAAAGTGACCATTTTGTCTCATGCTTAACCCTAACCACTCCATTAACCCTAGTTTAATCTCTACACTTGACCATGGTTCATTATATGATAAGTATTGATTTTCTTTTCAAAATTAATTAACTTATCATAACAATATTCTTCTTCTTCTTCATCTTCTTCAAAGAAGAAACCTTGACTTCATCAATGGTGTTTGATGAAAGTGAGTGAGAAATCCAATTCTAAAGTGAACCCACTTCCTATTTCTTCATCCTCTACCTCTTGCCAAGTAGTAGAGTGTGTTTTCTTCACAAGTTTCATGACTTCGTGAAGTGGGAGCTTGATCTTGCGATGCCTCAACGTAGATCATCTTCGGCATGGACATCGACGACCTAGCTTGCCTATTCTCCGATGAAGCCGACGCTAGAGCCCGGGAATTCATTTGGACAGCGAGGGGACTTCGTTGCGGAGCTATGGAGGTGGAGCACCGGATCTACAAAGGTTGTATTTCCGTTTACTTGTAGTTAAGTGTTAACTAGTTTTGTTTCGCCTAGTTTTCTAGCCAACGATCCGTAGTCGGGTTTCTCGGCACCGTTAAAATTTGAAATTGGCATGGTTGATGCCTTGTGAGACCTCTTGGGAGTTCCTAGGAACCCTATAGTGGTATCAGAGCCTAGCTAGAGCCTTAGGCGAAGTCTAGACGCAATTTGAAGTCCGAACGAACCCGAAACCCAATTCCAAACATGCTCTCTGTCCTTTTTCTAAAATCTGGGATTTTTCAACATTAAAAATATGCAGAAAAATCAGCAGGGATATCTAAGAGTTACGGTGAATTTTGATGACCTAATTCCATCATTACGCCGCGGATCAGCGGCACGAGCATGGCTCGTAGGCGGATCCGCGGCCGTTTTGTCGTATTGTTCATCGAAATTTGCACCATAATCAATAATAGTCAGTACTGGTTTTCCTGGGAATATTTTAATATTTATTCTAGAGTTTTATTTTCTGGGTTGTTTTTGGGGATTCGGTGTTTCGATCGGAGTATCAGATTTTGTCTATGAGGCTTTCCGGATAAATTTTAGAATATGTTAAAAAGTTTGACCGGATATAAATACCCAATTTTTCCCCTGTCGGGAAATTTCCAAGTGTTGGATTTTTCCATGGTTTAAAGACGTTCTAAGTAGTGCAAGTAACTCAATGGACCCTCTAGAAGACAACAAACCTTAACTCGATTATGTGACCGTCTTGAACTGCCCTTTGAACCTTAGGGTTTGGGGCAGTACGGCGTGCCACATGTAAGGCGTTGGCTTGACCCTTCTACGGCTGGACCGTTGGTACTGAGGCACGAACTGAATGTTTTTAGACTTGTTTCATGTGTTGATCTGTATCGGGAAAACTTGGGTGTTCGATTGTTCGATCGAAAAGTTTAGCATTTTCTATTTATCCGGAATGTGATACAATAATTGGAATTCACAAGAAGTTATGAGATAACTGAATGAATGTTATAAACATAGCAGTTTAGTCTCACTTGATCGGTTGCCACGGAATTTTGATGTGATCAAAAGTCCGTCGCAATCACGTAGCGTACGCGGATACTCGCCGGGTATACTTAATAGACAGCCTCGCTCCATAGCCCCGACCAAGTGACTGTAGGAGAACCTCGTCGCCGAAAGCATCCGTCAGGGTGCTCGCGGCAGCAGTGTTCCACCTTGGTGCACTTCGTCGACGGCGTCGGGGGTGCGGCCGCCTACTGAAGTTTGCGACGAGCATTCGATCAGGATGTCGGGAATCTTGTTGAATTGCCCGACTTGATATTGAAAAGTGTTTTCGATTTTGAGACTAAAATGCGGGGTTTATAATTGTTAGGCATGTGATGTCTAAGGTATTCATTTGGTCAGGCATGCGATGTCTGAGGTGGTTGCGAATTCCAACTGTTGTAGTTTTACACTTTCTTTTCTGTGACCGTAAGTGTAATATGTGATATCGCCGGTTTCGTTGCTATATGTCAACGACAATTGGGATGGACATATTTACTTACGTTGATGACATGTGATGTTATGTGTTGCTGGATATGTTATATTGGATCGTCGTGTTTGAATAGCCGGGGTTTTTTTTATGTGAGATGAGTGTTTTTCATTTTCATTCATGTAAAAACTTGTATGTAATATTCTTTTATTGGGGCACTTCCAGGTTGCGGATGATGTCACCATTTGTATATTATTTACTTTTCCGCACTAGGATAGACCCAAGGAGGGGAGCACAAGTAACCGGGTTCTGGAGTCCAGTGGGAGACCAACTCGAGGAGTCGAGTCCGGGTCTCCTAACTCTAGAATTGGTAGGGTTGCTTGCCGCTCTCGTAGGGGTCTAGGGGTGTGGGTTTGGCTATTCATCACGACCGTGGAATCCGTGTTTTATACTGGCTCGTATTGAAAACACGGACGTCCGAGTATATCCAATATTTCATATGATTCTTCTGCTGTGATATCTGTGATGTGATCATGTGATGTTCTGTGATAGATACAGTATATAGTATATATGATATATTATATAGATGTTACTTATGTTTTACACCCGCGCTAGCCCTGCCCCGCTCTGCCGTTAGTTACCTAACCTAACGGTGCATGAGGGGACATCGAGGCGAATGCGGATGGCATAAGTGTACGTCGTATTTATCTGTGATGTTTAGGTACTTGAATGATGGGACTTCATTAATGTGATTAATGAAATAAAAGAAACCTAAGATGTTGTAGAATCGAATTTCAAAATAAAACAGGTAGCTACAGTTTTGCTTTGCACACCGGTATATATGATATACCCTGCACCTTATTCGATGAGGAAAGGGCCGAGATCCCTTCACCGGGAGTGACCCCTTTAGAAATAACTAGCAGATGCTACACACTCGGTTTGCTTTTGATTGCTTTTGGAGTTTTGCTTTGCACAGCGATATATATGATATATCCCGCACCTCATTCGACGAGGAAAGGGCCGACGATCCCTTCACCGGGAGTGACCCCTTTAGCAAAACTAGAAAAGCCTCAAAATCACTCCATTTCAAAACTTCACTTGATTCTACAACGATATCAAGTTCATTACGCAATAGGTTTTCAGAAAAACCTGACGTAGCCCTCCGTCATTTCAGATAAGTTACATATAGTATTCATGCTACATTTGTTGGCTTTCGTCAAGGTGTAGTGTGCGGTAGCTATGTGCTGCTTATCTGCTGCATATGATGCGATTGGATTATGGTAGTCGTACGGCTTTGTTGGCTTTCGTCAAGGGTCGTACAGGTGGGTTTAATTCAGTCAAGAAATGTACGGGTTGAACTTGACTAGTGGGCTGTGGTTTGTTGGCTTTCGTCAAGGTCATAGCACGCTAGGGGCAAAAGTATTATCGGGAATTTCAAGTGTTGAAATTTGCAATGAGATTGCATACCTTCTATGAGATAGTTGGATCCCGATACCCACTGCGAGTAAGAGTTACTCCTGGGAGAGTTTTGCCTATTACAATTATCCAATCTAGTAGGTGTCTAGAAAGGTGTTAACGGGGTTACGCCTCTGGAAAAACGAGATTTACTTTAATTAGGTCCGTGCGAAAGCACGGGGAACCTCCCTCAAAGTACCGACACTGGCCTGGCTGAAAGATTGACGAAGTTGTAGGGTGTAATTAATCCCGGCCAGTCTTTCCTTTTAGGGTTTGAAAGAAGATTTGATAAAAACCAGTGGGAGCCATCCTGATTAGATAAAATAATAACCAATCTGATCTTGCAAGAGCATACGCTAAAGTGTTTTCTTCTCTCTCTCTCCAGGTAGCGACCATTTCATGCCCTAATAAAGATAATAATATAGATGTATTGACTGAACCCGCATGTTATACTGTGCTGGGAAACGTTGGTTCCGTTCTTTCTTATAAAGGTTATGGGAATGAACAGGACATAGGGGATTACCAGGATTCCCAAGCCACCCGAATGAAGAAAGTACATGTTAATGCATTTTCTTTGGGTGTGTTCGTTACAGAGAACTGTTTCTCCATCTGCCCTACGTCTTGGGTATTAGATACCGGGTCAGGATCCCATATATGTAATCAGTTACATGGGCTTAGGAAAGGTAGAGAACTTGGAGCAGGTGATAAAGACATAAGAGTTTGAAATGGTGCAATAGTTGCAGCTAAGACTGTCGGGGAATATCACCTTGCATTACCAACTGGTAATACATTGGTTCTGAATGAATGCAATTACATGCCGAACCTGATATGCAACATTATATCGGTTTCTTTGTTGAGTAAAGAGGGATATAATTTTGTATTACAGGACAATGTTATGAACATTTTCCGTAACCAAAAGTTGGTTGGATCAGGCACGTTGTGCAATGGCATTTATGTTCTAAATCAATCAACAGTTCTGAGCATAACAAACACACACAAGAGGAAGAGTTCTGAACTGAACGAATCCTTCTTGTGGCATTGCAGACTGGGTCATATCAATGCGACACGACTGGCTAAGTTACATAAGGATGGATATTTGAAACCGTTCGAATTTTCATCTTATGACTCTTGCCAGTCATGTCTCAAAGGCAAGATGTCCAAAACTCCGTTTACGGGACACGGAGAAAGAGTTACAGAACTCTTGGGACTAGTGCATAGTGATGTATGTGGTCCAATGTCTACACATGCCAGGGATGGTTCTTCGTACTTCATTACATTCACTGACGATCTCTCAAGATACGGACATGTGTACTTGATAAGATACAAGTCTGAAGCTTTTGAGAAATTTAGAGAATATAAACAAGAAGTCGAGAACCAAACCGGAAAAAGTATTAAAATCCTTCGATCTGATCGAGGAGGTGAATACTTGAGCAGTGAATTCCTGGACTTCTTAAAAGAGAATGGGATTCTCTCTCAGCTGACTCCTCTATATACACCACAGCACAACGGTGTATCAGAACGGAGAAACCGCACCCTATTAGATATGGTGCGCTCTATGATGAGCACAGCTGAGTTACTTATTTCCTTCTGGGGGTATGCGCTTGAAACAGCCATACATCTATTAAATATGGTCCCCACCAAATCTGTGCCTACCACTCCATATGAGATATGGAAAGGGAAGAGACCATGTCTTAACTATGTTAAGATATGGGGTTGTCCAGCCTATGTCAAACGACAAAATCCGGACAAACTCGAGGCACGGTCTGTTCTATGCAAATTTATAGGATATCCCAAGAATTCACAAGGGTATATCTTCTACCACCCTGAGGAACAAAAAGTGTTTGTTTCTCTGCATGCCACCTTTTTAGAAAAGGAATTTCTTGAAAAAGAGATCAGTGGTCATGAGGTAGAACTGGAAGAGGTTCCAGCTACAGAAGCTACAACAGAAGATCTGGTGGAACCAGAGGATTTCATAGTTCCCAATGAACCCCAGCCACTCCGCCGATCTAGTAGGGTTCCTCACCCACCTGAGAGATACTACGGTTTTCTCATGGATGGTGGGAGCGAGGATTGCATCATGGAGGATGATGACCCAACTAGCTTCGAGCAGGCCATCACGAGTGGGGACTCAGTGAAATGGCTGGATGCTATGCGGTCCGAGATGGAATCCATGTACACCAATAAAGTATGGACTTTGGAAGTTGCTCATGAAGGGGTAAAACCCATCGGGAGCAAGTGGATCTTCAAGAAAAAACTTGGTGTAGATGGGAAAGTGGAGACTTTCAGAGCTAGACTTGTTGCATAGGGTTTTCGTCAAAGACCAGGTGTGGACTATGACGAAACCTTTTCTCCAGTGGCTATGCTTAAATCCATCCGGATCATGCTTGCCATCGCTGCATATCATGACTACGAAATCTGGCAAATGGATGTTAAGACCGCCTTTCTAAATGGTGATTTAGAAGAGTGCGTGTACATGACTCAGCCAGAGGGCTTCGTAGACAGTGGGAGCAGCGGGAAGGTGTGCAAGCTGCTTAAATCCATTTATGGATTAAAGCAAGCATCGCGGAGTTGGAACATCTGCTTTGACGTCGTTATCAAAGAGTTTGATTTCGTCAAAAACCCAGATGAACCTTGTATCTACAAGAAGGTGGCAGAGAGTAAGGTTGTCTTCCTCGTATTGTACGTGGACGACATACTCTTGATAGGAAATGATATTCCTATGCTGCAATCGGTCAAGCTCTTCTTATCACAAAGATTCTCAATGAAAGATCTTGGTGATGCCTCCTGCATATTGGGAATTAGGATCTATAGGGATAGATCCAAACGGATATTGGGATTGTCCCAATCCAGGTACATTGACACCATACTAAAGAGGTTTAGTATGGAAGAATCCAAGCGTGGGAACTTGCCCATGATCTCTGGAGTCACTCTCTTTAAAGAGATGTCTCCCAAGACTGATTTGGAGAGAGCTCACATGCGAGGGATACCCTATGCTTCGGCTGTAGGCTCTATCATGTACGCGATGCTATGTACCAGACCCGATGTTGCATACTCACTAAGTGTAGTGAGCAGGTATCAAGCTGATCCTGGAGAGAGTCACTGGACAGCTGTGAAGAGCATTCTCAAGTACTTGCGAAGGACTAAAGAGATGCTCTTGGTGTATGGTAACGGAGAACTCCAAGTGGAGTCCTTTACCGATTCAAGCTTCCAGAGTGATAAGGACGACTCTAAGTCGCAGTCGGGATTTGTCTTTACCCTTTACGGAGGGGCGGTTAGCTGGAAGAGTTCCAAGCAGGAAACCGTGGCAGACTCGACGATGGAGGATGAATACATCGCTGCCAACGATACTGCTAAAGAGACTATTTGGATCAAGAATTTCATTACTGAACTTGGTATGGTTCCATCCATTGAGCATCCAATACCTTTGTATTGCGATAACAATGTAGCGGTGGCTTTGGCCAAGGAACCCAGGTCCCATCAGCGATCCAGGCATATTCTGAGGCGGTATCACCTGATCCGGGAGATAGTTGATCGCCGGGAGATTGAGGTCAGGAGGGTTGACACGAAGAACAACATGGAGGATCCACTCATGAAGGCCATTCCCCAGATACAGTTTGAGAGACTCTTCGGGATGCTCGGTATGTGATACTACAGCAGCTGGCCCTAGTGCAAGTGGGAGATTGTTAGTTGTATGTATGCCCTAGAGGCCAGTATTGTACAGATGATGTATATTATATTGGATGCTTGGACATATATAGAGATGACTTTCTTGCTCGATATGATAGTATGCTATCTGGTTGCTCTTTATCCTAACATGTACACTTGTCTCTTTAAACTGTCTTATAGTTACATGTTGGTAAAGCCCTTAGGATGTGTACTTGACTACCTGGACTATGATGCAGATCATACTAGTGGGAACATGGTAGTCCATAGGTACATCCTTCAAGGTCCCTAGTCGTGGGTGTATCGAGACGGGGCATCGATATACCAGTGTAGACTAGCGTATACGCTTCTCGACCCATGAGATGGGCGATGGATGATCCCATATCCATTGGTATTTGACATCAGAGATGGTATACGGGTGCTCAATGGAGACTGGGTACACTGGACGGACTCGCCGAGAACTCCCAGATGGTATTATACCTCACGTCAGATGGCAGTTCTCAGGTGACACTTGTGCAGGTTAGTCTGTAGACCCGAGATCGTCATAGAGTCTTGTGTGATTCCCACTGTGCTTTGATCTCCACCTTACCACGTCCATGAGGGCGTGCAAAATGGTGGTTTTTGGGTACAGTCCCGAGTCACATGGAGGCAATGAGCGATAGGAGGGGTTTCGTCTCTCCCGGTATTGGGGGTTGATGTTGCGCTGTGCTCGATTGGCCGTAACAGGGAAGTCCCTGGCCAGGGATGATCAGAGTTTTGCTGGTAAGTGTTACCAGTAGTTTCTTGACCCGTTATGAGCCTCACATCGGCACGACTTATCGGTTATTGGGGTCTGACGTTTACCACCCCTAGACTTGATATGCGACATATCAGACGAACAGACCGGACTGTACGGTAAGTGTTATTGGTTAGATTCACAGAAGTGTGAGCGGGCTTGCTTGTCGATCTTCTGATCGCTCAATACCTGGGTGGCCGTTACGTTTGGCAGACCGTTTGCGGCTTGTGGGTGCTTGATATGATCATCATCTGCTGCCGGCGTATTGACGAGTCTTTAGAGTCCTACACAGAGGTTTCCTGGCTCAAGCGAAATGAAATAGGAGCGCATATGAGATATGTGCGAGACCGAGAATAATGCGTGTATGTGATACCATATTTCATTCTCGCGATGAATGTTTCGATTGGTTGTATGCGATACAACCTAGTTATCGAATCGAAGATTGATTCGATAAGTCGATACATTGGATACCAGTCGGTTATGTGCGACATGACCGGATCATTGAATCAAGTGTTGATTTAATGATTTAATGTATAATTATATATTTGATATATTACTTTGCATTAACTAGTAATGGTTCATTTTAAAAGGATTTTCTCACTTAATGTGCACATTGTATATGTGATATATTTTTGTGTGCACTTGATTGTATCATGTTTGATGATACATGCTAACTTGAGTTTGTGTAAAGATTAAACCATGGTTATATGAATGGTTAAGGTTTTGTTTACTTATTCATTTATTTATATTGATTATTGATTTTGGAAAAGAAAATGGAAATGGTGGCTTTTCTTGTTTCTTTCATGAAGCTTCATGAAGGGTTGAAACCTTGACCATTTTTGTTTTCTTCTCTTAACCTAACCATTCACCTAACCCTAGTTTACTCTCTAAACTTGACCATGGTTAGTATATGATAAGTATTCATATTATTTTCATTTTTAATCTAATACTTATCATATTCTATCTTCATCTTCTTCTTCTTCTTCAAGAACAAAACTTGCCTCCATTAATGGCATCTTGAGAAAAAGAGTGAGAAATCCAATTCGAAAGTGAACCCACCTCCTATTTCTTCACCCTCTACCTCTTGCCAAGTAGTATAGGGTGTTTTCTTCACAAGTTTCACGACTTGGTGAAGTTGGAGCTTGATCTTGTGTTGCCTCGACGTAGATCATCTTCGGCATCGAAGTCGACGACCTAGCCCGCCCATTTCTCCGATGAAGCCGATGCTCGAGTCCGAGATCCGATATGGACAGCGAGGGGACATCTACGTAGAGCTAAGGAAGTGGAGAACCGGATCTACAAAGGTTGTAGCCTCTTTCTTTTAGTTAAAATGTTAACTAGTTTCACTTTTCGCCTAAACTCTAGTCAACGAATCCGTATTAGGGTTTCTCGGCACTTGTAAAATTTGAAATTGGCATGGTTGATGCCTTGTGAGACCTCTAGTGCATGCCTAGGAACCCCACACTTCCATTGTTGACTTTGACTTAAACCATGGTTTAATCTCTACACTTAAACCATGGTTTAATTTGTACACTTAACCATGATTTAATCACTACACTTATTCTTTAACCCAATAACAAAATATCTAAATATTTTTTAGCCTTGGTTATGAGTGAGTGTGACCCTCTCTCATATATTCATTATTCATTTTATTTTGGCATAAGAATTATCTTGAGCTTGCTTAGCCTTCTCCTTCTTCTTCCTCCTCAAAAGTTTACTACCTCCATTAAAGTGAGTTAAGGAAAGATTTTTAAGTGAGATCCAAACCCACATCATCAATCTACACTAGTTTAACCTACTAGTTTAGGTTGTTTTGCATCACTTCTACTTTGTTCTAGTGAAGCAAAGAGCTTGAGCCAAGGTACCCCGCGGTGGATCGTCATGGACAATGAAGGACTGAAGTGGATCCGTCCAAATACCAACTTGATCCAAGGAGTCTCAACCGGGAGATCTACAACGGTTGTATTTCTCATCTATTAGTGTTAGACTCTTCTATATAATATGTGATACTATATTTGTTACTTTAAATTTCTAGTTTGATCCTAGGTTAGTTTGCATAGCACCTTAAAAAATTAAGTTGTAGCATGTTTGATGCTAGATAAATCCTTGTGTGGTGGTATGTAAACCCAACACAACAACCCTCTGATAGAGTCATATACACGTGCACTTCTAAAGCTAGTTTAGAACAAAACTATACTCATCCTCCTGCCGGGTCTCATAGTCTAGAACAGTAGTAAATGGCAAGTCTGGGTAAACAAGAACCTCTCTATCACCGTCTTTGAGGATACTGAAGTACCTCTCGGGTGCCTGAGGTTATCCACCATATCTGTGGAGTGGCTAATAGAATGTCAAAACCGATTGAATGTTTAGGTTCTATTAAATTTTCAGTAATCGTTTGTGGTTCTGGAATCACTTCCAGTTCTACCATACTCCCACTACTGTATTGTGAAAAAGTCCATTTTACTAAAACGGTGGTGAGTCAAGAACAATATCACTATTGATCCTCCAGATGGTAGAAAGTTAACCCTCGTCATAGCCCGGGATAACCCACAAACTGCCATTACAGAAACGTGCCTTGAGTTATCCAGAGTCTGGTTTTAAGAATAAGCCGGACAACTCTATATACCTTAACATCGTTAAGATAAGAACCATTCTATATACAATATAGAAACAGATGCACTAATTTAATTGGAACCAGATTCAAATCATACAGCTGTCTCCAGTGCTTGTCAACTAAATGGAAGGAGGCCGATCATCATTAATCAACAAGAAGTGCATCCAAATATGAGTAACGTGAAAGAGAAGCAAGTTCTCAAAACCATTACTATCAACTGAATACCAAACACAAGTATCTACATCTTCGATCGCCTTAAAGAATCCTGATACTTGCAGCACATGGTTCTTTACTTTATTCTTGAACCTATAACTTCTCAAAACTTGGACCTTATATTTCTACGAAATACTTGTCTAAAACTGGAGAAGTCATAAGTAAACAGAATATAGTAGAGCACCGACCCCTTTTTCCTATTGACACCGGACAGCATACAATACTTTGTATAAGTCCCCTGAGTTGAATAACTCAAACCCTGTGCGTCGTAGGTTGAAAACTGTACTATGGTTAAGAAGAATTACACCGATGTTTAATGCTCCTTACCCAATCATCAACTGATATAGGTAAATGTCATGGATATAATTTTAAAAAGTTATATCTCACTTTATGAAATAAACGTACAGATATATCAGTTTGAAATTGGTCCATAACAACGGATATTCAAAACCAAATATTTGCCGTCAGGAAAAACCCCAGGCGATTTCCTCAAATATCACCAATTACAACGAATTCCGATATAATGACGATATAATCACCTAATTCCTAATAATTTACTCCCACTCATCATCTGTAAAACTATACAGATGTGAGAATTAAATCTGGTAAATACATACCCTGGAGTAAGGATCTAATTGGGAAATCGGTTTTCAATTGACAACGCATAGTGAAATTGAAATATGAAAATATTTTGAAGGGGTAACCGGGTATTCATAGTAATGCCTCTTCCATTATCCAGATTCATGACTGTGACCGTATATTTCCTTGCCATCTCTCCAAATCCCTTTATTTGTCATTACTCATTATCTTCTGTACACCGCTCTTAGGCTAAATGGTTTTCTTCCTTCCATACCATTCTGCACCAGCCTATGGTTCGGAAGAAGACTATCCAATAAGCATAATAGGTGTACTCTCCTAATCCTAGGAGCCCTTGCAACCTGAGAGAAGGTAAGGATAAAAGACAACTGAATAATCCTTATTCTATTTCTCCTGAACCAGAATCCATTCTCGAATTGGAACAAGTTCCTTCGAGTTCGTATGTAACTATACGATAGATTATCCAATAAATGTGGATCTTTGTAGTGATACGGGGTGTTCTGGAGAAATTCAAAGGTGAAGTAGGAGTGGCGATGATATACGTGGTTTCGTCATGAATGATAGTAGTCGCAATTTACCTTGCCCTCTTTCTAATCCCATTATTGTCTTTACTTATTACCTTCTGTACACCACACTTAGGCTAATTGGTTTTCATCCTTCCCCACCTTTCGACACCTCTCTATGGTTTAGAAGAGGACTATCCAATAAGCACAATTGGTGTACCCTCTTCTAATCCTAGGAGCCCTCACAACCTGAGAGAAGGAAAAAGGAAAAGACAATGGAATAGTCTTATTCAATTTCTCCAGAACCAGAAACCATTCTCGAATCTGAAACAAGTTTCTTCGAGTTCGTATGTAACTATACGATGGTCTTATCCAATAAATATGGATCTTCATAGTGATACGGTATGTTCCGGAGAAAAGCAAAGGGTAAAAGTAGGAGTGGCAATGAAGTATGCAACTCTGACAATCTAAAAGCCAGTGTGTTTTAAGAATGTTCGGTTAACTTGGTTTATGAGTTCTAGTCTAGGGTTGGGCCATGATTGCTGCCAAAGAGAGAGAAAAGAAACACTCAGTGAGCACTCTAATCAACGTGTGTCCAGCAACGACACATCAAAATCATAGAACCTGAGTGTCCCACATCGATACTCAAAACATCATGAAACCCATGTCCAACATCGACACGTAAATCCTCAAATCTAGGGCTCCGTCATGTCTGCGGGATCGGCCCTCAGGTTCCGGCAGCACGGATCGGCCCATATCCATCTATCGTCTCCGGTCGGTATCCTCTAGATAACCGCCGAGTCCAAATACTATCACCGGTAGGTAGTACTCCCTCTGCTAGGCTCATCGTCTACACCACGAAATCACCTCTCGCCCCGGGGAACCATACCGGGTCCACCATGTACTCGCAGATGGTGCCTCCCACTTCTCGAATCGGGTTTCACTTGCCAATCTCAGAACCGAGAAAATACATAGTGGACATCGCGAAATATCATATCAAGAGAAACCGGGTTTTCAAAACAATTCATACTTTCTTGAAATATCCCCATAGTTCTCAAATCCGTAAATCACATGAAATATGATATATGCAACATAAAGCAGTAATATGATCATATTAAGGGAAAACCGCTCTTTTAATTGAATCCAGTTTTTAAATATATCATAGGGTTCCCAATTCCTCCAAAATCAAATGCAACATCATATAAAGGTGTACATGTAGCTCTAGCAAGATGTGTGTATATACATGTAAGTATGTAAGCATGATGCATTTCATATGCGCAATAGCACAAGAATCAACATCAAAATGTCAATAATGATACAATACCATATAGGTGTATGTGCAGCTATAGCAGGGTATGTCATGCAACATAGCATAATGATGTGAGCATAGCAAGTATATCATAGCATGATGTAGCAACTCTACTGTGTAAGTAACATAGCAATTATCGATGAAGAAAGTGTGTGAGCCGGCATATCTGTGTAAGTGTAAACATACGCAACATCGTTAATGGTATAGGTGTACTACCACAGGTATATGCAATGCAATGCGAATAACATGAGCGTAGCATAAAGTACATCGTAAGCGAAATGCTACAAGGTATACGTGTCTACAGTATATCAGAGTCGGTGAATCTATCAATCGGCTTCCAGCCTCACAACATCACGTTTGATATAATCTATCATACGGCATCCTCTAATCAAGGGTATGGATCAATCAACAGGTAAAACTCATCACGTACGGTAATCCACCGTACGACGGTATTAAACAATTAGGGATTTTATCAACCTATACAACAACGGGGGTACGGATCTAAGTCCCGTACGACATATCACTCATTATGCACATCAGTATCTACATATACATATATACCTATCTCTCAGGTCACATCCGTATCAATCTCGTATCAGGGGACCGACAAGTTATCAACTATCTCTTGTCGACTCGCATCCATATAACGGCATATAAAACAAGCCATCATATCTCATCGTATACTCTTTTCATCGCATAATTCTCTCACATCAAGTCATTTTACATATGCATTCCATTATATGAATCTCATGTCATGCTACTCTAAATCTCATACTTAATCTCGTGCAACTACATACCCATATATTGTGATTCACAATCACTTTTCATATCCTTATATAAATTCGAGACATCATTTCTATCATGTCATGTCCAAGAGTTATGTCCCTATAGCTTTCATCTCATATCTCGATATATATATATATATATATATATATATATATATATTCAATCATTAATATCACCTTTAACTATCTTTTAACCACATCTATAGTTTTTCTAATGTAGGTTTCTCCCTCTGTATTCTATATATATCGGTTTCCATTTATAATTTGCGGGGGTGCTATACGCCATCCACCCGACTTCCCCTGTAGATATAAATCTACTCACCTGTGGAACTCCTTGTTCAGCCGTAGTCGATGTGCTCCGCCGTCTCGGTGTTAGTTGTATGTATGCCCTAGAGGCCAGTATTGTACAGATGATGTATATTATATTGGATGCTTGGACATATATAGAGATGACTTTCTTGCTCGATATGATAGTATGCTATCTGGTTGCTCTTTATCTTAACATGTATACTAGTCTCTTTATACTGTCTTATAGTTACATGTTGGTAAAGCCCTTAAGATGTGTACTTGACTACCTGGACTATGATGCAGATCATACTAGTGGGGACATGGTAGTCCATAAGTACATCCTTCAAGGTCCCTAGTCGTGGGTGTATCGAGACGGGGCATCGATATACCAGTGTAGACTAGAGTATACGCTTCTCGACCCATGTGATGGGCGATGGATGATCCCATATCTATTGGTGTTTGACATCAGAGATGGTATACGGGTGCTCAGTGGAGACTGGGTACACTGGACGGACTCGCCGAGAACTCTCAGATGGTATTATACCTCACGTCAGATGGCAGTTCTCAGGTGACACTTGTACAGGTTAGTCTGTAGACCCGAGATCGTCATAGAGTCTTGTGTGATTCCCACTGTGCTTTGATCTCCACCTTACCACGTCCATGAGGGCGTGCAAAACAGTGGTCTTTGGGTACAGTCCCGAGTCACATGGAGGCAATGAGCGATAGGAGGGGTTTCGTCTCTCCCGGTATTGGGAGTTGATGTTGCGCTGTGCTCGATTGGCCGTAGCAGGGAAGTCCCTGGCCAGGGCTGATCAGAGATTTGCTGGTAAGTGTTACCAGTAGTTTCTCGACCCGTTGCGAACCTCACATCGGCACGACTTATCGGGTTATTGGGGTCTGACGTTTACCACCCCTAGACTTGATATGCGACATATCAGACGAAGAGACCGGACTGTACGGTTAAGTGTTACTGGTCGGATTCGCAGGAGTGTGAGCGGGCTAGCTCGTCGATCTTCTGATCGCTCAATACCCGGGTGGCCGTTACGTTTAGCAGACCGCTTGCGGCTTGTGGGTGCTTGATATGATCATCATCTGCTACCGGCGTATTGACGAGTCTTTAGAGTCCTACACAGAGGTTTCCTGGCTCAAGCGAAACGAAATAGGATCGCATATGAGATATGTGCGGGACCGAGAATGATGCGTGTATATGATACCGTATTTGATTCTCGCGATTAATGTTTCGATTGGTTGTATGAGATATGACCTAGTTATCGAATCATTGATTCGATAAATCGATGCATTGAATACTAGTCGGTTATGTGCGACATGACCGGATCATTGAATCAAGTGTTGATTTAATGATTTAATGTATAATTATATATTTGATATATTACTTTGCATTAACTAGTATAGGTTCACTTTAAACGGATTTTCTCACTTGTTTTGCACATTGTATATGTGATATGCTTTTGTGCACATATTTGTATCATGTTTGATGATGCATACTCATTTGGTTAAGTGTAAAGGATTAAACCTAGGTTAAGTAAGTAATTAGGGTTTTTATTATCCATTCTTTTCATTTATTTATTTTAGAAAAAGAATGGCATATGAATACAAAATGGTTGCTTTCTTTCTTGAACCTTTGTGAAGCTTCATGAAGCTTTGACCCAAGTGACCAATTTGTCTTCATGCTTAACCCTAACCACTCTTTTAACCTTGGTCAATTCTCTACACCTAACCATGGTTCCCATTATGATAAGTATTGTTTTATTATTCATATTTACAAGACTTATCATAATTCTAGCTTCATCTTCTTCTTCACTTCAAAAAGGAAAAGCTTGATGCCATCAATGGCAACTTCATTTCTAGAGCGAGAAATCCAAATCTAAAGTGAACCCACCTCCTATTTCTTCATCCTCTATCTCTTGCCAAGTGGTTTTGGGTGTTTTCTTCACAAGTTTCACAACTTGGTGAAGTCGGAGCTTGAACTTGTGCAACCTAAACGTAGATCGTCTTTGACACGAAGCCGACGACCTTGCTCGCCCGTTTTTCCGATGAAGCCGACGAATGAGTCTAGGATTCATGATGGACAGCGAGAGCACACCCACGTGGAGCTAAGGAAGTGGGGAACCGGATCTACAAAGGTTGTAGCATCTAACTTTTAGTTAAGTAGTTAACTAGATTCTCATTTCGCCTAAATATCTAGTCAACGATCCTTGTTAGGGTTTCTCGGCACCAATAATTTTTGAAATTGGCATGGTTGATGCCTTGTGAGACTTCATTAGGATGCCTAGGAACCCTACAGTGGTATCAGAGCCAAGTTAGAGCCTTAGGCGAAGTCTAGACGGAGTTTGAAGTCCGAACGAACCCGAAACCCCAATTCCAAGGTGCTCTCTGGAAATTTTCTGAAATTTTGGATTTTTGTCAATTAAAAATATGCAGAAAATTATGCAGGGTCTTATATGAAATACTGTGAAATACGAGGGCCTAATTCAACTTTTCCACCGTGGAACCGCGGCATGAGCTATGCATGCGCGGCGGTTCCGCGGCCGTACTGTCCCCTTGTCTGGTGATTTTTTCACAGTAATTCATGAATTCAGATATTATATTTTCTGGGTATTTTTATTGTGACTCTATAGAAGAGTATTTTGGGGTTGCTTTGGGGATTCAATTATTCGTTCGGGTCATCAGATTTTGTCTATGTGGCTTTCCGGATAACTTTAGAACATGTTAAAAAGTTCGACCGGATTTAAATACCCAACTTTTCCCCTGCCGGAAAAATTCCAAGTGTTGGATTTTTCTGTGGTTTAAACACGTTCTGAGTAGTGCAAGTAACGCGATGGTCCCTCTAGAAGACATCAAACCTTAACTCGATTATGTGACCGTCTTGAACTGCCCTTTGAACCTTCGGGTTTGGGGCAGTACGGCGTGCCACATGTGAGGCGTTGGCTTGACCCTTCTACGGCTGGACCGTTGGTACTGAGGCATGAAGTGAATGTCTTTGAACCTATTTCATGTGTTGATCGGTGTCGGGAAAACTTGGGTGTTCGAATGTTCGATCGGAAAGTTTAATATATTCTATTTATCCGGAATTGGATACAATAATTGGAATTCACAAACAGTTATGAGATAACTGGATGAATGTTATAAATCTAGCGGTTTAGTTTCACTTGATATCGAAAAGAGTTTTCGATAATGGGACTAAAATGCGGGGTTTATAACTGTTAGGCATGTAATGTCTAAAGAGGTTGCGGATTCCAATTGTTGTAGTTTTACACTTTCTTTTCTGTGACCGTAAGTGTAGTATGTAGTGGTATTGCCGATTATCGTTGCTATACGTCGACGACAATCGGTGTATGCATACTTACTTACGTTGATGACATGTGATGTTATGTGTTGCTGGATATGTTATATTGGATCGTCGTATTTGAATAGCCGGGTTTTTTTTATGTGAGATGAGTGTTTTTCATTTTCATTCATGTAAAAACTTGTATGTAATATTCTTTTATTCGGGGCACTTCCAGGTTGCGGAAGTTGTCACCCTTTGTATATTATTTACTTTTCTGCACTAGGATAGACCCAAGGAGGGGAGCACAAGTAACCGGGTTCTAGGGTCCAGTGGGAGACCATCTCGAGGAGTCGAGTCCGGGTCTCCTAACCCTAGGATTGGCAGGGTTGCTTGCCGCTCTCGTAGGGGTCTAGGGGTGTGGGATTGGCTATTCATCACGACCGTGGAATCCGTGTTTTATACTGGCTCGTATTGAAAACACGGACGTCCTAGTATATCCAATGTTTCATATGTTTCTTCTGCTGCAATATCTGTGATGCGATCATGTGATGTTCTATGATAAATACTGTATATAGTATATATAATATATTATATAGGCGTTACTTATGTTTTGCACCCGCACTAGCCATGCCCTGCTCTGTCGTTAGTTACCTAACCTAACGGTGCACGAGGGGACATCTAGGCGAATGCGGATGGCATAAGTGTACGTCATATTTATCTGTGATGTTTAGGTGACTTAAATGATGGGACTTCATTAATGTGATTAATGAAAGAAAAGAAACCTAAGATGTTGTAGAATTAAATTTTAAAATAAAACAGGTAGCTACAGTTCTTGCTTTGCATAGCGGTATGTGTGATATGCCCTGCACCTTATTCGATGAGGAAAGGACCGAGATCCCTTCACCGGGAGTGACTCCTTTAGCAAAACCTGGCAGATGCTACACACTCGGTTTGTTTTTGACTGCTTCTATAGTTTCTGCTTTGCACAGTGATATATATGATATATCCCGCACCTCATTCGACGAGGAAAGGGCCGACGATCCCTTCACCGGGAGTGACCCCTTTAGCAAAACTAGAAAAGCCTCAAAATCACTCCATTTCAAAACTTCATTTGATTCTACAACGGTATCAAGTTCATTACGCAATAGGTTTTCAGAAAAACCTGTCGTAGCCCTCCGTCATTTCAGATAAGTCCTGTTTAGTATTCGTGCTGCGTTTGTTGACCTTGTCAAGGCGCAGTGTGCGGTAGCTAACCAGTATTTATCTGCTTATGCATATGATGCAGATTGAGTTAGGGTAGTCGTACGGCCTTGTTGACCTTGTCAAGGGTCGTGCGGGTGGGTTTAATTCAATCAAGAAATGACGGTTTGAACTTGACTTACGGTCTATGGTTTGTTGACCTTGTCAAGGTCATAGATCGTTTGGGGCAAAAGATTATCGGGAATTTCAAGTGTTGAAATTTGCAATGAGATTGCATACCTTCTATGAGATAGTTGGATCCTGATACCCACCGCGAGTAAGAGTTACTCCTGGGAGAGTTTTACACACTACAATTAGCCGATCAAGTAGGTGTCTAGAAAGGTGTCAACGGGGTTACGCCTCTGGGAAAACGAGGTTTACATTAATTAGGTTCGTGCGAAAGCACGGGGGACCTCCCTCAAAGTACCGACACTGGCCTGGCTGAAAGATCGACGAAGTTGTAGGGTGTAATTAATCCCGGCTAGTCTTTCCTTTTAGGGTTTGAAGGAAGATTTGATAAAAATCAGTGGGAGCCATCCTGATTAGATAAGATAATAACCATTCTGATCTTGCACGAGCATACGCTAAAGTGTTTTCTTCTCTCTCTCTCCAGGTAGCGACCAGTTCATGCCTTAATCAAGATAATAATATGGATGTATTGACCGAACCCGCATATTATACTGTGCTGGGGAACGTTGGTTCCGTTCTTTCTTATAAGAGTTATAGGAATGAACAGGATATAGGGGAATACCAGGATTCCCATGCCACCCGGATGAAGAAAGTACATGTTGATGCATTTTCTTCGGGTGTGTTCGTTACAGAGAACTGTTTCTCCATTTGCACTACGTCCTGGGTATTAGATACCGGGTCAGGATCCCATATATGTAATTAGTTACATGGGCTTAGGAAAGGTAGAGAACTTGGAGAAGGTGATAAAGACATTAGAGTCGGAAATGGTGCAATTGTTGCAGCTAAGACTGTCGGGGAATATCACCTTGAATTACCAACTGGTAATACATTGGTTCTGAACGAATGCTATTACATGCCGAACCTGATATGCAACATTATATCGGTTTCTTTATTAAGTAAAGAGGGATATAATTTTGTATTACAGGACAATGTTATGAACATTTTCCATAACCAAAAGTTGGTTGGATCAGGCACGCTGTGTAATGGCATTTATGTTCTAAATCAATCAACAGTTCTGAGCATAACTAACACACACAAGAGGAAGAGTTCAGAACTGAACGAATCCTTCTTGTGGCATTGTAGACTGGGTCACATCAATGCGACACGGCTAGCTAAGTTGCATAAGGATGGATATTTGAAACAATTTGAATTTTCATCTTATGACACTTGCCAGTCATGTCTCAGAGGCAAGATGACCAAAACTCCGTTTACGGGACACGGAGAAAGAGTTACCGAACTCTTAGGACTGATACATAGTGATGTATGCGGTCCTATGTCTACACATGCCAGGGATGGTTCTTCGTACTTCATTACATTCACTGACGATCTCTCTAGATTCGGATATGTGTTCCTGATGAAACACAAATCAGAAGCTTTTGAGAAATTTAGAGAATATAAACAAGAAGTCGAAAACCAAACCGGAAAAAGTATTAAAATCCTTCGATCTGATCGAGGAGGTGAATACTTAAGCGGAGAATTCCTGGACTTCCTAAAAGAGAATGGGATTCTCTCTCAGCTGACTCCTCCATATACACCACAGCACAACGGTGTATCAGAACGGAGGAACCGCACCCTATTAGATATGGTGCGCTCTATGATGAGCACAGCTGAGTTACCTATTTCCTTTTGGGGATATGCGCTGGAGACAGCAGCATACCTATTTAATCAAGTTCCATCTAAATCTGTACCTACCACACCATATGGGATATGGAGTGGGAAGAGACCATATTTTAAACGAGTTAAAATATAGGGTTGTCCAGCTTATGTCAAAAGACAAAATCCGGACAAGCTCGAGGCTACGGTCAGTTCTTTGCAAGTTTGTGGGATATCCAAAGAACTCATATGGGTATTTTTCTACCACAGTGAGGAACAAAAAGTGTTTGTTGCTCAACATGCCACCTTTTTAGAAAAGGAATTTCTTGAAAAAGAAATTAGTGGCAAAGTGGTAGAGCTGGAAGAGGTTCCAGATACACAAACTCAAACTGAAGATTCAGTGGAACAAGAGGATTCAGTAGCTCCCAATGAACCCCAGCCTCTCCGCCGATCTAGTAGGGTTCCTCGCCAACCTGAGAGATACTACGGTTTTCTCATGGATGGTGGGAGCGAGGATTGCATCATGGAGGATGATGACCCAACTAGCTTCGAGCAGGCCATCAC